>CM044308.1:31250000-32500000 GCA_024291935.2 Okapia johnstoni | reverse complement strand
CTTTATTTTGGGGGGCTCCAAAATCACTGCAGATGGTGACTGCAGCCATGAAATTAAAAGATGCTTGCTCCTTGGAAGAAAAGTTATGACCAACCTAGATAGCATATTAAAAAGCAGAGACATTACTTTGCCAACAAAGGTTGATCTAGTCAAAGCTATGGTTTTTCCAGTAGTCAAGTATGGATGTGAGAGTTGGACTATAAAGAAAGCTGAGCACCGAAGAATTGATGCTTTTGAACTGTGGTGTTGGAGAAGACTCTTGGGAGTCCCTTGGACTGCAAGGAGATCCAACCAGTCCATCCTAAAGGAAATCAGTCCTGAATATTCATTGGAAGCACTGATGCTGAAGCTGAAACTCCAATACTTTGACCACCTGATGCGAAGAGCTGACTCATTTGAAAAGACCCTGATGCTGGGAAAGATTGAAGGCAGGAGGAGAAGGGGACGACAGAGGATGAGATGGTTGGACGGCATCACCGACTCAATGGACATAGGTTTGGGTAGACTCCAGGAGTTGGTGATGGACAGGGAGGCCTGGCATGCTGCAGTCCATGGGGTTGCAAAGAGTCGGACACGACTGAGCGACTGAACTGACTGAATAGGAAATGTATCTAAGAAAGTTAGAATTAAGACTAGTATGTAGTCAACCATCAATACACCTTAGTTATTATTATTAATAGCAATAATATGAAAAAAATTACTAAAGTATAATCATTTATATATGAAATTTAATTGTGAGGAGGGGACAAATTGTCCCATTTTGCAAATGGGGAAGATGAGGCACATCATTTAATTAAGCATTTATCTTAAGAGCCCTGCCAAGCACTGGTTTCTGAGGCATCTCGTAACACCCTGGTACCTATTTCACACCAGGAGTGTTCTCCTTTACTGAAAATGACATTCCCTAGTGGCTCAGACTATAAAGAATCCACCTGCAATACGGAAGACCAGGGTTGGGAAGAGCCCTTGGAGGAGGGCATGGCAACCCACTCCAGTCTTCTTGCCTGGAGAATCCCCACGGACACAGGAGCCTGGGGGGCTACAGGCCGGGGTCACAAAGAGTCGGACACAACTGAGCAACAAAGCACACACATCATAAAGAAAATCTTGTATGCACATGATCTACATTATTTACACCAACAAATGGTTTTCCAATTTTATGCAGTATTCTTTCTAACACGGAGGTGAGAATAAGAAGTTAATAATACTCGAAGGTCAAGGGGCACAGCTGGACACAGCCAGTCAAAAGATACAGAAATGTATCTTAAGTCCCACATTTTATCATTTAAAAATGGACATTTTGACTACTCTAACAGTCAAATTCTGTTAAGAAACAGTTGGCATTGTAAAATAGCATAGCTGAGAAGAATTCTATGAAGAGATTTATGCAAATATAGGTAGGTTTTAGGGCAATCACAGAATAGTAGTGGAGGACCAGGGGTCTAGTGACCGGGTGGGGGTCCCCAGCACATGAGTCCTAGGCCTGAGAAGTGAAGGGCAGAAGTAACCAGGAGCCACCTAATGGAGAGGTCTGTAGGCAGGGGTTCTGGCTTGGTCAAGCATGACAGACACAACGCATGGGGCCGACCTGGGAAATAAATGTCCCAGCCTTGCTCTCTCTTCTCCCTGCCACCCATCTGCAGCCAGCACATGGACAGGCTGACAGCAGTGTGTAGCAGCATGGCACAGGGGCTGGGGTACCCGTCTGTCTAATCAGCCTCCAAGAGCACAGAGCAGGATAAGTCAGGGTGAAGAGCACAGGGGAGATAACCAGCACAACTAAAGACATGCAGGATCGCTTCAATGTTAAACTAACTCAGGTACTTACCCATTAAAGCTCCCATCAGATGTTTCAGGGAAATGGATACTTCAGAATGGAAGGCTTCCTGTGTCTTGATTTGGGGGGCAAAGATAGAAACAAGTTCTTGACTTCCCAACTGGTCTTTGGCAATTTCAAATCCTTAACTGAGAGTTGTATCAGTTTTCCATTGCTATGTAACAAGTTACCAGAGACTCAGCAACTTAAAACAGTATACACTTGTTATCTTAATTTCTGCTGTTGTGCAGTGCTTGGTCACTCATTCCTGTCTGATTCTTTGCAACCCTACAGGACTGTAGCCCGCCAGGCTTTTCCACCCTTGGAATTTTTCAGGCCAGAATTTTTGAGTGGGGTGCCATTTCCTCCTCCAGGGGATCTTCCTGACCCAGGGATCAAACCAGCATATCTTGCCTCTCTTACATTGGCAGGTGGATTCTTTACCACTGCGCCACCATCAGAAGTACAGGTCCAGCATGTCTGGACTCTCTTTCAGGTCCTGCCTGAAATCAAGGTGTTGGTCCGGGCTGCAATTCTCACCTGAGTTTAGGAGTCCTCTGCCAAGCTCACTGGCTGTTGGCAGAATTCATTTCTTTGTGGCTGTAGGGCTGAGTTGCTGTTTTTACTTCTCCTAGTCAGCTGGCGAGGAGACTCCCAGCCCCTCGAAGGTGCCCCAGTTCCTTGCCACTTGGCCTCCTCTCTGCCAGCCAAATGGGATGCTTGCTTTCCCCCAGGCGAGACAGAATGTGTCTCCTTGACTTCTGGTACCAGATGGAAAAAACGCTATCTTTTAAAGGGCTCAGGTGATTAGGTCTGGCCCATGCAGATAATCTATTTTAAGGTCAGCTGACCTGGGACCTTAATTACAAAATCACCCTCACAGCTGTGCTTGACTGAATAACTGAGGGAAGGTATGTGCTTATCAGAGGCAGGGAATCTCCAGGGCCCTCTTAGAATTCTGCCTACCTCAGTGGGTCTGGATAAATGGAAGAGAAATCACCTGGGACGCTGCCTCCATGGCCCATGCAAAGTCTGATGTCGCTGATTTCTAAAATCTGGGGTAGCTTTGGAGCCTCTGGACTAGTGGCAGTTGCAAATGCAGTTGTTTTCAGGGGCCAAGCAGGTAGCAGAGCTCAGTCACATGAACTTCCAGTATTTTCTGTCCACACAAAGCTTTCCATCAGGTGGCAAGGTCATCATTAGTGACATCATCTGTTTCAGCTTTGGGGACCCTCCCCGATTCAGCAGGCACAGTTCAAATTGCAAATGCAGTCTCAACGCAAATTTTAAATGCCCAGTCTCATGGAATAATCATTATTCTGTTTACAACAGGAAGTTCCCTCCTTAGCCTCACAGGCCCACACGAAGAAGGGGGTTGTGATTTGGCTTTTTGTTTCTATACCCCTTAAAGATTCTATTTCTGCCAGATAATCTGGATGAAGACCAGGGAGAGGTAGGAACAGAGGGGATCTGGAAAGTTCATACTTTGCTGAGTGTTGCACTCTCTGGCAAGGGCTTATTTGAACCTACGCTCGTGGGCATTCTGCGGATTCTTTTAAGAGTTCTCCCTGTGCCCCCACCTCCCTTACATGCAAACACGTGCTGTTTCTGGGTGCATGCACACACACACATTGATTCTCTCTCCCCTCCCTCCCATGCACACATCTCCAGTGTTCTCCAACTTGCAGATCTTTTTTTTTTTTTTTAATACAGGTGAAGTATTCTCTTCCTATTCTTGCATGTAAAGCTCCTAACTCAGACCTTGTAAATCTGGAAGGTCTCCTCCAACAGCATTCAGCTGTGAGGGATAGAGATTTGTTAGTGGAGTCGAGCATATTTTCATACGTTCGTGATGCTTGCTTGTGCAGTTTGACGAATCTCTCTGTTGTATTCATCTTTTCGTAACTGGTTTGTAGGTGTTCTTCCTATTTTTCTAGATTCCAATATTTTGTCAGTTATATCACCTCTCTTAATTTGCATATGGAATCTTTTTTATCATATCTAAGTTTCAAATATTCATGTAAAGTTACCAATTGTTTCCCCCTTTTGCTCCTTTTTTGAATTGGTAATATTTTAATTAGCATTTAACTTTATATTTTAAAAATCATATTTCATGTGACAAAGTTTAACTAATCAAATCTTTTACTAGTTCTTAAGGATCTGATAACTCTAAGCATTAGAATAGTGTTACCCTTATGTTTTGAACAAAAAGGGAAATATGCTTAAAGTGACAATTTAGGTATGTCACAGTCATACTTAAACAAGTCTTAGTGCTTTTCTAGATTTATTGAAAAGTTTACTAAATAGAATAAAGTGGCAAAATGCTAGCCTTTTTATAATCTAATGGTAAAGTTCAAGCAAAGAATACAAAACTCAAAGGAGTAACAAAAGGAACTAACATTTGTTCTCCCTGTGTCATTTAATCCTCATAATTTTGCAAAGTAAGTATTGTTATCTCCATTTCACAGGTGAACTCACTGAAGCTCAAAACGATTAAGTAACTAGGCCAAGAAATTTAGTTTTAAAGCTGAAATTTGAACCCAGGATTCTTTGGTTCTAAGCCTGGGTAATTACCATATCTTTTTGAACATCCATTTTTTGAACATCCATTTCAAGTATCCAACCCTGAAAAAATGTGCAATTTTATAGAATACTTCCCAAGGTGGAGATATATGTCGAAGTGCCCAGCAGAATATTTAGCCCTTGATCATTACTCTTTGTATTGACTTTAGGTAAAAAAGAACACAGATAATAAGCAAATACTTTCAGCCTTTTAAGAAGTCTTATCTTGCTTCTAAACACTTAAAATATCTTTGACAGTGACATTCTGCTTAGGTTTTTTTTTTTTTTTTTTGAATGACAGGCCAAGGTTCTTGTGTAGTTTGATTGAGAGGTGTCAAGTGGGAATAAAAAAAAAAAGGCGTAGGAAAATATCATCCCTGGGAAGCCAGTACTCCCACCAGAAATTTCTTTGAGCACTTGCGGCTTCCATCCTGAAAATATGAATTTCTACTATGTTAGTCCTGTATGATATTTTTAGAAAAACTGCCTATAGGACATTAAGATGACTCAAAGAGTCTAAAGAATTTAGAACTCTGTAACTTAGCTTACTGATAGTCTAGTATGGTGTTGAGGGAAATTAAACAATATTGGTATTCATGAGTTCATTAAGAATATATGTTAGACTTAAAGAGTTCCTGTATGGTTTACAAAAGGTATACTCTTTACAAGAAATAAGTATTTTGAATTCACAGTCAGTCTAGTGAAGCCAGATTATGTAAGGCTGTTTTGTATTTACTACTTAACATTAAAGATGTGGGTGGGTGAGAACAGTTGGCTGTAAATGGCACCTAATGATGGAAATGCCTGCTGGTGGCACGTAAACAGCTACAGGCATAAGATAAAGCATCTCAGCCCTCCTGAGGATCCTTGCATCATCTAACTTCTCCAAAAATAGCATTTATATCTTTGGAAGTGTATGAAGTTTAATTTGCCATAATGAATGTCTCAGTGTTCAAGAGTTAGATAATGGCAGCCCAGGACATCATTTTAGGCTGGAATAGTGTGTATTCATACATACAGTCATTGCACGGAGAGCAAGGCCCTTGGAAGTTTTGAAACAATCACTGTTTAAGGTTCATGGAAAGTTCACTAAATCATTTTTTAAGATTGAAAGAAAGTGAAAGTGCTAGTCGTGTCTGACACTTTGTGACTCCGTGGACTGTGGCCTGCCAGGCTCCTCTGTCCATGGGATTCTCCAGGCAAGAATACTGGAGCGGTTGCCATTCCCTTCTCCAGGGGATCTTCCTAACCCAGGGATCAAACCTGGGTCTCCCACATTGCAGGCAGGTTCTTTCCCATCTGAGCCTTGGAGTTCGTAAATGTTATATCTAGCCAACTCACCAGTTCTTCAATGAATTGAACACAGATTCAAGGAGGCAAAAAGGGATCTAACTATAGTGTTAGTTTTACTAATGGTTAAACTGGATTTAAGGCCATGGCTGGGTTTTCTGTCTCCTTCTGGGAACGTAAACTGCAGGATGCTGATTTATTTAACAAGGAACAGGCAGAAAAGCTGAAACCTCACAGCAACACACCTGGGTGGCCATGGGCAGAGGCATGAGACAATATAAGCTTGAATATAGGTTTCTATGCTTCCATAAAAGTAGATGTACCCTGCACCCCACCTCCTCCTATATTTCCATGAACATCAACCTCTCATCACCTCTCACTGAGCAAAAGTTCACACATGGACAGCCACATGGGCACATATACACATACCACTGTGCCATGCAGAGCAGGAAAAACCACTGTCTTGAATGAGCTGCAGGCATGGGAATTCTATTTTAATTAAAGGAATTGATACTTTCAGTGTAAATACTTTCAGCTTCACTGCAGAAGTGTGTCACACTGAAAATCAATTGATTCTAAACATCCTAGGGCTAAGGAACAGCTTTGCCAGCAATGGCAGAAGCAATAATAACAAAAAATAAAGGCTGTGTCTCTTAACCTATATTACGTTTATTATGAAAAGTGGAAAAAAGCAACAAAACCATATTTGACATTTTTTTAGGATAAAACTAAGTCATCAGTTGAATTTCATTCATTCATCCATTCAAAACTCAAATCCAAAATGAGGGTGGATATGTAGGTAATTTCAAAATCTTGATCTATCCTCGTGTAAATCATAACATTCCATCTTTTTTCTTAGGTAATGAAATTTTATTGATAGGTCAATTTACAGAGGATGGGGACTTTCTTAAATAAGCAATTTAATGACCTTTGTCTATAGGCATCATGAAAAGACATAACTTTTGTAGATTCATAAATGGAATTTCACTTTATTACTGTTTCTTCAGTGATTTAACATCATACTACACTTTTGGTCTTTCCCACTGAGTACACACATAAATGATTCTTATATTGACATCTATAATTTTTCTGGTTGGCACTTAAATTAATACACGACTTCCAAAATACTTACATAAATTTAAATGTATTTTTAAGCAACAGTAAATATTGACATCAAGACTTCATGTATGCTTTTATAACATCCATTTTTAGTAGTTAAAAAACACAGCTAGGTACAGTTGTAGTGTTTTTATGGTGTTTAACCTTTTTTAATCTAAGATATAAAGATGGCACATTCAGTCTTTAAAATATGAGTACCAGTTAAATGGTATTATTGACTTTCTGTTGAGAAGTGGTTATATTTGTACATTGCCACACAGAATTTTCTGTTGATGGCAATTCTGGTATTTCTTTTCATAACTTCAACCTAATATCCAGCCAACATAATGATTAGTGTCAAAATATTAGGACGAAATCATACTAGGTTTTAAGGACCAGATCAGACTTTTCGATGTCTAATAGAGTACTTCCTTTTCGAAGAAATGAGAGAAACTAAAACAACATCGATTCACTGACTGGAATTGTGATAAATTGACTACTGTTGTCCATTATTGACATTTGCTGGCTAATGACTCTAATCTTGTTATCTAGTCCACACAGTGTCACCTATCGTCAATAACAGTCATTTATTTGAGTCCATTTTAAGGAAATCCCAATTGCTAACATCCTGTTATTCTACCAGTATCATTTGTAACTTTTAAAAATAAAATCTTTACTCTTTGACTTTTCTTTGGTGTTGCTAAACATTGTTTTGCCAATCTCAAGAGAAGAATGCCTGCAATCATGTTTCACCTCGAGTGATTATATACTCTTTTGAAATCTAGGGATACAGCTCTACAACGGAGAGCTTTTATGAGCCTGTGCAAATAAACATGCCACTAAACTCACAAATGGAGTCTATGAAGCATAATCGGTTTTCCCCCGTGTTTGTCATTTCCAGATATAAAATTAGGTACTTAAAGAACAGCACTAAATCTTTGAGGCTGCTCAAGTACCTGTCTGTGTCTCAGTAAAATATCACCTAGATTTTCATGACTCAGTGGGGCTGGGCTTTGCTAAGCGTCAAATTTGCTACGAGGGAGTAACACCATTAAATGGGGAGCATCTAATCTGATATCAATCCATGTGAAACCAAATAGTCATGAAAAGATGCAGTTTTCAATTAGTTGTTTTAATTTGTGATTGATCTAAATGTACCCGTATGAATAAAATGCATTTATGTGTGCATATAAATGTGGGTAAGCTATTTACAGTTATGTTATGTATACATTTTTATGTGTAGAAAATGAAAATAGACATTGATTAGCCCTTTTGAGGCTTTTGAACAACTGTTTCTTCTTCCTGCTTTCCACTGTTTAGAGAATTTAGATAATTCATACAAGGTATGTACACAATCACACCCATAGTATGTACATCCTAATCACACAACACAGAGAAGATGTGTGAGGAATGTAAATCAACCCAGTGGTCAAAGAACTGACCTTACCTGTGACTAATGGCATGGGGAATTAGCCCCGGCATATTTGGTAACAGGCCAATGTACTGATGACTGCATTCAGCCTTTGTGACAATTATGTTATCTACTCTGGGAGATGACTAAAAGAAGAAAACAACAGCCCTTTCTGACCTTCAAAAGCAAGAGGACAAATTCTGTCACTTAACACACACGCACACTTTTGTTGGTTTTATTCACTTTCGGCCACGTGCCTACCTAATGACAGAACTTGGCCTTAAAATGGGATGCAGTGTGTTATTATTATTTTTTTTTCTACACATAAAAATAGAAAACCAACTGCTCACAGACTGTACATACTTACAAAATGTACTGATGTATTACAACCAGCTACAGGGTAATTCACAATATAGTGTTTACATGTTAGTACAGCAGAGATAAATACATTTGGAAGTGTAGTAATTGTTAGTATATTTCCTTCTTGGGTTTTCAGGCCCTGATGACCTTTCTCAAATACCTGGGAAAGGTATTTCCAGATGCCCTTAAAAACAAGACTTAGTCTCTCCAACCCTCTAGGGAATGGGGAGTGTGAGAATAATACTGTAATCTCCCAAGTTACCAACGTCAGATATGATGGAAAACATTTTACAAAATAATTTACTCAAAGACGTGGTTAAATAAATGCTAAGACGTCTAAATGGGTAAGCCCCTCCTGCTCATTTCATAGTTCACTCTATACATAACACAAAAACTATATGAACCATAAAAAATGTTTAACTTCTCAAAAGTTTTGCTTAAAAATAATTTAATTTTTAAAGGAACAAAGAGTAATGCTAGCAGCAAGGTCAAAAAGCAAGCTATCCTTTTCACTCTAAAATAAGCAGATGGCCTCCCATATCTTAGAAGATCGAGAAAGAAGTTAGTGTTTCTCCCCCACTCAATTCTCTTTAACACACTTAAATCGTTACGGTATTTGTCATCACAACTATCACCATGCTGGTTGATCATCAGTATCTTTTTCTAAAGTGTAAAATATGTGATCTTTATTCCAGCCAGTTGATTTCGAGCTTGAACCCAAAAGAATACTTGTTGAAGAATTAATATTTAGAAACGCCTATCTACAACATCATTTTCTGTAAGGCATTATTTCAGGCCATTTTTGATATGAGTATTCACGTTTTAGCTATTCCTCATTTGAGAACCCATTTTCTTCATAGCTAAATCTGGTAATCCTCCAGGCAGAGTTAACTGAATTGCTTTCCTATAGGCTAGGGAGAGTAATTACTATACATTTAATCTTCCATTTCAACCATGTTTCTGGCTGAAGCTGTCTTGAATTTTAAGCTAGCAAGACTCTTGGTGATTCCTTTGGTCTTGACTAATGTTAAAATAGAGCTGTTACCGTAAGATCTAATGTTCACTAGTGCTGTACCTCTTCATGGAGCTCCTACATAAGTTTTTCCAGCAAGAAAGCAGAAATTATGCCTTTGCTTATTTTATCCCGTGGGTTATGGTCAGTCTTCATGGAGCAAACCATAATTATATAATGGTGTGCCCATAATAGATGCACTTGGTGGTATAACTGCCTCTTTTTGGCACATTATTGCTTGACTTTGATTTCACTATCAACAGTCTTTATTCTCAGGATGAGTGGCTGAGATATCTGGGTCTTAGAAAAACACACCAAACTTGGGAATAACACCTTGTTGCACCATTCTGGCCTTCACAATCATTTCACCAAGGCTTGCCATTATTTAAATGTTCTTTTGATTATCACCTTGATTTACTAACAGCCAACAGTAATTTTTCAGGGATTTTTTGTTTTGTTTTGTTTGTTTCTATCTACACATATATACCAATGTACTTGATTTACTTTGAGAGAGGTTATTTGGTTGTGGCAAAGTGAGTAGTTTAGCTGGTGAATGTTCACAGTTAAAAGTAGCTGTAATGAACTCTGGTAGATGTCACTGATTCGTGAGACAGAATTTTTCCACTTCAATCCATCTTCATTTATGTCCTTGGTCATTGCAAATCAACTTTATTTTATTTCTGTAGCCAAGGAGAATTCATTTTTTCCAAGAGTAGGGTAAAGTTCATGGAAATCTGTTTCAGTCTTTACAAGACTAATTTTTTCCTTTTGCAAAAAAAAATGTCTAAAATTTTGTAGATATCCTTCAGCCCACGTGTCTGCACAATGACATTTATAATTACTCAGCTGGCTGCAGAATTTCATTAAGACGGATAAAGTTACAAAGTTGGACAGGAGATTTGGCACGTCACCTGTTATTTGCCAGGTGGCAGCAGCTGACCCACCTTTGGAGATTCAACCCAAAAGGCCACACATGGAACCAAGAACATTGCTAACAGAAAACAAAATGCTCAGATAGGAATATAAAATAGCAAGCACTGAGGCAGAGGAGGGCAAGACTTCTGGTTCACTGTGTAGACAGAACGGGGATAGAGACAAAATGGTCAGTTTATTTATCCAAGATACTGCTGAGTTCACTGCATTATTATCACAAAGGGAAGTTCACAGGCTCCATTTCTCAAATACCGCTTAGGACAAAGCTGGAGAAAGTAAACAGCGTCATCTCCATGGCAGCATTGTAGATGATTAGTAAATCAGACACGTAGAGGCCTACACAAGGCTACAAGTGATATTTGTGATATTCAGTAAAAACACACACACATATATGTGCAAACCTCATCCTAATGTATTGTTTTCCTTTATACTGATTCTTAAAAAGTAGACAAGGGCTGTGGTCAAGTATGTGGTACTAGAAATGGACAAATTGTTAAACACTTGCACAATATATAGGAGGAAGAAAAGACAGTTTCTCACATTTTGGAAGCAAAACAGTAACAAAGAGGATACAACAGAGGCCAAACAATTTACATTAACAGCCTACTCATATAGGTCCTCTGTAAACAAATCTTAAAGTCACATCATATTCTAGTCTTCATGTGGTATATACAGATCCTTCCCAAATGACAGAAACTCCCAGAGATGAGAGGAAGACTATCAGAATAAGCTAGAACAATAAAAACCTTAATACTCTTAGATGCAACCCAAAGCAGTTTTCCTCTTCTGCTTTATTCTTTAAGATGACAAGCTCTTATCAAGAATTTGGTTCCAAAATTCAACCTCTAGGGTATATGGTACACATGCATATTCAGTCCAATTTATTTCAGTTATGATATTTAACCTATAACATGGAGAACACTGGTGTCCAAAATAATAAATATTAGACCATTCTAAAGATTAAAGATCATCAGAAATCAAATTATATTCAATACAGCTGACTTGTCAAGGTAGGAAAACACAGTAATACTTTTTATAAATATTTCATTTTGGATGCAAACAAAACAGGTTTCTGGTCCACTGTGACCTAACAAAACATTTAACGTGTGCCACTGATCCAAAACACAAAGCTTAATTAGGATTTCAGTGTATGTAAAGTAGTTGGTCTGTGGCATCAAGGGTAATAATCCAGAAAGACATAATTAGAAAAACACTGAAGATAAATAGATACATGACAGTTGAAGTGGTCACATTTTTCTTGTAGTCATAAAATAGAAAAATTGGTATTTAAATTAATTTTCACTGGGTACACATCTTCACATGTTAAACATTTGGATGGCCTAAGTCATCTCTTTTTTGCTGCTGGTTTAAAAAATATCTTATACTGATTTACTTAATAAAGTATTTCCTCCATTTATTTCAATAACTAAAATACATTTAAAAGGACCAAAAGATAACTAAAAGAAATTAAGAACAAAAACAGCTTTCAACACTGTGTGTGTCATGCGGGTAACGAATAGCAGAGCAAGTTCAAAGAGTCTGCCATGAAAATTGTTTTGCAACTTCATTTGTTGAGTGAACCTAAGGAATCACAAATGATGTCCTGAATGTGTATGTGTCATAGATCCAAGTGAAGGAGCGTTTTCAAAACAAGGTTTTATCCTGAGAGTCTTTGGGGGATCATAATGCAGAAACACCACTGTTTTGAATAGGCTCCTGTCTTATTTATCTATTTGATGAGCTATTTCTGTGACCATTTTTTCAGGACTTTTCCTTCTATAAGATTCAGTAAGTGAGAAGAAAGCTTTTGTTAACATTTTGTGACAATCTTTAGAGTGTGGTAAAGATTGAAAGTAAAAAATTGAAGATTAAGAAGTAAAGGTTAGTTTCAGTCCCCAGAAGAAAACAAAGTGACTCTAGCACACATTAAGTTTTAATTTACTGAATTTTATTAATTTGCTTCTAGTGTGTGACAACAACAATCTCTACAACTCTCTTTGGCCTGTTTCCTTTCACTATTTATAAATCACGTGGTTACTCCAATCTCATGAAAACTAATATTATTACCAGATGCTAAATTCTTCCTTTTCTCCCATTTTAATGCAGGGACAGCCTGTTCTAGCCAGTTCAGAGCAGAGGGTGACCTGCGCCCACCCATCTGGAGTGGGTACTGTTGGCAGCTGCCACTGTGTACAGAGGGTGTTCTCTATGTGTACACAGCACGTGTGAGGGAGACAGCCAGTGAGCGAGACAGGAGGGAGGTTAAACTCTGGCAAAGGCATCTCCTACAGAAGTGAGATGAACACTACAGCCAATGGGTATTTAAGGCCCAAAGAGAGAGTTTTAGACTCAATTCATTAATAATAATTTTGGCTGCTAATTTGATGGTAATTTCTACTTAGATAGCCTTCTTAGTAGAGGCCAACTGGTAAGAAACAAACATGTGCTTTATTAAAAAAATTCATTGTACATTTCAATTCTAACAACTGTAATTGCCATTCTCTGGCTCTGACTCAGAGAATGGCTCTGTGGTCTACTTATGTAGGCTTCATAGACAGTCCAATTACTTTAAAAGAAATCGATGACTATTGACTAATTTATGCCTGATGTAGCTTGTGGTGTTAAAGTTTAGGTATGATATCCTCCCGCAATATGTTCAGAATCTGCAAAAGAGAATCCAAATTAAAAAAAGAAATAGAAATTTTGCATTTACTACACAAATGGCATTTATGAATCTCTGGAGAGATAGCACACAGCTGGACAGTTCTTTCCTGGCTCATCAAGGCGTGAGTTTAGAGAAAGCAGCCATCGCCCCTTCATCACTAACAGTGATTCTCTAAATGCAAGGTGGAAACCAACAACCTCCAGGGCTCACTCCTCTCTTCCCCACTAGCCCCACTCAAGCTACTGCTGGCCACCCCAGCCAGTGCCCTGCACCACACTTATGGGCCCCAAGGACACGCTTCCATTATGGAGACAGGTGAGGGCTCAGCTCAAACAGGTGCCTATGTTCTCAAGGACTAAGCCCACCCAAAGTTCAAATGATGTTTTAGTAAAGGCAGCTTCTTTTAATGGGTTGGAAGGATGTGATATGATGGTATTTCTCTTAAAATTAATAGGCTTGAAGAGATTACCTTTTTACCACAGATTAGTCTTAAGCAATTAGATGATATTAGTTTGCATACAAAAGCAGCAAGGGAGCTCATTTCTATTTGACTACATTTTCTATTAGAACCTACTGAACCAAATCAAAACAAAAATACAAACTGCATCCGGTTTACAGGAGTCACAATTTAACCTGTTGTTTTTGTTACTCAGGAGGCTTTCCTTTTTTCAACACAGAAAAAGGAGTGTTTGGTAATTGGCTATTTATAATTCCTTAACAGAACCTTAACATTCTCAGCAGAATGTTATTGGAGACAGCTGAACAACATAAAATTCAGTATTATCAATAATTCAGCCACATGTATTTCCTCTTGGGCAAGGAAATATGAATTTAATCTAAGCACAATCACAGAGATGACCCTTGCCCTTAGTGCAGGAAAATGTATATAATTCATGTTTTATGTGGGCAGTATTCAAATGGTTTGCTAACTTTTTTCCTAATATAACTTTCTTACATTTATTAACAGGTATAACAAGGTTTATAAAAAGGGTTATATGCAGATGTTTACAAATATTATTTCATATTTGGCATTTTATGCATGTAAGTACTTTTATTTATATCTTCTGGCTGAGGAATGAGTCAAATTTGTTTCTGTTTTTTTCCATGATATTTCTCATCACCTACTTAAATTTCGTGTGGTATCAGCATTCTTATTGCAATGTACTACAAAGTATAACTGTTTCTGCTAACAGTGTCTTTGCTACTTTTAATATAAAGCAGGGGTTTTAATGGAAATACCATAGTGTGATAAATTGAGGCAGTAATATAAAATGACACATGTGTAATGAGCATGTTATTCTAAAAACATATTAAAAAAAAAAGTGAGTGTTATTTCCTCTTAATTAAGGTTGTAAACCTTTAGTGATGCTTACTTCTTTACTTCCTTTCAAATTGAAACGGTATTTTTTATTTATGGAGCCCCAAGCAAAGGACCCTGCAATTCTTAGTAGCAATTTCTGTGAGTTAATGCTTTCTCTTCCTGGTCCCTCAGAAAAACACCAAGTAAGCTCTGACATAGACAGATGGACACCTCTGAAGCCTGTAGCAGTATCCAAGGGCTTCTGGACACGTTTCTTTTCAATCTAACACAGAAGAAGGAGCAGGACGAACGCAGCAGTTGGGGCGTCGAAAGTTCTGCAGCATGGACTGGAAAACGCTGTGCTGCCTGCCTTTGAGCTTTTTATTAGAAGAAGTATCTGAGGAGATGGACCTCCGGCTCTGGCCGCTTTGCGCTTTGATTAATTTCTCGTGTTCCCTGATTTGTCTTTGTAAATGGTTCTGTATGGCAATGCCCAGGGACTCTGGGTCCAGGGAAGCGCCGTATACCTCCCAGGTCATGCCCTGCTCGTCCCACACCACGTCCCGGACACGCTTGGACTGTTTCAACTGGAGCTTGGATTCGGCACTCAGCTGCTTCTTCTTCTCTCCTGGAGTGAGTCCCACCTGGGCGGCAGCAGCCGTCACGTTTAACTTCTGCTCCTTGAGGAACTCGCTGACCCGGCTGGCCCGGCGGGGGCTGGCTTTGACGGAGCGAGAAGGAGTCCTTTTGCCAGAGCCGGGACTAGAGTCCCCAATGGCATCTGACGGCAGGCTTAGGCTGGCGGCTGTCTTGGTCTGTCTGTTTTCTTCCCCGGTGCCCTCCTGGCTCCTTCTAACTGGGGAGGGTGTAGGGCTGGCACCTGATGCCACGCCTCCACTTTCTTGAGATTTAGGATTGAGCAGTAGGCTTTTGGCCTCTGCCCTTGCCCTCACCTCCAGGATATCGATGCCAGGAGATTCCTGTTCTTTCATTATCTGAGGAGACACAAGCTTCTTCTCTCTTGCATCCCCTTGATTCGTGAGATCCAAGCTCCTCGACTGGTCGGCTCTGCTGGCAGGGCCACAGGAGTCGGAGAGTTTGCAGTCGGGGTCTGGTTTGTGGCCATTCGTGGTTGCCACTGCAAACTCAGATGGCTTCGTTTCACATTTCCCTATTCCGTGACCTGTTTCAACTTGACGTCCTGCGCTAAGAGAAATCTGGTCACTGGGCCTAGCTTTCAGGGAGGTAGAACTAGTACCTGAAAGCTGTCTAAAGGTAAGCTCTTGCCCCGCTAGGGTCATTCCTGCTGATTTCCCATCTTCTTTACACGTCTCCTGAGCATCACTGGATGCCACGTTGATGGCTGAGGTTTTAAGGACCTCTCCTGGTAGGCTCCCTGATTTACTTTCTCCTTGGAAAGCTGCAGAAACAGCTGCAGCTGTCTGGATGTGCACCGCTGGCATGAGGTCACGGCACTGACCCGCCTCCCGGGGGGCTAGGGTGTTCTGAGACAGCTCCAACGTGTGGCTCGCGCTGCCGTGGCAAATGACATGCAGCTGGTCTTGTTCGAACTGCTCTGGACCAGGGGTTTCCTTTAAGAATGCAATGAGGATGCTGGGGCTGGTGGATGCTGATCTGCTCTCGACACTCGCCACTGCCTGCACCTCGGCATCTTGCTGAGCCCTGGGCGGGGCTTCCTTGATCTCACTTTCAGCTTGGCTGGTCATCGTACTTGCTTCTTTAAACCTTGACACTTGACGCTGTGCTGCCAGTGGCACCTTCTCTGGATCTGGAGGAAACATCGATCCATTGCTAGGAAGGTGGGATGGTTGAGGAGTCACCGAAGTCATGGCCTGGGTGTCTGAGGTGGCGGCAGAGGGCGGTTTGTTCCCCAAACATCCATCTTCTCTTGTTGGAAAGCCATAGGACCTTGTCTGGGAAGCGCAAGTAACTTCCTGCCTTTCTGCTTCGGGTCCACCTACAGTAGCGAAGTTAGGACTGAACGCCCTGGCTGCTGTATCTTGCGTTTGCCCCATTCCCTGCATTATTTCTTGAGAAGGAAAATCACAGGGCACTTGATCTTTGCCACAGATGACCCCCACCGGACAATTTGACTTCTCAGGTTGCCCTCCATCTGCAGTTCTCTGTGATTTCACCAGGGTGTCTTCAGGTCCTGATGAGGGGCTGGCATTGGGCTGGTTGCCTGGGACAACCGGGTGGATGTGCTGATCGGCTGGCGTTGTAAATGTTGCATGTATCAGATCCTTGCCTGCAGCAGAACACAGAGCTGGTGCTGTGGGCTCTCTGCCCCCTGACAGCTGAGTATTGCCAGGAGAGTTGAGTGTGGGAGATGCCTTCCCCACCTCACTGACAATGTCAGGAGAGGACATGGCTGGCTGCGTGGGCACATGCTCACTGGCCTGCATCAGGGCCTTGGCAGCTGTCCTGGGGCTGAGGTCTGGCTCTGCAGGAGTGCTGGAAAGGCCATTGGTGTTCTCACACAGGACTTCTGGTAGAGGCTGGGACGAAGCAGCCTGTACCTCTCCCAGGTCCTCTTCTTCTCCAGAAGCTGCAATAAGGGATGTTTTGGCTGATCTCAGAGGGTCAGGTACAGTCCCCATGGAATCTCTCTCTGGGAAAAACCTTGGAACTTGCACCTGGACAGCACTCCTATAGGGAAGCAGCCGAAGCTCAAAGTGAAGATGCAATCACGGGTGATTCCTCTGAAGGACCAATCTGTGAATCAAGGAAACAGTACCATTAATACAGTATAGTATCTGAGGGTTGAAACTATACCAATTTGTCACTTGTATAGGATCGTATAGGATCTCACAAACACATGAAATCTTTTCTTTCCATAACTGTTGATATAAATACAGAGCTCGGGAAGAAAGATTATGGAAAAATTATTTTTAGTTATACAAGTATTATTTTGATATGTTAGTTTCTGCTTCATTCCACTGCTGTCTAGAAAATAGGCTTTTAACACGTTAATACTTACATATGCACTTGATAACTACTTCAAGTCATTTGTGTAATCTGATTTACCAGACACCAGAAAATCCTATAAAGCAACTGTGATAAGTACTAAAATAAGAAATGAGCCTAAACAGACATGTAGACTAGATTATCTTGAAATAGATCCAGATATAAAATGAGGAGTTAATATATGACAAAAGAGGCATTTCAATTTAGTGACAAAAGGATGGATTATTTCATATAAGGGGCTGGCAAACTCTTTAGTCATCTGAAAGAAAAGACAACTCTCTCTTATACCAATTCCAAAAATAAATCTTAGATAGACTTAGAGAGATTAAAGGTTAAAATATAAATATTTAAATAAAAAATTCTGTTAAGAAAATATAGGCTCATAAATATATCTAGGAGCAAGGTAGGTAGGTTTCTTTGGCAAGGCAGAAAATACACCCAGAATTATGAGAGAAAACATCACAGATGACTAAAAAAATGACAAAATTTTGCATAGCAAAAGATGACACAAACAGATACAATAGGTTTAAAAAAGTGTTTCCAACCCTAGAGAACATGCAAAAATATCTGAAATATAGTAGAAATTCTTAAAAACTTATAAGAAGACAAAATAATCCATTGGAAAATGGATATGGAAGCACAGTTTATAAGGTAGGAAATCCAATAGCCAACAACCTGATGAAAAGATGATCAAATTCATTTGTAATCAAAGAAATGCAAATAAAGAAACAATGAGATTTTACTCTATACCAACTGCACTTGCAAAAACTTTTTAAAAATGTAACACCATGGCCTGGGAAGACCTTGTGAAAGGAAGTATTTCTATTAACTGTATGTGCAAATGTGTATTGTTGCAGCTTTCTTAGGGAAGTAGTTTAGCTTTTAAAACTAAAAATACACATGTCCTTCACTCAATGATCCTATCAATAGAAATAAAATACCAGCATATGTAGATAAATATACAAGTATGTTTATTAAAAAAAGCTTCCCCTGGTAGCTCAGATGGTAAAGAATCCACCTGAAATGGAGGAGACTTGGGTTCAATCCCTGGGTTAGGAAGATCCCCTGGAGAAGGAAATGGCAACCCACTCTGGTATTCTTGCCTGTAAAATTATGTGGATAGAGGAGACTGATGAGCTACAGTCCATGAGATCACAGAGTTGGACACCACTGAGTGACTAACACATGCACACATGTTTACTGAAGAACTATTTGTAGAGGCAAAAAACTCAAACTGGTCTCCTTAAATAGGTGGGAGAGGCAGAATAAATCATGATATAGCTCTACAGTAGACCGTTATACAACCATTAAAATAAATAGCTAATGAGGCTATAACTTTTCACTTGGGAGAAATTTCACCAAGGTATGGATGAATGAGAAAAGCAAGGTACATAAAAGAATATATGTTTTCATTTCTGTAAAACAATGACCTAAAACTCTACATACATATGTGTTATGTGTGTGTTTGTGTGTAATTATATAAATTCCAAAAATATACATAATGAGACAGTAGGTGGCAAATGGAGTGTTGTGACTTAGAAACAGGGAAAAAGAGATGCAGGTATCCAAAAGTGGGAAAATTTTGGATTTTAACAAGTATATCTGAATCTTTAAAAGTATATATGAAAATTTATTCATGTGTGTTTATGCATAAATATTTTTTTAGAAAGAATAACCAGACTATGTGATGAAGACAAAGCAATGGTTCAGAAATTAGCAGATGACTGTTTTAATATTACTTCTATCACTCACATGTTCTATGACCTTATGGGAATCACTTAATCTTTCTGCACCCCAAATTAACTCATTGGCAAAATGAATTATATGATTTCTAAGGGCTCTTCCAGCTCCAAAGTTCAAAGATCCTACTTTTTGCATGTGATGGATAATAAATCAAATAACACAATCATAACTCCACCTTAAGCGTCAAAGTAAGGCAAAGGTCAATCTGGTTGGGCCCAGATTTTGAAAATACATACTTTTGTATTTTGGTTCAATGGTATTTGATTGCTCAATCCTATGACATTTAACAATAAATCCAGTTTATCTTTTTTCCCAAACAGCTCTTCCTTCTAACTTCATTATTCATATTGATGGGTTAAATATTTTCCCATCCTTGGTCTTGACTGCTTTCTGCTCATTCAAACCACTTCCACAGGTTTATGTTCCATTTCTTCCTTTCTAGAGTTTTCTGTTGCAGTCACTTGTTGTGCCCCAAGCTTATTTTCCCTCTGCCCCTTTGGCATCTGTCTTTATTATACCTTTAGTACTACTCTCTGACCTCCTCATCTTCAAAAAGCATACTTGTTCTTCAAAACCCCACTTAAACCCCATCCTTTCTGAAGGCTCCTAATGCCTTTTAAGTCATAAAATCTCTCTCTCTTTTGAAAAGTCTACAGCTATGGCCATCTGTGTTCTTTGTATTGTGCTTTTCATGTACTGTTGTTGCTTGTACAAATGTCTCATTTCTCCAAAAGTCCTTCAAGTCCCAGGAGGGAAGGGGTCAATCTTATTGATTCTTTTCTGTTCACTCCTCAGGACACAGTGCAGAGCCTTGTGAACAAAACGGTGTTAATTGGTCCTAGTTCCCTCCAAAATGGCAATTATTAAGCCCTGCCAAACTTCAAAATAATAAGCAAATTTAAGCCGTGACATGAAATAGTAATGAAAACACTATTTAAAGAGTGCTATCTTTGGAAATAAAATAGTTGTATCTTATTTATGAGACTGGATTACATATCTGTAATCCAGGTTTAAATAATTAAAAACAAGTCCATTGGCCACCTCCTATAAAAAGTTAGAAGGTCAGAACATCTGGTTGGGGGACAGAACATCTTCTTGTTATATGGCTGGAGCCAAGAAGCCTGGCTTGCCAGAGAGGACTGTAAAATATGAACACCTTAGAGTCCGGCAACTGAAGGTTGGAAGACTTAGAAAAGATGAGGGACTTCACTGAAATCTCAGAAGTCACCGAGTTGATCCCCATTTCTCACAGGGAGCTGATTATACTAGTTTACATTTAAAAGAACATTTTCTTTTTGTTTGCTTTGTTAGTAGAAGTTAAATTATCCATCAATTCAGGAAGAAAAGCCCAGATTGCTTGGTTAACACATGTAATGTGAAATCTCTTGATTAGTGAGTAGATAGGAAATCAACACTACTTGAAACATATTTGCTGTTGTAATTGTCAGTGCATCTCCGTGAGCCCTGGACAGACTACTTAACCTCAAGAAACAATTCTCCTTTTGCTCCTTTCCTCTCCAACTAAAAAGTAGAAATCTACAGTCTCTAACAGGTTACACAAATAGGTTATTTAACAAATGCAATTACTTGGTGGTTTAGAGTGAGGAGTAAGTCTTTAAAATCAGTAGGATTCCATTGTGATAAGATTTAATAACCTCTAAAAATGAGGTTATTAAATGAGCTGGCCCACATACTGAATAAATTCCTTCTGCAGGTTTGTCTGTGTATGTTTCTTGCACAACTTTCCCTTCCATTTCCTTTCTCTCCCCCTCTCTCTCCTTTCCCTTTTTCTCTTCCCTTTGTTTCTCTATTGAAGAGATCATTCATAAAAATCCATATTTCTATCTTGTTTCTCCGCCCCCCTCCTGCCCCACCCCCACCTCAGAAAATATGCATTTGCAGAGACCAACACAAGGTGGTGATGCGAAGGGCAGTCTTTCTAGAGGGCAGGGGCATTCCAGACTCCACACAACCCTTCCTCACCTAGCCTGCTTCTCTCCTTTGCATAATTTACCCTGGCTTCTATGGACAGGTAAATTTGAGAGCTTTGTTTTAAGAGCACTGACACAGTAGACTTCCCAACCTTCTCAGTCTTCTGAAGACAGTCTGGCATTGTGTTTAAGAACATGAACCCAGGGACCAGACCCCCTGGGTTCCACCACATATCAGTTCCACCACATAGCTCTAGCTTTGTGTGCTTGGGCAAGTAATTTAACATCTCAGGGCCCCCGTGTAATCCATAAATTGAGGCTAATATTAATAATACAGCCTCACTGAGCTGTTGTGAGGAACAGACTTAGCTCTTAAAACAAGTAATGTCTTGGCTCATGTTAAGCACCAAAGAAGGGTTAGCCTCTTTTAAAAAACCTCATATTTAAACTTTGATCTGGGGCTTCCCAGGTGGCACTAGTGGTTAGGAACCCATCTGCCAATGCAGGAGACATAAGAGACATGGGTTCGGGAAGATGCCCTGGAGGAGGGCATGGCAACCTACTCCAATATTCTTGCCTGGAGAATCCCATGGAAAGAGGAGCCTGGTGGGCTACAGTCCATCGGGTCACATAGCGTTGGACACAACTGACGTGACTAAGTATGCATGGAAACTCTGATCTATGTAAAAGAAAAATTTATTCTGACGCTTGTTAAAATGATAAGGAAGACTTCATTCAGGCTATTGCAATAGGGGTAAAGCCCATGGCAGGAGGAAAGAAAGACTGTGTTCAACTCCAAATACACAAAAATGTGTAGGGATTTATAACCAAGGAGTAGGTTTGTGTGTGAATGGGGGTGGGTGGGGGCGGGTCAGTGGATGGAAGATGATTAAGAAGAGTCATCAAGGGTAGGGGGACTGTTGCTGAAGGCAACAATCTTAAAATTAAGCATTCAAAAAACTAAGATCATCGCATCTGGTCACATTACTTCATGGAAAATAAATGGGGAAACAATGGAAACAGTGACAGACTTTATTTTCTTGGGCTCCAAAATCAATGCGGACGGTAACTGTAGCCATGAAATTAAAAGATGCTTGCTCCTTGGAAGAAGGACAAGACCTTCTATGACAGACCTAGACAGCATATAAAAAAGCAGACATCACTTTGCTGACAAAGGTCCATATAGTCAAAGCTGTGGTTTTTCCAGAAGTTATGTATGGATGTGAAAGATGGACCATAAGGAAAGGGCTGATGTTGAAGCTGAAACTCCAATACTTTGGCCACCTGATGCACAGAGATGACTCACTGGAAAAGACCCTGATGCTGGGCAAGACTGAGTGCAGGAGGAGAAGGGGGCGACAGAGGATGAGATGGTTGGATGGCATCACCGACTCGATGGACATGAGTCTGAGCAAACTTCCGAGAGATCGTGAAGGACAGGGAAGCCTGGCGTGCTGCAGTTCATGGGGTCCGCAAAGAGTTGGACACGACTTAGTGACTGAACAACAACAAATTGAGAACGACCAGATATCATGTGGGGGGAGTATTCTCTCTAAATTGGCTTAGCAGAATTGCTAAAGCTGGACTCTGCAAAGTCAGACAGGGAAGCCCAAGACTGAGATCTAATTAAGAAATGGGCTCACAGGGGCCCAACTTAAGGTTAGTAAAGGAAGGAGTCTTTAACATCTCATCTCATTAGCAGAAGCAAATGAGAATTTTCTTACAAGACTCTCTGGAACATTATGACTTCTTTCTGAATTGGGCATGAATTCCACAGAAGCTGAGGGTATCATTAAGTCAGTTTGTTTTTAAGTCTGATGGAGAACTGGACTTTTGAGAGCAGGTCCCTTTGGCGCTTTTGCCTTTAAAATTGTGAACAAAGACTTAAAGCCTAGTTCCAGCAATGAAGCAAGCCTGCAGGGTAAACACTACTGACTTTTTACAGGGAAGGTAACCAAGGCCCAGAGGTTGACTCGAGGCCAATCTAATCCCTGTTGAGTTGAATTCTTATGAAAGGTAATGCCTGGGCCCCTTCTATGCTTCTTCCTTATTATCTCTAACTCTGAAAAGAAAATGTAAAAAAAGAGGGGAAAGAAAAGTATCTTCAGAGGAGAGGGAAGTTTCTTTCTGTAAGTGGTTTGCAACTTAGCAGCAGCTTGGATGGTACTAACACCGACTATAATGGCATTCGTAACTGGTCACTTTATGAAAAGCTCGACTTGTTGAAAGCTAACACCGCCACTGCTCATTCTGAAAATAGTGGGTTCCACTACTCAGCCACGCTGCCTATTTTCATAACAGACACCCACGCTTAATAAGACGGGCAGCAGGGAATCGCAGCCCTTTGTGACTTGCTCCAAGACTGCTCTGGTGGGAAGAGCATTAGATGCAAAGAATGGGGCGAGGCTTGGCAGTCCTGGGCCAGCAAGATGTGACAATCCTGTGGCAGCAATGACCTTTGCCCACTTAACAACGTCTACGCTGCTAGAACAAGGGCTCCGGGATGTCATCAGATCTCTTTAGTGACATTAGGAAAGTGTTACAGGGACCCCAGTGTCCCTGTTTACACTCATCTGACAGCAGCCGTCAGATGGATGATCACAAAGACCCTCGGAGAACAGTGGGGTGAGAGATAAGAGACTGTTAATCCTCAAAAAAAGGATAAAGAAAAAATATCATCTGGCTTCCTATTCAATCTGATTTTATTTGCTCCCTTTACTTGGAACCTTTGCCTAGATCATTTGCATTCTGAACCCAGCAGATCCTGCCAGTGCACAGCTTTAAGGGGAGGTGATTCAGTCCCAGGAAAACACCCACAGGCTAGGAAAAGCAGTTGCTTCTTCTTTCTTTAAAAAATCATACCCTCACACTAATAGCTGCCTCAAATGCACTCTTCAAAGATATCAGCTGGAAAACTGGTTCTTCCCTTGGAACTGCATCTAAAGTGAATCAGAAGGCTCAAGAGACAGGCAGTCTCTGCTTTGTGCCAACAACAGTGTCCCAGACTTTTGGTTATAATGATCATTTTAATAAAGGCACATGAGAAATGGGCTGCATCCCTTCCCTATTCAGCTTTTCTTTTGTTCCACAGTGTTTCAGAAAAACAAATGCATGGCTTGTGATCTCATTGAATTCAATGGTAAGCAGGGCTGGACAAAAAGAAGTAAAAATGAGCTTTAAAAAGCATGAAGACCCCAAATATATCCTTCCTGTTTGTCAAATATGATTTGAAAAGATGACTTCTAAGTTCACAACTGACTAGAAGTACACAGTACAGCAAGCACTCCCTTACTGTTCTCTATATTCCAAACACTGTTCTTTATGTGAATTTATTTGACCCTCAGAACAACTCCAGGTGGATGGTCCTACTCTGAGTTCCATGTTGCAGAACTAGAAGCTGAGGCAAGGTCATGCAAGCAAGCAGTGAGAGAGAACAGATTTAAATCCAGACCATATGGCTCCAGAGTCCAAGTTGTTAACCAATTTTACACAGGAGAGAGATGGGCATTTCTTCTAGAGGCAAGTTCAATGACCTGGGCAAGAAAGAAGCAGAGTCAGACAATGAAAGAAACAAGAGAAAACTCAGAAAAAATAGCCTTGTAACCATTTACCAGCTCAGGCTAATAGAGGTAGACTAGGCAACACAGAAATTCTTGCTCTTCATAATAATTTATCCAATTTGAATGCATTAAGGATCACAGAGTTTTCTGAGAAAGTTGATGAAAACTATATACTCTTTCTAGAAACACATATATGCACACACACATACATGTATGTAGATAATTTTAGGAAATTCACGTCTGGAAAACTTTCTAAGACTGCATGTTAATATCCTTTTGTCTGAGGCCTTGGAAAAATGTCACAAAATGGAATTTACCTGCCTCAGGGTTGTTATAGAGCTTAAATAAGTTAAACACTCTGCTGGTTCTTGGAAAATAACAGATACACAATCAGGAATTATTATTATTTAAAAACATTATTTTGGAGTCATTTACCTAAGAAGGTAGAAACCATGCAATCTATTTCTAGAAAGCCAACTTAAACGTCCCAATACTTAAATAAGTTTACAATATGTTCTCCCAAACCCCTGACCAAACACCATCATTTGAAGGGGAAAGTTTTAGCTAACTTGAAAATAAACACAATAGTGAGCTCTATTCTTTTTAGATCATGTAGGAAATGTGACCTTTTCGGGTTTTTTCTCGGCAAAGTCAAGACTCAAGCTACTCAAGCTACTAATCTTCAAAAATTAACCCCTCAGTAGCTCCACTGTCCTACCTGTGGAGATAAATATCTAAAGTTACCTAAGATCATTTCTATAAATATCCAAGATACCTAAGTATCTAAGGTATCTAAATATCAAAGTTGCTGTTTCAAAAACGTCTTAAAAATATTTAAACCTGAACTATTCTAGGGAAGAATGATTAAACATTTCTTTTGCTTTTTTTTTTTAACCTTTCCTAATCAAGCTGTCTCTTATCATTTACTCTGCTTGCTTTATAGATATTTGAATCTGAATGTTTTCTCTCGCAACTCAGCTTTGAAGGTCTTCAATTGCAAGCTTAATTGGAAAGAGAAGGCAACAGGATCTCAGGGCTAAAAGGTAGATAAACAACAAACTGTGGATATAAACCCAGCAGTCAGTATTTGCATTTTTTTTTTTTTTGCATTTGCATTTTAAATTGCTGTGTTAGAGAGGATCAAAGCTGCCTCGCAGCCCAATTTTTCCCAAGATCCATTAGCGCCACGGAGCGTTACAAACAAGGATTCTTGTCTTTGCTTCGTTTGACCTTGCAGGCCTGCTGCGACCCTTCCCCCACCCACAAAAGTGCGTCTCATTAAAACCTGGCCTCTGGCTCCACCCACTTGCCGTCTGGCCACGTGCCTCCCCAGGTGTGGCAGCCCTGGAGGGGACTGCTGACCGGAGACCGCCACTAGCAGCCAGCGGTAGGAAAGCTTACTAGTGATTTTGGCCATTTAGTTCGTCACACCGGGGCCTTTAATCGGACAATGAAAAGTGTCTTATGGCAGGATTTGTGGTGACCAGACACAGATGTGAAAAGAGAGCTCTTCCCCAACCGTCAGTCAGGGCTCTTCTTAATGCCAGTGGATTTGAGGTTCTTGCTTACCTGGGAAAGAATTCCGAGAGGAACTGATAGGTACGAAGTGGATTTATTTAGAGAAAAATACGCTCCACAGGCGGAGTGTGGGCCACTTCAGAAGGAGAGAGAATGTGAGAGTGCGTGAGAGTGCAAGAGAAAGAGAGGGACAGAGAGAGAGACAGAGAAAGAGAGAAATTCAAAATATGGCGTGGTTAGTTTTCATGGGCTGAGTAATTTCATAGGGTAAGAAGTGAGAGGAGTGTACCAATTCTTTTGGGGAAGGGGCAGGGATTTCTAGAAACTCGGCCACCGCCCACTTCTGGGCCTTTTCTGTTCCGCCTCAGAACTGTCATGGCGCTGGTGGGTATGTCATTTACATAATATATTACAGTGAGCCTGTGATGCAACTCAAGGTTTACTGCAAGTCTAATCTTCCGCCATCTTGGACCTAGTTGGTTCTAACCTGTCTTTGTCATGGCCATGTCATTCTTTCAAAGGTCACGCCCTGCTCCCTTTCCTCCTGTTTCATCCTCTCCTAGAGAACAAGGTGCGGAGGAGGGAGAAAGCCAAGTGAGGAAGCCGATGGATCCCTTGCGGCACAGACCTTCTGCTGTTGACCTGCATGTCTGGGAGAGTCTGGAATACTCTGCTCTTTTTTTTTTTTCTTTAAATGGTTAGTCTTTATTTATTTTTGGCTGCACTGCATGCAAGGTCTTAGTTCCCTGACCAGGGACCGAACCCGTGTCCCCTTCAGTGGAAGCACAGAGCCCTAACCATAGGACTTTGAGAGAATTCCCATGGGTGTTCCGCTCTTGAGAAGGAGTAGTTTCCTTGTTGAGGTCAGAATCTTCTTTGGGTGAGGTCTGAGTTGTGATAAGCGAAAAAGATGAACCAACCTGTCACTCTCCTGCTTTATAGTCTGTAAAGTCCTAAGTTAGGCCTCACTGAGGTCCTTAAAAATTTTGATTTGGCCCTTCAGAAGATTTCAGTCCATTTGAGGAGACAAGACAGATTCAATCCAAAGCTATAAATGAGCAAGCTAGTCTATAATTAAGTGATTAATGATGTAATAAACCAGATTTTATAGAAGTTTAAGTCAGGGGAGGGGCCCATACTTCTTATTCAGCTGACACTTCCTGGTACAATTCCTCTGCTAGAAGAAATTACTTGTGTAAGTCTGAAGAAAACTGAAAGTAAGAGAAAGTGAGCAAGTAAGAGTAAAAAAATAAATATATAAAATAAATCACACTTTAAGTCACAATGAGACAACTAGAAAGTACTTTTACATCCATTCACTCATTTAATAAACTGAGTACCTTCTTGATGCTGGATATTCAGATATAAATAAGATACATTCATCTTTTTTGAGGAGCTCACAGTGCCTGTAAATCATTAATTTCAATACAACATAAGTGTTGGAAAAGAAACAAAAGCAAATGTACTATGAAAGCGCAGAGGTCTCATCATTTCATTTGGTTACAGAGTCGAGGAGCTGCAGTTTTGTAAGATTTATTTAATACAATCGGGAGGATGTAGACATTGATCTATGGTAGGTGTTCTTACTTTGCACTACTGATGTTTTGGACCAGATAACCCTTTGTGGGGAGGGACAGAGGAATGATGGTCCTGTGCCTGTACCCTAGCAGCACCTCCACCTCCTTTTGGTGATAATAAAAAATGTCTCCAGACATTGCCAAATGTCTCCTGGGAGGCAAAACTGTCCCCAGTTGAGAACCACTGATCTAGGAGACAAATGTATCCACTTGGATAGAAAGCAGCATCTTCAGAATGAATTCCACGAGTGGATGTGACAGCCTTTGCATTTACTCCAGGTACATATGAATTAATAATAGAGTTTTCTGCTCTCAAGTCAAACATAGTGTTCTTCGTATTCTACCTGTGAGAATGCAAATTTTTTTTTGAGAATGCAAATTAATACAACTGTTTTTGGCACTATTTATCAAAGATACAAGGTCAAATACACTTTGACTCAACAATTTCACCTTAGGTACTTATGAGTAAAATACATGTACTAATTGATATATGTACAAGGTTATTCACTGCATGAAACAGCAAAAGATTAGAAGCAATCTAAATATCCATTAATAAGGAGCAGGTTAGTTACAAAATTTATGGCACGTCCATATAAGTTCAACTAGGTGAAAGTTGCACAGTCGTGTCCAACTCTTTGTGACCCCATGGACTATAGTCCATGGAATTCTCCAGGCCAGAATACTGGAGTGGGTAGCCTTTCCCTTCTCCAGGGAATCTTCCCAACCCAAGGATCGAACCCAGGTCTCCTGCATTGTGGGAGGATTCTTTACTAGCTGAGCCACAGGGAAGCCCAAGAATACTGGAGTGGGTAGCCTATCCCTTCTCCAGTGGATCTTCCCAACCCAGGAATCGAATTGGGGTCTCCTGCATTGCAGGCAGATTCTTTGCTATATAAGCAGTCAGATTTAATAATGAGGAAACTTTGATATATTGATATGGAATAGTCCAAAACATATTGTTAGGTAAAACAACAAGTAAGACAAAAACATAATGATAGTTAAAAAAAAATCCCTAAGATACAGAGCAGTATGTTTCCAATGCTACTAGCTATGTTAGAAAGGGAAAAATGAGTATCTTTTGCTTGTGTATACATAAAATATCTCTGCAAGGATAAGTAAGAAATT
Source organism: Okapia johnstoni (assembly GCA_024291935.2). Classification (NCBI taxonomy): domain Eukaryota; kingdom Metazoa; phylum Chordata; class Mammalia; order Artiodactyla; family Giraffidae; genus Okapia; species Okapia johnstoni. The sequence goes on along the minus strand of CM044308.1, from coordinate 32,471,111 downwards.
GTTTTCAGAAGAGGGGAACTGGATGTCTGGGGGAATAGGATGGGTGGAAGACTTCATTCATATTCTTTGGTACTTTTTAAATTTTAAGTTATATGAGTGAATGAGTGAAGTTGCTCAGTCGTGTCCGACTCTTTGCGACCCCATGGACTGTAGCCTACCACGCTCCTCTGTCCATGGACTTCTCCAGGCAAGAGTACTGGAGTGGGTTGCCATTTCCTTCTCCAGAGGATCTTCCCAACCCAGGGATTGAACCTGGGTCCTCCCGCATTGCAGGCAGATGATTTACCATCTGAGCCACCAGGGAAGTCCTAAAGTTATATTAAAAAATAATTAAAAAATTAAAAGCTCATGCTCCCCTCCTAGGCAAAACTGAGAAAATCTGTACCCTGAATCTTTTCTATCAGTGTTGATGCATTTGTGCTGATCCATCCTTCCACACTCTTTCCATCTACTCTTTGTTCTGTAAGGAGATCAGTCTGGAATGCAACAGTTAAAAAGAAACCATAATTTCCTTATCCATCTTGGTTATCTACAAGCTCCAAGCTAGGCGATAAAATTATTTTTCAAAGTCAACAGCTGAGAAATGCTTTTTAAAGCAATGTCTATTGGGCCACAAAATAAAGTTTACTTAAGTTTCTTTTCCCAGACTCTCTGACTCCTGTTTATCAGTTGATTTCCTTTTTTTCCCTCCCTCCTTTCCTATTCCTGGTAGCTTGAGCAGTTGGTCCTCAAGTCATATATACTTCAAACAATAAATCCAAGAATGGCCTAAAGCCAGACTCTGGGAAACTGGGTCAAAACATCAATGAGAATGATTAAAAAAAATTATTTTGTTTATATTTTGAGAATTGACTAAATATTAAGATATAAAGTTTAGAAAACATATTTTAATTGCCAGTTATCAAATCCACCTCTTCTGTCTCTACTAGGCTTAACTGAATTTATCATGTCTCACAACAGAGCAGTACCATACTACTTGGTCTCATTTAGCCAATTCTGAAAATGTACCCTGCACTTGCTGCTCGAGTTATCTTCCTAAAACAAACATACACTATGTCACTTCTCTGTGCAAAACAATTTTAATGGTTCTCCATTACCTATAAAATAAGATACATGCTCCTTAGCACAGTTTAGAAAATGTCCTTCACTATCTGATCAGTTGTCTTCTAATAGTGACATCCTCTCTCATCATCTGTCAGACCTTGTATGTTGCTTACTCTTCTTTCAACAAGCTTCAAAGAGGATTATTATCTTTATTTTACAGATGAGAAAATTGGCTCAAAGAAATCCAGCTCACCAAAGTTGCAAATTCAGTAAGTGGCATAGTTGGAATTCAAATCCTGGTGAGTCTGCCTCCAAAAGCACAAAATCAGAGGTAAAAATGAATTCATGATGTATGCATATTAAAGACAGCAAGAGGGGTAAACATGCGAAGCTTTTTGGAATGATAATGTGTCCCTAGGATCTTTTCTGATTACATCAACCCAAACCAGTTGTCCCATCTCTCATCTCCTGTAGTTAACTGCTCATTGTTGTACCAATGGCACTTTTTACCTCATCCTTTGTTCTCCAGGCAGAGGGCACAACTAGTACAAAGGTGGGAACTTGCAGGTAAGGGTGAAGAGCTCAGCATGGCAGCTGGAGCTAAGTAGGAGGGCAGGGGAGTGAAATCAGGTGAAGGGACAGCACAGGGCTTCTAAATGTCTTTGTTCAGGTATTGTCTTCCCAATGAGGTCCTCAATGAGGTCCTCCAAACCAGCCTATTATTAAATCGCCAATCTCTGACTTCCACTCTCTGTTACTTCTGAAGTCCTACTAAGCTTATGTATAATTCTACTTCTGGGAAGTAAGCCTAAAGAAGTAAACAAAACAACATGCAAGTGTTGGTGAACTGTGACTTTCATTGGAGGGTTATTCAGCAGAAGCTCTCTAAATAGCCTCCATCCAGCTAAAGAGCTTTCCATTCTCAATGTAGGCTTTACTGGTGAGAATCATGACTCATGGAACCTTCACAGAAGGTAGCCCCTTCTCCGGTGGTCCTGCCCAATTCTGTTTCTATCACTTACATTGTATTAAAACCAAGAGTCAGTGGCTCTTCCTGAACTCGTTCATGTCAATTGCTTGTGCTCTCACCACCACAGCATTTGACTACTGTATTGCATAAAAAAGGATAAAACTTGATGACAAAAGTGTTTTTGCTTCTTGGAAACCAAGGTGAATGCTTTGGTAAGACTTGACAAAGGTAGGTCACTAAAAAAAAAAAAGGAGCGATCAAATTAGGAATGGGTAAGATGGCTATAAAAGGGGAAAATAACAACATTTAATATTCTTATTCTTAATTAGAAATGCTTTGCTTTACTCTAATAAAACTGAAGTAGAAAAGTATCAAAGAGTCCATTATGAGTTTATATAAGAAAAAGGATACAAAACTCCAACTAGTGGTTCCATCTGCCCTGTATCAAAAGGCTAGTGAAGGATGAAAATTCAAATGTTTTATGTTGGTAGGAAAATCATAGGAATATACATATCATTTCATAATTTCTTATTTTCTCTAGTTTTGATCAATTATATCAGTAAGTTGTGATGCTATAGGCTGTGAGAAATTTATATCTAATGTAATATGTAGAGAAAACACATATGCAGAAAAAATATTAGAAGGAAATATAGAAAATATTAGTGTGTCAATATATGGTAGTTTTATGGGTGATTTTAAAAATTTTATTCTTTTGTACTTTTAAAACCCTGTAAATATAGTCTTATTTCCACTGTGTCAAACTTAGTAAAAAATGTAAAGAAGAATAAGAACGGAGAAATATTATTACTGCCAAGTCAAACTCCAGAACCCTGGGGTTTCCTATTTTAAAACCCAGGTTAAAACTCTGGGTTCCCCATTGCTAAGAATATCAGTAAGACGGATGTTTCTCTCTAACACTGCACTTTCAGATCTTATTTTCTCACGATTCACTCTGGATTTTCAGATATTACACCAGCTCTTTACTTTGTCTAACTAAATCAGTTCTGCCCTCTAGTCCTAAGTATACAATGAGACGCCACTGGATACCTGAGAAGAAATCTGGGGTTAAACCTGCCTCATTGAGGTAGTTGCTGCTTTAGAAGGTTTACAATCACCCTGATGTATCTTGTTCAACAGCATTAACATGCCTTTTCTAGGAGTTACTTATCACCGCTCCTCATCAGCCCTTGGCATTCTTTCCTTTCTGGGCTCCAGTCAGTCTCTGGCTTCTGGTTTAAGCCACTGAAAAGGCACAGTCATTTCTCTCTCTTACTGCTTGTTTTAAGACATATTATGTCCTCTTTTCGTTTGTTAATATCTTTAAGTTCTACATGAATTTCAGTCTGCCCTTGAATGATAAGAGAAGATTTCAACTGTAGTGGGGAAGAATTCAGAAGAATCCACAAAAAGAAGACACAGACATGGGGAAAATATACTAGTTGTTCAAGTAAGAGTAGGTTGTCCTGAAAATTCAAATACAGTGTACTCACATGCAGGAGTATCACTAAAAATGTTTACCAGTTAGTACATGCCTAGGTGTGCCTGACTTATCGGATGCAAGGCTATGTACAAAACAACCAATACTAGTATGTAGTTACATAAAAATGGCTACGGGAAGCTAAAAGCTGATACCATAGATCAGGTGAGACTGGAAAGCCTTTATTGGCTTTGTTAACAAATCTGGGTTTCTTCAGTGGGCAGTAGGAAGCTACTAGAGCTTTTCCAACAGGCCAATGAGACAATTAGAAAGTTTACAAATGAAGCGGATTTCAAATTACACTGACCAGTAGAAAAGAATCCAGTGAGGGAGATCAGTTACAAGGCTACTGCCACCTAAAAAGGTAGAGGGAGTCCATCAATGTTGTTAATATAACGAATATAAAGAGAAAAGGGATACAAAAACTACGGCAGAGGTGCCATGTGGGAGGGAAGCAAGGCTAGGGAGGAATCAAAGATGATTCCAAGATTTCAAATCAGAGCGACTGGGAGGATGTTGGGAAGGTTGACAAAATGATTAAAGAATAGGGAACCACATGTACACATAGCTATATTTAAAATGGATAACCAACAAGAACCTACTGTATAACACAGGGAACTCCGCTTGGTATTATGTAACAACCTAAATGAGAAAAGAATTTGAAAAAGAATAGATACATGTATATGTATAACTGAGTCACTTTGCTGTATATCTGAAACTATGACAGCATTGTTTATCAACTACATTCCAGTATAAAATAAAAAGTTTTTAAAAAATAAACAAGCTCTAGCCTAAAAAAAAAAACAAAAAAAAAAAACTGAACAGGGACCAAAGCTGGACTGGAAGACTTTTAATGGGTGTCTGTGTGAAAGTTGGCAAATGGCATGAATGGGGTTACTCCTCTTAGCTGCTCTTCCACTGCTCTCTCTGTCTGTGCCCCTTAACTCCAAATAAACATATAACCCAATAAAAACTGCACTTAATATGCAGCTTCTCTTTCCAATTACATTGGTCCTGTGTATTCCTTTTTATATAGAAATTATGGAGCCACTACTAAGGTACCTAAGTGATGAATGATGGGAATAGCAGGCCTACAGCCAGTGCTGTGCTGGATCTCCACAATCAGTAACTCTATCAGTAACATCATGTAGCTTGAAACTGGCCATGGTGGGAGTCTTTACAGAATACTGTAATACTGGCAACACAGAAACTGCCAAGCTATAAATGGAGGGCTGTTTTTCTCCTAGAGAGCCAGTTATTAAATATTTATACCTCTCTTGAGAAATTGGCTATGAAAGCAAGAAAAACTGAAATTTTATATATGCTCTTAAATAGTAAGGCAACATTTTAGAATATCAGTTGGAAGGAGAAAAGGGGGAAGCATATAGTTTTGAGGTATGCTTGATATACCTGCTATCAAGGTTCAGGCAAGGTGGGATGGCAGAATTTATTCCCACTTAGAAGGAATTTCTAAATATTTCTAAGTTAGCTATTGTTTCCTTGAAGGAAAAACTTCTTTTGATTTTTAAGACAATATTTAATACTCTGGCATAAATATATTTTTCAAAGATGACCACTGTAGGCAATTTCTGCTTCTTATCCTTCCTGTAGCAGTGATCCTGTTGGATTTCCCCTACAAGTCTGGTGAATTATTCAGCTGTGCAATAATGACTTTTCTTCAGCAGGCTAGCATGCTTAATATGTGAGTGTTAGTCACTCAGAGGTGTCTGATTCTTTGTGACCCCATGGACTATAGCCTGCCGGGCTCCTCTGTCCATAGAATTCTTCAGACAAGAATGGGTAGCCATTTCCTTCTCCAGGGGATATTCCTGACCCAGGGATAGAACCTGAGTCTCCTGCATTACAGGCAGATTCTTTACTGTTTGAGCCACCAGGGAAGCCCAATATGTAAAACAGTTATTTAAAAAGATAGCAATTCATCACAAAGGTATATTACTAAACTTCTCTTTTAGGGCACCTTTCTGGAACTAGGTCTGTGCTAAAACATCTACCCCATCCCTCTACAGCCCCATCTGCCTGGTCTTTCTCCTCCCTCCTACAAAAAGCTAATGTAGTTTGTATTCACTCATTTCATAATGAATTATTTCTAAGGCTTAATCCCTCAACTGTGAAATTTATTACAGAAATTCTTAACCAGAGCGGGCAGGATACAATAGGTGATTATGCCTAAATGACATTTTGGTTGGATTAAGGTTAAGATCCCCATTATTTAGAACCATATTCTCCCATACAGGACAAAATACAGTTCTTCAAGCCTCTTCAAGTATTAGAAAAAACTATAGATTGAGCAACAGAGATTCCCATGTAATTTTCAAGACAACGATGGCTGTGCTGTGCTATGCTTAGTCACTCAGCCATTTTTGACTCTTTGCAACCCTATGGACTGTAGCCCACCAGGCTCTTCTGTCCATGGGATTCTCCAGGCAAGAATACTAGAGTGGGTTGCCATGCCCTCCCCTAGGGGATCTTCCCAACCCAGGAATCGAACCCAGGTCTCCTGCATTGCAAGTGGATTCTTTATCATCTGAGCCACCAGGGAAGCCCAAGAATACTGGAGTGGGTAGCCTGTCCCTTCTCCAGGGGATCTTCCCAACCTAGGAATTGAACTGGGGTCTCCTGCAATGCAGGCAGATTCTTTACCAGCTGAGCTACCTGGGAAGCCCCAAGAAAATGATTAGGCATTATCAAAGAATCCAATCTCTTATTCTGTGGTTTAATACATAATTGGTGCTCAAAAATATTTGTGGAGTGACAGGAATATTTTTCTGTAGCAGTAGAGTTCTCATTGCACTAAGCTTTAAATCAAATATTTGAGGAACTAAGGCAATACATGTCCCTTTCATTTAAAATTCTATTGTATAACTGTCAGCTTAATTTAACCAACTAATAGCATGTATAGCTTGAGTATTTATTCTTAGCTTGAGTATTTTTACTTCTGTGGGGGGAAAATATTACGAGACCTATTGATTAATTACTATTTTAAAATTACCAAAGCAGAATACATAGTGACATGAAAAAGTATAAAGCAAGTGAGGAAAGGGATGTGGTAAATTGATGTACAAAAGGAGTGGGGAAAAAAGAGAGATAAAAGGCTTCACTTTATCTGTTTGTCTTAGTATAGTTTCTCAGGGGTGAAGAAGGTGGCTTCACATTGATAATTTCTGGGGCCTATATCAAATCTGGTGACTAAGTCAGTCTCCTTGCAATCTGCTCTGATGCTGAGAAAACAAAGTTCAGTTAACTAGAATCAAATTAGCTTATCAAAGTTGCCAGACAAATGTAGAGCCCACTGTGTTTGGAAATACAAATGGTTCATCTATTTGTTACTCTTTCAAACATATTTTTCTTATATGTATTGCATCATATGTGGCATTTTTACCTTTTCATTTGCTATGGCACCTCTCCTATAAATCTCATGCTTAGAGATACACATAGGAGAAGCAATACCTCATCACACATATTGCTAAAGGCCAAATGATGGCAGAAGACAAGGTGTAGAATGATGCAGAAGTTGGACTATGGCACAGCAGAGAAGGATTAGAGTGCATGGGAGAAGTGGCAATTGAGGGAGAAGGCAGAAAGCAGCCCCCCTTCCCTCCTCACTCATTTCCTGCCAGGCCTGCAAAGAGCTCTAGGAAAAGTAATTGTGCAACCCCTTCCTCGGCTGTTTATTTCTTCCTTAATGAAATAGACCTTTGTTTGTCTCCTTGTCCATGTCAACAGGAATAACAAACTGTAATGTTGTCACCGTAATGCAATCTGGGTCCTGAACAGACTAGTTAATATTTGCCAACACTTTTCATAAAAAAAAGAGAAAATCAAAACCCCAACCTGCTTAACTGATCTTAACAGTGGGTCAGTTTCACGTGGAGCTCTCAGTTCCATAATGTCTGCAATTAACCTAGGCCAGGCAGACTTAATTTTAAGGGAAAGTTCTCTGAGCCTTACCTGTCTCAAGGGGCTTGAATTCCAGGAAATTCTTGCTTAAAAACAGAATTACCTGTCTCAGAGCTCAGAGCTATTTTGTCCCTCTGCCATATAGCAAATAATATAGAATATTTTTGATACTAACAATGAATTTAGTAACCATTCTCTCGTATTTATTGATAACCTACTATATACTAGGTATAATCATGAATAATTATACTTTATACAATTCTTACTCCTTGTATTTATTCTACGTCTATGCACTGATCTTTTAAAAACTGATTTAAAACATTTTATTGAAGTGTAATTGACTTACAACATTTTATTAGATTCAGGTATATGACTTAAAGATTCAATTATTTTTATAGCCATATTTTTTATTATTTTTATTATTTTATAGCCAATTATTTTTATACACCATCCAAAGTTACTGTAATATTACTGACTATATCCCCTGTGCTGTACATTACATCCCCATGACTTTTTTATTTTAGAACTGGTAGTTTGTACCTCTTAATTCCCTTCGCCTATTTTGCCCATCCTCTGACCCCCTTAGCCTCAGGGAGCAACCACCAGTTTGTTCTATTTGTTTGTTTCTGTTTTGTTTAATCTTTTAGATTCCACATATAAATTAAAATATACACTGATATTTAGATTCCTTTCAGAATATTTATTTTAACTAAATTATTATAGTTTTGCTAATGATATTTTAATTCACATTTTAAAGTAACCTGTCTTAATTAGAGATTCATTTCATTAATTACTGTTGCACTTACACTTCTGTTATTGCTTACAATTTGGATTTACCTTTTCCTTATTATTTATACATCAAGAAAGACTGCTACTGCTAAGTCACCTCAGTCATGTCCGACTCTGTGCGACCCCATAGATGGCAGCCCAGCAGGCTCCGCCATACCTGGGATTCTCCAGGCAAGAACACTGGAGTGGGTTGCCATTTCCTTCTCCAATGCATAAAAGTGAAAAATTATTTGATTAACTAACAAGACAGAGTCCTTTAAAGACCAATGCTCATAAACTGAGTTGAGAGCTAAGATTAATTCAACCATCACTAATAACTGTAACTAAATTTTAGAATATATAATATTTAAAGAAGAAAATTTTCTAATTTTCAGAAATACTAGAAAATTTTTTAAAATTGATTTTATTTTTTTAGAGCAGTTTAAGGTTTACAGCAAATTGATAAAAAGATATAGAGATTTTTTTTATATACCTCTGTCCCTATGCATGCATAATGTCCCCCACCATCAACATTCCCCACCAGAGTGGAGTGGCATATTTGTTATAATCAATGAACCTACATGGACACATCATCCAATGACTATAGTTTACACTAGGGCTCAGTCTTGTTGGTGTATATTCTGTGGGTTTGTACAAATGTATAACAATGTGTTTCTGTCATAAGGGGAACCACACAGAGTAGTTTCAGTGTTCTGTTTCACTCTGTGCTCCATCTATTTATTCCTCCCTTCCCTGCCCTTCTTTTTTAGTATATATGCTGCAGAAGCAAGCACCCTCCCTGTCCTTCTAACCCCTGGAAAACACTCATCTTTTTATTATATCCATAGTTTTTGCCTTTTCCAGAATGTCATATAGTTGGGATTTTATAGTATGTAGACTTTTCAGATTGGCTTCTTTCATCTAGCAATATGTATTGAAGGTTCTTCCATGTCTTTTAATTTCTTCTTAGCACTGAATAATATTCCATTGTCCAGATAAACCATTACATTCACCTACCTAAAGATGTGTTGGTTGCTTCCAAGTTTGGGTAATTATGAATAAAGCTGCTATAAGCATCCACGTGGAGGTTTTTGTGTAGCTATGAGTTTTCAACTTATTTGAGTAAATACGAAAGAGTGCAACTGCTGGATTGTATGTTAGCAGTATGTTTAATTTTGTAAGAAATTGCCAAACTATCTTCCAAAGTGGTTGTATACCTTTTTGCATTCCACCAGCAATGAATGAGAGTTCTTATTCCACATCCTCACCAGCATTTGGTGTTACTTTGGTTTTTTGGATTTTAGTCATTCTAAATGATGTGTAATGGTATCTGGTTATTGTTTTAATTTGCATTTCTCTAATGAAGTATGATGTGGAGCAGCTTATCATATGCTTATCTGCTCTCTGTATATTTTCTTTGGTGAAGTGTCTGTTAAAGATTTTTGGCCCATTTTAAAATCAGATTGTTTGTTTCCTCATTGAATGTTAAGAGTTCTTTGTATATTTTCAGTTAACAGTCATTTTTCAGATATGTCTTTTTAAAATATTTTTTCCCAATCTATAGTTAGTCTTCTCATTCTCTTGGCATCATCTTTCATAGAGCATAAGTCTTTAATTTAAATGAAGTTCAGTTTATCAATTCTTTCTTTCATGGATTGTGCCTTCAGTGTCATATCTAAAAGGTCATCACCATACTCAAAGTCATCTGAGTTTTCTCCTCTGTGATTTTCTAGGAGTTAATAGTTCCACATTTTGCATTTAGGTGTATGATCCACCATTTTGAATTAGTTTTTGTGAATGGCACAAGGTCTGTATCTAGACTAACTTTTTGCTTACCTTTGCTCTCTTCTTGATGATCAGTTGATTATATTTATATGCGCTAAAATCTGAACTCTGATGACATTTCATTACTTCATTGATTTGTCTGTTCTTTCACCAAGATCAGATTGCCTTGATTATTGTACCTTTATAGTAAGCCATGAAGTTTGGTAGCATCAGTCTTTCAATTTTGTTCTTCTTTAATGTGTTGGCTATTCTAGGTATTTTGCTTCTCCACATAAACTTTAGAATCAGTTTGTCAAGATCAAAAAATAACTTGCTGAGATTTCAATTGGTGTTGCATTAAATTTATGAATCAAGTTGGGAAGAACTGGCATTTTGCCATTTTTGAATCTTCCTATCGTTGAATATGGAAATATCTCTCCATTTGATTTCATTCACCAGAGTCTTATAGCTTTCCTCATAGAGTTTCTACATATTTTGTTAAATTCATACTCAAGTATTTCATTTGGGGAAGGCTAATATAAATGGTAGTTAGTTTCTTTTGATAAACTAGACATAGCTCTTATGTTTCTCTATAGAAATAACAAGTAATCTGCTATACATGAGAAGTATATCCTCCCCTCACTGACCCCAAAGCCTCTTAAAGTAAAAGAGAAGAAGCATAAATGTAGTAAAAAATCAGGTGAATTCTTCGTAATCTGTAAAGAAATGGGGAAAGACCAGTCACAGATGATTATTATTATTGTTGTAAGGTAAATTTTCATTGTTTCCTAGCCTCTTCTCTGCTACCCCTATGATAGGAAGTCAAAGCTGGTGGATCACTTCTCCCACCTTCATTTGTACAGTGGATATATTGGCTGGGTGATGCTCTGCCTGCCAAGAATCCAGCAGCAGGAGTTGTGCTCCTGCAGCTTCAGTTTGAACATATACTTAATATCCCCATAATGGGTAGATGGAAGATATACTCATAAAATCATAGCATATAAGAATACATATCAAAAGTAAGGCTGGATATGATAATGTAAGACCAGACACTATAAAACTTCTAGAGAAAACATGGGCAGAACATTTTTTGACATAAACTGCAGCAATAATTTTTTTGGATTCATCTATCACTATGAACAAAGCCAGTGGAGGTGACGGAATTCCAGTTGAGCTATTTCAAATCCTAAAAGATGATGCTGTGAAAGTGCTGCACTCAATATGTCAGCAAATTTGGAAAACTCAGCAGTGGCCACAGGACTGGAAAAGGTCAGTTTTCATTCCAATCCCAAAGAAAGGCAATGCCAAAGAATGCTCAAACTACTGCACAATTGCACCCATCTCACACGCTAGTAAAGTAATGCTCAAAATTCTCCAAGCCAGGCTTCAGCAATACATGAACCGTGAACTTCCAGATGTTCAAGCTGGTTTTAGAAAAGGCAGAGGAACCAGAGATCAAATTGCTGACATCCGATGGATCATCGAAAAAGCAAGAGAGTTCCAGAAAAACATCTATTTCTGCTTTATTGACTATGCCAAAGCCTTGGACTGTGTGGATCACAATAAACTGTGGAAAATTCTGAAGGACATGGGAATACCAGACCACCTGACCTGCCTCTTGAGAAACCTGTATGCAGGTCAGGAAGCAACAGTTAGAACTCGACTTGGAACAACAGACTGGTTCCAAATAGGAAAAGGATTACGCCAAGGCTGTATATTGTCACCTTGCTTATTTAACTTATATGCAGAGTACATCATGAGAAACACTGGGCTGGAAGAAACACAGGCTGGAATCAAGATTGACGGGAGAAATATCAAGAACCTTAGATATGCAGATGACACCACCCTTATAGCAGAAAGTGAAGAGGAACTTGATGAAAGTGATGAACTTGATGAAAGTAAAAGAGGAGAGTGAAAAAGCTGGCTTAAAGCTCAACATTCAGAAAACTAAGATCATGGCATCTGGTCCCATCACTTCATGGCAAATAGATGGAGAAACAGTGGCTGACTTTGTATTTTTGGGCTCTAGAATCACTGCAGATGGTGATTGCAGCCATGAAATTAAAAGACGCTTACTCCTTGGAAGGAAAGTTATGACCGATCTAAACAGCATATTAAAAGCAGAAACATTGCTTTGCCAACAAAGGTCCATCTAGTCAAGGCTATGGTTTTTCCAGTAGTCATGTATGGATGTGAGAGTTGGACTATACAGAAAGCTGAGTGCCAAAGAATTGATGCCTTTGAACTGTGGTGTTGGAGAAGACTCTTGAGAGTCCCTTGGACTGCAAGGAGATCCAACCAGTCCATCCTAAAGGAGATCGGTCCTGGGTGTTCATCGGAAGGACTGATGCTGAAGCTGAAACTCCAATACTTTGGCCACCTGATGCGAAGAGCTGACTCATCTGAAAAGACCCTGATGCTGGGAAAGATTGAGGGCAGGAGGAGAAGGGGACGACAGAGGATGAGATGGTTGGATAGCATCACCAATTCAATGGACATGGGTTTGGGTAGACTCCAGCAGTTGGTGATGAACAAGGAGGCTTGTCATGCTGTGGTTCATCGGGTCACAAAGAGTTGGACACGACTGAGTAATTAACTGAACTGAACCTTGAGTAATAGAAATAAAAGCAAAAATAAACAAATACAACCTAATCAAACGTTAAAGCTTTTACACAGCAAAGGAAACCATAAACAAAACAGGCCAACCTACAGAATGGGAAAAAATATTTGCAATTGATGTGATTGACAAAGGGTTCATTTCCAAAATATATGAACAATTCATATAGCTCCATATCAAAAAAACAAACAACCCAATCAAAAAATGGGCAGATTTCAACAGACATTTCTCCAAAGAAGTCATACAATGTCAAATAGTCACATGAAAAGGTTCTCAACACTGCTGATTATTAGAGCAATGCAAATCAAAACTACATGAGGTATCACTTCACACCACTCAGAACGGCCATCATCAAAAAATCTACAAATAATAAATGCTGGAGAGGGTGTGTAGAAAAGGGAACCATCCTATACTGTTGGTGGGAATGTAATTTGGTGCTGCTACTTGCAGGACAGTCTGAAGCTTTCTTAAGAAGCTAAAAATAGAATTGCCATATAATCCAGGAATCCTACTCCTGGGCATATATCCAACAAAAAAAAAAAAAGAAAACTAATTCAAAAAGATACATGTTATCAAGTGTTCATAGCAGCACTATTTACAGTAGTCAAGACATAGAAGCAACCTGTGTTCATCAACAGATAAATGGACAAAGAAGATGTTGTGTATATACATATATAGAGATGTGAGATATATATATATATATATATATATATATATATATATATATATATATCACACTGTGGTTTTTTTTTTCCCCCGAGAAAAACCCAAACAAACCTTCTGGCCCCTTGCAATATGTGCCAAAGTGCAATATATGCCACTTGCAACAATATGGATGGACCTAGAGGTTATCATACTAAGTGCAATAAAACAGACAGAGAAAGACAAATATCATTTGATATTACTTATATGTGAAATTTAAAAAGATGATAAAAATAAACTTATTTACAGAATAGAAAGACTCACAGACACAGAAAACAAACTTATAGTTACCAAAGAGAAAAGGGGAGCAGGGAGGGATAAATTAGGAGTTTGGGATTGACAGATACACACTATTATAGGTAAAGTAGATGAACAAGAAGGATACTGTATCACACAGGGAAATATATTCAATATCATGTAATAATCTATAATGGAAAGAAATCTAAAAAAGAATATATATGTGTATATATGTATAACTGAATCATTTTTTAAAAAAGAAAAAAATGTATGTGTCAAATATGCTTGTTTGGGGGCTTCCCTGGTAGCTCAGCTGGTAAAGAATCCACCTGCAATTTAAGAGCTGCTGCTGCTGCTGCTGCTAAGTCGCTTCAGTCTCGTCCAACTCTGTGCGATTCTAGACGGCAGCCTACCAGGCTCCTCTGTCCCTGGGATTCTCCAGGCAAGAATACTGGAGTGGGTTGCCATTTCCTTCTCCAATGCATGAAAGTGAAAAGTGAAAGTGAAGTCACTCAGTCGTGTCTGACTCTTCGAGACCCCATGGACTGTATGTAGCCTACCAGGCTCCTCTCCATCCATGGTATTTTCCAGGCAGGCGTACTGGAGTGGGTTGCCATTTCCTTCTCCAGCAATGCAGGAGGCCCTGGTTCAATTCCTGGGTTGGGAAGATCCCCTGGAGAAGGGATAGGCTACTCACTCCAGTATTCTAGTGCTTCCCTGGTGGCTCAGACGGTAAAGAATCCACCTGCAATGCTGGAGACCTGAGTTGGATCCCTGGGTTGGGAAGATCCCCTGGAGAAGGGCATAACATCCCACTCCATGGACTGAGAAGCCTGGTGGGCTGTTGTCCATGGGGATGCAGAGAGTCGGACACGACTGAGTGACTAAGCACACACACACACACACACACACACACACACACACACACACACACACACACACACACACACACACACACATGCTTGTTTGGGCAGACCTAAACATAACACTTTTTTAATATCTTTTTTTCAACAGTTCATTCTGATTCATAAGCTTCTCACACATTTTGGGAAGGGCCTTTGGCCCAAACAAAGAATTTTTCTCCAAGAACCTTTAAAGTTGGGGAGTGTTTTGACCTCAGAAGTGTCCATTCTCCATCACAGAGGCTTTTGAGATCACAGATGAATTCTCAAAATGTTTTAGGAATTTCAGATTCCAGCCCAAATGGTGAAGAAAGTGGCCACTGTTCCCTCTTTTTGTGGGCTAACCTCTCAGGAGAAGTGGCAGATTCTGCCCTTGTGGGGGTCTATGTCTAGGTGGGAGGCAAGATGATCCCAGGGAAAGGCATGAGAGACTTGCAAAAGCAGAACATCTGTCCCCAGGGGACAGTCTGCAGTCTACACACTGTGCATTCCAGGAGAGAGGCGAGGAACCCCAGACAACACAGGCTGAACTCTTCTGCTTCTGAACCACTGTGCTTTCTTGTGCAGCTATTGTTCTATGTGGCTGCCTGCCCACTGCCTGCTTACTGCTCCACCTGTCAGATCTTCAACTTGGCTTTTCCCCCTTTTTTCATGGGACCTTGGAGAGTCAGTCCACAATGGTGACCTTCTGATTACTTGTCTGCAGTAATCAGACAAGAAAAAATTGTCATGTTTGCCATCTGCTGGGCCTTAGTCATTCCAAACTCCTTTTTTCCATCCTCTGTCCTTGGGTTCTGAGGCTCCTGGATATATAATATTTTCTTGTCACTAGTTGCTCATGATTTGACTCATAAGCTCAGCCTTCATCCCTGCATTCCACCTGGCTTCATACTGTCATCACTGGTGACCTTGACATATGTGAACCAAAACACTTTCTGGCTTCATCTTAGTTGACCTCTTAGCCAGGTTCAACACATGAATGTTTCTTCTTTGAAATGTGTGTCTCTTTTAGCCTCTATGACCCACAGTTTATTTGGTTTTCTTCTGTATTTTGGTCCAGACCCCCTTGGGTAGCTTTTTCTCCTTAGTTCTAACTGCCAGAGTTTGTTAGATTTATTCCTTGGCTTTTTTCACTATCCCCTATTTTCCTTTAAAGGAGATCTTAATCCCATCGCTTTATAAGCCTCCTTATTTTTGCTGCAATGCTGCTGTTTAACAAACTACCCTAGAATTCAATGTCAGATAGCCCTGAGCATTTTCTGCCTGAGGAAATTGAGACTCAGGGAGAAATACTACCTTCTTATAGGGGACATAAGTGATATAAGCCTGCAAATCTGATGCTCTAGTCACTGCATTTTCTACTGTATTATGAACTTAGGAAGGAACCATCATATCCATCTCATTTCTATCAATAGACAATGTGGAGTTATCACATTTCAAAAAAATTTTTAAAAATTCACCCATATTTGTTCTATAAAATTCTGTACAAATATGCCATTAATGTCTCTTGCTAACCTCCTTTATCTGATACTTAAATGAGAACTTTCATCTCTCTCTCAACCATTGTAGTGGTCAGTCCCTATGAAAGTATTAATTACATGAGAAATTCAAGTTTAGTATAATATCAGTATAATGTTACTCATCTGGAATGAAGGAGGTATCCATAAAGATTCCTTGGTGGCACATAGAAACAGATGATCCTGACTAGCTTACAGAGGAGGGGAATTTATCAGAAATAACAAACACCTAGAGCACCTCCTTTAAGTAGATACCATTCTAAGCATTAAAATCATCAATTCCTAGAGAACTCTTTATACAGGCATCATCACTAGTCTCACAGATGTGGAAACCAAGGCACAGAGAAGTTAAATAGTAACTTGCTCCAAATCACGCGGTTAGAGTGTGGCCAGTCTGGATTTGAACTCAAGCCATGTGGTCCCCCAGAGTTGGGCACTATAGCTTATCAAAGGACACAGGGTAGTCGTAGAATGGAAGAGAAGGCTACAGAAGCAGGGTAAAAGAGGGAAGAAACCAAGGTATGGTAAAGAACTGTCACTGGGATAAGTTATTTCTAATCCCCCCCATCTCTGAAACCCCTGCCTGCATCAATTAAATGCTCCAGATGCAAAGCCCAAGGAGAGAGGCATAATTGACCTTGCCTGGGGGAGGATAGGTCCCCTCATGTGATAGTTCTAAGGTTTGGGAAAGGTAGCCTGCAAAACATGCCCATTTCATGGAGAATGAAAGATTTTTATTCATATAACATGATGATCATATAGCAGCTTTGTGAGAGATCCCACAACTGCCTTAAGAACATGTCCTCACAGGCTTCTTTATTCGGGAGAGATGTCACTACTCGTTTCCCACCTCCCACCTCTGCCCCAAGGCCACTCTGTAGACCTCATATTCTCCCACTTGAATTGAATCACAGCATGTTTAAATCTCCATCAGGGGAAAACTCTTCCCTAACCCCATGGAGCTACTGATTGCACCAGACCTCTGATTCCTCACAATCCACCATCTTGAAATGACAGTCCATGATCCCTACATACCTCCCTTCCTGTACAGTCACTTCCAGATCACCATGGTCTTTTTTTCTTCCTCTGTCATTCCTGTCATTCCACCGACACTGCCCTTGCTAAAACCACCAATGATTGCATTTTGCCTAAACAAACACTTTTCTCTCCTTATCTTTGTAGACTTCTCAGCAGCATTGACAGTCTGAACACCATGTCCTTCTGGAAGCTCTCTTATCTGTGATCTGCTCTCCTTGGGTTTTCCTCTCTTTTCTATAGAAGTTGCCTTCATAATGCATTCTTTGGCTTTTTTTTTTTTCTCAGTTAATTTCCTAAATGTTGGCATTTCCCAGAACTTCTGCTCGTCTCACTTTTTACTTTCAACTTGAGGGGCAACATTACCTACATGTTCATGAATCTCAAATCTCAAGCCAGAATTGTCAGTCAATCTCCAAAACAGCAGCCCTCCATTTAGAAGTGTTACTGGTACCTCAAGGAGGTCCAAATGCTAACACACCTTGATCTCTAATCATGTTCCTTCTTCTCAGCTAGCTAAGTGAATGTCACCTCCATCTCCTCACATAGAGCCAGAAACTTCAAAGCCACTCTTGTCTCTCTGTTCTTCTCCCTCACACCCAACTAGCCACCATGTCTTAGAGATCCTTCTTTTTAAATATCTCCTTTATCGATCACTTTCTCTCTAGTCTCCCTACTGCTGATGTGATGTAGGCACTTATCACTTCTTGCCAGAATTATTTCAAGGACTTCCTATATAATCTCTCTATCTCCAATCTGTACCTTCTTCTATTCTCTGCACTGCTGCCAGAAAGATTTTTCTAAAATGCAAATATAATCATGTAACTTCCAGAATTAAAATCCTTTGGTGACACCCACACATTCCATGAGGAAATTCAAATTCCTAAACTTGGCACACAAAACTCTTTGTGATGAAACTCTTTTTGCCTCTAAGCCTCAAAATTTGTTAGGATCTCCAGAGCCTTTTAATCCAACCGTAGACAAGCATGCATGCTGCCTCCTGTTTCTTGAATGCCCTCTGTACTATCAATACTGTCGCTAAAATTCAGGTCCACCCATAATCTGTGAATGTGAGCTTAATCCACAACTAGCATCTTTGTTGGAGAAGGCAATGGCACCCCACTCCAGTACTCTTGCTTGGAAAATCCCATGGACAGAGGAGCCTGGCAGCCTGCAGTCCATGGGGTCGCTAAGAGTCGGACACGACTGAGCCACTTCACTTTCACTTTTCCCATTCATGCACTGGAGAAGGCAATGGCAACCCACTCCAGTGTTCTTGCCTGGAGAATCCCAGGGACGGGGGAGCCTGGTGGGCTGCCGTCTATGGGGTTGCACAGAGTCGGACACGACTGAAGCGACTTAGCAGCGGCAGCAGCAGCAGCGTCTTTATAGATATAATCAAGTTAGGATGAGGTCATATTGGGTTGGGTTAAGTCCTAAATCCAATATGACTAGTTCATTAAGAAGAGGGGAAAATGGACATAGACACAAATACCGGGGAGAAGCTCCTGTAAAGAGACAGGAGCAGAGCCTGAACTGATATATTTACAATTCGAACACTGTGGGCAACCACCAGAAGCTAGGAGAGGGACATGGAACAGATTCTTAGAGCCACCAGAAGGAACCAACTCCGCTGACACCTTGGTCTCAGATTCTAGCCTGCAGAACAATGAGAGAACAAATCCCTGTTGTTTCAAGCCACCCAGTTTGTGGCATTTTGCTATGACAGATCTAGGAAACTAATACACTCTTCCTAACTCTTTATTCCCTTGAGAACCTCAGTTCAGCTCGGCATCTCCTCCTCTGGGTAACTTTTTTAGACCTCTCCCACCCTAAGCCTTTCCCAACCCCTGATTTAGATACCTCCCCTCTGTTCTCATTGCATCGGTGCAGGTGCATAGCCCCTTTATAAGGTATTGCTTTGCTGTCAAACATTGCTTTTTGTTCCTTTGTTTTTATTTGTTAAGCAGTAAGGTCTAAAAGGGTAAAGAGAGTGCCTACCTGGCAGGCCTGGTATCCTCCCTGGCACTGGCAAGAAAAAAAAGTGTGCAGTTAACATGGGTAAAAGTTTAACATGCCTCAAAAGAAGTGTGCTTGTATTTCCTTCAAATAGAAAGTTATAAATCATCAAGTAGAGTGGACATAAGTTAATGGGAAAATAAGATCTCACATTAGACCAATAATGTGCAATGTATTGCCAACAAAATCACTTTAAAAAGGAAGAGCTGTTTCTATTATTGAAGTTAGTTTTATTCATTAGCTATGACGAGAATCATGTCCATGCCATCTCAACTCATGAATTGTTTGCTCTGCATTTTATTCACTGCTTTAACTATCAGTTTTTAACAAAAATAAATATTCTATATCCTTTTTAAACAATAAAATAAATGGAATCCAGGAAAGTTTACATCATGCCTTGTCAGCCTGACCACGAGCAGTTGTGTTCTCTCTCTCGCTTCAGCAGTGCACATCCTTTATTAGGATAAATCCACAGGTTTAGACGAGTTCATTAAGAAAGGATCAATCCAAAATGTGTAGGCACCAGCCTGAGAAAGCACTACCCTGAGAACTTACTTTGCAGATGTGTTGGTGCTTTTCATTAAAAATGACCTCTTCATGGCCTGAAGTGGCTTAGTGGCCTATTCCCACTTGATTATCATGCGGATTATGAATTTATGTCAGAAATCTCACAAATCTGTGGAAATTCACCAGACTTATAACTTTATAACTAATAAAGTTATAATGAGCTGGACTTGTTTGCTTTTAAGAATTCATTAATATGATAATTTGTCATACATGAAATTATATTACTCTCAGATGGTAATGGAGACCATTTTTTTCTAAAAGTGATAAGAACATCACCCACATCTGCTCAGGCCTAAGAAGACCACATGTTATTAAGATTAACAAAGCTTGCCAAGGGCCTCAGCATGAGCTTTGTAAAACCTCTTGCTTAACTGAAGGCTATAAGATGAGATGAAAGCAGGGCCTTCACAGTAATTATTTTTGTATCCACTCAACTCTTATACAGCTAAATAAAGGGCTTGAAGTACTAACATGAAACATACTACTTTTTTTAGCTATTTCAAAATTTTTAACATACACTAGTGCTAGGCCTGTGGTAGGTATTAGAGAGACACAGAAATGAGCAAAACTTCATTCCGGCCTATAGGGGTTGGCATCTGCTGGGGACAGAGGCAATTTAAGTGCCAGAGATTTCAATAGGAACACAAGAGGAAAAGGACTCATTCCAATCTGTGCAATCAGTGGAAATAACCACACAGATCATGGTACACACAAAGTGGACTTCGGGAACAGCTCCAGGTTTAATGAGGAGTAAGAGGGAAGGAGAAATGGTAACACATCAGGCATGAAAGGTGGAAATAATGTTATTTATATGTGTTTATATATGTGACATTTAAACATGTATATTAACTCATTAATTCATTCATCAAATATTATCTAGCTTTTGCTACATCCCAGGCACTGACAGTATCATGATAAATATACCAGTTCTCACATTCAGGAAGTTCCTCCCTAGGAGGGGAAGGAAGAAACAAAAAGGGATGATTGGAATATAATATAATGAGCTTCATGAAAGAATGAGATACAGGGCATTAGTAGATCACACTGTTGGTGAAACTGAGTGAGGGCCTACCTAGGGAATCTGAGTGTAAGTGTCAGCAAAGCTGCCTTGAAAGTCAAGCAGGAATCCTCTACAGCATATTAACAAACCGAATCCAACAATATATAAAAGAGATCATGCATCGTGATTAAGGTGGACTTATGCCAGAGACCCAAGGATGGTTCAGTATGTGCAAATCAATTAATGTGATACACCATATTAATAAAGGGAAGGATAGAAATCACACAAGCATCTCAATAGACACAGAAAAGGCATCTGACAACATTCACGATAAAGACTCTCATCAAAGTGAATATAGAGGGAACATATGTCAACATGACCACACCAGTCAGAATGGCTATCATTAAAAAGACTACAAATAATAAATACTGGTGAGGATGTAGAGAAAAGGGAACTTATGTACACTGTGGGTGGGAATATAAATTGATGCAGCCACTATGGAAACTGGTTTGCAGTTTCCTCAAAAAACTAAAAATAGAACTACTATATGATCCTGCAATTCCACTTTGGGTATATCCAGAAAAAGAAAAAATCACTAATTAGAAAAGATACATCCACCTTAATGTTCAGAGCACACTATTTACAATAGGTAAGATATGGAAGCAACTCAAATGTCCATCAACAGATGAATAAAGAAAATGTGGTAGAAGTAGATAATGGAATATTACTCAGTCATAAAAAAGAATGAAATAATGTCATTTGTAGCAATATGATGGACCTAGAGAATATTATGATTAGTGAAATAAGTCAGACAGAGAAATACAAATACTATATGATATTAATTAGATGTAGAATCTAAAAAATAGAACAAATGTAAGTAGAAAAACAGAAAAGACTCATAGATACAGAAAGCGAACTAGTGGTTACCAATGGAGAGAGGGGAGAGAGTACAAATCATGGGCATGAGATTAACAGATACAAACTACTAAGTATAAAACAGATTATATTTTAGGGAATTATAGCCACTGTCTTATAATAACTTATAATAACTCTAATGGAGATAATCTGTAAAAATACTGAATCACTATGCTGTATATCTGAGAATAACATAATATTGTAAGTCAACCATATCTCAATTTTAAAAAAAGAAAGTCGAGCAGGAGTTGTCAGCGAAGGGGAGAGGGCATTTCATGTGCACATTGAGAACAACTCATGGACAGATGTTAGAAGAGAGAGACAGCTTGTTGGCAGGAGTGGTCGAGGGTGGGGTGGGGTTGGAACAGTGTATTGAGCATTGCTGGAGCTCCAGATCAGGGTTGATAGTGCAAAGCAGCCATCTGTCAAGAGATGAGACTAAAGGGAGCAACAAGGTGAGACTGCCCTGGGCTTTTCCCCTTGCTAACAGGCAGTCACTGAGGGCTTGACGGGGCAGGCGTGTGGAGACTGGAGGTAAAAGGACCTTTCAGAAGGTGACTGCAGGAGGTACTGAGAGAACCAGGGTATGGTGACAGGAACAGAGAGGAAGGGATGGATCTAGAAATACTGAAGCTATGAAATCTCCTGTGCACCATGACTGACTGGATGTGAAGGATGAATTAGCTGGGCTATCCAAGATGTCAAGATGAGGCAGTACAGTAACAGGCAAGTGCTGTGATGAAGGTGCTCATAAGACACCAAGTAAGTCTGTGAGGGAAGCGACCCCACCACCTTCAGGAGGGTTCTGGAAAGCTTTGCTGAGCAGGATGACCCCTGAACTGAGACCTGAAGGGTGAAGAGTTAGCCACATGAAGGAAAGGGTGGAAGGGAGGAGGTCACTCAAGGCAAAGAAAACAGCATGAGCAGAGGCAGGAGACTGAACATAATGCGTTAGAGAACCACTAGCAGTTTAGAGTTACTGTGGCCCTTATCTTTGAGAAGCATTTCTCTGTGGGTGAGGCTCCATTAGCAAGATTGTTAAGAATTTTCTAGAATCTGATGATTTGGAGTCACACCCAGCTTGCGACTTATGAACTGTGTGGCCTTGGGCAAATGACTTAACTCCTTGGTGCCTAGAGCTTATAACACAGGGATGGAAGTAGCATCTACCTCATGGGGTTGTTGTGAGCTCTTGGAAGAAGGCTTTGCACACAGTGTTGGCTAGCAGTAGCAGCAACATATGTAATGTTAGTCACAATACAACTACTTGTAGTTTCTTACTAATAAACTTGCTGCCAGGTAACCTTCCAAGTCCACGGCCCCTTCCCCACCTCCCTTCCCTTACTCCATCCACCCCATAATCACAGAACAACCAAAGATCATGGTCCATAACTTGACATTTTAATTCTGAAAATATTTTGGAACTTTAGGCTGCAATGAAAAGATCTCAATTCTTGACTCTGTCCTCCAGTGCACTTCTTTTTGCTTTTCTCAAATCTTACTATGTCCTTTCTGCATAATTATTCCTAAAAGAAATTATCAAGATTCACCTTTTATACAAAATGGAATTGACACAGATTGGGGAAAAGGCACATAAACTAATTCAGCGTCCAAGAACTGGCAGAGAAACTGGGTGTTTGGGAGGGAATCACTATGAACAAGGAGCTCATTAGAACATCCACTCTTTGCCTAAATCTCTAACTCGGCTACTCCAGCTGCTTAATCTATCCTCAATAGACAAGGAAGTCATACATTAGTTTTCCACTTAGATACATCATTTCCTAGCTTGACTTCATCAGTTGCTTATCTTTTCAGCTCTTTCTCTTTTTCTTTCGCAAAATATCAATATATCTTTTTCTTTAACTTATATAGACATTTTCCTTTTCATAGAGGTTGCTCAGTCACACTCACCTTTTTTTTTAATAGAAGGAATATACTTCCCTCATGTAATTACACATAAAAATTAAGAGGACACAATACTTAAGTAGTTGTCATGTTCTCTGAATGTTTTAACAAAAGTGGTAAAAGGAAGTGTCAATAAAAGTCAAGGATACTGGTTTGCAAAACACAAAAATGTTCATTTCAAAAGCTGAACTGCTTCAACAAAATTGTGGTTTTTGCTGATCATCTCATTAAAGTTATATAGATAACAGTATCAGGTGGGTGATGCTCATTATAACCATTCTATCATGATGACCCAGAAATCTTGTCCTCAGCTTTTTGATTCCTCATACTCTGGCTGGGACTGACTTCAGACCAGCTTTGATATTTCTCTTCCAGCCAAATTCACCTTTTATTGGTGCTTTCCTGTATTCTGTCTTTATCACATCAGATAAAGACATCAGATAAAGGTTCTTTTCATCTGAGAATCTACCTCATAATTGGAAAGCTTACTTTAAAAAAATACTATAGATCCTTTGTCCTTTTTTCATTTTAAAAATGTGATTCCAGATTCAATGTATTTGCATTTTCTATTTACATCTCCTCTTCTACATTATAAATACATTCCTATTTTTATTTTATCTCTTATCATTGGTTCCAGGAGTTTGTTGACTTTCAGAATGAGTAGAAAACAAAAACCTCAAGGAAGAAAAGTCACCAAGTACTGACTGGGAAATGTATGCTTTATTTCATTACATTAAAGATACTTTAAATATGATAAATATCTTAGATACAATAAAGCCACTTTAAAAAAACTGTTAATTTTATAAGGATTTAGAAGTACCACAAAAATACTTATAAAGAAATTAATTATTATTTTTTACTCTACTATGCTAGTTTCAAATTCCTGAAGAATTTCAACACTGAACTCAATGGAAAACTGAACTAAGTAAACATTTATTGAGGAGTCCTATGTTTAAGGCATTATGTTAAGTTTGGGGGGTGGGCTATGCCAGAAAAGCTGGCTGATTGGCTCCAGAACTGAACATTTTCAGGAAGATATACCTCTAAGAACAGCTACCATACTAGGCTTGTAAAGGAAAGTGCTAGGAGAATACAGGAGGGCAAATGTTCAATTGACACTAGAGTAAACTTCAAAGGCTTTTTGCAAGTGCTGGTAAAGATTTTAAGAAATACATATAATGTTATTTCCTTAAGCCTTGACATTTGGGGGTTATATGTTATTAGAAATTAGTCTACTGTGGCTTACACATTTGAAGTGACTAAACTGGACAGTGTGCTATTTCATAGCACATGGTAAAGATGTTAGTTGAGGTTTTAAAGTTGAGCTTTGGGAGTGAGGAGAGAGCCTAAGGAAAGATTCAAAGATGGGAAATTATAGACTTACTGTGGTCCATTTTGCCTGGAACTTAAGAGTATATAAAGGAGGAGAGCTGGGAGTTGTGTGAAAATGGGGGGGTTGGGATATTCATTGCGAAATATGGCTCTCAGCCCAAGTCTATTATGAATAGACTTCAGTGCCAAGTTAAGAAATTGAATTTTATTCTAGAAATTATTTCAAAGCCCTACACTTTTAAATAAGTGAAAAATAAATCACTAACCAAAATGTAGAATGAAAGTATAGAAAGAAATGTGTATATTTAGAGATGTTTCTGAAAATTCAGCAAATCATAGTAAATCCTAAAGTTAAAAAAGATTGATGATCTTAATTTATCAACTTAAAAATAATTTTAATATATAGTGGGACTATATGTAACTTTGTTCTGTATTTTCCAAGTCTCTTGTAAATGTTGATGAGCTGGTTCCATGATAAGATTGATTTTTACTGATTGCTATATAGAAGAAAATGTGCCTGGTTTCAGTGTTGGGGCAGCAACTTATACCAAATGATGACAAAAAGGTGTTATCAATTTCTTTTGGAGGTCCCATAGTTTTTTTTAATTGACCATATAGTTGACCTACAATATTATGTTAGTTTCAGAATTATACTACACAGTGATTCAACATTTGCATATACCATACAATGATCACGTTAGTAACCATCTGTCACTATACAAAGTCATTACAATATTATTGACCATCTTTGTTATGCTGTATATTACATCCCAATGGCTTAATTATAACTGGAGATTTGTACCTCTTAATATCCTTAACCTATTTTGCCCCCTGCATCCCTTCCCTCTAGCAATCACCCATTTGTTTTCTGTTTGTCTAGTTTCATTTCATTTCGTTTCATTTTTTAGATTCCCACATATAAGCGAGATCATACAGTATTTGCTTTTTATTGACTTTTTTCACTTTTTTCACAATAACCTCTAGATCCATCAATGTGGTCAGAAATAGCAAGCTTTTGTTTTTATGGCTGACTAATATTCCCTTGCGTATTCCGTTGACTCTTGAACATTGTGGTTTTGAGCTGCTCAGGTCCACTTATATACAGATTTTTTTCATTATAAATAAAGTGCTACACAGTCTTTTGGGGTCTGGCACGGCGTACTGGTGGGCAAGGCTGTGTCCCTAACACTAATAGGTTATAAAGAGAATTTCAAAATAGTGATTGCCAACGCTGATGTTATCTTGGTAGAATAAGTTCCCAAAGAAGGCTCTCAAGGGGGAGTCCCACTTGCCTCCTGTTTTTCCAGGAGGCTCTCCAAGATCATCAAGTAGGTTTGACCCTGGCTTCTTTCAAACTGCTGCCTGTGCCAGGACTCAGAGAGAAGCTGATAAGGGGCTATTATGCTGTGATCTTTCAAGACCCTCATGGCTCTGAAAATCATTGGCACATTACTCCATGTGTTTAAATGATTAATCAAAAATTGTAGAGGGAAAGTGGCTAAGATGACAGAGTAGGAAGACTCGGAGCTCATCTCCTCCCACAGACACACCAAACTTACAGCTACTTACAGAGCAACTATCCATGATAACAATCTGAAGATGAGCAGAAAAGATTTTCCACAACTAAAGACATAAAGGAGAAATCACAGCAATATGAGTAGGAGGAGCAGACACACAACATACTCAGGACTCATCCCCCTGGACTGGTGAGCCATGAATGGAAGGAATGTCACAATCACAGAGGTCCTCCTCAAGGAGCAAAGGGTCCAGCCCTACAAAGGGCTGAGCTTGGGGTCCTACACCAGGAAAACAAGCCCCAGAACATCTGGCTTTGAAAATCAAGGGACTTACGTTCAATGTGCCAGTGAATTTCAGAGCCCTGAGGATCTTAAAACAGTATCCTGCTCCTTGCCTTGGATAGTGTTCCCCAGAGTAACTGCCAATGTCCCCAAGCCTTTTGTGCTTTCTCACTGTTTCTTTAATAGCATACATTTTCAAGGTGGCTGGTTTGAGATGAGACACAAGATGTGATCCTGGAAGATTTTTTCCCCTGTTTTAAAAGTAAACTGGTTTTTACCTGAATCAAAGCAGAGATGCTCAGTCTCTTAGATAAAATTGTAAAAAATAATCAGCATGGTACAAATAGATTTTATGACTGTTCTATGCTGTCTGGTCACTTATTCATAAGACAGTGTAAAAGTGTATATATCAAACTGATATCTTTTCATTTTTCTTCCCTTCACTAGTGATTTTCTGAGTTAACTAAGTTTACATTTCCACCTTCAGGATTGAAATGTAGCATTAATTCCATATAAATGATACATTTCACATTAGGGCAGCAGCAGGAAATACACAGGCAAGTTCTTAACCTGTGTATCTTTGCTTTGATTTAACTTTGGCAGGGATAGAAGAATTTTTTTTCAAGCAGGACACCTTCATGAGTCACTGAAAAACAGTATGCTCTTGTCAGGACAGTATAGAGCTCTTCTTAAATGATGGTGGAGCTAGGTTTTATGCTTTAAAGGTTGGTAGATGTTAATTATGCTGCAAATTTAGCCTATGATTTATGTTTTAGAAAGGAACATCACACACACAAAACTCACAAGGCCTGGGTAATTACATCTTTTTTAATTCCTAAAAGATATTGAAAATGAGAATTCATTTCTAATAGCAATAGAAATGCTGTAATAATAGCTCCTGTTTTAAGACTATTATGTATAAGATATTGCTCTAAGTCTTATTTATTTTCCACAACAAGCCAGCAAGGAAAGTATTATTTTCTCAATTTTAAAATAAGGAAACTGAATTTTATTTCTCATCTGCCGAGAACTCCAGGCATGGTTTTCACCACTGAACCCTTCTCTCTGACACTCTTCCTTGTTGACTTTCATTTCCACTTTTGGTCAGTCCCTTTGTAGCCTTAGATCAAACTGTTTCCTTTTCTGACCCTTGAACATGGGTTTTATCAGGAAATTTTCTCTTTAGTCCTCTTATTTCCTGTCCTTGGAAATCTCTTTCACACTCAGGGTATCTAATGGTGCTGATCTTAGCTGTAACTTCTTTACAGGCACCACTTTCCCCACGCTTCCATCCTCCTACATTTTACAACTGTGGACAGGCATGTCATGCCAGTATCCCAAACTCAACATGGTACAGCGACTGGATGGTGAATTTGGCTATCCCATATTCGACATCATCTGCCAAAATGAACTTTCCCTCTTGACATCTCTGTTCCTATTAACCTGGCTGGTCACCCAGCCAGGTCTGGCTTAAAATCCTGGAATGGTTTTGACAGCTTCAGATCCCTTATCCCCTATAATCATGCAGACCCCAACTCCTGTAACAGCTTTGCCAGAAATATTTGCAACTTTACTTCCTATAACCAAGACTCAAATAACAATACTTCTCACATTTATATAGCTCTTTAGAATATACAAAGCTCCCACAGATATTCTTTCTTATAATTTCCATATTAACCTTACAGATTAAAAAGACTGAGGCTTCAGGAACTTCTGTGATTTATACCATAGCTTAGAAGCAGAGTTAGGACTTGATCCCAGGCTACTGACTCTTGTTTTCCAGTTTCGATCTTCCAACCCTTGAGCTCTCCAAGTCATGCTTGAGCTGGTATAGTTGCCTCAGGTATGGTATTTTTTGCTTCAATACAGCTTATATAATCAGTAATAGTCACTGTTGTATAATCACTGTCAAATGACATTATCTTAAAAGACTGACCACTTCACTTTCAGCTCAGAATCCTTCAGAGGCTTCCTATACTGAAACATGTTCATATTATTTAACATGTACTGAAGAATACCTCCAGTTTGATTTCAACACCATTGTGATTTCACCACATTGGTTTCCACAAGCCCCCTATACTCCAGCCAGACAGAACAACTCTCAGTTTCTCAAAGATGCATCTCTCAAGCATTTGCCTGAATTTCTGTGCTCAGCCCATGTTGGTGTGTGTTCTCCACCTCTGTCTTTTATTTCATCTATTAATTATAAAACATTGGTGTATCAATAAAACATAGTGTATCAGGGACTGGATGAAATATGGAGGAAACTAGTAAATAAGATAGAAAAGACCCATTTCTCAAAGACCTTAGGAACTAAGAATCTCAAAGTTCAGGAAAAACACCATCCTCTCCTCAAAGTAAACCTTTCTGATGTTCCTGGCAGGAAGTGGTGACTTCTGTCTCTCAACAGCCACAGTCCAGTGAGAAGACCTTTATTACAGGATTTATCATGTCTTATTTCTCACCCTAGGTTGTAAGCTCCATTTTTGACACAGACTCTAAGTAGCTCGGTATTAGTGCTCACAGCATGTAGTATAGCACTTCCCATATTATAAGACCTTAATAAATAAGATTGGAGTGAACAGTTACCTTCAGGGGCTGTGAATGTGAGACTGGTGAGAGAAGGGGTCATAGCCCATTCACACACAGCCAGTAGATGACAGCAAGCGCACAATACCCTCACCTACATAAACCATATGGTTAATGTAACAGCATTTTAGGCAACAGAATTCTTAGCTGATATTCAGGGCCCCATGATCCTTGCCTCCATCCATTTAAAGAGAGTTTTGAGATCTAAACTAACCCAAGATTTCTGGACATCAGAGCACAAATCTGTTCAGTCTGCACATTTTTCTATGTCGATAAACAGAGAATAGGGTTAGCATCTTCTCCATATGGCCTGATTTTCTGATCTCAGAACAAAGAGGATGCTAAACTCTGGACCATGATTCAAAGCTGAATTTATTTTTTAAGAATTAAAAAAAATATGTACAATAATATTTACTTTTGGGGGGTACAATTCTATGAGTTTTGATAAATGCTGTATAACCACCACCACAATCAAGATACAAAACTATCCTATCATTCCCCAAAGAGAGTCCTTGACTATTGACCATTCATCTGTAGTCAAATTCTCCCCGACTCTTAACCACTCACTTGTTTTCCACTTCTGACTGTGCTTTTTCCAGATTGTCATGTAACAGTAAAAGTACAGAGCCATTTCAGACTGGCTTCTTTATTCGGCATAATATATTTGAAATTCATCTGTGCTGTTGGTTGTATTGATAATTTTTTTCCTTTTCACTGCTGGATAGTATTCCATTGCACAAGTGTGCCACTGTTTGGTTATACATTCTCTAGTTGAGCTATATTTTCAGTATGTCTTGTTTTGGCAATTATGAATAAAGCCACTAGAAATCAATCTTTGGGTTACTGTAGGTTTTAATTTCACTTAAGTTAATAGGAGTAGAGGTGCCAGGTCATGGGGTAACTGAATGTTTAACTCTATAAGCAACTGCCAAAATAAATTCCATAGTCACTGTACCATTTTGTATTCCCACTGGTGACATGTGAGAGTTCCAGTTATACCACATCTTTGCCAACACTTGGTATTGTCAAGTTTTTGTTTTGTCCTTGTCATTCTAGATGCATAGTGTGGGACAGAATTTTAAAACTCCTTCTTTTTAGAGCCAGAATATTTCCACTTCCATATTAAGCCCACATTAAACACTTGCTCCTCTCCCTCACTTGAATCTCTTTATTATCTCTCTCACTAGATTACAGATTTATTCTTGGTAAAAAGTAAATCTTGGGCTTCCCCAGTGGCTCAGTGGTAAAGAATCTGCCTGCAGTGCAGAAGATGCAAGAGACATAGGTTTGACCCCTGGGTTGTGAAGATCCTCTGGAGGAGGGTATGGCAACTCACTCCAGTATTCTTGCCTGGAGACTCTCATGGACAGAGGAGCCTAGCATGCTACAGTCCACATGGTTTCAAAGAGTCAGACATGACTGAAGCAACTGATGTAAATCTTAGCCACCTTTGTATATATAATGTACTGTCACCCTAACCCAAGTTCAGATATTTGCAACAATAGGCAAATAACACATGCTACATTTGGCTTTCCTGGTGGTTCAGATGGTAATCTGCCTGCAAGGCAGGAGACCCAGGTTTGATCCCTGGGTCGGGAAGATCCCCTGGAAAAGGGAATGGTTATCCATTCCATTATCCTTGCCTGGAGAATTCCATGGACAGAAGAGCCAGGTGGGCTACAGTCCATGGGGTTGCAAAGAGGTGGAGAAGGCAGCTTATCTCTAAATGAGCCTTTTCTTTTCTGTAACATTATATTATATGAACCTTCTGTAGCACCTACGGAAATCTAAAAATGGAGTTTGGAATCTATTGTGGCAGAAAATATGTTCATCATTACATCATTCAGCCATGTGCTGAGTTAATCTCATTAACTTCTGCATTGCAAGATGATATATATTTTGAAGTGATGAGCTCAGTGGCTTAAATGACATGAATCCAGGAACTTTTTTGTTTTTATAGATACTACTTTTGAAGCTTTAGTCTTTGAGTGTAAGTAAACCAACAACTTATAGTTGCATACAGAATAAAATTTGTATAAATAGAAGAAAATGTCTTAAATGTAATCCATGAGCAGACTGGAACCTGATTCTTTCAGTTTAAAGGATTCTCACAGAACTCAACAACAAGGGGCTGTCTGACCTTAGACATTTCTCTTTCTATTTATTGACTAGTTTCTGTGATGGTTTTGTACCAGCTGCCAATTTAACTTAGATGGAAATCCATTTCCAGAATTCTCTTCTCTAAATGTTTCTTCATTACACTTGGCTACAAGGAAATCTAGGTGAACTTTGGAAGGCCGAAGTGAAGCAGTAGTGTTACTACTCTCAGGAGGGCAATGTGGTGCAACAGGTGCTGGGCACAGATCTTCCAGTTCACCTTGGTGAAGTCAAGTAGCAGCCACGTTGTGGTTCTTTGCCTCCCACCAAATCCACATCCCCTGGAGAAGGAAATGGCAACCCGTTCCAGTATTCTTGCCTGGAAAATCCCATGGGTAGAGGAGCCTGGCAGACTACAGTCCATGGGGTTGCAAAGAGTTGGACATGACTGAGCACACAGATCCCCATCTTTACCTTCTAGGCCAGGTGCACGAAGAGCTTTGCAATACAGACTGCCAGCTCCTTCCACAGTTTTCCCAGATCACTGGGGCTGGATGGGACTGTTGTCCGACATAGCTTCCAGTCTGCCTTTGCCCGTCCTCACTTAACATCCAGCTTTTCTTCCCACTACCAGCTCTGTTAGGGCTTCCCTAGTAGCTCAGATGGCAAAGCATCCACCTGCAATTCAGGAGACCTGGATTCCATCCCTGGATCAGGAACATCCCCTGGAGAAGGAAATGGCTACCCACTCCAGTATTCTTACCTGGAGAATTCTATGGACAGAGGAGCCTGGCAGGCTACAATCCACAGGGTCACAAAGAGTCAGACATGGCTGACTAACACACATACAACACACACCAGCTCTGTTAACCTATGGTGACTTCAGACCCAATACCAGATGCAAAAGCAACTACTTTTCATAAACTTTTCTATAAGCTCCCACAATTGTGCAAGGTCTAAAATTTATAATTAAATCCATTATTCTATATCACCATAGTGGTCAGTCAGTTCAGTTGCTCACTCATGTCCAACTCTTTGCGACCCCATGGACTGCAGCACGCCAGGCCTCCCTGTCCATCGCCACTCCTGGAGTTTATTCAAACTCATGTCTATTGAGTCAGTGATGCCATCAAACCATCTCATCCTCTGTCCTCCCCTTCTCCTCCTGCCTTCAATCTTTCCCAGCATCAGGGTCTTTTTCGAATGAGTCAGTTCTTCGCATCAGGTGGCCAAAGTATTGGAGTTTCAGCTTCAACATCAGTCCTTCCAATGAACACCCAGGACTGATCTCCTTTAGGATGGACTGGTTGGATCTCCTTGCAGTCCAAGGGACTGCCAAGAGTCTTCTCCAACACCACAGTTCAAAAGCATCAATTATTCGTGTGCTCAGTACCATATAGTACTGCTTTTCTAACTGATACAATGTTCATTAAATCATTTTTATTCAGAATACATGTGCATGCACACTCAGTTGCTCAGTCATGTTTGACTCTTTGCAACTCCATGGACTGTAGCCCACCAGTCTTCTCTGTCCATGAGATTTTCCAGGCAAGAATACTGGAGTGGGTTGCCATTCCCTCCTCCAGGAGATCTTCCCAACCCAGGGATCGAACCCTCATTTCCTGCCTCTCCTGCATTGGAAGGCAGGTTCTTTACCACCAAGCCACCTGGGAAGCCCCATTCAGAATACATAATTGGTTTCAAATATTCTTTTTGTGCATGGCTTTCTTTCTTTTTAAATGTATAATAGTGTTAAGTGCAATCATACTGATTTATTAAATCTAAGTACATCATTTTACTTTGTCTTTGAGAAAAGGACTTGGACTATGCTCTTCTGCCCAGTTCCCCTCAAAATTACTGGACTAGGAAATCAAGATTTTGGGCTATCACTAGAGAATACAGAAGAACTAAGAAACTATTATAATTTGAACTTTGGTGTAATTACTAGCATTAAAAACCACCTGTTTTAACTAGCTGTTTCTTCAAAATATGTTTCAATGTGACACTTGGAATCTTACATATGCTAAGATAAAACAGAAACATTAAAATTTTGAAAACAATTTCACAGTTTTTAATCATAATGTATGTGCATCAACCTCTTTACTTTTTCTTAATATTAAGAGTTTATGGTCTTTAAAGGCATTTTTCATCTTTATGTCCTCCTATAGAGGAGGACATGGATAAGTTCTTATTAAACATAACTGAACTGAGTAAAGAGTAAACTTCAACTTCCTGTTTTTTTGCAAAAAAGAAAAGAGCAGCAGTGCATGAACGACCACAATGAACTGATCCTCTTACGCTTTTCTCACTATTATATAGAAACCCTAGCAGGAAACCACAGCTATATCCTTTTACCAGTATAGGAAAATCTTATGAATTGCTGGCAAGCATAAAAGAACTCTACTGACATCACACAGATGTTTGTGACAATTTCTACTCACCACACTCAGGTGCTTTACAACACTTTCTTGAATGTTTCTCAAGGACAAATTCCCAAAGAAAAATAGTGATAATAATAGTTATACCATAACTATGTGTTTGGGCTTCCCAGGTGGCTCAGTGGTGAAGAATCCACCCACCAGTGCAGGAGATGCAGGTTCAATCTCTGTGTTGAAAAGAGCCCCTGGAGTAGGAAGTAGCAACCCACTCCAGTCTTCTTGCCTGGAAAATTCCATGGACAGAGAGCAGCATGGAGGGTTACAGTCTATGGGGTCACAGAGTCAGACACGACAAGCGACTAAGCATCATGTGTTTGGAGGTAAATTATACAGAAAAACAGTCAACACTGCTGAAACTCAATTCCTCCCTCAATGTCACTGAATTAAAAAACACCTGATGTGTTAAAATTCCTCATTCCACTCAGACCTGTAAAGATGTCTAGGCAACCAACTGTATTACCCTCTACAGAAAAAGTACTGTATTTTTCCCTTCGTGTTCAAAATGGCCCAAGCATTAGACCATTCTAGCTATGAAATATAGAAAGTCCTTTTTGTCTATTCTCATATATAATCCTACTCAGGATTTACACAGCACATGTTTTAAATTTGTAATATGAGCCTTGATCAAGCGCTTTTATCAATGAAGGGACTTTCCTTTGAGGATCTCTTAGTCATTCAGGAAGTACAAATAAAAGATTATGACGGAAGTCCAGCGTTTCTGAGGGTTTTAACTTTAGTGGGAACCACAGACATGTATACTCATTTAAGAATGAAGTCAAGGGTGTAGAATTGCGTAGCTTTCTTGTTTGCCCACATTACCTAGTATGTAAGTTCTCCACAGAATATTTGTTTCAGGAGTACCTGGCATAAATAAATGAATGCATGAGTGCTTGGTGCTGACAGAGGTGGGGGGCGGATGAGAAGGATATCTTTAAGATCCAGAAAAGGCTGAAAGACTTAAAATTCAGAAAATGGGCCTAAGGATAAAGAAATAAATGGAAGCCTGTTAAAAATAATTGGGCTTTAGAGAGAGTTGATCCTAGGGATTTCTGGACCAACCTTCTCATATCTAGAGAGAATCTGAGATGCCTTGGGCAATGACATGGTTTCATATACCACCTGCACAGATTGTGACATCTGTGTACCTCTCTCATGATTTCTGTTTTATGTACTTCTTATCTAAATGATTTTTCACTTAATATTTTCATTTACAAAATATTTTACTTAATAGTTTTCTTTGTGACCCCATGGAATTCTTCAGGCCAGAATACTGGAGTGGGTAGTCTTTCTCTTCTCCAAGGGATCTTCCCAACTCAGGGATCGAACCCAGGTCTCCCACATTGCAGGCAGATTCTTTACCAGCTGAGCTACAAGGGAAGCCCAAGAAAACTGGAATAGGTAGCCTATCCCTTCTCCAGCAGATCTTCCCAACCCAGGAATCAAACCAGGGTCTCCTGCATCGCAGGTGGATTCTTTACCAACTGAGCTACCAGGGAAGCCCTCTTATCTAAGTGATTTTTTACTTAATATTTTTCATTTAATTGAATGTAACTGGTGCACTAGTTAAAAATACTAGCCAAGCCTTAAGAAATGGTACCTTCTAAAGTCACAGGTTTGTTGTGTCAGTGATATATTTTTCATATAGCATATTTAAAAATATATACTTTAAAATTTATTCTAAGTATTTTTCTATTAAGATAAATTCGTAACTATTCAATACAAAGTAAATATGTATACTACCTAAGATCATCTCACAGGTCACTGGTAGAAATCTCTTGCACTTTGAAAAGCAGTGCATTCTACTGTGCCACACTCTGGAACAAAGAATTTGGGTTTTGAAACAATACCAACTGGTAAAGACATTCCAGATTGATGGTAAGAGTCCAGCAATAAGCCTAGTGCCTGTAGGGGACTTCTGTTTTGTTTTTAGTTTTAACTAGAAAAAAATCAGTTGCTTATTATTAATACTTAAAAAATTAAAGTAGAAATCATGACTTTAAACCCATGGGGGAATTTTCATGTTCAAAACAGACAAATCTATGTATACTCATCCTCCTGTCAAGCACCATTAGTTTATTAGAAATAGAGTTTTAAGAAGAAACTTGTCTCAAATGGGCCTCCTGTGCATAAATTACCTTTTGTTCATCCTCAGTCTGCAACTAGAACACTTAGCAGCAAGCTATAATAAGGAATTGCTCACTTTCATAAGTAAATGACTGTCTGTGATTAAAACATCAATCATGGAAACACTACTTCTATAAATAGTTTCTAGGTCCAAAGTCCAGAGGTAAAGCTAAACACAGACTTGCCTGGTTTTCTTTCTTGTTATATGTGTGTATGTGCACATGTGTAAACATGTGACTATGTACAATATATTTGGTTTTTCTTTCAAGAAACAAAGACATGTTGTTTGTACAATATATGTGTCACCTGGATATTCTGATAAGACATTTTGTTCTGCAATTTTTCTGCCTATACTATGATTTATGAAGTTTTAACTTAAAATATTTGTACTTGAGCTCACCTTGTTTGCTGATAGAATGACTTATCACCGATCTAGAAGCTTTCACATTTGCTTTTTAAATAACACAAAATGAAATCTGAGATAGGAAAAAGCAGTCTGTAAAATCCTGTCCATTCCTCATATTTTGACCCACAGTATTAATAACGTTCATATTAATATATTGCAAGGTATATAGCATAGTGGTAAAGGATGTAGACTTTGAAATTAGACAACTCTGGATTCTCAGCTCCATCACTTAGTATCTGAGGGACTTTGGGCATGTTATTTAATCTGTTTCCTCCTCTCCAAAATGGGGAGATAATAGTATTATACAAACCTCATGTTGTTGTTGTGTAGTCGCCCAGTCATGTCCGACTCTTTGCAAACCCATGAACTGTAACCTGCCAGGCTCCTTGTCTGTGGGATTTCCCAGGCAAGAATACTGGAGTGGTTGCCATTTCCTTCTCCAGAAGATCTTCCTGACCCGAGGATTGAACTTGCATCTCCTGCAAGGGCAGGTGGGTTCTTTACCACTGAGCCACCAGGGAAGTCCAAACCTCATAGATTTGTTTAAATGAGAAATGAGTTTAGCAGATGCTATTGGCAGATGAGCCTAAAGAATGAAGTTTTGAAAGAGTTGGAGGTCATTAATTATACCAACCTATAATCTTCCCTGGTGGCTCAGACGGTAAAGAATCCACCTGCCATGTGCGAGTTCTGGGTTGGGAAGATCCCCTGGAGGAGGGCATGGTAACCAACTCCAGTATTCTTGCCTGGAGAATCCCCTTGGACAGATGAGTCTGGCAGGCTACAGTACATGGGGATGCGAAGAGAAGGACATGACTGAGTGACTAAGCACAGCATAATCTGCTCATGTTTAGTTTCCTTACAGTGGAAAGCAAATAGATAAAAAGAAATGTATTCCATTCTCTCGTGCCCCAGAACCAAGATGACAAAGTGGCCTGAGTGGGTCCTTTGGTCTTTTGCTCCTATTTATCCCACATAAATTCCTCTTCTCTCTTGTGCCTGGCTGGCCTTTTGTTCTCTCCACTCATCATCATTAGTTCTGTAATCCAGGTACCGTCCCCCTTCTCCCTGCACTACTACCTTCTAGGCAACAAGGCTAGGAAGTTCTGCAAGTAGGAGCAAACACAGAGATGGGCTCATTCACCAGGGTTTTGCAGAGACATGGATTACCATCTGAACTTCCAGCATCCTAACTCTGGAGAGGAAAATCAGGGGAAAGTGATGAGCGCCACCTTAGAAACAAAAGACAGCACGAAGGTATGAGGCATTTTGCCAAGCAACTGTGAAAACAGCCAGGTATTTCCAGTACCCTGAAGTGGGTACACAACCCAGCAATGATCTGACTCAAAGTCATCCCCCCAGGGTGGACGTGATCCCTGAGAATCTAAGCAATACTCTAAAACCATGACCTTTAAACCATCTAATAATTCACTAGTGTATCACAAACAGTTTATGAGCAAAGATAAAGTATCAATGACAGTAAATGATTTATTAAAAGAATAATTAAAGCAGTTCTCTCTAATGTCAACTATGCTGACCTCGATAATAAAGTCACTTCTATAATAATGTTACTCTCATTCACCTCACTTGCATTTGTAGATATTTTCCTGAATAGAAAAAAAAGAGAGGGGATGGAGTTACACAGAGTTTCTTATGTACTCATGGGGAGGAAACTCCCTACAGTATTCAGACTAGCCACCAGCAGAAACTTAGAAGATGTCTTGATCTTCTATCTACCCCATCTTGGTCACTCTTGTGATCCTCTGTTTCTTAGTTGTTTTTAGCAGGATAAAGTTGAAAATACATGTGTCTACATTTTTATTTTCAAATTCATGAAGGAAGTACAGTGGGGGGAAAGACTTCCAGTTTTCATGTTCGCCTGGCTGGGGGAAAAAGGAACCCAGGTGTGATGAACAGGTAGTGAAGCTGTGAAGATGGACGGAAAGTGATGTGAATCACTAGGGCCTAAGTAAGGAAGAGGGAGCCGCGGGGGTGTGTGTGGTTGGGACTGAGAAAGGAGCCTGGTTGTTAGGCTACTGGGGAAATTCCCGGAGATCCTGACCAGGAAAAGAGTCCACTGTCACTTTGCTGAGCCACATTTATCAATAAACTTATCTAATGCAGTAGTCTGGGAATTATTTGGAAATTCAGACTATGTTTTATCCAACTCTGAATCCCTAGCACATAGCACAGGGTCTTACTTATAAAGTACTCAACACTCAACTTACTAAATGATCCAAACATCTGTCTTCCTTAAATCAAGGCCTTCTGCCAATTCCTTCTCACATTCTGTACTTCAGCTCCTAAATGAATTCCTATTTCCAGTCTGAGGAATGTTTTTATTTGATTTACCAAACGGAAGTACTGATGTATCCTCAACCCAGTCCAATTCAGATTGCTAACTTTTATCATCCCTCCTGAGACCTGAACCCAGCACTCAAAAGCCACAAACCCCAAAGGGATGATCTTTAAAAGCCCATCACTGCAATTTTAAACGTCAAAATAACTACCAGGGGAAAAGGAGGATAGTTTCATAAGAGAACATAAAAGTTTTAGTGTAAGTCAATTTAAGTCACTGTACACTTCTGGTTTTGTATATATTATCAATATACTTCAGGGGATATGATGCCTATAAAACTTAGACAATATTCTAGAAGGAAATACACTGTCCAAAAGAAGCATACAGTCGATGTGGTACCATGTCCTCTGTTGGCTTCCATTGATACTATTCTCAGCATTGTCTTCTTGGAGTGAAGCTGTTGAAGCACCGACACTTTGGGATTAATAATTAGGTGCGAGGATGTTTTTAGAAGTAAAGTGGGAGGCATGATGTGGGGGTGGCAGGCATGAAGTGTGCACGAGGAAGGAGAGTGGCAGCTGAAGTTGAGAAAGTAGGAGAGATTTCACAGAGCTGGGAAGAGCTTTCTCTACTTCAGGGATCTGCCTGCGTTTTCTGCCTGTTGTCTCCAAAGGGCATTTGCTTTTATTTGCAACATGAATAAATCAACACTGACAGGGTAACTTCATTTTCAGCCATATTAACAGAGCGGTTCCACACAGTGTAGTGGTCAGACTGCACAGGGATTTGGGCTGCTGTAGCCATGGGTTGGAATCACTACCATCATTAGATGACCCTTCCTCAGTTGCACAGGCACAGTCACAAACTGGGATACAAGTCAATACCACCCCTGACAGTTTATTCTCAACAGCCCGGTCTACCAAACAGAACACACCATCCATTGAAAGCTTGAGATATGCTTTGGGCTTTCAGGAGGCTACACATGTGTAGTGTCTACAGAAATAGTTGTGTATAAAACAAAGATATGGTGCATTAAAAATATATAAAGCTAATCAACAAAGACCTACTATATAGCACAGGGAATTATAATGAATATTTTGTAATAACCTAGAAGGGAAAAGAATCAGAAAAGGAATACACACACACACACACACACACATATATATATACAACTGAATCACTTTACTGTATACCTTAAACTAACACAATATTATAATTCAACTGTACTTCAATACATAAAGCAATCCAATGTAAAACTGATTAACTGATCAAACTTTTGCTTCTTTGTTTTGTATTTTGCAATGTGGTACCATAAAAAGCATGCAAGCAAACAAAAACTTCCACTAGTCTATTCTTAACAGACCAGGTCAACTCAGTTTGCATTCATTACCCTTTCACAAAACTACATATTATGATGATGAGAACTGTTTAGATTCTCATGAGAGTGTATAGGAATTAACTACACACTGCACAATAATCTCTCTACTCTGTAGAGTCCCATCAATTTCATGAACACACTCAGAGCACTAAAGAGCTCAGTGGTACTCAGAAAACATATAGTTCAAGCTTTGAGAACTCAGTATCTATCAGTTCAGTTCAGTTCAGTCGCTCAGTCGTGTCCGACTCTTTGTGACCCCATCAATTGCAGCACGCCAGGCCTCTCTGTCCATCACCAACTCCCGGAGTCTACCCAAACCCATGTCCATCGAGTCAGTGATGCCATCCAACCATCTCATCCTCTGTCGTCCTCTTCTCCTCCTGCCCCCAATCCTTCCCAGCATCAGGGTCTCTTCCAGTGAGTCAACTCTTCGCATGAGGTGGCCAAAGTATTGGAGTTTCAGCTTCAACATCAGTCCTTCCAATGAACACTCAGGACAGAGCTCCTTTAGGATGGACTGGTTGGATCTCCTTGCAGTCCAAGGGACTCTCAAGAGTCTTCTCCAACACCACAGTTCAAAAGCATCAATTCTTCAGCACTCAGCTTTCTTCACAGTCCAACTCTCACATCCATACACAACTACTGGAAAGACCATAGCCTTGACTAGACGGACTTTTGTTGGCAAAGTGATGTCTCTGCTTTTTAATATGCTATCTAGGTTGGTCATTGGAGAAGGCAATGGCATCCCACTCCAGTACTCTTGCCTGGAAAATCCGATGGACGGAGGAGCCTGGTAGGCTACAGTCCATGGGGTCGCTAAGAGTTGGACACGACTGAGCGACTTCACTTTCACTTTTCCCTTTCATGCACTGGAGAAGGAAATGGCAACCCACTCCAGTGTTCTTGCCTAGAGAATGCCAGGGACAGTGGAGCCTGGTGGGCTGCTGTCTATGGGGTCGCACAGAGTCGGACACAACTGAAGCGACTTAGCAGCAGCAGCAGCTAGGTTAGTCATAACTTTCCTTCCAAGGAGTAAGCGTCTTTTAATTTCATGGCTGCAATCACCATCTGCAGTGATTTTGGAGCCTCCCAAAATAAAGTCTGATACTGTTTCCACTGTTTCCTCATCTATTTCCCATGAAGTGATGGGACCAGATGCCATGATCTTAGTTTTCTGAATGTTGAGCTTTAAGCCAACTTTTTCACTCACCTCTTTCACTTTCATCAAGAGGCTTTTTAGTTCCACTTCACTTTCTGCCTTAAGGGTGGTGTCATCTACATATCTGAAGTTATTGATATTTCTCCCGGCAATCTTGATTCCAGCTTGTGCTTCTTCCAGCCCAGCGTTTCTCATGATGTACTCTGTTAAATAAGCAGGGTGAAAATATACAGCCTTGACGTACTCCTTTTCCTATTTGGAACCATTCTGTTGTTCCATGTCCAGTTCTAACTGTTGCTTCCTGACCTGCATACAGGTTTCTCAAGAGGCAGGTCAGGTGGTCTGGTATTCTCATCTCTTGAAGAATTTTCCACAGTTTATTGTGATCCACACAGTCCAAGGCTTTGGCATAGTCAATAAAGCAGAAATAGATGTTTTTCTGAAACTCTCTTGCTTATTCGATGATCCAGCAGATGTTGGCAATTTGATCTCTGGTTCCTCTGCCTTTTCTAAAACCAACTTGAACATCTGGAAGTTCACAGTTCACGCATTCCTGAAGCCTGGCTTGGAAAATTTTGAGCATTACTTTACTAGCGTGTGAGATGAGTGCAGTTGTGCGGTAGTTTGAGCATTCTTTGGCATTGCCTTTCTTTGGGGTTGGGATGAAAACTGACCTTTTCCAGTCCTGTGGCCATTGCTGAGTTTTCCAAGTTTGCTGGCATATTGAGTGAGCACTTTCACAGCATCATCTTTCAGGATTTGAAATAGCTCAACTGGAATTCCGTCACCTCCACTAGCTTTGTTCATAGTGATGCTTTCTAAGGCCCACTTGACTTCACATTCCAGGATGTCTGGCTCTAGGTGAGTGATCACACCATCGTGATAATCTGGGTCGTGAAGATCTTTTTTGTACAATTCTTCTGTGTATTCTTGCCACCTTTTCTTAATATCTTCTGCTTCTATTAGGTCTATACCATTTCTGTCCATTATCGAGCCCATCTTTGCATGAAATGTTCCCTTGGTATCTCTAATTTTCTTGAAGAGATCTCTAGTCTTTCCCATTTTGTTGTTTTCCTCTATTTCTTTGCATTGATCACTGAGGAAGGCTTTCTTATCTCTCCTTGCTATTCTTTGAACTCTGCATTCAAATGGGAATAGCTTTCTTTTTCTCCTTTGCTTTTCACTTCTCTTCTTTTCCCAGCTATTTGTAAGGCCTCCTCAGACAAGCATTTTGCTTTTTTGCATTTCTTTTCCATGGAGATGGTCTTGATCCCTGTCTCCTGTACAATGTCAAGAACCTCCATCCATAGTTCATCAGGCACTCTGTCTATCAGATCTAGTCCCTTAAATCTGTTTCTCACTTCCACTGTATAATTATAAGGGATTTGATTTAGGTCATACCTGAATGGTCTAGTTGTTTTCCCTACTTTCTTCAATTTAAGTCTGAATTTGGCAATAAGGAGTTCATGATGTGAGCCACAGTCAGCTGCCAGTCTTGTTTTTGCTGACTGTATAGAGCTTCTCCATCTTTGGCTGTAAAGAATATAATCAATCTGATTTCGGTGTTGACCATCTGGTGATGTCCATGTGTAGAGTCTTCTCGTGTGTTGTTGGAAGAGGGTGTTTGCTATGACCAGTGTGTTCTCTTGGCAAAACTCTATTAGCCTTTGCCCTGCTTGATTCTGTACTCCAAGGCCAAATTTGCCTGTTACGCCAGGTGTTTCTTGACTTCCTACTTTTGCATTCCAGTCTCCTATAATGAAAAGGACATCTTTTTTGGGTGTTAGTTCTAAAAAGTCTTGAGGTCTTCATAGAACCGTTCAACTTCAGCTTCTTCAGCATTACTGGTTGGGGCATATGCTTGGATTACTGCAATATTGAATGGTTTGCCTTGGAAACAAACAGAGATCATTCTGCCCTTTTTGAGATTTATAGCTCGCACAATTAAGGGAAGCTGTTGAGTACAAGAGATTATACGCAGTTTCAGTTTCAGGGAGACAATAGGGAGCAGTAGGGTCTGAAGTGTAATAAAGGCACATACTGTTACTCTGGCTTAGAGAGTGTGGGTTGGTGTTTCATTTTTATAACAGATCTTCTTATTTTAAAATATTGGCTTAATTAAAAAGAAATACCTACAGATCAGATAGAACATGATCTTCCTGCTGGCCAGTTTTCAATTTCTGATCTAGTACCTACATTCTCAGGCTTCCGCAGTGGCTCAGCATTAAAGAATCCGACTGAAGCAACTTAGCACACACATATACAGCACACATATACATCCTCAAACCTGTCTGTGCAGTTTAAGTGAAGCACACCAGGCCCCTCAGATGCTCATGACAAAGGATTCTC
The DNA here is from genome assembly GCA_024291935.2 of Okapia johnstoni. Taxonomy (NCBI): domain Eukaryota; kingdom Metazoa; phylum Chordata; class Mammalia; order Artiodactyla; family Giraffidae; genus Okapia; species Okapia johnstoni. The sequence goes on along the minus strand of CM044308.1, from coordinate 32,427,784 downwards.
CTGCTCTGAGAATCTACATATGCAGACAAGAAGTAATCCCCCAAGTGAAAGGAAAAGGCAGAGGTATTTTCACTCAGTCAGAGCTTAGCCCCTGACCCTGACACTGACAGATTTCTTTCTGTTCTTTGACTGCTTTCAGAACTTGTTCAACACGAAAACAAGACCAGTCCTCCACACCCATCTGTCATAAGCAATTTTTACTCATTCAAGGATGCAGGGGGAAATGTACATCAATTTATTAACCTTAGCTCTGATTAAAATTCTCATTAGCATTAAAATTCTAGTCACTTCATTTTTTGCTTGCATATTTCAAGGAGAAAGCATTTATAGGATTCAAAGGAAGGCATGCTTAGAGAATAACACAAGTAAGGATAAATTACAAATTCATGTATAAAATAGTAGTTAGAAACAGGTCTAAAGAAGCATGGAGAGTTTGCTGAATTAATTGAGCTTTAAACCATGTTTTGAGGTGATTGAGAAACTAATTTCAGATGAAGAAATAAGTGTTCCAAGATGATGTAACTGCAAAAGCAAAGACCAAAGTCCAACAAAGTAAAACCCACAATGAATCAAATATCTTTTGCATTTTTGAACGACAAAAATTTTTAAAGTACATCATGAGAAAACACACTTGCATCAGAATTAATAAAAAACAGTTCAAAAATCCTATGTTATATTCATCAGCCCTGTCCTACACAGATATAATTCAGAATAAAAACCCAGAGGCGATGAAAAATTCTGAATCCTGATAATATTTGCCACATTGTCCTTATTAAGGCAGATACACAAGCATAGGGTATTAGATTTCAGAAAAAATTTCAACAAGAATTCAAACAAAAAGATGCTCTTATTGCTCAGAAAATATACTGAACACAGTTAGCTCCCTCAAGCATTTCATTTACTCCAAGTTTTATGTTATAAAGAAAGAGTCTCCCATAGACACAATATGGTTAGCTTAATTTGAGTCTATTTAGAAGTCAATATCCTGAAAAAAACAATCAAGAATCTATCCACATAAACCATCTTGATTAATACCCCCTAAAATAGATCTCTTACTTTGTTGGACTATTTGCAATTCAGGCTTAAAAAAAAAAAAAAAGGAAAAATGTATTGTCTCTAACTCCTTTCCCTCCAGAAAATTAGTAGATGCAAATGTGATTTTTAAAGTAGCTCTGGAGGTCTCTGTCCAGCTTTCCATTATTGAATCAGCAACAGTCCTGAGGTCCCTCAAGGCGCTTGTGACTTTATAGATTTTCACTCTCTAGTCTTGAGTTTTTTCAGGATTTGCTTGGTTCTGCTAGTGTCACAGGCTGTGACTACTGACTAAAGCAATCTTCCTAGGGATGGCTTGGGGATCTACGAGGGTTAGGACCCAAGAATTAACATTTTAAAATTGAATGATTTGTGAGGCCAAGAAAGTGCCTGGTCTCAGATCACACAGTAGATCCTCAAAATTTTTCTGCCTCATTAGACCCTTGAGACAGATCACTGTACTGACTCACAATCCAGGAAGAAGGAGGCAGAGTAATTGGATTTCCCTCCCCCTACCACTCAGGAGCCCTTCAGACCCTCACTTCAGGTCCTGCTCCTCCCCTTTGCAGAGAATCAGTGAACTAGAAAGCAGAGGTCTAGATTGTTTTGCCCCAGTGGTTTAGGACAATTTACTAACTTCTCTGGGACTCATCTGTAATCTTTCCTCTTCCTTATAAGTAAAGGCTAGACCCTAAACAGGAGTGTCCACAACTGGCTATTGAAGTCCTTTGTTAACTATTATAGAATACAGATTTCTAAGCCCTACCTACAGATTCAGATTCCCTAGGTCACAGCATCTAACCCTCCAGCTAAGGGTCGGTTATTACTGACTGGAAATAATAATTTGGGCCCTCAGTTATGCTGCTAGCTTCAAAATAAAGCTGTCAGTCTAATTACAGGTATGTAAAATTAGAAAGCTGCTATATTGTATTGCCAACTGTAACGTGCCCAGATCAAAAGCTGTGAAAATTTTTCTCACTGGCATTCAAGACAGTACTTTGAATTGTAACAGTATGTATATATATATATGTATTTATGTCCTCCTCCATGAAATTTAACAAATGCCTTTTCAACTCAAATGCAGCCTCTACATGTTTTTATTATCCCAGACTTGACGCATGCAAAAAAGTTAGATTATCACTAATGTAAACATTCTGAAGTGGAGAAAGATGAAAGAGAAGTCCGAGACATATTTATAAAAAGTGAATTTCCATATTTGATTGCCTTCCAAATCAACTAATTGAAGCACATGAGGCTCTATTTTTAACTGGCAATGGTTCTTTTGGTTAAAGGTACAGGTTTATTCAAGAGGATATCAAATTCCTAAGATTGTTTTATTGCTTAGGAAAGAGAGCAAGAGCTCAGAGAAGCCCACCAAAAGTTTTCAGAAACACACATAACACACTTTCTTCTCTAATTTTATCTTCTTAAAATAACTGTTTAGCTACAGTAGATGTTAATTTCTCAAAATGCTTACAGATATATTTACAAATTTAGTTAAAATGATGGACAAGTCACAGAGCAACTGTAAAAGAAAGTCTGGCAGTTTCTGCCCTTTCTTTTGGGATTCTGAGTATCAGGTGGACTGATTCATCCTCACAGAACTGCCAGTGACGAGCATGGGACGCTACACCTATAAGGCACTCAAGAAAGAAGAATGTTGAGAACAGAAGCAGGGTTTGCTCCGTGTAAGACAATCACTTGATCACCCTTGCCTCTCTGTGCCAAAGACTATATTTGTGTTCTGAGAAATGAAATAATCATGCTATATTGTGGTGTGTCATATAATTTCAGTAGTTCAACTATTAAATTCATTTGAAGCAAGGCTTAGCCAGTAAATTATTGCAAAAGAAATAAAAAATATGGGAGAAAATAACAGATAAGTGACTGACGTTATGGCCTTTCTGTCTAGATTTCTTAAAGTAGTAGGACTGAGAAAAGAAACCTTAGATAGAAAAAAAAATAACAATTTTTGAGTCGTGTTATAGTCTAAACAGAAATTCTGCTGTTATTTTCTCCCCCCACCTTGATACTCATTTTTTTTTTCTTTTTTAAATGATTTTAAAATAAATCTCACATATCCCTACCTCCTTTTTTACTTCCTTCTCCTATATCACCATCCCTTCCTCACTGCCCGGATCCATCCATCTTTCATAAACTACCTTAAGTTCCACCTCCACTTTGAACTTTTCTAAATTAATTCAGTTCCCAAGGATCTCCCTGTCTTCTGACTTTACTGCCATGAGTTTACTGGTAAATTATGATGCCTTGCCTTTCTCAAGACAAGTTTGCTATTCAGTGGTTTAGTCACTAAGCTGGGTCTGACTCTTTCAATCCCATGGACTGTAGTCCACCAGGCTCCTCTGTCCATGGGATTCTCCAGGCAAGAATACTGGAGTAGGTTGCCATTTCCTTCTCCAGAGGATCTACCCAATCCAGGGATCAAACCCAGGGCTCCTGCATTGCAGGCAGATTCGTTACTGACTGAGCTACAAGCCCTATACTCTGATTGCTATTCAGAATATGGTGTAAATGCTTGTGTAGTAGATATTTAGGTGACTTGCAAACTGGAAGCATCTCTTCTTTGTATCATTTAAAGCAGTAGCTTTCAGACTTTTTAAAACGATGCATGATATGATATCCATTTTACCATAGTCCAATGTGTGTGTGTGTGTATATATATATATATATATATATACACACACACACACACACGTATATTGTTACAAGAACAATATTTATTCACCCTTCTATTGTTTTACTCTATTTTGTTCTTTGAAAATAAAAATGCTATCAGACCCAGTAATCTGACCTCACAGTGGGTTGTGACCAGTTGATTACTCTGGGACTGCTATATATATTTCCTTTACTTAAAAAAATTTCTAATTATCTGTGGCCATTGGCCTCTGACTTTTCTTGCATTACTTTTTTTTTTTTTTTGCCTCTTGGAGTCATCTGGGACAATTAAATGCTTGGAATATACAATATCTTCCATTCTTTTGCCCTGAGAACTGCTGGTCAAAAGATAAGATTCCCTGAATTTCTGTAAAACTCAAATCTCCATTCCCTCATTCTCTTTTATTTTCACAATATCCACAGTAGGTGGTAGACATTTCGTGGATGAAGAAATTTAGGCACAGAGAATGCTGACTTTCTCAATGACATATCTCCCTTTTAGTCAGGCTATTATAAATTCAGGTAAATATAGTTTCTAGACATTTAAAAGAGATAAACTTGGGTAATGTGAACAACACAGAGCCTCAGTATGAATGTATTTACCTAACTCGTCTGGATCAAATGAGGTAACAGCTCTTCTGGACTTCAGTTTGAAGATGGATCCACTTCCTTCTCTATCCCCATCTTTCCATCTTCATCTCCTCAGTTTTTCAGCCACCTAGAACTACTTGTTCTTCTTGGGCCTCTGTATATTTTGGTCCCTATACAAGGAATGCCCTTCTTTGTCCTCTTTACCAGGCTAGTTCCTCATCCTTCAAATCCCTGGGAACTGTCCTTACTCCTCTCCTCTCCCACAATGTGACTTTCATAGCACCCTGTGCTCTCCCCATCAGAGCACTTAACTAGCTCTTCCTTCCTCCCTCCCTCCCAAGTTTTACAGGCTGAGACTCTCCTATTCTACAATCTAGGGCCATGTTGAATTCAGGATAAAAACATGGAGAAGGCATAAATGAATCAACAAGTGACCGCATAAAGAACGGCCACTGAAAAAGCTTGAGTGTGATCTGGGACTGGAATTGTGTGTCTTGACCCTCCAAGGCCAATCATTCATGACTTTATGATTCTATGACCATGATTTTAGTGTTTCCCTGAAGGGTGCAGATTTTGTGACTGGAAGTTCATATAGTGAAGGATAGCTGTGTCCAATACATTCTTGCAACTTTATGTAGGGCACAAACAAGGGTATTTTGAAGGGACAAATAATTAAGTATATTGGGCAAGTGTACTGAGGCAATTTAAAAAAATCACTCACATTTTAAAACTGCTGGTTGGAACCCACCCTGACCCCCAGTTGGGGGCTCTGACCGTGCCTCAGACCTCCATTTCCCACATGATGCACTTTCAATTTTGTCCTCGTCATTTTCATTAGTCTAGTCAGTGATTAGGTGATGTCTCACACACACATTCTGCATGGATCTTCATAAGTTCCTTTGCACTATTTCCAAAATAAATTCCAGTGATAGAACATCCAGGCTTGCCATGGCAATTACTGCTTTTTTTTCTGTTTATGAATCAACAACCTACCCCCTACCCTGCCAACAAACTAAAAGCAGCAAAGCTGTTGAAAAATGTTCTTTGCAATCCTATTTGAAAAGAATATTCTCTAATACAAACTCCTGCCATTTCCAGATAGCAACTGAGAAGATTTTCTTCTTTATGCTGTGACTCATGTATCTTTATTCCCACAGCTGCTACTCAGGGCAGGCCAGTGGTGAACACAATGGAAAAGAAAGAAGAGTTTATAACTGGAAAATAAGCACATTCAGGAGAAGTACACTCAAAGCATTATCAAAGTAAAATATGCAGCAGTACCAACAAGAGCAAACAAAAGCCCACGCAAGAGATGTGTAAATATTTCATGAAGCTAAAGCCTTAATCAACTCTCTCCAAATCTTGCTGGTGTTGTAAACACTTCAGTTTCCTCCAGTCCCACCATGACCCAGATTCTTTGCAAAAACAAAATGAAAACATGATCCAATGGATCTTTAACAAATGTGGTGTGAAAAATATTTATTAATAGATAGAGCATGTCCAAGGTATTGCCTTAACAGGAAAAAGAGGATACCTTAATAAAGGTGGTTGCTTCTTGATGACTTTCAGAGCTTCCTTTCTCCCCACCCCCTCCAAACCATTGCCTTTTCCCCACTACCTATGCTGCTCTTAGGACATTTACATCATCTTAACCTTGAACTACCTACACCCCAAGCCAAGATTTCTCCCAAGGCCCCTCTAAAAAGCCCTTTAAACCTCACCAGACTTTGCTGCCTTCCTACCAGGCAAAATCACTTTCCAGTGTTTAAATTCTTCCCTCCCTCTTTCACTGCCCATTGTTGCGTCTGAAATTTTGCCTGTATCTTTTCGATCTGCCTGGATGGCGTACGGATCTTTTGTGTGTATTGGTTGACAGTGTTTTTCAGTGATTTCTTTTCTAAAATCCATCTCCAAAGAACTGTTTATAGCCTCTAGTCTACCCTGATTTAATGTGGTTCCAAAGTTCACCTCTAGATACTGAACAGGTCTCTACAATGATTTCCCTTTATCAACCTCTGCCTGCCCTTCTCTCTCTGCGTATCTCAAGAAAAACTATATATGTAATGTGTGTATACACGCGCATATAAACGAATGTATATAACGATAGTATGCTGACCATAAACGGAGTAAGTGTAGGAAAATGAGAAAAATGCCTGTGTAGTATTGCCAAACACACACACACACACGCACCCCTATTTGGATATTCACAATATGCAGACCTGATTGCAAATCCCCCTCTCCCAAGAACAAGAACAACAGGCGTCTTCGCCGGTTTACCTTCAAAGCCAGAGCCTAAGGGAGCAATGACCTTGCCGAGAAATTCATCACCTGCGAGAAAGGCTGCACCTCCTGGAGCTCAGGACGGGATGGGAACGAGAGCAACAGGCAAAAAGGATCACCTGGCAAAATGTGGGACCGAATCCATCGCCCATCAGTACCGAGCACACCGCAAAGCTGTGGTCTCCCAGGGTTGCAAGATGGGCAGAGGTGGCGCGGGGGGCGTCTCCCCCCGCGGCTGCCGGTCACCTACCTGCTGTTGCCCGGCTCTCTCCGGCGTGGTGGGGCTGCTGCCTGCGCTTTGGCGAGGGCTTCCCGTCGCATATCACACGCAGCGGCTCCCGGCGCCACACCGATAGCTCAGCGGGCTCGGGAGCGGCGGTCCTTCACTCCTGTTCCGGGAAGGAGACGGGTGCTAGCAGGAACTGAAATTACTATGTAAAGAGCAGAGGTGGCGCGCAGGAGCCGGGCGGAGACCGCGGGGGCCACCCCCACTCCGGGACTGCAGCCGCCGCCGCCCGGCACTGAGCCAAACTGGAGGTGGGAGTTCACGTGCCCGACTGCTCGTCCGTCAGGCCCGGGCTGCGCCCATCTGTCCTCGCCGGGCAGCGCTGCCCTGCCGGAGCATCCGGGGAAGGGGCAGCAGAAGCGCAGGCAGCAGCGGCAGGAGCGCAGGCAGCAGCGGCCGAAGCACCGGCGGCGGCGGCAGCAGCAGCAGCAGGACGCCGAGCTCCGCCCCCGCCGCGCCCCAGCCCAGCCTTCCGTCCCGCGGGAAGGGGTTGCGGCGGCGGCTGCTGCGGGCCAGGGGGCAACCGGGCACCCGCTGGCGGGTTGCGGTGCTGCTGCAAGGAGACTGGCAGCAGGTGGGAAGTTCAGAAGGAGATTAAGATAGAGGGCTGGGGCCCAGAGCAGCTCCGCAGGAATTCTGGCCCTCGCTCCCACCCACAGGTCGCCAGACTCCATGGCTGTGTCTAGACTTCAGCACACGGTTTCCAGTAGAGCCAAGTGCAGAGATCTGAAACCAAGAAGACCATCCGAGGTTTTCTCGGTGTTGCAAAAAGTATGATACCTCGCATATTTGGAGATGGCATTGCTGACAGTGTTCCTGCCCCCTGCCCCCTACCGCCCCAACTCCCCTCTCCTGGGCATGGATGGCTTTGGAAAGCGTCCACTCAAAGTGGCTCCAGCAACACTGAATAGATGTGTAGTATGGTTAGCAGCTGCAGATGGTGCAAATGAAACTGAAAAGAGGTAATGTTCACCGACTATTTGTTGGCAGGCACTGTGCAAAATGCCTTATATGCCGCCTCTGTAATTCTGTTAACGACCCAATGAAGTGAGTGATATTCTCCACTTTACTGATGAGAAAACTAAAGCTTCAATGATTTAGACACTTTGCTTCAGGTCACAGTAGTAACTGTGTAACTGGAATTTAACACTGCAGAAGAGATCCTCTCACTCATGGGGATCACCCGGGGATCTAGTTAAAATGTAGGTTCTGACTCAGCAGGCCTGGGGTGGACCTGTGGATCTGTGGTTACTAACAAGTTCACAGGGGGTGTTTGTGCTGCTAACCAAGGGACCAAACTTTCTAAACCACTGTCAGGGATTTCAAAAAATTTCTCCTTTTATGCCAGCTCTAGATTATTGATTGCAACTTCCTAAAGGTAGGTTAAGAAGGATTCTAAGGCTGTGTCTTGGCTCTTGCACAAAGAATGTTGCAGTCCATTGTGTGTGTGTCAGTTGCTCAGTTGACTCTGACTCTTTGTGACCCCATGGACTGTAGCCTGTTGGGCTCCTCCATGGAGTTCTCCAGACAAGAATACTGGAGTGGGTAGCCATTCCTTTCTCCAGGGGATCTTCACAACCCAGGGATTGAACCCAGGTCCCCTGCATTGCAATGGCACCCCACTCCAGTACTCTTGCCTGGAAAATCCCATGGACGGAGGAGCCTGGTAGGCTACAGTCCATGGGGTCGCTAAGAGTCGGACATGACTGAGCGACTTCACTTTCACTTTTCCCTTTCATGCACTGGAGAAGGAAATGGCAACCCACTCCAGTATTCTTGCCTGGAGAATCCTAGGGACGGCAGAGCCTGGTGAGCTGCCGTCTATGGGTTCGCACAGAGTCGGACACGACTGAAGTGACTTAGCAGCAGCAGCAGCAGCAGCCCCTGCATTGCAGGCAGATTCTTTACCATCTGAGCCACCAGGGAAGCCCATTAGCCATGTCCAGTTTGGTTAATAGAGGGAAGTTTGTGACAAGTATGCTGGGTGGCCATCCCAGCAGTAGGCTACTTCTACCACTTCTAAAATAACATGTTGGTTATTGAGAATGATTATGATGTAACGTATTAGGATGGATGTCTTCATTCCACACCCAACCCTTGTTAAGAAAGCCTTAAGTTAAAGTTTTACACTTCACGTTTACATAACACAAAACACTTTACAAAATGCTCATATGAATGATTTCATCTGTCTTCATAATGACTCTGTAAGGCACGTATGATTTTACTTTACAGGAAAGGAAACTGAGGTAAAGCAATTTTCCTGATATTAGACAACTAAAAACATGCGATAGGGGCTAGATTGTGACAGATCCCTAGCTCAGGGCTTTTTTTTTTTTAATTATGAAACTACTGTATTAGTTTCCTGTTAGTCGCTTAGTCATGTCTGACTCTTTGTGACCCCATGGACTGTAGTCTGCCAGGGTCCTCTGTCCATGGATTCTCCAGGCAAGAATACGGAGTCGGTTCCTGTTCCGTTCTCCAAGGGGTCTTCCCAATCCAGGGATCAAACCCAGATCTCCTGCAGTAGTTTTCTCCTGTTGCTGTAACAGATTGCCACAAATTTAGTGGCTTAATACAACACAAATTTGTTATTTTATAGTTTTTGAGGTACAAAGCCTGAAAACTGGTTTTATGGGGCTAAAATCAAAGGTTAATCAGGGCTATGCATTCCTTCTGAAAGCTCTAAGGGGAGAATCTGTTCCTTACTGTTCTTTGCTTAGTTTCTAGAGGCACCTGCCTTTCTTGGCTTGTGACCACATCACTCAGACCTCTTTTTTCCTCTACACTGACTCTGACTCTCCTGCATCCCTCTTCTATAAAGTCTCTTGTGATTATTTTGGGTTAATCCAGATAACCCAGAACAATATCCCCATCTCAAAATCCTCAATTTATTCATATCTGCAAAGGCCCTTTTGTGATGCAAGGTAACATAGTCAGAGGTTCCAGGGATTAGCTATTTTGGTAGGTTCATTATGTCTACCAAAGCTTCACTTAGTACTTATCCTATGCTGCTGCTAAATCGCTTCAGTCGTGTCCGACTCTGTGCGACCCCATAGACGGCAGCCCACCAGGCTCCTCTGTCCCTGGGATTCTCCAGACAAGAACACTGGAGTGGGTTGCCATTTCCTTCTCCAGTGCATGAAAGGGAAAAGTGAAAGTGAAGTAGCTCAGTCATGTCCGACTCTTAGCGACCCCATGGACTGCAGCCTACCAGGCTCCTCCATCCATGGGATTTTCCAGGCAAGAATACTGGAGTGGGGTGCCATTGCCTTCTCCTACTTATCCTATAGTTTCTACTATATTTTACTCATCTATCTCTTCTGCTTTATTTCTCAGACTGCTGGGAAGTTCTTTCAATGCAAAAATTCACTTGAAAGTCATTCAAGAGACAATAACAAATGTATACTGGCAAGAGAAACCCCAAGGCCATGAAAAAGCCAAGAGGATGGCTAGGATTGTGGTCATGAAATGGACACATAGGATTAGGAAGTGCTTATCGGTCTGAATGGAACTGAGGTAATCCTTAAGGCAAGTCCTAACTACAGTTATAGGCTCACTTTAGCAATACAGAATTTAAAGAAAAAAATTCTGCTTCTCAAAGGTACGTTGTTCCATGATGAATAAAGCAATTCAAAACCCATACAAAATTGAGTATAACACCAAATTCCAAAGCATATAACTATCAGAGTGATGATAAATAGTATGACAGTACATGAAGCAAAGCCAAATCATATTATTGAAAACCTCAAGGAATTTATAGAAAGACTGACATACACAAGTTTAAAATATCACTAGGAACACAGGGGTTGTGGGAAATGAAAATAATAAAGGATTTGAACAGAAGAAACAATAGGAGAAGCAATGTGAGTCAGTACGTGATTAATTGCCAAGTGAATTAAAGTGAAAATTTTATTTGGAAATTAGGTTTATACAGGGGAGTGGAAATAAAGCTGGAAAGGTAGATTAGAAAATTGTTTTGTAAAGCATCTTAAATGTCAAGTTATGGAGTTTAGACTTAATCTGAAATTATAATGACAATAACAATACCTTATGTCCACATCATGCCGAGTAATTTACCAAGCACTTTTTGCATATTTTCAGTTATTTGACTTCTCCTCTGACCCTGGAGAAGCAGGCCAATGTGTTCACAGACACATGAACACATATACACTTCACGCCACAAGGAGAAGGAAAGACAGCCTTCCTATCAAAGATGTGTTCTCATCCACTCTGTATGCAATAGCAGCTCCCTCCCTGCTGTCATTCTTCCTGTCCTCCCTAGCCTGCTTTATGTGTTTCCAGCAGACTTCCTACTGCATTCTGATAGAGTATATATTTGTTTATTGTCTCTCTACTGCTTTTGAGGGCAGGGACTTTTCCTCTTTTTTCACTGCTAAATCTCTGTCACCTAAAACTACACTCATTTATTAAGGGCTCAGTAAATTAAATGAACCATTACTCTAATTTATAAATCAGGAATCAAAATGCCAGGTATTTAAATAAACTTTGTGATGTCCCACAGCTGTTCAGAGCCTTTACCGAGACTAAAGCCCAGGGTCCAGCCCAACGTTTTTTTGATAGTCTGTTTCCTTTCTGAGTGAGAGGTCTTAGGGGCATTTAAACCGAGGCAGTACTGTATTTTAAAAGGATAAGAATTTGAGATGAGAATCTTCTCTAAGTGTCACATCTTGCCTAAAAACTTCACCATTTTAGCTGGATTGGCAAGAAGCAGCTACAGGAGGAAGTTAGCAACGGTCGATTCTTGAGGACTCCCATCAGTGCTGCATTAGTTGGCACTGAGTCATACTGTGAGTTGTTTTGTAATTGTTCTCTGGTTAATTCATATGTGCGTATCTTGACACTTTGTATTACACATTTTGGCTCAGGGACTATAACTTTTTTTTTAATATCCATGCATTCTGCCCAGTTGTTATTCTTTAGTTGCTAAATTGTGTCCAATTCTTTTGCAACCCCATGGATTGTAGCTCACCAGGCTCTTCTGTCCATGGGATTTCCCAGGCAAGAATATTGGAGTGGGTTGCCATTTCCTTCTCCAGGGGATCTTCCTGACCCAAGGATCAAACCCATGTCTCCTGTGTTGGCAGGCGGATTCTTTACCACTGACCCACTAGGGAGGCCCATTCTGCCCAGTACTGGACTCTAAATAGATTTTATCACTGCATGGTTACAAAATGGCTGCCATTGCTTTAAAAACCATATCCTTACAAACCACATTCAAGACAGTGTAGGGGATTCAAATATGCCGCTGCAAAATATGCCGCTTTGGCATAAGAATTATTTTGAACCAGAGGAAAATGAGAACCAACAGATGCAGAAAGAAGCCTTCTTAGAGTTTCCCTTATGTGACTAAAAGCAGAAACTTATGAGAAATGAGGATTACCCTAAATCCCCTCTCCTGGGATAGTGTAAGGCCATGAAGAGGACAGAAACCTTGCACCATGGTAAATCTGCAAACAAATCTTATAAAAGTAATTCTTCCCTTTCATTAGGTTTTCCCCTAATATTTGCCTTTCCACAGTTTGCTGCTCCTAAAAGCCTAAACCCCCTTTTCCTTTGTCTTGTCATTTCTGTACAAGTTTATTGTTTTTGTGAAAATGCTCTATAAGTTCAAGTTTTAACTGCCCCTTTGAGTTACTCATCACTGAGTTTCTTCTGCATCTATGCCTGATGTATATACATATTAATAAACTCTATTTCTTTTTCTCTTATTAATATGTATTTTCACTGTCTAATTTGCAGGGCCCCGTTTAGAGACCCTCGGAGGATAGAGGGAAAAAAGCCTTTTCTCTCCTCTATAATAGAAAGTAAAAGATTCCACTGGAAAAGGGAACATCTTTTTATGGAGGAAAAAGTATTTTCCAGAACCCCCTCTCCTATTTCCAAGTCATTGACCAGAATCCAGTCACCAGATCACCCAAGAAGTTTGTGAAAGTGAGCACATAGCCAGGAAGAACAAGATTGCTTTGGTTTTTCTAGGCTAGATGTCCCGGTGCCCCAGTTGAAACCAAGGTTCTCTTATTGAGAGTAGGAAGGTAGGCTCTAGGATCAGCCGTTAGCAGTTTCTTTCACAGAGAAATCAATATAGACATACTGAAGACTCACTGGAAGGTCCGTTTTGATGTTACCTGACTGCCTTTCGATTTCTGGCAAGTCATGTTAAGTCAGGCTCCTGCCTATTTTCCTCCCTTTCTCCTTCTCTCTCTCTCTCTCCTGCTTCCTTCCTCTCCCCTTTCTCATTCTTCTTTTCTTTTCTTTTCTTTCCTTTTCTCCTTCACTCCCTCCCTACCTCCTTCCTTCAGTTCCTCCTTCCTTCAATCCTTCCTTCTCCCTTTCTCCTTCCCTCTCCCCTCCTCTAATACTAAATGGCTTTCTGCAGCATCGTTTTTGGTCATATTTAGTATTCTACTGTATAATGTTAGTTTTATAAAATGACATCTACATATGATTTGCCTGGTAGGCATGTATTTTGTGTAACTTCCCTGGTGGTTCAGATGGTAAAGCATCTGCCTACAATGTGGGAGACCCGGGTTCAATCCCTGGGTTGGGAAGATCTCCTGGAGAAGGAAATGGCAACCCACTCCAATATTCTTGCCTGGAAAATCACATGGTCAGAGAAGCCTGGTGGGCTACAGTCCATGGGGTCGCAAAGAGTGGGACACAACTGAGCGACTTCACGTTCATGTTCACGTTCACTTTCACTGTATATTTAATCAGTGCCCTGTCATCAAATGTTTAGATTCTCACCATCAGAAATATTCTTACAATAGGCTTGTTCAACTGATTAGATAAGAGACACTCAAGTAACTGCTAGTTGTACCAGTGTCATCTTTTGCGGCTCCCTAAATTCATATTTTCCATTCCTGCCCTAGTAGTTTGTAAAACACAAGAGTATACTGTTCCACAGCACCGTGACTTTGTTTTGGTCTGTGTCCCCCTCAACCCACCTCCTGAGTGCCCTTTTCTCAGAGCCACTTACCAAATATATCTGGCAAAATCTAGTTTAGTGATCACCTCCTCCTGGAATCCTTGCCCAGACCACCCATTCCCAGATTTAATTTCTTCTTCCTCTCTAGACACACCTGGTACCAGTCTTTGTTGTAGTTAAAAATTGTACTATAATTTTGTATTTTTATTTGTTTTTCTCCTCTAATAGACTCTGAATTCCAGGAGGATTAAATCTTGGTATATTATTTCTGTTATCAAACTTGACACATTGCCTATTGATTGTTAACAATTTTTGAATTCCAGGCCAACTCAATTTTTGAAGGGTCTTACTGTGCTTTAGTTGTTGTGCTAGACAATTTAAAGTTTATTAGTCTATTTAAAGTCAGAGAAGATGGAATGATCCCTTTTATAACAAGAGGCATACAGTTAACTTTAAGATGAGCGAGGAGTCCTAAATTACTTTAGGCTCTGAAAACTGATTGTGCCTATGCTGTCTTCATAGGTATGCAGTGTGGCAGTGTTTGGTTTACACTTGGCTAATTTAGCCATATGTGCTTAAGGGTAATAATCATCACTTCTGTTTACAAATTGCATGTCATACATGTTAAAATCTATTTTATACAGGACCATTTTTCAAATGATTATTTTTCTTCCAGGAATTTTTAGGCTATGAGGAGCAAACAATTCATAAAAAATAAAAAACCACAAATAACCCCACAAAAATGTGCTGAGTTGACATCAGCTACTGCAAACTTGTTTGAAAAATACAAGGAGGGAAGGACACACAAGGACAATTTATGAAAGGGAGCTGCTGTTTCTGTCTTCTAAGCTTCCATTTACCCCTTGCTGATGACTGTGTTTCAATTTTCCACTGAGGAACCACACTTCAGTCCATGTGAGTAGGTGCATCTGACCTTGATCTAAGGTGAACATAAGACCTATGTTAGAGCAATAGAAGGTTCACCTGTCCCTGGCCACAATGGTCAGTTCACAGATAGGTGCAAGACCCAAGCTATTGCTGGAAATCTTGGGAGAATGGGGTCCCCTGGCTAGTAAAATGTAAAACTGATGCTACTAATGGGGTCCACTTGGAGGAAGTTTGCATGAGGGAAACATAAAGACAAAGGAAAGGAAAGCAGGGCTGGCAGATGAAGAGAAAGAGATGAGTTCTGTTTCTGGTGATACCATTTAAACCACTACATTCAGCCATCCCAAGATTCAAGTCCTACTATTGAAATTTTCACTGCTCAGTCATTTCCGAGGTGGGTGGTTAAGTACTTCTTTGTGTTTCTAAAGCATCTACCTGTTCATCACTTGGCATTTCATTGTCTCTTTATTTGTCCACCTCTTCACTACCACTCCTAGGCTGTAATTTCTTTGAGGGCAGGATTTTTTTTCTTGACTTATATCAAGCACAATATAGATAAAAAATAATTTTGGTTAACTATTGAATAAAATAATTAACAGTGAGATTAGGGTGTATCCCAAGTCTGTATCAGAAACACCATTGACCAAAAGAGCAAGGGGTCTCCAGAGTTAGTTCACTCAATATATTCAAGGTATAACATCAGGAAAAGGACTGAAATACAGCTTGTGTAAAGAAAACTGTAGGCGAGTTGAAAGTTTATATGCCCATTTAACTTATGTAAATATAAATATATAGTATTGGGAAGGGATGGTAAAAGAAATACAGCAATAATAATTTATATGGGATTTGGACATGACATTCTACCATTTAGCATCTGACCAGGCATTAGCATGCAATAAGAGACAAAAACCGGCTATCCCCTCAGTAGGGCTCTCATAGCAGCATCTTCTTAACAGACTGGGGATAATTTCGATGTTTAAAAGTCCATTTCTCCCCCACCCCTGCCCATAAAATATGGCATCTAAACACTATCAACCACTTGCTTTGGTATTAGACCAAAGGGTCAGAAATCTGTTCCAGTGCTGAAATAAAGGGTTCAAAAGAGGAGGTACCACTTTCTTCTAATGAGAAGAATTGATGGATAATTGATAGACTGACAGAAAGATAGATGAACTAGTGTTGATTGCATCTTTTGATTACAGAGGCTTGGAAGTCACTGCTTTTCTCTTGTTCCATGTCGCTACTAATATAGACCCCAGGCTTTTTACCATGTATGCTCAAGACTTCAGATCCAAAGTCAAGTCTGACCAAGATAGGTAGTGGACTTTCACCCTCTAGCTGGTAGAATATAGAAATAATATCACTAAATTTCTGCATTGAAATCAAAATGACTGAGGTGGGCTCTGGGCTACTGTCCCTACAATGATGATCCACCTTCACCTCTGTTCTCTACCATTTTTTCCTGGTTCATGTGGTCCCACTTCTGCCTGATTTCTCAGTAATGCTCCATCTGCTGGCATTTCAGCTTGCTTGCTGAAGACCCTGACTCTTCTTTTTGCTTGCCAGTCCTTTTTCTCCAAGGGCAATGGGCTAATTGTATCTTGGTGCTGTTTCTCCAGTGATTGGGTGCAGCTTTAAATTAGATGGACCTCCTGGAAGATCCCCCGGAGAATGGCATGGCAACCCACTCCAGTATTCTTGTTGGAAAAATCCCATGGACAGATGAGCCTGGCAGGCTATAGGCCATGGGTTCACAAAGAGTCAGACATGACTGAAGCAACTAAGCATGCACACAGCTGGAAAGAGAGTGCAACTAATACATGGCTTCAAGTATAACTACTATCTAGAGACTGACTGCCTTGCCTAAGATCGCTCCACCTTCTTAGGGGAGGAGAGACTTCTAAGACTGCTTCACCTTCCCCCTACTTCAAATGTGTTAGCTGTATATTATAAAAGTTTCTGGGTTCTTTCAGGCACTATTACTTCTTTCAGAGTTAGGCCCATAAACCAAATTAATTTCTATAGTACACACTTCCCTGGTTCTCCATCCTGCTGCCATCACCAACATTCTCCATAGAAATATAAACATTATTTCACAATATCTGTCAGCTGGTAAGTGGATACATAAAATGTGGTATATCTGTACAATATAACATTGCTTATCAATAAAACAAATGAAATGTTAATATATGCTCCAGTTAAAAAGTGGATAAAAGATCTGAATAGCTATTTCTCCAAAGGAGCTCTACAAATGGTCAATAAGCATGAAAGGATGTTCACTATCATTAATCGTTAGAGAAATGCAAATCAAAACCACAATGAGATACTACCTCACACCCATTAAGATGTCTACTAACAAACAATAGAAAATAACAAGTGCTGGTGAGGATGTGGAGACATTGGAATGCTTATAACTGCTGATGGGAGTTAAGTATGGTGCAATTCCTTTGAAAAAGAGTTTGGAATTAAGTATGGTGCAATTCCTCTGAAAAAGAGTTTGGTAGCCACCCCCCCCCCCCCCCAAATTTAAACATAAAGTTAACCTGTGCTGTGCTATGCTGTGTTTAGTCGCTCAGTCAGGTCTGACTCTTTGTGACCGCATGGACTATAGCCAGCCAGGCTCCTCTGTCCATGGGGATTCTCTAGGTAAGAATACTGGATTGGGTTACCATGCCCTTCCCCAGGGGAACTTCCCTACCCAAGAATCAAACCGGGGTTTCCCACATTGCAGGCAGATTCTTTACCATCTTTGTTACCAGGAAAGCCCAGAGTTATCCTATGAACCAGCAATTCCATCCTAAGTATATACCCAAGAAAAATTAAAAATATGTTCACCCAAAAACTTGTATGTGAGTGTTCATAGCAGCATTATTTATGATGGCCCAAAATTAGTATTAACCCAAATATACATCAGCCATGAACAGATAAATAAAATTTAGTATATTCATAAAATATAATTTTATTCAGAAATAAAAAGTAACAAAGTATTGATATATGTTACACCATAGGAAAACCAAGAAAACATGCTAAGTGAAGAAGCCAGTCACAAAGAAACACATACTGCAGGATGCCACTGATATAGAAATGTCCAGGATACACAAATCAATAGAAACAGAAAGTAGATTAGTTGTCGCCTCGAGGTGTAGGGCTGGGCAGAAGAGGGAATGGGTAATGACTGGTGACGGGTATAGGATTTCTTTCTGAGGTGCTGGAAAAGTTCTAAACTTAGAGGTGAATAAGTAAAAATATTCAGTTGTACACTTTGAAAGGATGAATTGTATGACATGTGAATTATATCTCAGTAAGTGAACGTGGAAGTCACTCAGCCTTGTCCAACTCTTTGCAACCCCACGGACTATACATTCTGGACTCTCCAGCCAGAATACTGGAGTGGGTAGCCTATCCCTTCTCCAGGGGATCTTCCCAACCCAGGAATCAAACTGGGGTCTCCTGCATTAAAGGTGGATTCTTTACCAACTGAACTATTAGGGAAGCCTATATCTCAGTAAAGCTGTCTAAAAATATTATGTTAACAATTAATTTATCAGGATGGAATACTTTTTGAGAATCCTTAACTTCCATAATTCTAAGGCTGAGCATGCGAGCAACTGTTTTTCATCTTTTATTCAGTTTCCTTAGTGCATTACCCTGATCAATGATGCTTACTCCACCAAGTACATCAACCATGCAAATAAATTGATACTCTGGTTTGCATGCCCATCTCTTGTGGTTTTTCCAGTCCAAATAATTCCCCCAGACTTTGATCACACTTGAGATGAACTGATGGAATTGATTTTAGCACACTGCAAAGCTAAATGTCTGGCCTGTATTAGCCACACACAGATACTGAATCCCCAAGAGACCCTGCCTAAAAGTATTAGTCAGTCAGCAGGTTGGCCTCTTGCTCTTTCTTCTTGACAGGTCTAAGCTACATTAAATTAGATGGAATATTATTTTTCAATGCAAAACTATAAAGACTCCTGTTGGAAATGTGGAGTATCACATCACAGAAGAAAAATAAACCAAATATAAATGAAAATAATATATAGTTACTGATCTTGTCTTCTGTAATAGATGTGAAACTATGGTAAGAATGTACAGTGATTTGGCCTTCAGCATCACAACTACATCAGTAATCAATAAGAACTGAACTAATGAATGAATAAACTCACATCCTAAGCATATTGTTTGTAGACTGATGAATGTATCTCATTTGCCTCAGATGGATTAAGTTTATCTAATTATCATGAAATCGCACAACTCAACTTGTACTCTATATACATGGTGTCTTCCAAATTTGAACAAAATAGGAAATCTGATTTATTTGATAGAATGGTAGGAAAACCTGGCACCTCAAAGAAAAATTGTTTCTTTATATCCTGTATTTCCTCTTCCTTCACCCAAACATAGAATTGTAACAGGTATCTCACTTTACTTTCTGAAACCTGAAGTCACTATAGCACTCATTACTGATGAGTCAATGGGATTGATGCCTACTCAAGATCCCAGAGAAATTTAAGCTATATTTGGTTTTAGTGATCTTATAGACTCATATGCATTGATATCTGTGTTAATATTATGATATCCAGTTGGCTCAGTTTTCTGTGGTAGACTTCACCATGAGGTGGTGGCTGAGACATTATTGATTTTTAGGTGAAAATCCAAATAGAAATTGAACAAATGCATTTTGTAGACTCACGTCTGGTTTGGCTGCTGTGTCTTAAGCCTGTTCTTTTGGCATGGGTGAAGACAGAACCAAACACCTAATCAGCTCATGAAATGTAAGTAACACAGTGGAACAGGATTTCTAAAAGTCATGATTCCCTACCCTGGGAGGCATGGTTATTAACCATACTAAATATATATATATACACATATATATATACACACACACACACATATATATACACACATACATGTACACATATATATGTGTATATATAGAGAGAGAGATAAAGAGAGAAAGAAAATGCCTTATGCATAAATATAGACACATAAATATATGTCTGTATCACAGAATATATGCATGTACATAGGGGATACACAAAGTCTAGATACACAGATAATATGTTTTATTTTTTACAGATTGATGGTGTCTCTGACAAGAGTTACATTTGTCCAAATGTTACCATATTTTCTAGAAACCTTTTATACACGTGGAAAATGAATGCAATAAAGACTTCTCTAGTTAAGAAAAAATACTTGATTTTACAAATCACCTAGTGGGTTATTATATCTACTTGTGTGTGTGTGCTCAGTCATGTCTGAATCTTTGCAACCCCATGGACTGGGGCCCACCTGCCTCCTCTGTCCATAGAATTTTCCCAGCAAGAATACTGAAGTGGTTTGCAATTTCCGCCTCCAGGGGAGGTTCCAGACCCAGGGACCAAAACCATGTCTCCGGCATCTCCTGCATTGGCAAGTGGGTTCTTTCCCCCTTAGCCACCTGGGAAGGAGGCCCTCTACTTGTAGTTCCAGGATTAACTTGTCTCTCTAATTATCCATTTCCTATAAGGAGTCTCCACATTTCTTTATAAGACATTGCTACAAGTTACACCATAAAGCATGTCAATGTGAAATGGATCTTTTTTTCATTTAGCAATAATGTTACCATAGGCCTGGCTTCTCTGATCATGAATTCAACAGCAAAATGATCCAAAGTTAAAAACTAACAAATACTAAAATCTCTACAGTCATTTAAAACAAGATTATGTTCTAAATTTTATAAAATGACATAAATAGGATGTGTGCATCAATTATTCACGGATCTCAATGTACAAATTACATCTATAACACTAAACTATTACCACTTTACTGCATCATAATGGCATATTTAAAGCAAATAATCCAGCTCTAATAACCATTGCATTAATTATATATGATTCAAGGAACAATTTTGTTTGTATTCTTACAATTTTAAAGGAGCTGAGAGGAATCATGTTTTGCCAAATTCTAATTAAATCTGCTTAGGGAAGTCTGAGTGGTTGACTTTTTTTCTCTTGATAAGTTTTTCTGCAGCAAGAAGTATTCAAACTTATTGAACAGTTCTGATGAATAGATATTTGTTAAGATTCTACCATATGTCAGATATTATACTAAGCAATAAGGACACAAAATTAAAGAATACACAGCCCTGCCCAGGAGGAATTAATTGTACTGTGGGGCAGACAGACACATCATCAGTTGACTTCCATACAGGGAGGAGTTATGTGTGAAGCACTATGGAGCACAGAGCAGCTGGAGTTTTGGGAAAAGAGAGGATCCTTGAGACGAATTAAATTCAAGATGGATAGGAGTTAGTGGGATGAAGTGGAATGAATAAGAGATATTTGTGAAAGAGGGTAACCTTGGCTGCACTCAAAATCGATCATTATAAAATAGAGTCATTGCAGTATTTATATATTTGAAGTCTTTATTAAGAAACATCTTTCATTCAATAAAATGCTTCCTGAGTGTTTTATCATACATGGGGCAATATTCTAGGTGCTGCAAATACAGAATTAAGAAAACAGACTAAAGTCTCTGACATTTAGGAGTCTACATTCTAGTGAGAAAAACATAAAAATGAAATGAACATATAAATAGATGTTATAATATCAGATTGTCTTCCCAGATGGTGCAGTGGTAAAGAGTCTGCTTGGCAATGTGGGAGATGCAAGAGACATGGGTTTGATTCCTGGGTTGGGAAGATCCCTTGGAATAGGAAATGGGAACCCACTACAGTGTTCTTTCCTGGAAAATTCCGTGGAAAGAGGAGCCTGGAGAGCTACAGTCCATGGGGTTGCACACACAACTGAGCACACATGCATGCATAATACCAAATAGTGATGAATTACATAAAGGAAGACAATAAGTCAGAGTGAGGGACTAGAGAGTGACAGGGTACTGTGTTTAGATGGAGGTGGGGGTCAGGGAACTCCTCTTTGAAGAAGTGGTTTTAAGTAGAATGAAATTAGAGGGCAAGTCGTATGAATGTCTAATGGGAACCGTATTTAGGTTGTTAAGAATAGTTTGTACAAAGATTCTGAGATAGGACCTAGGTTTAAAAATAAACAAAGAAGCCAAAATGGCTGGGACACAGTAAATGAGGGGAAGAACAATAGGGAATGAGTTGATAGAGGTGGCCAGAGGCCAGCTCATGTGGAATACTCATCTTTACCGAAGTTGTTTTCTCTGCTTCCTAGTTTCGAAGCCATACTGTATTGCCTGGAATTCTTTGCAGGTGGGAGTGTGTAGCCATATGAAAGAGTTCTGATCCCTCAGTTCATTTCAGTCACTCAGTCGTGTCTGACTATTTGCGACCCCATGGACTGCAGCACGCCAGGCTTCCCTGTCCATCACCAACTCCCGGAGCTTGCTCAAACTCATGTCCATCAAGTCAGTGATGCCACCCAACCATCTCATCCTCTGTCATCCCCTTCACCTCCTGCCTTCAATCTTTCCCAGCATCAGGGTCTTTTCAAATGAGTCAGTTCTTCGCATCAGGTGACCAAAGTATTGGAGTTTCAGCTTCAGCATCAGTCCTTCCAATGAACACCCAGGACTGATTTCCTTTAGGATGGACTGGTTGGATCTCCTTGCAGTCCAAGGGACTCTCAAGAGTCTTCTCCAACACCACAGTTCAAAAACATCAATTCTTTGATGCTCAGCTTTCTTTATGGTCCAATCTTCACATCCATACATGGCTACCAGCAAAATCATAGCTTTGACTAGACGTACCTTTGTTGGCAAATAATGTCTCTGCTTTTTAACATGCTGTCTAGGTTGGTCATAGCTTTTCTTCCAAGGAGCAAGCATCTTTTAATTTCATGGCTGCAGTTACCATCTTCAGTGATCTTGGAGCCCAAGAAAATAAAGTCTCTCACTGTTTCCACTGTTTCCCCATCTATTTGCCGTGAAGTGATGGGATCTGACCCCTGAAATGTGGTATAAGTGCTGTATATTACTCCCAGTCTTACTCAGGTAAATGTTCTGTGTAATTCTCTCATCTCTTTGATTTCCCATCTCGTGGAGGACTCTGAGACCTTGGGCAGTCCTGGTCTCTAACTAAGCACATTCCTGTTCACTGACTAGGAATATTTGCTTTAACTAAATACAATCAACTATACTAAGCCACAAGATTTAGAATTCTTCTCTCCCATCCTCTTCTCTCTTGTCCTTGGACATCTTTCACACTTATAATATCTATCTAACGGTGCTGCCTGGAGAAGGAAATGGCAACCCACTCCAGTATTCTTGCCTGGAGAATCCCAGGGACGGCAGAGCCTGGTGGGCTGCCGTCTATAGGGTCGCACAGAGTCGGACACGACTGAAGCGACTTAGCAGCAACGGTGCTGCCTCTGATGGCTGTAATTCCGGGCATCATCAGCAATCACTGACCCTAACTAATAAAGCTTTTAGTAGGTAGGACTTGAAAAGAGGCATCTATTGAGTTTGGTACTTGAGTTCTTTTTCGTTTCTTAATCCTTTACCCTAAACATCACCTCATCGGCTTCCCTTGGGAGGGAAAACCTTATATAAGCAAAGTGGCCATAGAAGATCAATTTGAAGCCTTTTGTTTTAAAGAGAAAGGGGATAGTCATCTTTTGTCTTAGTGATGCTGTGAGGTATGGACATGAACTTCACAGTTTGTGGAGTCATCAGCTTCGGCCTCCTCCCCACAGCAACCTCTAAATGATTCATTATTCCTTAATTCTTTCCCTGCCCAGTTCCAAGAAGAATAGCAGGAATGATCAGAAGTGAGGAAAAAGAAAAATATAGTCATTTACTAAGAAGAATTGAGTTTGGACCACCTTATTCATAAATAACAAAAGATTATATGAGGAAAGGACTAGTGTATTAGAGAATTTGGCTGAATAATCAATTCACCTTAACATTTATTTAATGTATTTGCATCTTTGGGGTGTAAACACATGACAAAGATACAGTTGTCTTTATATTCTATATCTATTAATATATATAGCATTTTAAAACATTTTTTTTCTCTCTGTAGGAATGTGCCTCTAGGTTCACTTTTAATTCTCCTATATTTTTAAAATGTCATGGTACCACAACGAACATTCACTGCTTCATTGTGTTTTTTATTGGGCATATACTCTGTTTTTGGCACTGTTTTAGGTGCTAGGATATAAACCTCCCTGCTCTCATGGAGCTCAGGAAAAAAAATGAAATTCGATTATAAATAACTTGGTTTTACTTTTGGTATTGGTTTCCAGTTTCCATGGTAAGAAAGTTCCACAAATTTAGTGGCTTGAAACCATAGAAATTCATCCTCTTCAAGTTCTGCAGGTCAGAGGTCTGCAAAAAGACTGCACATGGCTAAAAGCAAGATGTTGGCAGGCTTGGTTCTCTCTGGAAGCTCTAGGGGAGAATCTGTTTCTTGTCTCTTCCAGCTTTTAGGGGTTGCTGGCATTCCTTGACTTGTGGCCAAATCACTCCACCCTCTGCTTCGATCATCAGAGTTTTCTCCTTTGTCTGATGTGCCCATATCCTTTATTAGAACACTTATGATTTTATTGGGCCTACAAACATTATCCATCGTAATCTCACCATCACCAGATCATTTATGTAATCATATCTGCAAAGTTCCTTTTCCCATGTAAGGTACCATATTCACAGGTTCTGGGGACTAGGGTGTGAATATATTCAGGGGTGGGGGGGCATCAGGTGGGGAGCAAGTTTTCACCCTAAGACACTTTTTCAATATTTAAGAACAAAGAACTTATTTCTCTTTGGGGAGTGCTTCCGTTGGGGTGTTGTAGAAGTTGTTTTTGTAAAAGAATGATTTCATTTACTTTCTCCTAGTTTGCAAGTAGAATGCTACAACAAGGCACATGTGAGTTCCATTTCACTAGTAAGTCGGGTGTTCACAGACTCAGTTCTGCCACTTTCTAGCTTGTGATCTTGGGCAAATTCCTGAGCCACTGTGATCCTTATTCCTTTATCTCTGTAAAATGGTGATAATATTAACAGGACCTTTGTCAACTGTTGTTCTCTTTGTCTGTGGATCACCTGAGATAAACATGAAAAGTGTCTGGCTTACTGCAGGCAGTGTTTCTCAACTTCTGGTACACAGGCTTGCAGAGGCTCCACAGATAGGGTTCAGTGAATCTTTGATCCTCTGGATTTACATGCAAGATTTTGTTTATATGTATAAATACACTTTTTTGTGTGTGGGAAATCTTATATCTATTTTTCATTACATTTTCTAAGGGTCTATAAACTTGTCAAATACTAAAAATCATTGTACTAGATAATCATAAAGGTGTTTCCCTTTTTTCTTTCAATTTCTTCAGGAGTGGGATTGGTTCATTCCTTTCCCCCTTCATAACCACAAGCTTGACCTATAGGCAAATCTTCTGAGTGAATACTCACAGTGTATGGTAATATCAGTGATGCATGTTTTATCTTTTTAAAATGGTGGTTTCTGGTACATAGAGCACATCCAGTTTAAAGTAGTTGATATGCTTACCTATCACAAGTCAGTATCTTTATGATATCGATATTTTATCATGTTCCATTTCAACTTCCACTATTCCTCTTAAAGGAATAAGCATGACTTTAGCTGCCAGTAACAAGTTAGCCTTTGTCTGTCTGAAGTTTTAAATTTCATTTCCATCCACTTGATTCAAAAGTCATCAAATGTCCTGTCTTCACTTTGCCAACACTCACTGGCAGCTTCTTCAACTTGCCCTTTTTAGCCAAGTTTACTGAGCCATGAGCATGTTTTGGAGGCTAAAGTAATTTGAATGGAGGGCCTTTATTGATCCATGTGCATGGCTTGCTTATTTCAGGACACAGAAAGTTGTGGCTCCATGATATGATCTTATCACATTGTTCATTTCTTTTTCACCTTATACCTAATATCTTAATGTATGCTCAGTTGTGTCCAACTTTTTGCAACTCTGTAGACTGCACCCCTCCAGTCTCCTCTGTCCATGGGATTTTCCAGGAAAGAATACTGGAGTGGGTAGCCATTTCCTATTCTAATACCTAATACCATATCTAGAATATAGTAAGTGCTCAGGAAATATTTGTCACATTCAATCAAATGTTTATTAATGCCAATCTCATATTTTTTTTCCTCATGTAATCTACTTTCCCTTCTATTTCCTTCTCTATTAATGATACCAATTTGAAACTGTGATTATTTATATAAAGGGTCAGCAAACTATGGCCCTAAGGCCAAGTCTGGCCGCCACCTGTTTTTGTAAATTGAAAGTTTAAGAGGAACATGGCAGAGTTAAGTAACTGTGAAAGACTGTGTGGACCATGAAGTTTGATATATTTCCCATCTTGGTCTTTGCAGTGTTTGCCAACTGCTGACTTAGGTGCCAAGTTCTCTCTTGGGATGGAAAAGATTTCTGTCCACATTGCTTTCTTACATATGGACTTTTCTCCCTGATTTTCCCACAACTCATTCTTAATCTCCACTTACACTGAGGTCCACCTTGTTGAACTCTTTGTAAATTAAGAATAATAGATGTGACCTCTGGAGGGCAGGAATTGCATCACATTTTTCCTGCATCCTTGATTGAACTCAGTAACTATTGCTTATATGAGTGTGTTCTTCTCCAAATATCTGAGCAAATATCTTACTGTTTCTGATCATCTCTAGACTTTGTTGTAGGTATGTAGATCATAAGGTTTTTTTAAAAAAATATTTACCTGTATCTTAACTGCAGCTTCTGTGCAAGTAGATGCTTCAGAGCTAATTAAAGGAGAATCTTCAGAGTGGGCAAAAAGCCCAGAAATGGCATCATGGGAAACACGGAGAAGTATGCAAAGAGATAAGAATAAAATACCCACTGGTTTTCTACAACACTTTTAATGATTTTAGAGTATATTGTCTAGCCACAAAATAATCAATAATAAGAAAAGGAAGATCTACATAGCATGAAGTGGCATTTTATGTTCCATCTTTTATCTAAAATATTAAAAATATATAAACCACTAATACAGAAGTGGGTACAAAACAACTTTACTTAGTAATGGTGAGAAAGACATGTCTTACTCTGGACTGGCTGAGTGACATTACTAACTCATAGAGTTTGAGATGTGAGATGGATGAGATCAAACATTTAAGAATGTTTCTTTTTAGGAG
The DNA here is from genome assembly GCA_024291935.2 of Okapia johnstoni. Classification (NCBI taxonomy): domain Eukaryota; kingdom Metazoa; phylum Chordata; class Mammalia; order Artiodactyla; family Giraffidae; genus Okapia; species Okapia johnstoni. Next base: position 32,400,982 of record CM044308.1, on the reverse strand, counting down.
TCTCCCCAGATGCTAGCCATGGGAAGAATTGGACACCTCAACCTCTAGAATATCATTGGAGGAATACTTAAAAATTGATTAACTTATTTCCCTAGATACTCCACTGATCTCGTGACAGAGAAATCTGAGCTTTCATAGGCCTCCCTGAAGTGTAAAGGGAATTCTTTGATGTTAAATTTCAGAACTTTATGCATACACATGGGCTTCCCTGGTAGCTCAGCTGGTAAAGAATCTGCCTGCAATGCAGGAGACCTGGGTTCAATTCCTGGGTTGGGAAGATCCTCTGGAGAAGGGATAGGCTACCCACTCTAGTATTCTTGGGCTTTCCTGGTGGCTCAGATGGTAAAGAATCCACCTGCAATGCAGGAGACCTGGGTTCAATCCCTGGGTTAGGAATATCCCCTGGAGGAGGGCGTGTCAATCCACTCCAGTATTCTTGCCTAGAGAATCCCATGGACAGAGGAGCCTGGCTGGCTACAGTCCATGGGGTCTCAAAGAGTTGGACATGACTGAACGACAAAGCGCACACACACACACACACACACACACATAAACATAAACCCAGGGACACGTGGCACACCTTTGAGATAAATGGGCTTACCCCAAACATGAGCTCTCTACCTCACAAAGAGGTGAAAAGACGATGAAGTTTACCCTAGGGTAGGGATGGTCTCTGGGAAAGGAAGGCTATGAGGCAAGGGTATTTGTTTTCTTTCTTTTATATCTTTTTCTCTAGTTGTGGCACCATAGGCTAATTCTGTAATTTATAACATATTCTAATGACAAGAAACTCAAAGGCCACAAAGGCGTATTTGAGTTTAGTAATGTGCATCAAAAAATTCTGAAGTCTATAAATGTTTCAATTAACCAAATTTGATCAAAATAATTAAGTATACACACATCACATGGAGACACAGACATATGCATTTCTTTGTCTCTATCTATCTTTTTGTTTACCTACCTACCTCTATCAATTGCTCCATAGCAATATCTATTGCTCAGACACGTTGTTGGCAATATAACTACAGTAGCAATAAGACCTGTATAAATTAGGGTGAATAGTAATAAGATTTCCTCTTTCATATGTTGCTTAATAGCTGAGTCCTAGGAAACAGAGATAATACATTTTTTACTTACAGGTTACAGTCGTGTATGTACTCTCTGCCTTTACTAGTTTGTGGTCCACTACAGCCTTTGAGAATAAAAATGCCACTCCTACTAGGGTACAGGGAGAAGGAGATGGCAACCCCCTCGAGTATTCTCGCCTGGAGAATCTCATGGACAGAGGAGCCTGGTGGGCTCCAGTCCATGGCATTGCAAGAGTTGGACATGACTTAACGACTAAGCCACCACTAGGGTACAGATGAGTGACTCATTCATCACTAAGATAGGAGAAAGCTGCTGGATTCAGGAAAATTAGTTTTGCACAAATTTAATATATAAACCAATTCAATCATTAGTCTTACTGAAAACATAAAGCCTAAGTCCTCTTGGGCCATATCTAGATGTTACAGGATTATTGAATAACCCTGGATGAGATATAACTTCTATGTGAAGGGTAGGTCAATTTTTGTTGCTGGTGGAGTCAACACAATTATATAATATTTTACAAAAGTTTCAAGACAGTAATAAACCTCTGATCCTTCATGTCTTTGTATATACCTTGTTCTAACCTAGAAACTACTCCTCTGACAGCTCACGTTTAAATCTTATTAGGTATACACTGAAAATTATGCCAAAACTCCACCCCTGCCAACCACACTATCACCCTCATCACCTCCTACATTCTCTCTATCATACTTAGTATTTCTAAAACGTTTTTAATCTTATTGTTTCCTTCTCCCACTCTATCCCATAGTTAGTACTTATTTTTGCTCCACTTCTTGGATTTGAATATTATTCTGATTAAGAAGTGTCAAGCTTCAATCTCCAAATTTTCCTTTGCTCAAACATCTCCTTAAACCCACTCAAATCTTACCTCACCAGGGTCCCCAAGTGCCCCGCTGAGTTAGAGTCTAGTAATGTGGATTTCACTGTTCTTCCTGTTGAAAATGTAGACTATAGGTTAAATAAAAATCACAACTAAAAACAACAGTCTTCTTTTGAGCTTCCCCAGTTCTTCTTTGTTATTGACACCCTAACAACAGAAGGCAAGCCAGCCAGAGCAGGGGCAGTTTCTCCAAGGCTGGGCATCATTTCCAACACTTCACTTTAGCTAGAGCATGAGGACGGTAAACTAGAATTATGTTAGAGGAGAAGACAAATCTGTAAAGAACACCTAAATCAGTTGAGACACAAGTGGAAGTAATCTCTATCCTTAACTTACCTGTAGGGCAAATTCTGGACTTCTCAGACATATTATCTCTAAAAGAAGCTTCATAAGGTCTAGCAGTTTATCATGAGAATGAGCATAATGTATTTAAAGCACAGTACCTACACATAAGAGGAACTCATTTAATGGCAGCTTTTGTTACTAGTCTTTACTTCAGGGAGAGCAGGACTCGTAAATAAATTAAGAATGAGTTGACATTTTCAGAGCCATGGTGGCAAACATGTCCTTATCCTGGAATATCAGGTAAATGTGAGAGAGAATCGAAAGGACTTGACTGTTACAAGAATTGTCTTCACTCAATTAGAAAGCCATCGCTCATATACCCACTCAATGCTTTCCTCACCAAGGTCCCCAGTGACTTGCCAAGTCTGAGGGTCTAGTGAGGTAGATTTCATTGTTCTTCCTATTGAAAATGTAGGCTATAGGTATCTTAATTTGGGCTGTTGTAACAAAAATACAGCCTGTCCCTGACTTAAAATAGTTCAGATTAGAATTTTTTGACTTTATGATGGTGTGAAAGCAATATGAATTCATTAGAAGCTATTCTCTGAATGTTGAATGTTGACCTTTCCCTGGCTAGCATATGCAGCATGATACTCGTATGATGCTTGGCAGTGGCAGTGAACCACAGCTCTCAGCCAGTCATGAGATTATGAGGGTGAACAACCAATACACTTACAACCATTTTGTTCTTCACTTTTCAGTATAGAATGCAATAAATTGCATGAGATGTTCAACAGCTTATTATAAAATAGGCTTTGTATTAGATTATTTCACTCCAAAGTAAGCTCATTCATGTAAGTGTTCTGAGCCCATTTTAGGTAGGCTCAGCTAAGCTATGGTGTTCTGTACACTAGGTGTATTAAATTTGTTTTTGAATTGTGATATTTTCAACTCCATCATAAGTGGAAGAAGGTTTGTACCATATCTAAGACTCCCATAGACAACAAACATTTCTTTCTCATTGTTCTGAGGCTGAGAAGTCCAAGATTAAGGACTACAGCAGATTTGATGTCTAGTGAGACCCTGCTTCCTGGTTCACAGACAGTTATCTTTGTCCTATTTTCTCATGATGGAAAGGGGGCAAGAGAGCTCTCTGGGGTCCCTTGTATATCCCATTTGTGAGGATCTACTCCCGTGACCCAAATATTTTCTCTTTTTTTCCCATTGTTTTTTACTTTTAATTGGAGGATAAATGCTTTACAATGTTGTGTTGGTTTCTACCATCAACATGAATCAGCCATAGGTATACTTATGTCCCCTTCCTCTTGAACCTCCCCCCAACTCCATCCCACCCCTCTAGACTGTCACAGAGCACTGGGTTGAGCTCCCTGAGTCATACAGCAAATTTGCACTGGCTTTCTATTTTATGTATCGTGATGTGTATGTTTCAACTAAATAGTTTCTAAAGGCACCATTTCTTAATACCATGACGTTGTGGGTTAGGATTTCAGCATATGCATCATGAGGGGAAACAAATATTCAGAGCATTGAGATAGGTTAAGTAAAAAGTACAGTTAAAAGCAATAGTCTTCCTTCAATCCATTAAACACTACCCCTCCCCTAAGACATGTTTTCTCTTTAAGCTAAAAAGTGACATATTGGATCTGTGCTCCAATGGCACCTGAGAACTTCCATTTACTAGTAGAGTGTTTAGAATGTAATTATGATGTTCAGCCCCAAATTAGGGCAGAAGATGGCCCTATTATTGATGTACAACAAGACGAGAGGAGGCAAGTTAACATGTTTCCTTTCAAAGGCCAGTTGTATGACATCATTAACCCAAGAAATTTAAGAATGTCTTGAGGATCTTCATCATTTTGGCCTCTGAAGTAGTTTTATGTGCTCAATTTGGAGAAAGTCACCTATACAGGACTTATCTATGAGAAACAAAGAAATGAAAGAGCTATCAAATTCCAGGAATTGGCCTCTCTTTTCCAGGTCCCACTACAAGGAACTGGTTGATTTCTGATGGTAATTGGAGCCATGCAGCAACATCATTGGGTTCTGCTTTTCCTCTGACAAAGCATATGACCTTAGACAAATTATAATCTATCTGGGTCTTGTATTTTTCATCTAGAAAATATGGGAATTGGACTAGATGACTACATTCCTTTAGCTCTAATATCATATCAACATCATTATTTTGATTACTGTTCTGAACTTTCACATCCTCCAGGGACCCTGGATACAGGAAATAAAAGTTGGACAGGAAATTAGGAGCCCTGCTCCCTTAATGACTGGTGGAGTGAAAACAGTCACCACTCTCTGGACCTCAATTTCCTCTTCTGTAATGGGGTTCAGTGAAGAACAAACCAGGCATGTTTCTTGCCCAGAGACCAGAGTTGTGGTTGTGGGAAAGAGAACATGGAGCAGGTGAGGTCAAGGGTCTTTCCACCTCTTAGATTCATCTTAGGCACTTTGTCCACCATTACTCAAGCAAAGCTGAAATTAGAGGATTCATGAAATCAAAATTCCTGGTTTTTGTTATGTTAGTTTTCTTTTTTTGGCAGGTAGAAAGACTGACCAGTAAGGAGAAGAAAGCAATTCTTAAAAATAATTCTTAAATCCAGTCTCCTGATTCATAGAAGGACTTCTCATAAACCCAGGGACAAAAAAATTTTTAGAAAAACAGAATTTCACAAAACTTTTTTGTTTGTGTTAAGAGCATGAGTTAATGAGTGATAATTACTTAATATTAAACTCTTGCCCTTATTTGTTAAGAAAAACAAAGGGCAGAAAAATCTACATTGTGCCATTCTATATTATTAACCTTACAGATTGCCATTTCTGAGAATTAAAAAGAACAATTAATCTTAATGATCAAAGAAAGGCAGTGCATTGCTCTTCACCACTGGTTAACTTCTATGATGGCAATTAACTGCCCTTCCCAACTTTGAGATTTCTGGAGGTTAGAAAGGACTTGCCATTATTTACTGCTCAGCAGTTGTAGATTGGTAAACCAGAAATCAGATTATTTTATGTTTACATTTCAATTAAGCAACAAGAAAGATAAACAAATAAGACTAAATATAGTGTTGCAGGAAAAACTCTTTCTGGTTGTCTTCTTTAAAATTTCCCAAGCTCAGATGACTGTAAGAAATATGAACTAGAATCTTTTCTTCCAGGTTGTGTATGTTGAGAAGTCTGTGCCCGCCATTTTACAGATCAGCTAGGATCAAAACAATTGTCATTAATGAATAAGGCTTTGTAGCTATGTATGAGTGAGGAAGTAAAAGAATACATAGATGAAACTTCTAGCTGCAACTTTAAAAAATACAGTACTTATTCCTTGATTCCTCAGTACAAAGTAAGCATAGACCCTAATGAATTCTTGCTATTACTATTATTTCCTTGGTTCTTTATTTCTTGACCAATGTACTATTAAATATCCAAGTAGCTCAATGTGTGTTTAAATAATGCTTGGGCATTTTTGAAAAATTAAATAATTAAAATATTTAGTTTTTTTTAATATAGGCAAATTTTTTCATATAACATAATATAGTATTTTTAAGAGTATAATCCTAGTGCCACAAAAAAGAGAGAAAATAAAATAGTGATTTATGAAAGAGAAAAAGCTGGCTTTGATGCTTTAGTTATACATGCTACTTTCCTTTACTGGAGAAAAGAATATGTTACTTAAGATCTTCACTTTCTAAGCTTTCTTTCTTTTTTTTTTCCTCTTGAGTACTATCTCCAGAGATTTATGACTAAGGAGCTCTCTGATTAGTTCCCTTCAGAAGACATCAGGAGGCAGGTAAACTGGAAAGTGGAAAAATCATCCTGCTTTAAGTACCTATGCCCTCTCTTCATTTTGTCACATCAGCTCAAGAGAGTCATAAGTCTGGAACCTCTGTGCTTTGCCACAGTGGTGTAAAATCACTACAAACAAACCAGCGAACCTTGAATGATGACCTTGAGAGAGCCTCCAAGGCATCATCCCAAAGGCAGCACCATTCTTCAAAAAGCAGTCATAAGCTCATTTAGAATATTCTGAGAAAGTTTTGAAATATAAACTTGTGAGCACAGTAACCCATGTGATGCCAGACTGTGGGGCCCTGGTGTCACTGAGATTTTGTACAATAACTGCAGTTGTGTTTCCTTGATTTCCCTGCCTTATCCCCAGAATTCTCATGGGAACCCCCACCTTTGCTTTCTTTTCCTCTCTCACCTCCAGGGTCCTGGGGACTTCATATTCTTTCTCAGTGGCTGCTACAACTTTGCTGCTGCCACGGCCTAGATCATGCCAACCCTGTCAGTGTTGCTGCTGTTGCTACTCTCATTCAATAGTCTTGTTGCTTTCTCTTCCTAATTTTACTTTCCCTTGTTAAAACTTCTGACATCAGTCCTAACAAGGATGGAGAAAAGTTTCTTTATCACTGGTAGGTGCTTTCTCGTCTTCCAAGGCTCCACCTGACTGCATTTTACTTACTAATACCCTGTTAGGAATTTTGGATATGATTACCAAAACCCTAGGTGAGCACAGCAAATATATTTCTCCTCAGTGATTGCTGAGTAACACAAACTGAAGCACACATTTTATCAGCCTAAGATTTCTGCCTTCTCTTATTTTCTGTTTCTGAGGCCTCTCCTCCTAATCCTCTTCTTTGTGTGGCTGTGCTAAGATTAGGCCCAAAGTTTCCTCCCCTCAAACCCAGGAGATTCTGCTAATAGAACTTTTGGTGTTATGGTCTAATTTCCCAGACTCTCCAAGGCAAATACAGTGAAGAGAATCTGTATTAGTTTTCTACTCCTGCTGTAACAAATGACCACAAATGTGGTGACTTAAAACGATACAGATTTATTATCTTATAGTTTGTAGGTCAGAAGCCTGGTGTGTGTCCATCAAACTAAAATTAAGGTGCCTGCAGGCTATGGGGAGATTACATTTCCTACTTATTTCGGTTGTTTGCAAAATTCAGTTCCTTATAATTGTAGGACTGAGGTTCTTGTTTTCTTGGTGCCTGCAGGGGGTCATTCCCATCTTCTAGAGGACTTTGCTGGCCTGCTTCCTCCAACTTCCAAGCTAATAATGGCAGGAGGAGTCCCTCTTTTTTGTAGATTCTTTCCTTATTCTTCTGCTTCCCAGATCTGCTTTTAAGAACTTACATGATTAGATTGGGCCATCTAATCTCAAGGTCCTTATCTTTCATCACATCTGTAAAGAAATTTTTTCTTGTAAGATAATATCCTGGGGATTAGGGTGTGCATATCCTTGTGAGGGGGGGTGGCTATCATTATTTTGCATACCACAGAACCTACTCATTAATTCTTGGTGTATTAGTATTTCCAAAATACATGACTGGCATTTAATGGAAAGTCACAAACTGAAATCATGCATTAGGTGATTTTGATTGAAGTAAGAAATCAATATGGGGGGTGGGAGTTATTCATTACATTATTAAATGGAGAAGTTCAGGCAATTTCAGGCACAGATTGATCCAGGAATTTGCCTTTTTTCCTCGCATGCCACTCCACTTCTCTGTGCTAATTTCAAATTCAGTCAGGTTGCTTCTTTGTATCTAGGTTTTTGCCTTATTGTTCTAGCTACACCGGTCAAAGGAAAGGTTTTATTTTTTAAGAATTTCAACAAACATTTGGTAGACAATTCTCATTTACCCTGTTTTGTCATATTCACCTTAAAAGCAAACACCCTGTAGTTAGGGTAATTTGGTGCTTTGATTGTCTAGAGATGACTCACATGCCTAGCTCTGGAGCCGGGTGATGGGGTCAGGTCCATGAAATCACATGGATTGAAAGTGGATAGAGGTACTATTATTTGAAGGGGTGTGAATACTAAGTAAAAGCAACATATGTCTGCCATTATTTCTCAGAATTTTAGGAAAATAATATAGAGATTTAAGTAAAAATATGTCGCAAGAGTAAAACAGAAATAGGTGGCCTTTCTGTAATGCATGATACAAAATATGTGAATAAATAAAAATGACTTTTATCTTTCATGTACATGTTGTACATTCTACATATATTATCTGTGTGATTTTAGGCACATTACTTAATCTCAATTTTCTCATGTGCAAAAGTAATAGTCCTTACTTTTCCAAGTTGCAGGGACTAGAGATAATACCAGACTTCCCAGGTGGTGCTAGTGGTAAAGAACCTGCCTGCCAATGCAGAAGATATAAGAGATGCGGTTCAATCCCTGGGTCGGGAAGATTCCCTGGAGAAGGGCATGGTAACCCACTTCAGTGTTCTTGACTGTAGAATTCCATGGACAGAGGAACCTGGAGGGCTACAGTCCATAAGGTCGCAAAGAGCTGGACACGACTGAAGCGACTTAGCATACATACACCGAGATAATACATGTGGAGGACCTACCACCATGTCTGGTAGGTGGGTGATGTTTAATGGATGACAGATATTGTTATCATCATCCTTATCATTATTTCAATAAACTCAAGCTTTCTCACTGTTTGAAGAACAGTTTAAATTATAGCACTTCTATATCTAAGTTTTCCTTGAGGGCAAGTAAGCTGCTTGTAATGTTCTACTTTAAATGTCAGGCTTGAAATGAAATTTTGATCAATTTGTTCTAAAGCCATTAGGCCTCTTTATCGATTCAGCTCTAAGGAAAACTCCAATAGTTTTAAATATATCAATGCTGTTTGAAGTTAACTTTAATTTAACATAAACTGAAGGCAAAGTGAGGTCAGACTAGCAACACTGCCAACATGAAATTTGCATCCTTCCAAGATGTTCTTTCCTTGCTGCTCATCATTAAATCAAGTTTCATTTAATTAGCCCAAATGGATATGCTTTTGAACCTATATATCTCTCTTCTCAATCCCCTTTTTCTTATACAGGGCTAACTACTACTGATAAGTAGGATTCTCTGCAAGCTCCGTGATGGCAAGGGATGTTTCTTATTCACTGTTTTATCTGTCCAATAACCCTGTACTGAGTCTACAACTAGATGCTCACTAAGAATTTCTTGGTTGATACTTGTTTAGAAATCAAGATGCAGAGTATGTGTGCATTCATTTGTATGTGGTCTAGTAACTTGCTGGAGGTCTATAGCTAGCGAACAGCAGGGTGGATGTGAGCCCCGACAGAGGGCCTCCACTGCCTACCTCATCACCACTATATGATCTACTTCACTATCCACCTTGCCCTAGTCCATCCCTTTCCTGTAGTCAGCCAGAAAGGCTAAACACCCAAATTTTCAGCTCCTCTTGTGCCCCAAATCAAGGAAAACCAGCACTGAAGACGGACGGGAACCTTGTTCTCTCGTGTCAGTGAAGTCTGAAAACGTTTGCTGCTCCCCTAACCTCCTTCCCCGCCCAAGTCTCACTGGAGAAGCTTAGTTATCTGATTCCCAGGTAGGGCCATGGCTTCACTCTGCTCCAGGTCCTATTGGGGATGGGGGTGGCCTTTCTGGTGTTTCTCCTTCTGCCTTTTTGTTCTTTGCATCTCTGAGATTGGAGCCCTGTCCTGAACTCCACTTCCTTTACCTGGATCCCTAAAATTCTCACCCCCTCCCCACTTAGCTCCTTAAAGCTTCCTTCCCTTAGGAAGTGGTGCTGCTTACAGGCTTTACTTGTAGCTTGAAAACACATTGCCCAAGACCTCACTGCTTTGCTGGCTAGAAGTCTTTGTAGGTGTTCTGAGTCAGATTGCCTGGGCTCAAGCCCCAGCTGCATAACATTAGTCAAAGTAATGATGTTTGCGAATCCTTGGTTTTCTCATTTGTAAAATGAGGGTAATAAAATACCTCCTCGTGGGCACTGCCATCAGGATTAAATAAGATAATGCGTGTAAGGTCCCCGGCACAAACCGAGGAAATGTTAGCTATTATTGATGTCCTTCTGCTAGTCTAAACCCACTCCATTGTTCTTATCTGGAGAATCCCAGGGACGGTGGAGCCTGGTGGGCTGCCGTCTATGGGGTCGCACAGAATTGGACACGACTGAAGCGACTTAGCAGCAGCAGCAGCAGCAGCTAGTCTAAATCTTAAAAAGTTGCTCTCAGACTTGTGGCTTAGGATGTTGATTCTTTCGTAAAAAGGTTTTGCTTCTCTGTTCTGCTTTGCTGAGACCCTGGTCTGTGTCAGTGTGGGTCCCTCATTCCCAGTGCAGCTGGATTGACACCAATTATGAGTAGCCATCGTTCTGAAACCCTGAGGCCTTAGTCAACATAGGACCAGTGAGGGTCCAGATAGGAGCTCAGTGTCCAAAAGAGGGCCACACAGATTGGGGAAAAAGGAGTGGACAGGAAGTGATATGGATTCAAGGGCTATGAAATCACCACCTAACTCCCGAGTGAGTTGTTTGTTGGGTCAAATTGGGGGCACGATTTATTTCATGCTCCAATGGACAGTGGAACTTAGAGTTTTGATGCCTTTCCTGGCCTTGTGAGGTTTTCAGGACTGGGAAAGGCTTGGACTTGTAGGACACACTGCAGTATACACTGAGTATTAGCTTCCCATAATGCTATAACAGATCACCACAAGTTTAGTGGCTTCAAACAACACAGATTTGTCATTTGAAAGTTCAGGAGGTCAAAAGTCTAAAATGGTCAGCAGGACTGTGTTCCTCCTGGAGGCTCTAGGGAAAATCCACTTCCATGCCTTTTCCAGCTGTGTTCTTTGGCTACAGGCCCTTCCCTGCACCTTCACAGTCAGCAGTGTAGCCTTTCTGAATCTCTCTCTGTGTTTAGATGATGACTCGCTACTGGAAAAGGAGACTTCATGTTACACAAAAGCTTGCAAAATATTAAAAAAACGAGTAAACTCTTTTCCCATGATTTGGTGTGTAAAACACATGTGTGTGTGTATATGTGTGTGTTGGTTGCTCAGTCATGTCTGACTCTATGTGAACCCATGGGCTGTAGCCCGCCAGACTCCTCTGTCTATGGGATTCTCCAGGCAAGAATACTGGAATGGGTTGCCATTCCCTTCTCCAGGGGATCTTCCTGACCCAGGGATCAAACTTGGGTCTCCTGCATTGCAGGCAGATTCTTTACTATCTGAGCCACCAGGGAATCATGAAACATGTGCATATCCTCAAAAAGTGACAACTCTTTTTTGGCACTAAAATGAAGTGTTGATACTTTATATAGCAAACAGACACACACAGAGAGAGATATTTTTTACAAAATAATAGAGGAAAAACCTATGTCAAATATAGGCTTAGCAATTTAGTTCAAAGGTAAAAATATTAAATTCCCAGAGAAATATTCAATAGCCAGATAAAGGAAGAGAAATCACAGGGAAAGAATAATTTTTACACAGAAATTGCCGTGAGTCCCCAGGATCCACAATGTATGCTTAAGAGACCCAACAGAGGTCTTAAGAGGTGAAACATTAATTTTAATATATTTCCCCTTAAAAAAGTCTCTTCAGTGCCCAGAAGGAATTGGCATATATAGGAAAAAATTCATAGAGGTGGTAGATATAGGTGTGAAGCTATTAAAAAAACGTTTTTGTGAATGTCATGTTCATTTATGAGCATAAAAGTAACCTTCTACCCCACCAAGACTCCAATTTGAGTTGTATTAGTTTGCAAAGGCTGCCATAACAATGTAACACAGACGAGGTGACTGAATCAACAGAACTTTATTCCCTCACATTTCTGGAGGCTGGAAGTCCCAAATGTATTGGCAGTGTTGGTTTCTCCTGAAGCCTTTCTCCTTGGTTTACAGATAGAAGCCTTCTCACTGTGTCCTCACTGTTCTTCCCTCTGACTATGTTGTCTGTATCCTTGGTGTCCAAGGACACCAGTCATATTACATTAGGGCCCACCCATATGCTTTCATTTCAACCTCTTTAAAGGCCCTGTCTTCAAATGCAGTCACATTATAAGGTTCTGGCAGTGGGTCTTCAACCTGTGAACTTGGGGGATACAATTGAGTTTATAACAAGGACTAGCTAAATTTATTTTTTACATTATCTTTTGGTGGAGTAGTTTACTCCAGCTGTATCCATTACTCTTTTTGGTGAGAGAAGGGTTAAAAAAGCAGTAAACTTTATTGCCAATCACCCCCGGTGTTTCCAAACCTGGCTGAATGAGCAGTGTCACATTCAAACCAAAGCAAGATAAACCCGTTCTGGGTCCAGTTCTTTGTCAAAATCATCCAGAACCATGGGGATTTAGAGGTTACCACAGAAAGCTATTTAAAGCTATCCAAACTGTTATCTGTACCTTTTTTTAGCATTTCGCATTAACTCACAACCTTTTGAGGATGGAAGGTTAAATTCTTTGACTTTTGTGTTTCAGTCATTTTCTTTTCATATGTAGGGGGGTTTATATTTCAAGTCATCCTTTAGACATGCAGAGATGTAATTTATTTTCTATAACTGAACTCGACTGGTCCGTTAGCCCCCCAACTGGTCAGGAATGGGGAAGAACTACAAATTGCTCACTCAAGTTTTCTTAGTCACTTTCAGTTTAAAAATCTTATTTTCCAGAATAAGTCAATGTTTCTGCCCCCTTCCCTGCCCCCAGGGTAAGCCCTAGGTCTCCAGGAGAGGCCATTGGTCCTTGTTGTGTCATTCTGTCCTCCTTGGTCTTGCCTGAAGTATCTCATACCTGGAGTTGAATGTACTGTACTGTTAATGAAGCTTAAACTTCAGGGCTTTTCCTGAACCCTTGGAAGGGGCAGCAGTGATGGGTGCATATAGTCATAGATTTTATAACTTTCACAGAAGTTAAATACTTCAATAGCAACTGATTAAGACCACTGTTGTTTGCCACTTGATTTTCATTCCACCAAAACTTCATCTTTTATAAAATAGCTTTGGGGTAGCTGTAAGAATTTTGGGGATCTGATTATGGGGAAGTTGAGATGGGGTACATTCAGTTTGTATTTAATGTGATAGATTCATGTGGTTTACAGTCACTTCCGTGAATAGTTAAGCTACGGACTGGTCAATCTTGGGTAGAAATGGTTTCTGTAATAGAAATACTTCCGTCACCTGCTGTGCCAATTCAAAACCATGGAAGGCTGGGGTCATATGGGGATATAGCACCTACGATGCCTGGCATTAGAAGTATGTGGGTAAGTGGAGGAGAAAAAACTTGGGAAAAAGCCTATGGAAGATTCTTCCAGTTACTAGAGGGGTAACATCGTAAGCAGAAAATTTAGTTCTCATTGACAGCTTGACATAGAGATTTTTCTTTTTAGGCCAGGAATACATTCAATAATGCAGCATATGCAATTATAAATGTTACATCTATTTTTTTCTGACAGAAATTATGCAAAGTAGAACTTAGAATTCCTGTGTTTGTGAGGTACTGGCACAGACAGCAGGTGCATCCACGTGTGAGGCCGCATGATTTATACCTTCCAACTACCAGTTATAAAAAAAATGTCAGTGATCCTTGAGAAAGCCTCAATTATCTACCTTTTTATTCTCTCTGTAGAAACTATTAAAAAATAGTTATCGTATGAATAAGTGATCAAAAAGTATGCAGCCACAAATGTATGAAAAATGTTTTATAGAGAATTTATAATTTGTTAATTATAATAAATTTGTAAAACCATTTTTATTATCTAGATTTTATGATATATCTGTTAGCTTTTATATATTTGTTTTTTCTTTTCTCAAATATTTAAACAAACATTTACTTTCATTCTTAGCATTATATTTATCATGTTATATTCTTTTTTCCTTACAGGGCTCCCCAAAGCTTGTAGGCAAACTTCATGCACTATGAACCCTATTCAGCTTTCCTTATGTCCTTTGAGTGGTAAACATTGCTGTGTGAGGGGAGCTTGGATTCCGGCCCCTATGCAGCGACTCTGTGTTCTTGTTGTCCAGATCGCAGCTGTCTTCCAGGCCTGTGTTCCCTGAGCATGTGCATTTCAGCACACCTCACCCCATTTATGAGTTCTAGGAGCACTTAATGCCCCAGTGACATTCGGGGTACCCCACTGGCATGCAGGGACATGTAGGACTTGTGAGGCAGAGGGCATACCACTGCAAGTCCTGTTTCTGAACAAATGCTCCATGCCAGTGTACCTACTGCTTCAGGATCGGTGTGTGTGGCAGGGGTGGTGGTGGAGATAGGACATGGGGACCCTCTGTGAGGTTATCTTTACACAGCCTGCTTTGTTTCTGAATTTTGAAATGTAACTGGAGATTTTTTTAATCTGCCTCCTCCAAGTGTTTGAATTTCAGATTTGTCTTACCAGTAATCTCCAAGCACCATCTCCCAAGTCCAGAATCTGCTTTTATAGCACCATGGCGCCATAGTAAAGAGTATAGCCAGATTGCACAGGATCAAATACCAGAGCCATCAGTTGCAAGCTGTGTCAGCTTGGATAAGTTACTTAACCTCTCTGAGCATCAGTTTCCTTATCTGTACAGGAGGTTGTCATGAGGATGAGTGAATTAATGTGTCTAAAGTACTTGGAATACAAAATGCATGTGGTTCAGCTATTAAAATCCCCCTGCTATAGTGTAGACACTTGTGCCACATCTTTCCGGTCTGTGGCTTACAGGACATTATGCTATGAGGGTCAGGTTTGTTCCCTGATATTTAATGATAAGACTTTGGGACGTAAAACACTTTTTTTTCCTTAAATCACAAAGGCCCAAAAGCCTGGATTTTAGGACTGTTGTTTCAAAGATGGGTTTCTAGTACCTATTTTGGCAGTCTAGAAATGAATAAAAATATTTTGTTTATGCTTTTGTCCCAGCTGTAAAGATACTAAATTTCTCTGAGGCAATGAAAACTTCTGGCTCAAAAAGAGAAACTTATAAAAAAAGATTTTAAAAAGTACAAATATTAAAGCAATAACATACTTCAAAATGCTACATAAATAACAATAAAGAAGAACCAACACTTTTAATTTCCTTTAAGGGTGCCAGTTTCAGGCCATGAAATTTATATTGTTTAATATTTACTGTAGCCTCTTATATAGATAGTTTTATTTCCATTTTACTTGTAGGTAAACTGCTGCTAAGTCATTTCAGTCGTGTCCGACTCTGTGCGACCCCATAGACGGCAGCCCACTAGGCTCCCTCGTCCCTGGGATTCTCCAGGCAAGAACACTGGAGTGGGTTGCCATTTCCTTCTCCATGTAGGTAAACTGAGGTTTGCAGAATTTCAAGTTACTTGCCCAAACTGTTTAGTGCGATAAGAGGTAGGCCATGATTCAAGCTGACATTTTGCTTCCAAAAGACATTCTTTTCCCACTTATTGCTTCTGACAGTTCACCCCTTATTCCCTAAAACTTAATTCTCTGAAAGAAAAGCATCTGACTGAGAAAGAGCATTTTTCTGTAAAGAAGAGGTTCCCATCATCAGCTGAAGGCTTGTCAATTGTTGGGGACATGCTCCTGAATCTATCTATAAAATAATCTAGGGTACAGGTTCCATGTGCACTGTGACATCTATTATGAAAATATATCTCAATGTGATTGTGTGGTCAATTCTAATGAACACTTCTCTTCCAGTAAATTCTGCCAATACATTGATTCTATTTAAAAAATTGAAAGTGTCCTTGTGGAAAAACCTCATTGCATCTCTCTCAATTATTTGTTGCTTTGACTCTAAACCTCATCTTTATTCTCGTCACAAATTATTTAGAAAAACTGTTCCTCCCATTCCCATAAAGAATTAAATAGATCATGCCTAAGGCAGTGACAATGAAATTTTATTCTGAATTCAAAATAGGAATACAGAATAAATACGTGAACTCATTGCTCTAGCTAACATTGAAAGTTAGCACCATATAATGTGTTGTATGTGTTTTCAAGCTTGATCCTAAGTAAAATTATGAGAATGATAAAATTTCCTTTAAATGGTCCACTCACTTCTTTCTTAGCAATTGCCACCTTGCATTTATATCCACCTCATAACAGTATATCTAACAATCTTATTTCTTCTTCTTTTTTAATATCAGAAAGCTTCCTTCTGAATTTTATTTATTACTTTTATGTTTTTAATTGAAGTATAGTTGACTTAAAATATTATATTAGTTTCAGGTGTGCAACAATGATTTGCTATTTTTATAGGTTAAGTGCTTAGTCACTTAGTCGTGTCTGACTCTTTGTGACCCTGTGAACAGTAGCCCACCAGGCTCCTCTGTTCATGGGATTCTCCAGGCAAGAATATTGGAGTGGGTTGCCATTTCCTTCTTCCTTATAGGTTATATATATTGTAAATAATGCTTCCATGAATACAGGGGTGCCTGTAAGTTTCTGAATTGGTGTTTTCACTTTCTTTGGATATATACCTAGTAGTGCAATTGCTGGATCACATGATAGCTCTGTTTTTAATTATTTGAAGACCCTCCATACTGTTTTTCATAGCTGTTATGTCAATTAACGTTTCCCTCAACGATACATGACAGTTACTTTTTCTCTGTATCCTCACCAACACCTGTTATTTACTGTCTTTTTCATAATAGCCATTCTGACAGGTGATATCTCAATGAGGTGCTATCTTGTGGTTTTGATTTGCATTTCTCTAAATCGTAGTGACGTTGAGCATCTTTTCATGTGCCTGTTGGCCTCCTGCATTTCTTCTTTGGAAAAACGCCTATTCATGTCCTCTGCCTAGTTTTTAATCAGATTGTTTTTTGATATTGAGTTGTATGAGATCTTTGCATATTTTGGATGTTTATCCCTTATCAGACATATAATTTGCAAGTATCTTTGCTCATTCAGTTATTTGCCTTTTTGTTGGTGATTTCCTTTATTGTGCAAAATCTTTTTAGTTTGATATATTCCTGTTTATTTATTTTTGCTTCTTTTGCCCTTGCCTGAGGAGACAGATACAGAAAATATTGCTAAGATTGATGTCAAAGAGTTTACTGCCAATGTTTTCTTCTAGGAGTTTTATGGTTTTAGGTCTTACATTTGGTCTTTAAACTATTTTGAGTTTATTTTTGTACATGGTATAAGAAAATAGCCTAGTTTCATTCTTTTTACATGTAGCTGTCCAGTTTTCCCAATACTGCTTGTTACAGAAGCTTTATTTCCCTTTTTATTCTTGCCTTCTTTTTCCTTGATTAAGTGACTACATTTGTATAAATTTATTTCTAAGTTCTCTATTTTTCCATTGACCAATATTTTGGGTTTTATGGCTGTACCATACTCTTTTGATTACTATAACTTTGTAGTATAGTTTGTAGGGAGCATGATACCATCTGCTTTGTTCTTCCTTCTTAAGATCACTTTGTCTTTGTGGCTCTGTAAAAATTTTAGAATTATTTGTTCTAATTCTGTGAAAAATGCCATCAGTATTTTGATAGAGATTATATTGAATATGTAGATTTCTTTGGGTAGTATGTAAATTTTAATAATATTAATTCTTCCAGTTCATGAGCATGGTATATATTTCCATTTATTTGTGTTGTTCAATTCTTCCATCAATGTCTTTTAATTTTCAAAGTATTGTTCTTTCACCTTCTTGGTTAATTTTATTTTTAGGCACTTAATTCTTTTTGGTGTGACTATAAATGGGATTTTAAAAAATTTCCTTCTGATAGTGCATTATTAATACATACAAATACAACAAATTTTATCCTGCAAATTTAATGATTCATTTATTAGTTCTAATTTTTTTTTGGTATAATCTTTTTCTGGTGAATATTTTCTACATAAAATATCATGGCATCTGTAATAATGACAGTTTCACCTCTCCCTTTCCAATTTGGATGCTTTTATTTATTTATGTTTATCTGATTGCTGCAACTAGGACTACTAACACCATGATGAGTAAAAGTGACAAGAATGGACATCCCTGTCTTGTTCCTGAACTTAGAGGAAGAGCTTTAAGTTTTTCATCATTCAGTGTGATGTTAGCTGTGGGTCTGTCATAAATGGCTTTATTATGTTTAGATATATTCCTGCTATACCCAGTTTGTTGAGAGTTTTTATCATGAATGGATGTTGAATTTTTCAAATACTTTTTCTATATCTATTAAGATGATTATGTGATTTTTTTTTCCCGCCGCCTCCTCCCCCCGATTATGTGATTTTTATCCTTCGCTTTATTAATTTGGTGTATCACGTTGATTGGCAGATACTGAATCATTTTTGCACACTTGGAATAAATCCCACTTGATCATGATGGATAGTCTTTTTAATGTATTGTTGAATTAAGTTTGCTAATATATTATTGATAATGTTTGTGTCTATATTTATCATGGATGTTAGCCTATAATTTTCTTTTTTTGTGGTGTCTATATTTGGTTTTGGTATCAGAGTGATGTTGACCTTATAGAATGAATTGGATATATTCCTTTATCTTCAACTTTTTGGAATAGTTTGACCTGGATAGACATTACATCTTCTTTAAATGTTTGATAGATTTCATTTGTGATTCCATCTGATCCTGAACTTTTGTTTATTGGAGTTTTTCATATTCATGATTCAATTTCCTTACTAATAATTAGTCTGTTTATATTTTCTATTTTTCTTTGATTTGGTCTTAGAACATTGGATATTTCTGGAAAAGTATTCGTTTCTTCTGGATTGTCCAGTTTGTTGTCATGTAATTGTTTGCAGTATTCTCTTATGATTGTATTTCTGTCATATAGATTGTAACTTATCTTTTATTTCTAATTTTATTTATTTGGCTCTTTCCTTTTCCTTCTTAATGAGTTGGGTGAAAGTTTATTAATTTTGTTTATCTTTTCAAAGAACCAGCTCTTAGTTTCATTGACCTTTTCTTTGTCTTTTTTTTAAGTCTCTTTCTTTTATTTCCACTCTCATTTTTACTATGTCATTCTTCTACTAACTTTGGGCTTTGTTTGTTCTTTTCCTGATTTCTTTGGGTGTAAATTTAGTTTGTTTACTTGAGACTTTTCCTGTTTCTTGAGGTAGGCCTGTAATATTATGAATTTCTCTCTTAGAACAGCTTTTGCTGCAATCCTATAGATTTTATAAAGTTGTGTTTCTATTTTCATTTGTCCCAAGTTATTTTTTTGGATTCCTCTTTGACTCTTTTATTGATCCATTGATTTTTCAGTAGCATATAGTTTAGCCTCCACTAAGCAAAAAGCATATGTGTTTGGTTTTTTGCAGTTTTTTTCTTGTAGTTTATTTCTCTTCATCAAATTGTGGTCAAAAAAGATGCTTGATATAATTTCTTGAATTTTCTTGAATTTACTGAGATTTATTTTGTGACCTAGCAGTGATCTATCCTGGAAAATGTTCCATGTGCACTTGAGTGTGTATTTTGCTGCTTTTGTATGGAATGTTTATATATGTATATATGTATATATATGTATATATATATATGTATGT
This sequence comes from Okapia johnstoni, assembly GCA_024291935.2. Classification (NCBI taxonomy): domain Eukaryota; kingdom Metazoa; phylum Chordata; class Mammalia; order Artiodactyla; family Giraffidae; genus Okapia; species Okapia johnstoni. The sequence goes on along the minus strand of CM044308.1, from coordinate 32,381,433 downwards.
ATATATATGTGTATATATATATGTGTATATATATATGTATGTATATATATGTGTATATATATATGTATATATATATAAAAGCCACATGGTGGTTCAGCAGTAAAGAATCCACTTGCTAATGCAGGAAAAACAGGTTTGATCCCTGAGTTGGGAACATCCTCTGGAGAAGGAAATGGCAACCCACTCCAGGATTCTTGTTCTTGCCTGGGAAATCCCATGGACAGAGGTGCCTGGCAAGCTACAGTCTATGGGGTTGCAAAGAGTTGGACATGACTTAGAGAGTAAACAATAACTATATATATATATATATAATATATATTTATATAAAAATATATATTTATAATATATGTAAATATTATATATAATATATATAACAATAACATATTATATATAATATATTGTATATATAATATACAAAATATATATTATTTATTTATATATATAAACTGTATATAGAATGCCTCTTTGGTATATTGTGTCATTTAAGACTAGTGTTTCTTTACTGCCTATCTGTCTGGATGTTCTATCCATTGATGTAAGTGGGGTGTTAAAAGTCCCCTATGATTATTATCTTACTGTAAATTTTTTCCTTTATATCTGTTAATAATTGCTTTACGTATTTTGGTGCTCCTGTGTTGAATACACACATACATACATACACATACACACACAACTGTTATATCTTCTTCTAGAATTGATTTTTTTTTATTATGTAATGCTTTTCTTTGTCTTCTGTTTTAGTCTTTGATTTAAAGTCTGTTTCATCTGAAATAAGTATTGCTATCCCTGTGTTCTTTTGATTTCCAGTTGCATTTAATATTTTTCCACCCCCTCACTTTCAGTCCATATGTATCCTTAACTCTGCCTGCTGCTGCTGCTGCTGCTGAGTCACTTCAGTCGTGTCCGACTGTGCGACCCCATAGATGGCAGCCCACCAGGCTCCCCCATCCCTGGGATTCTCCAGGCAAGAACACTGGAGTGGGTTGCCATTGCCTTCAATATGCTTTTGTAGGCAGCATATTGATGGGTCTTGGTTTTTCATCCATTCAGCCACCCAATGTCTTTTGATTAAGGCATTTAGTTCATTTACATTTAAAGTGATTATTGATAGGTATGCTTTATTGCCATCTTGTTACTTATTTTCTGTCTGTTTCTGTAGCTCTTTTTTGTTCTTTACTTTTTTATTCTCTTCCCTTGTGGTTTGATGGTATTGTCTAGTGTTATGTTTGGATTCCTTTCTCTTTGTTGGGTGTGTACCTATTGTAGGTTTTTGATTTGTGGTTAGCATGAGGTTCATATATATTGACCTATGTATATAATTGTTTGTTTTAAACTATTAGTCACTTAAGTTTGAATGCATTCTAAAACCTCAAAATTTTCACTCCTTAACACTTTTGGTGTTTTGACATCATATTTCATACTTTTGTGTATCCCTTAATTACTTATTGTAATAATAGTTGATTTTTATGAGTTCTGTCTTGTAATATTGATACTAACTTTTTAAGTAGTTAATCCACTGTCTTTATTATACACAGTTGATTCTTGACAATGAAGGTCCCAAGAGTTCTGACCCTCCAGACAGTAAAAAAATCTGAATACATGATTCTTCCATATTTCCTCTTCTGCAGCCACAGATTAAACCAACCATGGATTGTGGATTGTGTAGTACTGCAGTATTTGCTATTGAAAAAATCCACATATAAGTGGGGACATGCAATTCAAGCTCATTATATTCAAGGTCAACTGTATATGTCTTTACAAGTGAGTTTTTTTTTAATCATATTTCTTGTAGCCTTTACTTTTTTGCTTAAAGCTGGCCCTTTAACATTTCTTGAAAGACCAGTTTAGTGGTGATGAACTCTTAGCTTTTGCATGTCTAGAAAGCTCTTTATCACTTCTTCAGTTCTGAATGATAACCTTTCTGCATAGAATATCCTTGTTTATAGAGTTTTCCCTTTCAGCACTTCAAATATATAATGCCACTCCCTTCTAACCTTCAAAGTTTCTGATGCAAAATCAGCTGATAGCCTTAAGAAGGTTTCCTTGTAAGTAACTCTTTGCTTTTCTCTTACTGCCTTTAAAATTCTCTCTTCATCTTTTGCCATTTTAATTATGGTATGTCTAGATGTGGTTCTCTTTGTGTTCATCTTGTTTTGAAAGTCTCTTTGATTCCCAGGCGAGGATATCTGTTTTTTTCCCTAGGTTGGTGAAGTTTTCAGCCATTATTTTATCAAATAAGTGTTCTGCTATTCTCTCTCTTACCTTCTAGGATCTCTATAAGGCAAATGTGGCAGAGGATGGGGTGTGTTGGAGCCAGCACCTGGTGTGGATTGGCATTTTCCTGGGGCACACCAAGGGCCACTGCTTCGTCAGAGTTGGGAGTGCAGTGCTGGAGCCAGAAACTAGTTTGAGCTGGAGGGCTTGCTGGGGTGGTCTTGGCAGGCCAGAAAGAGTACCTGGTGGTTTTCAATCAGCTCTCTCTGCACTGAGACTCAGAGTAAGTTTGTGGGTGCACACTTTAAGAGAGGAGTCTCAGCATCCTACAGTCCTTTGACTCTCAGTTGTAAGTCCTATTGGTTTAAAATCCATTAACAGGGTTTGTCTTCCTGGTGTCAGTCCCCAGGGCTTGGATACCCAATGTGGACCTCAAACTGTTTGTTCTTTAGGGAACGCCTCTGAGTTTGTAATATCCTCTTCCTATCTTGGGTTGCCTGCTAGAGTTGTTGGTCCTGGCTCATTGCATCTCTGCCCCATCTATCTATATATGAATGTAGTTTTTTCCTTTATATTCTTTAGAAAATCTGCCCTGTTAACTTTAGGTCATTCTCTGAGAGAGTTGTTCCATATTTGCCTCTGATTTTGCTGTATCTGTGGGAGGACGTGAGCTCAAAGTCTTCCTTCAGGGAAGGATCTGGTATACTAACTCAGGCTGATGTCATCAGACCTCATTTTTTTTCCTCTTGTATCTTCATTTTCAGTTTCCCCTGTGTAGACTTGTGAATATGCTTGTCTTCCTCTCACCTTCCATCCTTCCCATAGGATTATTTCTCTTCTGGTCTTCAATTTAATTGAATCAGGAAGTGTTTAAATTATTTCTATTTTGCCACATTGGAGGGTTTAAAAATAGGTTATTCTGCTCATAATCACATTATCATTTAACAATGTTCTGTAAGTTCTAATTAATGTAATAAGATTGAAATAGAAGTAAGTTGTACATACTTTTGGAAACTGCTGCTGCTGCTGCTAAGTCGCTTCAGTCGTGTCCAACTCTGTGTGACCCCATAGACGGCAGCCCACCAGGCTCCCTGTCTCTGGGATTCTCCAGGCAAGAACACTGGGGTGGGTTGCCATTTCCTTCTCCAATACATGAAAGTGAAAAGTGAAAGTGAAGTCACTCAGTCATGTCCGACTCTTCGTGACTCCATGGACTGCAGCCTACCAGGCTCCTCTGTCCATGGGATTTTCCAGGCAAGAGTACTGGAGTGGGGTGCCATCGCCTTCTCCAATTTTGGAGACTGAGGGCAATATTATTATTTGTAAATGTGACAATATACCTAGAAAATATATGTTTTTAAACTAAAAAAATATGATAATAAAAAAGTTTAGCAAAATGGTATACTTGAAAAACATTTAACAATAGCTGTGTGTTATTCCAGCAATTCTAATTTAGAAATATAGTAAGAACTCATTCACAATATTAACAAAATACACAAATTAAGTTAGAAATAACCTTATCAAGAACTATAGTTATTATTTCATGTAAACTGTTTTTTTATAAACACGTAGACAAAACGCCTTTGGAATATTTGGAGAAAAATACTGTACTCTAATTATGAGAAGACAGAATATCACAATGCTATTTTATTTCAAACAAATATGTATGTAAACTAAATAATTAAAATTCAAATGGGATTAAAAATAAAAAACTTTATAAATGTTTCTAAGGTTTATCTGAAAAAATTAGATAAAAAGAACTGAGTTTATTGCTAATGAAAGTTAGTGCATGCATGTGTTCTCAGTCACTCCGTTGTGTCCAACTCTTTGTGACCCCATGGACTGTGGCCCACTAGGCTCTTCTGTCCATGGGATTTTACTGGAAAGAATACTGGAGTGGGTTGCCATTTCCTCCTCCAGGTGATCATCCTGACCCAGGGATTGAACCCTGTCTCCAGCATCTCCTGCATTGGCAGGCAAATTCTTTACCACCAAGCCACCTGGAAAATAGTAGGGTTATAAAAAAAAGTTGAAATAAAATATAGTATACAAAAATTTTGAGATTAATTAGAATTTCAGTAAGTTGCAATTTTTTAAAGAAAATTATTTTTGGTTTTGCCCGCACTGGGTCTTCTTGCCGTGAAAGCTTTCTCTAGTTGTGATCAGGGGCTACTCTCTAGTTGTGGTATGCAGGTTTTTCATTGCTGGGGCTTCTCTTGTTGGGGAAGGTTCTAGTAGTTGCAGCTCCAGGGCTCTAGGGTTCAGGCTCAGTGGTTGTTGTACATGGGCTTAGTTGCCTTGAAGCATGTGGAATCTTCTGTACCAGGGATAGAACTCATGTCCCCTGGATTGGCAGGCAGATTCTTAACCACTGGACCACCAAGGAAGCCTAAGTTGCAGTTTTGTGTATGGTTATTTAGTACTTAGGTGTTCTAGAACTCCCCAGTTCTTACCAGCCTGTTGAAGTAACATTAACATTAATTTCAAAATTATAGTACTTAGCCTCTGATTTTGATACTGAAGGACATCTCCAGTTCTCTGTCAAAGTTACCCCTAGTTATTTCTGGGATGTCAAGTTGTATCACTAGTATCCTGAAACAAATTGGCTGATGTTCTTCTTTATGTGTCACATCCCTAAGGTGGCTCCTCTGAGCCCATGGGCTGGCTGCCAAAGCCTCTCAGTGATAACTGGCAAAGTTGGGGAGGAATGTTCACCAGGACCAGCAGTAATATTTGTGCTCATAGCCTCCAGTGTTTTTGTTTGCTTGTTTGTTTTGTTTTGTTTTTTTATTGGTTTCCTAAACCTTCTGCCCTTAATCCCTCTTATCACTAAAATCTAGTACCTGAAGCCAGAAACAGATAGATTCAAGCAATCTCTGTCTTCCTCAGCTGTATTCACCTCATCTTTCTTCTTAGGCTTTAAAACTCCTTCATTCTATTTCATCCCCAGAAGAAAAAGACTTGTGCATCATCAAAACACACAAAGAGACTACCAGGTCATCAATAGCCAGATTCTGAGTACAAGTTCATGCTCCAAGACACTCTACTGTATAAGAACTCATCTAACTCTATTATAAATCATTCATTAACTGTGATCTGTTACAGTGTATGAGATGTCAAGCACAGTTAAAAAGTCATAGTTTTTGTGAGCCACAGAGAGGAGTCATACCCATTATTTGCTAGGGAATCATGAGAGTGCACCAAATATATTTCTAAACTACATAGACTACATTTTCCTACTTTACTAAGATAAACCTGTTACAAAAGTTTAGCCTGGCATGACTTGGTTACAGTTAACTGATATTGGCTACCAGAATGCTTTATTCCATCTTTAATGTTCTTAAAGTCCATTTGAGAGTATTCTTAAGAATCCACATCAAACTCACCAGAATATAGTGAAAAGTGAAATATTAGCCCATAGCCAGTCTTCTAGGAATACTGCGGTCGCTGCAGATCCACAATAGTGATTCACTGCCCTCCCACATTCTGTCAATAACTTTCCATATAATACACTAAGGCAGGATGCCAGAACTCTGAAAATAATCATGTGCTTTCTTACAATATCTCTACCCATGTTATAAATTGACATTCATAATTATTAAATAAATGTTGATTGAACAGACTCTTAACTGGCAGCTGTATTAGGTATAGAGGAAAATGGTGAACAACGCACAATTTTTTCCAAAGATGCTAATTGTTTAGTGGAGAAGACAGGCTTATAAATAAATGCTGATGATGGTATGGTGATGATATGATAGTGACTATGATATAATAATGATAAAAGTGAAATAGGGAGAAGGATTTTTTTAATTCAAAAAATGTTACTGGGTTAATCACCTGTCTACTGACCCACACCTTACAGCATACTCAAAAATCAGTTCTAGATGGATGATAGACAAATGCAAAAGTAAAAGCAGTAACTTCTAGAAAATAACATAGGAAAATATCTTCATCCCCTTGGGGAGAAAAATTTTCATAAGCCAGACATCAAAAACATTAAGAAAGGACTGATAAATAGAAGTCCACTAAAGTTAAAAACTTTTGTTCACCAAGTTCAGTTCAGTTCAGTCGCTCAGTCATGTCCGACTCTGCGACCCCATGAATTGCAGCACGCCAGGCCTCTCTGTCCATCACCAACTCCCGGAGTCTACCCAAACTCATGTCCATCGAGTCAGTGATGCCATCCAACCACCTCATCCTCTGTTGTCCCCTTCTCCTCTTGCCTCCAATCCCACCCAACATTAGGGTATTTTCCAATGAGTCAACTCTTTGCATGAGGTGGCCAAAGTACTGGAGTTTCAGCTTCAACATCAGTCCTTCCAATGAACACCCAGGATTGATCTCCTTTAGGATGGATTGATTGGATCTCCTTGCAGTCCAAGGGACTCTCAAGAGTCTTCTCCAACACCACAGTTCAAAAGCATCAATTCTTCGGCACTCAGCTTTCTTCACCGTCCAACTCTCACATCCATACATGACCACTGGAAAAACCATAGCCTTGACTAGACGGACTTTTGTTGGCAAAGTAATGTCTCTGCTTTTAAATATGCTATCTAAGTTGGCCATAACCCTCCTTCCAAGGAGTAAGCGTCTTTTAATTTCATGGCTGCAATCACCATCTGCAGTGATTTTGGAGCCCCCAAAAATAAAGTCTGACACTGTTTCCACTGTTTCCCCATCTATTTCCCATGAAGTGATGGGACAGGATGCCATGATCTTAGTTTTCTGAACATTGAGCTTTAAGCCAGCTTTTTCACTCTCCTCTTTCACTTTCATCAAGAGGCGCTTTAGTTCTTCTTCACTTTCTGCCATAAGGGTGGTGTCATCTGCGTATCTGAGGTTATTGATATTTCTCCTGGCAATCTTGATTCCAGCCTGTGTTTCTTCCAGCCCAGCATTTCTCATGATGTACTCTGCATACAAGTTAAATAAGCAGGGTGACAATATACAACCTTGACATACTCCTTTTCCTATTTGGAACCAGTCTGTTGTTCCATGTCCAGTTCTAACTGTTGCTTCCTGACCTGCATACAGGTTTCTTAAGAGACAGGTCAAATGGTCTGGTATTCCAATCTCTTTCAGAATTTTCCACAGTTTATTGTGATCCACACAGTCAGAGGCTTTGGCATAGTCAATAAAGCAGAAATAGATGTTTTTTTGGAACTCTCTTGCTTTTTCGATGATCCAGTGGGTGTTGGCAATTTGATCTCTGGTTCCTCTGCCTTTCCTAAAACCAGCTTGAACATCTGGAAGTTCACGGTTCACGTATTGCTGAAGCCTGGCTTGGAGAATTTTGAGCGTTACTTTACTAGCATGTGAGATGAGTGCAATTGTGCAGTAGTTTGAGCATTCTTTGGCATTGCCTTTCTTTGGGATTGGAATAAAAACTGACCTTTTCCAGTTCTTTGGCCACTGCTGAGTTTTCCAAATTTGCTGGCATATCGAGTGCAGCACTTTCACAACATCATCTTTGAAATAGCTCAACTGGAATTCCATCACCTCCACTAGCTTTGTTCGTAGTGATGCTTTCTAAGGCCCACTTGACTTCACATTCCAGGATGTCTGGCTCTAGGTGAGTGATCACACCATCGTGATTATCTGGGGTGTGAAGATCTTTTTTCTACAGTTCTACTGTGTATTCTTGCCACCTCTTCTTAATATCTTCTGCTTCTGTTAGGTCCATACCATTTCTGTCCTTTATCAAGCCTATCTTTGCATGAAATATTCCTTTGGTATCTCTAATTTTCTTGAAGAGATCTCTAGTCTTTCCCAATCTGTTGTTTTCCTCTATTTCTTTGCATTGATCGCTGAGGAAGGCTTTCTTATCTCTCCTTGCTATTCTTTGGAACTCTGCATTCAGATGGGAATATCTTTCCTTTTCTCCTTTGCTTTTCACTTCTCTTCTCTTTCCAGCTATTTGTAAGGCCTTCTCAGACAGCCATTTTGCTTTTTTGCATTTCTTTTCCATGAGGATTGTCTTGATCCCTGTCTCCTGTACAATGTCACGAACCTCTGTCCATAGTTCATCAGGCACTCTGTCTATCAGATCTAGTCCCTTAAATCTATTTGTCACTTCTACTGTATACTCATAAGGGATTTGATCTAGGTCATACCTGAATGGACTAGTGGTTTTCCCTACTTTCTTCAATTTCAGTCTGAATTTGGCAATAAGGAGTTCATGATCTGAGCCACAGTCTGCTCCCGGTCTTGTTTTTGCTGACTGTATAGAGCTTCTCCATCTTTGGCTGCAAAGAATATAATCACTTTGATTTCGGTGTTGACCAATTGGTGATGTCCATGTGTAGAGTCTTCTCTTGTATTGTTGGAATAGAGTGTTTGCTATTACCAGTACGTTCTCTTGGCAAAACTGTATTAGCCTTTGCCCTGCTTGATTCTGTACTCCAAGGCCAAATTTGCCTGTTACGCCAGGTGTTTCTTGACTTCCTACTTTTGCATTCCAGTCCCCTATAATGAAAAGGACATCTTTTTTGGGTGTTCGTTCTAGAAGGTCTTGTAGGTCTTCATAGAACTGTTCAACTTCAGATTCTTTGGCATTACTGGTTGGGGCATAGACTTGGATTACTGTGATATTGAATGGTTTGCCTTGGAAACGAACAGAGATCATTCTATCATTTTTGAGATTGCATCCAAATACTGCCTTTCGGAGTCTTTTGTTGACCATGATGGCTACTCCATTTCTTCTAAGGGATTTCTGCCTACAGTAGTAGATATAATGGTCATCTGAGTTAAATTCACCCATTCCAGTCCATCTTAGTTCGCTGATTCCTAGAATGTCGACGTTCACTCTTGCCATCCCCTGTTTGACCACTTCCAATTTGCCTTGATTCATGGACCTAACATTCCAGGTTCACCAAAGACACTGGTAATAGAGTACACTGAAGAATAGGAGATAATATTTGTAATACACATATCTGGCAAAGAACTATATTCAGACTATTTTTATATCAATAAACAAAAAATTCCAGAAACACAATTAGAAATGGGCAACACACTTGAATAAGCACTTCACAAAAGCTGTACAGTTCACCAATACACATTTGCAAAGGTGATGGACATGGTTGGTCATCGTGGAAATGTATTAATAAATTAAAATACCAGGGAAACTCCTTTACAAGAAAACTAAAGTTAAACAAACAAAGAAATGGACAATATTGGTGAAGATATGATACCATCAGTTTGGAAAACTGGCAGTTAGTTACTAGAGGATCATACATTATTCAAAGTCTCTGAAATACTACTCTTAAATGAGACAAATGTGTATTTGTTTACCAAAAGACTTGAACAAAAATGTTAATAGAAGCATTTTTTTTAAGAGTCAACAACAACAAAACAAAAACAATAACTCGAAATTAGTCATTTGTCCCTTAATAGTGGAATGAAAACTATACAATGGGGAAAGGAGAGCTGGGAAAACTGAAAATACACAGGCCAAAGAATGAAATTGGATTCCTACCCCCACACCATTCATAAAAATCAGCTCAAAATGAACTAAATTTTTAAATGTAAGACCTGAAATATAAAACAACTAAAAGGAAACATAGAGAAAAATTTTCATGACATTGGTCTTGGCAATAATTTCTTGGATATGACACCAAACACGCAGGCCATAAAAGCAAATGTAGATGAGTGAGATTACATCAAACTAAGAAGCTTCTGAAGAACAAAGAAAACAACAAACAAAATGAAAAAGCAACCTACTGAACAGGAGAAAATATTTGCAAACTATATATCTGCTAAGTGGTTAATATCCATAACATATAAGAAACCCCTACAACTCAATAATAAAAAGCAAATAACCCAATTAAAAAATGGGGAAAAGATCCTAATAGACATGCTTCCACAGAAGACATACAACTGGCCAACAAGTCAATGAAAAAGGTGCTCAGTGTCACTAGTCAGCAGGAAATGTAAGTCAAAACCACAGTGAGATATCAGCTCACACCTGTTAGGATGGTCATCGTCAAAAACAAACAAAAATTTACAAGTGTTGTTGATAATGTGGAGAAATTGGAACCCTTGTACAGTATTTGTGAGAATGTGAAATGGTGCAGCCACTATTGAAAACAATAGGTAATTTCTTCAAAATTAAAAATGGCACTATTTTATTGTCCAGCAATTCACCTTCTTGGTATTTATCCAAAGAACTGAAATCAGAATCTTGAAGAGACATTTACACTCCCATGTTTCTTGTAGAATTTTTCACAATAGCCAAGGCAGGGAAGCAAACTAGGTGTGAATAAAGAATGAATGGATAAAGAAAACATAAATACACACAGTGAAATATTGCATATTCAGCCTTAAAGAAGAAGGAAATCCTGTTATATGTGATATCATGGATGAAACTTGAAGATACAAGATATGCAAAGTGAAATAAGTCTGTCACAAAAGGACAAATACTACGTGATTCCAGATATATGAGGTACCTAAAGTAATCATACGTCTAGAAACAGAAAGTAAATGGTGGTTTCCAGGGACTGGGGTTTGGAGGAAGTGTGGAGTTGTTGTCCAGTGTGTATGAAATTTCAGTTACATATAATGAAAAAGTCCTAGAGATTTGCTGTACAAGGTTGAGTTAGAGTTAACAGTAATGTACTCTTTACTTAAAATTTTTAGAGGGCAGATTTCATGTTGCATGTTTTTTTCTAACTACAATAAAAAACCCAGTAGAATGAATAATTAAATTGAGGATGCATTTAGATAACAGAATATTACACATTATAGTAATTAAAATGAATGAATTATTGCTACATGGTATACTATTCTATATACATGCTATCAAGATGGGTGGATCACACAATCACCATTTTCAGTGAATGAAACCAGACACAAAATTATACATTGTATCATACTATTTATATAGAATTAAAATTAAGGAAAACCAATCTATGTTGATAGAAGTCAGAACTGTGGTTACCTTGCAGGAGGTAGGAGTGATGGGTATGGGAGGTGCCAGGAAGGATGTTTTTAGAGTGCTGATGAGGGTCTGTTTCTCACTTTTGATCTGGGTGGATATGCAGGTGTGTTTCACTATGAAAAAACTAATGGAGCCGTATATTTAAGAGCTGCACACTTTAAGTAGGTTATGCCTTAATATAAATTTTATTTAGTAATAATACTAATATTTATTGAACATATTAGTTACCAGACACTTCGCATATATTAACTCATTAACCCTCCCAACTGTCTTCTGAAGTAGTTATTATATTATCGTTAGTTTATAAATGAGGAAACTGAGACACTGCCTTCTGCTAACTTGCCCAGTGTCACACAGCTGACAGATTAAGTGATAATTAGCATTCCATTGCAGGCAGCTTGGCTTCCCAGTTCCCTTCCTGACAACTGTGCACAGACAATCTAATACATCAGAAGAGGAACCAAGGGCTGTGCTTTCGGTGATTAAAACTTTCTGGGTTCATAGAGAGCTTCAGGGGACAGCTGGTGCTTGAGCATTGTCCAGAACACTTTTAGAGGTGGGCCGCCCTCAGGCCTGTCTGCAGGTGTTGCAGGCCAACATTTCCACAATTTTGGTTAATAAAATGCTGTAACAGGCTTAAGTTCATATTTTTTAAAAGAGAAATCAACTAGGTTCATATTTTTAAAAAGAGAAAGCAGCTTTCAGATGGTGACACCCAAATAACTGTGCATATAACCCTATTAAAATTGTGTATGGCTTTTGTAATAATAATAATACAAATTTAAGGCAAATAGATGGGGAAACAGTGGAAACACGGTCAGACTTTATTTTTTTGGGCTCCAAAATCACTGCAGATGGTGACTGCAGCCATGAAATAAAAAGACGCTTACTCCTTGGAAGGAAAGTTATGACCAACCTAGACAGCATATTAAAAAGCAGAGACATTACTTTGCCAACAAAGGTCTGTCTAGTCAAGGCTATGGTTTTTCCAGTAGTCATGTATGGATGTGAGAGTTGGAGTATAAAGAAAGCTGAGTGCCGAAGAATTGATGCTTTTGAACTGTGGTGCTAGAGAAGACTCTTGAGTCCCTTGGACTGCAAGGAGATCCAACCAGTCCATCCTAAAGGAGATCAGTCCTGGGTGTTCATTGGAAGGACTGATGTTGAAGCTGGAACTCCAATACTTTGGCCACCTCACGTGAAGAGTTGACTCATTGGAAAAGGCCCTGATGCTGGGAAGGATGGGGGGCAGGAGGAGAAGGGGATGACAGAGGATGAGATGGCTGGATGGCATTACTGACTCGATGGACATGAGTTTGGCTAAACTCCGGGAGTTGGTGATGGACAGGGAGGCCTGGAGTGCTGCAGTTCATGGGGTCACAAAGAGTTGGACATGACTGAACGACTGAACTGAACTGAAGTGAAGTCATTTTAATAGTTATGGATAATCCAGCTCTATCCCATTTATCCCTTGTCTTTTTAGTCAGAACAAAGAGCTTGGATGGTTCTTGACCATGAAGGACTGTATTTATATCTAGAAGGGTGGAACATCTAGGTTAGAAAGAATGTGTAGAAATGGGTCTAAGAATCTGTCTGAGCATCACCACTGGATCAGTGGCCTGAATTTATTCCTCAAGTATAGGAATTCCAGACTCCCAGCACTTAGTATTTGAGCTCCCTTCTCTCCAGTGGAGCTATCAAGTTCAGAGCTCCAGGAGGAAAGGGAGGAATGTGGACAGTGCCTTCTTCCCAGGTGGGCAGGATTGTCTCCTGGCCTCTGCTCAGGTCCCCCATCAATAAAATGGGATGGTACCTTCTCTGGGTACCATCACATTCTACTTCTTTGGCCCTTGCATTCTTGGCTGTGTGCAATAGCCTTTTTCTGTTAGCATTTGCTCAGTTTTAAATTTGATGTGGGCAGCTTGAACCCTTGACCGGACTGGCTGTTGCCCAGCCTGCCCTACAGGTATAAACAATATGGCACAGTGTGGCCTGGCTGTCTGCCTGTGGTATCAAGAGCTTGTCACATAGGAAACTTGCCAACCCCTCTCAAAGCCATATGCTCAGGTAACATCCTTTCAGACCACATCTTATGAAAGCGTATGGAATTCTGCAGCGAACTTTGCGGAGCTCTCTCTATTTTCTTGGGAGCAGAAAGCCAGGTTTGAATTTCTGCCATCATTAGGTGCATAATGAAAGGGGTACAATTTTAAAGGAAAGCAATCCTTGATTGCATGTGCAAAATGGTGTTTTTGTGTGTCTCACTTCAATTATAAAAAGACCAGAAAAGTCATCTTGAGTATTGCTGAGAAGGGAGAAGAGGGGGAGAATCCAGATGCCCATTTTGCGCAGGTTATTTTGTGTGTTGCTGAAAGAGAGATGCAAAAGCCAGACTCAGAGACCTGTAACCGTGAGAGACCAGGCTTGCGGTGTTTCAAGGAGAAATGGGAGCTTAGAAGCAGGGACAACAGTAACAACAGCTGTGTAGAGAAGTAGGGCAAGGATTGCAATAAGGAATGGGACGCATGGGTAGGTTAAGAAAGGGAGTCATGGGATAAACTTGTTGGATGTTGCTTTAGTGTGGTGTGTACATAAATCTTCAAGTCAAGCTGATCCACTATCAAACCTATATCCATACTCTTTACACACTGTCTGTCTGTTTCGATCCCTCTTTTAAAGGAAGATCTGAAAACATCCATCAGAGATCCAGTTTTAGTGAAGGGTCCACCTTCACTAGACTTTCATCAAATTCCTGCTATTTTCCTCTAATGGTGAGATGGATTGGTAAACCTAAAAAATTCTTAACTCTTTTCTTTTCAAATTGGGATGGTTTCAAAGTGATCTGTAGGCCATCACTTACATCAGAATCATTTGGGGTCATTGTTAAAATGCAAACTTTCAGTTCCTCTGAAATCAGTATCTCTCAGGAGGAGATTCTAGGAATCTGTATTTTAAACAAGCACTCTTGGTGATCCTTAAGAATTCTAAACTAGTAATGAATGCTGCTAAGTGTCCTTTTTCAGCTCTTTTCTCCTGAAGATGCCTTGGGCTCATCTCTTTATATCTCTAGAGCTAAAAAGCACCAACAGGAAGAGCAACACAATAAACATGGTCTTCTTAAAAATGTCAGACTGCATTATTTTCCTGCTTTAAAATGTTCAGTAGCTTCCCAGTGAGCTGGGAACATAGTATTTCCACGGCTGTCTGCCCTTCCTTTCTGATCTCAGTCTTTCTTACCTCATTCCAGGCTCGCTAGCCTCTAGTTATAAGACATATATAAAGTGTAAGATCTGATCCTTAAAACTGCCATAATTATTTCTGTCTGGGAGCCTCTGGATTCCCACTCCCAGCAAGGAAAACATTTCTCATACCTTCCCTCCTCTGACTCCATCTCATTGTTCAGATCTCAGCTCCTGCTTTACTTTAGCTGCTTTCAAGAAGTTTTCCCTGGTTTCCCTTTCTAATATTCACATACTCCTCACATGTTATCTCTAGCTCATCAACCTATTTCACTTAGAACTTATTTGCTGGCATTTATCACCATCTGAATCAATCATTCAGTCAATTACTCTTTCTATTCTTCTTTGTTTTTACTTATCAGTCTCTGCAGTTGAAAAAGAATTATCATCTATGTTAATCATGGCTATATTTTCAGTGCCTAAAACTGTGGTTGGCACAAGGTGAATATTCAATAATTATTTTGTAGATTTTGAGTTAAAAACACCAAAAATGCAAGAAATAAGAAATTTTAAAGCTCTTCAAATCCACAGTGATTCCAGTTCTTTAATTTTATGATAGCATTTTTTTCTTACCTGAGGAATTACCTTCAGTTTGATGATTCAGTTCAGTCTCTCAGTCGTGTCTGACTCTTTGTGACCCCATGGACTGCAGCATGCCAGGCCTCCCTGTCCATCACCAGCTCCCAGAGTTTAACCAAACTCATGTCCATTGAGCTGGTGATGCCATCCAACCATCTCATCCTCTGATGTCCCCTTCTCCTCCTGCCCTCAATCTCTTCCAGCATCAGGGTGTTTTCAAATGAATCAGCTCTTCTCATGAGGTGGCCAAAGTATTGGAGTTTCAGCTTCAACATCAGTCCTTCCAATGAACACTCAGGACTGATCTCCTTTAGGATGGACTGGTTGGATCTCCTTGATGCTCAAGGGACTCTCAAGAGTCTTCTCCAACACCACAGTTCAAAAGCATCAATTTTTCAGCACTCAGCTTTCTTTATGATCCAACTCTCACATCCATACATGACTACTGGAAAAACCATAGCCTTGACTAGATGGACTTTTGTTGACAAAGTAATGTCTCTGCTTTTTAATATGCTGTCTAGGTTGGTCATAACTTTCCTTCCAAGGAGCAAGCGTCTTTTAATTTTATGGCTGCAGTCACCATCTGCAGTGATTTTGGAGCCCGGAAAAACAAAGTCAGCCACTGTTGCCACTGTTTCCCCATCTATTTGCCATGAAGTGATGGGACTGGATGCCATCTTAGTTTTCTGAATGTTGAGCTTTAAGCCAACTTTTTCACTCTCCTCTTTCACTTTGAACAAGAGGCTCTTTTGTTCTTCTTCACTTTCTGCCATAAGGGTGGTGTCATCTGCATATCTGAGGTTACTGATGTTTCTCCCGGCAATCTTGATTCCAGCTTGTGCTTCATCCATCCTGGCATTTCTCATAATGTACTCTGCATATAAGTTAAATAAGCAAGGTGACAATATACAGCCTTGACGTACTCCTTTTCTTATTTGGAACCAGTCTCTTGTTCCATGTCCAGTTCTAACTGTTGCTTCCTGACCTGCATACAGGTTTCTCAACAGACAGGTCAGATGGTCTGGTATTCCCATCTCTTTCAGAATTTTCCACAGTTTATTGTGATCCACACAGTCAGAGGCTTTGGCATAGTCAATAAAGCAGAAATAGATGTTTTTCTGGATCTCTCTTGCTTTTTCGATCCAGCAGATGTTGGCAATTTGATCTCTGGTTCCTCTGCCTTTTCTAAAACCAGCTTGAATATCTGGAAGTTCACGGTTCACGTATTGCTGAAGCCTGGCTTGGAGAATTTTGAGCATTACTTTACTAGCATGTGAGATGAGTGCAATTGTGCGGTAGTTTGAGCATTCTTTGGCATTGCCTTTCTTGGGATTGAAACGAAAACTGACCTTTTCCAGTCCTTTGGCCACTGCTGAGTTTTCCAAATTTGCTGGCAGGTCGAGTGCAGCACTTTGACAGCATCATCTTTCAGTATATCATTAGTAAGCAAAATAATGATTCTGCCCTTATTATGCTTACTCATTTTCCTAACTGCCAACCAGCCATTTGGTCCAATCAGGAGAATCTTCAAGTTGTAGAGTGCTTGTCCTCCATCCTGAATCATCTTCTTTATTTGTAAAATAGTGTAATAGTGATATGTTTAGAAACTTCAGCTTTTCTTCAATATGCAAATAAGTTGTTCTGAAACACTTATTTTTATACATTTCCAAAATATCATACATTATAAATTGAATATATATCAATGCTATTTCCATCAGGAAATCCTTCATATAATAATAAAGCTAAGTAAGTAGGCAAATTCAGAAGGAAGAATAGATAACAGGAATTATTGTAGAAAACTACAAACATCATTTTCTCTAGGAAGAGCCGCCATTCATTGACTAGATCATTATTCTGCTTCCTTTGAAAATATCATCCTGCTCACATTAGTGAGAAAAATTACTAGAGCAAAACCTATAATTTAACTTGCATTTCATAGACAGATATTTGTGTATATGAAATAATTCTTTCAAAATTTATCTTAATTTTATAACTTTTTATAAATCTGAGGAATTAGTAAAAATAAACAAAAGCCCTTGAAATCGTTCAAGATTAGAACTTTATTTAAGGATTTTATCGATATATCCAAGGACAGATAAAACCAACTCACTTAAAGTAAACGAAGGCAGATGTCCTTTATACTTAAATACATGATAAAGTCATCTTTATTTCTCTATTTAGCAGAGAGGGCCACTCTCCTTCTTGCCATCCTGGGTGTTATCAGGAAAGTCATAAACATTCACTCTTTATTCTGGTACAAGGAGTAGCACGCAAATGTGAATAGGTCCAAGGTGTAGAAAAATAGTAAATATCAACGTTTCTTCTTCTAGGCAGAGATGACTGGATGGTTTGCAGTGTGCCCTTTTTTTTTTTGGAATATTATTCAGTGATTTTATTTTATTTTTTTTTAATTAGTTTATTTATCTATTTTTTAACTTTACAATATTGTATTTGTTTTGCCATACATTGACATGAATCCACCATGGGTGTACATGCTTTCCCCTTCCAGAACCCATCTCCCTCCCCATCCCATCCCTCTGGGTCATCCCTTTGCACCAGCCCTGAGCACCCTGTATCATGCGTCAAACCTGGACTGGTGATTTGTTTCACATATGATAATTTACATGCTTCAATGCCATTCTCCCATATCATCCCACCGTCACCCTCTCCCATAGAGTCCATAATACTGTTCTATTTATCTGTGTCTCTTTTAATGTCTCACATACAGGGTTATCTTTACCGATTAACTAAATACCATATATATGTGTTAGTATACTGTATTGGTGTTTTTCTTTCTGGCTTACTTCACTCTGTATAATAGGCTCCAGTTTCATCCACCTCATTAGAACTGATTCGAATGTATTCTTTTTAATGGCTGAGTAATATTCCATTGTGTATATGTACCACAGCTTCCTTATCCATTCGTCTGCTGATGGGCATCTAGGTGTGCCCTTTTTATAAAGGATCCAAAAGCTGGGGAGAGAGGCGGGGACAGGACTGACATGATTCTTTTGAACAGTATAAAGTGAAAGAAAGTGTAAAGTGAAAAAAAGTGTTAATCATTCAGTTGTGTCAGACTCTTTGTGACCCCATGGACTGTAGCCTGCCAAGCCTCTCTGTCCCTGGAATTCTCCAGGCAAGAATACTGGAGTGGGTTACTTCTATTGGATACTGGAGTGGGTTATTTCTATTGTGTGTGGGGCCTGTGAAGATTGTGGTACATTTAGGAAATTGCTTTCTTCCTAAATTTGGCCAGAAACTACTCTAAGAATGAATGCTTCTCTGTGGAAGAGTTTTATGTATGATTTAACTGATGCTCCTCAGAAGACTAGGAAAACATGGATTCTCCTATTTTCACTCTAGTACACTAAAGACCTTGGACTGTCTAGAATCTCCTCTTTCCAGCCCAGAGGTTAATTAGTCTGCACTAAATAATCTTGGTGCTGGGACATGCATCATTGGGAGATCTCTTTTCTAAGAGATGTTTAATGATATGGGCATCTGTAAAGCAAAACCAGCCTTGGGGCAGAGAGTGAGCTTCCCCCCGAAGTGGTTTGGAGATGTACATCTTATCTGATGTTCTCGCCAACACACTGCATTTGATCACGGGGAAGCATGACTAGGGAGTCCAAAGATCAAATGAAAAAGGTCAACTTTTTTGATGCCTATTTCTTTGACTAATAAAACAGTTAAACTCATACAGTTAAAATTGTTTTTCTTTTCTGCATTCAAAATCAATGTATATTTCTTAATCCTTTGGTAAATTCTGGTAACACCATTACATTCTGATGATGATGAAGAGGATAAAGGGATGAGTCAGTAACAAACAATGAGGCACATCTCATATTTACCTTTCTTCTGATGTGGAGGTGGAAAATCCTGTGATAGCCCAGAACTCAGGGTAGACCCATCAGAGCATGATCTGTGGTCCCAAATTGCTGAAATTGGTACTCGTGACCAGAGTCTGTTAGGTGATGAGCAGCTAGGTGGCAGAAAGATGGTTCAGGAACAAATATTAGACAAATCTCTTCTTTTTCCAATTAAAGTATAAGACAGTAACAGTGGAAGAGAGAGGAGACTGATACTCAGATCACAGTTCAATGGAGGGAAAGAAAATACCCTCAAAATAAATTTTTAAATTTAAATAACAAATATTTTTTAAACTTTTTTAACTTTTCCAAAATTAGTGGTTTTCTAGAATTTGATATCTTATCACTTATCATACTTTCAGTTAAGACTAGCATTCAATCATATTAAGAGTGTTGAACTAGAAAAAGGATCAATATTGATGCTCTGTAACAAAAGAGATAAGTAAGGTGTACTTACTGTCACTATGAATGAAGTAGAGTAGTCAATAAAAGAAAAGAACACCAAAATAACAGTTGATGAAATGTCTTGACTCAATAACATGTAGTCAGTTCAAAGGAATAATTATTACTGGTACCGTGAGTAAATTAGTGATATCGTACATGGCCAGTTCATTCTGAATTTTGTTAGAATGTATTAAGCTTGAGGATTTAAGTGATTTGATGACACACTGATTTAATCTTGTATATATCCCACTGCTCCAAAGGCAGCAGACATAATACAGACAAGATGAAAGGAAGTAATATGATTTGGAGTCTGGGAGCTAGAGAGTCAGATTGCCTGAGCTGGAATCCTCTGTGCCCAAGGTGTTGGCAAAGTTGATTTCTTCTAAGGCCTCTCTCCCTGGCTTGCAGATTGCTACCTTCTCACTGGGATCTCACATGATCTTTCCTCTGTGCACAGCATCCCTGGGACCTCTTCCTCATTCATAAGAACACCAGTGTTACTGGCTTAGGGTCCTATCCTTATAGACTCATTTTAACTTAATCACCTCTTTAAAGATCTTATCTCCAAATATAGTTACATTCTGAAGCGCTGAGGGTTGGGACTTCAAAAGATGAATTTCAAGGGACATGATTCAGTCCACAACAACAAGTATTTGCTTATTACAAATAGTCAAAGCATGAAACTTGTACTTTGAATATTTTATAATTTTTAATGATAAAGTAATTCAAAGTCATACATTCACATTGTAAAAAATAGAACAACACACATATGGTGAAATGTTAAGTTCTTTTTACTATTTGACCTTTCATCCTTCTCAATCTAGGTATCTCTGGTGGCAATAATTTGGTATGTTTCCCTAGAAAAGTTTTATAGATAAATGCATGTGTGTAATTTATTGTAAGATATGTGTGTCCTCGTCATGATTGTACTATATAATTTTATTGCATATATAATAAAATTAAATTCTGTTGTTCTTTTTTATTAAGTTATAGAATTAGCCTAAATAAATTATTCTGTTATGTGCTTTTTAAATTTTACTTCCTCTTTTCTTGATGATAATTGCATTTTGGTACACATATACATAGCTCATTTTTTATTAATTATTATCATACATTATAATTAACCTATATAAATTTTGTTGTTGTTGTTCAGTTGCTAAGCTCTGTCTGACTCTTTGAGATCCCATGAACTGCAGCACTCTAGGGTTCCCTGTCCTTCACTATCTCCCAGTTTGCTCAAACTCATGTCCATTGAGTCAATGATACCATGCAACAATCTTATCCTCTTTCATCCCCTTCTCTCCTCGCCCTCAGTCCTTTCCAGTATCAGGGTCTTTTCCAATGAGTTGGCTCTTCGCGTCAGGTGGCCCCAAAGTATTGGAGTTTCAGCCTTCAGTGTCAGTCCTTCCAATGAATATTCAGGGTTGATTTCCTCTAGGATTAACTGGTTGGATCTCCTTGCAGTCCAAGGGACTCTCAAGAGTCTTCTCCAACACCACAGTTTGAAAGCATCAATTCTTCTGTGCTCAGCTTTCTTTATGGTCCAGCTCACATCCATATATAACTACTGGAAAAAACCCACAACTCTGACTATAATGGACCTTTGTCAGCAAAGTAATGTCTCTGCTTTTTAATATGCTGTCTAGATTTCTCATAGCTTTACTTCCAAGGAGCAAGTGTCTTTTAATTTCATGGCTGTAGTCACCATCTGCAGTGATTTTGGAGCCCAAGAAAATAAAGTCTGTCACTGTTTCCATTTTTTTCCCCATCTATTTGCTGTGAAGTGATGGGACTGGATGCCATGATCTCAGTTATTTGAATGTTGAATTTTAAGTCAGCTTTTTCACTCTTCTCTTTCATTTTCATCAAGAGGATCTTTAGTTCCTCTTCACTTTTTTCATGAGTTGCCTCTTAATATGCTCTACATTTTTCTCATTATGTCATCTTTTTCTTTCAGAGTTGAAGCTCTTTTTATTCTGAAAGTTAATCCTTTTGAAAGATACTCATTGCAAATATTTATTTTATGTGTGCTTATGGTATTGTTTGATTTTATGAATTTTGGGTATTATATCTTATTTAAGGAGGCCTACTCAGCCCAATATTTGAAATTAGCTCCTATATTTTATTCTAGTATTTTAAACAGAGGAATTAGGTGCTCATGAAAACTTCAGTTTTAAATTTTGGCTCTATTTATTAGCCTTTTGACAATGGGAAAGGCATTAAAGTTCTTTATATTATTAATAATTTCATAATATCTTGTATTAACCCTTATTTAGACTTAATTGCAAGTTTTACCGATTCATTTGTTCACTGTTTTAAAAATAATCAGTATTTGTTGAATTAATTTTAAAATGTTTGACTATTATGAAATTTTCTAACATACAGGAAAATTATGGAGAAAAAATCTTGGTTAATTGTTTTAATACCAGTTTTATAAAATCTTAACATTTTGTCATATTTTCTAGACATGTGAGAAAGTATTGCAGACATAGTTGAAGCCATCTGTGTACCACACCTCGACCCCAATACCTACTTCACTGCTACCGTGAAATGATATGCATTATTCCCATGAATTTTAAACATTTTGAATATACACATTCATATAACAAAAATTCTTTGCTATTTAAATAACTCTATGATGTGTTTTTGAGAATATGTTTTGGCTTTTCTAAAATAAATGTTTATTATTTTTCCTTTATTTTTAATTGAAGGATAATTACAATATTCTGTTGGTTTCTACCATATATCAACGTGGATCAGCT
Organism: Okapia johnstoni; assembly: GCA_024291935.2. Classification (NCBI taxonomy): domain Eukaryota; kingdom Metazoa; phylum Chordata; class Mammalia; order Artiodactyla; family Giraffidae; genus Okapia; species Okapia johnstoni. The sequence continues at coordinate 32,359,391 of CM044308.1, read as the reverse complement.
ATAGGTATGCATATGTTGACTCCTTCTTAAGCTTCATTCCCACCTCCCATCCCATCCCACCCCTCTAGGCTGTCACAGAGCCCTGGTTTGAGTTTCCTGGGTCGAACAGCGAATTTCCCCTGTCTATCTGTTTTACACACACATACACACACACACACACACACACACATATATGTTAGTGTATATGTTTCCATGCTACTCTCTCTATTTGTCCCACCCTGTCCTTCCTACCCTTACCCCTGTATCCATAAGCATTTTCTCTATAATTTTAGACATAGAATAGCTGGGTCTTAGCATATCCACACCTTCAACTTAAACTGTTATTAGTCAATATTAACCGGAGAAGGCAATGGCACCCCACTCCAGTACTCTTGCCTGGAAAATCCCATGGACGGAGGAGCCTGGTGGGCTGCAGTCCATGGGGTCGCTGAGAGTCGGACATGACTGAGCGACTTCACTTTCACTTTTCCCTTTCAGGCACTGGAGAAGGAAATGGCAACTCAGTATTCTTGCCTGGAGAATCCCAGGGACGGAGGAGCCTGGTGGGCTGCCATCTGCGGGGTCGCACAGAGTCGGACACGACTGAAGCGACTTAGCAGCAGCAGCAGCAGTCAATATTAACAGATATGACCAGATTTTTTTCCAGAGTGGTGGAACCAATTCCACTCAAACCATGAGTGTATGGATTTCCCCATTTTTTGTACCCTCATTAACAAATATTTTATAAATTTAATTTCACAAGTTTAAAGTTTTGATTTTTACATTAATTCTTTAATCCCCATGGGGATGCTTTTATCTTTGTAGAAGTGAGCTAGGGACCCTAGTCATCTGGCTAATGAACAGTCCCAGCATGGTTTCTTGAGTTGTCCATTCCTCCTTCACTGATTGTTAGCACTTTAGTTACATGCAGTTTTCCTGAAGGCATCACTCTGTTTCTGGACTCTCTATTAGACTCTGTAGCACTGTTTGTCTTTCTTGACTTGGACCACACTGTCTTAATTACTCTGGCTTACTGTGTCTTGATATCTGTGAAGGCAAGCCCTCCTATTTTGTCTACCAAACTGTCTCGATCCTTTACTCTTTCATACAAATTTTGATATCAGCTTAATTACTTTATTGACCAGAGTTGTGGTCATTCAAACTATTGAGCATTTTTTGAAAGAATAAGTCATTTTAGTGTATAATTTTTTTTCTCCCCAATTTCCTTTCACCTCTCTTTTTCTGGGCTTTCTGTACTTCTGCACAGAAAGACCTGGTTGACAGATGTTGGAATTCATAGATCTATACTCCGTGTCTGATCTCCTAAATGTTCCCTCATACTTTTGGTCATTTAGCTTTAATTTCTGTTTTGCATGGCATTCTGCGGCAGTCCCTATGATTAATTTTTCAGCTGCATTTCATTTTCTGTTCATCTCACTTATCGATTGTTTTACTAATTTCTTTCTCTTAGCAGCCTCATTATTAATGAGTGAGTTATCCTTTGAATCTTTCAGAGGTTCCTAGCTGTGCTTGTTTTCAAATGCTCCTTGATTACTTAGGGCATTTATTCTTTTGTTTGCAGATTTTATTAGTTTTCCTTCATGTCACTGTTCCTCAAATGGTTACTGAATATTTGTTGTCTATTATACCTCCAGTTTATACTTGAGATTGCTCTTGGCAGCAGGAGAATATTTCCGGGTTCAGATAAAAGTTTATGAAGTCTTGGTAGTGAATATAGATCTGGATGATGACCTCACTCCTTCTGTGTATGCATATATGTGAGTGTGTGCATGTAGCAGGAAGATGGGCAGGCTGGCTTTCTTTTAGAAAATGCTTATTATGAATCTTCCATGTACAAGGAGGTGCTTTGTGTCCTTCATGACTGCACTAGGTCCCCTGGAGCACCTGCTTCTTTGTCCCCAGGCTTCCATTTTTAAAGGACTCTACTTGTGAAAGGCAGTGGCTCAGAGTAAGCTTCTGGAAGCAGGAGACTGGTAAAACCAACAAGGAGAGTCATAGCTCACTCTTTCCCTAGGCTCTACTACCTCTGAACTTGGTATTACTCCATGATTCAGCTCTGTTGCATTCTTCCCAGCACTTGATTCTCATCAGAAAATCCTTTCTGTTATGCTGTGCTGATGATACACTTTCTGTCTTGACAGGATTGCTGAGGATTTGTTTTTATGTCATTTCAATGTGATTTCTTTTGAAGTAAGAAAAATGAAGCCAGACATCTTGAACCAGTTGTTGAGTCAGCAATTCAGAACTGAGTGATGCATCATTTACATTGTGTTGTGTGCTCTGATTAGAAGCAAGTGAAATAATAAGTTCACTGCACAGGAAAACCGGGTCACATATTTAACTGTATTTTCCATGGGACTTAGAACAGCAGGTATTTTTGTTGTTGAATGATTACAACCACTTTTTCTCAAAATCATTCAAAATTTCAAAAAGATTTATTCCTATAAAGTATTCAGGTAAATGTTGCAAAATTTTCCTCTTATTCTTTTAAAGTACTACTTTATTTTGCCTGAAATGCTCCAGATATCATCTCTTTATTCCCCAAACTAAGCTCAGAAAATATTTTGAGCTTTTGAATTTCAGTGCAGTATTTTGCCTTCCTTTACTTTCCAACTTCTAACACACATGTGTTAGGCCAATTGTTACAGACTGAATGTTTGTTTCCATCCAAATTCATGTGATGAAGCCCTAATCCCCCATTGTGATGATATTAGGAGGCAGAGTCTTTGGGGGATAATTAGGTTTAGGGGAGGTCAGGGTGTAGGGGCCCCATAATGGGATTAGTGTCTTTATAAGAAGAGAAAAAGACACCAGCACTTCCTCTCTCCACTGTGTGAGGATGAAGCAAGAAGACAGCTGTCTACCAGCCAAGAGGAAAGCCCTCAGAATGAAATCAGTGTTGCTAGCACCTTAATCTTGCACTTCCCAGCATCCAAAACTATAAAAAATGCATTTCTATTGTTTAAGCCAATCAATGAATGGTATTTTGTATGGCAGCATCTTGCAGACTAAGACATCAATAAAGACTGGAATTTCCTGCAATAAGACATCCATAGTGACGTCTCAATAATAAGGCTTCAAATGGAGACTTGGAAGTAACTGATTGCATCAACCTATATTCAGCCCTTATCTCTTATTTTGCTTGTAGTTTTGTGCTCCCAAAGAACAAAATACCTGCCTTTATTCTAAAATCTATTTTTCTTGTATTTAGACACGTGAGTACCTCGAGTGCTTTTTTTTCATCCTTAATAATGTAAATAGAATAATTTCTGAGAAATAATAGTTGCTTCTAAGTGAATGAATCATATTTTTAAAAGCATATTTCTCTGTTATATAAAATACAAATAACTCAAAGGGGAAGGCTTTTTTATAAAATTGTTTTGAATCCAAACAAAAATTTAAACTGATCTAATAGCTTAGCATTCATTGTAGGAAGAAGCTCTATTACTGACAACTGCAGGTCTTGCTTCTGAGCTGATGGTTAGCTAATTGACCAAATCACATTATTGAATTGTGTTTTCAGACCAAAGATTTGCCTCAGAAAATATGTTGACATATTCTAAATATTTTAGATTTTGATATGTACACCAAGCTTTGAGAAAATATGTAGGTTCTTTCATTGCATTTTGAATCAAATAATAACAAGCAATAAAAATTCCTGGTTGTGAGGGATGGAGAAGTGAAAGAGCCCCTTTATTATATTTTCTTCCTAAGTATAAATCATGATAATTTCTTTTGAAATAAACATAAATATGACTCCGCAGTCTTATCAGTTACCCTTGCAATCACAAAGATTTACCATGTGGCTGAGGATCCCAAGTAGTTAAGGAACTCACTCAGGAAGTGACAACAACAAAATAAGCTTCTGTGTCCTGGTGACATGGGCCTTGCTGTGGTTATTACTAGAAAGCTATAATAAGTGCTGCAGGCCCCCAGTGAGGTTGGGTAATGAGAGTACTTCACTTCTGCTCAGCATTGTTTGCATATGATAAATCATTTTGACTGAATTACCAAAGTTTAATTTTGTTTGAAATGTACTAATCAAATAACAGATGCTGTGTCTTAGCTGAGGTGAGTGTGACATCACAATTGCTTCATAGTGGCTGTAAAAAGCAGCATTGAGAGGTGTTTCTAAAAGGGAAATGGTTCTCTATTGATAGCACTTAAAAAATCAGAAGTAGTAAATAGTCAAAGGGTCTTTTGTTTGCCATGAAAAGATCTCCAGGATATGATGCTTCATGAATCAATGAGTTTAATAAGTATATACTTTGTGGATGGCTTTTACATGTTTTATTTCTATCACCTTCCTTTGCCACCTATGTCTCCCTCCCCACTAATAAAGCATCCCACACCTTTGTGCACCACTCAACTATTTATATTTAATTGTAAGCACATCATGGGGAAGAGGGTTTGAGTCCTTTCCCAAGTAAATGGGAATGGAAACGTGATCTGTGTTTATACCCAGTCTTAATTGTCTAAACTTCCTGGTAACATAACACCTATTTCTATAATTTTCTCTCCAGCAAGCAATGTATGATCCTATAAGATGCACTTCATCTAAGTAATGAAATGTGGATCTAGACTATGAATATATCTTAAATCTATTATATTCCTACGATGTGTTCTTTTCTCCATTTTAAGATGCTTAAGACATTCATCAGTTTTATTCTGTTATTCTGGTTTGTATTAGATGAAATTTCATAATTTCTCAGAACATCTTGATTTTATTTTCTTGCCAAGTGGCTGATTTACTTTCAGGATCCTCCAGATGTGCTCTCTCAAAACTGGTAAATTAAAATGTCTTGCCAGTCTTCCCTGTGACTTTATCATTTTCACCAACCTTTGAAATTGACAAGTCAGTAAACCAAACTCCCTCCTCTCCAAGCAAAGAATGCTTGCACCTTATAGAAGATCTGCAGACCCAAATTCTAATCCCAGCCCCACTTAATACTTGCTAAGTCATGTTGATAAGTCATTAAACTACAGTGTAGCCTTATTTATTAAATGAATTGCTTCCTGACCTCAGTGTGTTCTCTCTAAAGTAAACCCGAGGTACTTGTGCTTTGCAAGTAACATGCTGCTGCTGCTGCTGAGTTGCTTCAGTTGTGTCCGACTCTGTGCAACCCCAGAGATGGCAGCCCACGAGGCTCCTCCATCCATAGGATTTTCCAGGCAAGAGTACTGGAGTGGGTTGCCATTGCCTTCTCCATGCAAGTAACATGTTTGGCAATAGAACAGCACAGTGCAAAAGAACTCTATTAAAATTGTATTACTAGAGGCAAATAATCAAAATTTTATAATTGTAAGAGTAGAAAAGTACTAAAAAGTGGTATTAACTGATGCTAAACTCTGAAGATTTGAAAACAAGTGTGAAAGTGAAAGTTTCTCAGTCGTCTCCCACTCTTTGTGACCCCGTGGACTATACAGAATACTGGAGTGGGTAGCCTTTCCCTTCTCCAGGAGATCTTCCCAAACAAATGTGATGAAAGTTAAAACAAAACAAAACAAAACAAAATCCAAGGTTCTGTTTGTACTTTTTAGTAATCTGGGTACACTTGGAGATTTTATATCCATTTTTTATAGGTGCATGTATTCATAAAATTGGAAGGGAATTCTGAAACTATTTAATCCAATTACTCTCTCCATCTCCTTGGGTTCTTGAATGCTTGAATCATTTCCATATTACCTTGACAAGAGATTATTTAGTATCAGCTGAAATATCTCCAAGGACATGCACTTTGATAACTACATTTACCTGCTTGAAAATTCTCTCAAAGTCTGCTTCCTTATACATTTTACTCGGTAATATCTTTCCAAGGAAACAGAAAAAAAAAAAAAAGAACAAATGAATCAAACCAAAACAAAACAACTGTATCTTACATATTTAATAGCCCTTCAGATATTTGAAGAGAATTATCATGGTCCCAAGTGTCTTATTTCTCAAAAGACTTTCCTTTTCTTTATGGCATCCCATGGCATTGTTCTTTCTTCCCTTGGCCCTCACTGCTATCCGTAATCCATTTGGCATGTGTCCTTCCAAAAGTCTGCTATCAGATGAACTTGGACTCCAGGGATGGTCAGAGTAGTCTTATGTGAGCTGAATTAGCCAATATGCTCCTGGCTTCATTGTATTGTGAACTAATAGGTCTCCATCTGCCAAGACATAGGACAAAATTGTCATCTTTTCTTTTTTCTCTTTCATTCATTTATCCATTCATTCAAGAAATACTTTTTGAGCACATAGTATTTTCTGACATTTTCTTACATGTTGGAGATCAATAATGACCAAGATAGAGTTGAAATTTGCCCTTATGGAATTTATAGTTCAAAAGAAGAGAGAGGTAGAAAACGTTACAATTTGGGACTTGCTAAGTAAAACGTCAGGTACTAACACAGATAGTAATGTGGTAAAGGGAGGAATGTAAATTAAATTAGGTTGTCCACTAAGTTCTGTTCTGGAAGATGCCATTTCAGTTCAGTGCTTGAGAATGAGAAGTAGCAAGTCTTTAACCATGTGTTTAGAGCTGTCCCCTGTCACTTTGCAACTCCACTGCCCATGTTGGTTGTAGTTTTGTCCCTCTAGGGTGGCTATCCATCCTGGGTGCCCACCTCTTCTGGATTAGCCAGAAGGGCTTTAAGAAGGACAACAAAGATAAATGGTGGAGTGGAACACTGAGCTAGGGCTTCAGTGAGCTATTGAACTAAGTGGGGAAGAAGAAAAATTGACTTTTATTCTATCCTCACATTTTTAGAATGCTTTATTTTGTAGTATGTTACAATATGGACGACAGAGGATAGATGGTTGGATGGCATCACTGACTCAATGGACATGAGTTTGAGCAAGCTCTGGAAGATGGTGAAGGACAGCAAAGGCTGGCATGCTGCAGTCCATGGGATCGCAAAGAGTTGGACATGACTGAGCGATTGAGCAACAACTGTACATAAAAGCATGGTACATCTTCAGTACCATCTTTGACAGAGCCAAAGAAATGTAGTAATTTATTCCCTAAGGTGTAGTGAAACATGAGCTATGCAAAACCCAATCTTCCATAACTTTTTGACTTCAATACTAGTTATACATTTATGTCTGTATAACTATGGGAAATACCTTTTTGGTAGCAAATAAATAGAGGACCTGAGGATAAATTAGGAATTTGGGATTAACATATGCACACCAACTGGTGCTTTCGAATTTTGGTGCTGGAGAAGACTCTTGAGAATCCCTTGGATAGCAAGGAGATCAAACCAAATAATCCTAAAGGAAAAAACCTTGAATAATTCACTGGAAGAACTGATGCTGATGCTGAAGCTCCAATACTTTGGCCACCTGATGTGAAGAGCCGACTCACTGGAAAAGACCCTGATGCTGGGAAAGATTGAGGACAGGAGGAGAAGGGGATGAAATAGGATGAGATGGTTGGATGGCAAAACTGACTCAATGGACATGAGTTTGAGCAAACTCTGGGAGACAATGAAGGACAGGGAAACATGGTGTGCTGCAGTTCATGGGGTCACAAAGAGTCAGACATGACTTAGAGACTGAACAACAAGAACATATATAAAATAGATAATCAAGAAGGACCAACTCTATAGCACAGGAAACTCAACACTCTGTTATAACCTATACAGGAAAAGAATCTGTAAAAAAAATTGGGTATGTGTATTCAGTTTCAGTTCAATTGCTCAGTCCTGTCTGACTCTTTGTAACCCCATGGACTGCAGCATGCCAGGCTTCCCTGTCCATCACCAACTCCTGGAGCTTGCTCAAACTCATGTCATTGAGTCCATGAGGCCTTCCAATCATATCCTCTGTCATCCCCTTCTACTCCTGCCTTCAATCTTTCCTAGCATCAGGGTTTTTCCAGTGAGTCAGCTCTTCCCATCAGGTGGCCAAAGTATTGGAGCTTCAGCTTCAGTGTCAGTCCTTCCAATGAATATTCAGGACTGATTTCCTTTAGGATGGGCTAGTTGGATCTCCTTGCAGTCCAAGGGACTCTCAAGAGTCTTCTCCAATACCACAGTTCAAAAGCATCAGTTCTTCGGCTATCAGCTTTCTTCACAGTCCAATTCTCACATCCATACATGACTACTGGAAAAACCATAGCTTTGACTAGACAGAACTTTCTCAACAAAGTAATATGCTTTTACTTTTTAATATGCCGTCTAGGTTTCTCATAGCTTCTTCTCCCAAGGAGCAAGCGTCTTTTAATTTCATGGCTGAGGTCACCATCTGCAGTGATTTTGGAGCCCAAGAAAATAAAGTCTGTAATTGTTTACATTGTTCCCCCATCTATTTGCCATGAAATGATGAGACTGAATGCCATGATCTTTGTTTTTTGAATGTTGAGTTTTAAACCAGCTTTTTCACTATCCTCTTTCATTTTCATCAAAAGGATTTTTAATTCCTCTTCACTTTCTGCCATAAGCATGGTGTCATCTGCATATCTGAGATTATTGATATTTTTCCCAGCAATCTTGATTCCAGCTTGTGCTTCATTCAGATCAACATTTCATATGATGTACTCTGCATATAAGTTAAATAAGAAGGGTGACAATATACAGCCTTGACATACTCCTTTTCGGTTTTAGAAAAGTCTGTTGTTCCATGTCTGGTTCTAACTCTTGCTTCTTGCCCTGCATACAGATTTCTTAAGAGGCAGGTAAGGTGGTCTGGTATTCCCATCACTTTAAGAATTTTCCACAGTTTATTGTGATCCACACAGTCAAAGTATTTGGCAAGGTCAATGAAGCAGATGTTTTTCTGGAATTCTCTTGCTTTTTCTATGATCCAACGGATGTTGGTAATTTGATCTCTGGTTCCTCTGCCTTTTCAAAATCTAGCTTGAACACCTGGAATTTCTCAGTTTGTGTACTGTTGAAGCCTAGCTTGGAGAATTTTGAGCATTACTTTGCTAGTGTGTGAGATGAGTACAATTGTGCGGTAGTTTGAACATTTTTTGGCATTGCCTTTCTTTGGGATTGGAATGAAAATTGACCTTTTCCAGGCCTGTGGCCACTGCTGAATTTTCTAAATTTGCTGGCATATTGAGTGCAGCACTTTAATAGCATCATCTTTTAGGTTTTGAAATAGCTCTATTGAAATTCCATCACCTCCACTAGCTTTGTTCTTAGTGATGCTTCCTAAAGCCCACTTGACTTTGCACTCCAGGATGTCTGGCTCTAGGTGAGTGACCACACCTTTGTGGTTATCTGGATCATTAAGATCTCTTTTGTTTAGTTTTTCTGTGTATCCTTGCCACCTCTTCTTAATATCTTCTGCTTCTATTAGATCCATACCATTTATGTCCTTTATTGTGCCCATCTTTGCATGAACTGTTCCCTTGGTTTCTTTAACTATATGTATAACTAAATCACCTTGCTGTATACCTCAAACTAACACAATACTGTAAGGCAACTATACTCCAATATAAAATAAAATTTTTTTTAAAGTAATGAAAAATATCTATAGTTTGGAAAAGTCCAAAGATCTCTCTTTGAGTCCCATTACTACTATCCTGGTCCAAACCACCATCATCTACAACTGTAATTATTGCAACAGTCTCCTAAACAGCCTCCCTGCAAACTCTTTAGTGGCTTCCCATTGCATTTAGAAGAAAATCTAAATTCTTTAGTGGTGCATGCAAGCTCCACCTACTTGAACAGAACTGGTCTTGCCCACCTTGCCTTTCTTCAACTCTGCTATGCCAATCATCTTCCTGATTTATCACCTTTAACTGGCTCTTGTCTCATCCTGCAATATCCTCCTCCCAGTTCTGACTTAATGCCTCTCATCATTCAACTCAAAGGTTATTGTCTCAAAGAGACCTTCCTTATCTAGTCACTCTAAATAGTCCTTTGGTGGTTATCATATCACATTGTTTTATTAGCATGGATTACTCCGAAATGATCTTCTTTTTCATGTCCTAGTTGACTGTGTCTCTCTTACTAAAATATAACCGCACCAGAGTTAGGGGCTAGAGGGGCTTCTCTGTCTGTTCATTGCTACTTCCTGTCACTGTAATGTTACTAACTATTGTTGAATGAATGAATAAATAACTTGTAATTGGATAGTCTAGTATGAAGGAAAAAGAACTTTAACGAACTGGGTAAATCTAAACAAACAAAAGCTTGTTTATATAAAAATATAAAAAATATAACTATATAAAAGTCTATTTACGAAAAATATAACTTATAAAAGTCTAAAACTGAAAAGTATTTCAGAAAGAATTGGAAGCTTAAGAAACAGAATAGAACATGTAAAGAGGTGGAAGAAGCAAAGAATGAGGAGCACCAGCCATAATGGTGGTTACAGATTAGAGCCGGCTGTGTTGCAGATGGCATAATATTCCATTGTAGGGCTTCCCAGGTGGCGCTAGTGGTAAAGAACCCTCCTGCCAATGTAGGAGACATAAGAGATGTGGGTTTGATTCCTAGGTTGGGAAGATCCCCTGGAGAAGGCAACCCACTCTAGTATTCTTGCCTGGAGAATCCCATGGACAGAGGAGACCAGCCAACTACAGTCAATGGGGTTGCAACGAGTTGGACACGACTGAAGTGACTTAGCACACACAATATTCCATTGTGTGTGTGTGTGTGTGTGTGTGTGTGTGTGTATACCACATCTTCTTTTTCCATTCATCTGTCGGTGAACATCAACATAGGTGGTCCTAGAAATTATCACACAAAGCAAGATAAGCCAGGCAGAGAAAGGTAAATATCATATGATACTACTTACATGAAGAATCCACAAAAAGATACAAATGAACTTATTTACAAAACAGAAAGAGACTGGCAGACATAGAAAACAATTTGTGGTTACCAAAGGGGAAAAAGGAGTGGGAAGAGGAATAAATTAAGAGATTGGGATTAACACATACACACTACTATAAATAAGATAGATAACCAACAAAGACCTACCGTATAGCACAGGGAACTATACACAATATTTTATAATAACTAAAAGGGAAAAGAATCTGAAAAGGAATAAATAAATATGTATACATATAACTGGATCATTGTGCTATATGCCTGAAACTAACATGATATTGTAAATCAACTCTACTTTAATTAAAAAAAATTAGTTAAAAAAAGTACTGGCTATATTGATGACATATAATAAACACTGATGATGGAGAGGAGAGACAGCTGGCCAAGCAGCTTGGATGTCTTGAGATGCAGAGAGCGTACTTTTCTACCACAAAACCCTCACAGGAATGGATGTGTTCCACTCCAGGCTGACCAACAGCTGAGTTCAGTGGTTTTGGACTGGAAGGTGACATTAACTCTGTGGGGTGCTGTGGTTTTAGTAAAACTTTATATTACCAATATTCATAGCAAAGTCAAATTCTTGTGAGGATCAGGGCAGGTCATGGGAGAAGCAGGCTGTGAGGAAAGCTTGTGCCCCACGAGAAGGACTAGCCGATCCTCAGCTGAAATCACTGCTGCCCCATGGGAAGATAGGCCCAGCATCATGAGATCTTTGGACTTTTCTAGAAGACCAGATATTTGGATTTTTATATAAAATTTATGTGAAATTTTCCTACATGTCAATGCTGTCAACAAATCAGTTTACAAAAACACATCATGGGCCAAACAAAAACATCTGTAGTTTCAACCTAACCCATAAAGAACCAGTCTGCAACTTCTCATTTACAAGTTCTTTCCTAATATTGTCCTTCTAGAAAAATCCAAGAACCTTCTGAAGTAAATAAGTGGAAATTTTAAATTTTTGATTATGGAATGAGCACATTCTTCCTTTAAAATAATTTGAAAATACAGGAGAGCATAAAAATTTGGAGACAAGATAGTCTGATGTGTTTCCACATTAGATAATATTCTATTGTATTTTTTCTATAGTTAAGACTAATGATCACTAATGAAATACACACATATATGCATATACACATACCTATATATACATACATAGCCAAGTAACTTTATGTCCTTCTGACTCTTTTAGCATCAGATTATAATATTAAAGCATTTTCTGGTTATTTAAACTTCTCAGGAATGTCATTTTTAAAGTCTACTCCATTGTAATTATGGATGGTCATTTACTTGAAGCTTTCTTCATTTTAGATGCTTACGTCATTTCCATTTTTTTTTTACTATAGCAAGTAACTTGATAATGAATGTCTTTATACCTAAATATTGACATGTATTTCACATTATTGCATTAAATGTGATAGCTAGAAGTAAAACAATTGGAATATTGTTGATGACTGAAACCAAATTAATTTTTAAAATTTTGCCACAAAATCCATATCCAAGAACAGTTTTGAGAATACATAACATATTCCTCTCTATCATTAAAAATGACATAAAGAAACATAATTTCTGCTTGATGTGTTTGTTTAATTACTAGTAAGAGTGGTTACCCCCTCATGGATCACAGCCTTGTCATTGTGAAGGGGATTGTATAACCCAATGAAGCTATGAGCCATGCCGTGCAGGGCCACCCAAGATGGACAGGTCATAGTGAAGTGTTCTGACAAAACGTGGTCCACTGGAGAAGAAAATGGCAACCCATTCCAATATTCTTACCTAGAAAACCCCATTGATAGTGTGGAAATGTAAAAAGATATGACACCAGAAGATGTTCCTCTCAGGTTAGACGGTGTCCAGTATGCTACTGGGGAAGAGCAAAGGTCAGTTACTAATAACTCCAAAAAGAATGAAGTGATTGGGACAAAGTGGAAATGACCTTCAGTTGTGGATGTATTTGGTGTTAAAATAAAGTCTGATGCTGTAAAGAATAATATTGCATAGGAACCTGGAATGTTAGGTCTGTGAATCAAGGTAAATTGGATGTAGTCAAGTAGGAAATGGCAAGATTGAACATTAGCATCTTAGGAATCAGTGAACTAAAATGAATGGAAATAAGTGACTTTAATTCAGATGACTATTATATCTACTACTGTTGGCAAGAATCCCTTAGAAGAAATGGAGGAGCCCTCAGTCAATGAAAGAATCAGAAAGAGTCAGAAACTTGAATGCAACCTCAAAAATGACACAATAATCTTGTTTCATTTCCAAGGTAAACCATTGAACATCACAGTAATCCAAGGCTGTGCCCCAATCACTGATGCCAAAGAAGCTAAAGTTGACCGGTTCTATGAAGACTTATAATATCTTCTAGACCTAACACCCAAAAAAGATATCCTTTTTATCACAGGGAACTGGAATGCAAAAGTAAGAAGCCAAGAGATACCTGGAATAATGGGCAAGTTTGGTCTTAGAGTACAAAAAGAAAAGCAGGACAAAAGCTAACAATGTTTTGTCAAAAGAACATGCTGGTCATAGCAAACACTCTTTTCTAACAATCCAAGAGATGACTCTACACATTTTTATCACTAGATGGTCAGTACTGAAATCAGATTGATTAGGTGCTTTACAGCCAAAGATGGAGAAGTTCTATACAGTCAGCAAAAACAAGACCTGGAGACTGAATGCAGAGTTCCAGAGAACAGCAAGGAAAGATAAGAAGGCCTTCTTAAAAGAACAGTGCAAAGAAATAGAGGAAAACAATAGGATGGGAAAGACGAGAGCTCATTTCAAGAAAATTGAAGATATCAAGGGAATATTTCATACAAGGATGGGCACAATAAAGGACAGAAAAGGTAAGAGCCTAACAGAAGCAGAAAAGATTAAAAAGAGGTGGCAAGAATACACAGAAAAACTATTAAAAAAGGTCTTATTGACCCAGATAACCAAGATAGTGTGGTCATGCACCTAGAGCTGGACATCCTGGAGTGTGAAGTCAAGAGGGCCTTAGAAAGCATCACTATGAACAAAGCTAGTGGAGGTGATGGAATACCAGCTGAGCTATTTCAAATCCTAAAAGATGATCCTGTTAAAGTGCTGCACTCAATATATCAACAAATTTGGAAAACTCAGCAGTGGCCACAGGACTGGAAAAGGTCAATTTCATTTCAATCCCAAAGAATGGCAATGCCAAAGAATGTTCAAACAATCATACAATTGAGCTCATTTCATATGCTAGCAAGATTATGCTCAAGACCCTCAATGTAAGCTTCAGTTTACAAAAGAAGTGCTGATTATTTTCAGGTTTAAAAGCTCTGTCACTGTAGGAAAATATGATGTAAGGAGCACTCTTGCAGCTCACATCACAGAAGCCTGGCTTCTGGTGCCCCCTCCATGGGCTGGTGTGTCCCAATTGCTTTCTGTGTGAGTGTGTGGGTAGCACACTGCAAGCTAAGCAGCTAGGATGATACATTGCCTGTAACTAGAGTCTGGAATTACAGGAATATTGAAAACGTGATTTGTAATTTTTACTCTGAAACTGAGGGCTCTTCAATTTTTACAGAATCAAAATGAGCTTTATTATTCTACAACTGCTCTCACTGAAAAACCTTTTCTTGTCTCTCTTTTTGCTCTGCAACAAATTATCTCTGATTGATCTTGTTGTTTTTTACATGAGCAGAATTTGAGCAGAAAAAATAGTTTGTGTTAATCAGTTGTGAGCTGTTCATATTAATTGATTAAACCACCCTAAAACCATTCTAAAATGGTTGGAATCTAAAGAATCTAAAGAAGGTTAATATTTTGAATCTAAAGAAGGAATCTAAAGAAGGTTAATATTTTGAACTGATTATTACGTTGCCATTCTACAGCTGTCATGAAGTATTTCTTACTGCAGATGCTTGTATAAAAATGCAGTAGAGTTTGCTTCACAGATAAAAAATAGAAGTTCTTCCACACAATAGGAAGGGAAGTCCTATGGTTTAGAAGGACTCCTATGAGGGGAGTCCTATGGTTTAGAAGGACAGTAACGTGTTTTTCAATGAGGTAAATTAGCAAGATGTCTGATATCTTGTGCTCCAAAGCCTAGCCAGTGGTGCTCAAGTTTTCCCCTTGAGCCACTGGCAAGTTACAAGGACTCCTGATAGATAGGCTTTGCATGACAGTGTGCTTACTCACTCAAGCATAGAATAATTATGTTAACTAGCATTTCCTGGTTCTTAAAAAGGTAAAACATGCAAGCCAAACCTGAAATGCTTTCAGAACCATGCAGTTTTTTCCCATAGACAAACATCTTTTGACTAATATCTTAATGGATATTTTAAATAAATTGTATTAGTATCTTTTAATGAAGATATTTTTGGAGACATTAGCTTTGGTCTGATGGTTGGGTTCTCAAGTCATGTTTTGGAATTCTTTGTGATTGTGGGCAAGTTAGTGTATCTCGTACAAAGAAGGTAACAATAGCTAACAACAGGGTGGTTGTGTGAATTAAGTGATCTAAAGGATATAAACTTCTTGGTTTAGTGTTTGGAATGTAGAAATAATGAATAAATGAATTTACTCAACAATGTTTACTGGGGGCTTATTATGTACCAATAATTGTTCTAGGCCCAAACTATCTAATATGGTAGACTCTGGCTTCATGTGGTTATTGAGCACTTGAAAGGTGGCTGGTTTAAATGGAAGTGTGTGTAAGTAAAAATACATGCTGGTTTTCAAAGCTTGGAACAGATAAACTGTCAGGTTAACATTTTTATATTGATTAGATGTTGATATAATATGATAAATTATACATTATGAAAATTAATTTTATATATTTATTTTTAAAAATATGGCTACTGAGACATATATACTTACACATGTGGCTCACATTATACTTCTAGTGGACAGTGCTGGTCTAGATGCTGAGGAAAAAGTGAAAACAAGAAAAACAAGCCAATAACCAGAGAAAGGCTCTTATAGAGTTTAGATATCAGGAAGTGAGAGGTGCATGCTAAGTCGCTTCCGTCATGTTCGATTCTTTGCAACCCTATGAACTGTAGCCTGTCAGGTTCCTCTGTCTATGGGATTCTCCAGGCAAGAGTACTGGAGTGGGTTGCCATTCCCTTCTCCAGGGGATCTTTCCAACCCAGGGATCAAACCTGGGTCTCTTATGTCTCCTGCATTGGTAGACGGGTTCTTTATCGCTAGTACCACAGATATCAGGAAGAAGAGATAGATAATATAAAGTGAACAAATAAATACCGTTGATCCTCGTTATTCATGGTTTTCTGTGAATTTATCTGGTTTCTAAAAATATGTATAACCCCCTAAATCAGTATTTGTAATATCTTTACAATCATTCACAGGTATGTCCTGAGTGGTAAAAAATTTGAGTCACTGTGCAAGCACGTATCTCAGCTGAAACCAATCAAGGCAATGCTCTTCTTGCTTCTGCTATCATTCTAAAAATAAGTATCCTGTCCATGGACTGTTTAGTGCCGTGATTTTTGCATTTCCTCTTTGTTTTTTAGGGGGCTGATTTTGCTGTTTCCAATGACCCCCCAGGGTAGTGCTAAAGTCCTGTCTAGTCTTCCTAAGCTTAAGAAAGTTATGATGTGTCTCATGGAGGAAATATGTGAGTTAGATATGCTTTGTTTAGACACAGCCATTGGATGTGAGTTCAGTGTTAACAAATCAGCAATGTGTATTAAATACAGTGTCTTTGAACAGAAACATTCATAAAACAAATTATATATTTTTACGAGGTGAACATTTTGTGTTCAGAGGCTCACAGGAACTTAACCTTGTATTTTCCTCAGGAGTATTGGTTCAGTATTTGCTAATTCAGTATCTACAGTGATTTTATAAAACATAATTGCCATAAATAGCAAGAATTGGCTGTAATATAATACAGTTAATGTCAGGCAGTGATGGACTTCCCTGGTGGCTCAGATGGCAAAGAATCCACCTGCAATGCAGGCAACCCAGATTCTATCCCTGGGTGGGGAAGACACCCTGGAGAAGGGAATGGCTATCCACTCCAATATTCTTGCCTGGAGAATTTCATGGACAGAGGAGACTGGTGGGCTACAGTCCATGGGATCACAAAGAGTCAGTCATGACTGAGCAAGTAATGCTTTTACTTTTCACTTTCAGGCAGTGATAAATGCTGTGTGAAGTATGAGGACTGAGAGGGATATACGTGATAGGGCTAGAAGAATTACTAATTTGGAAAAGACTGAGCAGAAAATCTCTCCAAGGTTGTAGAATTTGAGAACAGTAGCAGAAGATGAACGTGACAGCTTCTGAAAGCCAGATCCTACAGGACTTTAGGCCATGATAAGGACTTGGGATTTTATTCCATAGGTGATTGGAAGGTTTGGAAGATTTCTGAAGGTATGGTCAGTTTCTATTACATTTTAAAGGGCCACTCAGGCTTCTGTGAGAAGAATAAGTTGTAAGGGAAAGAAAAGAGAGGTAAGTTAGGCGGCTACCGCTGTAGTTCAGGTGAGAGGTGGTGATGGCTTGGAGCCCAAACTGGCTCTTACCACACTTCAGCTGTTTCCCTCATTTCCTGTCATATTTGCCCAGAATGCTAGGCATGCTTCTTTCTCTTGGTTGCCTAGTTGTCCCTGTCTGAGTTTTGGTTCCTCTCAAAGCTGATCATCTGTTAAGAACTACTGTGCAGTTTCTTTACTGGAAGTGATCCCAGGAGGCAGGAGTGAGGCACAAGGAGAGTGGGACAAGGTAGAATGTACCATCAGCACAGGGTGTATCATTGGGCTGATTACTGCTCTGAGCAGCTGGGGGTCAAGCCCTCTGGGGACTTCTAAGAAGTCCTCAGAATTAGCTTGGGGGTTGCAGATGTTTACCATGGGAGATTGGGACAACATCCATCCCTACTGATTGAAGACTATCCTTGGGAACATTGACTGTCTGCACTTCTGGGCTGTCCTGAGCAGACTGAGTGTGCTCCTGTGGCTTCAGGGAAAGCCTGAAGCAGCCAAGTGGGGAGGCACAGTGAGCACATGAACAGGGATACTGGCCACAGGCATGGGGCTCAGATCATCTCAGTACGGCTACAGTGGTTGGTGGCTCAAGTGGAGGGGGCAGGGGACACAAAAACCTCTACTCCACCCTCCAATTTCTTGCTGACAGTTTAACCTACCTACAAACTTGGGCAAACGTCACCTTGGAAACGTGATTAGCACTTTCACTCTCAGGAAACTGGGTTCTGTACCAGACAGACTACCTGAGACCCTGGTCCTATCCTCATCCTGCTGCAGTGTGAGTACTGCTCCTTCCAAGAAACTCTCTTAGGTATTTGCTGCCATAATGGATCCTGGCTGGGCATGATGATTTTAACTACAGGCTAGCTTCCTTGGGTGCCAGACCTATTGCTGAGTTCGTTCCAGTGCCAGTATTTGTTAGATGCTGACCTTGTAAGAGCCACAGAATCTCTGTTAACATCATTCTCTTTAATAAAAAAGAAATGAAAATAGGACTTCCCTTATAAAACTGTTGTGGGAATTAAATGAAGTGAAGCAATAAAACTCTTAGCCCAGCACCAGGTACATAGTTAGGCTCAATGTATGTTACTGGTTACTGTTATCCAAAATGCCTCTGCTTTTTCCTTAATTATCATTGCAAAGATCATGTGGGAAAGACTAGAGATATCTTCAAGAATATTAGAGATACCAAGGGAAATTTTCATGCAAAGATGGGCACAATAAAAGACATCAATGATATGGACCTAACAGAAGCGGAAGATATTAAGAAGAGGTGGCAAGAATACACAGAACAACTATACAAAAAAGATCTTCATGACCCAGATAACCATGATGGTGTGATCACTCACCTAGAGCCAGACATCCTGGAATGCAAAGTCAAGTGGGCCTTAGGAAGCATCACTACGAACAAAGCCAGTGGAGGTGATGGAATTCCAGTTGAGCTATTTCAAATCCTGAAAGATGATGCTATTAAAGCGTTGCACTCAATATGCCAGCAAATTTGGAAAACTCAGCAGTGGCCACAGGACTGGAAAAGGTCAGTTTTCATTCCAATCCCAAAGAAAGGCAATGCCAAAGAATGTTCAAACTACTGCACGATTGCACTCATCTCACACTCTAGCAAAGTAATGGTCAAAATTCTCCAAGCTAGGCTTCAACAGCACATGAACCATGAACTTCCAGATGTTCAAGCTGGATTTAGAAAAGGCAGAGGAACCAGAGATGAAGTTGCCAACATCCATTGGATCATCAAAAAAGTAAGAGAGTTCCAGAAAAATATCTACTTCTGCTTTATTGACTATGTCCAAGCCTTTGACAGTGTGGATCACAATAAACTGTGGAAAATTCTGAAAGAGATGGCAATACCAGACCACCTGACCTGCCTCCTGAGAAATCTGTATGCAGGTCAAAAAGCAACAGTTAGAATTGGACATGGAACAACAGACTGATTTCAAATTGGAAAGGAGTACATCAAGGCTGTATATTGTCACCCTTCTTATTTAACTTATATGCAGAGTGCATCATGAGAAATGCCAGGATGGATGAAGCACAAGCTGGAATCAACATTGTCAGAAGAAATATCAGTAACCTCATATATGCAAATGACACCACCCTTATGGCAGAAAGTGAAGAAGAACTAAAGAGCCTCTTGATGAAAGTGAAAGAGGAGAGTGAAAAGTTGGCTTAAAACTTAACATCAGAAAACTAAGGTCATGGCATCTGATCCCATCACTTCGTAGCAAATAGATGAGGAAACAATGGAAACAATTACAGACTTTATTTTCTTGGGCTCCAAAATCACTGCAGATGGTGACTGCAGCTTTGAAATTAAAAGCCACTTGCTCCTTGGAAGAAAAGTTATGACAAACCTAGACAGCATATTAAAAAGCAGAGACATTACTTTGCCAACAACTGTCTGTCTAGTCAAAGCTATGGTTTTTCCAGTAGTCATGTATGGATGTGAGAGTTGGACTATAAAGAAAGTAGAGTGCTGAAGAATTGATGCTTTTGAACTGTGGTGTTGGAGAAGACTCTTGAGAGTCCCTTGGACTGCAAGGAGATCCAACCAATCCATCCTAAAGGAGATCAGTACTGAATATTCATTGGAAGGACTAATGCTGAAGCTCCAATAATTTGGCCACCAGATGGGAAGAACTGACTCATTTGGAAAGACCCTGATGCTGGGAAAGATTGAAGGCAGGAGGAGAAGGAGATGACAGAGGAAGAGATGGTTGGATGGCATCACTGACTCAATGGACATGAATTTGAGTAAGCTCCAGGTGTTGGCGATGGATAAGGAAGCCTGGTGTGCTGCAGTCAATGGGGTCATAAAGAGTAGACATACCTGAGCGACTGAACTGAACTGAACTTTTCCCCATCACCACTTTTCACTTAGTTCTCCTCTCCACTGGCCATGGTGTGAAGTCTGAAGTGCTCATCAATTCTGGTAATGCTGTTACCAATAGCTTTGCAAGTCTCTAGGGTCAGGACTCTGATTCTGGTTGTCTTCTGACCAAGAACATTAGTTTTAAGTATCTTCACCTATGATGCTCTCTCATGAATAGATCCTGAATTAAATCTCACTTTCTAGTCATGATGTAGTCTATTTTATTCATGGATTTCTAATTCATGTAAGGGCTTTTGTCAGATTCTTAGTGATAATTTTGTTTATCGAGTTGTTGTTGCTATAGACATTGTTTTTAGTTTCACGTTTTAATTTTAATGAATAGTTTGTTTTTGCTCTTTTTCTTTAAAGGGAATAGGAATAGCAGAGAAAGGGGAATAGTTCTGAGGATAAACAATGGAAACTGGATGCCCTCTATACTCAGGTTATCTCTGCATAGTCTTTCTATAAACCTAAAGAAGATGCTCTGATTCCTCTACAGAGCCTTGCTCCAAAATTTATCTTGGAAAGACTGCTAGAGCAAGCTAAATTTCTATCGGGATAATTTAGGAGACTGAAGGCTATGTTTCTTTTGCAGGAGAGCAATGATACCAGTTCTATTGAGAATCTAAGAGTATGCCTGGAATAAACCTGCTTTCTGTGCTTGTTTTGAGAATGTTTCAAGCTTTTATGAAAGGATTTCATATGCTGAACTCTTTGAATTCCCTCTGTGGTGAATCACGCCTAGCATTTGAATGAAAGAGGAGGAACACGAAAGCACATAAAATACAGCTTCTTATCTCAAGAGGCATTTAGACTAGAGGGGACCTTACATGTATAATACATAAACAAATATATGAGGTGTTATGAAAAGGTGCAAAAGATAATGGTGATCTTTTATTTCTTTTTTGAGTAGAAGTGTTCATGGGAGAAGTCAAATTTGAGCCATCATTGTGGATAGGTGGGATTTTGGTACAGAGTTAAAATGTAAAAGCAGACCCATGGGTATTAGAGGATAAAGAAATATTTTGAGCAAAAGCAGAGGTATCAGAGTATATTGTAAGTTCATAAAATTGCAAATAGACCAGTTGGACTGAAATATAAACTGCCTGGGGGTATCATGTTGAAATTTCTTCATTTCCATCTTCATGACTTCTTTATTTATTGGAAAAGAAATGTTAAATTTCCTATAGTCCTAAAAAATAAGCAATGTATACACTTTATTCTCAATGGAGGTGTCAAAGAAACATGCTGTCACCTAAGTCAAAGCACATTTTCTACCTATTTCCTTGGCCTTTTTTTTTTTCTTTGCATGTTGGGAAACTTTTTTTCCATGTATTTGGTCTTTGTGAAAGTTTTAATAATATTCTTGGTATAGTTTCATTGAGTGGATTGTAGAAATTATTAATATTAACACTAAGCTTTACAAGTGACTACTAAGGTGAAAAATCACGGAAGTTTGTTGATTAAGGATCTACTTATTCTTTTAATTTCCTACACAAATTTATTTGACACATTCTCATTAGTAACATTGTGGCATGGAAATATATCAGCTTGGATTAAATTTTACCTTTGCTACCAGATGTGTAACCTTGGACACATTTCTGAACCTCTCTGCCCCTCTATTTATTTATGTGTAAAACGGGGATGACAAATACAGGCATGTGGCAAGAGTTAGGTGGAATATATTGAATGTCTCTACTCAGCTATAATGCAATGCAAGCTTGAAAACACCATATGATCTACTTTTTGATGAGTTGTCTAAATGCTCTCATGTCCTACTGAAAAAGAGGTATATTGTGCTGTGGGGAGACCAGTACAGATGTCCCTAGATAATAATGTAAGACGGGGAGTCTGGCTTACTGGGGAATGCTGAAGCACACCAGGCACCACTGTTCTTAATGGCCTTGACCTGTCATCAATCACACTCTCAGAACTCATGCTGTATTCTCAATACTGACTCACTGATTTCCCTCTGAAAAATGTGAAGGTGACTTCTTACCTTATATGTCATTCCTCTTTGATTTTTTTTGGTTTTGAATATAGTTTTTCCATCTCAGAGGTCTTCTCACTATTGGATCAACCGATACCAGCTGTTTCCCATTCCTGGTATTGTCTATTGTCCTACCTGGTGGTAACTTTTCTGCTTCCAACAAAGCAGGAAGCAAATGAAGTTGCAAGAGATACATACAGCTCACTATCTGGCTAAAAATTTGACTTGGCAGCAGGTCACCTGGGAGTTGCCAAGTCAAATGCAATAGAGAATGTGTGATTTGATTAAATGAAATATCAAGGTTCCTCTTGCTGACCACATCTCCTCATTTAGGGGCAGCTAGAGTTCTAGGCAACTACGTGCGGCAGCAGAGAAATCAGATGATCACAGCAGAGGTCCTCTCCAAGTCTCTGTCCCTGCTCTCCCACTGGCTACTTTTCTCTTCCACTTGAAGTTGCTCTGCCAGCTTGTCCCTCACTAAACACTTCATTTCCCCCTAAAGTCTGTGACTCCTCTAATCTTTCCTATCTCACACCCATAATCATCCACACAAATTTTAAAATCAGAATCTTTCAAGTCATTCTTGAGCCTTCTACCTTCTTTTTCTAAATATAACTTATCACAAGGTTTGGTCAGTCTACTTTCAAAGTCATCTCCCCATTTCCTCAACTACAGCCCTCATCCCAGTCACCATCATCTCTCATCTGGATATCAAAATTGTCCCCTAACTGTTCTCCTGGTGGTCCTTCTTGGTCCTTTGTTCCTATCTCCAACACAGTCATCACACCACATGAACATGGTCTTTAAAAAATTCAGTCTTATCAGCTTCCTCTTTTGCTAAAAGCTCTTTTATGGCTTCACACTGCTTTTAGAATAAAATCCACCTTTCTTACCTTGTGATTACTTGTATTACTACCTCCTACCTATTCTCCCAGTGCCTTTCCTGCTACTCCCTCCGTGGCTCTTTTTGTCTGGGTCATTCAAGTAGCTTCTCCTGTCTCCTTCTGATTCCTTAGTTAGCTAAGTTCTGCCTTGCCTTCCACCTACAGCAAGGCTCTTCTTCCACCTTCAAATAGATTGCTTCCCCTTATCATTCACGTCTCAATGTTAAACATAATCCATCATGGCTTAATTCACAGTAACCCCTATCCGTTGTTGTTATTTTTTAATGGCACAGTGGTTTCCATTGTATATATATATATATGTGTGTGTGTGTGTGTGTGTGTGTGTGTGTGTGTGTGTGTGTGTGTGTTGCATATATATTTTGCAGTTTACTCATTTAATATTTATATCCCATACTAGCGAGAAAGAGGAGAGTGAAAAAGTTGGCTTAAAACTCAACATTCAGAAAACTAAGATCATGGCATCTGGTCCCATCACTTCATGGCAAATAGATGGGGAAACAGTGACAGACTTTACTTTCTTGGGCTCCAAAATCACTGCAGATGGTGATTTCAGCCATGAAATCAAAAGACGCTTGCTCCTTGGAAGAAAAGTTATGACAAACCTAGACAGTATATTAAAAAGCAGATACATTATTTTGCCAACAAATGTCCGTCTAGTCAAGGCTATGGTCTTTCCGGTAGTCACATATATATGTGAGAGTTGGACTATAAAGAAAGCTGAACACCAAAGAATTGATGCTTTTGAACTGTGGTGTTGGAGAAGACTCTTGACAGTCCCTTGGACTGCAAGGAGATCCAACCAGTCCATCCTAAAGGAAATCAGTCCTGAATATTCATTGAAAGGACTGATGCTGAAGCTGAAACTCCAATACTTTGGCCACCTGATGTGAAGAACTGACTCATTTGAAAAGACCCTGATGCTGGGAAACATTGAAAGCAGGAGGAGAAGGGGATGACAGAGTAGGAGATGGTTGGATGGCATCACCAACTCAATGGACATGAGTTTTAGTAAACTCCGGGAGTTGGTTATGGACAGGGAGGCCTGGCATGCTGCAGTCCATGGGGTCACAAAGAGTTGGACATGATTAAATGACTGAATTGAACTGAGAGAGTAAAACCCTTGAAAGCAGATATAAAGCCTCTAGCACTGTGCACTCATAGGTGCTTTGGATATTTAGTTTGAATTGATAAATAGAATGAATACCAGTAAGGAGCAGTGAATCCTGAATAGGCATGAAGCTAGAAAATGCTTTGTTTCTGTGTCAACCATACAGAGAGGTCACATTGATTTTTTATTTGAATCCTTTTGTTTCATTTAATAAAAGTTTTTTTTTTTTTTTTGTCAATAAAAGGTGGTGAGGGTATTACTTTTCAAAATCTTTAAGGAGCAACATTGTTCCACAAAGCTGGGCTAGTGGGGAGAATTATTTCCAATGCCAGAATCTGAGTTGTCACCCTTCTCCCAACACACATATCAAACAGAAATAAGTATTTTTGTTCTCTTCAGAATCACATTCTCAGTGAGCCAAAGTCCTTAATATCTCAGTAATTACCAGGCCCTGGCCCTGGTCTCTCCATAGAGTTTGGAGTCATATCTTTAGGCCATCTCTTACACAACCTGGCTAAATCCAACTGATTTGGGGAACATTTTCCAGTTGGGAACTCAGGAGAACCTTTTGTTTAGATTTAGCAGGGTCATCCTAAATGTAATAGCATTTGGTTTATACAGTTTTGCACATAATGCTGAATTTATCATCTGATCAGCAGGGGTTTAGTTCAGAGGACACTTTAAATGCTCAGAGTCCTGGGTCCAATGGACAAAAAGTAGATTCTGGCTAGGATTGTGACCAAGGACAGAGACAGAGTCTAACAATGTATTTACTATGTTATCTGTCTAGGGCAAATGTCACTCATCTGTTAAGAATTAACAGCAAATCACCTGAGCTTCTTGATCTAGGTGTCCTGTATAACCCAGGGATTGTTCTCAAAGTGGCATAGTCTGTAAGTCATCCTTGTCAAGAAGATGCAAATGTAAGCGTCAGTGATACAAAGAGAGCAGAATTCAGAGAAAGCTGGATACAAGCTCAATAAACGCAAAGAAGCCAAAGTAATGGGGTCATGCAAAAATGAAAAGAAATCATTCCATGGCCAAAAGTTACTGATGGAGAGTAATACTGGATAGTGGCTTTCCAAAAGTTTTGACTATGGTCCTCAGTAACAAATGCAGCAATTTTTATAAGGAATATTTACCCAGAGTATGGATATACTTTTACCTTTCCTTTCCTTCCTTTCCTTTCCTTTCTTTTCTCCATCCCCACGCCTTCTTTCCAAAATAGCTAATCTCAATCCACTGGGCTAATTTCTTGACACTCTGATGGGTATTGACTTGCAGTTACCAGAACAAACAAACAAAGAAACAAAAATACATGAACAAAAGAAAAAAGCTAGCAATCAATCAATCAACAAACAAGCTTTGTTGTAGAACATTCTGGAGAGTACCAGAGTCAACCCCGCAGTGTAATGGTTCTGTACTTGATGTGAACTTTGAGCAAGCACGTCAGCAAAGATAGAATTTCCTGCAAATATTATAAGTGTCCTGATGCAGGCAGGGAATCAATAACCCAGCACTGAGTGGTGTGAGACAAGAGCCCTGTGGGCCACACACTATAAGATCAATAGAAATTAATCAACACAAGAAGGAAGCATGTATTGCACCAGAATAAATGGTTAAGAGCGTAAATGTGTTTCTTAGTGAGGAGTTAATATCAGAAGTCCATTTATTCTTTTTATTTGTTTATTCAACCAATATTTTTGAAAGATCCAGATCACATGTGGGGACAAGACACACCCTGTGCCTTTAAAGAACTTCATAGTGAACCTGCTGTCTATGGTTTGATATATATGATATGACAATATATAATCATATGTAATATAACAAATTGAATGGAAAGAAAAAAGCCATATAATTCACATTTCACATCACAGCTTTAGTTGTTTTCAGTTAACCCTTCTTGTTAACTGGGTTATCTTTAGGCATTGTATGTAGATACTTAGACAATGTGGACATCAAATCACAATTGCAGTCTAGAGGCTTGTAGTTAAGGGTAGAGAGCTCGAGTGAGTAAAACCTTTAAAATGAAGTTGATTTAAAAAGTGTATTTACTTTTTGAGTATTAATTATTACACTTGCATGTATTGAATGCACAGTTTAAAAAGATAGTTTCCCTATGAGATTGTCATACTAATGTTGAGTTTCAGAGTACACTTACACGATTCAATTTAGAAGTCCATTAGGTGTTGCCTTTTATTGATTTTTAATTTGGTTAATGTTTTTACCTACCTCCAACTAATTATAAACTCTTTAATGATAGAATTTTACTCTTTATATATTTCTTAAATGAGTGTGGGATATAAAATAAGTATTAAAGTTATGAGCTCATGAGATTATTACCATGGAAAATTGTTCTCCTTCCTGAAAATAAGGAGTAGAGTCAATAAGAATGTAAGGTTAAGAAAGTCATACTTCTATCTGTGATATAGTTTTTTTTTTTTTTTTCTAAATAACCTAGTCCTCATTATTGGTGCCAGAACTTACCCTCCAGTAGCCATGGCTACCTGGGCCCTAAGTAACCAAGAGTGTGTGAAGTCTATTGCTGGTTTTCTCAGGTTGCCATAGTAAATTACCACAAACACATGGCTTAAACTGCACAGATTTATTTTCTCAAATTTATGCCATTCCTCCCTCATAGTTTTGAGAGTTTGCTGGCAGTTTTTGGTGTTCCTTGCCTCATAGATGATCCTTGTCTTATGGCATCTTCATATCATCTTTCTTCTCTGCATATATGTCTTTGTTTTCAAATTTCCCCATTTATAAAAGTACACAGTCTATTGGGTTAGGGTCCATGCTTACAACCTCATCTTAACTTGATCACACATAAATAAGATCACACTCACAGGTAGGGAGTTAGGACTTGACATCTTTTGAGGGGACATAATTCAGTCTCAAATGACTATATTGTGAGATCTTTGATTTTATGAGAACATGACCTAAACCTTGTTATGAGAGCTAGACAACACCCTTGTCTATGCCTGACTTAGAGAGATATTTACCCACTTTTATTATGAGTTTAAAGGCTCCTCCCAATTCCTGCTGCTATTTTGTCAAGGGATTTTGTCAGCTTGATTATTCTACCATGTAAAGTACCATCAAACAGACCATTTCTATATTCCCAGTACCCCATTGTCATGCATCAAGCACCTTAAATCCCCTAGATTTTATTGTTACATGTACTCTTGCTTATAGGTGGGGAATCATAAGTAAAACTACTTCAGAGATTTCATTGTTATTTGGAAACAACCGAAAAAATAGGATCTCTATTTCAATATATGAAAAAATATCCAGCAAGCTGAGACTATATTTTTCTTTAGAATCCACAAAATAAGCAAGAAAACTCAAAAGTGTTACATTTTCTGTTCACTTGAACTCTAGCATCCATAACATCCCTCACATGGTTAATACACAAAATATCTAGTATCTGAGGGTGTTAACAACTGTTCTACTATAAATGTATGCACTTTGAGGATTTTCCCAGAAGCAATGACGTATAGACTAGGTTTATTCTAGTCTCCCAGCCCATATTTTGCTTGTGACTAAGGGCAAGCTGGTTAAGAAGATGAAATGGTTGCATGTTAACTGACTCACATGGGTATAAGTCTCACTTGTGATGAATGCTAAATCCTGCTAATGTGAACACCAGAGGATATTACCCAAGCTCAGATAAGGTATTATTCATTGATGAGATGGCTAACTGGAAGTTTTTCCTGTAAAGATACCAGAAAAGGTCAGGTGTTCACATCATGATATGAGATTTTAGAGGGATGGAGTGAGAGAAAGAAAAAGGAATCTTCACATCAGATATGATTTCAGTGATTATTACATTTTTTTGTATATCTTTTCTTCAAAAATAGCTCAGTATTTTAGATAGAAACACATTCTGTCTGAAAATACATCATTTGGCTGCTAAAGTACTTTCTAGGTAGTTTTCAGTGAAATACATTTGTATGGATATAAAATGATGACAATATTTGTATCATCTTAATATCAATACATATAGCACGCTGGTTAAGAGCATGAATTCTGAAACCAGAATGTCTGGGTTTGACTACTAACCTTGTACTAAACTAGTCAGCAAAGCAGCAACAGGTGTCACAGGCAAAGTAGAGTGTCCAGTGGGTTACTCACTGAGAAATACCTCCTGAGGAAGTATTTTTTTTTTCTCATGAAAGTGCCTTTTAATTGACTACTGTTGTAGACACTTGTTTTACTCAAGTGTTCAAGACACTTCCCTAACACAAATTCCAAGTCACTGAGGCTGTCCCCTGGCATTTGTACTTTGTGAATAAAAAATCACATTAAAAAAAAAATCCTTGGTGGTTGTGAACACTGAGACAGGCATTTAACTACACTTTGACTTTGTTCCCCGCTTTGTAAAATGAGTCTAAAAATAGGCCTATCTTATACATCCACTATGATAGCTAAATTATTTAATACACTGAGAATTAAATGACTTTAATACTTAGAACAGTGTCTAGCAAACAAGAAAAGTGAAGGGACAGTCCACTCTTTGTGACCCCATGGACTACACAGTCCATGGAATTCTCCAGGCCAGAATACTGGAGTGGGTAGCTGTTCCTTTCTCCAGGGGATCTTCCCAACCCAGGGATCAAACCCAGGTCTCCCTCATTGCAGGCAGTTTCTTTACCAGCTGAGCCACAAGCAAAGTGGTATATAATTAATATTATCTGTGTGCAGTCTGAACTTCCCAGGCAGCTCTGTGGTGAAGAATCTGCCAGTCAATGCAAGGATGTGAGTTCCATCCCAGGGTTGGGAAGATCCCCTGGAGAAGGAAATGGCAACCCACTCCATTATTCTTGCCTGGGAAATCCTATGGATAGAGGAGCCTGGTGGGCTATAGTCCATCAGCTTGCAAAGATTCAGACATGACTTAACAACTGAGCAGCAGCAGAGCAGTGTCCAGTCTGTATATATATTAAAAAAATTTCAAGAAAACTATATGTTTTGACTTTTTATTTCAGGGGAATTATATCATAATTTGAGAATCAGTTAAACTAAAATACATGTGATAGATGGCAATACAATAGAGTATGTCATTATATCCCAAGTGTTATGTATTATTTTGGGGGGTAAGCACAACCTTTCTCCTATTCTTTCCCATTCTTCTCTGCAATGTGCCTTTGTGACTTGTTCCATCAAGAAATGGAGACTATTTTTCCTGACCTCTGAGTCTGGACTCACTGTGTGCCTTATTTGGACCACCAGAATAAAGTGGAGGTGATGTTATACAGAGTCCCGGAGTTTACCTCTCCAGAGACATTGCAACTTCTGCCCTAACACTCTTGGAACTCTGCCCTAGGACTAATGCAAAAAAAAAAAGTTGGTCTAACATACTGGAAGATAAAAGGCCCGTGTAGGAAAATGAAGGTGTGCTAATCAACACCAGTAACATTTGTCAGACAGCAGGTGAGGTTGTCTTAGATCCTCCTGTGCAGCTGACACTCAAAGTGATGCTC
This sequence comes from Okapia johnstoni, assembly GCA_024291935.2. Taxonomy (NCBI): domain Eukaryota; kingdom Metazoa; phylum Chordata; class Mammalia; order Artiodactyla; family Giraffidae; genus Okapia; species Okapia johnstoni. The sequence continues at coordinate 32,329,763 of CM044308.1, read as the reverse complement.
CACATGAGTGAGCACAGCTGAGAAACTGCCCAGTCAACCTGCAAAATCATGGCAGACAGAAACTTGTAAGATACTGAGTTTAGGAGTAGTTTATTATACATCAATGAAACTTTTAGTGATGCAGAGTAAAATGCAATTGCTTTTTAGGGGTTTAAAGAAAGGCACTGGGGCTGTGGGGTGACTAGGAAAGGCTCATCAAAAAAATGTGACATTTTGACAGGCCTTGGAAGATGTCTTAACCAGTTTGTGCAGCTATAATAAAATAGCACACACAGGGATACCTTATAAATAACAGGAACACATTTCTCCCAGTTCTGAGGCTGGGACATCTAGGGCTCGGGTGCTAGCATGGTCGGGTGATGACCTTCTTCCTGGTTAATAGCCAGGCTCTTCTTACCATGTCTTTACATGGTGGAAGGATTAGAGGTCTGTCTGGAAGCTTGTTTTGTTTTTGTTTAGTCCCTAAGTCATGTCTGACTCTTTTGCCACTCTGTGGCTTGTAAAGGACACCAATCCCATTCACAAGGACTCCACCCTCATAACCTAATCACCTCGCAAAGGCCCTACCTCCTAGAACCTTCCCCTCATCACCCCCCGGCGCCACCCCCCAGCCACCACCTCCTCGCTGAGATACTGAAGGTATAGCTGACAAAGGGAAATTCTGAAGTTTGGTTATTAAGGTGGGAAGATAAGCTTGATTTGGTTCAGGTTGAGTGATATTAAGACTGACAGAAAAACGATACCTCGTAGAACAAAATGAAGCTACAGTGGAGGAGACAGTTAGAAATGTAGATTTGACCATCATCTGAAGACAACTTCAGACAATGGTGAAAGTGGATGACTTCACTCAAGGAGATAGTATGCAAGAACAAACAAACAGACAAGGGGTCAGGGCAGAATCTTGAACAATAAGAAGTACCAACAGCTGAGAATCAGAAATATTGAAGATTTCATGATAAAATGACTCCCGGAACTTATCAAAGGTTTCATTTGAAGAAAAAGCTGCACTTCTAAATGTTCTGTCATAAGTGGCCATGAAAACATTGAAAGGTCCCTAGAAAAGTGTAGCTGGCTTTGGTGAACCTCAATTAAGTCTTCATTTAGATAATGCTATATTTATCTCAGCTTTTTAGCTATACCAATTTATTGTAGAAAAAGCTACAAGATAATGTCAACATTTGATCTTTCTCACTTTAGTTGGAAAAGAAAGTATCTCAAATAGACATTTTTGTTTCCTGTTTGTGGTTTCCATGATTCTTTGAACTAGTCAAAAACATAACAGCTGTAGGAGAACTTTTTGTGATTATATGTAGGTAAGCAGCATATTTTGGTTTTAAGCTGAGCCAGGTTCATTTTAGACATTAGGCATGTGTAGGCAATGTCTGATCCAGAAGTCTAGTCTCTGACTATGAAGAAACCGCTAAGAAAGGAACTTATGAACCATGAAAAATTTGAAATTCATAAGAGAGGTTTAAGACCATGGACTTGTGTGGAAAGAGTCAGGTAATAAGTGTGTGCAGTTCATATGGTCCTGTGTTCTTATCCTGTACGGCACATATATCTCTTGATTTCCTAACACAGACACAGGAATTTATTCTACCTGAGTCCTAGCAATTAAGGTCAATGGACAAAATTAAATAAGACAATTATTTCCTTCAAGTCTCTGAGACAAAAGACAAGGCAGTACTCTTCTTGGGGCCAGGTAAAAGAGGAAAAGAAAAAGAGGCATCCTCTTGGCTTTTTGAGCAACAGTATGAAAACAAAGGCCACCATCATACAGACACTAGTTCCCTTTACAACCCTGGCAGGCTCTAGGAAGGATAGAAAACAGAGGTACAGATATTGGTAGGCTGGTTATTTCAAGGTGTAAAGATGCATAAGATACTGTCTGATATTTCTATTTTAGGGCTGACTATAAAGCAAAGTTGTCAAATGAGAAAGATTTAGAAGAGAAGGGATGTAGAATTGAACATGAAAGTAAAAATGTTAATAGCTCAGTCGTGTATGACTCTTTGCAGTTCCATGGATTGTAGCCCACCAGGCTCCTCTGTCCTCGGGATTCTCCAGGCAAGAATACTGGAGTGGGTAGCCATTCCATAATGATGAAATAGTCATTTTGAAAGGTCATAAGATTAACAGAATTTCTAAGCATTGTTGTATGCCCCTTTGAGTTTTGTGGCCATACAATATATTCAAACTCAGTTCAGTTCAGTTCAGTTTCTCAGTCATGTCCGACTCTTTGAGACCCCATGGACTGCAACACGCCAGGCTTTCCTGTCCATCACCAACTCCCAGAGTTTGCTCAAACTCATGTCCATTGAGTCGGTGATGCCATCCAACCATCTCATCCTCTGTCGTCCCCTTCTCCTCCTGCTTTCAATCTTTCCCAGCATCAGGGTCTTTTCAAATGAGTCAGTTCTTCATATCAGGTGGCCAAAGTACTGGAGTTTCAGCTTCAGCATCAGTCCTTCCAATGAATATTCAGGACTGATTTCCTTTAGGATGGACTCAGTAGGTGTGTGTTTTTCTCCAAGAGAAATTGTTTGGTTGCAGGTTGAGACTCAATGTGTTAGTTGAGTTTAATTACAACTGGGATTTAGCCAAGAGAATATGATGCAGAGAGAAATAAGCGAAACAGCATGTGACAATAAATTATTTAAATGATAGACCATGGAAACTAAGCTCTAACTAGAGAGGAAAGTGAGTACAGGTTGAAGGTGATAGTGAAAAAGCTATTGAATCTGTGGGCTGTCGGCTTTGATGGGGTAGAAAAGTAGTCAAGAAGAGTTGTTAAATAGGAATACTGAAAAAAGGAAATAGTTGAGCATTTCTTCATTTCTTTGCTGTGTAATGTTGAAACAAAACATCTGAAGATATTGTGTGATCCTTTTCCTGTCAATATGGGAAAATAAGATATCTAGAGATAAGTTACCTGGCTAAATGAGATTAAACTGTACAATACTTGATTGAAATTTTTAACAATCCAATAGGGAGACATAGGCTATCAATGCATTTTGGATTGGTAGACCTTTATAAAGAGCAGGAAGCATTTTTCATTGTAAATTCTGGCCTACAATCAAACTCCCAATTAACCATTCAATTATACCTGAAATTTGGCCTCCCCCCAACTTGTAGGCTCTGTAGGCTTAGGAGTAGAAATTGTTTTCAACTGGAAAGATTCATAAACATTAATTTAAGGTTTTGTCCCATATTATGTTTTTATATTGATTATAGGATTAGAGTAAGCATGAAGCCAAAAATACAGAAAGAGAAGTTCGTATCATGAATCTTGCCAGAACTGTGTACTTCAATTCAGTATTGTGCAGTTAATCTCCTTCTCAGACCTACTTTGATGTAGATTCTTTTGTCAGGAAGGACACTTCTTTATACAGACTGAGCTGAAATCAAATGCGTTTTTAGTGTAGGTGTTAGTATTATCCTCAGAAAGGACAGCCATGGAAACCAGGAGACCCTCTTCTCTCAGTATAAATAGTTTCTCCCTCTTATTTCCTCCATGGCTATTTATAGATCATAAGCAAACTAGAATATGATCAATCTGTCATCCATTGCCATATATTCCAGAAAAACTGAACTCGCTAAAAGTTAGCTCCAATCCTAACCAAAAATGTAGATACAATTTTTTATTTTTATTTTTTAAAGTCACTTTAAAAAATATTTCTTAGAGGAAGACAAATTGAGGAGTGGAGATTTGGCAGAAGTTGTTTCTTCATGTGTCAATTACTGGTAGTTAGATTATTTTCCTCATTTTGTTGATCGTAAAAATCCGAAGAATGATTCTCTATTTCTGAGTTGATAACTTGAGAGTTAGATAGTTTTGATTAGTTTTTCTGAACTTACATGGACATTTCACATCAACATGATAATATGAGGCAGTAATTGCATTTTATACAGTGCTGGTGTTGAATTTGTTTTGCATGATGCCTTCTTAAGTATTATCTCATACAAATCGTTTGAGTTTTTCCATGTAAAAAAGAAACTTCCTCATCAGATAATAAGAGTTATAACCTATTTCCTGTTTCTATTTGCTTTAGCTTCCAAGAAATTTGAAGAGTTTGATGCTTATCATTTCTAGTTTCTCTAATAAAATTGTATCTTCTATCCTCATCCTTAAATTTCATATTGTGTCAGATATTTCTATTTAATTAAAAAATGAAGCAACCATGAACCACCATTTAAAAAAATAGAATTGGAATTTCAGAATGTTAATACTGACAAAAACTGAGAAAACATAGAGTGTATTCTCCCTATTTCCTATCTGTAGAACGTAGAAAAGTGGGCTCAGAGATGCTATTTAAATTATATAGCTGGTAACTGACAGAGTCAGTGCTAAAAATAAGGTTTTCTCAATCTCAGCTTTGTGCAAGTTAGGGAAAAAAACCTAGGAATTATATTTGATGTCAACTTTTGCTGTCTGTTTTAAACTTAGCATTATTGTCTCTGGATTGTTATATATGGGTGAGATTTTTTATCCCAGCTTGACTCCAAACTTCCAGGTTAGTCTCCTAGTATCCAGTAAACATCTAAATAAATCATAGGCTGAAAATGGATTTTTTTCAGTCAATTATTTATTATCAATAATAATGTCCAACCTATTACTTTCCATGGAATATGATAGGCTTACCATATTTTGAAATTCTAAAAATACTTGGAGTTTATGTGATACTTTTTAACAAAAGAATTATATTAATACACTTAATTGAAAGTAGCACATTTTGAAGATGGTCCAAGATGGTGGCACAAGAAGACCCTGAACTCACCTCCTCCCACAAACACACCTAACCTAATGACTACAAATAGAGCAATTCCTCCTGAAGGAGACAAGGGATGCTTGAATATCTTCTGCAAAAACCAATGCTAGAAGACCTCATGGAGATGGGTTGAAGAGAGGAAGACACAGTATCTACAGAAACTCCATCCCTGATGCAGCAACCTACAATAGGGAGGGATATCATTGAGGGACCTGCCTGCAGACTCTCCCACCCTGAAACATGGTGAAAAAAATAACAGCTTAAAGGGCACTTAGATGATACTGAAGGAAATCCATTTACTAATCCTAGAGTGCTGCCAAACAGGCAAGGAACTGCTGGAACTCTCTTCAGGATCAGAGTCACCAGAGAGTGCTATTTTTTCCATTCTTCCTTCACCTTGATAGTGTGAACAAGAATATGGTCCAGGTGTTTTGACCCACCTACCAAGTTCCCTGGCCCATGCCAGTTACAATTTTCTCCCCAGGGCAACCCCAGAGTAGAGTGCCTTGGTCCCCCCACCTGCACTTGCTCTAGCTCCAGTTGTCTTACCAAGGTGGCCCTGGCTCATGCACACTCCAGCTGTCCTGTTATGGTGACCTCAACACAGCCTGTCCCTGCTTCTCCTCCAGCTGGCCATCAGGGTGGCCCTAGTGTGATATGTTCCAGGAATCTACTGGCTCACGTCTGCTCCAGCTCCAGTCATTCTGTCAAGGGGCCTTAGTGCATCACACCCCAGGACTCCCTGATCTGCTTGTTCCAGCTCCAACTGTTCTGCCAAAGTGGCCCTGGTGTGCTCTGAAACCCTCCTGATCTGTGCCTGCTCCAGCTCCACCAGTCTTTCCAAGGTGACTGTGAAAGTGTGCCCCAAGTCACTCCTATCTGTGACCATTTCAGGTCCAGGCAGTCTGCCAAAGTTGCCTGCCATATGCAGTCTACACAAGGGACATTCCTACATAAAGCCACAGAGGAAGCTCTTTCATCATTCTTCCAGGTTCCTATGCAATATTGTTTAATATTTTAGACATTAACAATACTTTTAACAAAACAAAACCACAAAAATGGGGGTTATATGTCTCCTCTCCTCTCTGAAAAAGAGATCACTCAGAAGGGAAAGAACCAAATTCTCTAGGTGGCTCAGTACGGTAGCCACTGGCCTAATGAATCTATTGAGAGCTTCAAGAATGCCTAGTCCAAACTAACATGTGCCTTAGTGTAAAATACACAGCAGATTTTGGAAACTTAGTTTGTAAAAAGTATAAAATATCTCAATAACTTTGTTATTGATTACCTACTGAAGTGTAGTAATTTAGATAGCATTTGCTAAATAAAATATATCACTGAAATTAATTTTACTTTTTTATGTGGCTACTAGAAATTTTTAAATGACTTATAGAGTTTGCATTTGTGGCTTGCATCAGATTTCTATTGGATGGAGTTGGTTTACATTGTCCCCAACTCTGTTCCACCAGAGTCATATTCCATAATATATCCACCTTTTTAGGTATTTCCCAGTTCAGGAAATGTCTAGTTATATATTATATATATAATATATTCCATGCTTTTTTCTCTCAAGATAAGCTCCAGCTTTCCATGTCTTCCTCAGTTTAAGGAATGCCTAAACATGCCCTGCTATGCATCCTTGTGGACTCGGATGTGGTGATATCTGACACTCTTCCTGGCAAACTTGCAAATTGTCTCCACATTTTGAGAGAAATTTTAATTAGACTATAAGTAAACAAAATAATTCAACCAAGGTCAGTTGCTACATCTAAGTGGTTAATGTTTTAACTTGTTAATATTTGTCTGGTGTTCATTTATTCCTCTCCTCACACATTAATTTATTCCACAGATGTTAATGAAGGCTTTCTGGGAAAGATGCTTGTTACATAAGGCTCTCCCAGATCACAGGACTGTGAAGAACTTCAAGGAATGCAGTACACACTATCAGCTATTGAAAATGTTTTGACACAGATTACTTATTTAATCACTCTCAGCACAGGCTTTGAGCACGCACTTATGTATTTGTTAAAATAGAAGGATTGCTTGATTTTTTAAAATGTATCTTGATATAGGCTGCTGCTGCTGCTAAGTCGCTTCAGTTGTGTCCGACTCTGTGCTACCCCATAGACGGCCCACCAGGTGGTGGCCATCATTATCCTCATGGCAAACATCCCCAAGTAATCAGGCTTCAGTTGTGGTGGACATCAAAGAAAATACTTCAAGGCTGGAGTGCCAAGATAAGCATTCAGTTTTATTCTTCTTTCAGTGGCAAAAACATGTAATCAACATGAATTATTCCATAACATTTGAGCATGTAAAATATTTTTCTAAATTAAGTTAAATTTTATACTGACTCCATCCTCTTTGCTTTTGTAATTAGGCACAAGTCAATCCTGCCTTTCTTCCTTTATTTGGGAGGAGGGGGAGGCAGATAAGGTATTCGCTTGGGTTCTTGTAAAAACTCCAAGACCTCTTGAATTCATTAGGGAAAATGTTAGGCTAAATTAACAAAGAGACCTATAAATTCAGTGCCCTGCACAAGTTGAAAATCTTTTTTTCTCACATAAACTTCTGAGTGGGTGGCAAGAATTGGTAGGATCACCTTCTGTGTCACTGATTTACTTTTCTTGACTCAAGGTTTTCATTTCTTGATCCTAATACCCACTTTCCAACTAAAGAAAAGGAAGAAGGAAGGTCTGGTCAACTTCTTTTATGGGGATGACCTTAAGGTTGTACACATAATTCTTTAATGACCAGAGGGTGGGCATAGGGCCATATCTAGTGGCAAAGAAACTTAGTAGTAGTTGTTACTGATTGGGTACCTCACTAAAAATTCTACCACCATGGGAGAAACATAAACACAGACTAGTTAGAAATCCCTCCACTTTTGTAATTGAAGAAAATTAAAAACTGGCCTCGAGATTGAAGCCCAGAGTGGTTACCACTGAGACTATGGTGGTTAAGTCCACATAGTCCCCCTGAGGATAGGGTGCTCCACTTTTTTGGTGTTCATTTCATAAACATCCATCCCTCCATACAGTCAGCTCAGTCAGCTCCTGGAAATAACATGACTCTAGGGCCAATAGAAGGACTCTGCCATTTGGAAACCTGCCTCCCCTGGGTCTGTCTGTCTGGGAAGGAACAATTCATTTCTGCGTTTGTGCCACTTTCTTTAAATCCTTCAAATTTAAAGGAAGTGTCTCTACCCTTGTATCCTGAGACGATTCTATTCTGTTCTTCAAAGGCCCTGACCACTTAAAGAGTAGGAGTTGTTTTTCAAAAATGTTTTCAGGAAAATAAAGCAAAATGCATTATTAATCCCTCCAGGATTAAGAAAATTAGACATTAAACTGGATGTTACAAATTGTCAGCTGTGGACAGATTGAGTCCACTGATGTATTAAGTTTGGTTTTCAAGGTTGGTTTGTTTAGGATTTTTTTTGGTGTGTGTGGGATTGTTTTTAAATTATATTGCTTACTAATACTAAAGAAAAATATATAATCCAGCAATTTCCACATGATTCAGTAATCCCACTTCTGGATTTACATTCAAAGAAAATTAAAACAGGATATCAATGAAATATCTGCACTCCAATATTCATTGAACATTATTCACAATAGCTGAGATATAGAAACCACTTGTGTCCATCAACCCACAAATATTAATAGATAAAGAAGATGTCATACATACATCACACACAATGGCATATTATTTAGCCATGAAAAAAGGAAATCCTGCCATTTATAACAACATGGATGGACCTCCTTGAGGGCATTATGCTAAGTGAAATAAGCCAGGCAGGTAAAGATAAATACTGCATGATATCATATATGTATAGAATCTGAAAAAAAGTTAAACTCATAGAAATGATGAGCAAAAAATTAGAAAAGAGGCTGGGGGATGTAGAAAACAGGGGACTTTGGTAAAAAGACATTAACTTCCAACTTTAAGAATAGGTCTGAGAATCTAATGAAAAATGTGGTGACTATAATTGATAACACTGAATTGTATAATTGAAATTTTCCAAGAGAGTTGAACTGAAATGTTTCCACCAAAAAGAAAAAAAAGAAATACATGAAAATATTTGAGGTGATGGATGTGTTAATTAACTAGTTGTGGGAATCCTTTCACAATGTATGCACATGTACCATGATGTACACTTTAAATATTTTATTATTTTATATGCCAATTATACCTCAATAAAGCTGAAATTAACAAAAATCAAAAACAAAGATATTCCTGGCTTCTCATGGAAAACTGGAAGATGTAGAATGTGGAGACTGGGCTGTATTTCTACAGAGTTGGAGCTGAACAGCAGCCATCCTGTTTAGGAAGAATGCGCACTTCACTATCCACAGATACCTTGTCCATACGTATCACTCAGTTATTTTGCCTCAATAGCCCTCATGGAAATTTTCTTTGAGATGCCTCTTCAAACGAAGAGAACTGGCTCTTGTATTAGGGGAAGGAAAAATCATTTTTATCTTCTGTTAAGTGCCTACAAAGCAAAAATCAAGGTACAAATTAGTAGCTCCCACTTCCTCCCACCAAAAAAAAAATAACAAACATGAACAAAAACTGACTTTAATAATGTTTTGCTAATATTGTGGATATAAGAGATGTGAATGTATAAAAAGCAACAAAAGAATGGTCCGATCATCCAAGTATGTTGAGAAACTGCACCTTCGGGTCCAAGAAACCTGTTACAAGAGACTGAAGTTAAGATGTTGAAAAAGACATCAATTTGTTTCCTGCTAAAAAATCAAAGAACAGCAAGTAAAAATCCTACAAAATGCTAATTTTAGTAACAGGGAAACATATAGGAAGAAGTTATGTCAACTTTTCACTTAATAAAAATGCTGAAGGAAAATCTGTGATGGTTTATTCCTTAGTCCTCTTAAGTGGAATCTCAGCACACTGTACTCACTCATGTGTCTAGTCTGTCACTGCAATTTTCTGTGAATTTATCAATAGGTAAATAAATAAAGAACACACATTGAAACCGGCCCTTTGTACTGTTTATTCCAAAAAGTTATTTAACTTCTGTGCCAGGCATATTATTTGGTTCTAGAAATTCAGGGATGAATAAAACAATCTGGCTTAAGTTGCTTATATGGGTCAGTGAGTAACCCTCATGAAAAAAATCTTAAAAATTATACTACAATAGGATATTCAATTCTATATGTTCTATAAACTGGGTACTTGTAACCTACCCATCAACTATGCCAGAAGTCAAGAACAAATAATTTAAAATAACTTGATTCTATGAAAGCAATCTTCTAGCAATGGTAGACTCCAGCGTAGAAAACAGCTCCTCAGTGTGAAGAATCACAGGTAAATTGGGCCAGAAGCAATCACAAATCATAGAGGATTCAACATGAAGTTTAAACTTCTGAGTCCCAGGAGTGTCTGGAGTTACAGAATGTTTGCGGGGAGGAGAGCGGGGAGTCAGGATGCCACAGGAAGAATTTCTATGTGAGCCTTTCTGATAAATTGCCTTAAAGTAATTTTAGAAGATAAGAGTTATCTGATTCATTTCATTCACTAATATTCCCCAAGTGCCTAGACTAGAGCTAGTACCATTATAGACGCCCAGTAGCTATTGAATGAACACGTGATTAAAAAACAGCAGAGAAAATAAAAAGAGAGTGGACCTTGCTGAGTTGAATTAATAATCTGGAAGATCAGTTTGATGTACAACCTCATAATCTGGAGCAAAAATACCAAGAAATGGGAATCATGATTTAAAAGATAAGAGGGTCACAAAGAGTTGGACACGACTGAGCACCTAACACACATACACACACTGGATAGCTAGATCCAGTTATTTAGTATGCAAATAGTAACACGTTTAAAAGGAGAAAAAGGAGATGGAGGAGTGGAGGGGAAGCAATGGCTCAAAAAACAAAAAAGAAAAAGGAAGAGAAAAAATTCTGAGCTGAAGAAGTTTTGTATTTTTAGATCAAATGAGCCTAACAAGCAGACCAAACGTCATTTGAGAGAATCCGATAGACCAAACAATGAAAGAATAAGTAAACATATGTAGGAGAGGAAAAGGATTTCATTGACTCTCTTCAGGTTTTTGGCTGGGTCTGAAAATTATACAGTCAGCAAAAACAAGACCAGGAGCAGACTGTGGCTCAGATCATGAAATCCTTATTGCCAAATTCAGACTTAAATTGAAGAAAGTAGGGAAAACCACCAGACCATTCAGGTATGACCTAAATCAAATTCCTTATGATTATACAGTGGAAGTGAGAAATAGATTTAAGGGACTAGATCTGATAGAGTGCCTGACGAACTATGGACAGAGGTTTGTGACATTGTACAGGAGACAGAGATCAAGACCATCCCCATGGAAAAGGAATGCAAAAAAGCAAAATGGCTGTCTGAGGAGGCCTTACAAATAGCTGGGAAAAGAAGAGAAGCAAAAAGCAAAGGAGAAAAGGAAAGCTATTCCCATCTGAATGCAGAGTTCCAAAGAATAGCAAGGAGAGATAAGAAAGCCTTCCTCAGTGATCAGTGCAAAGAAATAGAGGAAAACAACAGAATGTGAAAGAGTAGAGATCTCTTCAAGAAAATTAGAGATACCAAGGGAACATTTCATGCAAAGATGGGCTTAATAAAGGACAGAAATGGTATGGACCTAACAGAAGCGGAAGATATTAAGAAGAGGTGGCAAGAATACACGGAAGAACTGTACAAAAAAAGATCTTCATTACCCAGATAATCACGACGGTGTGATCACTCACCTAGAGTCAGACATCCTGGAATGTGAAATCAAGTGGGCCTTAGAAAGCATCACTACGAACAAAGCTAGTGGAGGTGATGGAATTCCAGTTGAGCTATTTCAAATCCTGACAGATGATGCTGTGAAAGTGCTGCACTCGATATGCCACCAAATCTGGAAAACTCAGCAGTGGCCACAGGACTGGAAAAGGTCAGTTTTCATTCCAATCTCAAAGAAAGGCAATGGCAAAGAATGCTCAAACTACCGCATGATTGCACTCATCTCACACGCTAGTAAAGTAATGCTCAAAATTCTCCAAGCCAGGCTTCAGCAATACGTGAACTGTGAACTTCCAGATGTTCAAGCTGGTTTTAGAAAAGGCAGAGGAACCAGAGATCAAATTGCCAACATCCGCTGGATCATCAAAAAACCAAGAGAGTTCCAGAAAAACATCTATTTCTGCTTTATTGAATATGCCAAAGCCTTTGACTGTGTGGATCACAATAAACTGTGGAAAATTCTGAAAGAGATGGGAATACCAGACCATCTGACCTGTCTCTTGAGAAACCTGTATGCAGGTCAGGAAGCAACAGTTAGAACTGGACATGGAACAGCAGACTGGTTCCAAATAGGAAAAGGAGTACGTCAAGGCTGTACATTGTCACCCTGCTTATTTAACTTATATGCAGAGTACGTCATGAGAAACGCTGGGCTGGAAGAAACACAAGCTGAAATCAAGATTGCCAGGAGAAATATCAATAACCTCAGATATGCAGATGACACCACCCTTATGGCAGACAGAGAAGGAGAACTAAAGAGCATCTTGATGAAAGTGCAAGAGGAGAGTGAAAAAGTTGGCTTAAATCTCAACATTCAGAAAACTAAGATCATGGCATCTAATCCCTTCACTTCATGGGAAATAGATGGGGAAACAGTGGAAACAGTGTCAGACTATTTTTTGAGGCTCCAAAATCACTGCAGATGGTGACTGCACCCATTAAATCAAAAGACGCTTACTCCTTGGAAGGAAGGTTATGACCAACCTAGATAGCATATTTAAAAGCAGAGACATTACTTTGCCAACAAAGGTCTGTCTAGTCAAGGCTATGGTTTTTCCGGTGGTCATGTATGGATGTGAGAGTTGGACGGTGAAGAATGCTGAGTGCCGAAGAAGTGATCCTTTTGAACTGTGGTGTTGGAGAAGACTCTTGAGAGTCCCTTGGACTGTAAGGAGATACAGCCAGTCCATCCTAAAGGAGATCAGTCCTGGGTGTTCATTGGAAGGACTGATGTTGAAGCTGAAACTCCAATACTTTGGCCACCTCATGCGAAGAGTTGACTCATTGGAAAAGACCCTAATGCTGGGAGGGATTGGGGGCAGGAGGAGAAGGGGATGACAGAGAATGAGATGGTTGGATGGCATCACCAACTCGATGGACATGGGTTTGGGTAGACTCCGGGAGTTGCTGATGGACAGGGAGGCCTGGCGTGCTGCAATTCATGGGGTCGCAAAGAGTCGGACACGACTGAGAGCCTGAACTGAACTGAACTGACAATTGAATTGGCAAAGAGAGATAAACAGGAGAAACACATATACATTTATTTAATATAAGTTTCATGTGAGATATGGTCCTTCACGAGGAAATGAAGACCTAAAGAAGCAGAACTGTACTTTTTTTGCTAGGTTTGATGAAACACGGGAGGTCATGAAGGAATATGAGAGAATAGGGAATGTGAAGTAAATGAAGTAAAATTAGGCTTGTTTATGTGGGCTCTTCTTGGTGTTCATTTATCTTTGAAGAAAAGGGTGTTCCTTTCCTCTGAGTTTAGGGAGGGCATCTCTCACATGAAGGTTTATGATTATTTCATGTTTCAGTAGGTGGATTGCAAGAGAGTCTGGGTGACCCTCCTGCTTCTGCTGTTTTCTCAGAATCCTTCAGCTTAGGATATTCAATACGTAAATTTGCCATATTTAAACCCCATCACATATAAAGAATTTGGATATTAAAATTAACAGATTAATCATCCATATTACAATGTCTATTTCAATACATGACAAAAAGAGACTACAGTTTCTTTCCGTATGACACACTCATAATGTCCTACACTCATGTACTTTAGAACTAATAGAAGGCTTCATGAGGTGTTGGTATGGCAGTATGGGGCAGAAGGGACAGACTTAGGGATTTTGTCCTCCTGGCTTGGATTTGTCACTTTTGTATATTAGCTCATAAACCCTACCTCTCTGAGCCCTGGTCTGCTGTGAAAGTGAAATAAGACCTACTTCACAGAACCGTTTCAGGTGGTAATGGGCAAATGCTTTATGCAAGATCTAGCATGAGCCTGACACACTTTGGCATTTAGCACAGTCATTCCTGCTACTAATTACTGAGAACTTGGAGGTAGAGAACTTAGATAACATGCAAGGAGATTGAATATAGATGCCTTCCCAGACTTCTCCATTTCTTCTATTGAGATAACCTTGAAAAAGAGTTTTACAGAGAGTTAACAATGGAAAGGAGCTGTGAAAGTAAGTGGAGACCTAAGAAAGGTTTGAACTCTTTAAATTTGTTAAGAACTATCACTGATGAGACAAACTTTAAAATAAATAAGCTCTTTTACATAGCAAGTATTTTAAAATTATCTATCATTGACATATTAGAATGTTTTATAATGTATTAATTCCACATTATTGTCACATCGGTGGCATTAAAAAGATTTAATTTCTTCTCTAATAACTAACAGTGTGCCAGGAAATGATTTGGGTAATGGGAAAATTTGGGTTGAAGCTGTCTTTGAGGGTATTAAATATCCTTAAAGAACTTGAAGCTCTACTAAATCATTTCATAATTATTTAATGGCTCTCATCTGCTCTTTTTAAAATTAATATGTTTTAGTGCAACTCACTGAAGTGACTTCTTGGTAATTAGCACAGATACAAAAGGTAAGATGCCTGAGCGGATCAGAAGATTTCAGGGAGACTGTTGCATCTCAGTCATACTTCCATCTTTGTCCTGAGTCATCTAGCACAATCTACGGATTTTGAGGAAGGCAGGAAAAGCAGGGCAGAATGTAGGAATTCATTGTTTTGCTCCCCCATTTTTTTTTTTTTAATTTTTGGCCATAGGGCACAGCATGTGGGATGTTAGTTCCCTGACCAGGGATCAAACATGTGCCCGCTGCATTGGAAGCTTGGAGCCTTAAGCACTGGACTGCCAGGAAAGTCCCTGTTTTGTTCCTTTTGTTACCCCCAGCACCGTATGAAGCACATTGTGGGCATTTTAGTGAAACACTTGCTAAAGGAATGAGTAAGTGTAGAAATGGAAGAGTAGGCAAATCTAAGAATACTGCATCCAAGGTCATGTTGCAAACACTGAACTCCTCTTCCATCCTTTCCCCATCGGCCAGTGTGGTCCCCTGTTGCCCCAATCCTCAGCAGCTTCAGCATCACCTGAAAGATGGTTGGAAATGTAGAATCTTGGCCTGCCTCAGATCTACTGAATCAGCACCAGCAGTTCAACAAGATCCACAGGTGATTCATAGGCACCTTAGAGCTGGAGAAGGCCTGGTCTCTCTGCAAATCAGTGTCTTTTACTTTTTATTTACTCTTTATTTTCTAATTTATTTTTTCTCTTATATAGGCATATAGTTGATTTACAATGTTGTGTTGTTTCAGGTGTATGGCAGTAGTGTCTTTTAATTGAATTTCCTCTTCCTGATTCTCCTGTCCAGATTAGCTGGGTCTCTGAAAATTGCTTAATAACTATTGTTATGCAAATATTCTGCCTTGCCCTGCAAGTTTTTTTCCCCTTGCTCCTTAACTCCAGACTTTTTCCCTGTTCTGTGCTTCCACTGTAGAAAATACAATCAGTGTTTCAAACAGAGATATCAATATTAACCTAAAGTGGAGAATTATATGGGAATTTCTGTATTTCCTAGAAGAATGTTTCAGGATCATTGAGCAGGCTGTCTTATTAAGAAATTGAGAAGGCTGCCTTCCTTGCCTTGCTAAAAATCACGCCTCCTTTGGGCACACGATTTGTTTATGGCACCTGTCCCGACAGAATGAGTAGACTAGAGTTCCCACCAAAAAATCTGACCGATGAAAGCCATTCAGAGTTTCTCAGTATTGCTAAGAAATGCTCCTTTTTAATCTTCAGGTGCAGAAAGATAATCTATGAATGAATGCTGAATTTTACATACTATTTAGATAAAATAATATACAGTAATAAAATTGCTTCATTTAGTTATCTGTAAGAATGATACCTTGGAGGATTAAGGAGAAGTTTTGCAAATTGGCAGGCAAATCTGCTATTACTTCCTCTCACCAGCTTGATTTAATCCTGATCCCACAAAGCAGCTGTCTTTCCTAAGTTTCACCTATTTGGATTTGCCAAATGCCTTTCTTAATCATCTGGTGCTACCAGATGTCAGAATTCCCTGCTGCTATCTCAAGTATTGATAGTCTTTCACTTGTGGTAAATATAGCTTGTGTTGATTCAGTTGGCTTGTTCTCTGAACAGCTGGATGAGTATCAGAGGGGCTTGGGAGAGAGGCTGAACACATACTGAGAGTCCTGAGAGGCTTGGTCACAGCTGGAAGATGGGGCATCAGGAGTCTGAATACTGACAAAGCTTGCATCTTATGCAAATTTCCTTGTAAAATGACTCTTTTTTTCCCATTTACAGATACACTGTGTCTGAGCTTGCAAGATGATATGGTAGGCTGACACTTATTGTCTGTGTCCTTCATCATAAATCACAACTATAAAAATGTTAATCACAAGCCTGTATTTTCTTAACAAGATTTGCCTGGATCATCCCCTGCTCCAGTTTTCAGTATGTGGTTAGTGGGTGATCTGCCTCACTGTTATGTGGGCACCTGTGAAAAATGCAGCTTTAGGGGCTTCTTCCAGATGATCGGAATCAGAATCCAAGTCCTGAGAACAACGTTTGAAACAAGCTTCCTGAGTAATTCTAAAGTACCTTAAATCGGAAACAGAGTGCTTAGATTAAGTTCTATAAATTAGGATTTATGTCTGTGTTGTTCTCTACACTATATTTAGCACGTAACACAATATGTGGAAAACAATCGTGTTTCATTTTATTAAGTAAAATATCCAATGAAATCCCAAATATTGACTTCATTTTGCTTTTGAGGATCCTTCTAAATAATGGAAAAATAAATACACTATGTTCTTATAGCAACAGATAGATACTCATGTTTTATAGATGTATTTTCAACTTTTTCAAAAGGACTGCCTAGAGTAGCTTATCTTGTTGCCAATTTTGGCAAATATTTTTCAGTTTACATCACTGGGCAACTTTACAGCTGTTGGCTTTGCTGTCACAATGTTACAAATGGATAGGACATTAGTGTGGGGTGTCTTCTTTGTTACTAGGAAACCAAAGACACAGATCCCCATGTTTGCTGCACATCCTACAGAGCTAGGCTCTGGTGACAGTCATGAAGGGATATGTACTGGAGAATTAAAAGCTGAGACTTTCAGATCAGCGCTTCAGAGAATTCAACAGTTCATTCAAGCCTGTGTTTTCCCAGAAAAAAAAGTTGAAGGAGAGAAACTTATTCTAAGGAAGAAATATTTTTGTCATGATTTTAACCACAATTGACTGACCTTCTCTAAGAAGAGGAAAAATTTAATTACAGATTTGTGGTCTATACAACTTATTTATAGTTTGTCTTTCAGGTCTAAAAATATACAATACATTTTACAGAAGTCACTGGTGAAATATCAAAGACAAGGCTAAGTAAGCATAGAGGCTGGTGGGCATCACTGACTAGATATTAATTTGGAACTATTTTGAACTAATATTCTCAAAAATTGTTAAGTAATTGAGGACTTACTTGTGCTAGGTTCTGTCCTATGTAATTTATGAGTATTAATTCATTAAACCCTCGCAACATAGCTGTGGTCAACGCTCTGTTTTCATAGGAGGAGTATAGGCAGTGAGAGGTTGAATCCCCTGCTCAGCGTCCTAGTCCTTCAACAGAGCCCTGTGACCCGGCAGGGCCACCCCAGGTAGTCCAAGTTCAGAGGGCAGAGTTCTGAGTTCTGCTGCTCCAACCAACAGCAGAAAAGGCAGTTCTACTGCCTAATCCCTTGGGAACCAAAACCAAATCCCGCAGCTCTTTGCCTCATCCTCCGAAATGATCTGTTACCCCAGGATGCATTTTTTTTTTGTAAAGGAGACAGAAGCCTTCCACCAAATCCCCCAAGGGTCTTTCTGCAGAATTGCTTTCATTCTACCTGTGACATGCAGAAGCAGCTTCTGGTTAAGAATAGCTTTCCTCCTTTCCTAAAATTGCCTGTGATGCTTCCAGGAGCTTTACAGAGTAGTCCTCTATGCTAAACTAGAAAACTGCCCAGGTCCTCAGTAAAGCATTTATACCTAATAGCCCTCAGAGTGAAGCCAAACTTGAGACATTTTGATGCCAAACCTTATTTCTAACAGGTAACAAGAAATAGTGAATTGGGAGACTTTCCTGATGGTGTAGTGGCTAAGACTCTGTGCTCCCAATGCAGGGGACCCTGGTTCTATCTCTAGTCATGAAACAAGATCCCACATGCCTCAACTAAAAGATCCATGTGCTGCAACCAAGACCTGGCACAGCTGAATAAATAAGAGTAAAAAAAAATTTTTTTTTTTTTAAGAAATACTAAATTCAGCTCCTGTTCTCCCTTCCCCCTCCTGCCACTTGAAACGACAGGAGAATTTTGGGTTGATGTGGTTGCAGACCATTAACATGTTAGTATTATTTTTCCTAATTATTAGCCCACTCTTTTAAGGGTTCACTAACCAGGTGAACTAGGATCGCTAAGAGTTGACATCCTTAGAAAATATGGCAAGGAGAATATGGACAAGCAGAGAAGTCTTCCACTGTCCCTCTTGCACACAAATCTGAGGTTTTGAGGTGTAGTGATTTCACAGCGAGCAAGTGACAGACATTATACTCTCAGCCTGATAGGTTTGAAAGACCTCTATTGGCTCTAGTTTCAAACATGATTTTTAGCATTAATGTATATGTTGCTAGCATTTCCCATCCTCCCTGAGATGTATCTGAAATGTATCTGTATCTATTTTACTAAAAAGGATGTTTGGTTTTCTGGGAGAACAGTTACATATACACTAGAAAGCCTTATCGAAATACCAACTGCACACTGTAATTTTCAATCTGGTGAGAATTGCTGTACTTTAGCATCTACATACAATTTATTTAATACATTTTTAGTTGTATACACTGAATTAATAAAAGTAAGAAGTTATAAAAGGGTAAATGATCATTGTTTAAAACGATTACTTTAAAACATCAGGTACTTCTCAACTGAACATCCAGAAGCATGAAAGAGCAGTATTTGGTATGTTAAGGTCAAAATTGTATCACTAATAATATTTAATAATGTTTGCATCCCATATAATGTGAAAGTCTGAAAAGGAGTGTCTAAAATATAAATGCATTAAGTGATCTATGACATTAAGCTATTAGAATGTGATATGTTATGACTTGTTATTTCACAACTGACAGCTGTTTTTCTTCTCTTTTTTTTGCTACAAGAAATACAGCCTGTAAGCTGGAGCTCCTAAATCTTGCCAGCGTATGGTTGAGAGTAGCACTCATATGCTTTAATAATGAACTCATGCAGTTTTATGTGAGCAGACTGAGGCAAGTCTGATTTCCACATTTGTGTGTATGCATGTGTACATGTATATGTATGTCAGAAGTTCTTAAAAAAGTAATTTTAATGACCAACATATCTTGATATTTTGGTAATCACCAATACGTTAAATTATGGTATATGGCATATTTGAACTATGTAAAAACACAAATTAACCCTTGAACAACATGGGGGCATTAATCCACGTATAATTTATAACTGTCCTCTGTGGTTCACTCCACATCCACCAATTGAATCGAGGGACCCTGTAATACTATAGCATTTACTATTGAAAAATGTCCTCCTGTAAGTGGACCCTCACAGTTCAACCCTGCATTGTTCAAGAGTCAACTGTATACAGACCATGGAATTTGGCTTAAACATTTCCCCTGAATACATTTGAATACCATAGTCTAGGTTATTCCATTTTATAATTAACCACATGTTAATGTGGTCAACATCTGGAGAATCTTTAATTTCTTTTTCTGTATCAGGTTAAGTTGTTACCTAAACTTTTATACTCTAGGAAAGAAATAATTTTCATTCAACTCTTTGTGCTGAATAACTTGAAATATATTTGTATATGCAGTTCCTACTTTATTCTAGCTGGAGAAAAAGGAAAGTACTTACCACACTAACTATGATTCTTACATTTTGTAGAATGAAGACACTTCAAGGATCTATAATGGGAACTTGGTACTCAATAGACAAACCCCATTCAGGAAAATAGCATTGAATATCCACTATGTTTGTGGTCCTCCACTTTGGCTGACCATTGGATTACCCAGGAAAGTTTTTAAAAAATACTGATGACCTGATGCTTGGATTTTCTTCCCAGAGATTCTGATTTAACTGGTTTAGGGTGAATTTCAGGGGTTGGTATTTTCAAAAAGGTGTTTGGGGATTCTAACATGAATTCAGTTCTATCTGGCAGGGATTATTTTGGTTAGCAGAGGAACAAAGATTATTGATGTCTCCAACGGGAAAGGAAAATAAAGAATAATTTAGCATATTGTGTTATGATAAAAAGATAATAAATATTGAATATATATGAATAAAATTTGATGTTGAGCTCATTCTGATAGACTTACAGTAATTATAAACTTAGTGAAGTATGGAAAGGCTTTCAGTGGATGTGATGATTATTGAGCAGGAAGTAGGTTTCTCTCAGCAGGGAAGATATGATGTGAATCAAAGTACAAAACCATGAGATGTAGGGAGTCATCCTGTACTTCTGACAGTGGACAAAATATACTTAAGCACTCATCTGACCTCCATTTTCCTAATCTTGAGCACAACTTCACAGAGTGTATTCCTTTTGTGATACCATGTGTATACTGGAGGGCCTGGGTCTCAGCAGTAAATTCCATATGCTGAGAAAGAGCATTAACTCTTTTAGATAATAATGCCTGGTAGGCATAATTTCATAAATGGAATTTATATAGCTTGAAAAGTTAATGCATCTTCCCAAGTGAGGATCTTAGTCAGTTCTCAAGAGCAGGGCAAGAACCATTACTGTGTCTGAGTAAAACATAAAGCAAAGAGCTCTTTACCCCCATGAGGTCTAATAAAGCAAATCACCTACATGGAAAGACATTATTTTCGCCTGAAAGATAGGAGCACATGGTGAGTCACATATCAATAAAAACATAACCATAAGCTAAGTAATTCATCCATTACTTATTTCTAAAATAAGCCTTGAGCAGAAGAGCATTTTACTTAACTCCTCAGATTCTGCTCTAAGATTCACCCACAAAAATTCTAGGGTCAAATCATGCCTTTGACTGCTAGGATAAAATTCCCATTGACGTAAATCCTCAGGAAATCTGAGGTTGGCAGAAGAAAGGTTAACAATACCTACCTCTCTGCTTCCACTTGAGAAAGTTTTTTTAACTTTCTTTTCTCTGTACCTAAATGAAGTTGGACCTTTTCATATTTTTTTTTTTGAAGTTTGCTAAATGTGGTGAACTTTATCTTCCAAAAACGGCCAAAGCAATATTCCCAGGGCCAGCATTTTGCCCTTTACTGTTCTCCCATCTCCCTTCCCTTTGAAAGTTGGCAGACCTTTGTGACTGCCTAGATGAAAAGAATGTGGTACAAATGACATATCATGTCTATTTCTTTCTCTCTTGAACCTGGGTGGATGATTAGGCTTGATGATTGAGCTGGAAGTAGGGAAGAAATGATGTGAATAAAGTACAAAACCATGAGATGCAGGGAGTCATCCTGTACTTCTGACAGTATACAAAAAACGCTTAGGCACTTTGGAGGTCATATGACCCGTTTTCATGATTGAAAATGACTGAAAATGGGTCAGATGACTGCCCTTCATGACTGCCCCAATTAATAAAATGCAGGGGAAGTGATGCTTCTGAGGCTTAGTCACAAAAAGTGACACATCTTCTATCTGGGTCTTTTCCATCTGTCTCTCTTTTAGAATGCCCACACTAAAAATCCATGTTGTCAGGAAGCGCAGGCCACAAGGAGAAGGCCATGTGTAGGTGCTCTGGTTGGCAATCCCGGATGAGGTCCCAGTAGATTCCAGACCCAGCCTTGGAGCCACACAGCTGAGGCTGAGTAGATCAGAGTCAAGATGCCATCACTGAGCCCTGCCTAAACTGCACATTTGGAAACAAAATTGATCATTTTAAGTCACTAAGTATTGGTATTTTTACATAGCAATAGATAATGAAACACTAAACAAAAATAAGGAATAAGTGATTTTTTTAAATTTCAAGATGATATTCAAGGTTTAGTCAATTATACTTTCAATACATTCAAAAGACTTATTAATCTTTTAAGTCTCTTATAAAGAAAATAGAAAGAAGATTTAAGAAGTACTGGAGAATGAAGAAAGAGGAGTTTGTTTCAGAATTGCATCCCACTTCCAAGCCCCCATCTTCCTCCATCACCTATGTTGTTATTCAGTTTATTTAGGGAAAACTAGAGCTCAGAAATTTAAACAAGGATACCCAAACCTTTACCTAACTGTTTTGCCTCAGGCATCCTGTTTATCAATGTGTAATAAGTATATCAATCTCAAGAAGTGATGCAAATTGTCTTCCCAGGATCCTCTCTTTCTTCTCATTATGGACAGATACACAGCCTGGACCTGGTGCACAGTTTCAGTGCCCTTCCCCCCAGCACTCAGCAGGCTTTCCATGGTGGTAGTTGTCATCCAGCCTGCTGGACTGCCTCACCCACACCCCTTGCCTTTTGTGCAATATCCTCTTGTGTCCAATCTTGAGCTACTGCTTTCTTAGTTCTTTTTCTATGGTTCCTAGGGCTTATGAGAAATAACAGAGCTACCCTAAATTACTCTGTACTAATTTCAAATTACTCCTTGGAAGGAAAGTTATGACCAACCTAGACATCATATTAAAAAGCAGAGACATTACTTTGCCAACAAAGGTCCGTCTAGTCAAGACTATGGTTTTTCCAGTAGCCATGTATGGATGTGAGAGTTGGACTATAAAGAAAGCTGAGTGCCGAAGAATTGATGCCTTTGAACTGTAGTGTTGGAGAAGACTCTTGAGAGTCCCTTGGACTGCAAGGAGATCCAACAAGTCCATCCTAAAGGAGATCAGTCCTGAGTGTTCATTGGAAGGACTGATGTTGAAACTGAAACTCCAATACTTTGGCCACCTCATGTGAAGAACTAACTCATTAGAAAAGACCCTGATGCTGGGAAAGATTGAAGGTGAGAGGAGAAGGGGACAACAGAGTATGAGATGGTTGGATGGCATCACTGACTCAATGGACATGAGTTTGAATAAACTCTGGGAGTTGGTGATGGACAGGGAGGACTGGTATGCTGCAGTCCATGGGGTTGCAAAGAGTTAGACATGACTGAGCGACTGAACTGAACTGGGCTGAACTGAATTTCAAATAAACATTCACAGTCATTCAACAAGGCTTTTAAAAATTCAGCCTTCTTAAATTGCTGACAGTTTGGAGGTTTGCTTTCCCAGAATTTTTCAAAATGTCCAACTAACTATATTCAAGGCTTCTAACATATGACCTAAATCATTTTACTTGAAGTTAGAGGTCACTGGGACTCACTTGCCTTCTTCTGTAATTTGATACCTTTACATCTCAATAGCTTTGCCCCATGCCCTCACTCTAGTTTGGAACGTGTGTCATCAGTGATACTGATTTCCTTCTAAAGAAATGGGAAAAAAAAAAAAAGAATATTGCTCTGAGCCTCCTTCAGTTCCCTCATCATATAGCTGTACTTCTCTGCCTGAATATAGCCTCATTGGGCCAGCATCCTTTTTTCACCCAGCACTGACCTCGTGGTTTCTAATACACAACACAGGCATGCACGCATGTGCGCGCGCGCGCACACACACACACACACACACATGCTCACACACCTGGAATAAAGTCATCCCAAATACTCTAGTTATCATGAGAGTTGTAATCTGTTATATATTATTTCATTTAATTATATTCTATATTTGAAAACACTGGTCATACCTACTAGTAGTTTGAAGACTGCAGTTTTAAAGACACTGGTCTAGAGAGAGACACCAAGTGTTGAGTCTGCAGATAGGCATGAGCCAAACTAAGAAGGAAAAGCTAAAGGCCAAAGTTGGTATCAGGAACTTTGTAACAGAATAGGGGCAGCAGATAGCAAACAAAGTTCACATAACAGAGACGTGAACAAATCAAGGTGACACAGAGAAAAAAATTCAGGAAGCAAGTACACTTAGATTTTTAAAATGTGTATATTTAAAGACTCAAGTGCACCCAGTGGAAGGACAAGTTGGGTACCTTTCAAGTAAATGGGCCTTAATTTTAAACACAGTGGAACTGATATCGTGCCTTGCAGGCAGAGAAGGTCCAGCTTCATGTTGTTTTATGGGTTGTCAGGGAGTCACGATTCACCTGAGAAGTTTGCAGATGACCTGAGCAGATGCCTGAGGGGAAGAAGAAATCTAGAAAAGTTAGATGGGCTAATGAAGAAAAGATCAGAAGGAAGGCAGACATATAGCCTCTCTATTGAGGAAGTTTTAGCAATTGAAGCATCTAGGGGAAGGTATATACAAGGACCAGGGAAAGAAGTTGCTTGGTTTAAAAAAACCCCAAGGCTTATCCAGTTCTATGTAGAATGTGGCATTTGAGCCAGCAATCGAAGCCTTACTGCCTAAAGAAAATATACAGAAAAGTATGCTAAAATTTCCTGTGTCTCTACCACAGGTGGAAGGGACTTACAAAAAAAAGACCACCAGCAAAAAATGTGGAGAGCTATTTTTTAAATAAATGTCTTATTTTATTTGTGTATTTATTTTTTGCTACACTGTGCAGTATGTAGGATCTTAGTTCCTGACCAGAGATTGAACCCATGCCCACTCCCTTCATTGGAAAGTTGAGTCTTAACCACTGGACCACCAGGGAAGTCTCTGGAGGACTATATTTAGCTTCCATGTGTCTCAGTCTTCCCAACTGTAAATTGTGGATCGTAACGAATCTCTCTTTTTAGAAGAATTTGAAGGATTAAATGAATGTGTATATGTCAAGAGTTTGGAACAGGGCCTGGCGTATCATAAGTATTAAATAAGTGTTCCTGTTATAGTTAATTTTACTGTAAAATTCAAATAGTATAAAATCTTGATTCCAGAGTATCCAGTTTCTTTGAGTCTCTTAGAAGTTGGTAAGTGAATTCAGCAAGTGATGCTTCAACTTGAATAGGATGGAGGAAAGTCCATGTTTTGGAAGAATCTCCTTTTGTTTTCTGCTCCAGGGTCACTCCTGGCCTCTTCCCAGCCCCTCACTCACTGGCCCCACTGAAGATGAGTAGTGTGTTGATGAAGTTTGGGAAAACTGCTTAGAATGTTTCACTGTATACCTTCTCCTCTCTCTCCCTTTTGGATGCAGCTTACCTGCAGGAAGTAGGTGTTTCTTTCTACTCCTCTGTGTTACAAACCTGCAAAATCAGGCCTGTGATTGCCCAGAGCTGCATTGTTACTGACTCAGGACATTTGTGCAATTCAAAGGTGAGGTAGAGGAGGCCTGATGTGGCTATAAATATAAGACAAGTCATGCTTTCCAATCAGAAATTTATTATGATAAAGCCTATATTTTAATATTTGACTCTCTGATCTCTGTACTATTTCTCTCAATAGTTTTGAACCCAGGAGTGGAAGGGAACTGTGCTGTTCTGTGACTTCCTAAATCTTGAGAGCTAAAACTCAGGCAAGGCATGAACATGTTTAACTTCAAAGCAATTAAGCACTTTATAAAAGGTACGCTATGACATTTAGTTGTTTATTTCTTTCCTGTCTTGATCCTTTTGGATATTCAAATTTTTATTTTCCCCTTATGCTGTATGGCTGATTAAGCCATTAGCAACTTTAGTAAAGTATTCCATTTTTACAAAAGGATGTTTTCCTAACATGGACTCTATCAATGCCCTGTCCTTCGTAGCCACCCAAAGTGGAAGCCAATTTCTATAGTGGTGATTAATGACAACAGTTCCATTCCTAGCACGTTCAGCTCTGTGTCTCAATGAATACCCCCAAAATATGGCAGTCTAATGAATCACTTGTATGTATTAGTAAAGTATACCTGTCCAGATCAGGTTATAGCTGATTCACTTCAGGGCTTTTATAAGCCCTCCACAGTAGCATCCTTCCCAGCCCAAGCACAAGATTCTAGCCACAGTATTGTCAGCTGCTGCTGCTGGTAAATCGCTTCAGTCGTGCCCAACTCTGTGCGACCCCATAGACAGGAGCCCACCAGGCTCCTCTGTCCCTGGGATTCTCCAGGCAAGAACACTGGAGTGGGTTCCGTATTGTCAGAGTCCTATCCAATTAAGTCCAAAAACAGATGGACAAGTTATTAGTTTGTTTTCTTTATTTATATTTTATATGATTGTATGTCTTCTGATTTCTGAGTCTTTCAACCTTGGGTTACTTATTATTGTATTCTAACATATTTCCTGTGTTCAAATACACATCAGATTGGTCTTTGACTTGTTGGAGTTGATATCACTTCATGGCTAGGAGTATGGAATTTTACGGTATTAGTAAAATCTGGATTAAGGACTCTGACTTGCCTTTGTGTAATTTTTCTTAATCAGTCTTAAGCCCTGATTTCCTTATCTAGAAAATGGAGACCATAGGAGTATCTTTCTCATAGAGATATACTGTAGGGATTAAAAGAGAAAATGAGCTGATTTGTATAAAGTGCTTGGCAAAAATGTGCAACCCAAATATATGAACAATAGTAACCATCCAATAATGTGCTATTATCTTGTGGGTTTATTTCAAGAAGAGAGATTTTCCTTTAATCTTTGTCCAGTAATCTTTATTATTTCTTCCTCTCTGTGTTGCTGTCTAACCCTCCAGGGGCCTTAAATGACAATTATCTGTTTTCTTCAAGGGAATAAATTTACTCTGTCAGCCTCAATTGTAATTAATTAACAGTCATGCCAACTATATGATAATGAATAATTTATCTCACATAATTCTTTCAATAAATATTTTTGAGTTCCTGGTGGTTAACTTCACTCTGGAAGATTCCTTTCCTTAAATTGTATCATTTACTTTAAAATATCTTACCATTTCAGACTGACCTTCCCCTGTTATTCTGAATTAATTATGTGTATCTGTATAAGAAAAAAATAAACTGGTCTCATTTGCTCTTTAATGAACCATAGCGTGGAACACTTCAGTGCCAATTTATCCATCCAGTTATTAATATTTCCATGAGAAACATCATCCCTTTCCATCTTCCATGCTTTACTAAGAACTAGAGCTGCCAGATAAAATGCAAATGCCCAATTAAATATGAATTTCAGACAAAAACGAATAGATATCCCAGCTATTGCAGAGGGTATATACTTCTACAGCATTATTCGTTATTTAACTGAAATTCAAATTTAACTGATGTTACTAAACTGGTATTCTTGCTAAGGATGTAAGCAGAAAGGAAATTTAAAAGCTGAAATAATGGTAGTACACTTAAGTATGATTGCTAAACTTGGAGATTGCTAGGCCACGTCATTCTTGTGTGTGTGTGTGTGTGTGTGTATATATATATATATATATATATATATATAACTATTTATAGGTAATATATGTATATATTATCTCTCTATATATCTATAAGTGGTGCATGCTCAGTCGCTTTAGTCATGTCTGACTTTTGTGACCCCATGGACTGTAGCCCACCAGGCTCCTTTGTCCATGTGATTTCCTGGGCAAGTATATTGGAGTGTCTTGCCATTTCCTTCTCCACGGGATCTTCCTGACTCAGGGATTGCACTTTCATCTCCTGCATTGGCAGGCGGATTTCTTACCACTGAGGCACCAGGGAAGCCCCATATATCTATAAATATATCTCTATAAATATGCAGAGATATATAATATATCTCTGTAAATATATAGAGATATATAATACATAAATATACATTTAACTTGATCAACCAGTTATTTGCCATAACTGAAGAAAAGGCTGCCTGTGTTCCTTCACTTTGTGGTTTGAGGAAATGTAGCTGAATCTACAAATTCAGGACAAGGCTGTTGTTGCCTGTCATGCTGCTGCTGCTGCTAAGTCGCTTCAGTCGTGTCCGACTCTGTGTGATCCCATAGACTGCAGCCCACCAGGCTCTGCCTTCCCTGGGATTCTCCAGGCAAGAATACTGGAGTGGGTTGCCATTTCCTTCTCCAGTGCATGAAAGGAAAAAGTGAAAGTGAAGTCGCTCAGTCGTGTCCGACTCTTAGCGACCCCATGGACTGCAGCCTACCAGGCTCCTCTGTCCATGGGATTTTCCAGGCAAGAGTACTGGAGTGGGGTGCCGTTGCCTTCTCCGTGCCTGTCATGCTAGTCAGGCCTAATTGATGTATTATCAAAGGCCCAATTCAAGCCTGTTGTCTTTCCAGGGGCCCTAAGCCCCACCCTGCTTTCCTGCCTTCCTGGATCCTGTCTGTATACAATTCTTCTATTGATTTCTCAGGCTTCATCTGGAGTTTCACCTGGGTAGAGCTGGCAGGATCAGATGAACACTTCAAACACAGAAATAGCTCCATACCTAGACAGGTGAGTAAAGGCTATGAGATCAGTTCTTAACCGTGACTTTTGCCTGTAATTTAGCTGTCAACTTCATTTCTGTGAGCTCAGACTTAAGGACCATGTAACACAAACCTCAAGTTTAGAAGAAATTAATTTGGCTTTGTGCCTGTTCCTGTAAATGGGAAAGTGGAACTCCCTCTCTCTTTTCCATGGTACACAGTTTTAACTTTCATTCTATAAATATCCAGTCATCTTTACTGTCTTTAAGGTACCTTTGCTTGGCTTCTAGTCCTGCCTTGTACATCAGTGACAGGGCCAAGGTAACTGACTCATGGAAACTGCATACTAAGTTGGGCAAAAGGAAAGTAAAGAGATCATCTGCTGGGCGCTGATTGTATTCTCAATTGAGAAAATTGACAGGGCCTGAGTGATGGGTCAGCCATTGCCTTTCTTCAGACAATTAAGAGCATGTTTCCTCTTAAAGTCTTCTATTTGGAAAAAGAGGCCTAAAGACATTTTCTATTAAAGTAACTCCCCTTGAAATGTCTGCATTGTCTCCTAGAGAGGGGAGGTCAATTACTACCCAGTGGTATTAATATATTTCTATAGGAAAAAAGTTGTTATTAGCCTACCTATAAGGCATAACTTTTAATGATGAAAAAAATAAATTTGAAGGATTAGATAGCTAGACCTGTTTCTACAGAATGACATTCACAATTAAAGTTACATGAGCTATAGAGGGAGAAAGTGATTAAGAATATTAATAATACACATACATGCACAAGTATATCAAGCTTGCTGTTTGCATTAAGGCAGTATTAGTATAAAGAATAATTATAAAAAACAAAATCGAGGATGATAAAAAGCAAAGATTAATGTATATATAAATCAGATACTGTCTCATAAAAAGTAAAGGATGACTATTACAGTATACTTAAAATATGCTTTATATTGTATAAATAATTTAATGCATACTGAACCCTAGAATAATATATATCCTGATCCATACGAAAGACACATTAAATAACTCAAACGTACATGTGGCACTTTGCACAAATGTATGTGTGTATATTGAATAGTACATTTTACTCCAAGGTAGGGGTTGGCAAATTATATTTCATAGGTTTGATATCTGTTTTTGTAAATAAATTTTTATTAGAACAGAGATACATTCATTTGTTTCTGTGTTATGTACGGATCCTTTCACACTACACAATAGACATGAGTAGTTCCAATAGAGATAATATGACCCAGAAAAATTTTGGTAGAATAGAAATATTTATCTGGTCATAAAAAATACTAAGACATGTTTATGGTATCTCTAACTGTAAAAAACATTTAAAAATCATATTTTTTTAAACAATTTCATAACATGAAAATCAGTTTAGCTCTTCAGTGTTGACAGAGAAATAGAAAAGAATACCAGATACTGAGTGAAGAGTTTAATGTATGTGGAGACAGTAGGAAAAAACACAATTTCCAGTATGTCCACTCCAATTTTCTTCTTCTCTTTATAATTTTACATATATTTTCCTCCTCTCATTTTTATTATTCTGTTTCTAACTTCTCCTTACTTATTTCTGTTCTACCTTTTCCCACATTTTCCACATATATATTTAAATATGAGATTCATGTAATAGATAAGGACTTTTTTATGTGGAAGATGTTTTATCAGTATCCATATAAGCAGTGTGGAAAACTTTTCACCTCTGCTGAACTAAAAAGATAAGTTGAGTAAGATGAATTGGCCTCTCGACAGTTTTCCCTGACTTTTGTTTGATGTTATATAACAGCAAAGCAGGAAAAAGTCTGTTTTGGTTCAATATACTTGTAATAAGCTTTGGCTGTAACTCTGGTAATTTTTCAGATGCTAGAGATTAAATGACAAGTAAGATAGTTTGAGACCTCTTGTACTCTCTTATATATCTTATACTTTCCTCGAAGTGGTTAGAATTAATTTGTACTTTGTATGTGCAAGTGTGTGTATTTGGGTCTTTCTCTGGACTGTCATCTCCATGAAGACAGGGTGATATTCACTCTGCTCACACTTTTATTCTCAGTGCCTATCCTATCCTAGGTCCTCCACGAATATTTACCTATTTGGATGAATGACAGAGAGTCATCATATAATAATTGAAATGACAAGCTCATTAAGTCTTAGCTAAGTAATTCTAGCAGTAGTTTAAAGTTTAGATTTAAGAAGGATCATACTGGAGACTGTGAGTTAGAGCTTATCATTTTCCATGACAGACGATTCAGATAACTCTTTCATTAAAACATTAATTGAACATGACTTATAGGCCAGATATTGTTTTCGGTATTGGACAATCAAGACAAAATTGATTAAGACATGGTCCTAACAATGTAGAATGCCCATGAAATGTGTAATGAGTTCAGATTAGAAAACTGAAAGGAAAGTATTTAATGGAGAAGGTGGTGTTTGAGAAGAGCATTGAGTGATAAAAAGGAATCTGAGTAGAAGAAAGAATATTCTAGTTTCTGGGAGTAAAAAAAGGCAAGGGTGGAAAGAAAGCTTGCTGTCTTAGAGACTAGCCGGCAAATGGTCTGCTGTGAGAACAGCACTCAGGAAGTAACAGCTTAAATTACCAAGAAAGATGGCAACTTGCTTACTCTGACAAAAAAATAATATGCACGAAATATTACTTAGCCACGAAAAAGAATAAAACAATGACATTTGCAGCAACATGGATGGACCTAGAAATTGCTACACTGAGTGAATTAAGTCAGACAGAGAAGGAGAAATATCATATGATATATGTGGAATCTAAAAAAAAATAATACAAATTAACTTATTTACAAAACAAAAACAGACTGGCAGGGAAGAGATAGGGAGTTTGCGATCGACATGTACACACTGGTATATTTAAAATGGATAACCAACAAGGTACTACTGTATAACACAGGGAACTCTGCTCAATGTTATGTGGCAGCCTGGATGAGAGGGGAGTTTGGGGGAGAATGGAAACATGTATATGTGTATATATATATGTATAGGTATAGGTATAGGTATATGTAAGGCTGAGTCCCTTTGTTGTCTATCTGAAATTATCTCAACATTGTTGACTGGCTATACTCCAATATAAAATAAAAAGTTTTTTTTAAAAAAGCATGTCATAGGCAAGAACTGAAAGTTTTCCAGCGGATATAACATATGTTTGTATTTTAGAAAGATAAGTCTGTGTATTGGGAGTAGGCTGCAGATAGGAAATCTGGAAGAAGCTTATGGTAATAGCTCCAAATAAAGACAAAAAACACTGAACTAGTGAATTCACTATGGAGGAGGAGAGGAAGACAAACTACTAGGACACTGGAAAGAATCAACAAATTTGCACATGGTTTGAGTATTAGGGGTGAGCTGGAGGTAGCACCATTGAAAGATTCCAATTGCCTGGTACTTTCCAAATGTGAAAGAAGATGGAACCTATTCAGGATGAAAGATAGTAGGGCCCCTGTAATGGGTTAAAGCACAGATTAGATAACATTCTCTCAGAGTGCACTTCAGTTTACAAATACTTGAATATGAGCTATTTTGGACTTAGTGAGAGTCAGAGTCTGTGGGTTGTATAATATTTGTCTTCATTTAACATTGAGAAGTTGCAGTGCTAAGAAGAGGAATCATGACTGTGAGAAAAGGAAAACCAAGTCTGTCATTTGGATTGCCAATTACACCATTAAATTAGCTGATGAAGTCTTTCAATACCATCTTTCCTAACGGCAGTGAGTCTGTAAAACAGAAATCTAAATGAACTATAATCAATTTTTGTTTCCATACTTGTTGAACCAGGGAATCAGTTAAGTGCAGTTCTTTTTACAGTAAGTTGATACACTGGTTATAATAATATGAACTAAGATATCAAAACACTGGTAGGATTCTTGATACAAATATCCATCTATTTTTTCTTTTTTTTAAGGGATAATATTTTTTATATTGGAGTATATATGATTTACAATGTTATGTTAATTTCAGCTGTATAGCAAAGAGATTTTGTTCTACATATACATATATATTTTTCAAATTCTTTTCCTATATAAGACTATTGAGTAGAGTTCCCTGTACTATACTTTCTAAAGTTATGGGGAAAATGATGTCCTGAATAAAATGCATAACTAAAATTATCATTTAAAGTGGTAATTAGAATGTATTTCTTTAATAGCACTGGGTAGCAAATAGGATTTAAATCTCATTCCTTTAGCCACCAAACAATCATAATAACACCAGATTGTAGAAGACAAGGGAAGGAAATAAAAGATAAGTGTTTACCTAATAGAATTCTAATATTCAGGTTTTTTTTAATATAAAAGAAATTTGATCTTTCTTGTGTAGGAGAACAAAATAAGATATTTATGTAACTCATCAGTTTGCAAGTATGAAAGGCATTAACCAGAAATAAATGCTTCTCCAGCCCAGTCTGGTTCTTTGCCCCAGAATAGTTGCCACCTTCCCCTATGCCCTCAGGTGTGCCTTTTAGTTCTCAACTATCTGCCTTGATCTTTTTAGATAGCCCAGATTTGCTGGGATCTATTTGAACAACTCCAATGTGCTTTTGTGCGTTTCCCCATCATATAATTGGGATTCTGCATTGTTGTAGGAGCTATTCCTATCAATTCACGATAGGTGCTTTCAACGTCATTACAGTTTCTAGGGATGAAGTGATGAATAAGACAGCTGTCATAGTCTTCGGTGGTGGTGGTTTAGTCGCTAAGTCGTGTCTAACTCTTGTGACCCCATGCACAGCGGCCTGCCAGGCTCCACTTTCCATGGGATTCTCCAGGCAAGAATACTGGAGTGGGTTGCCATTTCCTTCTTCAGGGGATCTTCCCAACCCAGAATCAAACCCAGCTCTCCTACATTGCAGGCAGATTCTTTACTAACTGAGCTATGAGGGAAGCCACAATTACAGAAAACTAACCAAACTGATCACATGGACCATGGCCTTGTCTGACTCAATGAGCCATATTGTGTAGGGCCACCCAAGACTGACGGGTCATGGTGGAGAGTTCTGACAAAACGTGGTCCACTGGAGAAGGGAATGACAAACAACTTCAGTGTTCTTGCCTTGAGAATCCCATGAACAATAGGTATGAAAAGGCAAAAAGATATGACACTGAAAGATGAACTCCCCAGGTTGGTAGGTCACAGTCTTTAAAGGGATAAAAATCAAACATTAACAATAATATTGGATGGTCATTGCACCCAGTTATGTGCCCATTATAGAGGTGGCAGAGAGGGAAGAGATTGTGCCTGTACTATGGGTACTGGAAAGGCATCATAGAGTAGGAAACATCCGGGCTGTGTTTTCAAACACTAATTCAAATTTTCAGATTCAGCAGAAGGCAATATGGGGAGATTGGAAGTAGGTGTTCCAGGTGGAAGGACAAAAAAAGACATGAAAAAGTTAAAATATTTGGCACACTTCTTATAACTAGACCTCTGTATTAGTTCCTATTCCCATGTCCCTATTCTTAAAACTTCCTGAAGTCTCATTCTCCTCCTAAAGAATTGCCTTCTGCCTCTGAATATCAGTCCTTGCTGATAGCAGCCTTTAGAGTTCCCTGTTGCTGCCTTTCAGTCCCAGATCCTGATCTGAACGTCACCTGCCCCAAATTTCTGCATCTGCTTTCTATCTTGGATACTGATTTGCCTGAACTGAGATACTTTGTTTGTAAGTATTGAATACCAAGCCATGCCTGCTTTTTAGATCAAGCTCTCTCCAAAGTAGAACGTTTAATTAAGGATTCAAGTACAAGTGATTTATAAAAGAAGGTTTCCTGGAGAATCAAGTGAGGGTGGGGGGTGGGGGAAGGAGAAGCCATGCAGTAGTGTGATTTCAGGTGTAGCTCAACCTGATCCCACAAGGACCTCTGGAGTATGAATTTCAGAGGCTGTCTTATTTGGAGGCAAAGGAGTAGGGATTTTGTACCCTTCAAGGAATCAGTCATTGTCTATGGGTAGACCTGACACTGTGTGTGTTTGTGGGGACCTAACCTACCAGTTACTTGCAAGCGAGGTAACTCCAGTAAACAAAGGTGAGCCTCTGAAAGTCATAGGTTCAGCAGTCAGAAGATAGTGAATGCTGAGATAAGGTGGCTCAGTGGTAAAGCATCTGCCTGCCCAGGCAGGAGAAGTGGGTTCAATCCTTGAGTCAGGAAGATCCCCTGGAGGAGGAAATGGCAACCCACTCCAGTATTCTTGCCTGGGAAATCCTATGGAAGCAAAGCCTCGAGGGCTACAGTCCATGGGTTCGTAGAAGTCAGACACGACTTAGTGACTGAGCAGCAGCAAGGGAGGCACTACAGCCTCAACTGAATCTTCCCCATGTGCATGCCTATGATGCCTAGTGGGCAAAGATGCTTCAGGTATGTGAATCTCCTTGGATTTTTCCTTCTTCCTGGAATTAGCTAGGCTCTGCTGTGCCTTGAAATGCCTGCATTCCTGGAAAGTTCTAGACCCTTCCAAGACAACAAAGCTGAAGATGTTTTTACTGCTTTGGAGGCTAGTAAAATTTCAGATGAGCAGAGAGCTTTCAGTTTATATCAAAATACAATTCCATGTTGAGTACAGAATTTGAAACTTTAATATGCACAAGATAAAGGTAAGATTAATCTTTGGATTTGAAAAGCATAGATTACTTCCTTATAGGTATCCAAAAACAGGATAAAGTATTTCCAGGATATTTTGTATTCAAATTTATTATGCTTCAAATTCAATCTTTATGATTAGACAGTTTATTCTTGCTATAGTATAAAAGCAAGTATAATACAAGGATATACAGCTTAAATCATTTTTTGCAACTTCAGCCAGAATTTTAAAATATTTTAAAGCATTAGGCTTGCACTATATGGTAATTAGAAATAATGTATAAAATACATGCATATTTTTCTCTATTATATTTGTGTGAGGATTATACTAGTGATTTTCTCTCCTTTCTATTTCTCTGAAATATTAAAAAAGTTCAAATTATGAGAGTTATAAAAATGTACACCTGTACAGCTCTATAAGAAAGATAAATAATAGCAATGTATTCATATGGCAGAAATTTGTTGAAATCAACAACTTTCAGGTCAAATTAGAAAGCTACCATTGATTCAACCCAGTATCTGGCAGCCTAAATTGATACTCAAAATTACTAGCATGGTGTGGTTACTGCTGTGAACCAAATGGGTTAATTTGTGCTTATCATGGTTTAAATATATTCTATTTTTACTCTATTTCTTGGAAAATTGGTAATGTACAATAATTGGTATGTACAATAATTCTTACCTAATGAGACTATTCAATTATCCAGTTTCCTGTCATTCTGGATAAATGGGCACTGGCTATATCTTTGTTTCCATCATACCATTTGTGATGACGTCATATTCCAATTTTGAAGATAATTTTATTTATCACACCGGAATTAGCCAATGCCTGGAAAGGTTACTCCTGTAAAGTAAACATACAACACTATGGAGCCAAGTGGAGTCCAGATGATTTGTTTACATTTAACATTGATTTTTTAAAACCTCATTTCCCTGTTTTGTTACAGATGGCAGTGGAAAAAACAATAGAATCTCAGAATGAAAAAAATCCCCAGATTACTATGTAGTAAAAACGGGTCCTTGACATTTTTCCTGTTCGTCTAGAAAATGCTGACATCTACTTTGTTACCTTTGCCTCTGGTGGTGGGAGTGCAGGTCATTCATGCCTTGATGCTTGGATGTTTCTTCAAACAGAACGGTGGCAGATAAAAGGAAGGGACATGTGGCTTTGGCATGGACAGCAGCTGTCAACGGGGGGAGTGATTATACTATTTACACATGTTGCTGACTATAGACTATTTTCCTTCATGTTCTAATTTTGATAACTTTATGCAAATAGCAAGGAATCATTAGTATTTTCCTTTTGTTTCCAACAAATGTTTGTGATACTGCTGTGAGGACAACGCTGCTTTTTGACTTATCTTGTTACATTTGAATGATACTAAAGAAAAATATTGATGATTGGTCAAACATTTTATTACTTACCTTGGTACATGATAGTTTTACAAGCTTACCTCAGATAGTAGACTATGAGCAAGTTTAGTCTTTCAAGAAATGTCTCTGGAGTTTTATTTCATAATCTTAAAATCATTTGTGGGTTGAGTTCATCAAGTCATGCTTGACTTAAATGGCCTGTAAATTTAAAAAAAATCTTTAATATGTTATACTTGTTGGTTGGATCTTTGTTTGGTCTTTTATGCAAAGGCTATAAAAGATTTTTCCATTACTCCTAAAAAAATATAAAGATTTAAATTAGGATTTCACAAAATATCAGATGCATTGTCACCTTTTAATAGATTCTAAATGTGGTACATAGGAAATGTTCTTTTAGCAGTTACTGTGGGATATGAGGTTGGATGTTGACTTATCAATACATTTTCTTATTAAAGCTGTATGTTTTATGTATTTATATACATGATGTATTCTTACAAGTGTTTGTTGATATCAGAGAGCAAGCATTTTAATTTCTCTACCAAGTGAAATGTTGAAGTGAGTGAGTCCTTCTAGACCAGACTTCACTTCCCAGTTATGCTGGGAGTAACTTGAGTTGCAAAAGCTCCATTTTAAAGTGTTGAAATATGATGCCTAGAAACAGGAATCACTGATGGACTTTATGAGGCTTATTCAGTATCTCTTAAGAGGCACTTACCCTGGAAAGTAGTTAATAGCACAGGCTGTCATATCCAACTGCCAGTTCATCAGGAATTCCTCTTGGCTCCATCTATAAAATATATCCAGAATCTGACACCTTTTACCATTTCTGCCTGCACTCTTCCGGGACACCATCACCTCTCACTTGGATTGTTGCCATAATCTGCTAACTGCTTACCCTGTTTCTATACTGCTCCCTGTAGGTTCATTCTCAATATAGCAGCAAGAGAAATCCCTCGAAAACATGTCAGGCAATGTCATTCCTTTGCTTAAATCCTGCACTGACAGCCCACATCACCCTGAATGAAAGCTCAAATTATTACTACGGCCTTCACAGTTCTACATGACTTGTTCTCTCTCACCATCACCTCTTTGACCTCCTGTCCCATGAACTCTGCCTCTCCTTCCTTGTACTCCTTCTTCTGCAGCCCCACTGACCTCCTCACTCGTCCTGCCTCATAGCTATTTCCTCTATCCCAGATTTCTCCATCAGCTACTCTCTCACTTCTATCCATTCTTTGTGTGGTGCTTCAGATGTTATGTTCTCCCTGAGACTGCCCTTGACCTCCCTATCTTATCCCACTCTTGATCTCTTCAACCTATTTTTTCCCCGTAGCACTTATTGTGTTGACCAAAAGTTCATTCGGGTTTTTCTGTAGTTTCTTACAGATGTTAAGATATTATTGGCCAACCCAATATTATTTTTATATCTTCCTTTATTTCTCTTACACTAGAATATGAACTTCATGAAGAAAGGGATTTTGACTGTTTTGTTCACTGAGCTACCCTCAGGAACAAGCACATTACAGATGTTCGATAGATATTTGTTGAATGAATGAATGAATGGATTGCTATTTTATGACAGTGGCAGAAATGAGTACTTGGATCACTGTAATAGCTCAGTTGGTAAAGAATCTGCCTGCAGTGCAGGAGACCCAGGTTCAATTCCTGGGTCAGGAAATCCCCTGGAGAAGGAAATGGCAACCCACTCCAATATTCTTGCTTGGAAAATCCCATGGACAGAGGAGCCTGGTGGGCTACAGTCCATGGGGTCACAAGAATCAGACACGACTTAGCAACTAAATCAATCACCACCTTCTGCTGAAATGTGTTAGTATCTTTGGGGGGGGGGGGGGCAATCAATAAATAGCTCTCCCTGCTTGGTTTATGTCTAAGGCAATTGATAAATAAAGCTTAATTTCAGGAGAAAGAGGGCAAAAATATCACCTTATTACTGAAAGAACAGTGAAAGAACATGCATATGTCTGTAGGCAAGTCAGTTACCTAATACTGAATCCCCCAATTAGGTATATATATATATATATATATATATATATATATATATATATATATATATCTAGAAAGCAATACTGGACCATGGAAAATCTCTCCCAACAGGAGCAGAATGAGTTCATGGAGAAGCAGAGAATACCCATTCCACAGAATAAGGAGAGAGAAGGAGCTGGGCTGTTCATCCAGTTTCTTTTTCCAAATTAAAAAATAGCATGTTTTCCTTCTTGGAGGTGGGTATGAGATGGAACAGTTGAAGTGAATATAGAAGAATGTGTGGTGAGAGTATGGAGAGAGGCTGAAGTGTTACTCTTATAAATATCTCTTCATCTAGAAGAAAACATCGGGTATGGAGAAGAATTTTCCCTGAATGCATTATTCCTCTCTTGAAATTGTTTTTGGTTAAAAGTAATAGATTTAAGATATTTGGAATGTTACTTTTGCTTTCAGCAAACCCATGGAGATAGAAAAAAGTCAGTCAATATGTTTGGAATGGAAAGAACTGTTCAAAATATAAAACTCGGATCTAATCCATCAACTACCAAAGAAAAGTTAGGAGAAGGCTGTGCTTTTAAAATAAGGATCCTTCAATAGTGCCACAATTCTAGCAATATTGCCAGTGTTTTCAAATCACAGACCATTCGTTTGGGTTTTTTTCAATGTAATGAGAGGCACATCATAAAGAAAACACAGAAATATATGGATGTTATGTCCCAAACACAGGAAATATAATAGTGCACAAAACAAATATAGTTCTTACCCTTATATGGGGAAGGTGAGTAAGTACATGTTGAGTGAAAATAAAATTATCAATAGTACCAGACAGGTATGCATATTGAAGTTAAAAGTGAGAAATAATCAATGTTTACAGATAGCTCCTCATGTCCCAGGCACAGTAGCAAGTACAAGGGGTATAAAACTAAACAACAGTCTTGCCCTTAACAAATAGAAAATTTGAAGTGGAAGAGAGAAATAAGCATAAAGTTAAAATAAACTGTTAAATGTACTATATGTTGGCCTGTACATGGACCTTTGGTGACCCAGAGAAAGAAAACTTAATTCAGGTTTAGGTTTCAAGAAGTCTTCTTAGAGAGGCGAGTTTAAGCAATTGCATAGAAATAGAAGATGAGAAAAGAAAGTGAATTGAAAGATAAATTTGAGATGCCCATTCACAATATAAAGATAAAGAGATGAAAACATGGAGAAAGCTAAGAGATAGATAGGATAATATGATCAATTTCCACATATGTGTAATCAGAGTAAGGAGGAGAGAATAGAAAGGATGCGGGAAAGATAAAAGCTCAAACTTTTCCAGGAAAAAGTGATTGGTGCCCTCAGATTTGAAAAAGTCATAT
The DNA here is from genome assembly GCA_024291935.2 of Okapia johnstoni. Lineage (NCBI taxonomy): Eukaryota > Metazoa > Chordata > Mammalia > Artiodactyla > Giraffidae > Okapia > Okapia johnstoni. Next base: position 32,290,235 of record CM044308.1, on the reverse strand, counting down.
TTATAATCAGTAAAACTAAAAAGAGAATGAAATAAAGCCATGTTAAGACACAAAAAGACCAAGTGTCTATCACCCACAGACTTCTGAAGAACGTACTCTCAATGATGAAATTCGACACAGAAGAAAAGAGTGGTTGCAAAAATCAATGATAACACAAGGAGCAAGGACAAGCCAGAAAGTTTGTGTGTGAAGATCTGGGGGAAGAGAGAAGTGGAGAGAGACCCAGGAGAGAGGTAAGCGGAGGCCTGTGATGGGCTACTCTTTTCTTTACTATGGGTCTGGGCTTCATCTGAAGTTTCAGGGAATGATGGAATGGTCTTAGCAAGGTAGTGACATGGTTAGATGTGCCTTAGTAAGATCCCTGGCAGGAGGGTTGAGAATGTTGGAAGGAAAGAAGGCCAATGTCCTGAGGCCAGTTAGAGGTTGTGGGTGTAATTTAGATGAGAAGAAATGAGGACCTGAGTGAAGATGAGACAAGGAGGAAAGCAAGCAGATTCTGGAACTATTAAAGAGACAGAACCTCAGGACTCAGTAATGATGCTATTGGGGGAAAGATAGGAAGCATCAAGGATGTAACTGTCTTGTTACGGCCATTTCAGTTGAGTGCAACTGTATTGGAGGAGCCATGGGAGGTGACAATGGGAGCACAGATAACATGAGAGTTCTTACATGACAATAAGAACTCATCAATGAATGGGTGATGAGACTTAGGACTTAGTCCTAAGCTTAGAAGAATCACCAGAGGAAGACCAGAGTGAAGGAAGATTCTGGGATGGGAGACTTATTAGCAAGTTTACAAGGTAATGAGTGGAGACCAAAGAAGAAGGCAAGTGTTGAAGGTAGAGAGAGGATAAGAGATGCCTGGTAGAGTAAGGGCCTGGGGAGGTAGGAGGTAGAATGTTATATACAAGGAAGGATAGGGAAAGAGGCAGATATAAGAAACTCACAACTCTCTCCTCCTCTGAAAGTAGCATCAGAACAATGATGAATGGATAAATGAATCAGTGAGTGAGAAGATGGGTAAATAAATAGTGGACACATTCAGGCATGTCCTAAACAGCATAACTAACAAAAACAAGCATTTTTTCAAGATAGGTGCAGTAGACCTCTAGTGGTCACAAAGAATATCCAGAAATCTAATGGCTGAGAACAAAATTGGAATAAAATGTCTAGGGAAAATTTATTTACAAAAGAACAAACAGATAAAAGCATTGCTCTACAACGCGGTAGGTCCTGTTGTATGTAATCTTTGTTGTGTTCAGTTTCTTATCAATATGGTTTAATGGCATAAGCTTTATAAATTCACTTTTATAATTAACTACTAAGAGTGAATGGCTTATGGAAATGAAACTAGTAATCTTTTAATTATGATTAAAACTTTAAAAATTTTTAAATTTTTAAAAATCTGTAGGAATTTTTAAAAATTCTGCAGGAATTGACTGATTACTTATGTGCAGAATTTCATGTACAAACGAGATAAGATAAAAGTATTTATTCATTTTCAAATAGAGAAAAGGGGAGAGAGACAAATATAAACAAATGAGCTCTTGATTGCCTAAGTCACAGATATGACAAAAGGAGTGAATTTAATAACAACAATAGCAACAGGTTTTTTTAAAAATTGAGTAAAAATATAAAACTATAAAAAGAAGAATAGAAAACTATTTAAATCCTTAATTTTCATAATGTTATCCTATTGTCAGATGACTTTGAGTAAGCTCAGGGAAGAATTGCTTGTTGATGTGAACTGTGATTCTTTCAGGAGCCTGAGTGTTTTCTTTTTACTTTTGTAAGTACAGTTGATTTACAATGTTTTGTTAATTTCTACTGTACAGCTAAGTGAGTGTTTTCCAAAGGAGATCAAATTGAGTGTATTCTCAAGTTAGACACAATCAAATAAGATGTTTGGTACCTACTCCAAGTTAATTAAGCTGCAAAAGATTCCAGTTTGTGAATCAGGGAAGTATTTTAGATGCCTTCTTAGGTGTACTTCAGCTTTTCCATTACAATACTTTTAATCAACAATATACAGTGTCTTGGGTAGATGAAAACTATTTAAGAGTAGAATTACTTGGGGGAATTGTAAACAACCGGTAAGTGCTAGTGTGAGAGAGTAAGGAAATATTGGATATGAGAGTATAGATGGATAAACTTGTCTAATCCACCTTTGCAGAACATACAAACCCAAGTTAGCAGAATTGAAAGCCTCTCAGTTCTTTGGAATTTCTTGTTTGATATGTTCAGTTCATACCACTGTACTTGAGAATAACATTAATGATGTTATAATTACCTTCACACTACTTTAAGATACCATATACAGTTGTTGGCATTCTTTACTGACTGTAAGCTGCCTGAGATTTAGTCATCAGGCATCACTGTCTATTTAAATGTTTTGAATTTGACAGGAATAGAAGCATGAATCTGGGAGCAAGTAAAAATGATTTCCAAGCAATACATAGACACCTATAGTAAAAGTATCTCTTAAACGTACAGCCGTCCACCCAAAAAAGGAATGATTATATCCAGACTTTTTTTTGGATATGACTCTATTTTAATCCTTGCAGTATTCTTAGGATATAACAATGTTTTCTGTTAGATTTATTTCTTCTGCCTAGCTTTCTGCTACAAATGAAAAGATGACTCTTTTCTGTTCTAAAAAAAGTTTAAATAACAAAAAATTTAAAAAGTTAAAATGTCCATTAAGAAAATTCGGCCAGTGATCTCTAATTTCTGATAAAGCAAAACCATAATTTTAGGCATGCAGTTCTTTTCCTGATCATTTGTGAGACTCTGGTTTAACAAGAACCTTAACTTTAGTAGAATGAGGGGCTCAGCGCTACCTTTACCTCATGCAGAAGGGGCTGCATTGCTGCCCCAGCTGACCAGGAAAGGATGCTGCAGGTCAGACGCTCTGTGTGGCTGTTGGCTTCTGCCCAGCACATTGGACGAGTGTAGTGTCAGGAGGCTCAAAGTCTAATCTTAAATCTACCCCAAATATCTGTGGAGTCTTGACTAAGTCCCCATCTTCCTTTAGGCATCTCTAATTCTGGTTCATAGATCCAGGCCCCAAGTAGCCTGCGTTATGTTTAAACCTTGACAAGTAACCTGTTGACAAAGATTTCCAGTGTATCTATCCCAAAGTCCACAGGATAGGAATGAATAACCCACAAAGCATGTTTTGCAAGCCTGACGTGCTGGATGATTTCTGTCTCCTGCAGCCGTTTGGACTCTACTGAATACAGGTAACCTTTGCCCTTCCTCAAGGCACACTTCAGCAGCCTCTGACTTAGATTCCTCTAGACCAGGGTCTCAAGTTTCCTTTTTTTTTTTTTAATTTATTTGTTTGTTAATTGAAGGATAATTGCTTTACAGAATTTTGTTGTTTTCTGTCAAACCTCAACATGAATCGGCCATAGGTAAACATATATCCCCTCCCTTTTGAACCTCCCTCCCATCTCCCTCCCCATCCCATCCCCTTAGGTTGGTACAGAGCCCCTGTTTGAGTTTTCTGAGACATACAGGAAGTTCTCATTGGCTATCTATTTTACATATGTTAATGTAAGTTTCCATGTTACTCTCTCCATATATCTCACCCTCTCCTCCACTCTACCTGTATCCATAAGTCTGTTCTCTATATCAGTTTCTCCATTGCTGCCCTGCAAATAAATCCTTTGGTACCATCTTTCTAGATTCCATATATATGCATTAGTATACAGTATTTATCTTTCTCTTTCTGACTTACTTCACTCTGTATAATAGGTTCTAGGTTCATCCACCTTATTAGAATTGACTCAGATGCATTCCTTTTTATGGCTGAGTAATATTCCATTGTGTATATGTACCACAACTTCTTTATCCATTCATCTGCCGATGGACATCTAGGTTGCTTCCATATTCCAGCTATTGTAAATAGTCCTGCAATGAACATTGGGGTATATGTGTCTTTTTCAATTTTGGTTTCCTCAGGGTATATGCTTAGGAGTGGGATTGCTGGGTCATAGGGTGGTTTTATCCCTAATTTTTTAAGGAATCTCCATTGCGTCTTCCATCATGGCTGTATCAATTTACATTCCCACCAACAGTGCAAGAGTGTTCCCTTTTCTCCACACCCTCTCCAGCTTTTATTGTTTGTAGACTTGTCGATGATGGCCGCTCTAACCAGTGTGAGGTGATATCTCATTGTAGTCTTGATTTGCATTTCTCTAATGATGAGCAATATTGAGCATCTTTGCACGTGTTCAAGGTTCTTTTATGTCACAGACTCCTCTGAAGCTCAGGAGCCCCGGGAGGCTGCTGTACCTCCCTTGCCTGAATCCCTCTATTGCCTATCAACTGTATCGAGTGAATGACATTTAGTTATTTTATTTTTGGCTGCATTGAGTCTTCATTGCTGCATTTGAGTTTTTTCTAGTTGCAGAGAGTAGGGGCTACTCTCTAGTTGAAGTGTGCAGGCTTCTCGTGGCAGTGGCATCTCCTATTGTGGAGCAAGGACTCTATGACATGCAGGCTTCAGGATCAGGGCTGCAAGCCCTGAGATACACACATGAGGTGCCAGACCCTCATCCAGGGCTGTCTGACTCCCATCTGCTGGAGCTTGCCAAGTCCCAGCAGCAGGTGGCATGGGCAGAGAAGCCAGCTGAGGCAGAGCAGTGGACTCAGGCAGCAGCAGTGCATGTGCTCTGGGCACACTGGGTTTTTTTTTTTTTGATAGGTAGTTTTATTCTGTTTTTCTTCTTTTGCATGTGTATTTAAAGTTGTCCATATTGTGCATGCAATCATACATTACATTTATCCTTTTCTTTCTTTTTTTCTCTCAGCTTTACTGAAGCATAATTGATAAATAAAAACTGTATATACTTAATGGGTACAACACAATAATTTGATATATGTGTACATTGTGAAGTGATTACCAAAATCAAGCTAGTTAACACTTCTGTCACTTCATGTACTTGCCTTTTCTGTGTGAGAACACTTAAGATCTATTCCCTTAGCAAATTTCAAGTGTAAAATATATTGCTATTAACCATAGTCACCATGCTGTATATTAGACCCCTCCAGATCTTATTCATCTTATAAATGAAAGTTTGTACCCTATGACCAACATCTCTCCATTTCCTGACCCCCATTCACCCCCAAACTTGCAATAGTTATACTTTCCTGTGAGTTTGACTTTTTCAGATTTCACATATAAGTGAGATGATGCATTATTTATCTTTCTGTGTTTGACTTATCTCACTTATCATAATGTTCATCTATCTTGTTGGAAATGGCAGGATTTTCTTCTTTTTTAAAGCTAATAATATTCATTCATATGTATTATCTCACGTTTTTTTCATCTATTCATTTGTTGACGCTTAGGTTTTCTGATATCTTGGCCATTGTGAATAATGCTGTGAAAACATGGAAGTGCTGATATCTCTTTGAGATACTAACTTTATTTCTTTTGGTTATATACCCAGAAGTGGGATTATTAGATCATACATAGTTTTATTTTTAATATTTTTGGAGGTTCCCATACTGTTTTCCAGTGGCTGTACCAGTTTATATTCCCACCAACAGTGCACAAGGGTTCTCTTTTCTTCATGCCTTTGCCAACACTTGTTATCCCTTACCTTACTGATAATAGTCATTCTGACAGGTATGAGGTGGTATCTCATTATGGCTTTGATTTGCATTTCCCTGCATTTAGTGATGTTGAACACCTATTCATGTACCTGTGGACAATTTGTAGGTCTTCTTTGGAAAAATGTCCACTGAGGTCCTTCACCCACTTTTTAATGGGTTATAAGTGTATGTGTGTGTGTTTTGTTTTGCTGTAGGGTTGTATAAGTTTTTTATATGTCTTAGAGATTAACCCCTTATCAGATATGATTTGCAAGTATTTTCTCTAATTCCATAGATTGCCTTCTCATTTTGTTGTTTCCTTTCCTGTGCAGAGGGCTTCCCTTTTTGGCTCAGCTGGTAAAGAATCATCTGCAATGTGGGAGACCTGGGTTCAATCCCTGGGTTGGGAAGATCCCCTGGTGAAGGGAAAGGCTACCCACTCCAGTATTCTGGCCTGGAGAATTCCATAGACTGTATAGTCCATGGGGTTGCAAAGAGTCGGACACAACTGAGAGACTTTCACTTCCTGTGCAGAAGCTTTTTTAGTTCTCCATAGCCCCATTTGTTTATTTTTGCTTTGATTGCCTTGTTTTTGGAACATTTCCAAAAAGACATTGCCAAGGGTAATGTCACAGATATTTTATTCCTATGTTTTCTTATAGGATTTTTATGGTTCGCATATAATATTTAAGTATTTAACCTATTTTGAGTTATTTACTGTGTATATTGTAACAAAAGGGTCCAGTTTCATTTTCTTGCATGTGGATACACAGTTTTCGAACACTGTTTACTAAAGAAACTACTATCCTGCATTTCAGGCAGATTCTTGGCAGCTTTGTAAAAGACTAGTTGACTGTATATGAATGGATTTATTTCTGGGCACTTGATTCTATTCCATTGGTCTACGTATCTGCTTTTACACCAGTACTATACTGTTTTGATTATAATAGCCTTGTAATATAGTTTGAAAACATGAAATGTGATGCTTCCACATCTATCATTTTCTGAATGTGATTTTAAAGGATTCAATCTCCCTTATTGACTAGAACCATAGCAGGGCCACTATAGAAGCTATTATGTCTTTGGGCAAGTCTGCAGCATCTCTTAACATTCAGAGGACTGTCTATCACTAACCTACATGCAGCTGCAGACAACAATGTGGTGATGTGGTGAAACAATGTGGTGAAACAATGTGGTGATGTCAGCCTTTTGTTAATCATTTTTTCAATTAGGAAAAACTTAGGGGAAAGTATAAGAAATTCCAAGGATAGCTATTGAGGAGCTTCAGGAGATATGGATTCAATCCGTGGGTGGGGAAGATCCCCTGGAGGAGGGAATGGCAACTCACTCCAGTGTTCTTGCCTGGAGAATCCCCATAGATGGAGGAGCCTGGTGGGCTGCAGTCCATAGGGTTGCAAAGAGTCAGATAGGCTTGAAGCGACTCAACACATACACACACAGTGTGAGATTTCACAACGAGCAGCTGTGCATACCAGGAACAGGGAACACAGGAAGGGCCTGGAGAAAGTTTCATACTTGACTCAGCAGATTTCTGACCTTAGAAAATTTAGACACTTGCAAGCAAATATCTGTTTCAGTATACAACCATATTCATACCTGGAAATATGATGCTGTGGTCCTGTTTCTCAGTAACACCCTTTATTCTGGCAACACCTAGTTTCCTGGACCTGTGACCTTCACTTGTGCTCTTGGTTTTGTCTTTCTCTTACTTCCTCTTCTCTCTCTTTTTCTTCTCCTTCTCTTTGTCCCTAAATAATTACGTGCTATTCCAAAAATAAGAGCAGATGGTGAGTTCAGATTTGTAACTACCAGACATGGGATGTTTTTGTGTTGTTTCTTTAGCCAGCTCTTAATCTATTCACTTAACAAGCGTTTGTTTGCTAATAAATGTTAATAGATAGCCATTGTTCTAGAGAAGGAACGCTTGGTAAATAGTAATTTAAAAAAAGAACGAAGAAAAAATTCAGATACAGTCTCTACCTTCAGGAACTTTACATCAAAGTTTACATCCCTTCAGGAACAGACCATTAATAATCACAAATAATCATCCCCAAATAGTTTTTATTACAAATTGATATGGGTGCTGTGACAGAAGAGCTCATGTAAATGAGTGAGGGTGAGGGTGCCAAGAAAGGATTCCTTGAGAATGTTACACTTAACCTGAGTCCTAAAGTAGGGATTCTCAACCGCACTTTTGACAATGTCTGGAGGCATTTTTGTTGTCCCAATTGGGTCAGGGAGGTTTATATTTTTGGTCATGTTGTGTGAGTTTGGTTTATGTCTATAACAGGAACATTTTCAAAATAAAAAAAAAGAATCTATTCTAAAGAAAGACATAGATAAGGGAGTTTAAGAGGCACAAACTTCTGGTTGCAAAGTCAATGGGTCATGGGTGTAAGATGTGCAGTGTGGGAAATATAGTCAATAACCATGTAATGTCTTTATGTCCAGGGAGTTTGTAATTTCCTCAGCTCTGTCTCGCTGCAGCAAAAATTTGAAGTGATGGACAGACCAATGTAACAGCTCCATATTACAGCTCAGTTTTATTTGGCAAGCAAAGGAAAATACATCCTCGAGGAATGAGGGTGGGCTGACCCAAAAGACGTGAAGAGAAGAGAAGACAGAGGCCCAGTTTTGACTCCTCTTTTTGTATGTTCCCACCCCCTCCCCGAGCCTGCCCTATGTAAAATGATCTAGCCAGGAGGGCTGTTTGTTTTGCCTGGGGTTCTCATTCTGGTCCTTGGGCCTTTATTTGTTCTATTTTTGCAAGCTTTTCCCTTTTTTGTTTCTTAGCCACCACCATTCAGGACTCCCTTTTTCCTGTTCTAACTGCCTAACATTCCCCCTCAAGAGATGGGAGGCCCAATTCTTTGGGAATAGGGGTGTTGAGGTCTCTCTGGCAAATTCCTGCTGAACTGGGATGGTGTTGGGCATTGGGCCTCCCCCTCTTGCTAGTCTCAAGCCTCAGAGTCCTTATAGTGGTATCCATCTAAGAGTGAGTGATATTTTCAGTGGTCGGCTGTAGTTTTATATATCCTTGTTCAACTGGCGCTGCATGTTGTAGCTTGTTTATCTGGGCAGAGACAAAATGGTTTAGAGATTTGATAATACATGGAGCAATTATAACTAGCATCAATATGGTGATAACAAGGATTCATAGGGGCATTAGCCAACTCCAAATCCCCCATTGTCAGGAGAAGGATCCCCAAAGAGAGATTGTAACCACCCAAAAACTCTCTAGCTCATTCTTTGAGATCTTGTAGGATCTGAATGTTTTTCTTGAGGACGGTGAGACTTTCTTTAACTTAACTGGAGGTATTTACCCAGAAACAACACATCTCATTCAAGATGGCTCAAGTCCCTCCTTGTTCAGGGATCAGGAGAGCTGTCTCCTGTCTATTTTGGAGCACAACCCCTGGAAGCTGTGTTGGCTCTTTAGAGCTATCCTGAGAGATCTTATCCCCAGAAACTTAATTTTGGGGGTATTCATTAGAATGGCACTCATTTGTAGTCCTGAATAGGTATCTGAGATCTCCCAGAGGCTCACAGGTGTTTTGAGTGTCCTCTTCCATTTTCTTCCATGCCTTGACTTGTGAGTAGTGAATCCAGGAGTCGTGTCCTTGACTGCTATGGGGGTAGAAAGTATTACAGGGTAGGGGCCCTTCCATGTGGGCTGGAGTTGAGCCTTTGGGGACCCATCTTTCCAGACTTTAATTAGGACTTGAGTCCCTGGAGCATATAATGGTGGCTCTTTAGAATCTTCTGGGTCCTGGTTGACACCCCACAAGTGTATATCTTGTTGCAGTTTCCCAATAGCCATGGTATAAGACCAGAGGGTCTGAGCCTCTGGTCATTGACAGAAACAAAATGTCCCCATATAGCGTCTCATAAGGACTAAGACCAACCTGTTCCTTAGGGGCAATACGACTGTAGGAGAGCTATTGGTAAAGCCTCCTTCCATCCCAGGGAGGTATCCTGGATTATTTTTTTATCGCTGATTTTAAGAATTGGTTGGCTCTTTCTACTTTTCCTGAAGACTGAGGCCTCCAGGCACAATGGAAGTAAGTAATGCCCAATGCCTTAGAGACCCCTTGGGTGACCTTAGAAGTAAATGGTATCCCATTTTCATTTTGTAATGACCCAGGCAGACCAAATCTTGGAATGATTTCATAGAGCAGTTTTTTTTTTTTGTTTTTTTTTTTTTACCACCTCGTCAGCCTTCTCTGCAATGCAGGAGACCTGGGTTTGATCCCTGGGTTGGGAGGATCCTCTGGAGAAGGGAAAGGCTACTCACTCCAATATTCTGGCCTGGAGAATTCCATGGACTGTATAGTCTATGGGGTCGCAAATAGTCGGACACCAATGAGCGACTTTCACTTTCACCTTCAGTCTTCTCAGTCCAGGTGGGAAAGCCTTCAATCCATCCTGTGAATGTATTTATCATGACTAATAGGTATTTATACCCTTGAGAAACAGGCATTTGGGTGAAGTCCATCTGCCAGTCCTCTCCTGGATAGGTCCCATGTTGTTGGACGGGCTGGGCCAGCTTGGGTCTTCGAGATCCTTGGGGGTTGTTTAATTGGCAAGTGGGACAAGAGGAGACCACTTGCCTTATAGTCGTTTGGAGGCCTGTTCCTCTGAAGGACCCTTCTAGTAAACTTTGGAGGGCCTTTTCCCCTAAATGATTGGCAGCATGTAAGGAGTTAACCAACTTCCATTGGAGGTTCCCAGGCAGAAAAAGGAGTCCCTCCTTTTGGAACCACCCCATATGATCTTCTTGAAAGCCCTCACTCTTAGCTTTAAGAGTCTCACCTTCAGGATATGAAGGAGTTTCTGGCAAATTAGTCTGTGGAACTAAGGTGGAAACCCCCATTAGGTCACTGTTCTGTAATGCTGCTCTCTTAGCTGCCTGACCAGCTGCTTGGTTCCCTCGTGCCACTTCTGTGCTCCCTTTTTGGTGTCCTTTACAGTGGGAGAACTGAAACTTCAGCGGGCAAATGGACTGCCTCCAAGAGCCCAAGGATTTGATCACCATATTTGATTGGGGACCTTCAGGTGGTCAAGTGGCCTCTTTCTTTCCAAGTAGCAGCATGTGCATGTAGCACCAGAAAGACATACTTGGAGTCAGTGTAAATGGCTACTCTTGTTTTTCTTTGTGCAGCTCTAAAGCTTGAGTCAGGGCAATGAGCTCAGCTAATTGGGCTGAAGTAACTGGTGGCAAAGGTTTAGCCTCTATGGTCTCAAAATGGGAGACTACTGAATATCTGGCTCTTCTTTTTCCATTCAAGACAAAGCTGCCTCTATCAGTGTACCAGATTTCCTCAGGGTTGCTCAGAGGATCTTTTGACAACCCATCTTGGGGTTTTATCCAGTGGTGCAAGGTTTCTAGGCAAGAGTGAAAAGGGAGAAAACCCTCAGGGGTAGGCAGGAGGGTAAAGAACCTCACAAGGGGATATAGTCAGGCCTGAATTTTCCATCAGCTCTACTAGATATCTGAGGATCCTTTGATCAGACATCCATAAATGGCCTCTCCCATTCAGGAGTTGTTTCACTAAGTGGCTGGTAAAAATAGTTTGCCTCCAAAAGAGAGTTTTAAAGCATCTCCTATCAGGATTGCAATAGCTGCAAGATTTCGAAGGCAGGGAGGCCAGCCTCAGGTGGTTGGGTCAAGCCTCTTGGATAAGTAAGCTACAGGTTGGGGCTCGGGTCCTAACCTTTGAGTTAACACTCCCAAGGCTATTCCTTCCTTTTTGTGGACATAAAATTGGAATGCTTTTTCTGGGTCTGGCAACCTCAAGGCAGATGCTTGAGTTAAGGCTTGTTTTAGTGTAGCCTCTGCCTTCTTTTGAGGAGTTCCCCACATCAGTGGCATTGAATCATCCTGTCCCTTCAAGCTTTCATATAAGGGCTGGGCAATTAGACCATAGTTGGGTATCCAGATTCTACAATACCTAGTTAGCCCCAGGAAAGCTCACAACTGTTTTTGAGTCATGGGGGAGGGCAACTGGAGGGTTCCTTGTACTCAATCAGAGGACAGCCTCCAGGACCAGTGTGTATCTGAACTCCCAGATAAGTGACCTTTGTCTCAACCATCTGTGCCTTAGCACAGGAGACTTTATATCCCCTCTCTGCCAAAAAGTTTAGAACCTGAATTGCATGTTGTTGGGCATTTTTCTCATCTGGAGAACAGATTAGTAGGTGATCTATGTATTGTAATATTTTCCCATTGGGTCCCAGGTCCATATCTAGGAGATCCTGGCTAAGAGCCTGCTCTAACAGGTGGGGGCTATCTTTGAACCCTTGAGGTAATACTGTCCAAGTCATCGGTTGGTTGACTGGTTGGTTGGTTGGTGTTTTTCCCCTGGAGCCTCCCACTCAAAGGCAAAAAAGATATTGCGATTCTTTAGCCAGTGGTATGCAAAAGAATGCATCTTTTAAATCTGGAGCTGTAAACCACTTGGCACTGGGCGGGATTTCTCCCAAGATTACATAGGGATTGGGTACTGTGGGATGGAGGGAAACTACAACTTCATTTATGATCCAGAGATCTTGAACCATTCACCAGGTCCCGTCCTTTTTCTTTACAGGGAGGATCGGGGTGTTACATGGCAAATTGGTGGGGACCAATAGCCCATGGGCAAGGAATTTATTTATTAGAGGCTGTAGTCCTTCCTGATCTTCTCTTCTGAGAGGGTTTTGTTTCCAGTTTAGAAACCAAGTGGGATCTTGGAGGACAATGACGGCAGGTTCAGCTTGGTGGGCTTGTCCAGGACTCCCCTGGTCCCACACCTGGGGGTTAATTTTGTCTTCCCATAGTTTTTGGTCCCTCCCTATTGGAGAGGGTGTAATGGGTTCCTCAGTAGTAACCAGAAGCTGTAGGGGTCTAGGGGCTAAAAGCTTCCCATCACAAGGGTGGTCCCCTGTTTAGTGAGTATATCTCTTCCCAATAAGGGAGTAGGACACTCAGGGACCACCAGAATCTGGTGGGAAATTATTTGTCCATCCCAGCAACAGAGAAGTGCTCAGGTGAATCTTTTTGTAATTGTTTTTCCTGTAGCACCCAAAATGGTACAGATTTGGGAGGATAAGACTCCAGAGTAGGAGGTCAGGACAGAGTAGGTATCCCCTGTGTCAACCAAGAAATTCTCGGGCCTAACTGCCACATCCAGTAGCACCCTTGGCTCCAGCCCTGTGATGGTTGTCTGTGGCAGATGGGCTGGCTGGAGTGGGCCACTTCAGTCCTGTTGAACCATTGTGAGGGAAGGCTTGACCTTGAGGCTCTTGAGTCCCGAGGGCAGAGTGCCACCCAATGTACCAATTGAAGGCATTTGTAGCAAGCCGTTTTAGGAGACTTGTCATAGTTTGGATACTCTTTGGCCCAGTGTCCCGCCTGTCTACAGATTAGGCATTTGTCTCGTGCCTTGTCCTTCAAGGGCTCGGGGTTTGCCATAGGGCTTCCTTGGAGGGTGACCAGCATCTGGGCATGCCTTGTCTCTTTCTTTTTCTCCCTTCTCTGGGCCTTGGCTTCCCTCTCCTATTCTCTGTTATAAAAGGTATTGGTGGCTATCTGGACCATCTCATCTAAAGAGGCAGAGGTCTTGCTGCTGTAGGTGTTGTAACTTTATCCTGATGTCTGATGCACATTGGGACAGGAATTTGCCCTTTAAAATCATCTGTCCCTTGTAAGAGTCTAAATCCAGATTGGTATTGGTAAACTTTTGGAGGGCCTCTTTTACCTTCCCAGAAAGGCAATGGGGTTCTTGCTGGGCTCCTGAGTTATTGCTGAGACCTAGATATAGCTGATTACTTTTTGCTGGGCTGCTTTTAGTCCTGCCTTTACACTGATCAGAAAATGATCCCTTTCCCAGATGTGCTCAGGGTCATTATAATCCCAATTAGAATCTGAGGAGGGGCCACAGTTTCCCCTACTGGGTATTTATCACTTGACATGTGAAGCCCCATAGCATACTTTCTGTTGTTTAGTCGCTAAGTTGTATTCGACTCTTTTGTGACCCCATGGACTCCCCACCAGGCTCCTTCTGTCCATGGGATTTCCCAGGCAAGAATACTGGAGTGGGTTGCCAGTTCCTTCTGCAGGGGATCTTCCCAACCCAGGTATCAAACCCAGGTCTCCAGCATTGCAGGTGAATTCTTTACCGGCTGAGCCACAAGGGAAGCCCAACATAGCATACCTTTGGGCTTCCTTTAAGACCCTAGCATGCTCAGGGTCAGATAAAGTTTGATTAAATATGACCATGATGTCCTTCCACATCAAGTTGAAGGCCAAGGTAATGTGTTGGAATGTATCTATATATTTGCCTGGGTCAACTGTATAGCTTCTCAGGTCTTATTTGATCTGTCTTAGTTCTAAGGGGGAGAAGGGCTTATGGATCTGGTTGGTCCGAATTCTCCTCCAGTTTCAACTAAAGGACATACTCAAGTTGGCTTTTGTGGAGGGGGTGCTCCCGGATGTGGGAGTGTGTTTGGATACAAGGAAGGAGCATCAGGCAACTTGGGAGCCATGGGAGGTTAGCCTTCACAGGGGGCTTCCTTCTCTTGGCTGTCTGTGCCTAACACCATTTGCCTAGTAGGCTCACTTTTAGGGCATACAACAATCCCATACTTAAGACAGAGTTTCTTCATATCTCTTAGAAGAAAATTTGGACATAAGGGATCTCTGTCCATTTCCCTTGTCTTTTGCAGAATAAGTCTAGCTGCAGGATGATATTGTAGTTTAAACTCTCATCCTCAGGCCAGTGTTCCTTGTCCCCCAGAGGATACTGTGGCCTTGCAGTGGGACAAAAGAATTTTAAGTGACTTCTCCTTAGGGTTAGAGGATCAAACAGCTTCTAGTTATCAAGGATGCATCTCAAGGGCGTCTGTTGGGAAGTGAATTGGTTACTTTCCATCTGAAAGACAGTGATGACAGGGAGGAAAAGAAGAAGAAGAAGAAGAAGAAGAAGAAGAAGAAGAAGAAGAAGAAGAAGAAGAAGAAGAAGAAGAAGAAGAAGAAGAAAACCCTAATAAGCCTCCTTCTATTTCCATGGGTGGACTTCCATAGGGGCGAGTCTTTTTGATGCTTATCCTACCCAGTACTGTTGCAACCTGAGAGCCAGGCATCCCCAGGTCAGGGTGCATATCCCTAGGCAGGCTGAGGCATAACAGCCTCCTGGAGATTGAATCCCAGGGCAGGTCGAGGCAGGTTGGCCTCCCAAGAATTGGGTCCCTGGGCAGGTTGAGGCATGTCAAACTCCTGGGACCCCTGGACTGGTGGATCCCCAAGCAGGTTGAGGTATGACAACCTTTTGAGGACCAGATCCCTAGGCAGGTTGAGGCAGGTCGACCTCCTGGGACCCCTGGGCTGGAATTGGATGTCCTCAAGGTCTCCAGCGTGACCAGTGCTGGGTAGAATTAAGGGGTTGTAATCTTAACTCATTGATGGTTTGTCCAATGTGGATGGGAATAGATATCATGATGTAAAGCAATCCAAGTCAGTGCCCTGAGACTGGGAACCTGGTGAAACAGCCATAAGACTTATCCTCTTATTGCTCTAAGGGAATGTAAGTCACTGATTTCCTCCCCTACTCTTTCATAAGAATAGCTTAGGGTGTCTCCAATGGTAAACATTTCATTGTCATAGACCTACTTCAGGTAATAACAGAAGTAATGAAAAAGGTGTGGGTTATCTGGTCCTGTCAGGGGCATTAGGAGTATTTTAATAATAAACAGAGTTGAGCAATGTTGCCTACAAGGGGGCAGGGTCCTCGTTGTAGGAGTTAGTAAGCAGTAAGCGGCTTAAGAACAAAGTGATAAGAGGCAACAGACCAGATGTTCCATGGAAGTGGAGTGGAGATTTGACCTGGGGTATGTTTATAACTTTAAGAGAAGGGTGGCAAGGGTTTGGGCCCAAATGACCTGCAGGGCTAACTTCCAAAGTGGCAAACATTATCCCTGGAAGCCCAATTGCCCTTGAAGGGATGCCACCAACAAATGGACTTCTAGTAGGATTGTGTGCCTGTCACCCACCTTAGCAGGTTCTCTGAGAGATGCTGCTGTTGCACATGTTGTAGGAAACATAGAAGATGAAGGCCTGAATACCTAGAGGGATTGGATACTCTACAGTATTTCCCTCCCAAGGGCCAGATATTTTCTGGTTGTTCCTCCAGAAGATTGTAAAGGCAACATTGTGGGCCAGGATGGGGCTTAGGAGAAGAGTATGAAACAGGAGGAAAGGGAGCAGGGCACAACTTTTGAAAGAATGACATAGCCCAAGGGTATAACATAAACCAATTAAAATCAAATGGGTCCAAGATAACAAGTCAAATTCAACTAAACCTTGATCCTCAATCTGCAAGCTAAATGACACACCCAGAGGTGCCAGGACAGTTCCAAAGCACTGTCAAAAGAATGGGTGCTTCCCAAATTGTTGGAATGACCCTCCTACTCATTAGCATATGAAATCACCCAGCCTTGGAAAACTAACAACACCACATTCCATGGCCACTGCACTCACCCTCTGTGATGGCCCACACTCTTGGAGTGTGCTTCTCTCTGAATCTGAACAAATCCACCTCTTACCTATCACTGTGTCTCTCACTGAATTTTTTGCAATGAGACATCAAGGGCCTGGACTTTATCATGCATGTCCTGAAACCAGGCACCATGGGTTTTGGCTGGGCTCAAGTCCCAGGAGAGAGGAGCTAAAAGATATAAGGAAAAAGCAGTGGGAAAAAAGTACCAAGGAATCCCCTTCATAACCTGCCAGAAAATCTGCTAAATACCTGTTCTCACAGTTTCCATTGGCTGGATCCTTGGCACAAAGAAGATTAAAGAAGATTAAGGACAGAAAAACCCCCATACACTTGGGCAACTAAGTAGCCCCTGCCAGAGTCCCTCAGTTGCACCCACTACCACTTGCCTGTTCACGGTGGGGTGGAGTGGGGTTGGGGTGGGGAGTGGTTCGAGGAAACAAGAAGTGAGAGATTGTAAAGGAATTAAGATTTTCTTAGCTATATGTCCTTCCAGCCATAGAGGCGAGGACCTCCTACCTTAACCAGAGGTCTTCTGCAATCTGAGACTGAGCCGTGTGAGCTTTCTGCTGAGTCTATTTTTGCTGTCCAGGTTTGCAGCACACTGGACTTTTTGTCACTTCCCTTGTGCTGGGTTTTCTTCGTATTCAGTTTCCACCACAGATGCTTTTGCTGAGTTGGGCTTCTGCTGTGCTTGGCTTCTGCCTCATGGGGGCTAAGCTGAGCTTATTTCAACCAGGTTAAATCCGAATCACGGCACCATATATGCCAGGGGAGTTTGTAATTTCCTTAGTTCTGTCTCACTGCAGCAAAAATTTGAAGCGGTGGACAGACCACTGTTATAGCTCCGTGTTACAGCGCAGGTTTATTTGGCAAGCAAAGGAAAATACATCCTCGAGGCATGAGGGCGGGCCGACCCAAAAGATGCTAAGAGAAGGGAAGACAGATGCCTAATTTTGGCTCCTCTTTTTATATGTTTTTTTCCTCCCCTCACTGAGCCTGCCCTATGTAAACTGGTCTAGCCAGGAGGGCTGTTTGTTTTACCTGAGGTTCTCACTCTGGTCCTCAGACCTTTGTTCTATTTTTGCAGGCTTTTCCCTTCTTTATTTTTTAGCCACCGCCATTCTGGACTTCTTTTTCCTATTCTAACTACCTAATATTTACATGGTGACAGGTGGTAACTAGACTAATCATGTTGATCATGCTGAAATGTACAGAATTATTGAATTTCTATGTTGTGTAACAGGAGTGAACACAGCATTGTAGGTAAAATATGCCTCCATAACACGCAAATGGACTCAGAAAAATATCAAATTTGTGGTTACCAGAGGTGGGGGTGGTGGGGTAAAAGGGGATTGGATGAAGACATAATAAAAATGGAATCATTTTGGATTCCCATAATGTATATTGTCCTGGCTATTTCCATGCATTGACTAGGCTTCACTTGTTTCAGGGTGATAGCAGACAGCACCTGACAGAGAATTCATTGCTCAACTTTGAATGTTGTATTAGACATTTTTTGAAAATGGTAAAATAATTGTCTTAAATACCAGAGTTTTAAAAGAAAGAAAAAATTTCTTGGAATTCAGACACTTTTCACATATCAAGGTACCTACTTATGACTTGGGTCATAGTGGCAGGGGAAACACGTTCTCTGAAACCACCCACCTTGGCCAGGCACAGTAGTAAACCATTTGTGTGAGTTATTTTATGACAGAAGGACCTAGTAAGGAACACAGAACAAGCCACTACCAACTGGAAGAGTTCAGGAATGGTCAGAAGGAGATGCCATGTGTTCTACCACCTCCCAGAATCCTTCTCTCTGGCATCCATTCATCTATCAATGTGTGTACCACCAGGAAGTCCCCTGAGTCAGAATGATTGGCCAGAGACAACCTGGAAACTAATCTCAAATGGAAATTAGGCACTACTAAAAAGGGACATGGATTCTGGAGGCAAACAGAAATGCCCACATTAGCCTACTCCTCAGGCTTCTCAATAGCTGGACACACACTTCTTTCAACACGTGTCTTAAAACATGCTCAAGTTTACATAGAATGAGCAGATACCTCACAAATAGCCCTTATAAACACACACATCATCTCAGAAAATGCAATCCAAAAATTGATTAAGTTACTGAATTCAGATTCTAAGAGCTCTGATAAAAATCAAAATCATATATAATCACACAGCTTGAGGTCTACATTAACATGCTTTGTATTTGATTGTTTGCAATCCCAGTGAGTCTGGTGTTTGGAAGATGAAGTAGCAAGTAACTTTTCTGAACTTGCCCTTGCAGGGTATCTCAGTAAATTACTCAACTATGATCATTAGACTGTTTATTCTTCAAGGCTTGCTTTAAAACTTTTCCTTCACTGGGTCCACTAACCCTAAACTGTTACATAATAAACTTGGCTCAATCTTCATCTGCCTGTCACATGGAAATAGCCCCAGATATAGTAAATCAGAACAAAACCCTAATCTTTGACCTTGTTATTCTGAAATGCTACTAATGTCCCATCAGTGGTTTCCTTTACAGTGGTAAGCAATAAGCTTAACTTTGTTTTAGCAGCAAGTTATTTTGAGGAGCTCTTCAGAGAGTAAGTGGTTGACCCTGGGTGAGGTACACTCCTTTTCTTTGGTCCAAATATAGTTTCTCATGATTCAGTAATTTATGGCTAAATAGACACTTACCTATATGGTGCACATGTAAGAATAGAGTGGTGCAGAAGGAAAAGAGTGACTAAAGTGAAAACTTCCATTTGGAGAAGAGGAAACATCACATAGGGATGACTGGTCCCAACATCCATGGTATGACAAGACTCTCTGGCCTGTGAGTTCCTTAGTTTGCCAATCTGCTTACCTATGCCTTGCTTATGATGTTTCTGGATGTTTCTTTTCTACAGTCTTTCATCACCATCTCTGAGAAGGGCACTGGGTTTGTTACCCCTTTCCCTTTGCTGCTTAGAGACTTACTTCCTATTAGTTAAGGAGCTTAGAGATTATATTCAGGACCTAAGAAATCTCAGGTGTGGAGCTTATTTGGCAGTAAAGTTCATTAAATGTATAGAGGCTTCCAGGAAATTTCATAGGCCAGCAGCCAAAGACAGAGATCCTGATGAGTTGAAGTCTTGAAGTTCAGTTCTAGCTACCAGAGTTTTTGCATTAATGAGCCTCCATTTCTCTGCTTTGCTCATTTATCTAGTGCTGTGGTTCTCAAAGTGGTTCCTAGGACAGCAGCAACATCACCTGAGGATGGGTTAGAGATACAATTTTTTGGGTCCAGACCTACTCAGAAACTCCGAGCGTAGGGCCCAGCAATCTGGTGGAAAAGGCACTGGAGGTAAGATAAAGTTTGAGGCAACAGCTTTAGTGATGCTGTTTGAGGGCAATTTGAAACAATAAGCTGAGAGATAAAAATGCCATTAAAATCCTCTCTTCCTGCAGGCTTCCTGTGAGGGTTTCTTCTCAAGGGGAGGAAAGAGCCTTTTCTTTCTTATTAGTATGAGCTAATTATTAATACCAGAGGCCTGGATGGGGAACAGGAAGCAACAGCATTTTCCTGAGTCACAAAGATAACTGCTCTTCCAGTCTTTCTGGATTCCAGGTATTAGACTCTCTAGCAACTGAACAGGCATCAATTATAGTGTTTTGCTAGTCAAGGTCTTATTTTCACCCTTCTGCTTTCCAATGGCAGTATCAAAACTATCGTACCTCTTTTATGTAGGAATTTATTGAAGGCCATTAAAAATAGTCAATACACTCTAACATCCTATTTTTTCCTCCATAGTTCCTTCATGCAAAACCTTCAATTCACACATGATCTGGTTCTCCAGGGTACGAATGGACAAAAACGATTATTTCCATTACCATGTGTTAATAACTAGAATCTTCCAGCCACTGAATACAAGTGTCGCACTGACCTCTACCCAATCTCCTTGGCTCTGCCAAGACCGCATTTTAGAGTCTCTTAATGTTAACCTGACTTCTGGTCCTAATTTCTGTTTCAAGGATCTGAGTTACAAGAAACAGAAGCCAAGTATGGCTACCTTACAAGAAAAAAAAATTGTGGAGAGAGAGAAAAGATTTATTGAAATTAAATGATACCACTCCTGACTCCCCTAGTTTCACCTGGAAACTGAGGGAGGAGAGAAGGGAATGGGCAGGATACAAGGATGATGAAGATGAATCAGTGGGAAGAACAACCATTGCAGGATGGGTCAGGTCAAGGTGTCACCACCAGCAATGTGACACTAAGTCATGACTGCTGAGATGCCTGAAATCTGCCTATAGGAACATATTCTAATGTCAGACACCAAAATCTAAGTGCCAGGGTGAGCTTGGGGTTGAGCTAAGTGGCTCAATTTAGCTTATGTGCTGATCGATCCCTGACCAATAGGAGAGGATAAAAGAGGATCTGGGCCCTTTCATCTTTCATAATGAGTGGTGAACACACCAGAGATCATAAGATGATAAGAATAATATTAAGGAGGAGAGTAAAAGCTGGGGGATAGGGGTGAAAATAATAAGTTGCCTCTGGGAGCTGAAGTGGGGCTTATAGCACTACCCCAGAGTTTGTGTGGGAGTTAAATGACTTTATAAAATACTTAGAACAGGAACTGGCATGTAATAAGCACTACACAAAAGTCCCTGCTTGCTGTTTTATGCTTTTTTTCCCAAGGCACCGTTAGTGCCTTGACCATATGTAAAAGTTTTAAAAAATGATTCCATCCCACCTCACCCCCCCAAAAAAAAGTAGAGAAAGTAAAGAAAAAAAGGTAAAAATATTTATATCCTGCCTTTCCACTGAGTAATGTACATTAGTGGTGTGCCTAGTTAATAAATATTGTTTACAATTAAAATGTTTTCCAGTATCAGGATTGCATATTCATAGTTCTATTGTGATAGCTTAACATGGAGGCCTGATATAGTCATCACTGGTTAATATAAGATATCAGCAATCAGGAACAGAAAATGATCAGAAAACTTTTCTGGCTTTTATTTATGCAGAATAAAATCTGTAAATGCTATCATATTAAAGAATTATTTCTTAAAATGATTTTTGAGGGAGGTTTTTTCAATATAAAATATTTCTATTTTGTTTACATGTAAAAGTATTATTTGAGACATGGTAATATACATGAGTGAAGGCTGGAACAAAGGGGAAGAGAAGTGTGGGATGAGAAAGATAAAGGGAGAAATAAAGAGAGCTAACCTTTGCTGACTATCATACAACTTTCCTTTACATGAATTATCTCATTTTATCTTCCAAACAACTGGACCATTTAAATCTGAAGCACATTCTTTAAATGAAATTTTAGCTGGAAGCCATTATAACAATAAGGTAACTGTTGAGTGAATAAACAGCTTGGGATGAACAGTTGAGGCAGTAGGTACCCTCTTCATCTTCCTTCCTAACACTCAACATTATTTAAAAATATATTATCAATTGTATATTCTAAAAAATGCTAAGCCCTGGTCCATGTAGTTTTGGTAGAATACAATATAACTGACTTAACTAACTCTTCACAGATTTGTAACTCATACACTAAGTTCATGCGTAACTCTTCCATAACTGTATGGAGTTTAAGTTTTATCTTCGAGATTCCCTGGTGGTTCAGATGTAAACAGTACACCTGCAATGTGGGAGACTTGGGCTTGATCCCTGGGTCCACAAGATTCCCTGGAGAAGGGCATGGCAACCCACTCCAGTATTCTTGCCTGGAGAATCTCATGGAGAGAGGAGCCTGGAGGGCTACAGTGCATGGGATCGCAAAGAGTCAGACAATTTCATGTAGAATCAAAGACTGTCTGTACCTAGTAAAGAAATTTCAAACATGTGTGCACATGTGCGCATGCACACACACATAGACACACATGCACACAGATTCAGAAACCAAAATATTGTATTTAATAGAAATTTTTAGCCTTAACTATTATTCATGTAGCCTGGCATGCTGCAGTCCATGGGGTCGCAAAGAGTTGGACACGACTTAGCAACTGAACAACAACATTATACATAAGAGAAATTTTATGTGTAGTTATAAATTTAACATGTGAAAATAGAACTAGGGATAAGGTGAAAATCCAACTAATTTCTAAGTCCAAACACCCTGGATTTAAGATCACATGGTAAATTCCTAACCATATGAAACAGCTTAATAGTTGAGATAGTTAGTGATTCAGCTGTTATGAGCTAGTCCCTGGCAGATGTTCACTGGTCATTTTATGGTTTTAAAAATGACAGACTAAGGTCAAACTCAGTGGCTAAAAGAGGCACCTATGAGGTTGAAAACAGCAAAGAGAATCTGAACATACTACAGAAGGAGCTGCCAGTTCAAAGCACTAGAGTTGACATCATCAAGGACATGAGATTATTTTGTTACTTTCATTTGTAAAAGTAAATGAATGGAGACAAGCCCAAATGTTTGTCTGACTATAGAAATTTCCCACTGGAACTCCATCTCATGGACATCATTAGCTTGTAAAAGAAAAGTGTTCCATTTGTGAATTGCAGACATGAATATATTCACAGCAAAATGTGTACAATCTGAAATCTATGCTCTATTTTCCTGGTTGTGTCAATGTTGACTTTTAAACCATATTTTTCACTCTCCTCTTTCACTCTCAACAAGAGGCTTTTTAGTGCCCATTTGCTTTCTGCCATTAGAGTAGTATCATCTGCATATCTGAGGTTATTAATATTTCTCCTGGCAATCTTGATTCCAGCTTGTGCTTCATCCAGCCTGACATTTCACATGATGCACTCTGCATATAAATTAAATAATCAGGGTGACAATATACCTTGACACGCTCCTTTCCCAATTTTGAGCCAGTCAGTTGTTCCATGTTGTTTTTGACCTGCATACAGGTTTCTCAGGAGGCAGGCAAGGTGGTCTTGTATTTCCATCTCTTGAAGAATTTCCCAGTTTGTTGTGATCCACTCAGTGAAAGGCTTTAGCATAGTCAATGCAGCAGCAGCATATGTTTTTCTGGAATTCCCTTGCTTTTTTCCTGTGATCCAGGGGACTTGGACAGTTTGATATCTGGTTCCTCTGCCTTTTCTAAACCCAGCTTGTACATCTGGAAGCTCTTAGTTCATGTATTACTGAAGCCTAGCTTGAAGGATTTTGAACATTACCTTGCTAGCATGAGAAATGAGCACAATTGTATGGTAGTTTGAACATTCTTTTCACTGCCCTTCCTTGAGATTAGACTCAAAACTGACCTTTTCCAGTCCTGTGGCCACTGCTGAGTTTTCTAAATTTGCTGGCTTGTTGAGTATAGTACTTTAACAGCATCATCTTCTAGGGTTTTAAATAGCTTAGCTGGAATTCCATCACCTCCACTAACTTTGTTAATAGTAATGCTCCCTAAGACCCACTTGACTTCACACTCCAGGATGCATGGCTCTAGGTGAGTGACTATACCATTGTGGTTATATGGGTTATTAAGACCTGTTTTGGACAGTTCTGTGTTTTCTTGCCACTTCTTCTTAATCTCTTATGCTTCTGCTAGGTCATTACCGTTTCTGTCCTTCATTGTGTGCATCTTTGCATGAAATATTCCCTTGGTCTTTCTAATTTTCTTGAGGAGATCTCTAGTCTTTTCCATGCTATTGTTTTCCTCTATTTCTTTTCATTGTTCACTGAGGAAGGCTTTCTTCTCTCTCCTTGCTATTCTTTAGAACTCTGCATTCATTTGGGTATATCTTTCCTTCTCCTTGCTTTTCACTTCTCTTCTTTTCTCAGCTATTTGTAAGGTCTCCTCAGACAACCATTTTGCCTTCTTCCATTTCTGTTTCTCAGGGATGGTTTTTACACCACCTCCTATATAATGTTATGAACCTTTGTCCAGAGTTCTTCAGGTACTCAGCCTATCAGATCTAATACCTTGAATCTATTTGTCACTTCCACTGTATAATCAAGGGATTTGATTTAGGTCATATCTGAATGGCCTAGTGATTTTCCCTGTTTTTTTCAATTTAAGTCTGAAATTTGCACTAATGAGCTCATGATCTGAGCCACAGTCAGCTCCAGGTCTTCAAACCAAGGGACAATATAACTATCTCAAAACAAATTAAAGGAGAGATTTGGACCAAGAGGCTGCAAGAGATTCATGGTTAATACTGTAGAAGATGAATCTCAGAAGCCATCGCATGAAACACCCATATCTGCCATTGAAAGAGCCTCTCACTGACTTTCCCAAACCTCCTTGTCCTCCACTGAATCCATCTTTTCTTGAAACAGCTAACAGCATCATCTCAAAATGAAATTCTCATCATAAAATCCTACTCCTTAAATCTTTCCCTGGGCTTCAGATAAAAGGCAAACTCCTTAGTATGATTTACATTGTCCTTTTACAATGCAGTTACTTCTGTGCCTGCCTTTTCTAGATCCAGGGCCTTATTATTTCTAGCCCTTTTACCTGAAGGTGCTTCTTCCCATTTCTTGGTGGTTTATTCCTGCTTATGACTCAGCTGAATCAGCACTTCATCATGAAATCTTTTCTTGACTCCTCAGACCTATGAGGGAAGGAAGGGAAATAAATGCGTATTTTTATGATATTGTTTTATTAGAGAAATATGCGGAGTGATAGTGGGCTGTTATTTTACATAGAATAATTTTAAAAAGTCCTTCCTGATCAAGTGGTATTTGAGCAGAGACCTGACGGGATTGGAAATAAGACTTGTGCTTGCAGCCATCTGGGGAGAAAGCAGTCTAGGCCGAGGGAAAGCTGGTGCAAAGGCTGTAAGATAGGATGGACTATTTGAGAAAGAAAAAGAAGACACCAAGTGAGGGCATCAAGCGAGTCAAGCACTAGAAGACAAACTCGGAGAACATGTATATCATGGTGAGCAATTTGGATACTGATCTAAAAAAAGATGAAAAGTTAGATTTGAGTGAACAAAGAGGTGAACCCTGGGAGATGATTTTCGAGAGGGAATGGGTTAAGGGTTTGGACACAGTGTGGGGCACGTAGAACACTGTAAAGGTCTTGGCTGTTCCTCTGAGTACAGTGATGGCTTTGGATGGTTTAAGCAGAATAGCATGCTCTGGTGTGTATTCTGGATGATCACTCTAGCTGCTATGTTAGAATAGAGTGGGGCAGAGTAGTGGCAAGGAACCTCATCAAGTGCCTCTTGTAGTCTTCCTGAGGAGTGCTGATTGTGACTGCACAAGTGTAGTAGAGGTGCTGATGAGTGCCTGGGAGCTGGTGTCCCATTTTCATTAGGAAGTGGTCAAGAAAGATTGCTGTGACCTATGTCGGAGTGTTCTCCCTATATTTTTCTCTAAGAGTTTTATAGTGTCCAGCCTTACATTTAGCTCTTTGATCCACTTTGAGTTTATTTTGCCTGTGGTATTAGAGAATGAAGACAATTATTAAACAATTGAATTGAACCATGTCAGCAGCTAGTTTCTTACAGAAATATATGAGTCAATATGTTCCCTTATTTTCTTAAACTGAGAAGATTTGGTATTTTCTTACTTGAAACTGGAAGAGCCCTTACTCACAGGCATAAGATTTTTCATCTTTTCCCTTCGTACATGAGGATCTTTTGATACTGTTTCTGGTGTTACTGCTTTAGTCACTAAGCAGTCATTGAAGGGTGACTAACTCTGATGGAATGATTATAAGGCTTACATTTATTTAAATTGTTTACAGGATATCCTCTTAGGACAGCAGGTGCTCTAAACGTAAGTGTGGAGCTCAATAGAAATGTCAGGTTTGAGATATAAATTTGGGTAGAACAATCATATTGGTAAGAGAAAGTTTTGACATTGTATGATTAAGAAGAAATAACTGAGCATGAGATATAGGGAGCTAAAATTTAATAGGGAGCTGGAAGAGAGGAATCAATGAAAAAGAGAGGCTAATTTCGAAAGTAGGAGAAAATCCAGGAGTGAACAATAAAGAAAAAGAAACAAGAACAGAGTTCTAAGACTTTGGTACATATGATAAAAGCAGAAGATGAATGACATGGGGCTTTTCAATTAGCATTTAAATACTGGGTTTGGCAACTTGGGTTGACTAATGACTTTTAAGAGAGGAATTTTGTTAGAGCAAAGAGATAAGAAAAAAATTCAGAGGTTGAGGATAGCACAAGTGTTATCAATTGAAGTTAGATTTGGCTAAAAAATAATGTTTTACATATGGGTAAAAATTTAAAATATCATATTTCTCTGATGAATTTTAAATGTCAACAGTGATTATATTCTGCTTTAAGATAAAATTGAGATTAATTGCTATTTGATTTTTAGACCTTAAAAATAACTAGTGAATAATTTCTGTTCACCTAAAAAATTCCTTAGCTGATTCGTATATATCAGAAAACCACTGACCTTTCAATCATTTTACTTATATTCTTGCCTCTCTGTGCACACATATAAAATATCAATTAATTAAAGTCAATGTAGTTTATGGGCTGAACTACTTCCATCCCAAAGGTTTCTTCTCATTGTCCAGATGGTTGCTGGGACTTCAGACACCAGCTGTGTATTGTAGACAAGAGGAAGGAGAAAGGACTAATGGCAGGAAAAAAAAGAACATATTTAAAACCCCCCATTAAACATTTTTTTTTGAAGTCCATGTAACTTATTCTTAGAACCCATTGAACACCCATAGCTGCCAGAAAAGACTGGGGAATGAAATAGTCTAGCTGGGTGTATTGATCAGGGTCCAGTTAGAGACAAAGAACAGGAGTGTACATACCGGAAAGGCAGTTGACAGTCTCTGTCTCAATGGATTATGAGAGAAAAAGGTAAATGCACTAGCAGTTTCTAGTTTAATAAAGTTTATATGTAAAACAAAGAAATAGATGATTTCTAAGGTTGCCTTTAGCAGTATAATTTGAATTTTATGATTATATAATTTTATCCTGATATCTGAAGGAAATCCACTTTAACTGTGATCAGTATGTGCCCCAAACTGAAGTTCTCTCTTCCTCTGTCTCTTTGCTCCTCTCTTACTACTTTGGGATAGATATTTTTGATTCATTGAGAATAAGAAGATTCAAATGGTGAAAAAAGATGTCAAATTAGCCTTTTAATAACATTTAAAGCTCAGTACTTATTACCTGTATACAATTCATTTTAATAAAGTAGGTAGAGGAATTCAAATGAAAAACACAAAATAGTTGCTCAGAGAATCTAACCTAAAGTATCAGTAGATTATATCATTATTAAACTTGCATATATTTAAATCAAAAAAAGCAAAAAAAGTCAATTTACTTGTATGTTTATCCATGATCATTATTTGATTTGATCCTATGGCAGGTAATTTCATAAATAAACCTCATTACACAGGGCTACTGTAGTGATCAATTTAGCTTACAAAAAGCATTCTAACGAACATCATCAAGTGGAAATATGTTTTAGGCAATGGCAATTTCTTTTGACTAATGGATTGCAAACTGAAACTCAAATCAAATTAGTGCATTTACTGAGTGTCTGTTACTCTGCTGGGGCTCAGAGAAAATAACAAGTATAAAATCAATGGCTTTAACCTCAGGAAAATTTCTGAGTTTCTGTTTAGTTTAGAAGATCCTTGTCAAGCCCTTTTTAATCCTTCAAAAGCTATACCCCTCCTCTCTGAAGTTTTTTCTCCTCACAGACAGAGATTAGTGAGTTGTATCATATCTTTATTAGTGTTTATTTTAATTATCCATTTACGTATCTGCCTGTTTTTCCAAGTCTTCAGTTCCAGAGCAGTACCTTATTATTCATTCATATAACAAATATTTATCAAATACCTATTACCATGCTAGACATACAATGGTAAAAAAAAAAAAAAAAAGATGCAGTTCCTGTTTCTACAGAACTTTCAATCTTATGGTACATCAAAGTAAACAAGTATTGTAAATTCACTAATTTAGTAATTGCTTACACATGTGCAAATAAAATGCAAATTTTTATTTTCTACAAAATATCCCACTTTTGGAATTCCTTGGCAGTCTAGTGGCTAGGACTCTAGGCTTTCACTGCTTTCAGTCCCTGGGAACTAAGATCCCACCAGCTGCATGGAGAGGCCAACAATTCAGTTTCAAAAAAGAATCATTATGCATCTGTGTGTATTCAATAAGCTAACATTAAAATCAATGAAATTTCATAATATTTTCCATGATTTCATAGTTAGTCCCTTTAAAGGTGTATTTATTAAAAAAAAAAAA
Organism: Okapia johnstoni; assembly: GCA_024291935.2. Lineage (NCBI taxonomy): Eukaryota > Metazoa > Chordata > Mammalia > Artiodactyla > Giraffidae > Okapia > Okapia johnstoni. The sequence goes on along the minus strand of CM044308.1, from coordinate 32,261,912 downwards.
GCTCACTTTAGAATATAATGATCCCTCCTTCTCTTCCCACATAAATAACCTCTTTGACTTGTTGCAGGCTTTTTGGTATAAGTTTTCAGCCTTTAATTTTTCATCTTCTTGCGCCTGCTCTAATTCCAGGTAATTTCTGGGTGTTTAAGAGGATGAAGTGACCTTGTGGGAACCTTATGGAAGCATATTGCATTGTGTGAATTCTTGCTGAGTTTTGTGAATCCTTGCTGATTTTCTGTGAAGTGTGGAATCTTATCTAGCCCCTGACTGGTATTCACTGGCATGTGACCACTTCTGTGTGGTGTTTTTGAGACATTGTGCTGGCACCTGCTCTGAAGCCAATGGTCCCAGTCATTTGCCTGCAGTGTTGAAATCCTGAAATATTTTCACCATGACCCCCAGGCCTTCGTCAGCTCATTGGTCCTCTCATACTCTTTGTCTTGGGTTATGTGGACACACTGGATCCATAGATGTAGCACATGGAGATCTGGGTTTTATTTAGGTTTACCTAGCTGAGAGCCTCCCTGAGGTAATGTTGTTACTGCTTCTGGGCTGAGGAGGATGTCAAGTCAAACAATGGGCTTCTCACAGAGGCTGAGTACTCCACTAATCTACACCAGGGGGAACAGGCTGGTATCTTTGTTGTTCCTGGATCTATCTAATTTCTTCAGAACCAGACCCTAAAGACAGTTGTCATATGTTCTTTTACCCTAAACCCAAAATAGCAAATGGATTGCACTTAGAAAAAATATTTTACCTATAAGGTAGTATCTTAACTATGATTTCAATTACATAAGTATAATGAACCAGTGTGGTAGGTTTTAACCTGTCCTGAGACAGTTATTGATGTGGTACTCTAATGGTGATTCTCCTCATTCCTTCTACATCTTTGATTGTAAATCTTTTGTAAAGAAGATTAGTTTCTTTCTCCCATTTATTTATCTATTCACTTTGGGGTGTTTATATCCATGTGGATATTTATTTCATTCTTGGGTTATAATACAGTATCTTTGTTATTTATTTCATTTTTGAAAATGTTCTCATATTGACTTTGGGAGCTTTTTGTTTATCCCCTTCATTATGTCTTGATCTTTTATTATTTACCTTTAATCAATTCCTTACTTTCTGGCATCAGAAACTGTTTCAAGATAATCCAATGTTTTCCCTGCTCCTGCCCTGGTGTCAACCAATTTTATAAGGATCCCTGGTTCCTTTTATTAAAGAATGATAACTAGAAACCACACTCATTGCTGGTGGGGTAACACTTCTAGCACATCTTAATGAATAGAATTGGGTAATATATGTATATTCCTTCACTCATGCCTGTAAACGTATCTCTATCTATATTTGTAGATATTAAAAAATCATGAATCCACTGAATACTCCCATGTCCAATCCAGTTCCACATGATTCATTCTAGCATTTACTCTTTCCTTATTGGTAAATTCTTTTGATGGTGAGAAACTCAAATCTCTGTTTCTACAATGTATTTATTTATTAGCTCAACATTAGTATAAAAATAAAGTACTTTCAGAGTTGCTAGGCTGCACCCTTGTGAGGATCCAATTTACCAGCTTTAGCAGAGACTGGCCAAGTACAGCTCACAGGCCAAATCCAACTGCTGCTGCTATGTCGCTTCAGTCGTGTCCGACTCTGTGCGACCCCATAGACGGCAGCCCACCAGGCTCCCCCGTCCCTGGGATTCTCCAGGCAAGAACACGGGAGTGGGTTGCCATTTCCTTCTCCAATCATGAAAGTGAAAAGTGACAGTGAAGTCGCTCAGTCATATCTGACTCTTTGCGACTCCATGGACTGCAGCCCACCAGGCTCCCCCGTCCGTGGGATTTTCCAGGCAAGAGCACTGGAGTGGGGTGCCGTTGCCTTCTCCAATCCAACTGAGCACCTATTTAATAAATAAAGTTTAACTGAAACACAGTTGTGGTTATTTGTTTATGTGTTGTCTGTGGCTGCTTCTGTGCTCCAACTGCATGGTTAAGTTGTTATGACAGAGACTTGCTTGTAAAGCCTAACATATTTACTATCAAGTCTTTATTGAAAAAGTTTGCTAAAGTCCTAAGTTAAAGCATAGTGTTAATGTACATTTTTTGTGTGTTTAATATTGAAGTATACAATCAAATAACTGTTTACCAAAATTACTTGGTCAGTAACTTTTTGTAATTATGTAATTCCTTTGAAATACAACTGGATTTGTCACAGCTTGCAACCCTCCCCACATCTTGTTTGGTCTGACCTTTAAAAGAACATGCAGCAAAATTGACTCTGTGATGCTCAGGTCTTTGAGTTTTGACAAATGTAATGGCTTATGTATTTACCACCACATTTCTGTTGGGAAGTTTTTCCCCTCCCCCGCCCCCAATTTCCTTGAGTTGCTTGTTTATATTCAGCTCTTCTGTTTATGCCTTTATCACTGGCAACCACAAATCTGCTTTCTGTCCCTTCAGTTTTGCCTTTTCCAGAGTTGTATATAAATTGAATTGTGAAAAATGAGCCTTTTTATGTCTGGCTTCTTTCACTTAGCAAAGTGTATTTAAAATCTAAACATGTTGTTGTGCTAAGATATTTACTACCTGGTCTTTTATAGAAACAGTTTGCTGACTCCTGTTGTAAAGAATAGAAATGAAAGGGAGAATATGAGTAGTTTTGTTAGAGATTTGATGTAACAAGCAAAGAAGAAATTAAAGATGATTCTCTAATTTTGAATTTGGGTGATAGAGAGAATGTTTTACCTTAATAAAAATAGTATAGCCTTATTTGATGGTTTTTCTCAAATGGCAAGATACCTTTGTATAATTTGTCATTATTCAAAGCTAGAAAAATGAACCTTAAGTGGTCATGAGTTGGCCAAAAAACAAACCCCATAAAAATGGCAAGTGTATCTGTTCTCGTTCTAGTTGCTGGGGGATGGGAGGCATTCAGTAGTAGTAATCAAGATACAACCATAGAAGAAGGAGTTTTTATATCATATGGCCTTATATGATTTTCTCTGTCCAAAGAAGTGTTGTCTAGAAAGCACCTCGTAAGACAACAGTGAAAGTCCTTTCATAATATATTTTATATTTCAAATAACATATTGTCATTCTAAAATTTCAGATGATAGAGAGGAAGTGAAAGAAATCTTATAATGCCATATCCTTTAGTATTACTACTATTAACCTGTCGGGTAATTTCTTTCTGAATTCCTTATGCATATAGATAGGAATGCATGTCATAATACTCTTCTATTAGGTGATTTTCAATGTAATAATCTATGGTCTAAGTATTTTTTAATAATACTTTGTTTTACTTTATAATTTTTTAATGATGACATAATATTCTATTGTATACTTATGCTATTATTATATAACCAAACCATTTTTGACATTAATATTGGTGATGACTATGTTTCCATTGCTAGAACTCAAAGAGAATCCAATGTTATGTGGCAGCCTGGATAGGAGGGGAGTTTGGGGGAGAATGGATCCATATATATTTTTGGTTGATTCCCTTTGCTATTCAGCCAAAAATATCACAAAATTGTAAACTGGCTATTTGCTGTTGTTCATTCGCCAAGTTCTGTCCAACTTTTCGTGACCTCATGGACTGCAGCAGGGCAGGCCTCCCTGTCTCCCACTATCTCCTGGGGTTTGCCCAAATTCATGTGATGCATCAGTGATGCCATCCAACTGATTCATCCTCTGTCACCCTCTTCTCCTTCTGCCTTCAATCTTTCCCAACATCAGAGTCTTTTCCAGTGAGTTGGCTCTTCATATCAGGTGGCCAAACTATTGGAGCTTCAGCTTCAGCATCAGTCCTTTCAATGAATATTCAGGGTTGATTTCCTTTAAGATTGACTGGTTTGATCTCTTTGCAGTCCAAGGGACTCTCAAGAGTCTTCTCCAGCACCATAGTTTGAAAATATCAATTCTTTGGCACTCTTGCTGCTGCTGCTGCTAAGTCGCTTCAGTCTTGTCCGACCCTGTGCGACTCCATAGACAGCAGCCCACGAGGCTCCCCCGTCCCTGGGATTCTCCAGGCAAGAACATTTGAGTGGGTTGCCATTTCCTTCTCCAATGCAGGAAAGTGAAAAGTGAAGGTGAAGTCGCTCAGTCGTGTCCGACTCCTAGTGACCCCATGGACTGCAGCCTACCAGGCTCCTCCATCCATGGGATTTTCCAGGCAAGAGTACTGGAGTGGGTTGCCATCGGCACTCTTACCCCAGTACAAATAAAAAGTTCAAAAGAAAAACAAAAAACCTAAAGAGCACCATTCTAGGCAAACATAATCATAATTTCTTCCCTTTGTTAATAACAAATTTCTAGAAGCAGAACTTCTAAGTAAAAAGATAACTTTGTTATCATTTGTGTTTTTAAGGTTCTATCCAAAAGTAAACATATTTTTTGAACCTTTTAAACTTAGGAAGTCTGTCGCTGATAATTAAAGGGATATAAGAAGGTTGTTTTTGAAAAGTGGGAGAAGTAGACTACAATTGAGTTTGTTAACAAAAAAAATCAGTATTGAAGAAAAACAGAGAGGAAGGCATGGGCAATTAAAGACATATTCGTCAGCCTGTTTTCATTCTTTTCTGTATTTTGCATAGATTTCAGCCCTACAGGATGAAGTAAAAAGAACGAGGAGGCATTGATGGAAACACAACTAATTGGGTCTTTTGTTTAATCTTCAGAGGGGCACTTTTTTGATCTCAAGCATGCTCAAAAAGAAGGTTGTGCATTGTACCTATAAGCAAAAACTTTAGAGAAAGCATTAACTTCACTGTTTATCACATCTTTTGTCTCACGTTTGTTATTTAAATGTCTTTACCATTTTCCTGGCATAAAGTTCTACTTAGGAAATACCACAATGTGCTACCAGTTTTTTTTTTTTTAATGAATTTGGTCTCAAGATGCTCAACTAGTAAAAATTCTTTGAGAGTACTATCTTTAATACTATCTTTACTATCTTGTGGTTATGTTGAAAATTTGTTGATTGATTCATGTTAGCTAGATATTGAGTCTACTGTGTTCTATTTTAACAATTAATAAACACAGGAAGTGGAAAAATCTACCATTTAAATATGTACACATGACTCTAATCTTCCTACTGTATGATTAATTTATCATAATTTCGTGAATACACCATTTCCATTTCTAAATTGTGCCTATTTTTTAAAACTACAATTAAAGACATATCATTTATCTAATTTCTAAATCTGGAAAACTTAATTCTTCCTTCTGCTTAAGTATCTGAGATCCATCCATATCTTTCTATTCCTAAAATTATTTTTGGTACTTCTGGTACATTTTACTCTATTAGGTACTCCAACGGACTCCTAATCTGTCTGCCGACTTCTGGCCATGCCCTTCTCCCAAAGATTGACTTAATAATAGCTAGAGAGACTTCTAAACAAAAAACAAATCTCATGATGTTACTCTTTTTAAGAATCTTTAATGCTTTCCCTTTGCCCTTAGAGGAAAAAGCTTTGTAGCAGGGCATTTGAAACTCATGATATTGGTCCCTGATTATTTCTCCACTCTCTTCAGATCTTTCTCTTTCTGTGCTCCACATTCCAGACATTCTAAAATACTGATTAGACCCTAAATACACAGTTTCTTTTCTCTGGTACTTTAACACTATGGTGTACGGCTGAAATTAAGATTCAATATCAATGTTACCTTGACATCTGTAAAATTGGGAGAACCTGAAATGACCTAACCACAGGGTCCCCTTCCCCCTGCCCCTCCCTGAGTTTGCTGAAACTCATGTCCATTGAGTCGGTGATGCCATCCAACCATCTCATCCTATATCACCCTCTTCTCCTCTTGCCCCTCCTCTGACTTTTTGCTCTATGATTCAGGCCCTCAACAGATGGTTGATGCCCCCTGCATTGGGAAGGGTAGTCTTCACTCAATTTGATTCAAATGCTAATAATCTCTTTTGGAAACAACCTCACAGATACAGCCTGAAACAATGTGTACCAGCTATCTGGGCATCCCTTAGTCCAGCCAAATTGACACATAAAATTAAGTATCAGAGGGGAGGAAGACAGTGTGGCCACTTCCCCACCTTGTTCCAGTCCTCCTCAACATCACTTCCCCAGTAGGCTGCCACTGTAACATCCTGAGTTGGTTCTGGAGGAAGCAAAGGAGGCATGAAAACAAACAAACAAACAACAAACAGCATCCTAGTTAACAGAGGCAGATGTAACTTGATGTTTCGTGCGCACTGAGTATGGAAGATTCCCAAAGTCCATTCTTTTTCTCCTAAAATACTTTTGTGGGTTTCTTAGGTATGCTCCCTTTGAAGGAGAATGAACACACCAAATTCAGCTCTTACGCTGTGAGGAATGTTCCTCCTGTAGTTGTTCCCTATGTTCCCCTGGTCTCCCAGCTACTGCTTTGTTGGACAGTATCTTTGCTCTCTTCCTGCTAAAGGCTCCTTGTTCCTGACAGTAAACCTTCTTGAAGATGATGTTCCCCTTAGATGATCCTTGTGTGGCTCCTTTCTCCAAAATCTGCATCTGACTTACCAGTTATGGAAAGCATAGACTTCTCTCTTTACTCTGTGGACTCAGGTTCAGACTTTTCCTTTGGAATTTCTCAGGTGGGAGTCAAATACCAGCTGTTTATAGTCTCCCAACTTTGGTAGACAAACATTCAATTCTCCCAGCAGTACCTTGTTTAATTCATTCAGTATCTTTGAAGTGAGGAAGAGGCACTTTTCCTCCCTACCTCAAGAATGGGGGATAGGTAAATTGCTACTGTATTTGGATAACTTGTGCTGAAGAAATTATCTCATTTATTAGGTTTTTCCAACTATTTACATATCCCTAAATTAGATAATAAACCAACAAATGCAAAAATATTTTGGACTGCCTCCTTTGCATACCCTGTATAAATCATTTAACAAGATGGTTTGGAATGAAGGGCAGGTGGCATCAGTGGCTCTGTTTTCCCTTTGGGCCTGATATAAAACTAAAGCAGATGAAGTGCCATTTTAACATCCTTTTACATTTTGTATCTAATTTTTATTTTCCATGACATTACTATACAGTCTGTATAGTCTGGCTAAGCTTTTATCTGTAAAGAAATATAATTGCAATCAACTTGCTACATTAACCAAAGATTTTAAAGGTAAGTCAATCATCTGTTTAAAACTGTGTTGAGTATATACTTGCTGAGCTCATTCATATTCCTATAGGGAAATAGTAATATTTTAGGTTGAATCATATGTACCATGATTATTTCAAAATAGATAACCATTTATATAGTATTTGTGATGAATTATTAAAATAGTTCCTATCTTGTTTGGTATTTTAATTTCCATGCTTTGGTGGTAACATGAAAGGCAAGTTTTTCTTCTTTATCCTAAATGATTTTGTATTGTGAGTATAATACTATCACATTCAGCTTCCTTCTTAAAATAGATCATGCAAGCATTAGGAGTCCTGATGAGTTCTCTGAACTTTTTGATGCAAAAGTTTGTGCATAAATCTGCATTATTATAGTGCAACTTAATTTTAAAATATCAAAACCTTAAAACAGATAATTTAAAAAAATCAACCTGTATTTTGGTCAAAGGAAACTGAGTGTTGTTTAAAAAAACTTTGTAACTATATATCAAAATAATTGTGTCTATACATTTATATTGTCATTCTACAAAGGATTTGACTTGATTTATAGAAATTGAATAAAGTAAGATTTTTTTTAAAAGGACATTCAGTTTAAAATTGGAAGCATATAGTCATTATTTCTCCTTCTCTAAGAAATCATAAGAAGTACACAAGAAAAATAAAATTAAACACAAATTTTTTCCTCAATAAAACTAGATGACAGGTGAAATTCCACATTCAAAAATTGTTGGAAAGAGTTCTGAAACAGTTCTAACTGGTTCTATATTGTATTTTCTAGTCTCTTGTTAAAAATCTCAGTGTGTTCATCTATCCTTTCCCCTAAATCAGTTAGCATTCTCATTACTAATGCTTTGAACTCCATCTGGTGAATTGTTTCTGTTTTATTAGTTTTTTCCCAAGGGGTTCTCTTGTGCTTTCCATTGAGACAAATTCCTCTGTCTCCTCATTTTACTTTTCTTTCTGTCTCTAGGAAATGAGGTGAAGCAGTTAGGTATGTCTATGTTGATAAGGTGTCCTTATGTTGGAGCATTCCTGTAGAGTCTGCATGTGCCCAGGGGCTTTGGTGAGAGAGCTGGATTTGCTGTGAACCCAAGTCACGTCCTTCCTCAAGTATGCTGGCAGCTGTCACTGTGGTAGGATGAGGGGCTGAGGCCAGAGCCAGGCATGAGGCAGGGCTTCCCTTCTGTTCAGTGGCCATCACTACCCCACTGGGGCCAGAATTAGGTCCTAAGTTGCTAGAGAAGAAGCCCTTGGTTCAGGACTGAGCTGATTCAGCTTCATTTATGTGTGTGCTCTTCCTCCAGCACCTTTGCCCCAGAGCAGTCCTGGAGCAAGAGGGGCTGGTGCGGGTAACCAGTGGGGGTTGGTGCACGGGCTGTGGTGGTCTGGCTGCTGTTCGAGATCCATTCTGCCTCTGATGCTCCCCCTAAGCAACAGCAGTAATGGCTGCCCGCCCCCCTCCTTGCTCAGACCTCACGTAGGGTATGAGCCTCTTGGGTGTTTCAGAGGTGAGATTTTTCCTGTCTTGTGGCAGCCCTTGCTGTCATGTGGAGCTGCAACATGAGACAAGCAGTGCTGGAGCATTCGCTTGGCTCAGGTTGGAGCATACCCTGTGGTGGTCCTGGAAAATCAGCCAGCCACCTTCATGGTTTCAATCTGCCCTCTCTGCCCTGCTTTAGGAGAAAGAAAACATTATGTGCACCTCATGAGCTGAGTCCAGGCTTCCCTCCGCCCTCCTGTTAGTCCCGCCAGCCCCCCAACCAGCCAAGAGGGCTTGTGTTCCCTTTGTCAGACCCCAGGGCTGGGGCACCCAGTATGTGTCTTGAACTTCTCATTCTCTGGGGCAGATCTCCACCTGTGTGATCTCTTCCTCTGAGTTTGTCCCTTCCCAGGGGGCCAGGTTCTGAACTGATCCTTTCTCTTTCCTTCCTACCGGATTCTGTGTGGATCTTTCTTACAGCCTTGACTGTACAGGATTCTTTTTGCTTGTCTCCGGTTAGTTTTCAGTGAGAATTGTTCATCATGTAGGTATATTTTTAATGTGCTTGTAGGAGGTGGTGAGTTCTGCATCCTTCTATTTTGCCATCTTGATTCTAGTCTGGTCACCCATAGATTGTGTGTTTAAATCTATATTATGTGATCCTATCTTTTAATGTTTGGATAATGAATATGAAGTTTTAAAATTTTTGTCTTAGATCATACAGATATGTAGTTTTTATTTTTAGAAAAAAATTTGTAGAATTTTGAGAACAATATGAAAACAATGTATAGATTTTACAATCAAAGGTGGCCTAATCTGGATGAAGTATATGGTCGTTGTTAAATCATCACATTGAGGTGCAGCTGCTCTGTCAGCAGATGGCAGTCCTGACAGCCTTATCTAAGGAACAATCCTGCCTGTGGGGAAAACCAATTTAGTGCATGTGTATGCTTCATAGAGAATATAATTTGACTGTAGAGAGAACTGTGGCTTCCTTGTAGCCATTTCATCAACTTACCACAGATTTGTACAGAGCTGAAGTTAAGCTGCTCAATTCATGCCGACATTTAAAAATTAGTATAGAAGTGTAAATTATCTTTATAATTCTTTCTGTCATTTGAATCTGTCCCATTTTTCTTCTACAGGTTGTGTGAAGTTAGACTGAAACTACAAATGAAAAATAAAGGATGATGTTTTAATTTTACCAATATTCTGAGGTTAGTGAGTGAAAGTTGCTCAGTCATGTCCGACTCTTTGCGACCCCATGGACCGTAGCCTGCCAGGTTCCTCTGTCCATGGAACTCTCCAGGCCAGAATACTGGAGCAGGTAGCCATTCTCTTCTCCAGGGGATCTCCCCAACTCAGGGATCAAACTGAGGTCTACCACATTGCAGGTGGATTCTTTACCATTTGAGCCACTAGAGAAAAGAAAGGATGATATTTTAATTTTACCAATATGCAGAGGTTAGTAGAAAGTGATAATTGATTAAAAAGAAATTATGAACTCATGGACTGGAAACTCAAAATCTTACTTGTCTAGGGTAGAGTTGAGAACCTCAAACTTGTTCTAGTAGAAAATGTTTCATTACTTCTAGAATTAAGATGAAAATTAAATTCCAGGCAGAATCTCAATGTGTATGTATTTATGATTTGCAGTTGAGTTGTCAATTGAATTTAATTGTCTCTGAATATATTTGTACTTATATATTAGGCATTTCAGACATGCTGTTTATATATTTAATTGACAGGTCAGAAAATTTCAGACTTTAAGATAAAGTAAAGCAAGGGTTTTTTTTTTTTTTTTTTGGAAGGTGGATGAAGGCAACTAAGTTGGGTGAGGTTTCCTCCTGTATCTCTGCCTTTTTCTAGGCTATTACTTTCCTACCTTCTGTGGTCAGAGGAGATGGTGGTATGTTCCTAGACTATGCTTTTACTTACCAGATGTGGTAAGGGACATTCTAGGGCTGATTATGATAAAATGTATTTGGACAGGAAAATCTAAAGTATTTAAAAATTGATAGCATAAAAGTAATTTTCCAGGGAAAGATGGTGATTGTAATTTGTAATTTTAAGAGGAAGTGGGGGAAACAAAGATTTTTTCAGAATGGAAAGTATAGACTGATCTGTGTGGAAGATCTATGGCAACTTGCCAAAAAGCCATAGTCTTAGATAAGGAAGAATTTAAAAGTATAAAGAGAATGAAACTGGGGAAAACCAAGCCTGGCACAATAGCGTTGAGATGCAACTAAAAGGAAATTGACTTGAAACTCAGGAGTTGAAGATATTTCTCTTCCATGATCTAGGGCACCAGGGTAAGGCACTCAGCATTCCTGGTAAATATCTCAGACTTTTTAGTTTGCAGGTCAGGGTCTTTTGTGAGTTGTCTTAGCCTCTGTTTCTTGTTATTCCTTTATCAGCCAATGTGTATCTGATGAGTAGACATCCAGGGCTGCTCAGTGTCAGACCTTTGTCTAGCCCTTCCTGTCTCAGTGATGATGGTCCAAGGTCTTGAATTCCTTTTTACCTAGACCATCCACACCAGCACGTGGAAAATGCACATACTCCCCATATTTGATCACATGGATCACTTTGTCACCCTGATTCCTTGAGCTGGAAGTATTTGTGAAGTGAAGTGAAAGTGAAAGTGTTAGTCGCTCAATCGTGTCCAACTCTTTGCGACCCCATGGACAGTATCCTGCTGGGTTTCTCTGTCCATAGAATTCTCCAGGCAAGAATACTGGAGTGGGTTGCCATTCCCTTCTCCAGGGGATCGAACCTGGGTCTCCTGCATTGCAGGCAGATTTTTTGCTGTCTGAGCCAATCCTAATTTCATTACTATAGATCTCATTTGGTCACTTAGGGCCTTCTGATTTGAATGTTGATGCATCCCTTTTCCAGGCTGTAAACTCTTCAGAAATAGTCTGTATTTTATTTTTCACAGGGTGAGCCAGCCTTGCCAATAAATATCTGCAGGATAATTAACTCATAATTTAATATGTAATTATTTAATTAGTATAATTATAAAGATAATAGCATAATTAAAATGATTAATCAACATGGGTTATTTTTTCATGCAGATTATTGGGCCTTGAGGTCATTAATTTAAAAGAAGATACTGAGAACTGGAGAGGAAATCACAATGGGGAAGGAATTGCTCAATAATTTAAATCTGTTCATATCACATTATGTGAAACTCTAGGCTTGTTTACTTCTATCATATCTAGTTTTTATACTATAACAAACTTTAAATAGGTATCTGTCTACTGGAATACAATAAGCAGGTTGAAAAAATAGTATTTTCTTTTTTTATGACCTGGAGAACCATAGCCAATGAGAGATATATCTTCTCATTGCTTACCAGAGTGGGTGAGAATAGCCCCTTCTACACAGGGCTCCCATATTTTGAGGTTTTCTTTGGGAGCTATACCATTTCATTTGCTTCCCCGGTGGCTCAGTGGTAAAGAATCCACCTGCAATGCAGAAGATGCGGGTTTGATCCCTGGGTCGGGAAGATCCCCTGGAAGAGGGCATGGTAACCCCTTCCAGTATTCTTTCCTGGAGAATCCCATGGCCAGAGGAGCCTGGTGGGCTACAGCCCATGGAGTTGCAAAGAGTCAGACACAACTGAGGTGACTGCGCACGGCACAGCATACCATTTCCTCACCTGCTACGCTGGTGAAAGCGTCTAGCATATTACTACAATACATACTCAATAAAAAATTATTTACTTTGTTGTTGAATTACCAAATACCTCTGAAAGAATATCCTGGTTATAATCATGAGTTCTGATAGAGTTTGAGTCTTGCAAACCACCTGTTGTGAACTGTTTGTGCATAATTTAGGAGTGTAAATGATGCTGTACATGTCAGATAATTCTGCTATTTTTATAGCTAGAGAAATGACAAGTCGAGTTGACAGATTTGGAGTTTTTATTTCCTTTAAAATTCAAGTTCTACCGTAAATATTGGGTGGTGGTTTTAGTTGCTAAGTCATGTCTGACTCTTTTGCGATCCCATGGCCTATAGCCTGCCAGGCTCCTGTGTCCATGGGATTTCCCAGGAAAGAATACTAGAATGGGTTGCCATTTTCTTCTCCAAGGCAGAGAAGAAAATCTTCCAGACCTAGAGATTGAACCCACATTTCCTGCATCGCAGGCAGATTCTTTAATTGCTGAGCCACCAGGAGTTATAATATTATTTTAATAATACTTTATTTAATTAAATACATGACACTTAAATAATGATATTTAATTGAGCCCTTAGAAATAAGAGAATGCTTTTAAATAGTCACTTTAATATTTTTCCTAATATTTAAACAGAAGTTTAGCAAAGTCTTTAAATTGATATTTTTAAACTTTCTACCAGAGAATTAAGTTGTGATTTGTCAGCACAGAGTGATAATTCTATGTTTCTATGCAGTAATACAGGATTCCCAGGTGGTTCAGTGGTAAAGAATCTGCCTGCCAATGCAGGAGACGCAAGTTTGATCCCTGGGTCGGGAAGATCCCCTGGAGGAGGAAATGGCAACCCACTCCAGTATTCTTGCTGAAAAAAATCCCATGGACAGAGGAGCCTGGTGGGCTACAGTCCATGGGGGTCACAAAGAGTTGGACATGACTGAGCGCACACACACATGCATACAATGATAGATAGGGAAATTACTTAAAAATATTAGAAAAAAAGGGGGGGGGGGGGGGGGGGGGGGGAAAGAGAAGAAGAAAGGAAAAATTAAATTAAAAAAAGAGAGGCCTGCTTATACTGAAGGAAAGAATAAAAAAGGTTGTAGTGTTTAAATTAAAAATAAAATAATTTCTAGACTATCTCTGGATTCAGAATGATTCCACAGCATTTTCCGATTTGTACAGCAGATGTCGCCAAAAAGTTAAAGATGCCTGAGTAGCAAATGTTCTTTATTACACAGAAGCGGTGATCATGTATTACTTGAATCTAGTTGTGAAAAAATTGCTAGCAGAAGAAAATGTGCTTTTTCATAGACTATGCCCAACTGATGTCTTTATCAATTAAATGCAATGTTTATTCCTATTGGACAGATTTAAAGCCCCTGAAAGAACAATGTATTTTATTTCTATTTTTTTTTTCACATCTTAAAATTCAAGCTATGCTTTTTATATGTGGTTTGCAGGCTCTAAGAATAAAAATACCTCATTCAGTAAAGGTTAACCATCTAAGAGCTATCAACCTCTGAGATTCTTAGCTGAAAGATATTAAATGAAATTCATGGCTAATTGCAATATGTTCTGATCATTGTATTTTTTTTTAAATACAGTAAAAGATTCTCCCTGTACTATCAATAATGCCACATCATCGTGTTAGAATATTTTTGCCATACAGTCAATTAAGGGTGGCTGAGAGCTGCTTCTCTCGGTTGGAGGCAAAGAAAGAGGATAAGGGCCTCCCAGCTGCTTTCTCAGAGGCACTTGAGGTTACACAGTTGACACCTGTGTTGGATACAGATGTTTGGACCCAGAACTAGTGGGAAAATGAATGTGGACTAAAAAGTCTTATGAATAGGCCCCAGCTCAATTTTACCATCAAGGCACGGGGCTATAGCTACTGATGTTGATTTCCTGAAAGCATTGAGGTTGCTGAAGTTTGGGAAGTGGGATGGTCTCAATCCTGCTCTTTCTTCCCTCAGCCCAAGGGCCTGAGATATTTTGGAGCTGTTGTCTTGGGGTCAAACAATCAGTGCAAGGTTGGAATCAGTCAGCCTCTGGTAAGTTGAGGAAGCATATGGGAGGCCCTTATCCTCTTTTTCTACCTCCTACTGAGAGAAGCAGCTCTCAGTCACCCTTAATTGTAAGACAAAAATATTCTAACTTGATGATGTTGGCATTATTCATAGGTATCAACTGTGTAAGCTCAAATGCCTCTGGGATCCAGGCAAATGACAAAAAATTTTTGAATTGGTCCAGACTATTTGTTTTACCCTACTACACTCCAACTCAAACTTTTGTCAACATTGTGTCCACCTGAACATAAATCTGTAAGTCAGTTTTAGCCTCCAGGTCCTTAGCTTTTGACTCCCTGATCTAATGTTTGGTTTATGTATATTTAGAGAGACAAATGGAGAAGGCAATGGCACCCCACTCCAGTACTCTTGCCTGGAAAATCCCATGGACGGAGGAGCCTGGTGGGCTGCAGCCCATGGGGTCGCTAAGAGTCGGACACAACTGAGCGACTTCACTTCCACTTTTCCCGTTCATGCACTGGAGAAGGAAATGGCAACCCACTCCAGTATTCCTGCCTGGAGAATCCCAGGGACGGCGGAGCCTGGTGGGCTGCCGTCTATGGGGTCGCACAGAGTAGGACACGACTGAAGTGACTTAGCAGCTTAGCAGAGAGACAAATCATTAACTTAGGTCTTTATGAAAGCAACCAAAGATTTGTGCAGGCAGACTGAGCATTCTCATGAAATTCATGAAACAATTTCTAACATAATCATACAGGTAAAATTGTAAAGGATGTTATATATACAGGATAAAATTATAAAGGATATTGAGGGGAGTCCTTGTGTCTCTTTCACTTTCTCTTCACTAAGCACCTTGAAATAATTTCTAGTTAGAACATTTCTGGTTCTGCCTGTATTCCCTTTTCTGTTGTCATCAGCCTGCACTGAACTTCAGTCGCTTGTTTTAGAATCTAAAACATTGTCAATTAATTCAGTGAAACATGTGATCAAACCTTCCATACTTGAAATGTTAGCACTGACCAGATATTGTATTGAATGTAATTGCATAACACATATGTAATTTAAGGATATTGTTTCTGAAATAAATGGCAAAATAGGTTTAACTCGATGAGCTATATTTAACTATCTTGAGATTATTGAATTCCAATAGAACCCTGAGAAATCTTTTCCTCTATTTCTCTCCCCAAATAAGTTATAACAAAATTCAGATAAAAATTAGGTTCAAAATTAGCAGTATTTTCTCTGTTTTTTTTTCCTTTTCCACATTTCTCTCTATTCTCTATATCTGTGCAGTTTTTTCAATAGCTATTCGCACTTAATATTTACGATATGTAGCTAGAGTTGGACTATAAAGAAAGCTGAGCACAAAAGAATTGATGATTTTGAATTGTGGTGTTGCAGAAGATTCTTGAGAGTCCTACAGGGAGATCAAACCAGTCAATCCTAAAGGAAATCAGTCCTAAATATTCATTGGAAGGTCTGATGGTGAAGCTGAAACTCCAATACTTTGGCCACCTGATGCAAAGATCTGGTTCATTGGAAAAGACCCTGATGCTGGGAAAGATTAAAGGCAGGAGGAGAAGGGGACAACAAAGGATGAGATGGTTGGATGGCATCACTGACTCGATGGACATGAGTTTGAGTAAGCTCTGGGAGATGGTGATGGACAGGGAATCCTGGTATGCTGCTGTCCATGGGGTCACAAAAAGTCAGACACAGCTGAGCGACTGAACTGAACTGAACAGAATCCTCATAAATAGCATTTCAATTATTGCCCAATACTATTCCATCAAGTTGACAGGCCAAAATGTAGTAATTATTTCCTATTGATAAATACATAGTTTTTTTTTTGCTACCATAAATAAATTTGCAATGAATATAGATAATCTTTCCTTTAGATTATCCTTAGGAAAATGAGATTATTGCAGATGAGATTACTGTATCAAAGGATACTACCATTGGTATAATTTTTGGAATACATAGTAAAAATGACTTCTAAAATATTTATCAGTTTCTATATATGCATTACCAGCATAGCTAATTACCTTATTTTTATTTTGCACTCATTAAGTATAACATGTTTTCAAAATTTTCATTTTCTGTATCTTTTTTTCATTTATTTGTTTCCTAATTTTTCCTTATGTTTCTTTTCAATTTTATCTTTTCCTGAAAATATTTTATTAGCTTTTCCTCTTTATGATATATTTTATAACAAAGAAATAATAGTTCATAGAATAATTTGTTTATCTTTTCCTCTGTGGTATCTTTTCTCCTGTTCTTTTTATCAAGATTGTAAATGAGACCACTTTCCTCCAAGGTCTTTCGTTAATTAGCACATATAATTCTTCCTGGCAGCTAAACTGTGGGTAATGTCCCTATTTAGTCATTAATCTCCTGGTTTTGTAGAGAAGGCATGTGATAAAAATTATCTTTAATAATTCTCATTAACTTTGAAACACTTGCTACAAATATGCTATTATTTACTGTCTTAACTAATTTCATTGGGAATAAGTAAAAATAAAAACTTGCTAGTAGTTGGAACAATTAAAAATGCAGTAAATTTTGATATGTGCTGTGTGCTGTGTGTATTAGTCATTCAGTCATGTCCGACTCTTTACGACTCCATGTACTGTAGCCCGCCAGGTTCCTCTGTCCATGAAGTTCTCCAGGCAAGAATACTAGAGTGGGTAGCTTTTACCTTCTCCAGGGCATCTTCCTGAACCAGGGATGGAACCCGAGTCTCCTGCATTGCAAGCAGATTCTTTACTGTCTGATGCCACCAGGGAAGCCCAAATTTTGATCTAGTGCTGCACAGTTCTGTGAATTTTAGGCTATTTTTTCCCCTTCAACTTACTTGCTTAATATTCAACTCTAAGCACCAAGGAACCAATTCTGAAGTGTTTTTTTTTCTTTCCTCAAAGATAGAATGACATCAACTATTGTTTTATAGAACATATAACTTGTTTTAACCAAACAACTGATTTTCAACCAAACAGCTAACCGGTTTCTAACTGGTTATTTAAAATGTTAACATTTGCTTTCAAGTTAATTTACTCTTTTTTCAAAAAAGAGGCCACATGATTTAAGAATTTTTTGTTTTGTTTTTCTGGACATGGCTGTGTTTAAAATATTCCAATTTATTGATGAAAGAATGACCTATCCTTTTTTATGTAAGAATTTGGGAAGATGAGACATCATCAACTTCTTAAATATGAAATGTATCTACTCTACTACTCAGAATTCAGTTCTAGAAATGCTTTATGCTGATGGGGATTTACTATAATTTGCTGAGTGTCCCCATACAACCCTTCCAACAGCAGTTATTAGTCTCTCAGGCTTAGTGTACTCATTCACATAGACTAAATAGACTGAATGTTTGTTTAGGTCTTCTTCACACATTTCAGATGCA
This sequence comes from Okapia johnstoni, assembly GCA_024291935.2. Classification (NCBI taxonomy): domain Eukaryota; kingdom Metazoa; phylum Chordata; class Mammalia; order Artiodactyla; family Giraffidae; genus Okapia; species Okapia johnstoni. Next base: position 32,244,188 of record CM044308.1, on the reverse strand, counting down.
GTGGGGTTTCCCTGACAGCTCAGTTGGTAAAGAATCCACCTGCAATGCAGGAGACCCCAGTTTGATTCCTGGGTCGGGGAGATCTGCTGGAGAAGGGATAGGCTACCCACTCCAGTATTCTTGGGCTTCCCCTGTGGCTCAGCTGGTAAAGAATCCGTCTGCAGTGCAGGAGACCAGGGTTCCATCCCTGGGTTGGGAAGAGACCCTGGAGAAGGGAAAGGTTACCCACTCCAGTATTTTGGCCTGGAGAATTCCATGGACTGTATAGTCCTCGGGGTCGCAAAGAGTTGGACACGACTGAGCGACTTGCACTGCGCTGCACTTTATTCTTCTTGGTCTTTGTAACATCTAACTGATATCCAAATCAAGAGATAAGAGAACAGGAACATGTATCTGGAAGAGATTTCTTAAACCTCATGATCAATCAATATCACAGAGCGCAAACCACAAATTAATGGAAAGGCAAAACAGAAATCATTGTATTTCTCATTAGATCCTCTGCCTCCCACCTATTAGGATTGCTGACCCTTGTTTCACAAACTTTGATGTATTCTGAGCCCTAGATCCCATAAGCTTATTATCATGTCATTATAAACTATCATTATTCGTTCGTAGAGTGCGAATGAGTCCTCTCATTTGGACTCCAAGGGAATGATAATTTGCGAAAAATGAACACATGATTTATTTTTGCCTCATGAGTTTAAGTTTAATTTTTAGGTTTTAAAAAGGAAAGGCTAAAGGGACTGGAGACTTGCTATGGTTAATTCTAACTGAACATTTCATAATCATAGATGACAAAACCTCAGGGTCAGAAGGCATCTGAGAGTCTTCTACTCAAGTCACACTGGTCTCAGACTGTTGTGTGAGAGAGAGATCTTGTAAGGAAAACAAGGGACCAGTCTGTGGGAAAGGCTGCAAACAGGAAAGGAGGATGGCAGAAAGGAATGGAGACGTTCCAGGCGTACTGGGATCAATTTCAGTATCTTTTACTCAGGAAATGTTTGCAAAAATATATTCCTTTGTGAGGCTCTTGTGAGACTTCTTTCTTCGGTACTGTAGTGAAATTCTTAGTGCAGTGAAAGTATTGAAAAAAACAGGTAAACCAGAGCTTACTGGAAATACTGCACTCCTTAGATTGTCATAGAGAAGAGCAGCACAGGGTTAAGGGTGAAGTGACAGCTGTTTCATGCTGGCAGCTTTGTTTTATTATGAAATTGCTTCTTTTTGTTTCCTGAGTGAGACCTTCATTTGCCAAACAGCTGATTCTTACAAAATGGCATTACTCCCATATTTTTCTTCAAAAATTCAAATTGCTTATTCCTTTTTCCATGAGGAAGTCTTCTTAAAATGTGAAATACATATTAAAGTAGTTGTCAGTAATGTCGGCAGAATTCTAGGTGGTTCTTTGATGAAATATTCTAGGTTCATAGGAATTATGCATCATTGTCTTTTAGGTTTTATTATACAGGAAATTCAGGGAAAAGTAGGAATGCTTTGTTTCTTTAGCAGGTACATTCTTGGCCTCTTATGACTGTGACTAATAATGTGTTTTCAATATAGAACATTTTTTTTTCCAGGAAAGTGGTTTAGGGAATATACTGCCAGAAGATTTAATTCTTTGCTGGCTGTTCTTCCCATTGCAGTGTTTTAGCATAATCACTCATCTTTGCCTGTGACCTAATACTCTGTTCCTTCAAGCAACTGAACAAAATAAAATCTGGACACAATCCCCATACTTAAAAAGAATCTTGTCTTGCTTTGTTTAATTGCTTGTATATGAAAAATCTCTTTATTTCTCTTTGGTTTTATTTACCTTCTAGATTATTCAGTTCAGTCACTCAGTCATGTCTGATTCTTTGCAACCCCATGGACTTCAGCAGGTCAGGCCTCCCTATCCATCACCAACTCCTGGAGCTTGCTCAAACTCATGTCCATCGAGTTGGTGATGCCATCCAACCATCTCATCCTCTGTCGATCCCTGTTGTCTAGATTATTAGCCAGTCCCTAAATAGAGCAGGGCTAGGTTTCTATACTTCCAATTACTATAATCTGAATTTCTTCTACACTCTTCCCATGGATCATTAAATTGCATTCCCAAATTTACCTTCAAGTAAACTTTTATATCTTCTTTTTGGATCTCCATCTTTCTTTCTTGTTTATTGAAAAAAAAATCTTTATCTGCCTTTGAACTGCTGACTTCTGCTGACCTTGAAAGATCCAGCTCATGTACAATTTCTATGAACTTATCTCTAACTGTTCCAGTCTTAAGTGATTGAACTCTTGTCACTAGATGTATTTTGAGCACAAACTATGTATGAGGTATTACTCTAGGCTCTGATAGAAAATTTCATGAATGAGATGTCATTTAGGAAATGCCTTCATGGATGAGTAGAATTTGACAGTTAGATTCTTGTTTTTTGGAAAGCTTCTTGGGTGGAGGTAAGGCAAAAGTCACATTAGTGGGGAAGTCTGCAGGCTGTTATGCTAGAATGTAGCAGATAAGCTAGTTTAACTGGAGTACAGGATTTATAAAGGGGAATAATGGGTAAAAATGCTAGAATGGTAGGTTTAGGCAAGGTCATGGAGAGTGCTATGGGCTTCCCAGTGGTTCAGTGGTAAAGAATCTGCCTGCCAATGCAGTAGACATGGGTTTTATTCTTTGGTCGGGAAGATCCCCTGGAGAAAGAAATGGCAACCCACTCCAGTATTCTTGCCTGGGAAATCCCATGGACAGAGGAGCCTGGTGGGATACAGTCCATGGGGTTGAAAAAGAATCAGACATGACTTAGCAACTAAACAATAAGAACATATATAATTATATATATTATGCTATATATGAGTAATACATATAAAATTATATATACACAATTTTTAAAGCAATCTTAAACTTACAAACTCTCAAAAAGTTGCAAGTTTGGTGCCAAGAACTTCTATTTTCCTCCACCATCTGAGAGCACCTTGTTGAAGTCTTATCACATCAACTATTTTAGTATTCATTTTATATAAATGGAGACATTTTCCTATACAACCATCCAACATCCAAATGTAGAGGAACCATCCAAATGTGGAAATAATATCTTATCCTTAGACATCATTGCATTTTCTCCAATTTTTCCAATAATATCCTATATAGTACAAAGACTCTGGTAAAAATCATATTTGAAGGGTATTTCTGAGTATTTCAAATACCCGTGTAGTCCTGTTAGGGGGCTGTGCGCAGTGCTCCAGGAAAGACATATTTATCAGGGCCCTGAGAACCTTAGTTGGTCTCAAACCACTCAGCACTGTGTTCCCAGTGTATCACAATATTTTCTCTGTAAAATCTATTTTATTTTTCTTGTAGGAGTTCTATCCTGATGACGTTTATAGAACACCATGTGGTTTTGACTAGACAGTGAAGCCAGGACAAATTCGAGTGTTCTCTCGTCTCCACAGCCAGGTGATGAAACCTTCCACAAGAGGCTGTGCAGGTGAGGTGGCCTCTTGTCAGCTCCAGCAGTCCTCCAGTGATTCCCCGTGTCTGAACCCTCATGAAGACAACACTGAAAATCCCTGCTCCCATTTAAACTGTCTGAACTCAAGGTTTGAAATGTAAAGCTATCTAGTTTAGAAGTTCTACTTAATTGAAAGTATGGAATAGATATATAATAATAAAATAAAATAAAAAACAAACAGTAAAGGGATGATCTGTATTACCTTCATCACCACCCCCCACCCCAGGCTGGCCGCAGACCTATGATTCAGTATTAGTCTTCACTGATCTGTGTTCCACCCACAGGTGGGTGCTTACCTTGCAGCACTCCAAACCGATGTGTGCCTCTTCCCTCCACAGTATCTATATTCACGATAGGCTCTCCTCAGGGCGTTCGTCAGCATGAAGTCATTCTGTGTGTTCTGGTGAGACTTCAGATCATCCAGTTTTCTGTTTCAGTTAGAATATTTTCATCCTGTTAGCAATGAAACTTCAGGTAGAAAGTGATTTTCATTTGTTTTTTTAAGGCAACTTTTTGGAAAATTCAAGTAATGGCCAGCATAGTTTAAAATGTTAACTGTCATAACATTGGAGTACTAACTGTATCAAGCTCAATCAGTTCCAAATCTGTCTCCACATTGTGCTTACACTTGGCTATGATAGTTCTATTGTATTATTCTTCATGATCTTATATATTTCCTTACTTTCATCTGATTCTAGCGGAAAATGTACCTGGAAGCATCAAAATATTCCTGGCAGAATTTCATCTGACTCTGTGGCTGTCTCCTCTCAGGGCCTCATTAGTGAAGATGTGGCCTCTTCAAAGTGGCTGCCAGGCATCCTGCTGATTTCATTCCCTGCTGGTGTAGTTGGATCTTGATGAGGACTGGAGGGGAAACAAAGGAAAACAATCTGTGACCCAAAGCCCTTGTGTCATTTGGGAGAAAAATGTTCCCAATGGGACCTTCAGGACTGAACTCCAAGGTTTGTACACATATGTTTAAATAACACTGGATTCATGTTTCAAATAATACCATTATTTTTGAAATACAAATGTGAAACATAAACTTCTGCATTTATTTATGTAATGTGTCATGGTTGATGCAGAAAGGAATAATAGGAATGTTCTCATTTTATCTATATTGTAACGGAATGATGTGCTGAACTGGGATTTATAAAGGGAAATTGAAGGAGGAAAATTTCCAGTGTAGTTGACCATTTCTTTTTTAGGATGATGGCCTTCTTATAATCCCAAACAAGTATTCTCCACTCTTTGACACTTACTAGTAGAATATTTGTCACAGCAATGAAAAGCATTGTTTTGTTGTTAAAAGGAAATTTATTACCTATTGTATAAGTTCTGGATATAGCTTAGAGGATAACAGGCAATTTCTGGGAAGAGTGCTAACAGTGTATTTCTGTGGTCACTTAATAATGTGTGCTCAGTTGCTCAGTTATGTCCGACTCTTTGTGACCCCCATGGACTGTAGCCTTCCAGGCTCCTCTGTCCATGGGGATTCTCCAGGCAAGAATACTGGAGTGGGTTGCCATGCCCTCCTCCAGGGGATCTTCCCAATCCAGGTTTCAAACCCAGGTCTCCTGCATTGCAGGCTGATTCTTTACTATCTGAGTCACCAGCGAAGCCACCACTTAATAATAGTTTTATCTTAAATTGAATATCAAATGTTCATACTAAATTCTTTTGACTTATTCACTTTTTTAGTTACACAAAAAATTAAATTGTACCTTAAGTAGATTAAAACCTTTTAGGGTAGACATTGTTATTATTGGATTTCTGGTTAGATTCTTTTTCTTCACATCACTGAATATAGCAAAAGTAGGAGATAACATATGGCTTAAAACGTGGGTTCTCATCCATCAAAGGATCACCTTGAATTTTACAGAAGGAATCTCTAAGAGATGAATGACTGGTTCTTCTAAGCATTATTGAATGCACTTGCAGTTAAAACATTTACTTATAACAAATTGTGTGTGTGCATGCTCAGTCACTGAGTCATGTCCAACTCTTTGCAACAAGTTAAACCTTCTCTAAGTCAGAGTTCCATTTGCTGCCCAGTGAAGATAATAACTGGTAGGTCTTCTTTAGTGATTTATACACAATCATATAAGAAAGAAAGAAAGAAAGAAAGAAAGTGAAGTCGCTTCAGTCATGTCCCACTCTTTGCGACCCCATGGACTGTAGCCTACCAGGCTCCTCCGTCCATAGGATTTTCCAGGCAAGAGTACTGAAGTGGGTTGCCAGGTCCTTCTCCAGGGGATCTTCCCGACCCAGGGACCGCACCCAGGTCTCCTGCATTGCAGGCAGATGCTTTACCATCTGAGCTACCAGGGAAGCCCGATCATTTGAGAAAATATCTGTAAGATTAATTTATAAATGAAACACTATACATAGTTACATGACTGTTTAGGTTTAAAACCACTAAATATCTACTTTTTTCTATTAAAAAATTGAAACTAAGTACTAAACAGTAATGATTTAGTGTGTGCACAGTAACTCGGTCATGAATTGGGGACAGTGCTCTCTTGTGGGCTCACAGCTCCACGGGGATGTCCACCAATTGGAAGGAGACTCAGAGAGCACCGAGACCCAGAGCACTGCAGACTGAGGGGCAAGGCAGCTGAGGGTAGTTCATCATCTTTGTCTTCCACATAGCAATTGAAACTAGTAGCTAAAAATTATGTGGGACGTCAAACCTACCTTTGGAAGAGACATTTTTATCCCAGGGAAAAAAAATTCAGCACATTACATTGTTCTATTTCCCTTTCCTATCTTCATTTTAAAGAAAATCTGTCAGAGGATTTTGAACTTTCCTTTTGAATCCTTAACCGTTTTGATAGCTCTGTTAACAACTACCTTTAAGACTTTTCTAGTTGTAAAACTATTCAGACATATATCTCTTGCAGAGGAGAAAAAAGTTTTCCTTGCTCCCCTAATACCAATGGCTGGGTCTGAAAGTTAAACTAACAAAGACAGAGGAACAGGAGAAAAGCATACAAATTAATTAAAATAATTTTTACTTGACACAGGAGCCCTCATAAGGAAACAAAGATCCAAAGAAAATCTGAGTATCATTTTGCTAGCTTTGATGAAGAGTGGGCAGCGTGGAGGAATAGGCTAAGGAGTATGAGGTAAGTGTAGTAAACTGGGGTGAACTTGGCAAGGGATATTCAGATTCTTCTTGGTTGTCCCCTTGTCTTCCCGGATATGAATGCTCCTTTCTCTGAGTGCAGGGAGGATACCTCTCACAGGAGGGTTTTACAACATGTCAGAGGAGAAGGGTTGGAGAAATGTCAGGGTGACCTTCCTGCTTTTGCTATTTTCTCAAATTCTTTCAGCTTAAAATGTTCAACATGCCAAGGTGCCATACTTTTGGATGGCATGTGCTGAATCCAATCACTCTATTAGTAGAAGCAAGGAATTCAAGATGAAAAGGTACCTTTCTACTCAATCTTTAAGAAAGTCAGTCTCATTCCTGTCTGTTTTTACTTCTGTCTTTGGAATATTTATTAGTTTCCTGCTGGTTACCTGTGGAGGGAGAGCTGGGAAGATGGGAGAAAATACACAGAAATATATATGCTTTGGTCCTCAAGGACCTCAGTTTTAGTAGATATGGATATCAGCAGTATGAAACAGAGGACCATTAGAAAGTAGTATGTATAGTACATTTAATTGAATTTAAGGAAGTCCTATTTTATATTTTATGGGCAATTAGTGTTAAAACACTATCAATGCAGGATTTATTTTGATCTAAATCATAAAATAATTAAAACTTGATTTTGATATCTCTTCCTTCTATCAATAGTTTGCATGCTTACTTTTTTCTATTTCATCCCTACTCCTAACTTTTACTTGGATCTTTTAGTGATAAGAATGAGCTATGCTAAAATTCCAATGTAAGCACGTTTTGTTTTTCCCTTCTCCTCTTCCTCTCCTCCTCCTCCTTGTGTGTCAGAGATTTTTATTCCATTTTATAACCTCAAAATTGGAAAATAGGAAATGAAAACTTTTATATATCTAAGTTAATTTGATAATTTTAAATGGAGTGATAGTTTTGGATATTTCCAACACTCTTCAGCGAACTACGGAAAGGCTACTACTAAGATTTGTTTTCATCAAACCTTTGTGAAGTTTGCTTATATAGCACTATGAAATAAAATTGTCCTACACTGTATAAAAAGGCAAAGTAATATGGGCAGAATTTCAGGCTTGTGTTTCCAATTTTTAAATTGGAAAGAAAAAAAATTCCTCTTGCATTTGTAATGAATGTATATCCTTATTCTTCAAGTTCCATTTATTTCCTCATTTATCCCATGACCTCCAGAGAATCCCTCAGATTCTCATTTGTCCTTTTTAGCTATTGTAAAACAGCATGCCCTGTTTTTGAAAAGCTTCTTTGTGGGATAATTTCAAACCTGTTTTCTCCAATGGAACAGTGAATGCATTTGTGCTTTTTCTATTCAGTTATCTCTTGTTTACAGGTTTATGGGAAATGAGATTATCACCATTTTCAATCCTATGTTATAGTTTCCTTGATGACCAGCAGAAATCCTTAACTGACTTAGTTATGAGAAATAGCAAGATTGGGCTGAACTAAAAGTTGGGAGAAACCAATCAATTTCTAGCTCATTCATGAATTCACTATTCAGATGGAAATTTTTTTTCCCATGTATTTAATATGTAAGTATAAAATATTAATCTCACAATGAAAAACTGATTTCTGGAATTTTCATGAATTATTCAAAATTCCCTTTTTAATTAATTTAAAGAATAATTTTATGAAGAAATAATCACAGGAAGTTAGGAACTTCACACTGTTGTAGTAGGGTATAAGAGGTAGTTTTTCTTGCTCCACTTACTTATATCACTATTTACCAGGAAAGGAAGATATCTTGAAACTTCTGGGATTAGGATTAATCTCTGTTCCCAAAAGAGAAATTAATTTGGTGGGAGGGAGTGCGGTTTGTAGCATAGAATCAGCATCCTCTCAGGTACTTTTCTGTTTTCTAATTTACCATATATTTGACTGAATCATATCATAAATGGAATGATTGAAAATTCTGTAAAACCCATAATACCTTGATCACATAATTATTTTATGTATAATGTGTGACTTACTTTTCTACAATGTTTAAAATTCCCTGTTTTATTGTATTGTTGAAACAGTAACAATTAGGTACTATAAAATCTAATTGATTAATATGAGGTGAGTCCAACTAGCATGCAGTTGACAAAAAGTCATTATATTTTTAGGAATAAAACAGTAGCACTAACTTTCAAGCTCCGTAAGAGCAGGGAACATGTCTGCCTTATTCACATTTGTTCTCAGTGGATTTGGTATAGTGCCTGGCCTACAAAAGTGTTGAAATAATTTTTTTGAATAATTAATAGAAGAATTTTTACTTAAAAATCATAACTAGATTTCTGTATGCTCTATAACTGAAAGGCTTTCTAACTATATATAGTCAAATAGAGCCAATATCATGCACACACATATGTCTTCCAGCAGGAGTAAAAATGTTAGAAGTGTTTTTGAATATGAAGAGTCCTTGTCTGCCGCCACTGCTAAATCGCTTCAGTCATGTCCGACTCTGTGCGACCCTATGGACACAGCCCACCAGGCTCCTCCGTCCACAGGATTCTCCAAGCAAGAATACTGGAGTGGGTTGCCACTTCCTTCTCCAGTTTTTGTCTAGAGGAATTTATTAATCATTTTAACCTAGATGAGATTGTTACTCTGAATCAAAATATTAAATGAATGATTACTTGCTTTAAAAATCACTTGTATGGATGAGATCATTGAATTTGATATTTCAGTAGCCATCATAAGCTTTTTGCATGATATTTCCTTAGGAAATATAGAATCCATACACAAAAATATATGTACAGTTCTCACAGCATTTGGTTAGAAACATCAATACTGATGTTTTAGGTTTGTTTTGTCAGAAGATCTAATCAGGATTAATTTCTTTTCTTAAGATATTACTGAATAAAGAATTTAGAAACTGATTAAAATGGATGTGTGTTTAAACTACAAGAGCAACATTAGGAAAATTTTATAGCAAAAGATATCATTAAGTTTAGCTAAAGAACCTTGGTTTTCAGGACATTTTACACTATTTTTTTTTTAATGAGTGACCCATTAATATTTAATTTATATGAGCTCTGCTGTGCTGTAACAAGCAGCCATTATGTCTCCAAAGCATGAAGCTAATGAAATAATGGCTATTTGGAGTTGGGTATTACACGCACAGAGATATTTTTTCATGTTTAAAGCTAATTAACATGAAAGACAACTTGACCACTTTAAATGAAATGAGAAAAAATGCAAATAATGTGTCACAATGAGGCAGACAATGGAAATTTCAAGCCATGAAGGAAAAGTAGAACATGTATAAACCACATACACTTTTCACATTATTCTAACTTTGAGAAAAGAAAGATCTTTTCAGGAAATATTTTAACCAACTGTTGTTAGCTGAAATGATCTATTCATCAGATAGATACAGCATAATTCACTGTCTATTATATTATGTATGTGACCCTTGGTATTGTATTATTGGTGTAGAAATGTTGCAAGAAATCCACCAAGAAAAGTGAAGAAAGTAAATTGAAATAACGTTTAAGAACATTTCTCGATATAGCCCTTTGTAGCTGCATCTTAGAAGGGGCCTTATTTGAAAAGAGCCCCTAGAAATACTGAAATTGAGAAAAAAATCGCAAGAAGTTTTATTTAGGACTTGTTTGCTCTAGAACTGATAGACTCATCCAAATAAAGAGTCAAGAACAAAGGTTGGAGTACTCCAGTATTCACTTATGGCAGAAAGTGAGGAGGAACTAAAGAGCCTCTTGATGAAGGTGAAAGAGGAGAGTGAAAAGCTGGCTTAAAATTCAACATTTAAAAAACTAAGATCATAGCATCTGGTCCCATCACTTCATGGCAAATAGATGGGGAAACAATGGAAACAGTGAGAGATTTTATTTCCTTGGGCTCCAGAATCACTGCAGATGATGACTGCACCATGAAATTAAAAGACGGTGCTCCTTGGAAGAAAAGCTATGACAAGCCTAGAGAGCATATTAAAAAGCAGAGACATTACTTAGCCAACAAAGGTCTGTCTAGTCAAAAGTATGGTTTTTCCAGTAGTCATGTATGGATGTGAGAGCTGGACCATAAAGAAGGCTGAATGGTGAAAAACGGATGCTTTTGAACTGTGGTGTTGGAGAAGACTCTTGAGAGAGTCCAAGGGTGGACAGCAAGGAGATCAAACCAGTCAATCCTATGGGAAATCATTCCTGAATATTCACTGGAAGGACTGATGCTGAAGCTGAAGCTCCAATACTTTGGTCACCTGATGTGAAGAGCCAACTCATTAGAAAAGACCCTGATGCTGGGAAAGATTAAAGGCAGGAGGAGAAGGGGATGACAGAGGATGAGATGGTTGGACGGCATCACTGACACTATGGACATGAGTTTGAGCAAACTCCAGGAGATAGTGAAGGACAGGGAAGCCTGGCATGCTGCAGTCAATGGGATCGCAAAGAGTCAGACATGACTGAGCAACTGAACAACAAAAACCAGTATTTACTTGGAATTTTGACACTGCTAAAAAAGTCTCAAGTTCTCCCATAAATGGAAGAGAAAACTAAGGATGTCCAGAAACGTGTAACTTCCTATGCTGTGCTTGTGCTTAGTCTCTCAGTCATGTCCAACTCTTTGTGATCCCCCACCAGGCTCCTCTGTCCATGGGGATTCTCCAGGCAAGAATACTGGAGTGGGTTGCCATATCCCCCTCCAGGGGGTCTTCCCAACCCAGGGATTGAATCCAGGTCTACCACAATGCAGGCAAATTCTTTACTGTCTGAGCCACTAGGGAATAGCGGTGGACAAAAGTCACCCTGGAGCCACTGTTAAAATCAGGTTTCTGGGCTCCACCCCAGAGATTCTAAGTCTGTAGGTATAGGCCAAGAATCAATATCCCAGGTATTTCTGATGTAGCTAGTCTTCACACCACTCTTTAAGAAACACTGACCTAGAAACAGGACTAAGGTGATAAAAATAACTTTGAAGACTACCGATACTAATCAAAATGTATAAAATGAACGAGGGAAATAAAACCCTTTTCCAAATTCTGTTGCTCTGTGTCCAAGCAACAGAGGAAAGAAAAGGCAGCAATGGTGGGTTAATGAGTCTGCAAGACCTTACCTGGAACTGAAACATACACCAGTGAAGAAAGAGTGCACAGAACACTACGAGGTCACTGGAAAAGTAGGGATAACTTGGGTGGATTAGAGATCTAATAATGAATATCAAGTGAGAGTCAGTGTTTGCTAAGTCACTTCAGTCGTATCCGACTCTTGGCCAAACTATGGACTGTAGCCTGTCAGGCTCCTTTTTCCTTGGGATTCTCCAGGCAAGAATACTGGACTGGGTTGCCATGTCTTCCTCCAGGGGATCTTCCCAACCCAGGGATCGAGCCAATGCATCTCCTGCATTGCAGGCAAATTCTTTACCACTGAGCACCAGGGAAGCCCTTGTCAGGCAAGTACTTGGAGCAAAATATTTGATGCTTTTAACCTATTGCATAATGATCTCAGGTTTGATATAACTTAGAGAAAATTTACTCTCAAAAACACTCAACTGACACTAATTTTTGTTTTAAGAAAAGGAAGTAAGTTGATATAGGGAAAACCTTCATGAATTGTCACAAAACAATGTGGAAACATTTAAATTTTATGCCTAAAAATTTCATCAAGTATTCTTTGGCTTATTTCTTCTAAAACATACCTAATTCCCACATTTAAAAAACCTTACCTGCATAACGTGTGTAAAATAAATGCTTCTTTTAAAGTTTCATTCCACATGCTTTTATAATGTTTACTTGTCTTATTTTTTCAATACAGTATTTATTTTGAGATACAATTTTTATTTTGGGACATACATCTCACCTAGTTTCTCTTATCATTCACATCTTACATTACCAGGGCACATTTGTCAAAACTAAGAAACCAACATGGGTATATTAGTATTAACTGGAATGGCAGGATTTTACTGGTTTTTCCATCATTATAATATTCTGATCCAGGATCCAATCCAGGATACCATGTAGTATTCAGTTGTCTTGCTTCTTCACTCTGCTCTAGTCTGTGATAGTTTCTCAGTCTTTCTTTGTTGTTCACAACTTTGATGGTTTTGAGGTGCATTGGTTAGGTATTTTGTAGAATGTCCTTGAATTTGAGTTTGTATAATGTTTTTCTCCTGTGTAGACTGGAGTCATTGGTTTTGGCAAGGAAGATCCTGTGATGGAATGCTCTTATCATCACATCATATTGGGGGCGTGCATGCTATCAACATGATTTACCACTGATGATGTTAACCTCGATCCTCGTCCAGGTAGCATTTGCCACATTGCTCCACTGTAAAGTTATTATTTCTTCCTTTCCCTGTTTTATCTTTGGAAGCAAGTCACCAAGTCCACACTACATTCAAACAGTAAGGGAGATTAAGTTCCATCTCTTGGAGGGGAGCATATTCCCATAAATTATTTGGAATTCTTCTTGCAAAAAGATTTGTCTCTTCTTCTCTATTTGTTTATTCAGTCATTTATTTATATCTGTATGAACTCAGGGATGTTTCTTTTATGCTTAGGATTATAACCAAGTATTCCATCAATTATTTTTGTCTGAGTTATTCTAGATTTCATCAGTGAAATCTCTTGCAGGGGGGCTCCCTCATCCCTTTGACATGCCCCATTTTTTAAAAATCCTTCCTTCCTTTTTGACACAACAAGATGTTACAGGCTAACTGTGTATTTGCCTGGCTCTACCATAAGCATTAGTTGGCTTTGATTTTTAACTCCATGAAAACAAGGAGTAAATGTATTTGGTTTCCTATATATAGTACATTGTGCAAAAGCTTAATTGCTTTTGGTGATAGTGATGTTACACGGCCAAGAACAAACCAGGTTCATTTCAGGTTCATTTCCTGTCAGGACAAAATGTAATGAATACTCATTTCTGGCCTCTGGACATTGTTTGGAAAGTGACAAAAGAGAGACTTTAGGATGGATGCACATTTTCCTTTCCTCTTCCTGTCATTAAGTAGAAATAGTTTGGAGAGAGCAAAGTGGGGAAGGGCTGTGGCTTCACCACTCAACCATCCACAGAATCAGGCATGATCTTGGTCTTTGTTCAGGAACCTTCCACAGTAAATAACATTGGCTCTAGACTCCAAAGAGCTGAGAACTATTTTCAGCAAAAGATAAAGAAGAATAACTTAATGCTTTCTTTCCTCTCATCTCTCATTATTTCTTGATTCAGTTCAGTTCAGTTCACTCGCTCAGTTGTGTCCGACTCTTTGCGACCCCATGAACCGCAGCACGCCAGGCCTCCCTGTCCGTCACCAACTCTCGGAGCCCACCCAAACTCATGTCCATCAAGTCGGTCATGTCATCCAGCCATCTCATCCTCTGTCGTCCCCTTCTCCTCCTGCCCCCAATCCTACCCAGCATTAGGGTCTTTTCCAACGAGTCAACTCTTGGCATGAGGTGGCCAAAGTATCGGAGTTTCAGCTTCAACATCAGTCCTTCCAATGAACACCCAGGACTGATCTCCTTTAGGATGGACTGGTTGGATCTCCTTGCAGTCCAAGGGACTCTCAAGAGTCTTCTCCAACACCACAGTTCAAAAGCATCAATTCTGTGGCACTCAGCTTTCTTCACAGTCCAACTCTCACATCCATACATAACTACTGGAAAAACCATAGCCTGATTAGATGAACCTTTGTTGGCAAAGTAATGTCTCTGCTTTTTAATATGCTGTCTAGGTTGGCCATAACTTTCCTTCCAAGGAGTAAGCGTCTTTTAATTTCATGGCTGCAATCACCATCTGCAGTGATTTTGGAGCCCCCCAAAATAAGTCATCCACTGTTTCCACTGTTTCCACTGTTTCCCCATCTATTTGCCATGAAGTGATGGGACCGGATGCCATGATCTTAGTTTTCTGAACGTTGAGCTTTAAGCCAACTTTTTTGCTCTCATCTTTCACTTTCATCAAGAGGCTCTTTAATTCTCCTTCATTTTCTGCCATAAGGGTGGTATCATCTACATATCTGAGGTTATTGATATTTCTCCTGGCAATCTTGATTCCAGCTTGTGCTTCTTCCAGCCCAGCATTTCTCATGATGTACTCTGCATATAAGTTAAATAATCAGGGTGACAATATACAGCTTTGACGTACTCCTTTTCCTATTTGGAACCAGTCTGTTATTCCATGTCCAGTTCTAACTGTTGCTTCCTGACTTGCATACAGGTTAATCAATTTCTTGATTAACATTTGCTAAAATTTCTGGGACTTTCATTATTTCAACCAGAAAATGAGTGGAATTGTCCTCTAACATCTGTCTTTCTGATGTTCTTATCTTTCTCACCATTGTTGTACCAGAAACAGGTAGAAAATAATCAACAGATTCTTACTATCTTCTGGTAAGCTGGAAATTAAATTAGTGACTGAGTTTGCCTCCTTCTCTCTTCTCAACAGTTGGGGCATGTACTGCCTAACAGGTAGTGACTATACACTACAGGCATTGGAGGTAGGTGTACATTTAAAAAGAACTGTCCTACAACGGCTTTACTATAAATGAGGACTATAGGGAGGTAGTGTTCCCAACAGGAATTAGGAAAAAGAAGCAAGTAAATAAATGAGATAAAATAGCTCTGTATGGCAAAGGAAACCATCAATAAAATGAAGGGAAACTTTCAGAATAGAAGCCAATACTAGCAAATCATACAGTTGATAAAGGGTCAATATCTAAAATATATAAAGAACTAACCCAACTCAATAGCAAACAAATTAACAGTATGATTAAAAATTAGGCAGAGGAATGAAATAGACATTTTTCCAAGATGTACAAATGACCAACAGATACATGAAAAGTGATCAACATCACTAATTATCAGGGAGATACAAATCAAAACCAAAATTAGCTATTACCTCACACCTGTAGGAATGGTTATCATCAAAAATGACAATAAATAAGTGTTGGTGAGGATGTGGAAAAAAGGGAACACTTGTGCACTGTTAGTGAGAATGAAAATCATGCAACCACTATGGAAAACAGCATAGAGTTTCCTCAAAAATTAAAAAAAAAATAGAATAACGTTATTGTTGTTCAGCTGCTGATTCCTTTCTGACTCTTTGTGACCCCATGGACTGCAGCACGCCACATTTCCATGTCCTTACTATTTCCTGGAGTTTGCTCAAACTCATGTCCATTGAGTTGGTGATGTCATCCAACCATCTCATCCTCTGTCACTCCCTTATCCTCCTGTTCTCAATCTTTCCCAGCATCAGGGTCTTTTCCAATGAGTCACCTCTTCGCATCAGGTGGCCAAAGTATTGGAGCTACAGCTTCAGCATCTGTCCTTCCAATGAACAATCCAAGGAGTCTTCTCCAGCATCACAGTTCAAAAACATCTGTTCTTTGGTGCTCAGCCTTCTTTGTCGTCCATCTCTCACATCCATACATGACTAACTGGAAAAACTGTAGTTTTGACTATATGGACCTTTGTTGGCAAAATAATGTCTCTGCTTTTTAACATGCTGTCTATGTTTGTCATAGTTTTCCTTCCAAGGAGCAAGTGCCTTTTAATGTTGTGGCTGCGGTCACCATTTACAGTGATTTTGGAGTCCAAGAAAATAAAGTCTCTGCTTCCATTTTCCCCCCATCTGTTTGCCATGAAGTGATGGGACCGGATGCCATGATCTTCTGTTTATGGATGTTGAGTTTTAAGCCAGCATTTTCACCTTCTTTCACCCTCATCAACAGGCTTTTAAGTTCCTCTTCAACTTCTGCCATTAGAGTGTTATCATCTGCATATCTGACGTTGTTGATATTTCTCTCAGCAATCTTGATTCTAGGTTGTGATTTATCCAGCCTGGTATTTCATGTAATGTACTTTGCATATAAGTTAAATAAGCAGGGTGACAGCATACAGCCTTGTCATACTCCTTTCCCAATTTTGAACCAGTTCATTGTTCCATATCTGGTTTTAACTGTTGCTTCTTGACCTGCATACAGGTTTCTCAGGAGACAGGTAAAGTGGTCTGATATTTCAGTCTCTTTAAGAATTTTCCATAGTTTGTTGTGACCTACACAGTCAAAGGCTTTCATGTAGTCAATAAAGCAAAGTAGATGTTTTTCTGGATTTATCTTGCTTTCTTCATGATCCAGTGAATTTTGGCAATTTGATCTCTGGTTCCTCTGTTTTTTCTAAACCCAGCTTGCACATCTGGAAGTTCTTGGTTCACATACTGCTGAAGTCTAGCTTGAGAGATTTGGAGCATAACCTTACTAGCATGTGAAATGAGTGCAATTGTGCGGTAGTTTGAGCATTCTTTGGCATTGCCCTTCTTTGGAATTGGAATGAAAAACTGACCTTTTCCAGTCCTGTGGCCACTGCTGAGTTTTCCAAATTTGCTGACATATTGAGTGCAACACTTTAACAGCATCATCTTTTAGGATTTTAATTACTTCAGCTGAAATTCCATCACCTCCACTACTATATGAACTACTATATTATCCAGTAATTTTACTTCTGGGTATATGTCCAAAGGAAGGAAAATCGCTATCTGGAATAGATATCTGCACCCCCATGTTCATTACAGCATTATTTGTAATAACCAAGACATGGAAACAATATAGTGTGTATGTGCATAAGTGAATAAGTTAAAATTATTCACCCATAGCAAAGAAGGGAATCCTGCCATTTGTGACAGCATGGAAGGATCTCGGCACTGTGTTAAAATAAGTCAGAGAGAAAGACTTTAACTAAACTTATTGTGGTCATTATTTCACAACATATACATATATCTAATCATTTTGTTGTATAACTTAATGTAATGCAATGTTATAGGCCAATTATATCTTGATAAAATAGGAAAACAATTTAAGAAATGCTCTGAATGTGTCCCTTAATTTATCTTACAAGAAATTTCTGTCCATGAAAGAAGCCATTTATAGTGGAAACCTCACAATAATTAGTTGGTATATTCACATGTGTAGAAAGATACATTTCAATGTTAAAATACATTCCTGAAGGTAAGGTTCTGGAGCTGCCTGAAATAGAGCTCCTGGAACATTTAATCTCAATACACAGTACTTGAGACTACCAGATACTTTACCTCTAAAGATTTGGTGTCCTCTAATACTCTTTCAGTTATCCTGCTTGTGTACTGGATAAAGGCATAGTTAGGTGTTTACACTATTCTACAAGATCTGTTTCAAATTGTGGCAAACAGAAACATAGAAACCAGATGGTCATTACTATGGTGCTAGTAAAAGTGACTTTGAGTACCTAGAGAAATGGGCTTTTCAGTCTAAAATGTCCTTGGGGAGATATGTCAGCAAAAAAGGAATAATAATGCAATGATAATTCCTTTAGACAAGTGATTTCCACACTTGATTCTACATTAGAGTCACCAGGGAAACTGTAAAAAATGTTGATGCCCAGATTATAATATCTGAGATGGGTCTAGACATTGGCATCTTTTAAGGCTTCCTAGGTGATTATAATGTGTATCTAATGTCATGCTATGCTATGCTATGCTAAGTCGCTTCAGTCGTGTCTGACTCTGTGCAACCCCATAGACGGCAGCCCACTAGGCTCCACCATCCCCGGGATTCTCCAGGCAAGAATACTGGAGTGGGTTGCCATTTCCTTCTCCAGTGCATGAAAGGGAAAAGAGAAAGTGAAGTCGCTCAGTCGTGTCCGACTCGTAGCGACCCCATGGACTGTAGCCTACCAGGCTCCTCCACCCATGGGATTTTCCAGGCAAGAGTCCTAGAGTGGGGTGCCATTGCCTTCTCATCTAATGTCATAGAACAATAATTATTAAATTTTAGTTAACATTTAAAAATAACTGGGTAATTTGTTAACAAGGCAGATTCTTGGGGCCAACTGTAGTTCTCACATCTATTGATCAGGTATAGTGTCCAAAACTCTGCACCTCTAAAAAATGAGTCCTCAAGTGCTTGGGTTGCATTATACTTAGATCTTGATTGCCATAGCTGCTTGTGATGCCAGTTAAGTTGTGATAGCAGCCAAGCCCAGGTGTCCACTGCTGCCTGGAGCTGGCCAAAGCTCCAAGGAACTGCTTGGTTTTCTTGGCAAGCTCTGAGCTCTTCTTATTTCACTTATGCCCTTTCACAACGGTCTAGATAACTCACCCTTTGACATTCAGCTTGCTAACTTACCCATGGAATTTCTCTACTCCTCCAAGCTCCCTCTGTCCCTGTGTCTCCATGTGACATTCTTACTGTTTTGTAAACCTTAGTATTCTTATCTATGTTTTCCAAGAAACACTAAATTCCTTGAGATGACCAGCTGTGAGCTGCTCATTTTTATAGTTCTCACACCTGCCTCAATTCCTTATCATTGGGTGCCCTCAAAACTCCAAGTGTAATAGGCAAAACCATTTAAATAATTATAATATGTTGTGAAATATTCTCTCTCAATGATAAATGCAACATGCCATAGCAATCCGAATTTTTCATCTGTAAATTAATTTATTCATGACATTTCTTCTTCCCCACAATTAGCATGAATAATTCAGAGGAGGCTATATTCTGACTAGTTGTGAATAAGAAGCTCACATGCAGTTGACTCAATTTTCCAAGCTGTTGGAGAGGAACAAAAGCAGATAATCCAAAAATCACTTATGTTTGTGTTTGGAATACGTTTTGGCATTTCCTCTGGAATAATAAGTGTGGCTGGTGATCTAGGAATTTCTAATATTTCATACAGAAATTTGAAACCATATCTATAAGACCTGATTCTCCAGAAGCCAAAAATTGCCCTCCTGTTTAGTTTCTCCACACACGACCCATACGGCCTGCTTTCCTGAGAATTTCTCTAGGCGTAAGGGAAGCTATTTATTGAAATAAAAAGGAACAAAAATAGGATTAGTATTTGTGGTGTGCTTTGTGTTTTAATGTAGGACTCCTACCCCTCAAAGGTAGTGCTCTTCTATTTCTTTCCACATGTAAAAGAATATCCTGTTTATGTCAACAAAAGAGATAATGAAGCAAAATAGTTTGTGATACACTTAAGACCTTGAATGCAAGCTAAAAGACTCAGGGGGTAACTTCTTGAAATGATATAGTGGATTTATATTTTTACCCATAAATATTTAGCCATTTATAAAAAATTATTTTTTTTTTAAAAGAATTTTAGGAGCTCTTACAAATTGGGCAGTTTAACTTTCTTCAACATAAGTACTCAGTAGAAAAACACTGTAAATTTGCAACATCCAGATTAGAATTAGTTACCATAGTTTCTGTTAGAAGCGTAAAAATATGCTCATGGATATATAAATGTGATATGTTCTTTATTGTATTCTCTCATCTCTTTAATATATCATAATAGTGATATATTTTTTAAAATTGATAAAGTCGACAAAGAAGTAACTAAGATATCCTCCTTAAATCTCTGACTTTCATTGTGGACATGATCAGTTGTCTCTCCAGCAGTTACTTTCTCTCCCTTATGAGGCATATATAGGGTTCTGGGTAGGCAGAAGCCAAGTAGCAAAATCATATCTTGGTAATTGGTTTGGAGAACTTAAAAAAAGTTGATCTACTAAGAGGAAAACCGGGAATTTTTAGTCAATAGCTAGGATGGCAAACACTCTCCCTTTGGAGTAACAGGAAAAGCACACATGTATACAGTTGCAGCTGGCAACCATCTAGTTACTCAAACTGACAGATTCTTGGTGAAATCTTTTAGTCATCAAATCAAGCTATCCTTGAAGGTAGTCCTCCTCTAGGCTTTTTAGTTGTGTTAACTACTAACTATTTCGTACAACAGTTCAGTCAGTTCAGTTGCTCAGTCGTGTCTGACTCTTTGCGACCCCATGGACTGCAGCACGTCAGGCTTCCCTGTTGGTCACCAACTCCCGGAGCTTGATCAAATTCGTGTCCATCAAGTCAGTGATGCCATCCAACCACCTCACTCCTCCGTCGTCCCCTTCTCCTCCTGCTTTCAATTTTTCCCAGCATCAGGGTCTTTTCCAGTGAGTCAGTTATTTGCATCAGGTGGCCAAAGTATTGGAGTTTCAGCTTCAGCATCAGTTCTTCATATGAATATTCAGGACTGATTTCCTTTAGGATTGACTTTGTACAACATGCAACTTTCAGTGCGTCCCTGCACTTCCTACTCCATCCAGTAGCCTGACCACATGACTCGCTGAGGTAAAGTGAGTGATGTGGCAGAATCATGGAGTGCACTCATGTAGGGCAGCTTGTGCTTGTACCATTACAGCCAGTCCCAGAGGGTACTGTTATTCTATCCCTGGTCCTGGAATCAGAAGACCCATTGGAAAAGTTCCTCTGCCTAGAGTAGGAATGCACATACTGTTAACATTAATGAGGAAGAAACACTTGTTATAGTAAGTCATTGAAAGTTGAGGTGGTTTGTTATTTTAGCAAAGCTGACTAACACTCTGAGGCTCAGGAGCAAATATGCCATGTGTTGTAAAATAAAGAAAAGAGAAAAGTCCTGTGGATTTAGAAAACATTTGCTACATTTCTCTGGCTGTATAAAGGACATAATACTGGTTGTTTTTTTCCCTTATGTGACTAACATCTTACAGAACCTGGGTTACCTTGTATCTTCATTTTTGCTAACTGTGGGAAAGGAGAAACTACATGAACAAATCAAATTACAGATAAGTAACAAAATCTATATTAATACTGCACTTTAAGTCCATCCTATGGAAGGAGACCTGCCTCTTGAGAAACCTGTGTGCAGGTCAGGAAGCAACAGTTAGAACTGGACATGGAACAACAGACTGGTTCCAAATAGGAAAAGAAGTACGTCAAGGCTGTATATTGTCACCCTGCTTATTTAACTTATATGCAGAGTACATCATGAGAAACGCTGGGCTGGAAGAAACACAAGCTGGAATCAAGATTGCCAGGAGAAATATCAATAACCTCAGATATACAGATGATACCACCCTGATGGCAGAAAGTGAAGAAGAACTAAAGAGCCTCTTGATGAAAGTGAAAGAGGAGAGTGAAAACATTGGCTTAAAGCTCAACGTTCAGAAAACTAAGATCATGGCATCTGGTCCCATCACTTCATGGGAAATAGATGGGGAAACAGTGGAAACAGTGTCAGACTTTATTTTGTGGGGCTCCAAAATCACTGCTGATGGTGATTGCAGCCATGACATTAAAAGACACTTACTCCTTGGAAGGAAGGTTATGGCCAACCTAGATAGCATATTTAAAAGCAGAAATATTACTTTGCCAACAATATCCGTCTAGTCAAGGCTATGGTTTTTCCAGTGGTCATGTATGGATGTGAGAGTTGGACAGTGAAGAAAGCTGAGCACCGCAGAATTGATGCTTTTGAACTGTGGTGTTGGAGAAGACTCTTGAGAGTCCCTTGGACTGCAAGGAGATCCAATCAATCCATCCTAAAGGAGATCAATCCTGGATGTCATTGGAAGGACTGATGTTGAAGCTGAAACTCCAATACTTTGGCCACCTCATGCGAAGAGTTGACTCATTGGAAAAGACCCTAATGCTGGGTAGGATTGGGGGCAGGAGGAGAAGGGGACAACAGACGATGAGATGGTTGGATGGCATCACTGACTCGATGGACATGGGTTTGGGTAGACTCCGGGAGCTGGTGATGGACAGAGAGGCCTGGCATGCTGCAATTCATGGGGTCACAAAGAGTCGGACATGACTGAGCGACTGAACTGAACTGATGGTAGGAGAAATCCTACTGTATATTATTTAATGTATCTCAAACTGGACTGTTGATCTCTTAGGAACAGGTACTATTCTAGGGACTAAACCTGTAGAGATTAAGATGACATACTTGTTGACATCAAAGAGATCAGAGTAGGTTGTCTCGTTGTTTAGACATTGGGATCTGCAGTAAGACTACTGTGGTGTATGAGATTGAAACACTTGTGAAAGAATATGGCATACTATATCTGTTTAGAAAAGCCAGGAAATTCCAACAGAATCCAAATGCTAAACAATAAAAGAAAAATTATCAAAATAGGGGCAGGGGCCAGCCTATGCGAAGTTGCTGCTGCTGCTGCTGCTAAGTCGCTTCAGTCGTATCCGACTCTGTGCGACCCCATAGACGGCAGCCTACCAGGCTCTGCCATCCCTGGGATTCTCCGGAACACTGGAGTGGGTTGCCATTTCCTTCTCCAATGCATGAAAGTGAAAAGTGAAAGTGGAGTTGCTCAGTCGTGTCTGACTCTTCGCGACCCCATGGACTGCAGCCTATCAGGCTCCGCCGGCCATGGGATTTAGGAAGTCATTAAATAACCCCACAGGCAAATGTGGGATGACAGGGAGGAACAGACATGAGCCCAGCCATAGCAGACTTTATAATACTGAGGAACTGGCCTTTGTTCTTTGCATAACAACATATCACTGAAGGAATATTATCAAAATGCTGACATGGACATAATTTAGTTTTGCAAATATCTCTTTTTGGGGGGAGAATGAAGAAAAAAGTCTGGTATCACTAGTAAGAGGACTTTGAAAGTTATCTGTATTAGTGTGGGTAAGAAAGGCTAAGACATTGCATTAAAAGCGACAGCTGTGGAACAGAAGAGTAAACTTTTTTTTGTTTAATAAATTTATTTTAGTTGGGGGCTAATTACTTTACAATATTGTAGTAGTTCTTGCCATACATTGACACGAATCAGCCATGGGTTCACATGCGTTCCCCATACCGAACCTCTCTCCCATCCCCCTCCCCATCCCATCCCTCCGGGCCATCCCAATGCCCCAGCCCCGAGCATCCGTCCCACGCATAGAACATGGAATGGTGTTCCGCTTCACATATGACAATACACATGATTCAATGCTATTGTCCCAGAACGTCCCACCCTCACCTTCTTCCTCAGAGTCCACAAGACTGTTCTATGCATCTGTGTCTCTTATTCTGTCTCGCATATAGGGTTACCGTTACCATCTTTAAACTTTTTTTAAAGGTATACTGCTGAGTTTTGTGAGGGTTGAGGTAGAAGTCACTTTCCTTAGGCAAGTAGGTATACAGGAAAGTTATGTCAGATATTTTGATTAAAAAAATGTGAGACAGCCCAAGGCAATGATTTTGGACTTGAGAGAGAGGATATCATTTATTATCTCTTTGATCTTAATTGTTAATTTTTTACCTCTCAGTTTTCTCCTTGTAAAATAGATACAATAAAGTATCTTTCTTATAAGGCTACAGTGACAGTGACATAATATGGAGGATAAAAATATTTTAACCTTCTGATCCATGTAAGGGATTTATAATATTTTGGTCATATCTTTCCCCCACTAATTCTTATTAATTCTAGAACATCAGCTAAAGAGGAAATATAGGAGATTTGGGATGAAAGATGGGGAGAGAGATAACTTCAATTTGAAAATCTAGATTCTGATTTTCTGTAAGATACCCATATGGAAGTATCTAGTAGGTAGCTGGCAATTCAAGGATATATCTAGCAGGTGATTGGTAATTTAAAAGAGACATAAAAGAAGGTACTGATGGGAAGTAGGGCATATTAAAATTGATGCCATAATTGTAAATGACGCTGCCAGAGACAATGTATAGAAATAAAGGAAGAGGGACCTCAGTAAAGAAGGGACCCCTCAAAAGGATACTGAGAAGGAGCAACCTGGCAGTGAGTGAGTGAGTGCGTAACCAGCATTAAAGAGTGTTTTATAAAGCAAGGAAGGAGTTTTTAAAAGAAAGGATTTAATTATAAATAAATACTCCAGGTAGAAAGGTATAATATGTTGAAAGGATCAAATGTAGACAATTACAGAGACAATTAGATTGAAAGACGCTCCATGAATTAAGCCGTGAATTAAAAGTGATCAAATAGGGAACAGTAATCCAAGATTGTTCTTTTCAGACCATCAAGGGTAAAGGGAAGGAGACTGTAGAGACTCCTGCTTGCCTGCTCAGTCGCCTCAGTCATGTCCAACTCTTTGCGACCCCATGGCCTGTTGCTTGTCAGGCTCCTCTGTTGCCTGTCCAGGGGGATTCTCCAGGCAAGAATACTGGAGGAGGTTGCCAAGACCTTCTCTAGGGGATCTTCCCTTCCCCGGGATCCAACAGGTGTCCCTTATATCTCCTGCTTTGGCAGACGGGTTCTTTATCACTAGCGCCTCCGAAGAAGCCCATAAAGATTGCTAGTTGCGTCCTTTATATCAGCTTTGTCCTTTTCATTGAGGTACAGAACTCGTATATGATTGATCACAGTATTATGCCCGGTTTAACAAAGGACAAAAAATACTCAAGCTTCTCCCCTTCCCCTCACCCATTGGGTGGCTAGTGCGTACGATCGCACGCCATTGGGCGGGGCTTCCAGGGAGCCACTTAAAAAGGCTGCCTCAGCTGGGAGTCACGTCTTTCCCCCTTTCCGTTTTTACCCTCCTGAAATAGAGACGAGATGGCAGAAGTCAGAGCAACCACTGTGGGACCTTGAAAAAAAAAGTCAAGAGAATCTCAGGTACGTAAGCACTAGTATTCTTGAACTCCTGAACCAATGTCACCAATGGTTTACTACTGTTATGTGAAAAGAATAATTATTAAGTCCTGTGGTTGTAACTCTGTTTTTAGCAGCTAGATGCAATTGTAATTTTAAACTGACAAAGTATAATAGCTAGGTGACATAAGGTGAAAAGAATATGTGTATATTCAAAGCAGTGACTTAAAACCCTCATGAGATTATTTTCTTTATATTTTACTGTTCTTCCTTCAGTAGGGAACACTGAAAAATCATGATCTGTACTTAACAGATTACACTTGGTAACCTCATGAACACCTGGACCTGATTTAAATGATTTTAACCTGGTGCTCTAATGGGAGCCCCTTTGGAAGGGGTGGTCAAACATAGGAGCAGATGCTCCTCATCACTGGGAAAGGCAAATGAAAACCAAAATGAAATATTATTAGGTATTCACTAGAAGGGCTAAAATTAAAAATGCTGTGGTACCATATGTTGAAGAGGATGGGGGCAACTGGACATCTTGTAAAATATGCAGTGACTCTAACACTTGGGAATAAAGTTTGGCAGATTTTTACAAAGCTAAACTTCACTTACCATAGGACCCAACAATTCTACTCTTACATATTTACCCAAGATACATGAGCACATGTGTTTACACAAAGAATTGTACATAAACATACAGCTTTATTTATAATAGCCCCAAACTGGAAACAGTGCAAATGTCCAGGACTAGGTAATGCATACGTGATGGTGGTCCATCCTACAATGGGATACCCCTACACAATGCCTGAACACAGAGGAGGTGCTGATTCCAGTCCACTCCTAAGAGACACAGAACTCTTCTATGGGAGACTGACTGGAGGAGGATGCCCGCTTTGACCTGGCCAAGGCTTTCTTGGGGTTGCACTGTGCTGTCTGAGTATTTCTCTACCCCCTCCTTCTGCCTTCTCATTTTATTCACTTGTATCAGAGCTCCACTGGTCTGCAGGTTCTCCACACCTTGGTTCTCTTCCCTTTATCCTTCACATTATTTCCCCTAGATATAGTTAATGAGGAATTATCTCTTGGCATCTACTTCCTCAAGGATGCAAATTAATATAATGAGTGCCTGAATCAGAGAGTAGAGGCATGAAGGAAGTTTTGGGTATGATGGAAAAATGTTTTAGGCTTTATCATTGTGGTCGTTACCTGGGTGTATTCATTTGTCAAAAATTGAGTATATTTTATTCCTAAATAAAATTGACTTAGGAAAAATAATCCTAATGGTACCATGGCTTACTGGTCGGGTCAGATAGTGGTTAGATAACATGTTTTATACAGAATACAAGGCAAAGGAGATAAACAAAGACCCTGGTGTTGACAAAAACACATTCCATACTTATTTAGGAGTTGCCTTTGTAAATATTTAGGAATCATAAATCTTCTTTTAAGGGCAAGCTTATACCATTAGGTCATGTTGCTGACTTGCTCATAAGTGGGTATAAAAAATATTATAAGCCCAAATGGCTATAGCAGGGGCAATGTTTGAATGTGATAGAGAAATTACCATGAAGTAATGGCTTAATTAAAAAAAAAAGGATAATGGTTCTAGAGGTAGTTTTTTTATCTGATAATTATTTTTTCCTCTTAAATCTGGAATGGCTCCTGCATTTGTAACCACTGATGGTGCAGGGTGAGAGGATGTTCTGAGACAGCATCCAGCATATGTTACAAAGTACAGACACTGGAGGGAAAAGGCAGCTCTAGCAGTCTTCAGGGTATTTAAATCCCCCTTTCCTGTCCATCTTTATCCCTCAGATTGTGATTTCAAGGAGCATGATGACCAGGGCTTTATCCATTCTCTCTGTTTCTGGAATTGCTAGGTCACTATGGGCAAGCAATACTTTTTCACTTAATAAATTATTAAAGAATAAATAACTTTCAATCACAACCCTGCTTCTCACGGGACAGTCTTTCAAAACATAAATTGCTCATTTTGTTCCAGACAAACTCAGTACCTATAATGACAGCGTTGTTTTATTGATTGTGTTTTTCTTCATTTTGCCATCTATTTATTTCACCATCTGTCTCTTTACCATCTGTCTATTTTATTTGCCATCTATTCTAGCAAAGGTTTAGCCTTTGCTAGAAACTAAGGAGCCAGATCAAAAGAGGATATCCTATTTTATTTAATGTCAGAAAGCTTTGTCTTGCAAAATCCTGAGTGGGGATGGTTTGAGGTTTCATATAATTGAATTGCTGTGCTGCTCAATCTGAATGTAATCTTTTCAAGGGAACTTTACTATAGCAGAATAATTAGAGATGTCAAAATCCATCTGATGTACAATTTTTCATTACATGGCTTTTAAAAAATCCATAGTGCCACAGTATGAAGAAAACAATAGTTCTCTTTTTTAAAAATAAACTTTTAACTTTAAAGTGCATTTTGACTTAGAGAAAAGTTGCAAAGATAGTAGAGAGTTCTAGCTCCCCTGATGTTAACATCGTTCATTACTCTGGTACATTTATCACACTATGATGACAACCTTGGTTTGTTACTATTAACTGAGCTATATACTTGATTAAGATTTCACTAGTTTTTTTTCTAAGGTCTGTTTTCTGCTCACTACATTTGGTCATCATATTGCCTCAGTTTCCTCCATATGTGATAGTTTCTCCAGCTTTCTTTTTTTTTTTTTATAACCTTGTCAGTTTTGAGGAGTACTTTGTGGAGCATCCTGCAGTATGGGTTTGTCTAATGTTTTTCTCTTTGTTAGACTAGGGTCCAGAGAAGGCAATGGCACCCCACTCCAGTACTCTTGCCTGGAAAATCCCATGGACGGAGGAGCCTGGTAGGCTGCAGTCCATGGAGTTGCAAAGAGTCAGACACGACTGAGCGACTTGACTTTCACTTCTCACTTTCATGCATTGGAGAAGGAAATGGCAGCCCACTCCAGTGTTCTTGCCTGGAGCATCCCAGGGACGGGGGAGCCTGGTGGGCTGCCATCAATGGGGTCGCACACAGTTGGACACGACTGAAGCGACCTAACAGCAGCAGCAGCAGCAGGCTAGGGTCACGGGCTTTTGGGAGCAAGACCAGAGAGGTGAATTCTCATCACACCATATCAGGCTCCATGCTATTACCATGATTTATTAGTGACGATGCTAATCTTAATCATCTTGTTGAGACAGTGCTCACAAGGTTTTTCCACTATGAGATTAATTCCTCTCTCTGTTTTCCTTGCTCTAAGGAAGTCAGTCACTCTGGCTCACATTTAAAAGTAGGACATGATTTAAGTTCCATCTCCTACAAATGAGAGCATTCAAATAAATTATTTGAAATTCTTCATAAGACAGAATTGTTTCTTCCCCCTCATTTGTGATCATTTATTACATCATTTACATTTATGATGTAATATCCAATGGATATTGATATCCATATGGACCTGAGATACGTATTTTATGCTTTGGATTATCATTCAATACTATTGTTTTTTGTTTATTGTTTTTTTGTTTTTCAAATTATTCCAGTTCTGGCCATTCAGAACTCTTTCACTCTGGCTCCATTGACAGGCCCCAATCTTTTGTTCTCTGAGCACTTTTCTTATTTTCTGACCCTTTAACTTGCTCCTGATTCATCATGTCTGTTCCCTTCCCTAGCTCTAGAGACAGCCAGCTATTTCTCCAGTGAACTCGGGTTCTTTTCATTGGAGAATGGTATCTGAATCCAAGATCTGGACATGGGATAACAGGTAGTTTTTTTTTAAGAGTACAATTATTGAAGTTTCAACAGCTACAGATATACCATTATCTTTATTGATGCATAACAGCATTGTATCTATTTATGTCTAATATTTAGCTAAGGGAAGAATTTTGTATTATGTATTATATTATTGGGGTTTCTGTCTTACATTATTTTTCTTTTAGTTCAGTTTATTGTTTTATTTCCTTCTAACTTCTTATAAGATGTATGGAACTCTGGATTATTGTAGGCATAGTTTTGGCAGCAAGAAATGTCTCATTTTGAAAATGAAGTTATTCTGGATTAATTTTCTCCCAGTAGAGTTGAACTATGGCTGTTGTGCAGAGTTCACTGGGTTGAAGAGGCCTTTTACCTAGGTCTGTTTTATGTTTTCACATATATTTTCATTTGGTGGAGTAAACATATTTGGAGTTTTGTCCTCTCTTGTTCCTGCTGTTTTATCAGAGAAAGAGCTGACCTGTCTCTCAGGAGTGGACTCACGTTATTCAAGCCCGTAGAAATGGATGCAATTCCATAATTCTGTTTTATTAATTTACAGTAAGACAGGCACTGATGAGTGAACTAGGATGCTTGTATCGGACTCTTTCCTATCTAATGTCTGGTTAGGAAGCAATAGTACATTCAGAAGCCTTTCTGGTGAGCGTGGTTCAGAATAAAGGGAGTGTCACAGTTTGCCTGTTGAATGTACGCTGTCTAAGTAGCCTGCTGTTCCTTCTCCCTGATAAGACCATCACTGCCTCAAGGAGTGAAAAATTCTGCATGGGCAAAGCCTGCTTCTAGTTGTTTGGGTCTCTTCTTTGGTCCTCTAGGCCGACAGTTCCTCCTTCTTTTAGCATTTACTCACAGCACACTACATGCACACAGGGAATTTTCTCAATACAAAATTTCCATACTATCCCATATACCTTCTCTGGAAATAACTGCCTAGCAACCTTGATTCAAGATTTTGATGTTTACAAATTTTTCACTCATACATTAAAAAATACAAAAATATGTATATCAGTTTTGGGGTTTACTTCTATAAAAAGCTTAAGCACAGTTATTGCTTATGGATTTTTTCTAGTTTAATCCAGAGAGAGCAAGTTTTTCCTTTTTCGATAATTCTACTTCCCAACTCCCTATACTCTACCTCCATACTCCTCCTGGGAGAGGAACTTTTCTGTTGTTTGCATGAAATTGTGTGAGCAAAGGTAAAGTACTTAACTTCCAAAGTCCTGTGTCTTCTTATCTGTGAAATGAGAAAAAATGCAGTATCCATTCAGAAGGTTGCTGTATGGATTAAATTCTCATTTAAAATATATCAAATGTCTTAAAAAATTACTGGCAAATATATGCATTCATGGGCTTCCCAAGAAGCACTAGTGGTAAAGAAACTGCTTCCCAACATAAGAGACTTAAGAGACAGGGTTTCAATCCCTGGGTCCGGAGGATCCATTGGAGAAGGGAAGGGAATGGCAACCCACTCCAGTATTCTTGCCTGGAGAATCCCATGGACAGAGGAGACTGGCACGCTACAGGTCATAGGGTGCATAGAGTTGGTCATGATTGAAGTGACGTAGCATAGCCCAGCATATGAATTCATAAAGGTTAACTGCAGTCAGTGGCCAAAATATCCCTAAACATCAGCTTAAAATTATAGTCAGCATTTCGAATGCTACAGCAGCAATCTTCACCCTGACTCGGTGTTGCCCTGTTAAAGTGGTGTGGATAAGTCAGCATCTCTCCTAGTGAATAAGGACTTGTGCTGTGCTGTACTTAGTCGCTCAGTCATATCTAACTCTTTGTGACTCCATGGACTGTAGCCCACCAGGTTCCTCTGTCCATGGGGATTCTCCAGGCAAGAATACTGGAGTGGGTTGCCATGCCCTCCTCTAGGGGATCTTCCTGACCCAGGGATCAAACCCAGGTCTCCTGCATTGCAGGCAAATTATTTTACCATATGAGCCACCAGGGAAGCCCAAGAATACTGGACTGGGTAGCCTATCCCTTCTCCAGTGGAACTTCCTGACTCATGAACTGAACTGGGGTCTCCTTCATTGCAGGTGGATTCTTTACCAGCTGAGCTACCAGGGAAGCCCCGAATCAGGACATCATTTCAGTTCAGTCACTTGGTCGTGTCTGACTCTTTGTGACCCCATGGACTGCAGCACCTTAAATTTCATCTCAAGTTTCAAAACAAATTTCATCTTGAGTTTCATCAGCCAGATATTGGCTGTTAGAACTAGTGCTCCAGGAGGATGCTCCCAAGTGTGGTCACCAACATCTCCTCTGTGGAGTGGACTGGATCTTGGAGGCTCATATTTTCCCCAAACCAGGGGTTGTGAGGCACACAGCTGTTCCCTACAGTTAAAAACCACTTATGCTCAGTTCTTTGAAGAACAATTGCTTGTTTTCAACCCCCAAGTTTAAATTCATCTGCGATTTAGACTTATTTCTCCTGGTGTTTTTGTGGGGTTTTTTGGTCTGATTTAAATCCTGAATCCAGGCTGGGATATCTCATCCTACTCTGCTCTGCCCCTTGCCTAGTTAGGTTCTCTCAACAATGACCACAATCTTTGACTCTTAAACATATTTTTGGCCTCATGTAGGTTTGGATAGCAGCTCTGTCCTTTACTCTTTCAATGGCAATATGTTTGAGCAAACTTGGGGAGATGGTGAAAGATATGGAAGCCTGGCATGCTGCAGTCCATGGGATCGTGAAGAGTCAGACACGACTTAGTGACTGAACTGCTGAAATGTAACTTTGGCCTCCTACTGAGAAATGGTCCTTGTCTATGTCCCTGGTTTTGACCTCATTAACTTGGAAAACAAGGCCAGGATCCACAATCCTGGCTGTTGCAGCCGTACCCAGCATGGATCACTGAATGTCATACTGGCCTCAGACAAATGATGTTTCTCATATTATACATGATACAGGTAATGGAGTTAACTTTCTTATTTTTGGAGGATCATAAGCACTTCTTTCCTGAAAAATCAGGAAAAAAAATTAGAAATTATGTTACTGCCAAGTTTATGTTTCCATCTTAGAGATTTTTGTGAAAAAAGTTGAACATGGATAAACACAGTAGTTATGTTTATTATTTTTTAAAACAAGACAGTTATCTTCAATTCTTTTCCTTTTTATATTTTCTAAACTCACATAACTTCTAAAATGTTTGAGGTGATACTATGATTTCAGTTTTTATAGTTTGAAGATATTCAAGTGGGAAATGAAAAAGGTATATCTTTAAATCAATGAACCATAGTAATAAGATCTACACTTCAGGATTTGCCATAAGTATCAATGAGTTTATACATGTAAAGTGCTTCACTCAGTGCCTTGTACATGAAGGGTGCTATTAATTATCTATTATTATTATTAAATTTCATATTTATAAAATGAATAGTTTGTATCATATAACCTACAATGTCCTTCAGTTCAGTTGCTCAGTCATGTCCGACTCTTTGCAACCCCATGAACTGCAGCATGCCAGGCTTCCTGTCCATCACCAACTCCCAGAGCCTACTCAAACTCATGTCCATTGCGTTGGTGATGCCATCCAGCCATCTCATCCTCTGTCGTCCCCTTCTCCTCACACTTTCAATCTTTCCCAGCATCAGGGTCTTTTCAATAGGGTCAGTTCTTCGCATCGGATGGCCAAAATATTGGAGTTTCAGCTTCAGCATCAGTCCTTCCAATAAATACTTAGGATTGATCTCCTTTAGGATGGACTGGTTGGATCTCCTTGCAGTCCAAGGGACTCTCAAGAGTCTTCTCCAACACCACAGTTCAAAAGCATCAATTCTTTGGCACTCAGCTTTCTTAATAGTCCAACTCTCATATCCATACGTGACTACTGGAAAAACCATAGCCGTGACTAGATGGACCTTTATTGGCAAAGTAATGTCTCTGCTTTTTAATATGCTGTCTAGGTTGGTCATAACTTTTCTTCCAAAGAGCAAGTGTCTTTTAATTTCATGGCTGCAGTCAACATCTGCAGTGATTTTGGACCCCCCAAAAATAAAGTCAGCCACTGTTTCCACTGTTTCCCCATCTATTTCCTATGAAGTGATGGGACCAGATGCCATGATCTTTGTTTTCTGAATGTTGAGTTTTCTGCCAGCTTTTTCACTCTCCTCTTTCACTTTCATCAAGAGGCTCTTTAGTTTTTCTTCACT
The DNA here is from genome assembly GCA_024291935.2 of Okapia johnstoni. Lineage (NCBI taxonomy): Eukaryota > Metazoa > Chordata > Mammalia > Artiodactyla > Giraffidae > Okapia > Okapia johnstoni. The sequence goes on along the minus strand of CM044308.1, from coordinate 32,211,257 downwards.
TTCTGCCGTAAGGGTGGTATCATCTGCGTATCTGAGGTTATTGTTATTTCTCCCGGCAATCTTGATTCCAGCTTTTGCTCCATCCAGCCTAGCATTTCGCATGGTGTGCTCTGCATATAAGTTAAATAAGCAGGGTGACAAAATGCAGCCTTGACGTACTTCTTTTCCTATTTGGAACCAGTCTGTTGTACCATGTGCAGTTCTAACTGTTGCTTCCTGACCTGCATACAGGTCTCTCGAGAGGCAGGTCAGATGGTCTGGTATTCCCTTCTCTTTGAGAATTTTCCACAGTTTATTGTGATCCACACAGTCAAAGGCTTTGGCATAGTCAATAAAGCAGAAATAGATGTTTTTCTGGAACTCTCTTGCTTTTTCGATGATCCAGTGGATGTTGGCAATTTGATCTCTGGCTCCTCTGCCTTTTCTAAAAGCAGCTTGAACATCTCACCATATAGATATTTAAAAATGCTGTTTGGGAATTTTTTTGGCCTTGTTTATACATTTACAACTAGGAATATTTCTTTCTGAAATGTGGAACTCCCTTCATCATAAAGTAGCTTACTTCCACTAAGTCATTTGACTAATAGTCAAGAATAATATCTTGATTTTATCTTATGCTTGCATATAGCTATTAAGATACAAAAATTTTGCATCATTGTATGTAGATACACTGTATATATGCTTCTCTCACTGTATGGATTTTTGTAAAACACAGAGCTAATATCAATATATAGTTTATCCCTCAATGATTGCTGCTTTTGTTTCAGATACTACAGAGTTTACATTTTAAAAATATAAATCTTACTAAACCATACTCCCCCCAAACCCCTACCAAGTTATCAACAAAGACATTTGGATTCACAGAGATTCTAACAAAAGATTACCCAACATTTTCTCTTATCTTCGAATTGGATGTATTACCTTGGGATAGGACCTTGTCCAGTACTAAGACTGCTCAATCAAATGGATTTTTTGGTTGGCTGAACTCACAGTCACTTAGACACATCAACAGAAGAAGAGACTTTGCTTCATCCAGTGACTGTATCAAATAGCTATTATTAGGATGTAAAGGTCTCAGTCGATCAGGACTTGAGGGTCTAAAAGAATTTGATTTCTCTTTAACAGTCACTTAGAACAGGCTGGAGAACACAGAGACACCGTTGTTAAATAAAAGATGAAGGTGGCTGTGAGGTCAAAGGGGCTTTTACCTCAATGGAGCATGAGAGGAAGAATGGGAGTAGATCTCAGACTAATAGAATTTTGGTGTAGGAAGGGCTCTTAGAAATAGCTCAGCAAATGCCCTCAATGCACATATGAGAAAACTGAAGTGCAGAACTGTTAAATGCCTTCCAAAAACCATGCATCGAGTTTTCCTCCAAAGAGTCAGAAAGTATATTTAGTGTAGGATCCAAATTCAGACTTTTGACAATATTTACACATTAATTTATATAAGTACACAACAAGCTACAATAATATCACTGACATATATTCATTCCACAAATTTAAATGTGCCACAATATTTTTTCTTTTTTATTTTTTTCAATCATGAAAGTATGATAGCACATTTACAGGAGACTTGGAAAGTACAGAACAAGGTTACATATTGTTCCACTATATATATTATAATTTTTTAAGTAGATAAATTAAGATTTTTAGTTGGAGTTTCAATATCCAACCCTCAAAAATGAATAGAACAAATATACAGAGAAGTAGAAGGATACAGTAGACCTAAAAAACACTATGAACCAATTCAACATCATTAAGATTTACACAATTTTCACACAACAGTAGGATACAAATTCTACTCAGGTTCTCATATACTACAAACTAGGAGCTACTGGAACATATTCAGGTATATAAAATAAGGCGCAAAAATTTTTCATAGTCTAAAGGTATTGAGTCTGTTATCAGACTCAACAGATCATACAGAGTCTGTATTTTTATCAGTGTAGAATTATGTTAGAAATAAATATCGAAAGGTATTTGAAAATAACCCACATATTTTCAAGTGCAATGAGACATTTACCGGGAGAGGTCTTTTTCTTAGCCATTGAAAGCCTCAGTAAAGTTAGAAGGCTGAAAAAACACAGAGGGTGATTGCAGAGAAGAAAGCATTTAAATGAGAAATTAACCTCAAAGATAATTTCTATAATCCTGTTCCCTTCACAGTTTAAGTAGGCCCCCAACCCCTGTGCTTTTCAATATCATTTCCCAATATCCTAGAAATTTACAGGTGTACATTTTTTTTATTCTTTTTTTTTAAATTAATTTATTTTCTATTTTTTTTCTTTACAATATTGTATTTGTTTTGCATCATTTTGGTCACTGTCCATTTCAAAATAAACTGTATGATGCAGTTTAAAAATTATGAATTTTGGAGGAAATACATACAGAAAATATAAGGGAAAACAGAGCTTTAGGCAAACTGGAACCAAAAGCCTTTGGAGCTATAAAAAATAAGTTCAGTTATATCATTGAGAAAATAATTTTATCAGATGCATTTTCAACTCCCTTCTCTTTCTCTCCCTTCTGGGACCACTGTCATGAATATTGGCATGCTTGATGTTCTAGAAAATTTCCTTAAACTTTTCTCATTTTTGAATATTTGTAGGTTTTTCTGTGTATGTTCCAATAGAGCCATATCTATTTTTCTATCATCAGATCACTTAGCATTCTTCTGTATAACGTAGTCTGCAGTTCATTCCTTCTAGTGTGTTTTTCATTTCAGTTACCATATTCTACAGTTATGACTGGTTCTTTTTTTAATATTTTCTAGTCACTTATTAAAATTATTAAAATATGTTTTAAAACATGTTTAAAATATGTTTTCAGTGATCTACATGAAAAGATTTGGCCATTCCAAATTGTTGTGTGTTCTTTTGTTACATTTCCCAAGAGATAAGGTGCTAGAAATGGCCAAACAGGTAGCAACAAATTGCAAACCCTAATGATCTCATCTGCTGTCTGCTTTAAAACGAAGCTGGGGCCTCCTTGGAAAGATACCAAGGGTGGAGACAAAAAAAAAAGGAATTGAAAGATTATTTCTATTATTTCTCAAGGTAATAATTGGTATTAAAAAAAAAAAACTGCCTTCACCTTCGAGATAAGTTTTGGTGAAATGTCAGTATTGTGTAAAAGGCCATGTTCAGTCAGTCTCTTCATATGTCCGATTTAGTCAGTAGAGAGCCCGAGGGCTCTTATAGATATAGAATGATTTCCTTGTGCTGTCAGAGCAGGAAAGTAATAACCCAATGCTTTCAATTTGGATTTGCTCCTTTGGTCTAGTTTTCAATAAAATTATAGCCATAGGCTTTTTTTATAAAATTCCCAAGTTGGTACAAAATTACTTTAACCTTAAGAGTTCTTTTCCACACTTAGATTCACTTTACCTCAGCTTTTTCTATCAGTGTAGGTATAATCTGTGATGGAAAATATTTCCTCTTCACAGATATGAACATAAATGAAGAAAGAGTTCTGAAGTCCTTCTTTCAATTGATTTTTCACTTTAGAAGAATTGTTCCAAACCTGGAGTCTTCATGAAAAAAAACGAGTAGTACTCACCTCACTCCTCACAAGAGACAGTGCACAAACCACCTGAAAGAAAAAAAAAAAAAAACAAGTTTCCCCACCTGGTTATTTATCTTCAGTATTATAGAAAAATGTTTAACTATTGTTGAGTAATACATTATCCCAAAATGTAACAGCATGAAATAATGAATATTCATTATCACACAGTTTTAAGGGTCAAGAAACGAAGACGGTGAGAAATCGGGCTGGTTCTGGCTTAGAGTCTCTGGTGAGGTTGCAGATGCACTTCTGGTGGGAACTTCAGGTTTGTTGGCAGGCTTCAGTTTCTTATTGGCTGTTAGCGGGAAACTTCTATTCTTTGACACATGGGCCACTTCATAGGCTGCGTGAGAATCTTTATGACATGGCAATGGCTTCCCTCAGATCAAGTGATGAGAAAGAAAAGAACCCAAGACAGAAACTAGAGTCTGTTATAGTCTAATTTTGGAAATGACCTCTGCTGTAACCTCATGGGTCACACAGCCCAACCCTGACACAGCCTGGGGGCGTCTATACAAAGGTGAGGGTCATTAGGGACCATCCTGGAGACAAGCTGTCACTAATATTAATTCAACTTACCGTTCTGTTATAAAAGAATTGCATATTTTGGTAACTACAGAAATGGAAACTTAGAGAAAAAAAATGATAAATATCTGAGATAGTCACTGTGACCATATTGGCATATGCACATCTGTCCAGGGGTTTGCTTTGCATGTGTTGATCACATGATGCTTATGAAACTGGTTTTTCTGAGTTAATGTTTCAAATTAACTCATTCCTTCCATTATAGACAATTGTTTCATTATAAAATTTTTACTTTTTGTCCAGAAATAAGGCTCCTTCCTTCCTTTGTGTATAAATTACTCCCTTGTACCAAGGCACATTTTGTAACTTTAGTTCCTAAACCTGCGTTAAAAAGGGCCTGGCATGTTCCTATGATGTCAGGGGGCTGTGTGGGCAGGAGCACACACTGTCCCTTCAACAGTTGTTTTCCATTTTGGCAGGAAACCTTTGGTTGAGCAATAGCGACAGGATAAAGCTTTCTCGCCTCTAGCCTTGGACTGGGGGTGGGGCGCTGAGGGAGTAGAAACTAAGAGGAAGGAAGAACAGGATAAAAAATCGATCTGGAAATGCTGTAATGGGCCCACAGCTAAGGTGAGAGGCAGAACACACTGAACTGTTTCCTTCCCACAAGGCAGAATTAATCTCATTATTTGGTCTGCAGTACTGTTTCTTTGAAAGCTCTGAAAGAGCCTCCCTAGGTGGCAGCTAATGTGGGGAGGGGACAGCTCTAATTCTCACCCTCTGAGTGTTAAACTTTGGTGAGTCCCTGTCTCTGCAGGTCAGGACAGGGATGGAATTAGTGGAGAAGCTATGGGGTATTTTGTCATTTCCCATGGGTATTTTATTTTGCTCTTTGTTTCTGTTTTTGAAAACAAAATTTTTTTTCTTCCTAAAATCTCTCTGTTTTTTAAAAAAATAACAGGTATTAATACTAACCATTGATTGATGGTGAGTTATAAGAGCTAACTTTTATTGTGTGACGTTACTAAATGTATTTAAAATGTTTTAATGCAACCAACTTGGTAATACTATTATTATCACACTTCTACAGATGAGAAAAGAGGGACATAGCATATTAAGTGCCTACCCTGAGAAACTAAGCTGGAGAGTGTCACAGTCTGGTTCCCATGAGGATCAGAGGAGTTTGGCTCCCAAGGGAACACGCTCACCAGCCAAGCATGATCACTTCCCCATGTCTAGGTTCTGTGCTAAGCACCATGCATATATTCTCTCAGTTCAGTTCAGTTGTGTCAGACTCTTTGTGACCCATGGACTGCAGCATGCCAGGCTTCCCTGTCCATCACAACTCCTGGAGCCTACTCAAACTCATGTCTATCACGTAGGTGATGCCATCCAACCATCTCATCCTCTGTTGTCTGCTTCTCCTCTTGCCTTCAATCTTTCTCAGCATCAGGGTCAGTTCTTCACATCAGATGGCCAAAGTATTGGAGTTTCAGCTTCAGCATCAGTCCTCGCAATGAATATTCAGGACTGATTTCCTTTAGGATGGACTGGTTGGATCTCCTTGCTTTCCAAGGGACTCTCAAGAGTCTTCTCCAACACCACAGTTCAAAAGCATCAATTCTTCCGTGCTCAGCTTTTTTTATAGTCCAACTCTCACATCCATACATGACTACTGGAAAAACCATAGCTTTGACTAGATGGATCTTTGTTGGCAAAGTAACGTGTTTGCTTTTTATTATACTGTCTAAGTTGGTCATAAGTTTTCTTCCACGGAACAAGCATCTTTTAATTTCATGGCTTCAGGCACCATCTGCAGTGATTTTGGAGCCACCAAAAATAAAGTCTCTCACTGTTTCCATTGTCTCCCCATCTATTTGCCATGAAGTGCTGGGACCAGATGCCACGATCTTAGTTTTCTGATTGTTGAGTTTTAAGCCAACTTTTTCACTCTCCTCTTTCACTTTCATCAGGAGGCTCTTTAGTTCTTCTTTGCTTTCTGCCACAAGGGTGGTATCATCTGCGTATCTGAGGTTATTGATATTTCTCCCAGCAATGTTGATTCTAGCGTACTTCATCCAGCCTGGCATTTAGCATGATGTACTCTGCGCAGAAGTTAAATAAGCAGGGTGACAATATACAGCCTTGATGTACTCCTTTCCTGATTTGGAATCAGTCTGTTGTTCAATGTCCACTTCTAGCTGTTGCTTCTTGACCTGCATACAGATTTCTCAGGATACAGGTCAGGTAGTCTGGTATTCCCATCTCTTTGAGAATTTTCCACAGTCGGGTCTGATCCACACAGTCAAAGGCTTTGGTGTAGTCAATAAAGCAAAAGTAGATGTTTTTCTGGAACTCTATTGCTTTTTTGATGATCCAACGGATGTTGGCAATTTGATCTCTGGTTCCTCTGTCTTTTCCAAATCCAGCTTGAACATCTGGAAGTTCATGGTTCATGTACTGTTCCAGTCTGACTTGGAGGATTTTAAGCATTACTTTGCTAGTGTGTGAGATGAGTGCAACTGTGTGGTAGTTTGAACATGCTTTGGCATTACCTTTGTTTGGGATTGGAATGAAAACTGACCTTTTCCAGTCCTGTGGCCACTGCTGAGCTTTCCAAATTTGCTGGCATATTGAGTGAGGCACTTTCACAGCATCATCTTTTATGATTTGAAATAGCTCAACTGGAATTCCATCACCTCCACTAGCTTTGTTTGTAGTGATGCTTCCTAAGGCCCACTTGACTTCACATTCTAGGATGTCTGGATGTAGGTGAGTGACCACACCATTGTGGTTTTCTGGGTCATGAAGATCTTATTTGTATAGTTCTTGTGGGTAATCTTGCCACCTCTTCTTATCTTCTGCTTCTGTTAGGTCCATACCATTTCTGTCCTTTATTGAGCCCACATTTGCATGAAATGTTCCCTTGGTATCTTGAATTTTTTGAAGAGATCTCTAGTCCTTCCCATTCTGTTGTTTGCCTCTATTTCTTTGCATTGACCACTGAGGAAGTCCTTCTTATGTCTCTCTGCTATTCTTTGGAACTCTGCATTCAAATGGATATATCTTTCCTTTCTCCTTTGCATTTCACTTCTCTTCTTTTCACAGCTATTTGTAAGGCCTCCTTAGACAACCATTTTGCCTTTTTGAATATCTTTTTCTTGGGGATGGTCTTCATCCCTGCCTCCGGTTCAATGTCACAAACCTCTGTCCATATTTCTTCAGGCACTGTATGAGATCTAATCCTTTGAATCTATCTGTCACTTCCACTGTAAAATCATAAAGGGTTTGATTTAGGTCATACCTGAATGGTCTAGTGGTTTTCCCTAATTTCTTCATTTTAAGTCTGAATTTGGCAATAAGGAGTTCATGATCTGAGCCACAGTCAGCTCCTGGTCTTGTTTTTGCTCACTGTATAGAGCTTCTTCATCTTTGGCTGCAAAGAATATAATCAATCTGATTTTAGTATTGACCATCTGATGATGTCCATGTGTAGAGTATTCTCTTGTGTTATTGGAAGAGGGTGTTTGCTATGACCAGTGTGTTCTCTTCGCAAAACTCTATTAGCCTTTGCCCGGCTTCATTCTGTGCTCCAAGGCCAAATTTGCCTGTTACTCCATGTATTTCTTGACTTCCTACTTTTGCATTCCAGTCCCCTAAAATGAAAAGGACATCTTTTGGGGGTGTTAGTCCCAGAAGGTCGTGTAGGTCTTCATATAACCATTAAAATTCAGCTTCTTCAGCATTACTGGTCGGGCTGTAGACTTGGATTATTGTGATATTGAACGGTTTACCTTGGAAATGAACAGAGATCATTCTGTCATTTTTCAGATTGCATCCAAATACTGTATTTTGGACTCTTTCGTTGACTATGATGGCTGCTCCATTTCTTCTAAGGGATTCATGTCCAAAGTAGTTGATATAATGGTCATCTGAGTTAAATTCACCCATTCCAGTACATTTTAGTTTGCTGATTCCTAAAATGTCGATGTCTACTCTTGTCATCTCCTGTTTGACCACTTCCAATTTGCCTTGATTCATGGACCTAGCATTCCAGGTTCCTATGCAGTATTGCTTTTTACAGCATCAGACTTCACTTCCATCACCAGTCACATCCACAACTGGGTGTTGTTTTTGCTTTGGCTCCATCTCTTCATTCTTTCTGGAGTTATTTCTCCACTGATCTCCAGTAGCATATTGGGCACCAATTGACCTGGGGAGTTCCTGTTTCAGTGCCCTATCTTTTTGCCTTTTCATACTGTTCATGGGATTCTCAAGGCAAGAATACTGGAGCGGTTTGCCATTCCCTTCTCCAGTGGACCACGTTTTGTCAGAACTCTTCACCCCTCACCTGTCCGTCTTGGGTGGCCCCACACAGCATGATTCATAGTTTCATTGTTAGACAAGACTGTGGTCCATGTAATCAGTTGGTTAGTTTTCTGTGATTGTGGTTTTCATTTTGTGTGCCGTGTAATGGAGAAGGATAAGAGGCTTATGGAAGCTCCCTGATGGGAGAGACTGACTAAGGGGGAACTTAGGTCTTGTCGTAACGGGTGGTGCCATGCTCAGTAAACCTTTATTCCAATTTTCTATTGATGGGCAGGGCTGTGTTCCCTTCCTATTATTTACCTGGGGCCAAACTATGGTGGTATTTGCTATGACCAGTGTGTTCTCTTGTCAAAACTCTACATACTTTTGCATTCCAGTACCCTGTAATGAAAAGGACATTTTTGGGGGTATTCTAGAAGTTCTTGTAGATCTTCATAGAACCGTTCAACTTCAGCATCTTTAGCATTGTTGATGGGGCATAGAGTTGGATTACTGTGATATTGAATGGTTTGCCTTGGTAACAAACAGAGATCATTCTGTCTCAATGTACCTATAAATAATACTGTGACATTGATCTTATCTTCCACATTGTATTGATGGGGAAACCGAGGCACAGGGAAGTTGGTTATCTTGGCCAAGCTCCCTTGACTGATATGGACAGAGCTTGTATTCAAACCAAGGTTCATCCATTATTCCTCTACTACTCATGTTCTTATGTTCCCAGGGTAAGGGAATGATTTGTTTTATGGTGAGCAGCAGATAGATGGAGAGTACCTCACATTATTTCCATATAATAAATTGCATAGAAAAAAAGGAGTTTGAACAGATCGTATCAACTGTATGTTGGACCTTTTGTTTAGTTGTCACATGACTTCTTGATTTTCTTATGGTTCATTTTTAGTCATTTCATGTCTCAGATTTATTAGTAGAAGCAGTGCTTATTTATAGAGAAGCTAGCTCTGAAGTGTGATTTTGAATGAGCAAATGTTACTTCTGATATGATGTCTGGATTTATCTGCCTAACTCAGTAAATAGTAGTATATACCGCTCTTGATACAGAATTTTTCACAGGTATGAAAATACACATGTATACACATGCAAATACACATACACACACAGAACACACAGTCTTTGACTGGACTGGTAAGTATGAAATAAATTCACTGATAGGAAAATCTAATTGTAAATTCTGTTTGCCTATAGATATTCAGGGGGATGTTAGGCACCAGAGAGAGAATAATGTTATTCTTATATTTTTAATGTTATAAAAAGGAATTTAAATAGTTGCCCATGGTTTCATTAATGAAAGAAAGCATTAAATTTCTTTGTAATAGTGTGAATTCTACAATGTATTTTGCTGAGTGGTATGTTTTTGTGGTCATACTTACTGTTATGTCTGATGTTTGGCAACATAATACTTAAAATGAAGCCAAATGACAGGAAGGACTTTCTACACTTTTCTATATAGAGTGTATAACCTACTCTCTATATAACCAAAAGTAGGCTGATAAAGGAAAAGCACTAAGAGTGTTAATGTGTTTTTAAGCCACTACTTTTGTTTTTCATGGATAAACTACAGTGAGGTTGGATACTTCAAGTTAGTCATCGTGGTAATTATAAAGTTAGAAAATGTTTTCTCCATTCCTGCTTTTCCTTTCTGTTTTCCTTTTCTTCTCTGGGTTACTGACCTTTTCTTTTTTCCCCCATCACTACCATCCCCAAAATACTCCTGCCCTCCTCCCCTCTAGAGGTGTATATGACTGCAGATTGACCCTGGTAATGAAACCCTCTATCTTCAAGCCCTGACTCTGGATCCTTTACTTGAGATGATTAACTTGACTTCCCTGATGTGCTGTCTTTATTTTCAAGTTGGGAAGGATAGTAATTAGTTGACAAAGTTGTAAAGATTCCCGAAAGATGCTTATGAAATGCCTGATACATAATAGCTGATTGTTAAGATAGTCATTACCAGACTGTCCCCCTAAAACTACATTTCTTTTTCACAGTTATTTCTGTTCTCTTCCCTCATCAATACTCCCATTTACCCTGTGACTTTATGTCAGATTATCGAGGAAAGAATCAGAAAAACTAATTCAAATATGAACTACCAATAACAATGTGTAAACAAATTAATGAACAGTGTGAATTTGATAAGACACAGATATAAAGTTGTTAATATCTTTCTTTTACAAAATCACTTCCTTCAACCATTCTTTGTAGAATTTCGATTTCTATTCCTTAGTGTTATCTTGGGACAAATTCCATAGCTTTCCTGTCCATCTCAGTTATTAAATATCAGTTTATCTTCAGTCTAAATCTTTCTCTTCCTTTCATCAGCAGCAAGATTTTGGCTCAAAGGAGTTGGAATTGGAAAGGGATAAGTTCTGATGTAGGGGCTTTTCCTTATCCTCCCTTTTTTGAATCTCTTTTTCTTGTATATTGAGGACAGAGAACTGAGATGGGAGAAACAGTCTGTTGAATGATTTTTAATTAGAGTTGGTTGGTCTTTTCCTCTCTTGACTGTGACAGTTGCCTTGGTGATGACTTCTGAGTGAAAGGTACCAAATACTGATTCTCTCTTGGGGTGCGCCTATGAATGCTTAGGAGACCCTGCAGCGGACTTCCTGCTGCATTATTCTCTGCCATAGGATATATGCTGGGCCTTGAACTCTTCCATCCAGTGAATCTTTATGAGTCTAATTTCAGGCAGGGCAGTTGTCCAAGGTGATGTAGGTTATAGTTTGGGAGCAGTTTTGCTGCTGTCTCCCAAGGTGAACCACTTGAGTAGGCATTGTCTAATCTAGGCGTCCATTCCTGAATCCATCACTGTTTAAGAGAATTGTGTTTGTGTTGTCTTTGTGTGCCTTCCCTACTTCAAAAAATGTGGCATCAGAGTATTTGAAAAGTAAAGGAATTAGAATGACTGTAACATAGATGTGAAAAACTGGCAAAATTTGGAACCAACAAAAGCTAAAATATGTTTTGTACAGGCAAACCAAAATCTTAGGGACTAGACACTCTTAGAATTACTAATTGCATCTACTCTGGCAGTGTGAATGCTTTGTGCAGAGAAGGAGAATTTTCCTCTTGTGGTCTTTGGGATCCTTATTTTTGTGCTACCAAAAAGGTGACACTCATGTTTGACATCTGGGCTACTAGAAATGCCCTAGCCATTTTACACTCCAGTCATATAGCTGAATAAGGTTATTGGTGAAACTTTGATACAAATTATTACCACTCTAAAACAAACTGTGAGCCAGTACTCACTACCAGAAAGTTGTTATGAGAAAGTGTGATTGTACACAACAGGACTAAAAGTATTCCATTTGTTTGTTTGGTTCTTAACAAGAAATTAAAAGTTCAGATTTCTTTTGCACAAAGTAGAATTTATTGTTATTCAGAAGAGCCAATATACCTTACTCAGAAAATGGGTTACATCTCTATTATGTCAAGGGCAAGAAGGAACCGTCTTTGTCCCATTAGTTAAAACAGATTTTGCTTAAAAGTGAAAGAGGATTTTGTACACTTAATGGTCTGTGTGTGCACTGATAATCTAACAAAGTACAAGCGCTCTCATTAAGCCATTTTGACACCCTTCAGTATCAACAGCTTCTTTGAAAACCACCTATCAAGTGTAGTCAGGACTTGTGATTTCCTTCTGGGTCAATAAAACTGTTACACTTAGGGTCAGCTAGCTCTAACTGCTAACCACTTTTTCACTTAGAAGATGAGTCTCCTTTTGGACAACAAAGTCTCTTTTCATATCAGGAAGCATTACATTCCCTTTCTCTGTTTCCTGTTTAAACTGGCAGTTTTCCCTATGTCTGTACTTTTGTCAAATACCCTTTGTCCTCTGTATAATTTATTTCCATCAGGCATTCTCTTCCAGTTGCTTTCCTGAGATTCATAAGGTATTAATATTTGTCCAGCTGTTTTTAACAACAGCCTCAAAAATGGACACAAGCTGCTGCCCAAATGTACACCTGCCCCAATTCAGAGAGTGAGTCAGGGCTCATTGTGCAAACGGTCCTCACAGCAGCATCTTTCCTGTTGTACAAACATCCCGTTTTTCTTACAAGTACTCTGTGGTTCATTCTTTTTCATTTTCCACACCTGGTGAGTATTGGATATTTAATTAGTAAATCTATACATTTAAAAGCCGATTTTTGACTTGTTGTCTGAATTGACAAAATAAAAAATAGAGCTGTATACAAACCATGAGGTCTACAAAAGGTAGGAAAAATATTATTTCAGCAAGTTTCAAAACCAAAAATTATTCCACATAAGCTATAAAGTCAGTGTACATATTCTCAAAAATATTACTAAAACAAAAATCTGGTTGACATTTTCATTGTTGTTGAAGTTTTACAGATCCTTATGCTAACTCCAAAAGAGATAATTGAGTGTGTGCATACTCAGTTTCTCAGTTGTGTCTGACTCGTGACCTGGACTTCAGTCCACTAGGCTCCTATGTGCATGGGATTCTCCAGGCAAGAATACTGGAGTGGGCTACCATTTCCTCCTCTGGGGGATCCTCCAGACCCAGGAATTGAACCCACGACTCCTGCATTGGCAGGTGGATTCTTTACGGGAAGCCCATAATTGAGAGAATGAACTTTAATAGTGCTTTTCAAAAGTATTTGAAGCTTCTTAGTAAAATAGCAAAGGCTTCTCTAGGAATATTAAATAATTTTTAAATATAAAAATATAGAGTTTTTCAACATAGGAACAGTCTGACATCTTAACAAGGGGAAAACAGTCTATCAAATTCACTGGGGGTGTACTGAATACATACTTCAGCTGAAGGTTGAATGGTCAAATGTTAAAATCACCAAATGGCCAAGATAGATAACATACTATAGAAAAAGCACATCAAATGCAAAAATAAATCTGAAATATTATTAAAGTCAAAGAATTGAAATCTTGTTATAATTTTAGTAATTGTGCTTTAAGGCTTAACATTCTAGAACAGAAACATTTTTTCAGCAATGGCAGCTGGTAGATTGCTCCTATGCTAATTATATTGCATATTACTGAGGCAGGCTAAATAGATATTCATTTGTCTTTTTGTAAATTGGGGTAGAGTTGCTTTACAGTATTGTATAACAAAGGAAATTAGCTATATGAGTACACCTATCCCCTCCCTCTTGGACCTCCCTCTCACCCCTCCCCATCCCAGCCATCTAGGTCACCACAGAACACAGAGCTGAGCTTCCTGAGTTATCCAGCAGGTTCCCACTAGCTAGCTGTTCTACACATGGCAGTGCACATACATCAATCCCGATCTCCCGATTCATCCCCCACCCTCTGTGCCCAGATGTCCCTTCTCTACATCTGCATCTCTATTCCTGCTCTGCTAACAGGCTCATCGGTATCATTTTTTCTGGATTCCACATATATGCATTAATGCTTGATATTTGTTTTTCTCTTTCTGAGTTATTTCACTCTGTATGACAGACTGTAGGTCCATCCACATCTCTACAAGTGACCCAATTTCATTCTTTGAATGGCTTGAGTAATATCCCATTGTATATGTGTACCTCATCTTCTTTCATCATTCATCTGATGACGGACATTTAGATTGCTTCTGTGTCCCAGCTATTGTGAAGAACTGCTGCAGTGAATGTTGGGGTGCATGTGTCTGTTTGAATTACAGTTTTCTCAGGGTATGTGCCTAGTAATAGGATTACTGGGTCATATGGTAGTTCTATTTTTAGTTTTATAAGGAAACTCCATACTGTTCTCCACAGCGGCTGTATCAATTTACATTTCCATCAACAGAATGAGGGTTCCTTTTCTCCACACCCTCTCCAACATTTATTGTTTGTAGAGTTTTTAATGATGGCCATTCTGACCAGTATGAGGTGATACCCCATTGTAGTTTTGATCTGAATTTCTCTAATAATTAGTGATGTTGAGGATCTTTTCATGTGCCTCTTGGCCATCTGTATGTCTTTGCAAACAAAACAACTGGCAAAGAATTAATCTCCAAAATATACAAACAGCTCAAGAAGCTCAATATAAAAAAATTAACCTAATCAAAAATGGGTGGAAGACATGAATAGTCATTCATTTTCAATTGAGATTGTGGAGGAACAAATTCCTTTGTTTAGATCCTATGTCTAGGCACAGCTGCTCTAACAATGTGACCAAGTTATTAACTCCCCTCCATCGACTGTTACTAACTTTCCCACCTCTTTATCTCCTGGACTAGATGGTGTTGGTGAGGCAATGCCAATGATGTAATCACCCAAATTGATGCTCTGCATCCACCTGAAGAAAATTCTTTCTGAATAATTTTCAGAAGCAGTCTTGCAATTGTGAATTTCACATATTTTAATATCTAATATTTTTTATTGAGTTATAGTTGATTTACAATAATATCATTCAAGCATACAACATAGTGATTCATAATTTAAAAATTATATTCCATTTAAGTTATTATAAAATATTGGCTATATTGCCTTTGCTGTACTAGATATCCTTGTAGCTTATTTATTTTATACATGTAAGTTTGTATCTCTTATTCCCCTACCCTTATTTTGCTCCTACACCCCTCCATCTCCCTAATGGTAACCAAGTTTTTTCTCTGTGTCTTTGAGTCTGTTTCTGTTTTATTATAGTCAGAATTGGGCACAGGGAGAAGTTGCAGTTTTATTTCTTAGATTCTACAAGTGATATATGTATATATCATATCTTTATTCATTCATCTTGTTGAGAGACACATAGGTTGCTTCTGTGTCTTGACCATTGTAAATAATGCTTCTACGAACATTGGAATGTGTGTATTTTTTTTAATTAGTAGTTTTTTTTTATATAAATACCCAGGAGTGGAATTTCTCAGCCATATGATACTTCTGTTTTTATTTTTTAAATCAACTTTCATTCTTTTCTTCCTATCTGCAATATCAATTTATATTTCCATTGACAGTATATGAGGACTCCCTTTTCTCTACTTTCTTGCCAGCATTTGTTATTTGTGTATTTTTGATGATAGCCATTCTGACGGGTGTGAGGAGATGTCTCATTGTGGTTTTAATTTGCATTTCTCTGATTAATGATGTTGAATATCTTTTTATATGCCTTCTAGATAACTATATACCTTCTTTGGAAAAATGGCTATTCAGGTCTTCTGCTCATTTTTTAAAAAAATCCATTTGCTTAATTTAAGTATTGTTATCCCAGCTTTCTTTTGATTTCTATTTGCTTGGAATACCTTTTCATTCTCCTCACTTTTGGTTTGTGTGTGTTTATATCTAAAGTGAGTCTCTTATAGGCAGCTTATATATGGGTTTTTGTATCTACTCAGCCACTTCGTGTCTTTTGATTGTAGCATTTGGTCCATTTACATTTAAAGTAATTATTGATATGTAGGTTCCTATTGCATTTTGTTAATTGATTTGGAGTTGTTTGTAGGACATTTTGTTCCTTTCTTCTTCTTTTGTAATTTGATAATTATCTTTACTGTTATTTTTGGATTTCTTTCTCATTCTTGTGTGTGTATCTATTATAGATTTTTGGTTTGTGGCTACCATGAGGATTATAGGTAGCAGTTTGTGTGTGTGTGTGTGTGTGATTATTTACTGATTTTAAATTTCAAGTGCTTTTAACAACTCTGCATTTGTACTCTCCTGCCCTCTTGATTACTGTTTCTGATATTTTTGTATCTAATTTTTTGTGTATCCCTTAACTGCTTATTGTGAATACAGATGACTTTACTATTTTTGTCTTTGAATCTCCCTACTAGCTTTTTGTGTGGATGATTTCATACATTTACCTATGTTTGCCCTTACCAATGACCTTTTTCTTTTTGATTACCATGTGTCTCATTGTTTCCCTTTCTTTTTCACTTAGAGAAGCTCCTTCAATGTGTCTTGTAAAAGTCGTTTAGTGATGTTAAACCCTTTTAGCTTTTGCTTGTCTGTGACGCTTTTGATTTCTTGATCAAATCTGAACAAGACTCTGGCAAGGTAGAGTATTCCTGGTTGTAGGCTTCAAATCTGAACAAGACTCTGGCAAGGTAGAGTATTCCTGGTTGTAGGCTTCTCCCTTTTATCACTTTACTTTAAATATGGCATTCCACTCTCTTCTGCTCTGCAGAGTTTCTGCTGAAAACTCAATTAATAGCCCGTGGGAATCCCCTTGTGTATAACATACTGCTTTTCCCTGATGCTTTTGATATTTTTATATTTAAATTTTGCCATTTTAATTACAATGTGTCTTGGTATATTTCTCTTTGGTTTAATCCTGTATGGGACTCTTTGCACTTTCTGAACTTGAATGTCTATTTCCTTTTCCAGGTTAAAGAAGTTTTCAGCTACTATTAATATGTCTTCAATTATGTACTTAACCTCTCTCTTTCTCTTCTCCATCTGGGACCCCTATAATACGAGTATTAGTACACTTGATGTTGTCTCAGAGGTCTCTTCAGCTGTCCTTATTTCTTCTCATTCTTTTTTTTCTTTTCAGCATCAGTGATTTCTGCTACTCTGTCTTCTAGCTTGCTGCTCCATTTCTCTGTATTGTTTAGTCTACTGTTGATTCCTTCTAGTATATTCTTCATTTCGGTTTTTGTATTCTTCATCTCTGGTTATTCTTTATATTTCCTAAGTCTTTGCTATAAACTACTAACTTTTTGCTGTCTGCATCCATTCTTCTGATTTTTTTGGTCATTCTTACAATTATTACCTTTACTTCTGATTTTTTTAATCATTCTTACAATTATTACTTTTAAGTCTTTCTTGGGTAGGTTGCCTGTCTCCATTTCACTTATTTCTTCTGGAACTTTATCTTGCTTCTTCTTTACAACATGTTTCTGTCACCTCATTTTGCCTAACTTGCTGTTTTTATTTTGTATTTTCAACTGATAGTCCAGTTACATGTCCTGATCTTGACAAAGTGGCCTTTTGTAGGAGTTGTCCTGTGCTTCCCAGCAGTACACTCCCCTCTTGTCATCAGACCTAAATGCTGCAGTGTTTGCCCCTGTGAGGGTCTCTTTTTTGTGGCAGGCTATGTGGGTGGTCTGGTAAGCTTGGCTGACCACCTGTGTGGAGGCTGCTGGTTGGTGGCACAGGGTCATGAAGTGGCTGTCTGTGGAACCCATGGGGATCCTGGGGATAGTGCTGGTTACTATTGGGTAGAGTCAGGGTCCAGAAGTCTCCAAAGCTGTTGCTCACCCAATGATGGGTGAAGCCAGGTCCTCGAGTTAGTGCTAAACTACGGCAGGTGGAGACAGGTCCTGGAGTCTGGTTGTAGGGCCCAGGGGCCCCAAAGCAGGGTTTGATCACTGGAGGGTGGGCTGATTCTTGAAACGGTTGGCTGCAGGGCCCAGGGTGTCTTGAAGCATGTCTTGGCTGAACATCTTATATAAGTACAAGACAAGGCGGTTTAAAATATCTTGATAACATGTAGCTGATTTTTGCTGAGGTCGATTTTCGTTGCAGTTTTACATTTTATGATGATTGCTAATATCTTAAATATTCAGCTATTCAGAATGAATTTAAAACAGAGGGATAGACATGTTATACAACAATAGTAAAATGTAAATATAGAATCTAGGTAGTAGATACATGGTGTCATTGTAGTGTTTTTTCTCAACTTCTCCTTATGTTTTAAAATTTTTATAGTTAGGAAAAATAATAATTCTAAACCAATATGCCTTATACTGTATGTCAGGATCTCTGGGAAAGATACTGAGATTGCAAACAAAAATTTCATTGGGAGTGCTGAGATACAATGCCTGCAAGGGATGGATAAAACAAAATTGGG
The DNA here is from genome assembly GCA_024291935.2 of Okapia johnstoni. Lineage (NCBI taxonomy): Eukaryota > Metazoa > Chordata > Mammalia > Artiodactyla > Giraffidae > Okapia > Okapia johnstoni. The sequence goes on along the minus strand of CM044308.1, from coordinate 32,193,068 downwards.
CACAGGGAGAAGTTGCAAAAGAGGCTTCAGCTGATGCTAAGGGGTGTTTTGAAGCTGACATGACTCTTTAGAATACCAACTGAGTCAAAGGGGCCAAGACCTTTGCAACCCAATTTAACCAGTTATAGACACATTCCGCCTGCAGGAAGTGGGTATAAACTTGAATAAGACAGTTTCCTTCAGTGGGAGGCAACTCATGGGAAAGGACCCGGCAATGAGCCTCAGCAGTCAGTGCCTCTGGCTGCATGAAGAATGAACCACAGTAACCACTGCACCATATTCATATTTTGATGATGTTAAAATGACTGTTTATAAAGGTTACCTACATAATCAAATATTGTATGTCTTGGCTTTTGTGAACAATGCTGCAATGAACATGGGGATACAGATACCAATTCTTTTTTTCTCCCTTTCTTTAACTTCTATGGATAAATACTCAGACGTAGAGTTGCTGGATCATATGATAGTTTTATTTTTAACTTTTTGAAGAATCTTTGTACTGTTTTCCATTGTAGCTATGCCATTTTACACTGCCAACAACAGTGCACAGGAATTCCAATTTCTCTACAACAGATGATTTCTTACATTTTTTTGGTATTGACTTTGAAGTGGCTCAGTGAACCCAGATATTAATTGGGTAGCATAATTGGTAGATGCCTGGACATCCTTTCTAATATATGGCTTCACTAAAAATCTCCAAGTGAACAAAAATGATGGCTTTCCTTTGTACCAGAGTGCATGTTGAGGAGCTATGGAGTTATAATTGCTACTCCAGAATCAATAATAGAAAGCTCAAAAGTGTTGTAGTGATATGTTTATGGATTTTTAAAATTATGATGAAAAAACAGCAGAACCTTGGCTTTAGATGTGAAATCTTAAAGTGAAAATATTTGTGTCAGGAAATTCTGTTACTGTTGTTGCTAATAGCAGGAAAAGGACATACAGTATTCCCTGATGAGACTATCAACTGGCACTTTCAGCAAAAATAAGAGGTTTTTCTTGAGCACAGAAACAGCCCTAGGCATCATTTAAATCACTGTAGAGTAGTAAGACTCAGAAGTCAGTGACTTCTGAAAGCACACATGTTATTTCTTCCCTTCATGATTGAGTCGTTGCCTAACAGAAAAGTCCAGTTAAACAAGCTGATGTTCTTGGGTGTTACTTTTGTCTGGGAATCTCATTTTGGAAATAAGTACAGGGTCATTACTAATGAACATCACCTACTATACCATGTGCCATGTAAGATCTTTCTATCAGCACTACTGACATTTAAACGTGGGATATCACAATATTGGTGACAGTTTGAAAACAGGATGCTAGAATTCAAGAGACTATGTCAGCTGATACTTGCCAATTGAGATGTAGTGCTGACCTGTTGATAAAAAAGGTTGCCAAGGCATAATGAAATTACCTTGGACCTTCTACCTCCCATGATGGAATAAGCACTAATACATGAGTATAGCATCTCTTTGAGTATGGGAGTTATTCTTATTCTGAAATAGGGGTAAAGGAAGAGCTATTTGAAATGATGTTAATGGGAAAGCGTGAGGATGTGAATTTCCATCCCATGGCCATAATTAGCAACTGTAGAAATGGATGATCAGAAGGGACAATCAGGAACAGAGGAGGGTAGCTGCTTAGCATGAATGCTAAGGCTGAAGCCAGTTTTCAACGGGATAAACCTGAAGAACTGAGAATGACCAGGAAAGGTCAGATGAAGGAAAAATGAAATAATCATCACATGGATAAATGTTTTTTAACTGCCTGACCATAATAAAAAGTGGGGGGTGAAAGTTTATAGGTAAGTATGGAGCTACTGATTACATGCTAAATAGTGGTTAGATGATTAAGATTTGCTTAAGATACCTCAGAAATGAGGGAGGGAGGGAGGGAGGGAGGGAAAAAATTCTGTGATGGAACCTGGTGATATTTCTTATCTAAATCCTGGCCTAATAAATGCAGGGCTCATATTTAGAGTAATTTCCTTTTAACTATTGGGGAAATATAATTAAATGTAAAATCTTCTCGCAACCTAGAAACCTCTCACAAAGGTAGTAAAGAAAACAGTTACTGAATAAGCATAAGAATATGATGTATGTCACAGGCAGTCCACTAAATGGCAAAGACAAAAAGAAATATTACCCTTTTATAGAATTAAGCAGTCAGAGCCCATTACATACATGTTCTCAAGATAAACAGTAATTAATCCTCAGGTGAGAGGACTCGACAGCACTATTTATCACACGTAGTTCTTCCTAGATTCATCTGGTAATTGGGGTGACCATCTGCACTAACTAATTGGATTCAACCAGAAGAAAAATAACTTCTCATATCTTTATTTCAGATAGTTTTACAGCTTGGAACTAGGCACTCACTGCAGTTAGGGTCCTACCCTGCCATAGAAACTGGAAGTTGGGCTTTATATCTTTTTATGTTTCCATTTCAAAGATATGTCTTTCACGTCCTCAAGGGAGACATTCTTGGTCATAAAGTTGGCAAAAGTCTTGTTCTAATTTTCAAAAGGTTTATGTACATTTTAAAGAGGAGAGAAAGTACTTACAAATGCAAATTTTCTAAAGAAAGTGCTCTGAGAAAAAGAAGTGAATGTAAATCTGTTCCCTTATTTTTAACAGGGAGAATTAAGCCTCTTAATTTGTATTTATCTTTATACTACTCATAAGACACATTTCCGGCAAACTCCATCCTCTGATACAAAAGCTCTTGACATTTCTGAGTGTTAGGACTACTTCTCCTCATGAAAAAATTCTATAAACTACATCTCTGTGATATTGTTGTTTTATTCACTAAGTTGTGTCCGACTCTTTGTGACCCCATGGACTGTAGCCCGCTAGGCCCCTCTGTCCATGGGATTCTCCAGGCAAGAATACTGGAGCAGGTTGCCATTTCCTTCGCCAGGGGTTTTTCCCTGATTCAGGGATCAAACCCAGGCAATCAAACAGACTCTGAATCTGGATACTTTTTTAGATCAACTTGTATTTTTTACTCTAAGTATTATCTACACCCATTTAAAAATGAACAGTATCTCTGTATGCAAAGCATAATGGTTTGTCTAATTGTCAAGATATATTCCTTGGAGGGTTGTGGAGGACATTTGAGGAGCCTCTATTGGAAATGGTATATGTGGTTTCCTCCAACATCCCATCGTTCAGAATTTGATCCCATGGCCCTACTCAACTGTAAAAGAGGCTAGAAAATAGAAGTTAGGTGTGTTCCCAAGAGGAAATGCAACTGTGTTAACTCTGTCACAATAGACATATGGATGATCTTCTATAATCCTCCCTGAGAGATAAGTACTGTATCCTCATTTAGAGAGTTGAAGAAAAAAAAAGAAAATCTGACCCTCAGAGTGATTGAGCTACACAACCAAGATCACAAAGCTAATGATTATGTGGCATATCTAGGGCTTCACCATAGGTGTTGTATGATTTTCTCTGTCAGTTTAGGGGTTGGAAATTCTAGACAGCAGCAATCACTTTGATGAGGCTGACTTTGTTCATGATTTTATCTGTGCTTACACATCAGTTAAAGGTGCATAAGGACCTTGGATTTGAATATTTTTTAATAGTTTGTTAACATAGTATGAGTTTTCTTTATAGTCCAGTCCCAGAAGGAAACAGCTACCCACTCTAGTATTCTGGCCTGGAGAATTCCATGGACTGGATAGTCCATGGGGTTACAAAGAGTCAGACACAACTGAACGACTTTCACTCACTCACTCCCAATAACTCTGTCTTGTTTGATCTTACCAATAACAGTATTTCAGTACTTTTCAATAATAAGAATAATACAACCAAACTCTTTTCTGCTTTTCCCATCAACTTGGATAACAATTAAAATCTTAGCTCATTATCTGAAGCACAATCTTGTTGATTAATGTTTCTAATTTGTTGCACTTGTGTCACTTATTTTAATAGAGACATGAATTGTACTTGATTGTTTTCAGTTGCCAAGTGCTGATTCTTTGGAAAGAATTATGTCTATCAATTAAGGAAATTAAGGAGAGTATCAAAATAATAGACTCAACTTGAATCATTGAAAGTGTAAGATAGAGTTCAAAGTCTAGTCAGAGTATTCATAGAAAACACCAGCTGGTGGGTATTATTTATGTGGAATCTTGGTTACCTGGTCCTCAGCTTTGTAGATCTAGAAACTGTATGAATTGGCCCCTAAAAAATCTCATTCACCAAGTAAATTCATGAGATATTGATGAGTAAAATAATCCTAATTCTTTATTTATAATAAACTATGCTACCTCAGGGACTGGAGCACCAATTTCCTTTATCTGGAACATAGCTTCTTCTTGTTAACACATTGAGGAAACACAGCTATAAACCTAATAATTTTATGGAAAACAAAAAATATGAAATGTTACTAGGTAGTTTCAAAGGGACATGTTGTCTAAGGATTAAGACCTAACAATTCTTCCACATCACATCTAAAAACAGTAATTATCCCCTTGGGAATGGAGCACTTGTACATTAAATATACATTTCTATGCCTTGAAGAGAGTTGGATAATACATGACCAAATTCACATTAACTCTTTCAGCATTTTCTGAGATTCATGTATGCCATCCATGTCCACCTGTTAATATAATCTTCCTGGAGAGAGATCACAAATATTGATGAGATTAGAATATTCTGCAACCAAATTTTTTTAGAGTAGCAGTATTTTTAGTGGAAAGAATAGAATTTGAAATTAGGCAAATCTAGGATTAGGTCCATATAACAGTCATTTATCTGATGATTTATTGTGATGAGAACACAACATGAAATACTTTGCCTTTTATGACTGATCACTTTCACTATTCAAAACTATACCAAAAAAGATCTTCATGACCCAGAAAACCATGAAGGTGTGATCACTCACCTAGAGCCAGACGTCCTGGAATGTGAAGTCAAGTGGGCCTTAGGAAGCATCACTACGAACAAAGCTAGTGCAGGTGATGGAATTTCAGTTGAGCTATTTCAAATCCTAAAAGATGATGCTGTGAAACTGCTGCACTCAATATGCCACCAAATTTGGAAAACTCAGCAGTGGCCACAGGAATGGAAAAGGTCAGTTTTCATTCCAATCCCAAAGAAATGCAATGCCAAAGAATGTTCAAACTACTGCACAATTGCACTCATCTCACACGCTAGCAAAGTAATGCTCAAAATTCTCCAAGCTAGGCTTTAACAATACATGAACCGTGAACTTTTCAGATGTCCAAGCTGGATTTAGAAAAGGCAGAGGAACCAGAGATCAAATTGCCAACATCCACTGGATCATTAAAAAAAGCAAGTTCAGTTCAGTTCAGTTGCTCAGTCTTGTCCGACTCTTTGTGACCCCATGAATCGCAGCACGCCAGGCCTCCCTGTCCATCACCAACTCCCGGAGTTTACCCAAACCCATGTCCTCGAGTTCAGTGATGCCATCCAGCCATCTCATCCTCTGTCTTCCCCCTCTCCTGCCCCCGGTCCTTCCCAGCATCAGGGTCTTTTCCAATGAGTCAACTCTTCGCATCAGGTGGCGAAAGTGTTGGAGTTTCAGCTTCAACATCAGTCTTTCCAATGAACACCCAGGACTGATCTCCTTTAGGATAGAGTGGTTGGATCTCCTTGCAGTCCAAGGGACTCTCAAGAGTCTTCTCCAACACCACGGTCCAAAAGCATCAATTCTTCGGTGCTCAGGTTTCTTCACCGTCCAACTTTCACATCCGTACATGACTACTGGAAAGCAAGAGAGTTCCAGACAAACATCTACTTTTGCTTTATTGATTACGCCAAAGCCTTTGACTGTGATCAAAACAAACTGTGGCAAATTCTTAAAGAGATACAAATACCAGACCCCTTGACTTGTATCCTGAGAAATCTGTATGCAGGTCAAGAAGCAACAGTTAGAACTGGACATGGAACAACAGACTGGTTCCAAATCGAGAAAGGAGTACATCAAGGCTGTATATTATCACCCTGCTTATTTAACTTATATGCAGACTACATCATGCAAAATGCCAGCCTAGATGAAGCATAAGGTGGAATCAAGATTGCTGGGAGAAATATCAGTAACCTCAGATATGCAGATGACACCACCCTGATGGCAGAAAGCAAAGAAGAACTAAAGAGCCTCTTGATGAAAGTGAAAGAAGAGAGTGAAAAAGTTGGCTTAAAACTCAATATTCAGAAAACTAAGATCATGGCATCTGGTCCCACCACTTTATGGCAAATAGATGGGGAAACAATGGAAACTGTGAGAAACTTTATTTTGGGGGGATCCAAAATCACTGTAGATGGTGATTTCAGCCATGAAATTAAAAGACGCTTGCTCCTTGGAAGAAAAGCTGTGACCAACCTAGACAGCATATTAAAAAACAGAGACATTACTTTGCCAACAAAGGACAATATAGTGAAAGCTATGGTTTTTCCAGTAGTCATATATGGATGTGAGAGTTGGAATATAAAGAGAGCTGAGCACTGAAAAATTTTGCTTTTGAACTGTAGTGTTGGAGAAGACTTTTGAGAGTCCCTTGGACTGCAAGGAGATCCAACTAGTCCATCCTAAAGGAAATCAGTCCTGAATATTCATTGGAAGGACTGATGCACAAAGCTGAAACTCCAATACTTTGGCCACCTGATGCGAAGAACCGACTCATTTGAAAAGACCCCGATGCTGGGAAAGATTGAAGGCAGGAGAGAAGGGGACAACAGAGGATGAGATGGTTGGATGGCATCACCGACGCGATGGGCATGAGTTTGAGTAAACCCCGGGAGTTGGTGATGGACAGGGGAGCCTGGCATGCTGCAGTCCATGGGGTCGCAAAGAGTCTGACACAACTGAACAACTGAACTAACTAACTGACTAACTTTCACTTAGCACAATGTCCTCAAGTTTCATCCATACTGTTACAGATTGCAGAATTTTACTTCTTTTTAAATTGCTAAATAGTATTCTACTGTACATATGTACTACATAATCTTTATATCTTCATCTGTAGAACTTTTAGGCTGTTTCCACATGTTGGCTACTGTGATGTACCTATAAGTGTAGGAGTGCTGGTATCTTGCTCAGATCCTGATTTCAATTTTTCTGGATAAATACCTACAAGTGGGACTGCTGCATCATATGGCAGTTTAATTTCTTATTCTTTGCGGAGTTTCCCTATTGTTTTCAACAGTGACTGCACCATTTTTCGTTTCCATCAACAGTGCACAAGTGTTCCAGTTTCTCCATATCTTCTTCAGTATTTAATGTCTTTTTTGGTAATAGTCATCCTGACAGATGTGTGCTCATTGTGGTTTTGAAGCACATTTCAAGGTGATTAGTGGTGTTTAGCATTCTTTCATATACCTGATGGCCATATGTTTGCCTTTATTTAAGAGATGTCTGTCCAAACCCTTTGCCCATTTAAAACTTGGATTATTTGTTTTCTGCTATTGAGTTGTAGGAGTTATTCATGTATTATAGATATTGAACTCTTATCAGATACATAGTTTGGAGATATTTTTTCCAATTCTGTCCACTTCCTTTTAATTTTGTTGATTGTTTCCTTTGCTGTGTAGAAATATTTTAGTTTGAGGTAGTCCAACATGCCTATTTTTGCTTTTTATTGTCTGTACTTTTAGTATTAGATCCATGAAACTAATGCCAACCAGCGTTCATGGCCTTCTCCAATTGATAGAAATTGACTAGAGACGAGACAAGAAATTCAGGCAAGGCTTACTGGGGCCCCTGCTATAGCAGGGAGGGAATGAAAATGAACAAGAGCATCCCTTGCTTGCTCACTCCCTGAGGGGGCAAGCTTGTTCCTTATATGGGGTGAGGGTAGGAGCGTGTCCAGGGGTTGAGTTGGAGGAGTGGCTTAGGTGCTGTGCCCACTCTGAAGGTGGTGTTGAGTACAGGGGCCATGTATAGTACCCTGCTTTTGCTCCCAGCTTTTTAGAAGTGGCGTTTGGGGGTTTTTTTGGTCTTTTTGTATCTTTTGTCCAGAATTTGCCCCATCTGTGCATGTTCACAGTTATTTTCAGTCTCTTATAGTTTCGTTGTAGGGCTTCCCTGGTGGCTCAGTGGAGAGAACCTGCAGGAGATGCAGGTTCAATCAATAGGCCTGGATGTTCCCCTGGAGAAGGAAGTGGCAACCTCCTCCCTAGTACTCTTGCCTGGGAAATCCCATAGATAGAGGAGTCTACTGGGCTATAGTACCTGGGGTTGCAAAAGAATTGGACATGACTTAGTGACTGAACAACAACATAGTTTCTTTGTATTTTTGTTGTTGGAGGAAAGGTTTGTCCAGGTGCAATCACTGCAGCATTTGCAGCAAAGTATCCCAGGTCCCAGCCTGTCTCATCACCATTGCTGAGACCAATATCATAAAGATTTTCACCTATGCTTCTTCTAGCAGTTTCATAGTTTTGGGTCTTACTTTCAAATCTATAATCCATTGGGGTTAATTTTTGCATATGGCGTCAGATAGGAGTTCAATTTATTTCCTTCACGTGTGGCTATCAAGTTTTCCCAGCACTGAAGAAAGAGACTGTCCTTTCTATGCTGTAGATATATAGCACTTCTCTAGAACCCTCAGAATTTTCTGTTGTTGGAACTTACTATAAATTCCTCATGTCTTCTCCTTTTCTAGTTATCTCAAGGACCAAAGCTGTTTGAATCACAACCTGAAACTACTGAGGGATTGTTCCTTCTCTGGGTTCCAGTGAAAGCCAGCAGTCATCCTTGTCATTCAGTAAGTAAGTCAGAGTACTCTTTTCTTAATGTAGAATATGCTGTTTCCAGAATCTAAAAATGTGAACCAGACAATGTGTGCCTCTCTTTGGAGGATCTGAGATGCAAAATTTTCCTCTTTATTTTGAGGGGATGGCACAGCATGCCACAGACTCGTGGTGCCTGAAAACTTTATAAGGCATAATGTTGAATCTTTGCAGAGTGCAATTTCCACTACTGAAGCACGTTTGTCTTACCTGAGTCTCTAATTTTTATTTTAATCCAGTTAACATAATGTCATTGATACAATCGCTGATGTAATATTGTATGGCACGTTTATATGACTCTAGTCACTTTGGACTATATTTTGAAAGAAACCAGATAAATTTGCAAAAGCCTTGGGGTACATGTACAGTGTCGTCCATTCTGTTTGAATGTGAACTATTTCTGATCCTACTTATTGATAGGGATGAAAAATAATGCATTCATTAAATCAGTAGCCACTTAACGTGGACTGGAGGCTGTGTTAATTTGCTGTTGTATAGATTCCATATTTGACACAGAAGCTGAAATTTGGACCTTTACTTGGTTTGAGTTTCTGGATTTATTTGTGGGAGTCAGACTTTTGAATTAAGTGAAATATTATGGGGACCAATATCTCTGCATATTTTATGTCATAAGTGTGGTACTAATCTCTTTGATTCCTTTGACAATATATTATTAATTACTCTATTTACTATCATGACTAGAGGTAGAGGGGCAGTTTTAGAGGCTTCCACTTCATCTTTTCCTTTGTTATTTCTCTTATGACACAGTTTAAGGAACTAATGTAAGCATTCTACCATTTATTAACTATGTCTAGTACAATTAATTATACATTTAGGGACTGGAGAGTAACTGTTGGGTATGACCACAAATATGAGCTGAATCTGCTCCAAGATAAAGTTTATATCCTAGATAACATATATTCATATTCTATTAGGGGAGCAATGGTAGCACTTTAGTCCCCAAATATCAATGCCAATGTAGACCCCAGATACAAATATCTCTCAAGGTTTGGAGGTATTTTCTTTTCTCCAGTGCATGCTTAACTAAGTAAATGGCTTTAGATTTCTTTCGGGAAGAATGGAGGAAATTACTGGTGAATATACTTTTCATAGTTTTGGGTGATCCTCATATGAATCCAGATTTTTCTTTAGTCATGAATTCTGAATCTGAGAACTTGCTTATGTCCAAAAAATCTGAATGGGATCAACTATATTTTTTCACTGAATATTTTCCACATTAATTATGAATATTATCCAAAATACAGAGAAGTTGAAAGAGTTATACGTGGACAGTCTTAAGCTCATCACCTAGATTATACAATTGATATTTTTCTATAATTATTTATCAACTAACCGTCCTGTATTCATTTCTTTATCAATATATCAAATAATTTCTTATGCTTTCACAGTAATTTACTTTATTAGTTCCCTTAAACATTTCAGAATGTATATCCTCATCTAGGACTTATTATCTATGTTAAGGTTGTTTTCCATGGTATAGTTCCAAGTACATCCATACAGTAAGAAAATAACTGTCACATTATTTTCATTTCACCCTCTTTTTTGTGAATGTCTACACTGTTTGAATTGCTTGACAAAGAATTTTTAAATCTTTGTACCTAGAAAACAAGATGGGACAACAGAGTGCTGAAAACAAATGCCGCTTTTGGTTGAGAACAAAACTGCTTTAACAGAAAATAATAGAAAAATTAAGCTATTCTTTTTACTTACATTGACCAGCTTTACAAGCAAAGATCTTTTCTAAAATGAAAAATGTGTTTTTGTTTTCACTTGTGTTAGATCCTATTTCCTTTGATACTTAACAAAATTTTTTGGTCTATTTATTTTCTATTTGTCAAATTATGAGGACTAGTGAATATTAAAAAGGAAATAGTTGTGTTTCAGGTCAAGCCATTTATTGATCATACAAAGTTTGGCAATAATAAGTAAGACAGAGTAGGTCTTGATGAATTTGGGGAATTTGTTATTTGAAGATTTTGCTTTCAGTGTAGCTTGTTAAGAGACAGGCAGTTCCTTTCTCTAAATAATATAAACCTAGATTATACAACAGTATAAAAAGAAAAGAAACAACAGTAATATGAATAGAAAGAAAGAGATTTGTGGTGGCCTAAGTTTTATCTTTCTTCCTCCATTACCTATCGTAATACTGACTCTTTCCTCTCCATACACAGTTTGTTTGGGGATTTGGATAACTTGGTATAGATTAAGGATGTGTGTCTTTGTACTCACGTAGACATAGATTTGCAAATGGTTTTGCTGTTTCCCAGCTGTGTATTTAAGGAACTCTCTCTCTAAAATTCTTTTTAGTTTTCCAGAAAATGGTGGGAAATAATAACTACTTTAGAGTGTACTTTTGAAAATATTACACAGTCAGTGGCTTCTATTGTCATTGATTATATTACTTAATAGACATTGAGGAGTTATTATATTCAGACACTCTGATGTAGCTCAAAAATACAAAGTTGATAAGTTGCTAACCTAAAGATGCATGTTGTCTAAAAAAATTAAGAAAATCAATAGTTAATACACTGTTCAATAATGCCATCAGAGAAGATACTGAATAGTAAAGTACTAAAGGGACAAAATTGCAATAAGGAATAACATTCAATCTAGCTATGGGGTTGAGAAGATGTGAGAGAAATTAGTGAAATCTTTTAAGAGGAAGTAAGATTTGAGTTACTTCCTGAAAAATGACATATAGTAGGGGTGGATAAGAGAGAAGAATGTTGCAGGAAAAACATCTGATATATAAAGACACAAAAGTCAAAAGAAGTATGGCTTGTTGGGGAGTTTTATTTGATTGATATAAAAGTACTATAGGAACAGTAGTAAAGAGTGTGAGAAGTAGACAGGATCCATGTGATCAAGGACTTTGAAAACTTGGTTAAGAAATTTCAGCTTTAAACTAGAGGCTATGAGGCACCACTAAGGAGTTAAAACAATAAAATTATAATAATTTTAGGAAATTCACTATATGAGGCTACAGGCTTGGGAAGGAACTGGGAGAAACTACTTATGATATTATTGCAACAAACATTGTACAAACATTGTACAATATTGTTTGTATATTGTACAAACATTCTGCTTTAAGGAAGTAGTAGTATAAATGTTAATTGGGGAGAAATTTACATTATATTAAAGAGATAGAATGGATAGGACTTTGTAACTAATTGGATATTGGTAATGATGGATTAGAACAAAGAAAGATTTGAATTTCTGACTTGTGGAGTGGAGTGGATGGTACCACCATTCCTCCACATAGAGAACCTAGAAGATGGCTAGATTTCAGGAGGAGGATAATGATTTTTTCTTGAAATATATTAAATTTGAAGTGTTTATGGGGCACTCAAGTGGAAAAACAAGGAAATTATATGTGTGTATATATATATTCACTGTATATTGATGTGCTCATGCACATGCAAATAGTTCTAGAGTTTCTGAGAGGCTACAGAGTAAGAGATAAAGTCAGAATGGTGATAAGTTACAGCCTTGCTATATATGGGAATGCTCAGATTAAGTTATTTGCCTAGAAGGAGAGTGAAAGAAGTCTGGAGAATACTAACATATTAAGGTTGAACAGAGAAAGAGTAGGAAGAAAGATGGACTGTTCAGGAAGTTTGGAGGCTAATATTTATTGTTTGTTTATTTGTTTATTCAGTGAGTGTATACTGAACTCTTTCCTAGTCTGGGTTGACCCCAATTCAGAGTCTGAGATGAACATGTGCATTCAGCAATCTAAGTATTAATGGAAGTGACCCCGGGGAGCAGCAGTGAGGAAGTAGTGGAGTCCAATAACTCCAAGTCCCAAGGGTACATTTTGAGATGGCCATTATTGCCTGTATCCAGTGCTTAGCCCTCTGAGACCATTTGAGGAACCCTATGAATGTTTCATGGGACTGTGCACTCCAGAGATGAAAAGGTGTTTGTCGAATTCTGCCTTCCATTGGTAAGGTTTTCAATAGCTCATACTTCTGGTTTGTGTGTGTTTGAGGGTGCTCACCTCATAAACCCATACTGTGGCATTAGAAAGGCCTTCAGGCAGGAATTAAGAAATAGGTCATCATGGCCAAGATGAATACTGTCAAATTAAACCTGTACAGATTTGGTTTCTTGAATGGAACAGGGACTGGAATAAGAGGTAGAATTGAGAGGAAAGTGGTAAGGAAAGGGTTCAGTATAATCCGCTCCCTGCAGAACTCAAATCCTCACTCTTGGAAGGGTTTGTCCAGTTTATCAAAATTTCCTTCAGGGTGAGGATCAGCTGTAGCTTGGTGCAGAGAAGCCCTGGGTCAGAAAGGTATGTGGCACTGGCTAATGTGGGATGTTAACACATCACAGGTAGGGGAAGCTGATGGATTCTTGTGGCTGGAATGAAGGAGAGGCTGAAAGGACATGAAGTAGTACAAAGAATTTTCTGATATAAACATCTTCTATCTATATTCAGTTCCATGGTGAGCAAGGTAAGAGTGTCCCTACCCTCATGTACTATGCATTCTACTGGGTGAGAGAGACAGAAAATATAAAATAATTGCAGGTGCTGAGATCAGAGAACTAGAGGAATAGAGATCTTGGACTAGAGAAGTGTTTTCCTTACTCTCCATCTCCTTCACTTTTGTCTTTTCCACACAAACACTTTTGGCAATTAGGCAAGTTTTTGTCATTCCCTTTGAATCTGCATTTCTATTATAAATCTAGCAGAGGACTCTGAAAAAGAATTGCTTGAATATAAAGCTATTAAATGTTGTGAATGGCTCTGAACCTTCTGGTTTTCCTCCAACATATTCTCCTATTAACAGGAAAAAAAGAAAAAACAAAGCAAATTAAATGACAAAAGGAAGAGTGTCCATTTTCTTGATCGCTGATGTTTTCCATTAATTTGTATTCCCAAAATAACAAAATATATATATTTAATACTATGTAATGTATGTTTTATAAGGATATAAAATATATTTTATAGATATAAATGTTATCTATTTATGTAACATATGTTGAGTTGACCAAAAAGTTCATTCAGGTTTTTGTAAGATGTTATGAAAAATCCAAGTGAAATTTTTGGATTCACATCTATAACAATACATACATACATATATATATATATAAACATATTCATAAAACACACAATATAACAAAATTTTCCACTGCCCTTCTGCTTTTACAGAGATTTAAACTCAGCGTGCTACACACTTGGCTATGTTCATACCTTATGTCTTTAGAATTCTCGACTAATAAATCATTAAAGTTAATACTTCAGGTGAAATTGTTACATCACAATTGGGTTTCTAATCATTGAAGGACAACAGTAGCAGATGGAATCTGGTTTTGTGTCACTTGGTGACCCTCCCTAGTAAGCACATTTAATTATAACCCTCCTCATTTTGATTACAGTACTTTGCTAATTTGAAATTCTGCCTTGTCAATTAATGTAGCTTGCGGTATCTGTAGAAAATCATGAACCCCTGGTTATAATTTTAATTATAGCATGCACATTGCAGATCTCAGCCAAACGTCTCTGAGGACCTTCTCCTTTATGTAAAGCGTCAAGAAATTGGTTTCTTTCTTTGACTTCATATTGCCTTCTTGAGATATAATGAATACCTTTTGGTGACAGCATCCCTTTCCCAGTCTGTGCAGTGAGATTCATGAACTGTACTAAGAGGTATTTTGCTAAATGCAGGCATTGAAGCAAACATGCCATTTATAACATGTCGTCATGACGTGGCATTTTTGAAACACTGAAAAATCTTAATCTCTAACAAGCTAACATAAAGGCATAAAGGCTTTTGGGAAAGAGAAAATACTTAGAAGAAAAGTAAAATAATAAGGTTATCATTCAAAAATGTATGCAGTTACTTCTGAGATTTTCACAAGCTTAAAATTCTTAGGGAATTTACCACTGCCTTTGGATCATTAACCCCCCAAAAATAATGGCAGAAAGGAAAATGGTGAGGAAATCTAAGATTCTTCAACTTTGAGTTTTCATGGTATTGTGATTTGATAAAAATAATATAATTTGCAGTGTCTTACAAACAAAATCATTTGAATATTTATCTCCAAATTTCATTTCCTCCTTATTTCTTTCTAGAAGACATTTAATATATTTCAGTAGCATATCCAAGATGCTCATAAGAGAAGTCTCACTTCAGGGATTATATATACATGAGGCAACTATAAAGTTATGAAAGAGTATTGAGAGCTAGTATCTACATGGTCAAACCAGAAGATACATATCATAATATCTTGTATGAGCCCAAATGTGTTTACCAATTAAAATGTCTCTGTCATAATATTCTCTACATGGGCTTCCCTGGTGGCTCAGCTAGTAAAGAATCCACCTGCAAAGTGGGCAAACTGGGTTTGATCCCTGGGTTGGAGAAGGGAAAGGCTACCCACTTCAGTATTCTGGTTTAGAGAATTCCATGGGCTTTATAGTCCATGGAGTCACAAAGAGTTGGACATGACTGGGTGACTTTCACTTTCATGTTTCATGTTTCACTTGATGGCTCAGAATAAATGATGCTAGCCAAGAGTTTCACAGTATCATGTTTAGCATTTTAGGCCCTTTAGCCAGACTGTTCTAGTCCAAATCCCAGCCCTGTCACTTACTGGCTGTGTGGCCTTGGGCAATTCATTCAACCTTTTTGTGTCTCAGGTATAATAAATAGGTATAAAAAATATACCTATGTCAAAGGTTTGTAGTGAATGTTAAACAAAACATAGTAAGCACTAAGAACAGTGTAAATTCTCGAGTATTATCTTTTGCTGCTAAGTCGCTTCAGTCGTGTCTGACTCTGTGCGACCCCATAGACGGCAGCCCACTGGGCTCCCCTGTCCCTGGGATTCTCCAGGCAAGAACACTGGAGTGGGTTGCCGTTTCCTTCTCCAGTGCATGAAAGTGAAAAGTGAAAGTGAAGTCGCTCAGTCGTATCTGACTCTTAGCGACCTCATGGACTGTAGCCTACCAGGCTCCTCCGTCCATGGGATTTTCCAGGCAAGAGTACTGGAGTGGGGTGCAATTGCCTTCTCCGGTATTATCTTTTACTATTTTTTTTATTTTAGCACGACGGGATACAAGAGTATTTCGGATAAAGACGTAGTTGTTGCAAGTAATGCCTATTACTTGCAACAACTACGTCTTTATCCGAAATACTCTTGTATCCCGTTGTGCTATGTTGGTGGATGCTGTTTGTAACACAGAGAAGGAAAGGGGGAGGGGGAGGAAGGTAGGTTGAGAACTGTGTAAATTAACATTTTCATATCAGATATGATAAATGATGTTGCTGCACACAGCAGACATCCACTGAGTATGCTTTCCTATGTCCTTGTATTAATTCTCTCAATTATTGACTGATGTTTCACCTAAGTATTCATGTCATTATTTGGGAAACATGATTTTTCAGCTTTAGTAATGAGGCAGGAGACTGAGAACTCCAGAGACATGCTCACCACTGTTTTTCCTGTGCCTGAACATGTACAGCAGTGACTCTTCATGAGCGCTTAGTAATGAAGGGGGCTCTAGATTAAGGGACATACTCTTGTGTACCTCCCCAGTCTCTCCCCCCAAATCTCCTCCTTCCTCAGCCTGGTTGGAAGTACAAAGAGAATCATTATTCTCACATGTCATTCACCTCCCCCATCAGCCCTCCTTAACAAGTAGGAGTTTGAGGCCTTAGGAAAGAAAAAGAAATTATGACTTAGGAAGCTGGCATTGGCTAGAAAGCAAAATAATCAAAACTATAAATCACAAATAGGTATGTTTAGGCTGTTATGCCCCAAACCAAATTATTCATTCAGCAGGGGCAGCAGGTTTTTATGGGTAAATCATGAATTGTTCTTTGGGATATATTGATTCAAGGGATCTGGGGGTACTTCATGTTCTCCTACCCTGTTATGCACTTGAATATACTTAACACTCTGCTCTCAGGCACCCTGAAGTTCTCACACTGTTGAAAGCTGCCACACCCATCTCTTCTCCCTGATATTCCAGGCCTCTGTCTAACGAGGTTCCAAACCATCCCTCAGGATGCTATGCAGATTGTACCTCCTCTGTGAAACCTCCTGTCATTGCCTCCGGCAGATGGCGCTCCTCTTACTCTGTGCTCTCTCTGCACTAATTAAGATATCACAGTATTTATTTCATTACACTGTAGTTTTCTATTCATGTTTATCTTTCCTCAGGAAACTGTGTCTTGATAGTAGGGGTTGTGTGTGGTCATCTCTGTATTCCCAATGCTAGATTAGTGTCTGGCAACACAACATAGGGGCTCAATATATATATGAGGAATGAATCTATAGACATAGAGAGTTTTCTTTATTATTTATTCATAATAATTAAGGGCTTGGCAATTTCTCAGTAAACTAGACCTCAAAATTTGAAGTTGTCTTTGTGGTTTCATTTCTTTATTCCGTATGTCAAATAAATGTTTATTTGTATATTCATAGGTATTATTTGGATTGTTATTATGTATTTATTATATTAAATATTTATGTCTAAAATAGTTCTCAATTTTATTTCCAGGGCCAGAGCTTTTGTTCAGATACCACCTGTCACACATTTGTAACATCAAAACAGTCACTGAACTGGTGTCATTAACTCTGATTTTTCCCCATCCTGTTGATCACATGTGTTTGCGACCGTTTGATATTTCTAAAATACCTACTATTCTGTTGACAGAAGTCTCTAATTTCACATCTGTTTTTTAAATATGTGACAGTTGGTAAGTAAAGTTGGTATGTGTTAAGTAAACTCAAAATCTATTATAAATCATCCTCCCATTTCATCCTTCACCTCATAGGAAACAATTATCCATTTATTGAGTGTCTTTTCAGAGCCTCTGTTTACATTTATGTGCATGTGTGTGTGTGTGCAGCTGTGTGTCAGAAGTCCTCTTTTTTTTTTTCCTTTAAAAATGGTAGCCTTTACACATCATTCTGCCTCTTGCTTTCTAAATTAACTAACAATCTAGAGGGCTTCCCTTGTGGCTTAGCTGGTAAATAATCCGCCTGAATGCAGAAGACCTGGGTTCAATCCCTGGGTTGGGAAGATCCCCTGGAGAAGGGAAAGGCTCCCCACTCCAGTATTCTGGTCTAGAGAATTCCATGGACTGTATAGTCCTTGGGGTCACAAAGAGTTGGACACGACTGAGCGACTTTCACTCTCTCAACATGTCTGGAAGATTATTCCCTGTCAATATTTCTGGATCTGAACCATTCCATTTTTATGAAGAAGCTTTTATATTTTTGCCCCCTTTCCAATTGTTATTGTGTTTCAACATACGTAACTCAAAGTTTATCATTTTAGTCAATTCTGAGTGTACATCTCAATGGCATTAGGCACATTCACAATCTTGTGAAACTATCATCACTATCTGTTTCCAGAAATTTTTCATTATCACAGAAACCCTGTATCCATTAGCTAGTAACTCCACATTTCCTCTTTCCCTCAGTCCCTTAATTCTACTTTCTTTCTTTATGAACTTGCCTATTCCAGGTACCTCACAAAAGTAAAACCATACAGAATTTGTCTGTCTTTGTTTGGCTTATTTCACTTAACATGTTTTCAAGCCTCATCTGTGTTATAGCATGTATCAAAATTCCATTCCTTTTGATGACTGAATAATATTCCATTGTATGTATACACCACACTATGTTTATCCGTCCATCTAATAATGAACAATTGGCTTTCTACCTTTCAGCTGTTGTAAGTAATGTTGCTATAATATTGGTATGCCGGTGTTTGTTGGAATCCCTGCTTTCAGTTATTTTGGATATTTACATAAGAGTGGAACTTCTGGATTGTATGATAATTCTATGTTTAAATTTTTGAGGGACTGTCAAACTATTTTCCACATTTTAAATTCCTACCAACAATACATGACACTCCAATTTCTCCACATCGTCACCAACACCTCTCTCCTCTCCTCTCCTCCCTTCCTCCTTCCTTGTTCCATATCTCCCACCCTCCCTCCTATCCTTTCCTACCCTTCTTCCTTAGCTTCCTCCCTCTCTCGTTCTCCCCCCCTCTCTTTTTTCTCTCTTTAGTCATCTAAATAGGTGTGAAGTGGTATCCCACTGTGGTTTTGGTTTGCATTTCCTTAATGACACTGAATGTCTTTTCATGGTCTTATTGGCTATTTGCATGTATTTAATCATTTCAAAATTATGAGATATAATATGTATATAAACATCTGTATATCACAAACTCTGTGTACCTCTATTCCCAGAAGAAAATTCTTACCTTTACTTTATGTTTATTATTTTCCTTTTCTTTCCAGTTTTAACACATATATGTATCTCCACATATATGTATCTAATAATTCATATATAGATAATGTTTTGGTTTTTATGAATTTTTTCATACTGCCTGTACTTTTTTTCTGATGTTGCTTTATTTATTCAACATTATGTTCTAAGATTCATACTTGTGGATTGCTCTAATGATGACTTATTCATTTCACTGCTCTATAGTATCCCATTGCCTAACTATACCATGATCTGTTTATCTGTTCTTTTGCCAATTGACATTTGAGTTCTTTCTAATTTTCTTGTTATTAAAAATTATGCTACTACAAACAGTTTGTATACAAGTCTTCAGGTACATATGTAAAAAGTATATATAGGAAGGTAATTGTTATGTCATGAGACATGTTTATCTTCAAATTTAGTAGACAATGCCAGATAACTTTCAAAGTCCTTACACAAGGTTATAATTCCACCACTACCTCACATGACTTGTACTATACAGATTATAAAATAGAGATGATAACACCACATATTCAATATGATATATATTACTTGAAAATCTTTAAACTGTTCTTTTTGTGATGGTTTTTCTCATATTTTCTTGGTTTCTGTAGATATACCAAAAATAAGTTTGGAGATACTGTGGGACTCCATATTTGTTGTGTGAAGGGTTCTAGATGTATCCATATAAACAATTAGTTACAGATGTTGAAATGTACCAATACAAAATGGATTTGCTGATTTTTCAGTTTTTGAAGCTAAGTTGTTAGATACATAATGATTTTAAGTTGTTATTTTTGCCTTGTGGACTGCAATGTCTATTAAAATAACTCTCAATCTCTGGCATTGTTTTCAGTTTTAAAGTCTATTTTTTAATATTAAGTTTTAAAGTCTATTTTTTAATGTTTTATCTTTGTCAGTTTTTAAATAGTAATTGCAATGATTAATTTTATGTGTTACCTTTTCTGGGTAAGGGATGCCCAAATAGCTGGTAAAACAGTATTTCTGACTGTGTCTGTGAAAGTTTATTTAAGAGAGATTAGCATTTGTTTTAGTAGGCTGAGTAAAGACATCCACCCTCACCAATATGGGCAGATATTACCCTCTCTGTTGGGAGCTCAAGTGGAACAAAAAGAAAGGAACAGCACATTCTTGCTTTCTCTTCATGAGCTGCAATGTCCACGTCCTACTCCTAAGAGCTCCTGGTTCTGGGGCCTTTGACGTCCAACTGAGATTCATGCCATCAGTTCAGTTCAGCTGCACTGTATATACACACACACATATAAGCTTCTTTGTAGTTTTAATTTCAAACTCCTTGTGGTCTTATGATATAGATGTTTTCCATAAATAACACATAGCTGGATTTATTTACTGGGTTTATTTGGCTGGATTAATTTTTACCCAGTTTTTTAACTGGAGAGTCACTGCACTTATATTTATTATGATTACTAATATATGGATTTGTTTATTTTCTGGTTACTTTATTTCCATTGAATAATCAGTTTCAGTCTAAATGCTAATCAGTTTTCATCTAATTCCCCTATAACTAATGTAACTTTTTCTCTAAATGATTTTAAGATCCTATTTTTAGTTTTGGTATTTTGTATGATTTCACACAATGTCTGGATGTGAATTTCTTTTTTATTTATCCTGCTTGAATTTTATGCTGTCTCAATATCCTGGTTTTTGTTTTGTAACAATTCTGGAAAACTTTCAGCATTATCTCTTCCAATATTACTACTTTACATTGTTTCCAATATTTTATTTTTAACATTCCAGTTAGAGGTTCATTGGAACTTGTATCACAATTCTCCATGTCTTGTCATCTCTCATTATTCTCCATTTCTTTGTTTCTCTGTGATTTTGTTTTCTAATATTCTTAGTCCTGAGCCCATCTACAAATAATGTCAAATCACCTAGGTTAAGATGGAGTAAAGATGTGATATCTAATTTTCTTCCTTCCAGTAGTTTCAATTTTCATTTTGTTTTTTCTCCCAGTGTAAACATTCTTAGATTTTATTCAGTATCCAAACACAGCAATATCAGATGTCTTTGTGGTTGTAGGTTTGTTGTTTTTTTCTGCTGTTATTATACATGGTGGCATGTTTCCTCGTGTTTTCTGTGATTTTCTTTTTTTAAATTGTGACCTCTTGTTGCAGTTCTATCGGTGTGGATTCCTTTAGACTGTCATTGAGAGAGTTCTCCTAAGAGCAGTGGTTTCTCCTTCTACCAGCCTGAAAGCTCTGCCACCTAGAGTCTTCCTATATCAAGTAGCACTCTCATTGTTAAAAATTGATGGGATTATTGAAACATAATTTTAAATTAAACTCAGGCAGATTATTATTGTTTTGTTTAAATGATAAAAATCCTCTTAGCTGAATCAGTCAGTCAGTTCAGTTGCTCAGTTGTGTCCGACTCTTTGCGACCCCATGAATTGCAGCACGCCAGGCCTCTCTGTCCATCGCCAACTCCCAGAGTCTACCCAAACGCATGTCCATCGAGTCGGTGATGCCATCCAACCATCTCATCCTCTGTCGTCCCCTTCTCCTCCTGCCCCCAAACCTACCCAGCATTAGGGTCTTTTCCAATGAGTCAACTCTTCGCATGAGGTGGCCAAAGTATTGGAGTTTCAGCTTCAACATCAGTCCTTCCAATGAACACCCAGGACTGATCTCCTTAGGATGGATTGATTGTATCTCCTTGCAGTCCAAGGGACTCGCAAGAGTCTTCTCCAACAACATAGTTCAAAAACATCAATTCTGTGGCGCTCAGCTTTCTTCACCGTCCAACTCTCACATCCATACATGACCACTGGAAAAACCATAACCTTGACTAGACGGACTTTTGTGGGCAAAGTAATGTCTTTGCTTTTAAATATGCTATCTAGGTTGGTCATAACCTTCCTTCCAAGGAGTAAGCGTCTTTTAATTTCATGGCTGCAATCATCATCAGCAGTGATTTTGGAGCCCCCCAAAAATAAAGTCTGACACTGTTTCCACTATTTCCCCATCTATTTCCCATGAAGTGATGGGTCCAGATGCCATGATCTTAGTTTTCTGAACGTTGAGCTTCAAGCCAACTTTTTCACTCTCCTCTTTCACTTTCATCAAGAGGCTCTTTAGTTCTTCTTCACTTTCTTCCATAAGGGTGGTGTCATCTGCCTATCTGAGGTTATTGATATTTCTCCTGGCAATCTTGATTCCAGCTTGTGTTTCTTCCAGCCCAGCGTTTCTCATGATGTACACTGCATGTAAGTTAAATAAGCAGGGTGACAATATACAGCCTTGACGTACTCCTTTTCCTATTTGGAACCAGTCTGTTGTTCCATGTCCAGTTCCAACTGTTGCTTCCTACAGGTTTCTCAAGAGACAGGTCGGGTGGTCTGGTATTCCCATCTCTTTCAGAATTTTCCACAGTTTATTGTGATCCACACAGTCAAAGGCTTTGGCATAGTCAATAAAGCAGAAATAGATGTTTTTCCGGAACTCTCTTGCTTTTTCGATGATCCAGCGGATATTGGCAATTTGATCTCTGGTTCCTCTGCCTTTTCTAAAACCAGCTTGAACATCTGGAAGTTCACAGTTCACGTATTGCTGAAGCCTGGCTTGGAGAATTTTGAGCATTACTTTACTAGCATGTGAGATGAGTGCAATTGTGCACTCATTTTGAGCATTCTTTGGCATTGCCTTTCTTTGGGATTGGAACGAAAACTGACCTTTTCCAGTCCTGTGGCCACTGCGGAGCTTTCCAGATTTGCTGGCCTATTGAGTGCAGCACTTTCACAGCATCATCTTTCAGGATTTGAGATAGCTCAACTGGAATTCCATCACCTCCACTAGCGTTGTTCGTAGTGATGCTTTCTAAAGCCCACTTGACTTCACATTCCAGGATGTCTGGCTCTAGGTGAGTGATCACACCATCGTGATTATCTGGATCGTGAAGATCTTTTTTGTACAGTTCTTCTGTGTATTCTTGCCACCTCTTCTTAATATCTTCTGCTTCTGTTAGGTGCATACCATTTCTGTCCTTTATCGAGCCTATCTGCATGAAATGTTCCTTTGGTATCTCTAATTTTCTTGAAGAGATCTCTAGTCTTTCCCAATCTGTTGTTTTCCTCTATTTCTTTGCATTGATCGCTGAGGAAGGCTTTCTTATCTCTCCTTGCTATTCTTTGGAACTCTGCATTCAGATGGGATTATCTTTCCTTTTCTCCTTTGCTTTTCACTTCTCTTCTCATTCCAGCTATCTGTAAGGCCTCCTCAGACAGCCATTTTGCTTTTTTTCATTTCTTTTCCATGGGAATTGTCTTGATCCCTGTCTCCTGTACAATGTCATTAACCTCTGTCCATAGTTCATCAGGCACTCTGTCTATCAGATCTAGTCCCTTAAATCTATTTGTCACTTCTACTGTATACTCATAAGGAATTTGATCTAGGTCATACCTGAGTGGACTAGTGCTTTTCCCTACTTTCTTCAATTTTCTTAGCTGAATAATTGCAATTATTTTAGCAGAATAGCTATGGTTTAAATGTCACATAGCAAGTCTTAGATGAGATATGGAACATTTCTTAAAATTTAAAAGATGCTTTCATAAATGTTACATAGGTAATATTCTAACCATTTTTTTACTTTCAGGAAAAAATGCAATTTTTCCCCTTTGAAAGTTTTATAATGAAATAATTTCTAATACTTTAAAGCCTATTCTTAATTATTCTCTAAGTATATCTGTTTATCCAGTAATTTTATGATATTCAAACTAAAAGTAATTTTTTATATCTTTTCAATACAGTCGACCAGTCTTTCACTCTGTATAGCCTGAATATAGTCCATAGGCTGAAAAACAGATGGATTTTGTTGATTTGAAGAGAACTGCAATCTAGTGTGTGGGGGGCGGGGAATGACTCCAGGTTATTAAGAAGAAAGACTTCAAGGGAAGCTCTAGGTGATCCCTATCCTAGCACAAAGGGAAAAAGAGAGACAGGAAACATGTGGTAGCATCTTATAAAGAAAATTTATTTCAGGATGGGGAACACATGTAAACCCATGGCTGATTCATGTCAATGTATGGCAAAAACCACTACAATATTGTAAAGTAATTAGCCCCTGACTAAAATAAATAAATTTATAAAAAAAGAAAAAATAAAGCTCCCCAGGTGATACCAATGTTCAAAAAAAAAAAAAAAAAGAAAGAAAATTTATTATAATGTGTCTACTTTGCCTAGCAAACTATTCACTGACCCATATCACAGATCATGGATTTGTCCATGGATTTCAAAAATTCAGAAAAGTGGTGGCCAAATTTAAACTTCAGGAGAAAACCAGAAAACAGAAGCATTGAATGAAAAAGTGATCAGTGTCTGCCAATAAGTGATGTGACCCCAAAAGAGCCTCAACTTTTTAGGCACCAGGCAGTGAGAGGCATCCACAAACTGGGGTATCTGCAGCTGTGTTAGTGGGAACCCTTCTGCATTCAGCTTTATTGTTTATCCTATCTGTACTCTGTTTCTTATTTCTTGGGGCTGACCTCTGCAGGCTCCATTTCACAAGCTCCTAAGTGGACTGCCTTCCACCTGAATTTCGCTAATGGATAGTACTCATGGGTGATTGGAGGGCAGGAGAGGAGGAAGCAACTGGGCAATTTTTTTGTTTTTTCTCTCTCTTTGCCTTGAAGCGTTTTTCTGGCTGTAGCTGCTTCTCCTGATGATTTCCAGCTCCCTCCGGACAGGCCTGCCATTTGTTCAGCTACTGTTATTTGACTCTAACCTTTGTGATCTGATAATACCACCTCTTCCCTTCGCTACAATCTAGGAAAGATAGAGGCTTTCTGATATTAACTTCTAATTTCCTCAAAAGTTTGAATTCCAATTGTTAGCCTATTAAGATTATGGTGATCTTTTTTTTTCTCTGAGAGTAATACCAGTTTACTCTTTTTTTAAACCTTTAATTTTGCATAGTGATATAGCTGATTAACAATAATGTGATAGTTTCAGGTGAACAGTGAAGGGACTCAGCCATATATATATACATGTATCCTTTTTCTCACAAACTCCCTCCCATCCAGATTGCCACATAACATTGAACAGAATTCCATGTGCTGTACAGTAGGTCCTTGTTGAATACCAGCATATTCTATAACAGTTTTCTTATATCAAAACTTCTGAATTCTCAGTCCCTTAACATTTTACTCTGTTCTCAGAAAAAAATGGAGAAATTTGTTTGATTCTTCTACAGGATAGTGTATTTAAAACAGGGGACTATCTCCTGGAGTCCAAAAGAGAATACCATTCATGGGTACCAAAGAAGAGAGTAGGTGTGGCCAGAGAGTAGCTAGATCTATCAGGTATCAGAAGTTGGCATATAGGATGAATATGGAATGAGTGGCTTGATGCTATGAAAATGATTCCAAGTACTGAGTTGGGAATCAAATGTGGGAGAATATCATGAATGATTGCCTAGAAGAGATTAAAAAAAATTTTTAATACAATTGTTAAAGGCTCTACTCCATTTACAATTATTACAAAAATATTCGCTATATTCCTTGTGTTGCATTATATATCCTTGTAAGCTTGTTTTACATATTAGTTTGTACCTTTTAATCCCTTTCCTTACCCCTATATTGCTCCTCTACCACTATTTGTAGTCACTAGTTTGTTCTATCTCTGAATTTGCTTCTTTTCTGTTATACTTATTAGTTTATTGCATGTTTTAGATCCCACATATAATTGATATTATACAGTATTTGTCTTTCGTTAGCTGACTTATTTCACTTAGCATAGTGCCCTCCAATTCCATCTGTGTTGGCTATAAATGGCAAAATTTCATTCTTTTTATGGCTGAGTAATATTCCAGTATATCTGTTCATTTGTTGATGGGCACTTGGGTTGCTTCCATATCTTGACAATTTTAAATAATACTGCTATGAACATTGGGATGCATGTATCTTTTTGAGTTAGTTTTTTTTCTTTAGATAAATACCAAGAAGTGGAATTACTGGGTCATATGGTAGTTCTATTCTCTAATACCATATACAAAACTAAACTCCAAATAGATTAAAGACCTAAATGTAAGACCAGATACTATAAAACTCCTAGAAGAAAACATAAGCTTTTTGACATAAATTGCAGTAATCTTTTTTGGATCTGTCTCCTAAAGTAAAAAAAATTAAAGCAAAAATAAACAACGGGCCTAATTAAACTTGAATGCCTTTGTACAACACACAAAACCACCAACAAAATGAAAAGACAACTTACTGAATGGGAGAAGATATTTGCAAATGATATGACCAAATGCCAAATGCCGTGATCAATATTGGGGCTTCCCACATGGCTCAGTGGGTAAAGAATCTGTCTACGATGCAGGAGACACAGGAGACATGGGTTTGATTCCTGGGTTGGGAAGGTTGCCTGGAGGAGGGCATGGCAACCCACTCCAATATTCTTGCCTGGAGAATCCCATGGACAGAGGAGCCTGGTCGGCTACAGTCCATAGAGTCACAAGAGCTGGATGTGACTGAAGCGACGGCATGAACTCAAGCATGATCAATATTTGCCAAATAATATGACCAATATAATATGACTAATTATATGACCAACTTATATATGTTGGATATTATATAAATGCATAGTATATGTAACATATATAAATAGCTCATACAACTCAACATCAAAAAAAAGAAAACTCAGTTAAAAAATGGGCCAAAGAGGGAGTGCGAATGGACAAGATGCACATGAAAAGATGTTCAACACTGCTAATCATCGGGGAAATGCGAATCAAAACCACAATAAGATATCAGCTCACACCAGTCAGAACGGCTATCAGAAAGAACACAAATGACAAACAAAGAAAGGGGACGACACCCTCTCCAACGTTTGTTATTTGCGTTCTCTCTGATAGCCGTTCTGACAAGTGTGGGGCGATGTGTAAATTGGCGGGGATATGAATTGAGGGAATGTAAATTGGTGCTCGGAGAAGGCAATGGCACCCCACTCCAGTACTCTTGCCTGGAAAATCCCATGGATGGAGGAGCCTGGTGGGCTACAGTCCATGGGGTCGCTAAGAGTCGGACACGACTGAGCGACTTCACTTTCACTTTTCCCTTTCATGCACTGGAGAAGGAAATGGCAACCCCCTCCAGTATTCTTGCCTGGAGAAGATGGCGGAGCCTGGTGGGCTGCCGTCTATGGGGTCGCACAGAGTCGGACACGACTGAAGCGACTTAGCAGCAGCAGCAGCAGCAGCAGCAGCAAATTGGTGCTGCCACTGTGGGAAACAGTATAGAGGCTTATCAAACAAAATTCTTAAAGCAATATTTTAAAAAACTGTGGTCTATTTATAAACTTTGACAAACTGAGGCTTGATATGTTGGTGAGAGCTCAATTTAAACACCTCTCCATTATTCTGTTGAGACCCTATTCTGGTTCTACCAGGCTCCAGCATGTGATGAATTTTAAGACAGGTCTTGGGTACAGGATGATGTTATCCTTGGTAAGAGTAAGACACATGGGCACATCTGACTACAAAATTGATTGGAGATTGTAGCCCCTCTGTGAGAAGTTGCATCCTGGTAACAACTCTGTGTTATGGACAGGAGACCATACTTTTTTGGTGTTCAGCAAATATCTTTACCACAACTGTTATGTTACTAAGGTAGCACTGCTGAAGAATCAAAAAAGAATAATTTCTTTTGGAAAATAAAGTTTTAATGTCAAATAATGACAACAGTTCTGAAGTCATGAATCATGTGTCCAGTCTCAGAATGATTTTGAGACAAAGAAACAAAACCCCTCACCCACAATAAATACAGAGCATCTCTACGTCTCTTCCCTTCACTCGGTTTCTGTTCCAAATTAGATGGACCATGTCATGACTCAAACAGTATTCCTTCTTTTGCTTTTCTCTTCCGTTTTAAATCAGTGTACACCGATCTTCCATCTGGACAAGAAGTAAGCAAAGACTGTGCAGAACAAAAGTAAGAAATCCTATAAAATATGTGTGTAGTATATTAAATACAATGGAATTTGATATACTGTGCTTAGTTGCTCAGTCATGTCTGACTCTTTGTGACCCCATGGACTGTTAGCCCGCCAAACTCCTCTGTTCATGGGGATTCTCCAGGCAAGAATACTGGAGTGGGTTGCCATGCCTTCCTCCAGGGGATCTTCCCAACCCAGGCATCGAACCCAGGGCTCCTGCATTGCAGGCAGATTCTTTACCATCTGAGCCACCAGGAAGTATATTAAATAGAATGGAACTTACTCTAATTCTATTTGGAGTTGTGCTTTTAGATACTGCACTGATAGGCTTCAAATCTGCCCCACCATGCCATTTACGACTTCGATTGATGACTCCCTTTTTAGGAGGCAAGCCAAATCAGTACCCTAGTTTTCTTCTCTACTGGTCAGAGCAAGAGTTCTAATGTGCCATATAGCCAAATTCTTCTAGGTTATCCTGTGTGGTGCAAGTCTGAGGAAGCAGCTCTTAAGTGCAGATTGAATCTTCCCTATTTATCTGATAGAGGTAACAGTCTAGTCCCAGAGGTGGGGACCAGGATATAGATCAGAAAAATCACAAAATTACGATTGTGAACGTATGGAGAAAGCCTAGTGGGCTGAACAGAAAGCCTAAGGTTAGTGGAAATCAGGCACACCACTAACCCTGGGTAGTTTAAACTGGCCTAAGGACAGCAAAAATTAACCCCAAGATCCTACCAGCCAGCAGAGCTAAACCTTCTAACGAAAGCATGGCCTGTCCAAGCTGGCGCTGGGGAAGAACACACAGGGTGGTGCCTGGAGAATGAAGGTCTTTAAAGGCATCAATTAACATTGTAGGAATTGCTTAACATAATGCCAAATAATTTTGACATAGTTGAGATCTTTATCTTTCATGAAATTCTATACAACCAGGTTAGAGTAACACAAAGAAACAAAAAGTGTCAAACTCAAACAAAGCTTGGGTGCAAGATAAGTTGCTTGGTTGAATTGTTGAACATTTCAACAATTCTTACAACTACTGGTTGTGTACAGACAAAGCCTGAGAGAACTCTGCTAATGCTTCTCTAAGATGTAGACGCTCTAAGATAAAGACCCAAAGATAACTGTAATC
This sequence comes from Okapia johnstoni, assembly GCA_024291935.2. Classification (NCBI taxonomy): domain Eukaryota; kingdom Metazoa; phylum Chordata; class Mammalia; order Artiodactyla; family Giraffidae; genus Okapia; species Okapia johnstoni. Next base: position 32,163,948 of record CM044308.1, on the reverse strand, counting down.
TTTGACATAAGAGAGGAAAGATTAGTTTCTTCCCCTTCCCAAATGAATAGGCTGATTAATCATATCTTAGCATTATGGTGGAAGTCCTCATAAATATAAGGCCATTTTTAAAATTGTCATCTGAGTGTATATAACTGATAATTGCACATTTACCTTTATATCTTTATATCATTTTTAATTGTTATTGCAACTAGATCCCAATCTATTTGATGTACTATATACACCTTCTAGCATTTCTTACTTTTGTTTTGGATAGGCTTTGCTTAGCTTCTTGCCAACTACAGAAATAAAATTAATCTTTATTCCATCATTTTATACTTCTGCTCAAACTTTCTTCTCCAGTTTGTTGATATACTATTTATAGAAGCATCACCAAACAACACACATATGTTTTCACCCAATTACATTTTTCTGAGATGTTAGAAATGCTAACAGTAAATGCAAGTAAGTTGAATTTTTATGTCTTCAAGTTATTTTAGTTCTCAGGGATTCAGTATGAAAAATTATGTTTAATTTATTCATTTATCTACTCACCGTGTTCCCCCATAGGATTTAAGCGAACGCTTAGCTTTATAAATGACCTAGTGCTTTATGCTTTTTTGATATGCTTGCCTCTATTTAGCAAACATTTAACATTTTTAGACACACTGACATTTCCTGATGGAATTAGTGATCCCTTGCTTATTGTGGAGTAAATGCTCTATATGCCTAACATTCAGAGTACACCAGTATTTACAAAAAGGTGCATAGATGTGTGGACTTGTTTGTTTAGTTGCTAAGTCATGTCTAGCTCTTTGCAATCCCATGGACTGTAGCACACCAGGATCCTCTGTTCATGAGATTTCCCCAGCAAGAGTATTGGACTGGGATACCATTTCCTTCTCCAGATCTTTCTGACCCAGGCACTGAACCTGCATCTCCTGCATTATCCGGCAGATTCTTTACACTGAGCCACTTGGGAAGCCACAGATGTATATACAGATATATGTTAATAAGACAGGTATTACTCATGTTACAAAGGGGGAGGGCACCAATTTAAGATACATGGGTTTTACTTTCTCCATTTAAAATGATAAAAAGTGAATTAGTATACCACAACATTATGTATGGTCTTACATAAATTTTTTAATGTCCTAAATCTTATCATTAGTTAGTGCAGATAATGAAATAAGCAAAATCAAAAACTGATGCATAGATGAATTAATTATGTTATTCTAGAGTAAAATCTACCCAACTTGGCAGTGGTTTGTGTTTAGGTTGCAAGGAAATGGCATAATTGAAAACCTCTGGTGAGTTTATTTTTAGGAATTCTTCATCATTCATGTCTCTAAAGAAATCTGATGGAAGATTCTAAGTATTATTGTCACTGCTATTTACTACAATGTCTTTTAAAATCTGCTTCTTTAACTTAACTGTCTGTGGTGGACATATTTCCATTTTGCAAGACAGAATCTAAATGGTAGTTTTAAAAAAACTATTTTACAATTATTTTAGGTTTACAGATTGCAAAGGTAGTACACAGTTCCCATATATCCTGTACTGAATTTCCTCTATGGTTTATATCTGACATTATAATCCATGATTTATTTAGACTTCTTTAGCTTTTATCTAATGCTTTTTTGTCTATTCCAAGATCCTACAGGATCCTACATCACCTTATCATGTCTCTTTAGGTTCCTCTTGGCTATGTTAGTGACTTCCCTTGTTTTTGGTGATCTTGACAGTCATCAGAAGTACTGGTCTTGTATTTGCTAGAATGTTGGAATTTGTCTATTTTTCTTACTAATAGACTGGAATTAGGCTTTTTGAGAGGAATAAAACAGAAGTCAAATGCAATTCCTATCTCATCAAGGGTACCGCATACCCACATAACTTGTCACCTTGATTTCCTGGCTGAGGTAGTATTTGTTAGGTTTCTCCACTGCAAAGTTACTCTTCTCCCCCTTTTCGTATTGTAACCTTCAGAAGGAAGTCACCATGGGCAGCATACACATAAGGAGCAGGGAATTGTCCTCTCTCTTCTAGAGAGTAAAGTATCTGTTGTGTATCTACATAAATTATTCACAGCAATTCTACACAGGTGATTTGTCCATTCTTCCCCATTTATGTATTTATTCAATTGTTTGTTTATACCAGTATGAATTCATGGATATTTATTTTATCCTTTGGGTCATAATCCAGTATGATTTTACTCTTTTTGTTGCTGAGAAGCTCATCTTGTATATTTCCTGCCCCATTCCTAGAATTACCCATTTCTCCAAGAAACTCTGGTTGTTTTTATAGAGAAATGGTATGAGAACCCAAGATATGGGTACTATCATATTCTCATTGCTACTAGGGTGTCATTTCTTTCAGATCATCTGAGCTGACAAAGCAAAATATATGTGTGTATACACACGTATCTATAAATGGTTGCTGTATGTAACCACATGTTTTCAGAGTAAGCTAAATAAGAACTCATACTGATTTCTAGAACTTTAATTCATTACTACATGACTCATTCTAGCCTCTCTCATTACATGTCTATAACCTTCCACTCCAGCCCTGAGAAAACTTACTCCCGCCATTGCCATTCATTTCATTGTGAATTCCACTATACATTTGTAAGCAATTAATAAATCTAAGGAGACCAGAGGGGAAGTTCTCAGGCCCTGGACTATCTTTGCAGGATAAATATCTGGCTGTCTGTTTATTTCAGGTCAACACATTGTGGATTGTGGTTTCAGAGTTATTAGCAGGTACCCCCCATGGGGAAAATTCCTCAGCTCAAGAACAATGCTTATGTACAATTCCTTGCCTTTAGTCTTGTCAGTGGTAAATATTTACTTACTGGGAGGTTTGTAAGCAAAGTGTTGCATATGTGGTTTGGTTTCTTTCTACTGTTTAATGTGAGAGGAGAGAGAGAAATTGAAAGAATTGCTAAGCAAAAAGGAACTAGAACTTAAAGGTTGGAAAAAATCTCAGAAAATGAGGAAGCAGGTTCTGGAGAGAACACCAAGAGTGTGGCTAGACGATCACTCCATAAAGAAATTACCTGTAATTCTAATCAACAATCTCAGCAGAAGCCAGAAATAGAGATGGGATTATTATACAACAGAGACACTGCTAGTTTGAATTGAAGGGGACAAACTTAGGAAGAAATAAAGGATGATTTTGAGACTTCTGGTATTCTCCAGGATGGTACAGAGTAGGGTCATCCAACTGCCAGCATGCTATATCCTGCAAGAGAAGAGAAAAAAAAATCCTAAAGGCAATTCAGAAATCATCGGGGCTACCACCTATACCACAGGCCCAAGACCAAGGCCATTTCCTCTCCTTAGTTTTAAAGGGGGCAGCCCATTCCTTTGGTTTCAACAGCCAGGTCTGCAAAGAGCTGAAGCAGGTGGGGTCACTTCCTTAGGGCTCTGGGAATGACGCTGCCAGCCCCATGGTCCTGGGTGGCAAATCACTGAAACAAAGAGGATTATTCTGAAGTCTTAAGATCTGTTGGAATTTGCTTTGCTAGGTTTTGGACTTCCTTGGGGCCCATATCCCCTTTCTTCTTTCCTATTTCTACCTTTTGGGATGGAAATGCCTATCCTATGCCTGTGCTACCATGGTATCTTAGTGTGTAACTTGGCTGGTTTCACAAGTTTGCTGTTGGAGAGGAATTGTGTCTCAGGATGAATCCTACCTTAAGTTCACCCAAATGTGATTTAGGTGATAGAGAGATGGTACTCTGGACTGGAAATTGATGCTGGAATATATTGAGACTTGGGGTGTGTGGTTTGGGATGAATGTATTTTGCTTTGTGAGAAGCACATGAAATTTGGGGAGCCAGAATGTTATGGTATAAATTGTGTCCTGTAAAAATTTTTATGTTATAGCCGTAACCTCCTTCCTGATTTGGAAATAGAGCCTTTAGGGAGGTAATTTATGTTAAATATGGTCATAAGTTTAGGACCCTTGTCGATAGGATTGATGGCTTTATAAGAGGAGAAAGAGACACCAGGGAGCTCTCTTTCTGTCTCCACAAGGACACACAGAAGAAGGACCATGTGAGGACCAGCAAGCAGGTGGCTCTCTTCAAGCCAGGAAGAGGATTCTTATCAAAAATGGGGTTCTATTTGGTTCTTTCTTATGATTTCTTTCTTTTTGTTGAACTTTTTTCATGTATTGTTTTTCTGACTTCATTGAGTTGCCTATCTGTGTTCTCTGGAGGCTAATTGAATTACTTAAAAGTAATTATAATTATTTATAATAATTATAAATTATAATTTATAATCAAATAAAAATAATTTGAATCATTTGTTAATTCATAAATCTCCATTTAAGGAGGTTGGTTACTGCAAATTTATTGTGTCCCTTTAGTAGTTTCATATTTCCCTAGTTTTTTGTGTTCCTGGTAGTCTTGCATTGGTGTCTGCAGTACCTCTGTCAGTCTTTACATACTGGCTTCAGTAGGGAAAGACCTTCAGCGGTTGGTGGACCTGAGGATGCCGGCTGGGTGGGGTATGTGGTAGCATTGGGTCTGGGAGCATACAGGTTCTATAGGTGCTGGATTCAGGGAAATATGAGGGCACAAGTTCTGGGGGGCATGGAAATCACCTGGTTCAGAGGTACATGTGGGCACAAGGCCAGTTTCATGTGGGGGTTCTGGGTCCAGTGAGCATGTGTTGGCACCAAATTCCAAGGATCTGCTGGGTATCTGCTGGGTGGTAGTGCATGGCACTGGTGGTTGGTGCAGATATGATAGTTCTGGCTCAATTAAGATGTGGCAACTTGGGCTCATGGTAACTCCAGAAGCTGGGGTTCTCATCAGTGAAAACTGTGGGATTCCTCAGCAGCAAAGACCGTGGGAGTCCCTGACAGTGGAGCCTTCCTGTTCTCCTTTTTGAGCATGAGGGAACATGAGGCTGAAGGGACTTATCACTGAGCTATGCCAGTCCAGGGGATAGGGTGATATAATCAAAGTCATATGTTTCTTTTACTCTCTCCCGTATGGTTAACCTGGGTCTTTTTCTTCACTGGTCTCTGGAGCTCTCCCAGAGCTATTTTTGTCCAGGAAGTTTTTAAATCATTGTTAGGGTCAAGTTTGGGACCTCCTAGTCTATCATCTTGCTGATGTAATTCCACCTATTTTTTTCTATAGCTGGAAATGCTATGGGCAAGATACATTGCTGTATTGCCCTCACTGTAAAATTATTTCTCTACTCAGAGGTTATAGTATGTAGAAACTGTAATGATGAATAAGGAATTCTATTGCAATGAGCAAGGATTGTAAATTTGTATACAGAATACATATCTATTCCTGTGTCAAAAATGACTGCTACCTTCCTGATTGAAAGAGTTGTATTTCAGCCTTCTGGTTACCCTGGGGATAGTTCTACATCTGGTACTTAATTTTAACCTGTGCTTTTGGGAACTGGCCTTTGTCCCAGATCAATGGCTACTTTGTATACGTGCAAAGAGGAGAGTGAATGGACTGTGAAGGAATTTGAATCTCACTATGTTTCTAGAAGGGTAGGTGATTGTGAGGGGTGTTAGAAGAACTGGCCTCCCTTGTGAGACAATGGACAAAGAGAATCATTTAAAGTTTATGAACTCTGTGGATCATTTGAAAAATACCAGAAAGCATGTGGAGAGAAAAAAAAAAAAAATAAGGATGGTTCTATAAAGGCAAAGCATTTATCTATTGTTGGATGGATTTAAAAATCATGAAAAGACTCCCTAGGTTTTGAAAATAAGCATTTCCCAAAGCTACTATTTTACCTACATTTTAAATCTATGGCCTTTACTGCTAAAGAGATGGTTCACATAATTATATCTCTGAATGCAGGCATGAGCATCCACTGAGCATGGCTTGGAAATTGACAATTAGCAGTAAATCAAAGGATTCAGGCAGCCTAATGTTAACATCATCATTAAAATGAACAAGAAGATTACATTGATCAAATATGAAAAGAGTACTTAAAACATTGAATCTATGGGCTTTCCTGCAAATGATTATCTCAGAAGGCTATGTGATCATCTCTCCTTTTCAACTAATTGCCATTGCTGCATTGTAATTCAAGATTCAAAGTGTTAAAATAGCAGCTTGTTTAAAAGGAACTATGCTTTTTCTCTATCCAGTTTTCTTCGTTTTGATCTTAGACTCTAAGACTTTAAAGCATCTTAGAATCCTTAGGAAGAAACTCTTCAAAAAGAACTCTGGTGATACATCTTTGGTAATGTCAATGTACTTCAAATGACCTTTCACATAGGTCTTTAAAAACCTATGATATCATCCTTCCATCATCATTGTTATTTAACATTGCTCTTTTAATCTTGGCCAAGGCAATAAACAATGAGACAGAAATAAAGGACACATCATATAAGAAAGAGACCAAAAATTACCAGTTTCATTATAATATTATATAATACTCACATTCTGTAATATTCACAAATGAAGAAATTGATCACAAGGAGATCAGTTGGCTTGTACAAGGTTTAATAGCTCATTAGTAAAAAATCTGGGTTAATAGAGCTGGGTTCAGAAAGAAACAGTAGAGATAGACATTTTATAAGACATAGAAATGATATACAGAAGCAATAGTTTTAAGGCTAATCTTCAGGTATTTCTTAATTTTTCATTCAGTAAATTTTCTTTTGAATGCCTGCTTGTGAAGAAGTCACTGTGCTGGGCTCTGAGGAAGGCGAGGCAACCTCGGCTGATGCGCTCTCTCTCTGCTCTTGAGTTGCCTTCATTCTAGAGGTTTGCAGATGTTTAGTCAAATTAATTACTACTGTGATGAATAATTCCAGGCAGTAGGACAGAGTGCTAAAAGCACAGGAAAGAGGGGCACCTGAGTTTCTTTTGTGAACTAGAGTAAAAACACAAAGCATAATCGCTTAAGCATTTGGGGAATCCAGATTTGTATTTCTGTTTCTTTTTTTTTTTTTCCCACTTAATCGTTTTAAAAGAAAAGACTTTCCCAGTGGCTCAGATGGGAAAGAATCTGCCTGTAGTGCATGGAGATCAGGGTTCAATCCCTTGATTGGGAGGATCCCCTGGAGAAGGGAATGGCAACCCACTCCAGTATTTTTGCCTGGAGACAGAGGAGCCTGGCAGGCTATGATCTCTGGGATCACAAAGAGTTGGATAAGACTTTAAAATATAGGAAATGATATGCTGTTAGATTTATAAAATCATCGGTCATGAAGAAATATTGCACCATAAGTTTTCTAAACTATCATTGGGTAAACAGCGTGATATGAGAACAGAAAAGTGTGATTAAAAGTAGACTCCAGATTTATTAAACTTTGGACAAACAGGTTTGTTTTGTCACTGTTAGCTCTCTTAGGAATCACCTCCTAAGCCACTTTCCTTACATAGCAAGCAGGCTGCAGCCCATATGTCATGCTGAATCCTGGCCTCACTGTGTAAGCAGTCTATGACTACACATCGAAGTCAGATGCCAATTCCCAGGACCTGGCACAACCGCCCGTTCTGTTTCTGTGATAGTGCTCCTTGTTGTTTAGTTGCTAAATCGTGTCCAACTGTTTGCGACCACATGGACGGTAGCATGCCAGGCTTCCCTGTCCTTCACTATCTCCTGGACTTTGCTCAGATTCATGTCTGTTGAGTTGGGCAAGAGGCAAACATGCCTGAGAAATCAATGTAAGATGGATGGTATTTTATTCAGATTCCAATTACTTAATCACTGTCATTGAGGATCATGTTTTGGATTGTAAATAAGCAATATTTGAATAAATTCAGAATGACTCTACCTGTGATGGCACCAAGCCATCCATTCCTCTACTGATTCAGAAAAAGAAATGCTACTAACATGGATACCAAGATTTAGTAAACTTCCCAAAATAGTTAAAACATTTTGCAAAATTAATAATGACTGCTCTAATACTTCAAAGCATGCATACAACAAAGTATTGATGTACTCAGTTCAGTTCAGTCGCTCAGTCATGTCCGACTCTTTGCGACCCCATGAATTGCAGCACACCAGGCCTCTCTGTCCATCACCAACTCCCGGAGTCTACCCAAACCCATGTCCATCGAGTCGGTGATGCCATCCAACCATCTCATCCTCTGTCGTCCCCTTCTCCTCCTGCCCCCAATCCTACCCAGCATTAGGCTCTTTTCCAATGAGTCAGCTCTTCGCCCGAGGTGGCCAAAGTATTGGAGTTTCAGCTTCAACATCAGTCCTTCCAATGAACACCCAGGACTGATCTCCTTAGGATGGATTGATTGGATCTCCTTGCAGTCCAAGGGACTCTCAAGAGTCTTCTCCAACACCACAGTTCAAAAGCATCAATTCTGCTAGGGGCATGTTATTTTTAAAAGAAATTTTAACAGCAGCTTTTTTTTGTTTGTTTAAAAAGTGTCACGTAAATGAGAGGCAAGTGTCCTCAGAACACTGGATATGTGTGTAGTTTATTTGTTTAAATATCTAGACAGCTGACTTTTTTGGAGTTAGCTGTTTAGGTTATGAAAGTCACTAGATGGCAGTACCTACTAGTTAGTATGATATTACAGTTCAGATTCAGGTGCTTTTTAAATGCTAAAACAAAGGGCAGTAGGACATTGAGTTCATTCAGTGTCAATTCCAGATGACTATTTGGCATGGGGAGACAGGTTTCCAAAGGTAATACTGAAGCTGTGAAAAGATGTCAGAGTTATAGGAGTACTAGAAATTTCCAAATTTCCTACCAAGTAAGTCTTAGTGGGTAGAATAATACTTTGTATTTGTTTGGTGTGTTATAGTTTATAAAGGACTTTCAAAAGCATTTTTCTCATTTAATTCTCACATCAGCCTTGGGATTTAGGTAAGGGTGGTATGATTACCTTCCTCTTAACAAAAGACTACAGAGTCTCTTTAGGCCTGTAGTTTTAAAACACTAAGCCTCCTGGTAACATAGAATTGAGGTGTACTGTCTCTATACCACCTTGACAAAACTTCACTGTTCAATCTTTTCCTTCTCTTACTGAATTTGCTATGTGATTTGAATTTCATTATAGAAGGAACTATTTAAAATTTTTGTGACCTAGAAAAATAATTTGTTAGCTTTCCAAAATGCAGTTCTAGTCCTCTTTTAATTGAGGGATGTCTATTGAAGGAAGCTGACTGCATCTCTTTCCTTCTGGGCCAGCTCAAGTGAACTCAGCAGTTACTAAGTGCCTACCGTGAGCAAGGTAGCATTTTAGGTGCTCGTGGTGATAAGGTGAACAAGAGGTCCTTGAGCTGCTCATGATCCCTCCAAGGAAAGAAGCAGAAAAATATCTGACAATAACACAATGTGATAAGTGCAGTATTAACAGTTTGAGCAAAATGCTGAGGAGTGCAGAGGCCTGAACGATTAATTCTGCCTAGAGGGGAAGTTTCACTGAACTGACAACATGAAAGAGATGGAAAAAAAAAAATCAATGCTATGATTTTAAGTCTTTTATTCTGCCTTCAAGAAATACAGGGAAAGACAACATTCAGAAAACAAATACAGTCAGACGGGAAAAAAAAAAGATGTTTCATGACTTAAAGAATGAGAATCACCTAGTTTGGAAGTTGCTCCAGGGTAATTAAATGCATTCTGGAAACTATATTAACTATAAATGGAACCTTGTGACTTAAAATCCTTAGTGGCCCCTCAAAGAAATGATGTTTACATCACATTCATCATATTGAACCAAATGATGGGTGCTACCTGGGCACTTGGGTCCAGCTCTATAAGCCTAGCCTAGTGTGTGAGCCTGAATTCATGGTATGTGTGTGAGCTAAGACACTTCTGTCGTCTCTGAGTCTTTGCAACCCTGTGGACTATAGCTTGCCAGGCTCCTCTGTCCATGGGATTCTCCAGACAAGAATACTGGAGTAGGTTGCCATGCCTTCCTCCAGGGGATCGCACCCATGTCTCTTATGTCTCCAGCACTGGCAGGTGTGTTCTTTACCACTAGCACCACCTGGGAAGCCTACATTGGTGGTATACTGGTGAGTATTTATTAACTTGTTCCCCTAAGAACAAAACCATTGATTTATAACATTTGCTGATTTCTGTAGTGTAAATACACCCATTATGGTTAGTTTCAAATTACTAATATAATGTCACCAAATGCAGAGTTGGGAAATGCTGTACATAGTTGGCGGAGAAGGCAATGGCCCACCCCAGTACTCTTGCCTGGAAAATCCCATGGACGGAGGAGCCTGGTAGGCTACAGTCCATGGGGTCGCTAAGAGTCAGACACGACTGAGCGACTTCACTTTCACTTTTCCCTTTCATGCACTGGAGAAGGAAATGGCAACCCACTCCAGTATTCTTGCCTGGAGAATCCCAGGGACGGCAGAGCCTGGTGGGCTGCCGCCTATGGGGTCACATAGAGTCGGACACGACTGAAGCGACTTAGCAGCAGTAGCAGCAGTACATAGTTGGCGCTCATGAACCAACACAAGCTGATCTGAGCAGAGAAAGCCTGGAACCAAATAGCTAGACTCCTCCTCAGGGCATACGAAAAATCACTCAACAGGCGTTTTTTTTTTCCTGGCATTGCCACAAAAGACCTATGTAAACTCAGGTTATCACTTAATCTTTGCCGTTTGATAGGCTTAAAGTCTATTGGAGTAGGAAATGGCAAACCACTCCAATATGCTTACCTGGAAATTTCCATGGACAGAGGGGCCTGGAAGGCTACATTCCTTGGGGTCTCAAAGGTCAAACATAACAGCACACACACACACACAACACCCACACACATACAAAGTCTATTGAGCACTCTGTGTTAGGTGCTCTGTATAACGCTTTGCTGACATGTTTTAGATCATCTGCATAGCTCAGTCAGTAAAGCATCTGCCCGCAGTGAGGGAGACCTGGGTTCAATTCCTGGGTTGGAAAGATCCCCTGGAGAAGGAAATGGCAACCCACTCCAGTATTCTTTCCTGGAGAATCCCATGGACAGAGGAGCCTGGCAGGCTACAGTTGATGGGATTGTAAGAGTTGTTCATGACTTAGTGCCATCTTTCTTTCTTCCCAGTTTTAAAGGTAGACATGATTATGTTCATTTTACAGATGAGAAGCTGAAGCTCACAGGTATTAAGTGACTTCTTTCTCATAAAATAATTAGTATAAGAAATATGAAGTGCTGTGGAACTTGAAGGGCTATTGTCTTTTTAGTGTAAATTAGAATGCCATGCTCTGCTCTCACAATTTGAACTATTGGAAGATTTGGTTTGGGAATGATAGTTCCTGCATCTCTTTTACTTCTACATCCATTCTCATTCATTCTGTCAGTTGTACCATTTCTTGGGAATATGTGAAGTGTTGTCTAAAGACCAGTTTGTTGAAATATTTCCATTTCTTTGAAATGTCCTGAGAAGTTTAACTTTCACTGTTACTGCTCAAGAAATACTCATATTAAAACTGAAGTTTTAATTATATCATTTATTTTGGAACATTTATTCACTTAAAATTATGTTGCATTCAAAAAATAAAATGAGGGAGGTGGAGGGATGGAGTGGGAGTTTGGGATTAGCAGATGCAAACTATTATATATGTGTGTGTATGTATATATAATACATAAATAATAAGGCCCTACTGTATAGCACAGGGAACTATATTCAATCTCCTGGGGTAAACCATAATGGAAAATAATGTGTGTATATAAATAACTGAATCACTTTGTTGTACAGTACAAATTAATACATTATAAATCAACTATACTTCAATTAAATAAATTTGTAAAAATTGAAATACAAAACAAATGTTTCCCATCAGGTAACCCTCATTGTTAAAAAAGGCTACAGAAGTATAGAAAGAAGTAGAAATTCTGAATATTACAGAAAGACATAAAACATGGCAGTCACTCCTCTTCACATGTGTTTCTCCTGATAGATAATTCCTTTTCTGGGAAAGATAATTTTCTTTCTCAGTGTCTCTTTCTTTCATCTTTTATTGGAAAACAGAGCAGTTAGGGTATGTCTGCTGTGCTTAGCCTCTCTGTTGTATCTGACTCTTTGTGACCCCATGGACTGCAGCCTGCCAGGCTCCTCTATCTGTCTGGATTCTCCAGGCAAAAATACTGGAATGGATTGCTAGGCCCTCCTCCAGGGGATCTTCCCAACCCAGGGATCAAACCCAGGTCTCCTGCGTTGCAAGCAAATTCTTTACTGACTGAGCCACCAGAGAAGCCCAAGAATACTGGAATTGGTAGCATATCCCTTCTCTAGGGGATCTTCTCGACCAAGAAATCAAACTGGGGTCTCCTGAATTGCTGGAGACTCTTTACCAGTTGAGCTACCTGTCCGCTCTATTTTGTCATAGTGTATATATGACTTTTAGAGAATTCTAGAAAGTCCTTTGCTTTGACTGTGAAATGCAAGTCATTTTTTTTCTGCTTGTGACATGTCCCCAACATTTGATCATCAATAGCAGAATCATTTAATATTCATAACCAAGCCTGTTTTTATGAGTTGTAATAGATCTTTCTTCTAGGAATGAAACCTGGTGGTTCAATGGTTAGGACTCAGTGCTTTCACTGCTAAGGACCCAGGTTTGATCCCTGATCTGGGAACTAAAAACCCACAAGCTGAACAGCCATAAACACATATCCATACCATTTCTTCCTAAGGTATTACTTTTATTATGAATTAATTTGGAATAATTCATTACTGAAAAAAAAATCATCCTGCATTTGGTTTGTTTGCAGTGATTTGACTGAAAGAATCCTTAGTATTACTTATGACTTCCATAACCAGTCGATTATGCTATTCCTTCTGAATCTGAATAGGATGGCTTAAAGGCCCTGGGAGATCTAGCCTCAGTTACCTTTCTGATCCCTTCTCCTGCGGCTCTACTCTTCCTTCTTTTCTTTCCTAACCTTACTGATCTGCTTGCTTTCCTCGAGGATGCCTGATATGCCCATCTTCAGAGCACTTGTCCTCATTTTCCCTGTGTCTGGAGTGTTTTCCTCTCAGCTCTCAGGTCCTCTCCCCTCCTTCATTTCCTCACTCAGATGTAACCTCAGTGAGCCATTCCCTGTTTACTTTGTTTACAGTCATAATCCTCTCACTACAATGCTTATCCTACTCACTGCAGTGCTTTTTCCTGGTCATTTACCTGGCACAAAATTTTAGGAGCATTTGTGGTACAAGTGGATGAGCCTCTGGTCCCTTGCCCCAGTGTTTATCCCTGGAGTGACACAGTAGAGGCCAGATCGAATATCCTACATACAGAGCTGGACACTCCATAGGTGAGAGATCAGGAAAAAATATTTCTCTGCTTATAAAGGAAGAGGTTGTCCTTCTCAGAAAAGTAACGATGTCAAATTTTAACTTTAACCTTGGGCATGTAAATAAAAGCTCTCCATGGGCCAGATACTCCCTTGTGTCTCTGCTTTTCCAACCTAAGTCTATCTTCAGGTTCCTGGCCTTCATTCCTCCTGGAAATCTGAATGCTTAGGGAGATAGCCTTCAGTCTTCCTGGGAACCTGGGGCACCTCTAATAAGCTGTATCTGAGCAATTAACTAGACAGAATACTATGGATCTAATTCTCATGGTCTATGAGAAACCTCAGGAGGCTAAAATTCTTTTCAGCCAGACTGAGAAGTCTGGGGAAGTTTTATCCCACTTCAGAGCTGATGGTGAATGCAGGCTTCCAATGCCTTTCTCAAAGCTTGTTGCTGTGCTTTGTTGCTGATAGCCACACGTGCAAGTTCTGCCCAGGATATCTGGAAAAGTATGAATGATAATTTGTTTCCTGATCATGTTAAAATTATTGTTTAGAATTTTATAGCATAAACATAGAACCATGCTTCCTCTACAACTCATTGAAGGGTAATAACAATACTCCTAGATTGTAATGCCTCTAAATGTGGACTGCATCTCTGCCTTCCAGATTATGTCATCAGTGGGAAAAATAGGCAGAGGCCCTGTAGACTGAGTGAGAACTATCCTATTCACACTAGAATTGTTTGTCCTTTTTCTGGTATAGCTTAAGGCTGACCAGGGACACTGTAGCACAAGGTCACTACATAGATTACAGGCAAGAGAGAACATCCATCAGAAGGTTGGTTGCATTATGAAGCAAATGTCTGAAACCCTTCACAGTTGATGTGTGCAGCTACTCTTGGAGGACTGCTACAGAGAGGATGGGAAGTTGCCCTGGGTTCCAGCAGTAGGGGCTCTCAGGGTAAAGGAAGTCGACTGTTAGCACCACTGTACTTGCATTCTGCAAACCAAAGAGGGAAACTATGGTCAACAACAGCTGAAACATGGCAGAGTGAGAGAGAACTCATGGGACCACATGGAGGGCTCATGCCCAAATACGGTAGACCTGTGGTAGTTCAGAGCCCTGAACTTGTCCGGCGTGTGCTACAAGTGAGACTCAACATCCTGGCAGCCCAGTCTTGTGCGTGACTGTGAAAAAAACTCCATGCTGGCTAGTGAGAGTGTCCTACCAGCAGGTCGCTTCCTGAAATTGGGCCAAGGGGTCCCTGGATCACTCCATAGTAAATCTCATACACTGTGGTGGTGTGGCTTTAGAGTTGTACAGCATCCTGAAGGAGAAAAATGGGGACCAGTGACAACAAGTATCATGGTTTATATCAGCACCCTGATGGTTTTGCTGGTCCTGGCTCATCCCAGGTACTGAGAAACTTTGTTCATGTTGAGAAAGTTTACTTTTATCCTAGTCTATTGATAATTTTTATCATGAAGGGATGTTGAATTTTTGTCAGATGCTTTTTCATATTTATTGCAATGGCCACATGGCTTTTGTTCTCTATTGCATTGATATGGTTCAGTTCAGTCACTCAGTTGTGTCTGAATCTTTGCGACCCCATGGACTGCAACACACCAGGCCTCCCTGTCCATTACCAACTCATGAAGTTTACTGAAACTCATGTCCATTGAATTGGTGATACCATCCAACCATCCCATCTTCTGTCGTCCCCTTCTCCCCCCTTCAACCTTTCCAATGAGGTCTTTTCCAATGAGTCAGTTATTCGCATCAAGTGGCCAAAGTATTGGAGTTCAAGCTTCAGCCTCAGTCCTTCCAATGAATATTCAGGACTGATTCCTTTAGCATGGACTGGTTGGATCTCCTTGAGGTCCAAGGAACTCTCAAGAGTCTTGTCGAACACCAATTCAATTCAAAAGCATCAATTCTTCGGCGCTCAGCTTTTCTTATAGTCCAACTCTCATATCCATACATGACTAATGGAAAAACCAAAGCTTTGACTAGACAGACCTTTGTTGGCAAACTAATGTCTCTGCTTTTTAATATGCTGTTTAGATTGGTCATAACTTTCCTTCCAAGAATTGTCTTTTTATTTCATGGCTGTAGTCACCATCTGCAGTGATTTTGGAGCCCAAAAGAATAAAGTCTTTCACAGTTTCCATTGTTTCCCCATCTATTTGCCATGAAGTAATGAGACCAGATGCCATGATCTTCGTTTTCTGAATGTTGAGTTTTAAGCCAACTTTTTCACTCTCCTCTTTCACTTTCATCAAGAGGCTCTTTAGTTCTTCTTCACTTTCTGCCATAAGGGTGGTGTCATCTGCATATCTGAGGTTATTGATATTTTTCCCGGCAATCCTGATTCCAGCTTGTGCTTCATCCAGCCCAGCGTTTCTCATGATCTACTCTGCATATAAGTTAAATAAGCAGGGTGACAATATACAGCCTTGACATACTCCTTTCCTGATTTGGAACCAGTCTGTTGTTCCATATCCAGTTCTAACTGTTGCTGATATGGTATGTTACATTAATTGATTTTTCAATGTTAAACTAACCTTGGATAAATTCTACTGGGTCATGATTATATAATTCTTTTTATATATTGTTGGGTTTACTTTGATAGTATTCAGTTAAAGACTTTTGTATCTATCCTCATAATACACACTAGTTAATATTAGTCTGTAGTTTTCTTGTGATGCCTTTGGTATTGGCATTAGAAAGGAAGAAAGATAGCGCTAAGTCATGTCTGACTCTTGCGATCCCATGAACTGTAGCCTGCCATGCTCCTCTGTCCATGGGATTCTCCAGGAAAGAATACTGTAGTGGGTTGCCATTTCCTTCTCCAAGAGAAATTCCCAACCCAGGAATTAAACTCAGGTCTCCCACATTGCAGGCAGATACTTTAACAACTGAGTTACGTGGGAAGCCCTGGTATTGGCTTTGGTTTCTGGGTAATACTGGCATAATGGAATGAGTGAAGTGTTCCCTCTTCTATTGTTTAAAATAGAGTTTGCAAAGAATATTTCTTTAAATATTTGGTAGAATTTATCAGTGAAATCATCTGGAGCTGAGCTTTTGGGGGGGGGGAAGTTTTTATTAATGATTCAATCTTTTAACTCATTATACAACTTATAAATTGTTAAAAATTTCTTCTTTTATCATTTTTGGTGGTCTGTGCCTTTTTAAGAAATTAGATTAAAAGTAACCTTTAATCATTCTTTGGCATTGCCTTTCTTTGGGATTGGAATGAAAACTGACCTTTTCCAGTCCTGTGGCCACTGCTGAGTTTTCCAAATTTGCTAGCATATTGAGTGCAGCACTTTCAGAGCATCATCTTTTAGGATTTGAAATAGCTCAACTGGAATTCCACCACCTGCACTAGCTTTGTTCGTAGTGATGCTTTCTAAGGCCCACTTGACTTTACATTCCAGGATGTCTGGCTCTAGGTGAGTGATCACACCATTGTGATTGTCTGGGTCATGAAGATCTTTTTTGCATAGTTCTGTGTATTCTTGCTACCTCTTCTTAATATCTTCTGCTTCTGTTAGGTCCATACCATCTCTGTCCTTTATTGTGCCCATCTTTGCATGAAATGTTCCCTTGGTATCTCTAATTTTCTTGAAGAGATCTCTAGTCTTTCCTATTCTATTGTTTTCCACTATTTCTTAGCATTGATCACTAAGGAAGGCTTTCTTATCTCTCCTTGCTATTCTTTGGAACTCTGCATTCAGAGTATATGGGTATACTCTGAATGGGTATATCTTTCCATTTTTTCTTTAACTTTTGCCTTCTTCTTTTCACAGCTATTTGTAAGGACTCCTCAGACAACCATTTGCCTTTTTGCATTTCTTTTTCTTGGGGGTGGTATTGATCACTGCCTCCTGTACAGTGTCACAAACCTCTGTCCATAGTTCTTCAGGCACTCTGCATATCAGATCTAACCCCTTGAATCTATTTGTCACTTCCACTATATAATCGTAAGGGATTTGATTTAGGTCATACCTGAATGGTCTAGTGGTTTTCCCTAATTTCTTCATTTTAAGTCTAAATTTGGCAATAAGGAGTTCATGATCTGAGCCACAGTCAGCTCCTGGTTTTGTTTTTGCTGACTGTATAGAGATTTTCCATCTTTGGCTGCAAAGAATATAATCAATATGATTTTAGTGTTGACCAACAGGTGATGTCCCTGTGTAGATTCTTCTCTTGTGTTGTTGGAAGAGGGTGTTTGCTATGACCAGTGTGTTCTCTTGGCAAAACTCTGTTAGCCTTTGCCCTTCTTCATTCTGTACTCCAAGGCCAAACTTGCCTGTTAGTGCAGGTAGCTCTTGACTTCCTACTTTTGCATTCCAGTTCCCTATAATGAAAAGGGCATCTTTTTTGGGTGTTAGTTCTAGAAGGTCTTGTAGGTCTTCATAGAACCGTTCAACTTCAGCTTCTTCAGCCTTACTGGTTGGGGCATAGACTTGGATTACTGTGATACTGAATGATTTGCCTTGGAAACGAACAGACTTCATTCTGTCATTTTTGAGATTGCATCCAAGTACTGCATTTTGGACTCTTTTGTTGACTCTGATGGCTACTCCATTTCTTCTAAGGGATTCCTGCCTGCAGTAGTAAACATAATGTTCATCTGAGTTAAATTCACCCCTTCCAGTTCATTTTAGTTCACTGATTCCTAAAGTGTCAATGTTCACTCTTGTCATCTCCTGTTTGAGCACTTCCATTTTGCCTTGATTCATGGACCTAACATTCCAAGTTCCTATGCAATATTGCTCTTTATAGCATTGGACTTTACTTCCATCAGCAGTCACATCCACAACTGAGTGTTTTTGCTTTGGCTCCATCTCTTCATTCTTTCTGGAGTTATTTCTCCACTTATCTCCAGTAGCACATTGGGCATCTACCGACCTGAGAAGTTCATCTTTCAGGGTCCTATCTTTTTGCCTTTTCATACTGCCAAAGAATGCTCAAACTACTACACAGTTGCACTCATCTCACACGCTAGCAAAGTAATGCTCAAAATTCTTCAAGCCAGGCTTCAACAGTATGTGAACCGTGAACTTCCAGATATTCAAGTTGGATTTAGAAAAGTCAGAGGAACCAGAGATCAAATCGCCAACATCTGTTGAATCATCAAAAAAGTGAGAGAGTTCCAGAAAAACATCTGCTTCTTCTTTATTGACTATGACAAAGCCTTTGGCTGTATGGATCACACCAAACTGTGGAAAATTCTTAACAAGATGGGAATACTAGACCACCTGACCTGCCTCCTGAGAAATCTGTATGCAGGTCAAGAAGCAACAGTTAGAACTGAACATGGAACAACAGACTGGTTCCAAATTGGAAAAGGGGTACATCAAGGCTGTATATTGTCACCCTGCTTATTCAACTTATATGCAGAGTACATCACAAGAAATCCTGACTAGATGAAGCGCAAGGTGGAATCAAGATTGCCAGGAGAAATATCAATAAACTCAGATATGCAGATGACACCCTTATGGCAGAAAGTGAAGAAGAACTAATGAGCCTCTTGATGAAAGTGAAAGAGGAAAGTGAAAAAGTTGGCTTTAAACTCAACAATCAGAAAACAAAGATCATGGCATCTTGTCCCACCACTTCATGGCAAATAGATGGGGAAACAATGGAAACAATGACAGGCTTTATTTATTTTTTTGGCTCCAAAATCACTGCAGATGGTGACTGCAACCATGAAATTAAAGGACGCTTACTCCTTGGAAGAAAAGTTATGACCAACTTAGACAGCATATTAAAAACAGAGACATTACTTGCCCAAGAACAGTCTGTATAGTCAAAGCTTTGGTTTTTCCAGTAGTCCTGTATGCATGTGAGAGATGGACTATAGATAAAGCTGAGCACCAAAGAACTGATGCTTTGAACTGTGGTGTTGGAGAAGACTCTTGAGAGTCCCTTGAACTGCAAGGAGATCCAACCAGTCCAGTCTAAAGGAAGTCAGCCCTGAATATTCATTGGAAGGACTGATGCTGAAATGAAACTCCAATACTTTGGCCACGTGATACACAGAGCCCACTTATTGGAAAAGGCCCTGCCTGACACTGCAAAGATTGAAGGTAGAAGGATAAGGGGGCGACAGAGGATAAGATGGTTAAATAGCATAATTGACTCGATGGACATGAGTTTAAGTAAGCTTCAGGGGTTGGTGATGGACAGGGAGGCCTGGCGTGCTGCAGTCCTTAGGGTCGCAAAGAGTCGGATATGACTGAGCAACTGAACTGAACTGACTGAACCTTTAATCAAGGGGAGGCCGGCAGTTTGTTTTTCTTTTCCCAGTGTCTTAAGGTGGAATGCAAATACATTGGTTTGAGATCTTTCTTCTTTTGTCATTTTGTGAGTTAATTTTTGTTCATCTCAAATTACTTTCCAGTTTCCCTTGTGATTTTTATTTTGACCTATTGAGTGTTTAAGAATATGTTTTCTACCTTCCATGTAGATGTGAATTTTTCAAAAATCTTTAGCAGTTGGTGTCTAAATTCATTCCACAGTGATCAGAGAACACGTTTGTTTGTTTTCAATACTTCTAAATTTATTGAGGCTTATTTTATGGCCTAACATGTGGTCTCGTCTAGAGAATATTCAGTGTGCATTTGTAAAGAGTGATATGCTCTTGTTGCTGCGTGGAGTGTTTTATAAATGTCTATTAGGTCTAGACAGTTTATAGCGTTCGTCAAGTCTTCTGTTTCTTTATTGATCTACTTAGCTATTCTATTCATTATTGAAAGTGTGGTATTAAAGTCTCCAGCTACTATAAATCAGGGGCTTTCCAGGTGGTGCAGTGGTAAAGATCCCACCTGCTAATGCAGGAGACACAGAAGCCAGAAGTTTGATCCCTGGTTTGGGGAGATTCCCTGAAAGAGGAAATGACAACCCACTCCAGTATTCTTGCCTGGAAAATCCTATGGACAGAGGAGACTTGTGGGCTAAGAGTCAAATGCGACTGAGCACACAAGCACTACAGATGAATTTTCTGTGTCTTTAATTCTGTCAGATTTTGCTTTATATATTTTTGGAGGCTCTGTATGTATGTATGTATGTATGTATATATACATACATACAAATACATCCATGTATATACATATATATACACATATGTATGTATATATATTTCTAGTTGCTATGTCTTCCTCATGATTTAACCTCTTCATCATTACAAAATATCTTTCTTTATCTGCAGTAAATTTTTCAAATTTTAAAGTCTATGTTGTCAGATATTAGTATATATTTTACAGCTTGATTTGATTGTTGAATTTTTTCCCTCCTTTCATTTTCAGCCTGTTTGTATCTTTGAATTTCAGGTGTTTTTCTTGTAGACAGAATACAGTGTGTCTTGCTCTTTAGTCCAGCTTGATGACCTCCGCCTTTTGATTGGGTTGGCCAGTGTGTTCTCACTGAGTGTTATGGTTGACATAGTTGATTCACATCTATTACTTTATCTTCTGTTTTCTTTATGTCTTAAGTCTTTTTGGTTCCACAGTTTCTACCTCACTGCTTTCTTTTGTGTTGGGAGAATATTTTCTAGTGTAACATTTTAATCTATTTAATTATATTTCACAGTTTATCGTTGTTTTCTTAGTTTTGTTCTGGGGCAACCTAACTTGTCAGAATCTACTTCAAACTTATACCAACTTAATTCCAGTGAGATACAGAAATTGTACCTCTTTACAGCTCTATTCCCTCTTTTTTGTGCTATTATTATCACATATATTACATTTATGTATGCTATAGATTCAAGAGTACCTTCTTATAATTGTTACTTTGTATAATTGTATCATTTTTAAAGAAGTTGAGGGAGGAAAGGACAGCAAAAATATATTTACAGAGTTTGTTACGGTAACCTTTTTTTTTTTTTTTAACTCTTTCTGATTCTCTTCATTTGTTCCTATAGATTCAGGTTATCATTTGGTTACGTTTGCTCATGTCAGTACAGCTTTGTTCTCACACCGTTTTTGTGGTGTTATTGTCAATATATTTCTAAATGTTATAGTTCCATGACACAATTATATACATGCTGTTTATGTAATTGCTTTTGAAATCAACTAATGGAAGAAAGAAAAAGAAACATGCAGTTATACTATATTTTATAATTACATCATTACCTTATTGGCCTTTGTTTTTGTATATAGATTTGAATTGTTCTTTTGTTCCATTTGCTTTAAGCCTAAGCAATTTCTTTAGGCCTTCTTGTGGAGTGGTCCACTAGCAATAAATTCTTTCAGTTCTTGTTTACATGGGATAAGTTTATTTCATCTTCATTTCTGAATGTTAGTTTTGTTAGATATAGATACTTTGTGAATAGTTTTTTTTTTTTCTTTCAGCCCTTGAGATATAATATCCTCCTGCTTTTTGACTTCCATTGTTTCAAAGGTGAAATTGACTTTTAGTTTAGTGTGTGTGGGGGTGGGTGTGGGTGGGTGGGCGCGTGTGTGCACGTGTGCTCAGTCGCTTCAATCGTGTCTGACTCTTTGAGACCCCATGAACTTTAGCCTGCCAGGCTCCTCTGTCCATGGGAATCTCCAGGCAAGAATACTAGAGTGAGCTGCAGTGTCCTCCTCCAGCAACTCTTCCCAATCCGGGGATCAAACCCATGTCTCTTGCTTCTCCTGCACTGGCAGGCATGCTCTTTACCAGGGGATCAAGCCCATGTCTCTTGCTTCTCCTGCACTGGCAGGCATGCTCTTTACCACTAGCACCACCTGGGAAGCCCCGAGGGCTCCCTGTGTGTGACAGGTCTGTTTCTCCTGCTGCTTTCGGGTTCCTCTTTCTTGCTGCCTACTGCTATGATCTGTCTGGATATCGATCTCTTTCTTGGATGTATAGGTTAATGCTTTTCATGAAACTTGGCAATTTTTCAGTCATCATCTCTTCATTTGTTTAAGCTCTTACTCCTGCTCTCCTTTGACACTCTCATTGCACAGAGTTGGTGCATTTGATGTTGTCCTCTCATTCTGTGAGTCGGTTCATTGTTTTCATTCTTTTCGCCTCTATTCTTGAGACAGTTCTTCAAGTTTGTTGATTTATGTTCTTCTCTTATTATTTTTCTAATTCCTGATGAATCCTAAGACTTTTTATCCTTGCGTCTGTTAGCATCCTAAGCCTGATGTCATTGGAAATACAATGACTTATGGCATGGATTTTTCCCAGAAACTTTTCTTTTCCCAAATTTCTAATCTCCTAGGTCCTGGTAACTTCTCTCGTCATGATGTTAGCTTACATCTCACTGTGGCTACCTGGTTGGCCATAAAGTGGCCTGAGTGACCCTCTGAACTTGTACTTGGATCTCAGCTCTAAATGGAACCAAAATATGAAGAGAAAACACTTGGATCTGGGGCAAGGAAGCTTTCACCTTCTAAGAACTGGCACCATCATCAGCCTTAAATTTACCTGTAACCTTTGAGGGGGCTCCTTTTCCCAATAAAAACCAGATCTGGCTCACTCCATGCAGTTTATGACCCATCAAGACCACAGCACACTAGCATCTGGAAGTGTAAAACTCTGACTGTCCAGCCCCATCTCTGCCAAGATTATTGAGATAGTATAATTTTTGACATAGTAATTCATTTTCCCCTATATTTCCTTATTACTATTCTCTGCCTTCAAACAGCTGTCAGACTCTAAGCTTTGTCTGATGGGAGGTTTGTGGCATAGTAGAAAACAGAATTAACATGCAAAAATGGCTCTTTTTTAGAGCCATCTAACCCCTCTGAGGAGATTGTGGTAGGTCTTCACTGAAGGTGAGCAAGGGAACCTTGGAGGAGTAAGAATCTCCTTTAGTAAAAGAGTAATTCTTTGAGATTGGGATGGTGAAATTTCTGAGCTTCTTGAATGGCAGACCTGCATACCTCTCTTCTTTTCAGGACCCTCATGTAGGTGGTAGAGAGAAGAATGACTGTGTAATTCCCAGAGCCATTTGCTCTACACAGGGATGAGAGCAGTAGACTTGCAGAATTTGTGAGACAATGAAACAATGGAAATTTCCATGGTAATTAGCACAGATGCTTTACAATTGAATGAGTCTACAGAATGCCTTGATAATGATAAAACCATGAGGGTCATTACACTAAAATGACTGAGGTTAAATTTCAAGCCAGCCTAGCCAGTTGAGGATTCAAATATGAAATCAGTTTGGGTTATCCTTAGTAAACAGATTATTTCTTATTAACATCATAAGCTGAGATTTCTGTATAGTTTCTCAAATTCACCCATACATGCAGCTGTCCCTACAGTTTGGCATTCCTAAACAGTCTAGATTCAGATTTAGCAAGGATCTCAAGCCTTGTCAATATGAGACCTTGACTTACAGGTGAGTGAATGATTGTTGCTCAGTTGTGTCCAACTCTTTGAGACCCCATGGACATATCCTGCCAGGCTCCTTTGTCCGTGGAATTCTCCAGGCAAGAATACTGGAGTGGGTTGCCATTTCCTTCTCTTACAAGTGAAAGTGAAAGTCACTCAGTCCTGTCCTACTCTTTGCGACCTCATAGACTGTAGTCCTTGGAATTCTCCAGGCTGGAATACTGGAGTGGGTAGCTATTCCCTTCTCCAGGGAGTCTTCCCAATCCAGGGATCAAACCCAGGTCTCCCGCATTGCAGGCAAATTCTTTACCAGTTAAGTCACCAGGGAAGCCCAAGAATACTGGAGTGGGTAGGCTATCCCTTTTCCAGCAAGATCTTCCCAATCCATAAATCTAACCGGAATCTCCTGCATTGCAGGCCGATTCTTTACCAGCTGAGCTACAGGGAAGCCACAATCAAATTCATTGCAGTTGCAGGTGTCACCCCTAGAGGTCTCCCTAAAGCAGAAACATTACTTGAGGGGACTTGGTCTCCTACGGCCCTGATCCCTGAACCGGTACTCACTTTGGCCAGATAAGGTAGCTGCTGCTGCTGCTGCTAAGTCGCTTCACTGGTGTCCGACTCTGTGCGACCCCATAGGCGGCAGCCTACCAGGCTCCGCCGTCCCTGGGATTCTCCAGGCAAGAACACTGGAGTGGGTTGCCATTTCTTTCTGCAATGTATGAAAGTGAAAAGTGAAAGTGAAGGCATTCAGTCATGTCCGACTCTTCGCGACCCCATGGACTTGCCTTCTCCGAGATAAGGTAGAGTAGTGGTGTTAATTGATATTTGGGAAGATTAAAAGAGAAAGAAGAAATTTAAAAAGGTGAGGTGAGGATGAAGAAAATGAGAGAATGTGGATAAACGCCTACACCTAAACTGAATTTTAAACCCAGGACATCAGACTGTTTTATCCCATGCTACCCAGATCCTCTAATGTCTTTGCCTTTGCTCCCGGTGCATCTTTGGGAAGAGTGGGAGGAATTTTGAACACCCTCTGAAGTAGTAATGCCCAAAGTATTCGACCCTCTCCTTTACTAGACTATAAGCGAATGCAACCTGAAACCAGGTGTGGAGTTTATTCAGAGACATACTTGCAGTACCTACCACATTTTTGAACTTCCGAGGTGGCTCAGTGGTAAAAGAATCCACCTGCCAAGCAGGAGATGTGGGTTGGATCCCTGGGTTGGGAAGATCCCCTGGAGAAGAAAAGGGCAACCCACTCCAGTTTTCTTGCTTGGAAAATTCCGTGGACGGAGGAGCCTGGCAGGCTATAGTCCATGGAGTCACAAGAGTCAGAAATGACTTAGGAAGTAAGCAACACCAGCCACGTTTTTAGACATATAGTAGATACCTGAAATCTTGTTGAGTAAATGAAGGAGCCATATCTTCCATTGTTGTCATAACAGGGGGACAAGTTTCAGGAGCCGAATAAATAAGAGATGGTAAGAAGTAACCTGCCATAGTTTTCTAAGGGACCAGGGAAACTACTTTAGTCTTATGCCTTTTCTCCACATTTTCATGGAGACTCTGATGGAGTGTGGGTCTCCTGGGTTCAAGCCCTGGTCTTGCCACTGATGAACTTTGTGACTCTGTGCTCTCTGGACCTGAGTTTCTTCTGTAATAAATGATAATGATAATGGCATTGTAATACCTGTGGAAATATGTAATGAACTAAAAATATCCTGTAGTGTTAAGGTGATATTACCACAGATAATCAGGGATTCTTTCTCTATAGTTGAACTAAAAGACCTGATAAAACAAATATTTTTTAGGAGAATCTAAATATCCATTTGCATGGTACTTACACATACACACACATAAGCACACACACCAGCACAAGCATATATCCCATCCCCCACATCTCTTCATACCACACACACATCACAGCTCTGAAAACATTAAATTTCTTTCCATATGGCTGGCAACATCTGGTGATTAACAGTTAAATGAAATTAATGAGGCCTTCCAATTTTATTAGTTACATAGTCATCCATTGCAAGCAATAGCTTTTTCCAAAAGGTCTCTGGTTTCTAATTCCCTTAAGTTTCAAGTTTCCCTGGCTGACCTGGCTTTGAACTGTGTTTCTTTGTGTAGATAAAGGGAAAGTATTTGGCTCCCTGTAAAGGGCTAACCTTTTTCTATGCATCTCATTGCAACACTCATATCCGTCCCTGCTGTGCTTGCTGTAAATCACAGGCTCATCTGCTTTGATGTTTACTTCTTTTTATTTCTTTATTTCTTTTTTGTCTATAATACCAAGTATTCTACTTGTGTGTGTCTGTATTATGTATGACAAGCTTGTCCTATAGCGCATGCTAATGACTTGCTTAGCTATGGGCATTTCATTGTGGTAGCCTCAGGTTTAAATTGAGAAATAATTTATATTCCACAATGCCCTGGCAACATCCATTGCTACTAATATGGAAATAGTGTGGAATTGGACATTTTCTTGTGACATATTGCTTAATAAATTATAAACGTTATCCTATCAGATCTGACAGTGGTACATAAGTGACAATATAAATGACCATTTGCAATATCAGGTGGCTTATGGTTCAGCATGAATATTTATTATGATTTAATATAAATACTTAATATCCAGTATAAAAGGTTGTATATGTCATTACCAGTAGAATTAAAGGTGCTTTGGTGATTTTAACATTTAAAAGTCATAGATTTTAACAGCCTCACTAGGATTTTCATATTTTACATGATTGATTTTAAAGCGCCATAGGTTTCAAGAGGTGACTAGCAAACTCATTTCAATTGCATTGAACTACAAAAAAAATGAATCCTTAGACACCATCTGGCAACTTATCAAAACAGATAAGAACATTTTCACACTTACTGTTTCAAATGAAATGAATGCAACGTAAAAATTCTTGCTCTTAATAGATGAGGTAAAAATATGCTAATTATTTTTTCTTACTTTTAAAATTCTTCCTTTGCCATCAAACAATGAATCTTATTTAACAATTCCTAGCATCCAAGAACCTATTTTAAAATTCCCTAACTCATTACCACATTTGAGCAACTTGGCCATGGTTATGCCATCTGGGTGATGGCACTCTGAAATCTTTCTTTCTGGCTTCTTTTCATACACCATTCTGCAATTCCATTGTATTGAAAGCAGGAAGAAATTTGGCGGAGTTACAGGTCTCTCAAATCTTGGAATCTGACCAATTTTTGAATGATGAGAATGTGTTCGTGTGTGACTCAACATAATAAAAAAATAACAGCTGCAATATGTACAACACTTTATAAAGGACTTTTCACATTCAACATAATTGTAAATTCTTATAGCCATTCTGTGAAGCAGCTGTCAGTACTTTCATTTTCTTGGTGAAGGAATTTAAGCTCAGAGCCGTTGAATAAATTGATTGCAGTAAGAGGACAAGTAAACAGCAGTGCTGCAACTCAGTCATAGACCATTGGTTACATAGGTGATATTCTTTCCACTGCCTCATTTTTACCTTGTAATTTGGGATCATTAAAAAATATATATAGTGTTTATAATTACCTTGAGAGACTAAATGTTCTGGTAGTTACATTGAAAAGAGTCCCTGTGTCCATGTAAAAAAATGTTAAAAATATCCTGAGCCATTTGCCGTATGTTTTGAATTCTTGAGTTAGGCTTGCTGATCAGGAATTGCAGGAAGTGAAAGCATCTAGGGAAGGATGATAGTTTATCCTAGTTTGGAGGAGAGTGGGCACTTTGAATGAAGCAAGAGAAAAGAGATTAAAAAAAAAACTGCGAGGAGGTGATGCTCTGTAATTGTCCAAATTTGCTTTCTTAAACTGTGAAGACTGAATACACTGGTTAAGAACAGTATAAACTACAAATGGCAACTGGGCCTTTTAGCAATAATACTGTTAGGCAAAGAGAGGTCTAGAGAAAGAGAGTGAGTATTAAGATTTCTATCTTGTGGCAGGGATGCAGGTAGAAAAAAAATCAGATCTTTACAAAGAAAACAATAATTCTGCATCCACATTATTGTCCACTGAGGTTTGAATGCCAGTAGTTCTTGATGAGGTTATGAGCCAAGAAGGAGATAGCTTGGGAGATGATATATTAGTAATTTACTGTTAATTATCAAAACATTAGAGGCTTACCCTAACAATATTTGTTATTTCAAAGTTTCTGTGGGTCAAGAATTCTTGTGCAGCTTATCTGGGTGTTTCTGATTCAGGGTCTCTGACGAGACCATACTCGAGGTGTTGGCTGGAGCTGCAGTTATCTTGGTGCCTGACTGGGAGGGGGGATCTCCCCTCAAGATGGCTCATTCACATGGCTGTTGGCTGGAGGCCTCAGTTCCTTGCCACATGGGCCTTTCAAAAGTCTGCTTCAGTGTTTTCATGACATACAGTTGGCTTTCCCCAGAATGAGTAAGGAAATGGCAACTCACTCCAGTATTTTTGCCTGGAGAATTTCATGGACAGAGGAGCCTGATGGGCTATAGTCCACGGGACTGCAAAGAGTCGGACATGACTGAGCAACTAACAGAATCTAAGAGAGGACCAGGCAAAAAGTACAATGTCCTTTATGACCTAATCTGGGAAATCAGTCCCTGTCACTCCCACCGCATTCTGTCTGTTAGAATTCAGTCACTGAGTCTGGGTTGCACTCAAAAGTGAAAATTTCTAGGTCATGTCTGACTCTGCGACCCCATGGACTATGCAGTCCATGGAATTCTCCAGACTACAATACTGGTGTGGGTAACCTTTCCCTTCTCCAGGATATCTTCCCAACCCAGGGATCGAACCCAGGTCTCCCACATTTCAGGTGGATTCTTTACCAGTTGAGCCACAAGGGAAGTCCATGAATACTGGAGTGGGTAGCCTATCCCTTCTGCAGCAGATCTTCCCAACCCAGGAATCGAATCGGAGTCTCCTGCATTGCAGGTGAATTCTTTACTAGCTGAGCTATCAAGGAAGCCCGTCTTGTGGACATATTTGAAAACTGTTACAAATGGGTTAGACTGTGTGTGTGTGTGTGTGTGTGTGTGTGTGTGTGTGTGTGTGTGTGATTTTATGCTTAGAACTAGAAAAGGGACTTGAGACAGCACCGTGTCCCAAACTCTTTCTTGACAGATAAGAAAATTGAGATTGAGTTTCAATGATTTCACCAGAACTCATGACTGTTAGTGACAGAGAAAGACCCCTATTTATCTGGATCCTAGATTCTGGCTTTTTCCATTTCCAGATACATGAGTTTAAAATATATTTTAATCATTTAAATCTAATCCTCCTAGGCATTTTGAATAGCATAAAATTTTGCTAAATTAGTTTTAAGAAGGCCTAGAAAGCTTAATGACAAGTCTCCATGGTCAGAGAGCAAGGCTAATACAGTCAGAACAAGGAGCAACAAAACATCCCTTCTTGTATCTTCCATCAGCAAAAGATGTGTACAGTGAGGCTAACCATACAACACATGGTGCTGAGATAACAACCATAAGTCTTACCTCTTCTGTTGAAGCATTTGCTGACTTCATTACCCCAATCGGTAAAATCAGTGACCCCTTCCTCTGTGTTCTCACCTCTCATTCTTTTGTTTCAGGAACCCTAAAACTTCTTATCTCTTTTTACTTCTCTACTTCTTCTGCCTTCTAGAGCTTCGGTTCTGTCCACTCATCATGTATTACCAGTGCCTCACAGGATGATTGGTTCATAATAGGCACAGTGATAACACATAACAACAATGATAGTATTGTTTTATGAAATTACTGAGTGGATTTGTCATTTAAAAATAGTTGACATTAATCTAGCTCTTAAAAAGAGGCATGTTTTGTTTGTTTTAGGACTTTCTACTGTGTGATCACAGGCTCCACAACTTCCTAACTAGACTGCACATTTAAAAATTGTATGTATGTATTTTGGGCTTCACAAATGGTTCAGTGGTAAAGAATCTGCCTCCCAAATGCAGGAGATACAAGAGATGCATGTTTGATCCCTGGGTTGGGAAGATCTCCTGGAGGAGGAAATGGCAACCCACTTCAGTAATTTTGCCTGGATAGTTCCCATGGATAGAGAAGCCTAGTGGGCTATAGTCCATGGGGTCACAAAGATTTGGACATGACTGAGCAAGCATGCACAGACATGCATGTACGTATTTAGCTATAATTTATGTGTAATGTGTAAGCTTCAGGTATATAATATATTGATTTGATATTTTTCCATTGCAGTATGTATAACACTCCGGCTTGTCACATATTATCATTCTTTCAGAGGTGGGAAAAATTAAGATCTAGTCTCTTAGCAAGTTTAAGGTTTATAATACAGTTTTGCTGTCTATCAGACTACATATATTTTTAGAGTTTGGGACAAGTTCTCATATAGAAATCAAATAATAATTTTTAAATTAATTTGCTTCTCTGTTTGTGGCACCTCTGGCCCAGTTGGAAGTTAATAGATAGCAGGCATCTGACAGTGTCTTCTGGTGAATTTCTCTTGTGTAATTGGGAGACACAAAGTTTGTGTTAGAGAGGAATATGGCACTACTCCTGACCACCACTAGGTGTCCTCTGTCGGTTATTCTAGTCTGTTTCCAATACATTTTCCCTTGATTTCTATCCTTTTTTAAAAACAAAAAACTTCTGTAAGATTTCACAAACCAGATGTGTTTTGATGATTTTGTAAAAACATTATCACTCTTAGGAAAGGATGATAAAGGCACAATTAAAATTGTGAGCTAACCTAAATTAACTGAAAATGTATATGAAAATAATGAGAGATGTTCACATTCTGAAAAGAAATTTTGTGACTTATTAAAGCTTTTTTTAATGACATAGTTTTCCAAGCAGTTTCTCCAAATGGCTTTTGCTTTCTCCCTCTCTTAGCCAGTCTCTTTCCTCCCTACATTTATATATTTCTCTATCCATAGAGATAAAGTAAAAGGGCCATCACCATTTAAGCTGAACTGTGTCTATTTCATGTTCTTGGCTTTGAAAATTGTCTTTCATGCTATATGCTTTTCCAGAAATAGAAATAATTGGATACTGCTTTAAGTTAAAATGAAAGCACATCTAAGTATTTTATAAGAGCAAAGGATGATAAATTGACATAAGAGCTAGCTACTCATGGGCAAGTAATGTTAAGTAAGCACCTCAAAGTTATAAGTTTTCCACATTTCAGTGGGAACGATTTTAATTTATGGATTTAATATAGGATACCCCACTTCTCAGAGTCTCACCTAAATATTTATTGTAACCTCAAAATCGCATTGACTATCTTTGCCATCAACTCTATTATACCTCCTTCTATTTTTATTTCAGCCCTATAGTCTAATATAAAGATTTTGATTTCTATTAAATCCACAACTTCAACTTTTTTTTTTCCTGTTTCTTTATACCTTCCATTTTAAGATATACTTTTTCAGAATATGGTCTTCCCACTGTGTGGGGAACTTCTGTCCAGTTCTCCTTTTTAAACTTCCAGTCATTAGTTTTCTAATTCCAGAAATGTATACCATTAAATCACAAACAGCTTACAGAGAAAAGTTAATCATAGAATTGTATTTGTCATTATCCCTAAAGGCTAATGAACTTAATCAGTCATTTCTAATAATATTTGGATAATATAGAAATCTAATTTGGTATAGAGTGGCTCCAAAGTTGTATTTCATGTATCAGTTCAGTTCAATTCAGTTGCTCAGTCGCGTCCGACTCTTTGTGACCCCATGGACTGCAGCACGCCAGGCCTCCCTGTCCATCACCAACTCCTGGAGCCTACTCAAACTCATGTCCATTGAGTCAGTGATGCCATCAAACCATCTCATCCTTTGCTGTCCCCTTCTCCTCCTGCCTTTAATCTTTCCCAGCATCAGGGTCTTTTCCGATGAGTCAGCTCTTCGCATCAGGTGGCCAAAGTATTGGAGTTTCAGCTTCAATATCAGTCCTTCCAAAGAACACCCAGGACTGATCTCCTTTAGGATGGACTGGTTGGATCTCCTTGCAGTCCAAGGGACTCTCAAGAGTCTTCTCCAACACCACAGTTCAAAAGCATCAATTCTTTGACGCTCAGCTTTCTTTATAGTCCAACTCTCACATCATACATCACTACTGGAAAAACCATAGCCTTGACTAGACAGATCTTTGTTGGCAAAGTAACGTCTCTGCTTTTTAATATGCTGTCTAGGTTGATCATAACTTTTCTCCCAAGGAAATGTGTCTTTTAATTTCATGGCTGCAGTTAGCATCTGCAGTGATTCTGGAGCTCCAAAAAATAAAGTCAGCCACTGTTTCCACTGTTTCCCCATCTATTTGCCATGAAGTGATGAGACTGGATGCCATGATCTTAGTTTTCTGAATGTTGAGCTTTAAGCCAACCTTTTCATTTTTCTCTTTCACTTTCATCAAGAGGCTCTTGAGTTCCTCTTCACTTTCTGCCATAAGGGTAGTGTCATCTACGTATCTGAGGTTATTGATATTTCTCCCTGCAATCTTTCATGTATATAACTGGTCAAATAGAGCCATCAGTTACTTAGTAGGTGAAAACTTCTGAAGAGCTGCTAGCTAGAGAGCATAACATTCAGATTATTGTGGAAGAACAAAGATTTAGAAATTGCTAAGGAAGTTATCTATTTAAAGTGATACCTTTTTAAAAATGAAGAAGAAAAAACTACCAAGAAGCAATGGATCAAGAAGAGCAAATGATAGAATGCAGTTCCCATCCTAGGTCCAACATCTCAAAAGATGCTTTCAGAGGGTTCGAGCAGTCATAAGAAGCCACAAGAGCTAGGAAGATGAAAGTAGAAAGAGAGAAAAAGACTGTTATAAGTATGAGACTGTGAGAGATAGAGAGACACACATAGAGAATGATGATCCATTATAAAAACTCAGGACAACTCAGACAACATTAAAAAAAAAAAAAAAAAAAGAAAGCTCACAAAAGGTATTGTGTGTGTGTGCGTATTGGCGTTCATCTTTTTTCTTCATAGTCTCACACCTCCCTAAGGCAAAGATATTACAAGTTTGGGAGTGAAGAGAGTGATGTTGAAAGGAACAAAGACTGTATTTAATAAGTTACTAAGAAGATTTTTGGAGGAAATTTTTGTTGACTATGTGTGTTGCCCAACGTTTCCTTTGCATTTGGTGTTGACTTTGATTCTGAAAAACTAAGACATAAGAAGTTTACAAAAGAGAATTAGGAAAATTAACAGTGAGTCTGACTTCTAAGACTTTGAACTCAGATTTTAGGCGTTGAAAATAAAGGTGAAGAAAATGTTAAGATCTGAATCCCTTTTCTGCACAAATATCACTGGAATCTGGAATATACACTGTGGCCAGTTAGTCAGAAGTGACCTTCAACAGTATCGGGCAGTATGAAGGCCAAAAATAAGGAAAGACCCACCAGAGAACATTTCCTGGCCAACTTGCTTTTGAGCACTTTTTGAAATAAGGGACACAAGGAGAAGCAGAGAGAAGGATGAGATGCCTATGTTATGACCCCAAATGGATTATCTGATCCGAATAACAACATTTACAAAGTTCATGAGTTCACCCAACCAGTTTTCGAAGTAAATAACCGTATGCATAAAAATAGTAAGTAGATTTCACAGGATTTCTGAAGTGAAAAGAAAATAAGAGATCATCTGATCCAACTTCTGTCTTCCAATGTAATCCTTTTACTGTATCTTTGATAATGAAAACCACGTCTCCATTTGAATATTTCCATTCTGCATTAACTTTCTGTCTTCTGCCAGACTACCAGTTTCTATTTTGAGATGACTCCTGTTGTGAACAAGTTTAATCTTGGATTCTGCTACTCTGTATAACTCTTTGTCCTACCTTCCTTCTCTGCATACCATTTCCATTTAAGTATTTATACCATGTATAATGCCCTTCCCAAGCTCTTTATTTCCCACACTAAGCACTCTCGAATCATGCATGCGTTACCTTCATATTTTCATTTGTAGATTTCTCCTCATCTCTGGATTCTTCAGATTCACTTAGTTGAACACGAGAAATGAAAAAAAAAATGAGACTGCCATTGAGTTAGTAGAAAGCATTAAAGACTGAAATAATGATATTATGACAAAATTGGTTGAGAAAATCAAAGTGTCAACTAGATAGTAAATTATCATGTAAAATTATAGTTAGTATAGATAGCAAGCCACATCATAGATAATATTAAACCACCATTGGGAAGATTGATCTGACAGATTTGCATCTAGAACCAGGGGTTCAAGAATACCCAGAGAGGGAAGTGAACAAGGACTATTTGTCCAGACATCCAGAGTGAGGAGAGTGGGTGATGGAGGACACATTGTGAAACCTCCAGTAAATCAGTTCAGATTCAGGGATTACTTTTTTAAAATGGTGTGGGGGCATTAAAATTGTACAGAATAGATGTGGGAAATGATTCTGACTATCAGTTCTTTTTAACAAGGTAAATGTTTCTTTTTTTCTACATTTTGTAAATTATACACATGTGTTGAAAAACTCAAAATTAAAAAAAACTCAATGGAAATAGGAAAAATTACCAGGAATCACTCTACCATGAGAAAATCATAGTCACCATTTGGTGGTTATTTTCTTTAGCACATCTCTTTTTGCACACACGTGCACATACAGAAACATGAACCCATGATGTTACTCATGTGGGTCATATCAAAAACACTATTTTCTATGAACACTTTAATTTTTCAAACTTTTTTTCCTGAGCATCCCTCTTCGTCTTGTTTTCTATGTTTTTGTCCCCTCTTCCTTAGGTGATGTATGTTATAAACTTCATGTGTAACTTTCCATGTATATTTTCATGCTCAAGCTCATATATACATATGAGGGTTTTATGAAGGTAGCATTATATTATATACATGTTTCTGCAACTTGATGTTTTTCTTTAGATTCCTCCAGTTCACTTGGTGGGGTTGTAATCCATTCTTTTTTTAATGGTTGTATAATACCCCATGGTAGGAGTATATTACAATTGAACTATTCTCCTAGTGAATGATATTTGCTTTGTTTCATCCTTTTGCTATGATAAATGTGAATAATCATCTTTGTGTATTTAGCCTTACTCACTGACACTTTTATTACTGTTTCCCAGGAGTAATTTCCCAGGAGTGGAATTGCTTTCGGACATATACATTTAAAAATTTTTAATAGACACTGCCAGATGGCTTTTCCAAATGCCTGCAACAATTCACATTTCCACCTTTTTCCCCTATATCCCTGCCAGTAGTGGATGTTATTACTGTTGCATTTCTAGTAGTGATAGCAGGTATGACTATAATCTGCATTTTTTAAATTACTAGTAACTGCCTATTCATACCTTTGGTTGATTTTATTATATCCCTGAGTATTTGGATTTAAATAAAAGTAATGGTGGGTTCATGTCAATGTATGACAAAACAAATAAAAAAATAACAAATAAATAAATAAAAGTAATTTAATACATATTTTGCATCATTAGGAATATATGCCATATGTGAAGGAAAATAAAATTGTTAAATATGCTGTTTACAATAATCATTCCATGATTCTCTGATATCATTTAATCTTGAGGCAACTGGAGAGTCTATCAACATCCCAGAAGCAGGGGCAGACAGCCTTAAGGGAATGCATTCACTAGTAGAAAGCTGATGCTAAAATAGTGTCTGTTCTATGGGATACATATAAGTTTAAATATAATAAGTGTTTGGGTTAGAGGATTTAAAGATAAAAAGAAGCAACTGCACGGGTGGTAGGTGAATATGGTTGGACTCAGCATGCCAACACAAAATGCCCAGATGCTGAGAGGGAGATCCATTGAACATTCCACAGAACTGGTTGCCATGAAGGGTCATTTGCAAAAGCTAAGGTGAGAAAATGCAGACATTCTGATGTAGAGAGTGTACATTTGTGCCAGAGGTGGCTTTTTCAAGGCCTACTTCTAGTCACCCCAATTTAAAGACAACACTTCTCAGTGTGCCTCTTGACAGCCTGAGTCTTGGGATGATCATCTGACTTCTCAACTCCAAGGAGGTACTGTTTTCCATTACCATGCAGATGGCTATTTGCAAAATAACTAGGATTTGTTTTGGGTCAAATGTTAGGCTGAGTTATCTTTATTCTGAACCTCTTATCAGTTCTCGAGTTAACAGTAAATTCTTACAGATTACTGAATTCATGTATTTTTGATTCAGTCCAAAAGTGAAGTTTTCAAAATCAGTTTGACCATCTGACTTCCACAACAGGGATAAAATGCCTTTGATACCACTATGGGAGCTCCTTAAGATTCCTTGAACTTCAGTAATTTAAATGTGTCTAAACATATTGATTTTATTGTGAGTATGACAAAGAGGCCTGGCGTGCTGCAATTCGTGGGGTTGCAAAGAGTCGGACACAACTGAGCAACTGAACTGAACTGAACTGATGACAGAATTTTAAGAGGGGAAATAAAAGTAAAGCAACTGTGAAAATAAATTGGATTTAAAAAGCAAAACCTCCTTCCTTACATTACACATTTTGACTGTAAGTTTGAAAATGTGCTTTCACATGCAGATCCCCTTGGTGAAGGGTAGAAAACACAGAAACAAGGCATTTAAGGAAATTGTCTGATGCATCGTTAGTGGACCACTAAGTTACACTACAGTCCACGGGGACACAGAGTCAGCCAGGACTGAGCACACACAGACACACACATGTGAGTTACACTGATACAAGCCTGCCCCCCCCCCCACACCCCAGGATGACAGACTTAAAAATAAAACACAATATGCTAGACATGCCAAGAGATTGTAAAATGGATTCTTCCAGCATGAGCTTATATGAGTAGAAACAGACCAGTTGAGAGAAAAGTTTCACTCAGTAAAGGAATAAATAAGGGAGTTGCGCCGGGTGTTGTTTTTCACCTTAAGCCGGGTGAGGACTCTACCCACAAAGGCTACCTTGAGGGGCAAAGTAGTACAGCACCCCTGGGGCTGAGGCGAAGGCAGTACCAGTGAGGCAGAGAATATTCTCACCAAAGCTGCTGAGAATCCCATTGCCAGAGGATAATATGTAAAGCAGGCTCTAATTCTTGCTTCCTCTGGGACAACAGCTGAGTTGGAAGTGACAGCTGATAAATGGGCCTTGGGCTACCAGGATAAAGCCCTTCCCCTAGGACCGGCCCCACTCTCCCACTTCTGACGTCTCAGCCTAGAGGAGTATAAACTGGGAGAATAGGAAACTAAATGAAGTCACTGTTTGGTGTCACCAGCAGAAAGGCCAGGGAAACCTGGCATGCTACAGTCCAGGTGGTTGCAAAGAGTCAGACATGTCTGAGCTACCGAAGAACAACCAGTGACTGACAGGAACTGTGAAGATTTTACTTGACTGCAAAGTTGCAGGAACAGTTCACACAGGACTGCCTTCACTTCTGACTACAGCGACAAATTTGAGGGCCCTAGGGCCACTTTCACTTCTGACTATCTGGCCACAAATCTGTGGGTCCCCAGGGACTCCCTCAGCTTTGATAATTCATTAGAACAGTGCACAAAACTCAGGAATGTGCCATACCTAAGATTACAGTTGTTGGGTGGTTTTTTTTTTAATAACAAAAGGATACAAGTTAGAGGCCACCAAAGGGGAGAGATACAGAGGGCAGACTTGGACCTGGGAGTTCCAAACGTGAAGGTGCTGTGTGCCCAGGGGCACGTTACTCTTCTGGCATTGGTGAGTGGCAGTAAACACAGGGTATTGACAACACAGAGAGCTCACCTCACTTTGGGGTCCAGGGGATTTGAATCACGGCTCTTGCGGTAGAGCTGGACCTCTGGCCCCTCCCTGCTGGAGGTCAGGCTGATGTCACCTGGCTCAGAGTTCCAACCTTCTAACCGTGGCTGTCTTTCTGGCTTGGCCATCCCGATCCTAAGACTATTGATGTGGCCTTGCCCACACTGAGTCATCTGGTTAGTATAAGCTATCAAGTGTGGTCCAGAAGCACACCATGAATATCAAAGATGCTTCGATCACCTGGGAAATTCCAGGGGATCTTTAAACCCTTGGAATCTCCCAGGAGTGAGGGGGTTGGGGGCTCGAAAGACTAGGCTTCTCTTTGCATGCATGCATGCACAGTTGCTTCAGTCGTTTCTGACTCTTTGCTACCCTATGAACTGTAGCCCACCAGGCTCCTCTGTCCATGGGATTCTCCAGGCAAGAATACTGGAGTGGGTTGCCTTACCCTTCTCCAGGGAACCTTCCTAACCCAGGAATGGAACCTGCCTCTTCTGCACTGCAGGTGGATTCTTTACCATTTGATCCACCAGGGAACCCCTGGACTTCTCTTTAAGTAAGATTAATTCTTCACTACACAGATGTTGTTATTTTAAAGCATGTCATATTGGAACAGCACTGCTTTTGTGAAATGTAACTAAAAGTGATTAAGAAATTCAAATATAGGGAAAGAGTTAGCCCAGTGAGAGGATGTGAAAAGTCAGTGGGAGGATGGATAGTTGCTTATGATTATTTACTCTTTTCTTTGGTTTATTTTGCTTTTTAACTTTCTAAACATTTATTTTATTGAAGTATAGTTGATTTACAATGTTGTGTTAATTTCTGGTATACAGCAAAGTGATTCAGTTTCATATATATGTTTTTCATATTTTTCCATTATAGTTTATTAGAGAATATTGGATATAGGTCCCTGTGCTGTACAGTAGGACCTTGTTTTCCTATCCATTCTATATATAATGGTTTGCATCTGCTAATCCCAAACTCTCAATTCATCCTTCCCCCAACCCCCTTCTCTTGTCCACCACAAATCTGTTCACTGTGTCTGTGAGTCTGTTTCTGTTTCGTACATAAGTTCATTTGTGTCACATTTTAGGTTCCACATGTAAGTACTATCATATGGTATTTGTCCTTCTCTTTCTTACTTACTTCACTTAGTATGATAATCTCTAGGTCCTTCCATGTTGCTTCAAATAGCATTACTTCATTCTTTTGTATGACTGAGTAGAATTCCTGTGTGTGTGTATGTGTGTGTGTGTGTATATATGTGTGTGTGTGTGTGTGTGTGTGTGTGTGTGTGTATATGTATATATATAGTATCTTCTTTATCCATTTATTTGTTGATGGGCATTTAGGTTGTTTTCATGTTTTGGCTATTGTAAATAGTGCTGCTATGAACATAAAGATGAACATATTTTTCATTTTATTATTTTCAAATTTATTTTATTGAAGTGGTTGATTTACAATGTTGTGTTAGTTTCTGGTTCACAGCAAAGTGATTCATTGAGGCACATATATATGTGTGTATGTGTGTGCAAATATATATATATCTTTTCTTTATCATGGTATTTTGATTACATACTCTTGATTGAGTTCACTCCTAAATACACCTGTTACCTAAGAAAGATGGGGATATTTTGAACCTGGGTTTATACAAAATAAAAGTCCAGTCCCTTTCCATTATGTCATGTGGTGATACTTTATGGTTTTCTACAGATAGGAAATTATAGTTTCAGTTTGAAGACTGAATAAAATTCTGTGTGCTGCATTTGTCATATCCATGATAGGAAACATTTTCCAGTACATCTTAATGTTTCATTATGTTAATTCATTATAGAACCTCACTATTGTGAAAACTTTATAAATAATTCATAGGATTTTCTTAAACTAGCAAGAAAAATTGGATTAACAATGTTTCAGTATAAACTACTTTAAAAGCTATTTTACTAAAATAAACTTTAAAAAGAGAATTGTATTAATAATGTGAAGGAGGCATGATATTGCTTTTGTCACTCTGCTTATAGCCTGAATATCAATATTATAGTACAAAAAAGTTGACTAAGTCAGAAAGCCAATTTGCAAAACAGTGCTAAAGAATTATGTTAGCAAATTCATTTCGTCATGTAAGAACATGGTAACAGACCGCTCCCATATGAAAAGCGTACTTTGTCTTCATGTAGGGAGGGTTGAGAAAGGGAAAGGTTGCTTTCATTTGATGTTTTCATATTTTGTTTCAGAAAAATCTTTGAGCCATTAATATTCATTTATGTTGGAAAATTTTGAGTGGTTTTTTAATTAGTCATTTTAATACATAATTACCCAACATCATGTTTTCTCCTTTAGATACGATTTTGACATTTGAAAGTAAAAGTTGTTAAAGTATGAATTTCGTATTAGAAAATAGAGGGGAGTTCTTATGTCTTTTGCTGGCTTATTCAATAATAGGATACTTGAAGCTATGTCTTTAACTGATCCGGGAAATGCATTTATTTTAAAAAGAAAATCCCAAGGTTATTTTAATCTTCCCCGTTACTGCAAACTTCACCTGCCACTTCCTTTCTCACTTCTCACCTCCCCTGTCCTCACCCTCTACTTTTACATCAATTCCAGTGACTTGTGTCTACCCAAGTGTGCCTCGTCTGTGTGTTCCTGTGTAAGAATTGACATTCTCAGAGCACTTCCCGTTTATTCTCCTTTCTATTTAAAGTATTTACCTCTTCTTATTGGTGCAAATGGGTTAATTATCCATTCCAGATAATCATGTTTAAATTTTAAGAAGGATCTATCCTCTGAAAATAGTGGACCTCATCGAAATGCTAGAAACTTCATATACTAGTTGAATTTTTAATAGAACAGAATCACTGTTCCTGTGTGGAATGTACTTGATTGCCCGCTCATCTGAGCAGCTCTATGAGACAGAAGAGGCAAAGTTTAAAAAGCCGGGCACTGCCTTTATAGCTCCATCACTTATGAAATTTAAGCTTGTTATGCTTAATAAGGTTATCTACCTCATAGGTGTGTAGTAAGGATGAAATGAGATAATGTATGTAAAGTACTTCTCCTGGTGTCTCCCTCACAGTAAATGCTCAAGACATGTAAGCTATTATGATTATCATTATTCATGTTTTATCTGAAAGTGCTTGGAAATACTAATGAATAGAACAGAATTCATTCTTACTTTTTGCAAGTTCAAAAAACACCTTTGTTGGTCTGGTTCAACTAGCCAAGGTTAAATAATTACTAGATTGGTGCCACCGAAAGAAACACATGATTTGTGTTTTCTAGTCTGGCAGCCAGGGGTTTGGCTGCAGGGTTTTCTTATTAGCTGCAGCAAATTATGCTCTGCATAATAGGATGGGGCTGACTGCTGATTTGGATGCTTGGTGCATGCTTGCCAGCATGAAGGGAATCACACTGTTTTCTATCTAGTGAAAGGTAAAATTAGCTTTTGTATTGGAGCTTGCATTATAAAGAACAGCACAGCTATTCACCCTGCCTCTTATTCCTGGCATATGTTAAACAAGTATTTAAATATCTCTGTTTCTGGTCCCGGTGCAATTTTTAGTGTCTATTCTTTGCCCAGTTCAAATTAAAGAGTCATACAATTAACTTATAATGTAAATAGTGACTAATTATTTTCAGATAAATGTATGTACTGTGGTGACACAAATACAGTCATTGCAAATACCATGAACTATTTTAGTGACAGATATTCACTCTCTTCCTAATCTCATGGTAGTGAAACAGCTGAGTTCCCAGCCTTGCTTCCCTTTACTGAATCAATATATACTATTCCCAGAAAGGCACTTACACGTAAGTTGTTTTCCCCATTTAATTCTCCTATAAATGTGATAATGGCTGCCTTGAAAAATTGACTTAGAAACATATGAGAAAAGAGAAAATGTTTGAGAAATTTTCCTACTTTTCTGGCATGGACTTGACCATTAAAAATGAGTACAAGTGAGAAGTTTTGGGATTAGACATTAGGTCCTTAAGCCATTCTTTAGCCCTGTTGCCTGAGAGTATATCCTATTCCTAGTGAGCCCAGTAAAGCATATCTATTAAACCAGATGATGCCTTACCATTCAATAGCTATTTTCAAGTTAGTTGACTGATAGTTCTCTGACACTGATGAAATTCCTTACCAATAGAGCTCAGAACATGGTCTGACTTCTTGGGAGCTGTGATTCTTAGGAGCAGCAGCTCTCTTCAGAGCGGTTGTTAAATATTTCAGCTACTTTCAGAAAATCAGACTAAAACACAGTTCACTGTTCTTTAAGTAG
Organism: Okapia johnstoni; assembly: GCA_024291935.2. NCBI lineage: Eukaryota > Metazoa > Chordata > Mammalia > Artiodactyla > Giraffidae > Okapia > Okapia johnstoni. Next base: position 32,122,405 of record CM044308.1, on the reverse strand, counting down.
TGTAGGCTCTTTCCAGGCCTTCAGGGATATGAGATTTCTGTTTCTGTTGGGACCACAGCATTCCAAAAGGAGATTAAAATGCAACATATTATGTTATCATATGGCAAGGATGGGGACAGTTATTTCTTCCTTAAATAAGAATGTAGATGGAGGATAAAATGTAAGTAAGTCCATAAAAATAAAACTTTACTTCTGATAGAATGTTCCTAATATAATGAAACATACAAAATTAATGTTTTGGCACCATTGATAAATGGTTTAATTGTGAAAAACCTAATTGTAGCAGTCTAATGGAATACATTTATAACACCGGGTAGATAAAGCCATTGAGAGGTATGTCAGGTTTTCTCATCCTCATTTAGAAGGAAAACTTTTAACTCTTCTGGTGACTCTGATTCCATTCCAGCCCCCAGTAGATTATTGATTTTTAATTTTTTAAATGCCTTTTTTTTTTTTTTGCCTTGATATACTGACTCATGAAATTTTGCACTTATCTTTCCCTAAATTAGCCTCTTGGGCTTAAAACCTAACCAATGATTCCATTTCATTCCCATACCTTGTTCTCCTTACTATCGTGCTAAGAATTAGGAGGTAAGATGCAGATTTCTGGTTTCCTTTTCAAGAGTAGAAAGGGATAAACTGGTACTTATGCTAAAGCACCAGGAAGATATTGAGGGAGAAATAATTTGGTGTTCACTATTCATTTATTTTGTGAAGTGAAAGACCAGGTATCTACAACAGAAGCCTCAGAGTCAGAGAGATATGGTTCTAGCTCCAGCTCTGCTACTCACTACTCCATGACCAGGACAAGTTAGATAATTCTCCTAGATCTCACATTCTTCACATGAAAAGGAAATCTTTTCAACATTTTAGGATTCTGAGAGAAGTAAATGAGAGATTGTTGAAAAATGCATTACAAAGTACCTGCTCAATGAATTACTGTAATTGAAAAAACAAAATGTACCCTCTACCCCGAGCAAATGAAGCCCTTACCGATGAAGATAACAAAAATGAACGCCATGGCACTACAATCTCGTAATAGTGAATTAGAAAAACTATGCTGAGAATAAAGTGGAGGTGGGGCAGAATACATTGTCTTTCACATGATAGGCATGTAACGTTTCCCTTTTTAAATGAGTGAATAACCCGAGTAACAGATGAACCAAGTCTTGCAATGCTAACTAGCTACCCTCAATTTGTCAGAGAAGACTAATGTATTTCAGGCCCAGAATTCTGTAAACCAATTGATGTGCCTTGCTATTTCTGGCAAAATACTTAAAGTTTTTACTTTCCACAAAAATGCCAATTCCCAAAAGTGTCTGTGTAGTTTCTTCAGGCCATGAAGAATACGTTACTGCACACACTGGCCACTTACTCTACAGCTACAAAGAAAGTGAGGAAACCCCAGGGAAATCCCTTGGGCAGCTGAGAGGGAAGCCAAGCAATAGTGCAGCCATAGGTTTCCAAAAGGAATGAAAACAATTCACTTTTTAATTTCAAAAAAGAAAGAAAAGAAACGGCACTATGATTTTTATCTGAACTAACTGTGCAGGTTAATTTTGGTTGTAAGAAGAAATAGGTAAAGATGCAATACAACTGAAGACACAACAAAACTACCTCCACAAGCCCGTTTGTCTACATGTTGATTTTCAAAGGAATTTCTTCAGTGAGACTGGATTTGTCTTCACCAAATTTTGGTCCTCCTGTAGAGAACTTCTACTGCCTACCTAATTATCCGTTTACTCTCATAATAGCTCTCCTATTTTTGCTCAGTTGAAACAATTCTTTCATGCTGAACAACGTTTTTTTTTTTTTTTTTTATATATGATTTAATTCTATTGGCTTCTAATGTTAGGTTTGTGTAATATTCCTTATGAACAAAAGCATCATGCTGAAAGGGCAGAAGCCATCTAATGAGGATCCTTGAGCTGTAGCAGAACTTCTCCTCACTGCATGCTCTGCTCACTCCCGCCCTCCTTTGCACTCCTCAGGGGTTTCTGCCTCAGCTCCCTCTAAACTATTGGCTTTCATTACTTAAAGGGTCAAAGTGATGCCTCTTCTCATCACCTCCTGAACAGCTTCTGTTCTGTGGTTGAAGCTTTCATTTCTTTGAAGCCTCTGTGTACCATTTCCACTTGACCAACACCACAGGGAGTTGAATTATCAAAGAATCACTCCCTTCTGAGAATTCTTAAAGAAAAACCTCCCATTCTGAGATAAAATGACAGATACAATAAGTTTCCCGTTCACTCTGTAGGATACTAAACAACGTCAAATTGAATTCTCTGCTGTGCAAGGCTTAGAGTGGATTTTTTTCAGCTGTGGATGCACAGGGCCCTTCCACATAATGCCAATGGAGGCAAATTTCCCGATCCATTCTCGTGTCATCTCTGGACTCTTCTGAATGCCAGAGTGCCTTCTCTCTCTGTCCAGGACATTCCTGATCCATTCCCTGTGGTTCACCATCAATACACTCCAGTGCTCCCTGTCAGCAGGGTTAATATCTTATTAAAAAGGGCTGGAGGAAGGGTATGTCTTGTGATGTACCATACCATTTGTTAAAATAAACAAGTATTGAAACAAATGGCTGCAAAATGTTGCTTAGGTTTTTTTTTTTCCCTAGTACAGTGACTTATATTCTAATATAGTTTTGAAAAACAAAGAGGAAAAGACACTGATTTGTTCAGGGTTCATTCTATGTCAAATATTTGTGGTCTCCTTTAATCATCACCACATTCCTGTAAAATAGATGTTTGTGGGTCACACTTTACAGAGGAGAAAGGGGCTCCATGGCAGGGAAGAACTTGCCTGATGTCACACACTGGAAAGAGTCAATGCATAACCAAGTTTTCTGGACATTCCTCTTCTGTGCTCATTTAGGTGACTCTTCCCTCATAATAAAGTCATTCCAGGGGTAGAAAGATAATTCTATCTTATAAAATTCAAACATTATGAAACCAAATTCTTGGTTATGATCTGCAAATCTGAAAAGATAAGAACATGAAACCTATAGGTAAGAATGCTGTGTTCATTGTTCTGTTAAGAATAGAATAAAAGTCAAGGACTCAGACCAAAGAGTAAAGTTGATTTTGTTTTCAGAACATTTCAGTGCAAATTGGGTTAAATAATGAATGAGAATCAGCTCTTTGGTATTTTCTTAGGAAATATGAGCACCTATTTAATATTTTGAAAATGAAGTGAAAGTGAAGTCGCTTAGTCGTGTCCGACTCTTTGCAACCCCATGGACTGTATCCTACCAGGCTTCTCCATCCATGGGATTTTCTGGGCAGGAATACTGGAGTGGGTTGCCATTTCCTTCTCCAGGAGATCTTCCCGACCCAGGGATCGAGCCCGGGTCTCCCACCTTGTAGGCAGACACTTTATGGTTAAAGTGAGTGTGTACACACACACACACACACACACACACACACACACACACACACACAATACATTAGAGGGACACATCGTATAGAGTGCTGAATCCCCCAGTATCTCCAAACTCCACTCACAGGGAGTGGTAATTATGAATTTGAAGTATAAAGGCTGATGATCTGGATCATATCCTGGTGCTACTAGATGACTGACTTTAGAAAAATCATGTGGCATCTTAGCAAGATTTTTCCTTTTATTGTAAGTGGAGATAATATAATTCATAGAAAATGTATGTGTATTGAATTGAATGGATGTATTTTTAAGCAATAGAAATCCCAACTCAAAGAAGAAATTTTATCCTCATAGAATCCAAAAGCAGTTCTGGCTTGAGACGTGACTTAATCTAGGACTTCATCAAGATCATCAGGATTCGTCTCTAGGATCTGGTTCCTTCTTATCTTGACACAAAACTCAAATATAAAAGTGGGTCTCTGGCAAATATTGACTACAGCAGTTTCAAGCTCCAAATCCATATGCCCAGTGGAGAACATGTGAATTTATGCCCCAGAATTTTCACAGTGGGTACTGAGGCTTGTTTTTATTGAACTGATTTATATTGCATTCATGTGTGTGTGCCAAGTTGCTTCAGTCGTGGCCAACTCTTTGTGATCCTATGGACTGTATGTAGCCTGCTAGGCTCCTAAGTCCATGAGATTCTCCAGGCAAGAATACTGGAGTGGGTTGCCATGCCCTCCTTGATTTATATCACATGCATGTTAAGTCACTTCAGTTGTGTCCGCCTCTGTGCAACCCTGTGGACAGTAGCCTGCCAGGCTCCACTGTCCATGGGATTCTCCAGGCAAGAATACTGAAGTGGGTTGCCATGCTCTCTTCCAGGGGATCTTCCTGACCCAGGGATCGAACTTGTGTCTTTTTATGTCTCCTGCATTGGCAGCGGGTTCGTAATCACCTGGGAAGCCCCTTATATTGCATGCTCATCCCTTAATCAATTGTTGTTGCCAGTCAGTAAGATAGTCTGAGTGGTTTCAGCCATTGCATTCTTAAAGGAGACTGGGCTAAAGATGTACATTTTGAAGTTGTTAGCATGTGGGGGATATTTAAACTTGTAGGCTTAGATAGAATTACCAAGGGAGTGTAGATAGAGGAGAGAGGAGGACCAGGGCTGAGCATAACAGTGCTTTAATACTAAGAGGTTAAGAGAGGGAAACCCAAAAAGGATAGCAAGTAGGAGCAATCAAATGGGCTATGATAAAAATCAGGAGAATATGTTATTCTGAAAGGTAATTTTTTTTTTTGGAAGAGAATGGTTAACTGAGTCAACTATTAGGGATAGATTAAGCAAGAGTAAGATCAATAACTGAGATGCAAGGAGGAGGTTAAAAATTGATGACATTGATACCAATGATTAAAGTGAAATAGTGGGAGCAAAAGCTTGATTGAAGTGGGTTTATAAGAAAAGGGAGGTGAGAAACCTTTCGTGGAATATTGCAGCAAAAATGGGCCAAGTAATTAGAATAATAGTCTTCCTTGGTGGCTCAGACTGTAAAGAATCTGCCTGCAGTGCAGGAGACCTAGATTCAATTCCTGGTCTGGGAAGATGTCCTGGAGAAGAGAATGGCTACCCACTCCAGTATTCTTGCCTGGAGAATCCCATGGACAGAGGAGACTGATGGGCTACAGTCCATGGGGTCACAAAGAGTTGGACACAACTGAGCGACTAACACTACCACTACTACTAATCAGAGTAATAGCTGGCAAAGAAAGTGGAATCATAAAAATATTTTTCCAAGATAAGAACGATAAAACTGTATTTAACTGATGGTAAGAACGATTTGGTAAGAATATAAAGTTAATGACGAAGAAGAGAGAGGAGGATTGCTGTATTAATGTGATAAAGGAGGTAAGAAAAGATGGGGTCTAGCAGAGGAGTTGGCTTTGGGCAGCAGCATGGAAAATTCACCTGTCCCAACTGGAGAGAAGGCAGGAAGGGGGCAGGTACTGATGTACAGTTGATTAGAGGCAGTGGCCGGGATCTATGGAAGTCTCCCTCTGACTGTTTCAGTTTCTTGGTGATCTTATAATCATGAGAATGGGGCAGAAGTTATTGGGAGTTTGTAGAGAGGGGATAGAAAATGAAATTGTTTCTTTTTTTGTTTTTAGGACAACCATAGGAACATAAAGGGAGAAGAATATGATTCCCGAGTAGCACTTTAAGGGCCCACTGGCAGCTATTTTTAGGATTTAAATTGAGTCCACTTGGCTTAGTTGTATGTTTATCCAAGTCCCTGTTAGCCTCTTGGGTACAGGACTGGGGCTGACAGAGTTAGATTTAGCGAGGCTAGGGTATTAGCCCTATTGATGAGTGGGAAAGAGACAAGGGAATCAAGGGAGGAAGAGAAGCAAGGATTTGATGCCATTTTCTTGACTTAAATGATCATCTTCTCTTACTAAAGTTACGTCAACAATCTCTTGAATGACTTTTACCTGCATCCTGATTTTCTCAAATCCCTTCTCTGCACTACAGCAGGAGTGATTTTTCTGAAGAACAAATTTGAGATACTCCTTTACTCCAGTTCAGTTCAGTTGCTCAGTCATGTCCGACTCTTTGCGACCCCATGAGCTGCAGCATGTCAGGCCTCCCTGTCCAACACCAACTCCTGGAGCCTGCCCAAACTCAACTCTCAAGAGTCTTCTCCAACACCACAGTTCAAAAGCATCAATTCCTCTGCACTCAGCTTTCTTTAGAGTCCAACTCTCACATCCATGTATTACTACTGGAAAAACCATAGCCTTGATTAGACGGACCATTGTCGGCAAAGTAATGTCTCTGCTTTTTAACATGTTGTCTAGATTGGTCATAATTTTCCTTCCAAGGAGTAGGCATCTTTTAATTTCATGGCTGCAATCACCATCTGCAGTGATTTGGGAGCCCACAAAAATAAAGTTGGCCACAGTTTCCCCATCTATCTGACATGAAGTGATGGGACCAGATGCCATGATCTTAGTTTTCTGAACGTTGAGCTTTAAGCAAACTTTTTCACTCTCCTCTTTCACTTTCATCAAGAGGCTCTTTAGTTCTTCTTCACTTTCTGCCATAAGGGTGGTATCATCTGCATATCTGAGGTTATTGATATTTCTCCCAGCAATCTTGATTCCAGCTTGTGCTTCATCCAGCCCAGCGTTTCTCATGATGTACTCTGCATATAAGTTAAATAAGCAGGGTGACAATATACAGCCTTGACGTACTCCTTTTCCTATCTGGAACCAGTCTGTTGTTGCTTGTCCAGTTCTAACTGTTGCTTCCTGACCTTGAGAGTTCTCCAGAGGCATGTCAGGTGGTCTGGTATGCCCATCTCTTTCAGAATTTTCCACAGTTTATTGTGATCCACACAGTCAAAGACTTTGGCATAGTCAATAAAGCAGAAATAGATGTTTTCCTGGAACTCTCTTGCTTTTTCAATGATCCAGCAGATGTTGGCAATTTGATCTCTGTTCCTTTGCCTTTTCGAAAATGAGGTTGAACAATTGGAAGTTCACTGTTCACGTATTGCTGAAGCCTGGCTTGGAGAATTTTGAGCATTACTTTACAAGCGTGTGAGATGAGTGCAATTGTGTGATAGTTTGAACATTCTTTGGCATTGCCTTTCTTTGGGATTGGAATGAAAGCTGATCTTTTCCAGTCCTGTGGCCACTGCTGAGTTTTCCAAATTTGCTGGCATATCGAGTGCAGCACTTTCACAGCATCATCTTTCAGGATTTGAAATAGCTCATGTGGAATTCCATCACCTCCACTAGCTTTGTTTGTAGTGATATACTTCCTAAGGCCCACTTGACTTCACATTCCAGGATGTCTGGCTCTAGGTGAGTGATCACACCATCGTGATTATCTTGGTCACGAAGATCTTTATTGTACAGTTCTTCTGTGTATTCTTGCCACCTCTTCTTAATATCTTCTGCTTCTGTCAGGTCCATACCATTTCTGTCCTTATTGAGCCAATCTTTGCATGAAATGTTCCCTTGGTATCTCTAATTTTCTTGAAGAGATCTCTAGTCTTTCCCATTCTATTGGTTTCCTCTATTTCTTTGCATTGATCGCTGAGGAAGGCTTTCTTATCTCTCCTTGCTATTCTTTGGGACTCTGCATTCAAATGGGTATATCTTTCCTTTTCTCCTTTGCTTTTGGCTTCTCTTGTTTTCACAGCTATTTGTAAGCCCTCCTCAGACAGCCATTTTTCTTTTTTGCATTTCTTTTTCTTGGGGATGTTCTTGATCCCTGTCTCCTGTACAATGTCACTAAGCTCTGTCCATAGTTCATCAGGCACTCTGTATGTCAGATCTAGTCCCTTAAATCTATTTCTCACTTCCACTGTATAATCATAAAGGATTTGATTTAGGTCATTTCTGAGTGGTTTAGTGGTTTTCCCCACTTTCTTCATTTTAAGTCTGAATTTGGCAATAAGGAGTTCATGATCTGAGCCACAGTCGGCTCCCAGTCTTGTTTTTGCTGACTGTATAGAGCTTCTCCATCTTTGGCTGCAAATAATATAACCAATCTGATTTCGGTGTTGGCCATCTGGTGATGTCCATGATATCCTTTACTTAACACCATTTAATGGATCTCCACTGCCCTCAGGGTGAAGTCCGTTGTTCTTAATGTGTTTTCTGGGGACCTTTGTGGTCTGATATTGCTTATTTTCTTAGGCTCCATTTCTTTCCACTTTTCGTTAGTCTTGAATTCAACCAGATGTTAAAGAACCATAGTTTTCATGTTTTTTCTAGCCTCTGGAACAATCTTCTCTCCTTTCGATACTCCTCCTGAGTAGCTCCCATTTGTCTTCCAGATTCAACTAAAGCGTCGATTCACCCCCGGGGTTTTCTCTGCAGTACCAAGGCTATTTGTGGCTCTCTACTATCATCAGTTTTTACACATAAGCTTGCTTTTGAACAATGTTTTTGCCCTATTTAAAAATGGGGAAAAAGAAAACCTAAGAATACAGCTTAATCCTTCCATTTTGTATTACAGAGTGCATGGTTCTATACCTAGACCCCTTTGACGACCAGAACTCTATAGCTTCCTCAAAGAACTTTTAATCTTAGGGTGGAGGGGAGATAGATCCAATAAATAATTATTAAATCATGCAGGAGGTGCAATATTAGACATGCATAACGTGTAGGTTATAATTCTAGTTTATCACTGTTGTTCTCATGTGTTTTGATCAAACTGCCCTGTAAACTCTGGGCACAATGTGCTTTTTAGTTTCCTTTGTGTCTTCTCTTATTTTTGCTTATGTCTAGCACTGGGTTTGTCTCATACTAGGACTTCAGTAAAACTAACTGATAGAGCAAGGCTTAGCTACTGCTTTCTATTTCCTATAAAACAAATAGTGTATGGCTATGCCTAGCAAGAAAAGTTAAGTACTTGTTGAACCAGAATGCTTCTAAGCATATTAAAAATTATGAAAATTAATTTGAAAGAAAATTCCTGGACTTGAAGGGAGGAGTAAGAAAAAATTAATAGTACCTAATACTGAGCCATATCCTCCAAAAGGACTTTATACTATCTAATTTAATAGTCACTGTGTTCCAATTCTGTCATTATTGTTATCAAAACAATTTTGCAGAAAAGAGTGCTAAAGTACTCTTTATTCTAATTTTATAAGAAATGTGAGAAAATGTTATCATGTGCCTTATAATTATTTTAATATAAAGCAGGTGGTAAAAATGAGTGCTATACAAAATACAAGAAAATGTCTCTGCTTTATTCTATAATATTATTAATATTATATTAATATTATTAATATTAATACTATAATATTATAATATTATTCTGCTTTATTCTATAATATTTTATAATAAAAGAGACTTTAAAGAAACTTTCCATACCACAGAGTACCACTGAAAGAAACTTTCAATACTCCACAGAAAATCATGGAGTTGGGATTTGAACCCCAGCAGCCTAACATAGATACACATGTGTGCGTGCATGTTCAGTTGTGTGACTGACTCTTTGTGACCCCATGCACTGTAGTCTGCCAGGTTCCACTGTCCATGGGATTTTTCAAGCAAGAATGCTGAAGTGGGTTGCCATTTCCTCCTCCCGGGGATCTTCCCAGCCCAGGGATCGAACACACGCTCATTGGCAGGCAGATTTGTTACCACTGAGCTACCTGGGAAGCCCAACATAAAGGCACACATTTAACCAAATTAATATAGTCTTTCCATTGAACCCTTCAGGTCCCAGGAAACAGACCAAAACACTTTTAAGGCCCTTTTTTGTTTTAGATTTACTTTATTTTAGGCAGAAAGATTATTTCTGGTTAAAGCAGAGACATTTTCTTGTATTTTGTATAGCACTCATTTTACCACCTGCTTGATATTAAAATAATTATAATGCACATGATCACATTTTCTCACACTTCTTATAAAATTAGAATACTTGAAAACAGGATTTTTCTGGAAGAACTGAAAAGAATAATCAGAAGAAATGAATATTTGATCAATCTGGATAAAATGCAATTGCTATATTTCCCTCAAATAAAACTCAGTAGTTTGACATACTTTCTGTATCCTGAAGTCTTATTACACAGTGATTAATGGTGAGGGCAATTTGTTTTCCATCATGTAGAAGCTGATATTAGATAGCCTGTACTCATAAGCAGATAGGCTGCTTTAAACTTTCCTTTTATAACTGGGCCAGCTCTCTGGGGAACCCAAGCTTCCTTATTTGGAGATAAATCTATGAATTGACTGATACTCACAAGTACTGAAAAGGCTTTGGGGAAATCCTTTGAGAAAGTTGATCTTCCCACATGCTACTCACTGAAAGATAAATGAAGACTGTTCTCACAAGATATTTACTTTTTTGATGAAAGTGTATGTATACACTCAGATATTATATCTTGCTATACTTAGAGTACACTATACTCACACACCTGGTCTTCCTATAGTATGGATTTCAACTCAGGTTTCAATTTTCTGCTGTTAGGACAACCCTTCATTACACGTTTTCCTTGTAATATTTATGGTATATTAGAGATGTTTTACAATACAGTTTCACACATCCAAGGAGACAGCTACTCTGGACTTGCAGTCAGCTAAAGGGCAAAGGAAAAGCACTATTGCCTCTGAAAAGGAAATAAGACTGAGACTGTAAGGATGATGAAGATATTTAAGGAACAAATGGCAACTTGACAAGCAATGGTCAAAGGTGAATGAAAATCAGTGATAAACTATTGCCTTTTGAACCATCAAAAGCATGATTTCTGCTATAAAGTCTTAATCGTGTTTAGATAAGGATTTGTCAATGAGCTCAGTGGGGAAATTTGATTTTACTTTGACCTGTGGTTGGATGAGTTGCAGAAATATCTTTCAGGACAAGAAATTAAATAAAAACAAATTCAATTCTTCTTCGATGTGGGACATAAATGTTCCCAGCCTCCATCTTTTATCTTACCCAAAACGGTAAAATGCTACTTAAATTAAGAACTATAGTGAATGTAAAGGTACTCTCCAGGAAAAAGCAAACAACTTTTCCACTCTACTGAATTATTACCTGAAGTCTTAACCATTATTACTAGCGCTTTCTTTCCTCAGGTATAGTCTCTTGCATTTTCAGTCTTGAAATTTCTCAGTCACTGTCACAGACATTGGGGATTATCTGTTAATAGCTATTTCTCTCTTCTTATTAATGGAACTCTTTTTTATGTTTATTTTCTAGTTGTCATTATCCTAACGTGTGAGGAGATGCTTCAGGGAAAGCTGGGCTGTTAACCCAGGGCAGAAATCTTGATAACCCAGTTATGCTTATTGGATAATTATGGATTGATAAGCCAATTTTGGTAATTTCATTACTTATTGACAATGACTGACTGAGGAGTACCATGTGACCTTATTCAGGTCAATAAAACTGAGTCAAGAAGGCTGAGGAGAACATGGCTAGGGACTCTGAAAAAGGTTTTCTAGATCCTATAACAGCACACAAGAGATGTGTTCCCTTTTTGTTTTGCCTCTGGACATTGCTATTTGCGCATGAACTGTCTGGTATTGCTCTACCCATCCTGAGACCACAGTTAGAGCTTGCTGACAAAATGAGAAGAGCAGAATGGAAAAGAGGCCTTCAGTACTGATTTGTTTTTCCACAGTAAATCACAACACTTCATCAAAATGATTTGAGACGAGAGCATGGAGAAATAAAACCAACATCTATTGTCACTAGACATAGAAAAGAATTTTCAAGTAGTTTTAAGGAATGAAAGAGGAATGACATAATGGTAGAATAAGCCAAGCTGATGCATTTCACCCTCATTTCTGGCATGGCATGCCAGCCTGCCCTTGTACCCCCAGTGTGCAGTGGGGGAGTCAGAACCCAGAGACTCGGGATGCTCACAGTTTTCTTCTGGCAATTCTAATTATTCTCCAAAACATGCTTGCTCTGTTCACAGAATCCCTCCAGGTATTTTTAAGATATAAGTACTTTTACTGAGTAGCTTGTTCCTACTGTTTTTAATAAGTTCCTCTAAATTAGCAAAATAAAACATACGGAACTCCTTATTGGTCAAGGTCCCATCAGGAAACAAAAAGCATATTGGGTTTATTTGAGGAGTTTTTAATAAAGGGATCAGTTACAAAAATATCAGCAAAATGTAGGGAAACCACAAGAGAGTAGATCCTCTAGGCTAGAACAGGATGCTGTTACCACCCCTAGGTTTAAGGCATAGAGCAGTCACTGGAATCCAAAGAGAGAAGGCCACCGGGCAGGAGCTGTGACTAATTGCTAGAGGGGTGCAGGCAGCCTTAAGTGCCCCTGCAGGAAAAAAAGTGAGGGCATAAATAACTTAACCTTGCTCTCTTCCTTCACTCTGATATTTTGCTGGTGCCACCTATTGACTGAATCCAACCAGAAGCCAGGAGGCAAAGGAGCTTGTGGATCCAGTTCATGGAGGTTAGTCACCTGGGGCACAGTGCAAGATGGAGGGGAGAGCAGGCATACCCACCATGACCCCTCCTAGGGTGCCTCCTTAGCAAGCCCTAATGATGTAGTCCCAAGCAGACATTTGACCATAGTGTGTATTCTGCCTGAAATGCTCCTTCATTCTCCATGTTTCTAAGTTACAACAACCTGCCTACCCCTAACTCCAGCACCATCTGGCTAAAGATCTTGTTCAAGACTCAAATTGTGTTACCTCCCCTGGGAAGGCAGGAGCTATTGGTGCCTAATTTTGATAACCAGCTGAATCAGTTAGAATTAGAATCAGTTGAATAAAACAGAAAACCCAATAAAAGAATAGTTATAGAACATGATAGAAGTTTATTTCTTTCTCATGCAAGTTGAATCTACTTAGGAAAACCCATGAATCTCTGGAAACTGTCTTACAGAAAATGAATGAACTTACCCTATGTACTAGGAGTCAGAGTCCAAGCAGAGGCAGTCTGCAAAGCTTATTATTATCTGCTCACAATTTTAAGATGGAGAGATACTAGTTTCTACAGACTTGTAGACATATGCAAGAGTTATTAGATAATATTGAAACTGAGTTATTTTATGTTAAAAAAAAAACAAAATAAAATAGAAACAACAGTGGGAAAGAAGGACTTTAGGCACATGGTAATCACATATTTTCCCTTCCAAGTCTATACAGAAAGATAGTAAAAGAGGAATCTAATTATGTGAACTCTTTAAAAATAGCTCTCTCAATATTTCCTCTCCAGTAAGGGTAATCATTGTCCAATTATGTGATTTTCCAATTGCAATAACATTTTGAGGAATTGGCATGAGGCCTATGAAGAGTCTGCTAATGATGGTCAATATTTTCCAACTTAACTTGACACTCGAGCAACAAAGGGGTAGGGACACCAAACCCTGTGTAGTTGAAAATCCACATAAAGCTTTTGACTCCCCCTACACTTAACTCCTAAGTACCTACTGTTGACCAGAATCCATACCAATAACATAAATGGGCGATTAACATATATTTTGTATGTTATATGTATTTTATAGTGTATTGTTAAAATAAGCTAAAGAAAATAAAATGCTTTAAGGAAAATCATAAGGAAGAAAATATACATTACAGGGCTTATTACTGTTCAGTTGATAAGTCATGTCTGACTCTTTGTGACCCCATAGACTGCAGGATGTCAGGCTCCTCTGTCTTCTTCTGGAGTTTGCTCAAATTCATGTGCATTAGGTTGGTGATGTCATCCAACCATCTCATCCTCTGTTGCCCTCTTCTCCTCTTGCCCTCAATCTTTCCCAGCATCAGTGTCTTTTTCAGTGAGTCAGCTCTTCATATCAGGTGTCCATTTATTGGAGCTTCAAAATCAGTCCTTCCAACAAATATTCAGGATTGATTTCCTTTAGGACAGACTGGATTGATCTCCTTGCTGTCCAAGGGACTCACAAGAGTCTTCTCTAGCATCACAATTCAAAAGCATCAATTCTTCGGCTCTCAGCTTTATTTATGGTCCAACTCTCACATCCATACATGACTACTAGAAAAACCATAGCTTTGACTATACAGACCTTTGTTGGCAAAGTGATTTCTTTGCTTATTAATATACTATCTAGGTTTGTCATAGCTTTACTTCCAAGGAACAAGCGTCTTTTAATTTCATGAATGCAATTACTGTGCACAGTGATTTTGGAGCCCAAGAAAATAGTCTGCCACTGTCTCCATTTTTTCCCCATCTGTTTGCCATAAAGTAATGGGACCAGATGCTATGATCTTAGTTTTTTGAATGTTGAGTTTTAAGCCAGCTTTTTCACTCTCCTCTTTCACCTTCATCAAGAGGTTCTTTAGTTCCTCTTTGCTTTCTGCCATTAGGGTGGTGTCATCTGCTTATCTGAGGTTATTGATATTTCTCCCAGCAATCTTGACTCCAGCTTGTGCTTCATCCAGCCCAGCATTTTGCATGATGTATTCTGCAAATAAGTTAAATAAGCAGGATGACAATATACAGCCTTGACATACTCCTTTCCCAATTTTGAACCAGTTCACTGGTCCATGTCCAGTTCTAACTGTTGCTTCTTGACCTACATACAGGTTTCTCAAGAAGCAGGTAAGGTGGTCTGGTATTCCTATCTCTTTAAGAATTTTCCACTGTTTGCTGTGATCCACAGAGTCAAAGGCTTTAGTGTAGTCAATGAAGCAGAAATAGATGATTTTTTGGAATTCCTTTGCTTCTTCTATAATTCAATGGATGTTGGCAATTTGATCTCTAGTTCCTGTGTGGTTTCTAAATCCAGCTTGTGCATCTGGAAGTTCTCGTTTCACGTACTGGAGAAGCCTGGTTTGAAGGATTTTGAGCATTGCCTCACTAGCAGGTGAAATGAGTGCAATTGATTGGTAGTTGGGACATTCTTCGGCATTTCCCTTCTTTGGGGTTGGAATGAAAACTGACCCTTTCCAGTCCTGTGGCCACTGCTGAGTTTTCCAAACGTGCTGGCATTGTCTTTTAGGATTTGAAATATTTCAGCTGAAATTCCATCACTTCCACTAGCTTTGTTTGTAGAAATGTTTCCTAAGGCCCCCTTGACTTCACACTCCAGATGTCTGGCTCTAGTGAGTAGCTGCACCATCATGGTTATCTGGGTCATTAAGACCTCTTTTATACAGTTCCTCTGGTGTATTCTTGCCACCTCTTCTTAATATCTTCTGTAGCTTTTAGGTCTATACTGTTTCTGCCCTTTATTGTGCCCATCTTTGCATGAAATATTCTCTTGGTATCTCAAATTTTCTTGAAGAGATCTCTAGTCTTTCCCATTGTTAATTTTCCTTTATTTCTTTGCAGTGTTCATTGAAGAAGGCTTTCTTATCTCTCCTAGCTATTCTTTGGAACTCTGCATTTAGATGGGTATATCTTTCCTTTTCTCCTTTGCCGTTCCCTGCCCCTTCTCTTTTCTCAGCTATTTGTAAGGCCTTTCCAGACATCCATTTTCCTTGTTGCATTTCTTTTTCTTGGATTGATTTTGGTCACCAATTCCTGGACAATGTCACGAACCTCCGTCCATAGTTCTTCAGGCAGTCTGTCTACCAGATCTAATCCCTTGAATCTATTTGTCACTTTCACTGTATAAGGGATTGATTTAGGTCATACCTGAATGGCCTATTGGTTTTCCCTACTTTCTTCAATTTAAGTCTGAATTTTGCAATAAGGTATTCATGATCCAAGCTGTGGAGAATTCTTAAAGAGATAGGAGTACCAGACCACTTTATATTACAACACTGTACAGTACTTATTCATACCATAAGTTTACATTGTCTGTTTGCAAGATGAATTATCTGTCAATACCTATGTCAATATTGTCTTATATGATACAAAACACTGTAGCTCTTATACATATTACCAACACTAGACATTAAAATTGAAAAGATTATGCAAAAAAAAGAAATTTTTATTTGTTTATGGGTATAACTATTCATGCATTGATAACAAAGCCTAATGTATTAATTAATAATTGATATGGTTAGTTCCTGAGGGCCTAGCCAATGCACTAATGAATGAATTTTTATGAATTTTTTTTAGGGCATACAGTATTACAGTCATGGCTACCATGGTAGCTCAGTGGTAAAGAATCTGCTTCCCAATGCAGTAGACATGAGTTCGATCCCTGGGTCAAGAAGAGCCCCTGTAGAAAGAAATGGCTACCTATTCCAGTATTCTTGCCGGGGAAATTAGATGGTCAGTGGAGCCCGGGCTATAGTCCGTAGGGTCGCAAAAGAGTTGGACATGACTTAGCAAGTACCCAACAACAATAACTTTACAGTCATATTCATAATACAATATTGGAATCATTGTTATATTAAAAGAAAACACTTACCTGTGCTGATAGGTTGTTAACACTGTTTCTCTAATTATGAAAAAGACAGGCATATTGTACAATAATATAATTCTTTGAAAACAAAGTTATAAAACACTATGAAAACAAGCACTTATTAGTGTTATACTAAATAACACTCACTTTATACATATGCAAGTATAGGCTATCCACTTCAATACAAGTTTGACAAATGATGTTCTATACTGTAGGCGATAATGATGACACATAAACATCTAATATGGTTCTTGCCCTACAGTTACTAGATTTCACACAAAGGAAATAGATAAGTTTATTAACTATATGGCATTTACTATTCATTAAGCGGAAATGGATCATACAGGTCTTCATTCCCGTCTGCATGTTGAGTAGGCTGAAGAGGAGAAGGGAGGGAAGCTGCTCATCTTGCTGTCTCAGGGGTGGAAGAGGTGGAAGGAGGGGCAGGAGAGGCAGACTCAGACAGTGTAACTTAACAAATACATCGTAATTTTTTTGAATTTGCATTCTAATTTCTCTGAAAATATTTCTATGCAGTACCAATCCTTCTTTCACTATTTGCTTTAGTTTCAGTGCCTTTATCTGGTGCCTTCGCAATGGCACCCCACTCCAGTACTCTTGCCTGGAAAATCCCATGGATGGAGGAGCCTGGTAGGCTGCAGTCCATGTGGTCATTAAGAGTCGGACATGACTGAGCGACTTCACTTTCACTTTTTACTTTCATGCATTGGAGAAGGAAATGGCAACCCACTGCAGTGTTCTTGCCTGGAGAATCCCATGGATGGGGGAGCCTGGTGGGCTGCCGTGTATGGGGTTGCACAGAGTCGGACACGACTGAGGCGACTTAGCAGCAGCAGCAGTGCCTTTATCATAGACTTGACCATGTCGTAGAAGTCCAGAGCAGTCTTGAATAATCAAATTTGCCAGATTGTCTAATGTCAGTTTGTTTTCTGGCTCTGCTTCTTCTACGTCTTCTTCCTCATCATCTGGCTCTGATTCCAAAGCACTCATCTTTATAGAGTCATCTTCTGTTAATTCCTCTAGTTTAGTGCCTACTAGCTCTTGAATTTCTCTAAGATCCATATCTTGAAACCATTCACCTCTCACCTTTATTTGCCATATCCACAATCTCTTTTTGGTGTTTCCTTGATCAACTCTTATAAATTCTGTGAAGTCATACAGAATATCTGGACATGGTTTTCTCCAGAATGAATCGATGGTTTGGGGTTTCAGGGGGTTATATCTTTTCCTGTAACAAAGATAGTATCTTCAGTATGTGATCCTTCCAGACTTTCTCATGTTTTCTCTGTTAGGGTTCTCTTTCACTGCATTGAAAATCCTTTCTGTAGAGTACCATGTGTAATGAGTCTTAAAGATCCTTATGACTCCCTGATCTAGAGGCTGAATTAGAGATAGTGTTTGGAGTCAGGTAGACCATTTTAGTGCCTTTGGTGTTGAATTCATGGGGTTCTATGTGGCCAGGGGACATTGT
Source organism: Okapia johnstoni (assembly GCA_024291935.2). Lineage (NCBI taxonomy): Eukaryota > Metazoa > Chordata > Mammalia > Artiodactyla > Giraffidae > Okapia > Okapia johnstoni. Next base: position 32,104,709 of record CM044308.1, on the reverse strand, counting down.
TTAACATCAAAAGAACTTTAAAAGGCAGTCCTTTACTGGCAAGGTACTTCCTGACTTCTAGGACTAAGCACCGCTCCAGTACTCTTGCCTGGAAAATCTCATGGACGGAGGAGCCTGGTAGGCTACAGTCCATGGGGTCGCTAAGAGTCGGACACGACTGAGCGACTTCACTTTCACTTTTCCCTTTCATGCACTGGAGAAGGAAATGGCAACCCATTCCAGTGTTCTTGCCTGGAGAATCCTAGGGATGGCGGAGCCTGGTGGGCTGCCGTCTATGGGGTCGCACAGAGTCGGACACGACTGAAGCGACTTAGCAGCAGCACTGATGGAACCAATCCATAAACAGTGTTATCCTTCTTCCAAGCCAGGCCTTCTTATTGTACAGTGAGAAAGCTGTCAGCTAGTCTTATCTTTTCTTTTCAAGGGAAAAGCTGCTTGGGAGTTAGCAGCTGTATAAATAAGGCAGTTCTGATCATGAACTTGACTGCATTTGCGCATAACAGCAGAGTTAGCCTATCCCTTCCTGCCTTAAAACCTGGTGCTCAATTCTCTTTCTTATTCACAAATGTCTTTAATGGCATGTTTCTTCCTCAGAATATGGCACTTTCATCTGTGTTATAAAAGGATATCAGGCAGATATCTTTTCTCTTTAATAATTTTCTTAATGGCAGCTAGGAACTTGTCTGCTGCCTTTTGGTTAGTGGAAGCTGTTTCTCCTGTTATCTCGACATTTTAAAGCCAAATCTCTTTCTAAAATTATCAAATATTCCTTTGCTAGTGTTAAATTCACCAGCTCTAGATCCTTCACCTTTTTTTTTTTGTTAAATTCACCAGCTCTAGATCCTTCACCTTTTTTTTTTTGCTATAAGTTGTCATATAATGACTTTACCTTATTTAAATCATATTAGAGTCTATAGGTATCCTTTCTTATAGCCATCCTAACCCTCTTCCAACAACACAAGAGAAGACTCTACACATGGACATCACCAGATGGTCAACACCGAAATCAGATTGATTATATTCTTTGCAGCCAAAGATGGAGAGGTTCTATACAGTCAGCAAAAACAAGACTGGGAGCGGACTGTGGCTCAGATCATGAACTCCTTATTGCATAATTCAGACTTAAACTGAAGAAAGTAAGGAAAACCACTATACCATTCAGGTATGACCTAAATCAAATCCCTTATGACTATACAGTGGAAGTGAGAAATAGATTTAAGGGACTAGATCTGATAGACAGACTGCCTGATGAACTATGGATGGAGGTTAATGACATTGTACAAGAGACAGGAATCAAGACCATCCCCAAGAAAAAGAAATGCAAAAAAGAAAAATGGCTGTCTGAGGAGGCCTGACAAATAGCTATGAAAAGAAGAGAAGCCAAAAGCAAAGGAAAAAAGGAAAGATATACCCATTTGAATGCAGAGTTCCAAAGAATAGCAAGGAGAGATAAGAAAGCCTCCCTCAGCAATCAGTGCAAAGAAATAGAGGAAAACAATAGAATGGGAAAGACTAGAGATCTCTTCAAGAAAATTAGAGATATCAAGGGCACATTTCATGCAAAGATGGGCACAATAAAGGACAGAAGTGGTAGGGACCTAACAGAAGCAGAAGATATTAAGAAGAGGTGGAAAGAATGCACAGAGAACAGTACAAAAAAGATCTTCATGACCCAGATAATCACGATGGTGTGATCACTCACCTAGAGCCAGACATCCTGGAATGTGAAGTCAAATGGGCCTTAGGAAGCATCACTACAAACAAAGCTAGTGGAGGTGATGGAATTCCAGTTGAGCTATTTCAAATCCTGAAAGGTGATGCTATGAAAGTGCTGCACACAATATACCAGCAAATTTGGAAAACTCAGCAGTGGCCACAGGAATGGAAAAGGTCAGTTTCATTCTAATCCCAAAGAAAGGCAATGCCAAAGAATGCTCAAACTACTGCGCAATTGCACTCATCTCACACACTAGTAAAGTAATGCTCAAAATTCTCCAAGCCAGGCTTCAACAATACGTGAACCGTGAACTTCCAAATGTTCAAGCTGGATTTAGAAAAGGCAGAGGAACCGGAGATCAAATTCCCAACATCCACTGGATCATCGAAAAAGCAAAAGAGTTCCAGAAAAACATCTATTTCTGCTTTATTAACTATGCCAAAGTCTTTGTGTGGATCACAATAAACTGTGGAAAATTCTTAAAGAGATGGGAATACCAGACCACCTGGCCTGCCTCTTGAGAAACCTGTATGCAGGTCAGGAAGTAACAGTTAGAACTAGGCATGGAACAACAGACTGGTTCCAAATGGGAAAAGGAGTACGTCAAGGCTGTATATTGTCACCCTGCTTATTTAACTTATATGCAGAGTACATCATGAGAAACGCTGGGCTGGAGGAAGCACAAGCTAGAATCAAGATTGCCAGGAGAAATATCAATAACCTCAGATGTGCAGATGACACCACCCTTATGGCAGAAAGTGAAGAAGAACTAAAGAGCCTCTTGATGAAAGAGGAGAGTGAAAAAGTTTTCTTAAAGCTCAACGTTCAGAAAACTAAGATCATGGCATCTTGTCCCATCACTTCATGGCAGATAGATGGGGAAACTGTGGCTGACTTTATTTTTCTGGGCTCTAAAATCACTGCAGGTGGTGACTGCAGCCATGAAATTAAAAGACACTTACTCCTTGAAAGGAAAATTATGACCAACCTAGACAGCATGTTAAAAAGCAGAGACATTACTTTGTCAACAAAAGTCCGTCTAGTCAAGGCTATGGTTTTTCCAGTGGTCATGTATGGATGTGACAGTTGGAGTATAAAGAAAGCTGAGCACACAAGAATTGATGCTTTTGAACTGTGGTGTTGGAGAAGCCTCTTGAGAGTCCCTTGGACTGCAAGGAGATCCAACCAGTCCATCCTAAAGGAAATCAGTCCTAAATATCCATTGGTAGGCCTGATGTTGAAGCAGAAACTCCAATACTTTGGCCACCTGATGCGAAGAGCTGACTCATTTGAAAAGACCCCGATGCTGGGAAAGATTGAGGGCAGGAAGAGAAGGGGACGGCAGAGCATAAGATTTTTGGATGGCATCACCAACTCAATGTACATGGGTTTGAGTAAACTCCAGGAGTTGGTGATGGACAGGCAGGCCTGGCGTGCTGCTGTTCATGGGGTCGCAAAGAGTCAGACACGACTGAGTGGCTGAACTGAGCTGAACTGAATACTCACATAAACTGCACTTTTAATAAGAGAAAATGTCATTTCACCAAAAGTGCACGTTTTGGGGCCTCCTGGCATAGATGAAGTGAAGGCTTCACTAATTTCCTTGTCTTTTTTCTTTTTTTAACCATGATCATTGCATTGGCTTCATTTATCTTGAAATGGTGGAACCCCAGCTGCAGGCTTCTATCTATGGTACTTATCAAACAATTCAGTTTGTTCTTGTGATGTCATGTCTTCTCTGCTTTTGAAGAGCACTTCCAACATCACTGGAAGTGGCACTTCATATTGGTTCCGTGGTGTTACTTAAAGTTTACAGTATTTTACTAAACATGAAAAATACACGAGAACCCCAAGACCTCACTTTTTCCTGATACACAATTTACTGAAGAGAGGAACTGCTGAAGAGGAGATAATTTGTATCACGTGGCATTTTAAGCAGATTCTTTCAACACATGAGCTCACTGCAACAGCAGTGGGAGGTGGTTACAAAATGTTTCTGTAGTACAGTATATACTACAGTTAATTTTTTGCTGTTATGAATTAATACTGCATCTTTACATTTGCAAATGGATCTATGTAAGTTTGTGCGTTCATAAATTTTAATAAATTTTAAACTTTTATAGCAGATTTGTGTATATTTTATGGTAGTAAATGATAAACTACTGTCTATATATAGTTATGGAGAAGGAAATGACAACCCACTCCAGTATTCTTGCCTAGAAAATTCCTGGGACAGAGGAGCCTAGTAGCCTACAGTCCACGGGGTTGCAAAGAGTCAGACACAACTGAGCACACGTGCACACACGTGTATTTTATGTTCATGGCATACCCAATTTTTCTTAAGTTTTTTGGTTATATTTCTAGGCTACACAGTTTATCTTGAGTTTTTTCAATTTGTCACAAATATCAAAAGTATTTTCCAATGTGTTTGTTAAAAATGCACATATATATGGACCTGTGTTGTTCAAATCTGGGTTGTTCAAGGTCAGCTATACATGAACACTGGGGTAATATGTGAGTGGAAGCCTATTTATTCAGTTCTCCTGAGTAATTGTCCTGTCCAGTTCACTGGGAAGCTGTATCTGTATTATAACCAGATACTGAAAATAGGAAAATCAGTTCCTATTCTATGTTTCAGTAACATCAGACATCATTCAAAAAGAGCTAACATTTAGAGGGATATTTCTGCCATCTACTGTTATTGCCCTGGATTTTATCAGATTCTGCTGGCAACTTGAATCCAATATTAAGCTTAGGAAAGTGATATCCAGTGGACTGAGGAGAGAAGAGAGCAGTGTCAGATGTTTCTTCTCAATTCTTGAAAAAATTATTTTAGAACACATAAAATTTGTCTTATAAAATTCATATTATAGAAAATCTTTTTAGAGGGACTGATTTTGCTCATCAGTTTTGTTTGTTTAATTGATGTATAATTGCCATAAAACATTAGTTTCAAGCATACAACATAATGATTCAATGTTTGCATTTTTGCAAAACGATCACCGTGATAATTCAGTATCTATCATCATACATAGTTAAAATATTTTTCTTGTGAAGAGAACTTTTAAGATTAACTCTCTTAGCAGCTTTCAGATATGCATTAGAGTATTATTAACTACAGTTACCATGTTCTACATTACATCCCATGGCATCCTTATTTTATAACTAAAACTTTGTATTTTCAACCTCATTTTGCCCACTCACCACCCCACCTCTGGCAACTACTAATATGTTATCCATATCTGTGAATCTATGCACTTGGGTTTTGTTTTTGTTTTAATTCTACATGTAAGTGAGATCTTATAGTATTTGTCTTTGTCTGTCAAACTTATTTCCCTTGGCGTAATACCTTTGAAATCCATCTGCGTTGTTGCAAACGCAAGATATCCCTGTTTTTTATGGTTGAAAATCTTCCATTCTGTGTGTATGTGTATATACCACATTTTCTTTATTCATTCATTTATCAATGGATACTTAAGTTCTTTCCATATCTTGGCTATTATAAATAATGCGGCAATGAATATGGAAGCCCATACATTAATATCTTTTCAAAGTAGTGTTTTTATTTTCTTTTAATAAATATTCAAAAATGGGATTGCTGAATCATATGATAACTATTTTTAATTTTTAAATAAATTTCCATACTGTTCCTAGTGGCTGCACTAATTTACCGTCCCATCAGTAGTGCATGAGGGTCCCATTTTCTCCACATCCTCACCAACAGTTATTCGTTGTATTTTTGATAGTACCCATTCTAATAGGTGTGAGGAGGTATTTCATTGTGGTTTTGATTTGCATTTCTCTGATGAAGAGTGATGCTGAATATCTTTTCACGTACCTGTTGGTCATCTGTATGTCTTCTTTGAAAGAAAATGTCTATTCAGAGCCTCTGCCCAGTTTTTCATTGGATTATTTGTGGTTTTTGCTGTTGAGTTGTAGGAGTCTTTGGATATTCATTGCTTACAATATATGTAATTTGCAAATAATTTGTCCTGTTCCATAGATTGCCTTTTCATTTTGTTGATGGTTTCCTTTGTTATGTAGTTGTAGTTCCATTTGTTGATTTTATTGTCTTTGCTTTTTGGTATCAAATCCAAAAAATCTTTGCTGAGACTGATATCAAGGAACTTAATGCATATGTTTTCTTCTAGGAGTTTTATGGTCTCAGGCCTTATATTCAAGTCTTTAATCCATTTTAAGTCAATTTTTTTGTGTGTTGTGTAAGAGAATAGTCTATTTAAGGTTTCATGAACTCTCTCAATCTAGTTCTTGCTCCTCCTTGAATTCTAATTTCTCTCTTGCTTTCCCCATTCCCTCAACCTCATAGATGTCTTTTATGCCTCATACTATGCAACATTGTCTATTAATTTATAGAAAGATAGCAATCTAGTTTCTGGAAGAAAATAATTTGAACTATCAGCAGAAAAGAGATTTAGTATTTAAACACTGTTCACACTTGAATGCCAGCTTTACTACCTTATAAGAGTTCAAGAAAAAAGGGAGGGAGGGAGGAAAAGAGGGAGGGGAATATGGAAGAGTGATTGGAAAAGGGGGAGGAAGAGAAGAGGGGAAAGAGGAATGGGGGAGGGGAGAAGGGGGAAATATCTCATCAAATCATAGGAGATGTCTCTGTGAGAGACTGAATGAACTGATTCTGAGGATCCTGTGGCGTTTAAGATTCTATGAGAGAAGTTTAACTTTTTTAAATACATTTTAAAAATCGGTAAATTGATCATTTTAAAAAGAAATGTAATGTTGCCTCATTACGCTTAGAAATATACTCAATAAAATTCTGAAGAATTTTATTCAATTGGCAGAGACTCAAACACATTAAGCCTATCTATTAAGTGCAAAGATAAGAGGTGAGACTAGCATTCTAACTATACTTTTTAGTGCATTGGATGCCATAATGGAAAAATATATCTCTACACATTCATACACTGTTCTCAGGCTGGCTTACTAGACCTGAATTTAAATTACATTTGACTGTGTAGGAGTTGGCTACAGGTGTTCTGGAAGGGAAATATGCTTCTGGTTTAAATGTTAACTCAAAAATACAAAAGCCCCAGGTTTGCTTTCATACGTCACAGTGAAAATCAGCTAGAAACAGTTTTATCTGTCCTTGAAAAAAATGTTTTAAAATTGACTCTAAAGTCTCATCTTCCAGATGGGCAGCCTTAAGCAGGCCCTGCTGAGATGGCATATTAAAGACCTAAATATGCTTTCAGTCTACACATGGATCCCTCAGGTTGACAGTAAATATTTAAAGAGTTGCTGGTGTGTCACGAAAACAAAGCTGCACCTTGTGTCTGTGTGGGATGGTTTATAAATAAGTCAGCTTTCTACTTTTTCCTGTCTAGCCATTTTTCATTAAAGGTGCTAAACCCACCTGCATTTTCAAGGGCTCACCAGTATGCTGAGCCACGTGGCTGAGTTACATGGTCATCAGAAGCTACAAATAGGTACCACTTGGACTCATACATATGTTCTGTGGGTGCTGCCATTATACACATTCCTGTTTCCCATAGAAAACATTGCTCTCCCTTGGAGACACAGATGATACAACTCCCCCAGCAGTAAGACTACTGCTACATTCATTCACTCATGTGCAAACATTGTTCTAGGCACTGCTAAGCGCTGGGGTTACAAACATGAGAATGGCAAACATAATAATAATAATGATATGAACAGCTAAACAGCCACAGCTGTTCATTGAACAGCGACTTTAAGGCAGCATAGAATTTCACATCATTTAGTCTTCTCCAAAATTCTTTGAGGTGGATATAACCTCCTTTTTTATAGATATGAAATCTTAGGCCCAAAGGCAATGTTTTTATTGTCACATTCAAGGGTAGCTTAGCTGGTAAAGAATTTGCCTGCAATGCAGGAGACCCTGGTTTGATTTCTAGGTTAGGAAGTTCCCCTGGAAAAGGGATAGGCTACCCACTCCAGTATTCTTGGGCTTCCCTGGTGGCTCAGATGATAAAGAATCTGCCTCCAATGCAGGAGACATGGGTTTGATCCCTAGTTTGGGAGGATCCCCTGGAGAAGGGCATGGCAACCCACTTCAGTATTCTTGCTTGGAGAATCCCCACGGACAGAGGAGCCTGGCAGGCTACAGTCCATGGGGTCACAAAGAGTTGGACGTGACTGAGCAACTAAACACAGAACAGAATGATAAACCATAGATCTAAGATAGAGCCTTCAAAGCAAGACATACTACATTTTTTCAAAACTAATTTTGTGTAAGTCACATAGATTGGCTTTAAGGAAGGCCACTTGCACCGAAGATGAATTGACACCCTATTGGATGGTGACAAACTGACCCATAGAGGTCCTGTCTTACAGGACAAAGATGACTGGTAGTACAAAAAATAGGAGAAGGCAGAGGAGAGAGGACAAAGGGATGCTTCAAGTCTAAGTGCACAGTGAAAGGTACAGAGTAATATGGTCCCTGTTCTCTGTTACAATCTTTTTTTGAAACTTGCAAGTTCCAGAATTACCATAGACTTCCTTTATCAAAGGTATTCAGGATAACAGCAGGAAGATTTACTACTGTTTATTGAATGCTAACTCTGAATTAGGAATGATAGTGGGTGCTTATATGCTTTATTTGACTCAGTCCTGCCTGTGAGATGTCTATTATTTCTCTCATTGTTTATTGATGTTTATTGATGTTTAATAAGATGAAGTGGCTTCCTTAAGTTCATGTGGTTTATAAATGCAAAACCAAAATTTGAATCCAATCAGAGATTGTCACCGCTACTCCTACTTCTTCCAACAATGCTACAAAACTATTAATAATACAAGAGAAGAGATAATTGGCACAGAAATGTATTAAACTTGTTTTAAGATTGAGGTAAACTGCATTGGTTTCCAGTTATGACACAATGATTCCATCTTGTGTATATTGTGAAATTATCACAACAGATCTAATTAATATCTCTGATTGTGTGTGTGTGTTCAGTCACTTCAGTTATGTCTGACTCTTTGTGACTCTATGGACTGTAGCCCACCAGGCTCCTCTGTCCATGGGATTCTCCAGGCAAGAATACTGGAGTGGGTTGCCGTGCCCTCCTCCAAGGGATCTTCCCAATCCAGGGATCGAACTTGCATCTCCTGCATTGCAGGCAGATTCTTTACCACTGAGCCACCAGGGAAGTCCATCTGTGACCATACTTAGTTACAATACTTTTTTCTTGTGATGATAACTTTTAAGATTTACTCTAACTTTCAAATATGCAAGAGTATTTCAACTATGGCCACCATACTGTATATTTCGCATCATAGCATTTATTTTCTGATTTGAAGTCTATACCTTTGGACCCACTTCACACACCCCCTACCCCCTGCTACTGACGATTAACAGTCTGTTCTCTTTACTTATGAGCTTAACTTTTCTTAGAGTCCACATATACATGAGGTTTTATGGTATTTATCCATCTATGTCTGATTTATTTCACTTAGCATAATGCCCTTAAGTTCCAGCTGTATTTTCACAAATGGCAAGATTTCCTTCCTTTTATTGCTGAATAATATTCCATTGTGTATACATACCATATCTTCTTTATGCATTCATCCATCAATGGACACTTATTTCCATGTCTTGACTACTATAAATAGTGCTGCCATGAATATGGGGTGCATATATCTTTTCAAGTTAGTGTTTTTGTTTTCTTTCGATAAATACCCAGAAGTGGGATTGCTGAGTCAGGTGGTAGTTCTATTTTTAATTTTTTTGAGGAACTTCTATACTGTTCCACAGTAGCTGCACCAATTTACACTCACACCAATAATGCACAAGGGCTCCCTTTTGTCCACATCCTCACCAACTCTAGTTATTTGTCTTTTTGATAATGGCCATTCTAACATGTGATATCTCATTGTGGTTTTGATTTTGCATTTCCCTGTTGATAAGTGAAACTGAATACCTTTTCATGTACTTATTGGCTACCATATGTCGTCTTTGAAGAAGTGCTTGTTAAGATCCTCTGCCCAGTTTTAAATCAGTTCGAGTGTTTTTGCTATTCAGTTGTATGACTTTTTGTGTATTTTAGATATTGACTCCTTAATCAGATATATGACTTGCAAATATTTTCTCCCAAACAGTAGATTGCCTCTGTTAATCTGTTGATATTTCATTTGCTGTACGTACTTTCTAGTTTGATATGGTCCCATGTGTTTAATTATTTATTTATTGCCTTTTGTTGCCTTTGCTTTTGGTAGTGAATCCAAAAATATTCTCACCAAGACTGATGTCAAGGCGTTTACTGCCTATGTTTTCTTCTAGGAATTTTATGGTTTCAAGTGTTACATTCAAGTCTTTAATACAACTTGGGTTAATTTTTTATTTGGTGTAAAATAATGGTCCAGTTTCATTCTTTGCATCTTGTCCAGCTTTTCCCAGTGCCATTTATTGAAGACTGTATCTTCCCTGTTGTATTTACTTAGTCTTTTTATCGTTAATTGACAATGTGTGCCTGAGTTTATTTCTGGGCTCTCTACTCTATTCCTTTGATCTATGTTTCTGTTTTGGAGCAAACATGCTATTCTGATTACTGTAGCTTTGTAATACAGTTTGACATCACAAAGCATGATGTCTTCTATTCTACTTTTTACTAATCTGCATGGCTCTGAGACAGCAGCTTTAGACATGCTAGATAGGACACTAATACAGAAAAAATTGTGTTTACCCAATTATAATAGCAAATAATCCTTAATTGAGTACTTACTACATGAATAGCATTGAGAACTTTTATTTAATCCAGACAAAAAGCCCATAACTATTTCCAAATTTTTTTTCTAACTTGACAGTTGGGAAACTGGGAGATACTCATTTGTTTATTCCATAGATGTATCAGTTTCCATAGGTATATCAGTTATCTATTGCACTGCAACAAATTACCACAAATTTAGCAGCTTAGAACAACATACATTTATTATCTCAGTTTCATCAGTCTAGATACGACTTAGCTGAGTCCTTTGCTATAAAGTCTCACAGGCTGCAGACCAAGTGTCAACCAGGGTCAGAGTCTAATCCAATGCTCAACTGAGGAAGGGTCCACCCAGCAGCCCTAATGAATATTGACAAGGTTTAGTTCTTGTGGGCTGTTGGACTGAGGGTTGCTTTCTGAACATTGGGAAGAGCTCCTTTCAGTTTCTTGGCACAAGGGAGTATCCGTATAGCTTCATCAAAGCCAGCAAGGGAGAGACTACTGACAAGACAGAATTTACTCTCTTCTTATGTAACCTAATGACAGAAACGACGTTCCATTGCTTTTCTAGTATTGATTATGTGCAAATTGCTAGGTTAGCCCACACAGAAGAGGCTTAAGTATCAGGTGGCAGAGATCATTGAGATGCATCATAGAGTCTGCCCAACACAAAAAAATAGTTTTGAGCACCTACTATGTGCTCAAGAAACTCATGTTCTAGAGGAGCTTAAAGTAATTAAGCAAATAGCTGAAGGTGAAAAATTAAATAATTGAGAAAATTAATCTGATTCTAAAACAATCAGAAAAAGGAAATCATTTGGGTGGGCGTTTAAACAGTATTTAAGTGTTCTCTCATAAATAATCTATTATACACTAACTCTGGAGCCAGTAATAACCAAAAACTTCACATTAAAAGTTGAGATGTCATTTATATGTACTGTTAGGCAACAGTGACTGTCCTATTTCAGTGTGTAGGGCATCTGTCATGGGTTTAGATATATTTTGCTTAGGAGAGTGGAATGTGTTCTACCATTCTAAGCTGATGAATATAAAATTATTTATTTGCAGTTATCAATATGTTTTCTTTTTAAAAATTACTAATGATTTTTTAGTAAGATATAGCTGATTTACAATATTAGTTTCAGGTGTATAGCATAGTGATTCTAATTTATAATAGATTATACTCTGTTTAAAAGTTACTGTGAAATATTGACTGTATTCCTAATGCAACACAATATATCCTTGTAGCTTATTTATTTTAAACTTAGTAGTTTCTTCCTTGTAGTCCCTTACTCAACCTTGCCCCTCTCCTGTTCCCTCACCTGCTGATAACCACTAATTTGTTCTATTTGTGAGTTTCTTTCTGTTTCTATTATATTTACATGTTTATTTTATTTTTTAGATTCCACATGTAAGATATTTGTATCTTGGTTCATTCAGTACTTATTCAGTTAATTACTGCTTATCATCACCACTAGAATGTAAGCATCTTGAATGAGAGCAGGAACTGAAATTTTTTTATTTCACTCTACTGTATCGCTAGATCTGAGAAAACTCCTGGCATGAATAGCTGCTTAGGTTTTGTTAAATGGATGAATAAACAATTGAATTAAAATAATAATAATCTTAAAATTTAATATTTCATAAAATTTGTTCTGTATTAATAAATAGAAACTACATCATCAGGTTTTTTTGCTACATGCATACTCTCCTATTTTATCCTAGACTATTCAACCTACCCATATTTATGTTTTCTTACCCTGAATTATCCAGGTTATAAATAATAGGGTAGCAATGGTGTTATACATAAATGTCACAAAAACACACATCTATGTATTTAGCATAATTTTCTAGAAATGAGATTGTTAATTCAGAGTATGATGATTCAGAGTAATATACTCTATAAAAATATCTCCCAGAAATATAGTCCTAATTTATATTCCTTCTAACAGAATATGAAATGGTTATTTTTTCACATCCCTGGTAAGACTTAATATTACCAGGATTTTAAAACTTTTCCCACCTGAGAAATAAAATATAGTATGTTTTTCTTTAAAATGTTCCTCTCCTCAGTTATAAATGAATTTTATACATACTATATTTTTAAGTTAACATTTTATATATGACTGGCTCATTGTTTTGTCTTTAGTTAAATTATTTGCCAGATGAATTTCAAAATATACTTCAGTTTTTTATGTACATTTATATTTCATGGTAATTTTTATTTCAATAAAATTTTTAAATTTGTTTAATCACATTCATGTTTCTAATCAACAAAAAGTTCATCTTAAGCAGCTTAAAGTTAAACTCACAAATGGGATCAGGTGTGCTGATCAAATGTGCTTGGAGACTCAAGTTCAAGACGATGTTAGATACATTTTTAATGTTAGTATATTTTTCCACTATAACCACCTAGAGCATTAAAAGAGCTATGTCAGCATTTCTCAGTACTTTCTATGCTCAGTCATTAAGACTGAAAAACTAATTTTAGAATGTCAAGTTGAAACTTTAGGGGTAAATGAAGTAATATTGACCTAGTTGTAAGTATACCAACTCATTATATTAACTTGGTGCCCTTACTCCACTAGAGGCCTGGCTAATCAGCCCACTCCTTTATACTTCTAATGTTTAGATTCCCCCTTTGCTAGTTAAAATCATATTGTTATATAATATTATGACTTTTAAAAACTTTAGGGATCACTTCTTGCTTTCATTTCTCAAATGATATTAACAACTTACATAAGTTGAGTATCTTGATCAAGATTGTTCTGCAGTGAGATTAAAAACTAAATCTTCTGATTTTCACACCTTATTATGCTTACCCTCCATGAATCACCTTAGAGATATTTGCTGATTTAATTTCACCCAACTCTGTTTTCTGGGAAAAACAAGAGTAAAATTCTCTGGAGCGGTTGAGAAATTAAGGGATGATTCTAAAAGGAACCTGTTTCTTTCTTGATCGTAGTCCAGAATAGGGCTTCTAAGTTGCTCTATTTTCACTCTAGAAAAGAAGAGTCTCTGTATGGGAAAGAAGCAGGAATATAATTCTCATTTTTTTAAAAACCCATCATAAAATAAGGATATTATAAATTAATCCAAATTTCCAAAGCCCTGTAAACAACACTGGGTCTCAGTATTATAATACAGGTGACTCAAGATATGCCAGAGAAAGGAGGGGGCAGAATGTAGCTGATGAGGAAGCAAGCAAGCATGAGTCAGGTGCAAAAGCAGGGGTCAGGGGAAGATCAAACTGAACAGCAATTGGCAGTGGAGTCAAAGATCAGAAAGTCAAGCTAGATTTTAAAAATATCTTAGAAAGGCTTTCTGAGCACCTGGAGGGGAATCGGAACTTCACTGTCTCTTTTCTAAAATAGTCAAAGGGTGAATGCCTTGGGAAGATGCTTGGTCCTGGCAATCCCATTTTAATCCATTGGAATTAACCTCAGTCATTCAGATACCAGTGAACTAATTACGTCCCCATTTCATGGCTATTTCATGGGCTTTGGGGTCAGAAAAATTCAGATTCAAACCTCATATTAACTATGTACCTATAGGCAATTTGGTTAAGCATTTGAAGCTGTATATGTATAAAGTTTCATTTCAGTTCAGTTCAGTTGCTCAGTCGTGTCTGACTCTTTGCAACCCCTTGGACTCCAGCACGCCAGGTTTCCTTGTCGTTCACCAACTCCTGGACCTTGCTAAAACTCATGTCCTTCGAGTCGGTGATACTGTCCACCCATCTCATCCTCTGTTGTCCCCTTCCTCTCCCACCTTCAGTCTTTCTCAGCATCAGGGTCTATTCTAATGAGTCAGTTCTTCATATCAGGTGGCCAAATATTGGAGCTTCAGCTTCAGCATCAGTCCTTCCAGTGAATATTCAGGACCCATTTCCTTTAGGATTGATTGGATTGATCTTGCAGTCCAAGGGACTCTCAATAGTCTTCTCCAACACCAGAGGTCAAAAGCATCAATTCTTCAGTGCTCAGCCTTTTTTATGGTCCAAATCTCACATCCATACATGACTAGTGGAAAAACCCTAGTTTTGGCTAGACAGAACTTTATCTGCAAAGTAATATATCTGCTTTTTAACAGGCTGTTTAGGTTGCTCATAACCAGATGGTCAATGCCAAATCAGATTGATTATGTTCTTTGCAGCCAAAGACGGAAAAGCTCTGTACAGTCAGCAAAAACAAGACCAGGAGCAGACTGTGGCTCAGATCATGAGCTCCTTATTGCCAAACTCAGACTTAAATTGAAGAAAGTAGGGAAAACCACTAGACCGTTCAGGTATGACCTAAATCAAAACCCTTATGCTTATACAGTGGAAGTGACAAATATATTCAAGGGATTAGATCTGATAGACAGAGTGCCTGAAGAACTGTGGACAGAGGTTCGTAACATTATACAGGAGGCAGTTATGAAGACCATCCCCAAGAAAAAGAAATGCAAAAAGTCAAAATGGTTGTCTGAGGAGACCTTTCAAATAGTTGTGAAAAGAAGAGAAGCTAAAGGCAAAGGAGAAAAGGAAAGGTATACCCATTTGAATGCAGAGTTCCAAAGAACAGCAAGGAGAGATAAGAAAGCCTGCTTCAGTGATCAATGAAAAGAAATAGAAGAAAACAATAGAAAGGGAAAGACTAGAGATTGCTTCAAGAAAAGCTCAAATTAGAGATACCGAGGAAACATTTCATGCAAAGATGGACACAAAAAAGGACAGAAATAGTGTGGATCTAACGGAAGTAGAAGGTATTAAGAGGAGGTGGCAACAATATACAGAAGAACTGTACAAAAAAGATCTTCATGACCCAGATAACCACGATGGTGTTATCACTCACCTAGAGCCAGATATCCTGGAATGTGAAGTCAAGTGGGCCTTAGGAAACATCACTACGAACAAAGCTAGTAGAGGTGATAGAATCCCAGTTGAGCTATTTCAAATCGTATAAGATGATGCTGTGAAAGTGCTGCACTCAATATGCCAGCAAATTTAATAAACTCAGCAGTGGCCACAGGACTGGAAAAGGCCAGTTTTCATTCCAATCCCAAAGAAAGGCGATGCCAAAGAATGTTCAAACTGTCGCACAGTTGCACTCACCTCACACGCTAACAATGTAATGCTCAAAATTCTCCAAGCTAGGCTTCAACAGTACATGAACCATGAAGTTCCAGATGTTCAAGCTGGATTCAGGAAAGGCACAGGAACCAGAGATCAAGTTGCCAACATCCATTGGATCATCAAAAAAGCAGAACACCAGAAACATCTACTTCTGCTTTATTGACTATGCCAAAACCTTTGTGTGGATCACAACAAACTGGAAAATTCTGGAAGAGATCGGAATACCAGACCACCTGACCTGCCTCCTGAGAAATCAGGATGCAGGTCAAGAAGCAACAGTTAGAACTGGACATGGAACAACAGACTGGTTCCAAATCAGGAAAGGAGTACGTAAAGGCTGTATATTGTCACCCTGCTTATTTAACTTATATGAGGAGTACATCATGAGAAATTCTGGGCTGGAAGAAGCACAAGCTGGAATCAAGATTGCCAGGAGAAATATCAATAACCTCAGATATGCAGATGACACCACCCTTATGGCAGAAAGCAAGGAACAACTAAAGAGCTTCTCAATGAAACTAAAAGAGGAGAGTGAAAAAGCTGGCTTAAAACTCAACATTCAGAAAACTAAGATAATGGCATCCAGTCCCATCACTTCATGGCAAGTAGATGGGGAAATATGAAAACAGTGACAGACTTTTATTTTTGGGGGCTCCAAAATCACTGCAGATGGTGACTGAAGCCATGAAATTATAAGATGCTTGTTCCTTGGAAGAAAAGCAATGACCAACCTAGAGAGCATATTAAAAACCAGAGACATTACTTTGTCAACAAAGGTCCGTCTAGTCAAAGCTTTGGTTTTTCCGGTAGTCGTGCATGTATGGATGTGATAGTTGGACTGATTAGAAGTCTGAGTGCCAAAGAATTGATTCTTTTGAACAGTAGTGTTGGAGAGACTCTTGAGAGTCCCTTGGACTGCATGCAGATCCAACCAGTCCATTCTAAAGGAAATCAGTCCTGCATATTCATTTGGAGAACTGATGCTGAAGCTGAAACTCCAATAGTTTGGCCACATGATGTGAAGAACTGACTCATTAGAAAAGCCCCTGATGCTGGGAAAGATTCAAGGCAGGAGGAGAAGGGGACAACAGACAATGAGATGGGTGGACAGTATCACCGACTCGATGGACATGAGTTTGAATAAGCTCTGGGAGTTGGTGATGGACAGATCAGCCAGGCATGCTGCAGTCCATGGGGTAGCAAAAAGTCAGACATGACTGAGTGCCTGAACTCAACTGAACTGAGGTTGGTCATAGCTTTTATTCCAAGGAGTAAGTGTCTTTAATTTCATGGCTGCAGTCACCATCTGCAGTGATTTTGGAGCCCAAGAAAATAAAGTCTTTCACTGTTTCCATTGTTTCCCCTTCTATTTGCCATGAAGTGATGGGATGGGGCCAGTTGCCATGATCTTACTATTTTGAATGTTGAGTTTTAAGTCAGCATTTTCACTCTTCTCTTTCACTTTCATCAAGAGATTCTTTAGTTCTTCCTCGCTTTCTGCCATAAAGGTGGTGTCATCTGCATATCTGAGGTTATTGATATTTCTCCTGACAATCTTGATTCCAGCTTGTGCTTCATCCAGTCTAGCATTTCACATGATGTACTCTGCATCTAAGTTAAATAAGCAGGGTGACAATATACAGCCTTGATGTACTCCCTTTCCCAATTTTGAGCCAGTCCATTGTTCCATGTCCTATTTTTGCTGTTGCATCTTGACCTGCATCCCGATTTCTCAGGAGGCAGGTCAGGTGGTCTGGTATTCCCATCTCCTTACGCATTTTCCACAGTTTTATGTGATCCACACTGTCAAAGGTTTTAGTGTAGTCAATGAAGCAGAAGTAGATGTTTTCTGGAATTTTCTTACTTTTTTTATAATTCAACATATGTTGGCAATTTGATCTCTGGTTCCTCTGGCTTTTCTAAATTCAGGTTGAGCATCTGGAAGCTTTTAGTTAATGTACTTTAGAAGACTAGCTTGGAGAATTTTGAGCGTTACTTTGCTAGCATGTGAGATGAGTACAATTGTGTGTATAAAGTTTAATGGGTAATATGGAGAATTTAGCTTCCTAAATGGCACAAAATAAGTGCCCGATAAAGAATATATAGTCAATCTATGACTGTTTCTATCACAACTATAATTCATTAAACTTTTAGCTTGTTTTAAAATCTTTAGTTCATGTTCAGTGGCCCTGTTTTGCTTTATTCAGTCAGTTCAGTTGCTCAGTTGTGTGCAACTGTTTGTCACCCCATGGACTGCAGCATGCCAGACTTCCCTATCCATCACCAACTCCTGAAGTCTACCCAAACTTATGTCCATCGCGTTGGTGATGCCATCCAACCATCTCATCCTCTCGTCCCCTTCTCCTCTTGCCTTCAATCTTTCCCAGCATGAAGGTCTTTTCCGATGATTTGATTCTTCACATCAGGTGGCCAAAGTACTGAAGTTTTAGCTTCAGTATCAGTCCTTCCAATGAATATTCAGGTCTGATTTCCTTTAGGATGAACTGGTTGGATCTGCTTGCAGTCCAAGGGACTCTCAAGAGTCTTCTCCGACACCACAGTTCAAAAGCATCAATTCTTCGGTCTTCAGCTTTCTTTATAGTCCAACTCTCACATCCATACATGACTACTGGAAAAACCAAAGCTTTGACTAGACAGACCTTTGTTGGCAAAGTAATGTCTCTGCTTTTTAATATGCTGTCTAGGTTGGTCATAGCTTTTCTTCCAAGGAGCAAGTGTGTTTGAATTTCATGACTGTAGTCACCATCTGCAGTGATTTTGGAGCCCCCAAATAAAGTCTTTCACTGTTTGCATTGTTTCCCCATATATTTGCCATGATTTTGCTTAGGTGAAAGTGAAAGTGTTAGTCACTCAGTCTTGTCCAACTCTTCGCAACCCCTTGGACTTTAGCCCACCAGTCTTCTCTGTCCATGGAATTCTCTAAGCAAAAATACTGGAGCAGGTAGCCATTCCATTCTCCAGGGAATCTTTCCAACCCATGGATTGAACTCCAGTCTTCTGAATTGCAGGCAGATTCTTCACCATCTGATCCACCAGGGAGACCCTTTTACTTTGGAGATGCAAGTTAAAGAAAAAGGGACATAAAACAATAAAACACTATTTTGCCCTGAAGCTTCTTGCTCAATATTTACTTTGGTGCATTGAATAAAATCAAATAAGATAAGACATCAATTCAAATTAGAAAGTGAAACTGGGGGACTTCCCTGGTGTTTCAGTGGTTATGATTTTGCCTTCCAATCCAGGGGCTGTGAGTTCCATTCCTGGTCAGGGAGCTAAGACTTTGCATGCCTTGCAGACAAAAAAAAAAAAAAAAAAAAAAAAAAAAAACCCAAAACAGAAGATAAAAACAACATAATTAAGATCGTAACAAGTTCAATAAAGACTTAAATGATCCACACCAAAAACTTTAAGGAAAAAAAAAAAACTGAAGCTGGAATCTGGAGAAAAAAAGAAACTTCATAACTTTCTAACAAGCTGGAAAACTTTAGAAAAAATGTGTAAAGACAATAGTATCCTACAATTATGTACGTAATCCTTTTTTTAATTTTTGGTTATAATTTCTCTAATTTGTACAAATGACCAGCATTTCCCTGGGGTTTGAGTCATACAAATGACTAATGCCAAAAGATTTGTATTCAAGATAAATTACAAATACAAGAGAGTTATATCTGTCCCTGGAATTTAAATATTATAATTATATACACGCAAGAAAATAAGTAAATTTACTAAAAGTTGACATAAAACCAAATGCAGTAAGAAAATAAATTCACTTAACATACAAAATTTTGTATTAGTTGTTGCCTATTGTAACATTTCTAAAGTTCTCTTGAAATTCAGGTGTCAGGTTTATCAGAATTTTTCCTAATCTGTTTTATTCAGGTCTTATGAAAATTCTTCCATTGTTCTAAAGCTTATTTGTTTGTTCAGCTTAAGAATGTTAATATTTTACATGTTTACCTTTTTACTTTTATGACCACTAATATTCTAATAAATGGTGTATTTCATATGCCTGTATACACTCTTCTTCTCCCCTTTCACTGACTCACATCCACAAAGTAAGCCATGAAACATCTCCAATTTGTGTTTGTAACTCTAAATCATATCAACATTTTCCTAGAGTCAAAAGGATTTACTCACTGTCCTAAGAGAAATCTGTTTTTTCAGTTTTAACATAATTGGAGAGGTAAAGGCTGTTGCTACATGGCTCTACATTCCCTGTTCAATTTCAGTCTTAAGCATTTTCTTTTCAAAGATAGAGCCAGTTAGGAGACATGAAGTTCAACTCCACAATGATAATTAAATCCAACTGTTGCTCTGCCACATCTTTGGGAGCTTCCCAGATGTAGTAATGCGAAACTGACTTCCATACACAGAGGCCAGGGAGAGAGGGAAGAAAGGGGCATCTCACTCCAGATTGGAAGGTAGCAGTTTTAATGCCTAGATAGGTTCAACCCCTAGATCAGGAAGATCCTCTGGAGGAGGACACAGCATCTCACTCCAATATTCCTGCCTAGAGAATCGCATATACAAAGGAGGCTGGCAGGCTACAATCCATAGGGTTGCACAGAGTCAGACACGAAGCAATGTAACACGCATGCACGCACGCAGGTTTAGTGAGGAAGGAAACTTCCTTAGGAAGCTTGGTTTGGATAGCCCTAAGATAAGTAGATTACTGCACTCACCCACGAGAATCTTAGAGGTTTATATAGAGACTTCCACTGGGTTCAGTCACCTCTTCAGTCCAGTTAGGCTCCACACCACATTTCTGTCTCAAGGCTGTATTGTTAGAGCAGCTAAGGGGGCTAGGAAGGCAAGCAGAAGCACATCCCAAGGACAGGGGAGGGGATGGGGAACCTCCTATTGTCTGGGTTCAGCTTGTGGGTGACCTGGCTGTCATGTCTTCTGGATGATTTATTAAAAAGCAGAGACATTACTTTGCCAACAAAGGTCCATCTAGTCAAATCTATGGTTTTTCCAGTAGTCATGTATGGATGTGAGAGTTGGAGCATAAAGAAAGCTGAGCACCAAAGAATTGATGCTTTTGAACTGTGGTGTTGGAGAAGACTCTTGAGAGTCCTTTCGACTGCAAGGAGATGAAACCTGTTAATCCTAAAGGAAATCAGTCCTGAATATTATGGACATGTGTTTGAACAAGCTTCAGGAGTTGGTAATGGACAGGGAAGCTTGGTGTGCTTCAGTCCATGGGGCTGCAAAGAGTCAGACACGACTGAGCTGAGCTGAACCGAACCATGGTTTTGCCACACTCTTTAGACAGTTACTGAAAGAGGAGAAAACTGAAGCCCAAGTTATTTGAATAACTTGATAAGATCTTATAACCCAGAAGTATTAGATCTACCTAGGACTGTATCTAAGTCTATATGATTAGAAAACCAATTTTCTTAAATGAATTGATAGAAAATTTTTTGTAATAAGTAGTATAAATTTATATATGTGGACATCATATGAGTATATGCCTATTTTCTGAGCTAAATCACAA
Source organism: Okapia johnstoni (assembly GCA_024291935.2). Lineage (NCBI taxonomy): Eukaryota > Metazoa > Chordata > Mammalia > Artiodactyla > Giraffidae > Okapia > Okapia johnstoni. Next base: position 32,083,644 of record CM044308.1, on the reverse strand, counting down.
AACTGTTGCAGGAGCAAGAAATAATAGTTCTACAAAATTTTGATTAGCTTAATATTTACAGAAAATATCACTCAATCCTGAGTTCTCCTGTTTCCCTTGTATATCTGCAATTGATATTTAACGAGGTATCTCAATATAACTTTAGGGATAATACCAGAAAGCACAGGCTAGATGTTAATATAATTAAGGAGAAAAGATAGTGCTTATATTATCACACTTAGAAGCTATTGATCACAATCTGTAACTATTTTCTTCTTTGAATGAAGATTAGCATACTTATCACATTTGCAGATAAAATTTTTGATGTGACAAAAATACACTGGAGAGGAGCAAGGTAAAATGATACAGAGAGAGATTATATAGACATTAGAAGATTGGGCTAAATCTTTAGAAATTACATTTGAAATGAATTAGCATAAGTTCTTATCTTTGGTTCCAAAAAACCCAAGTATCACATTAGGGGAAAAAATAACTGAATGACAAACAGAAGTGAAGAAAGTAGGAGGAAAAAAAGGGGGAGAATTTTTTTCCCCTTAATTATCAGCTCAAGATAAATCAATAGGTAATATGGCTCCTTCAAACAAATTAAACCAAAGGAAGGGAAAAGAAGTATTCCTGTCTGAATTAACAGTTTGTGCAGGGATCACAGGGATCATTTCTACTAATAAATGCATAATCTTCTAGGTTTTAGCAGCTAGTAGCAAATGAGGTCTCTCCAAGTGGGGAAGGGCAGCTGATGAAACAGACCTCATAAGATACTGTCAATACATGTTGCTTTTTCCTCAGGACTCAGTCACTTAGACTATAGAGGCCATCATGAGTTTGGATGACAGTGTGCTTTGCTCCCCTCCCATCTAAGGAAGGGCAAAAATGTTTTTTTTTTTTGCTTTGCATCACAAAACTGGGCTTGGTTGGAATTTTCAGGGATTTTATTTAACACTAAGAGGAAACAAAAGAAATATCAGAGATTTTAAAAAATAGAAACAGGTTGACTCAAGATTGGAACCCAAGGGTCAAACACTGCTTTTGTCTAAATGTTGTCCCAAGGGAAAGAAGAGTTTTCTATACTAAATGAGTTGACAGAACTCTATATGTACAGGGTCAGTCTCCTCTCGCTCTTAGTTTGTCTCCACTAGGAGAATGCCACCTTTTGATGCCAGTATACGTTGTTCTCTTGACACATCTTAGTCTTCTGTTCAGAATGTAGGAGTAAGAATCATGAATCTTCCACAGTTAGACAGATTTACATTGCATAAATAAGTTCAGTTTCACCTTTCAGGTGACTTGGTATCTCCTATACATTTTGTGCTCCAAAAAGTTGTTGCTATTTAGTCACCAAGTTGTGTCTGACTCTATGTGACCACATGGGCTATAGCCCACCAGGCTCCTCTGTTGATGGAATTTCCCAGGCAAGAATACTGGATTGAGTTGCCATTTCCTTCTCCAGCTGCAAAGAGTAATAATACTTGAATTGAAAATGTGTCCTGAAAGACACTCTATAAAAAGGGAAGGGTTTTGAGGTTTCAAAAAAGTTTGGGAAACACCTAACAACATTCATCCCTCAGAGAATCATCAGGCACAATAGCATAGTAAAGATTCTGATGTGTTCTACAATTTAAAATCCTGTTAAATTTGCTGAAACTTAAATTGAGATTTTTATAACCTAATTTGACCAAAGAACACACAAACACACACACATATGTGTGTTGTGTATGTATATAGCACCTATTAACATTTCATGAAAGATAGTTTATCCAGTATTGCCTTATCTGAAGTTTACGGTAAGATTTTACATTCAGTCCTATGGGAAACAGGTCATTCCTTTTGGAAATAACTTTTCTGGAAGAAATGGGTCCTGTTTTATATGTTTAAACACATAGTGTTTCCATTTTGAGAACTATTTTTAAGTAATCTGGACATACATAAAATTTTTTAATGAAAAGAACTAAGAGGTTTTATGAAAGTATTGAAATACTGCCCCATGGTTTCAGTAATGGTGATGGGATACATAGCATCCAGAAGAGGGAAATAATGTAGGAAAAGGTCATCAATTACCTTAATAATTGCATATGAAATAAATTCAGGTCAAACAAGCTTTGTGTAGTGTCTCAAGAGAAGAACAGGTGTCTCTAATTAGATCCTATGAAGAGAGAACTCACGTCAATATAACAACAGTTTATAACAATTAAAGCTATTTAATGGGCTGAATCCCAGAGATATATGATTCTTATTAGGTTACTTTGATTCACTTGCATTCTAGATACTTGTACAACTCCTGAAAATAAAAGATAATTTCTAGAAATACATACTAGAACTAGGCAAGTACATACATTCACATAAAGGCACAAAAGCATTTGCTATATTTTGAGTAGAGATCTTCTCAAAGTTCTATAAATATACAAGGGACAGAGTGGTTAGTTCTAACTGGAGAGATTAAACCTGTTTCATAGTTATTCAGCATACTTTAGAAGGTATCTTATCTGAAATATTTTTAATACAATTGAAATGTACTGTTGGAAACATTCCATCAGTGACTTTTTCAGTCCCAGGATTGTTGTCATGAGACAGAGATCATGGATTTGAATGTACTTCATCAGTTCAGATCAGTCACTCAGTCGTGTCCGATTCTTTGCAACCCCATGGCCTGCAGCACGCCAGGCTTCTCTGTCGTTCAGTAACTCCTGGACCTTGTTCAAGCTCATGTCCGTTGAGTCAGTGATGCCATCCAGCCATCTCATCCTCTGTCGTCCTCTTCTCCTGCTGTCAATCTTTCTCAGCATCAGGGTCTTTTCTAATGTGTTAGTTCCTTACATCAGGTGGCTGAGTATTGGAGCTTAAACTTCAGCATCAGTCCTTCCAATAAATAATCAGAACTGATTTCTGTTAGGATTGACTGGTTTGATCTTCTTGCTGTCCAAGGGACTTGCAAGAGTCTTCTCCAACATCAGTTCTTTGGTGTTCAACTTTCTTTATGGTCCAACTCTCACATCCATACATGACCACTGGAAAAACCATAGCTTTGACGAGACAGACCTTTGTTGGCAAAGTCATGTCTCTGCTTTTTAATATGAAGTCTAGGTTGGTCATTACTTTTCTTCCAAGGAGCAAGCGTCTTTTAATTTCATGGCTGCAATCACCATCTGCAGTGATTTGGGAGCCCAAAATAATAAAGTCTGTCACTGTTTCCATTGTTTCCCCTTCTATTTACCATGAAGTGATGGGACCAGATGCCATGGTCTTTGTTTTTGAATGTTGAATTTTAAGCCAGTTTTTTCAGTCTCCTCTTTTATTTTCATGAAGAGGCTCTTTAGTTCCTCTTTGGTTTTTGCCATAAGGATGGTATCATCTGCATATCTGAGGTTATTGATATTTCTCCCAGCAATCTTGATTCCAGCTTGTGCTTCATCCAGTCTGGCATTTCACATGATGTACCCTGCATATAAGTTAAATAAGCAGGATGACAATATACAGCCTTGATATGCTCCTTTCACAATTTTCAATCAGTCTGCTGTTCCATGTCCAGTTCTAACTGTTGCTTCTTGACCTGCATCCCGATTTCTCAGGAGGAAGGTCAGGTGGTCTGGTATTCCCATCTCTTTAAGAATTTTCTACAGTTTGTGGTGATCCACAGAGCCAAAGGCTTTGGTATAGTCAATAAAGCAGAAGTAGATATTTTTCTGGAAGTCTGTTGCTTTTTCAATGATCCAACAGATGTTGGCAATTTGATCTCTGGTTCCTCTGCCTTTTCTAAATCCAGCTTGAACATCTGGAACTTCTCAGTTCATGTACTATTGAAGCCTAGCTTGAAGAATTTTGAGCATTACTTTGCTAGCATGTGAGATGAGTGCAATTGTGTGGTGATTTGAACATTCTTTTTGCATTGCCTTTCTTTGGGATTGAAATGAAAACTGATCTTTTCCAGTCCTGTGGCCAACTGCTGAGTTTTCCAGATTTGCTGGCATATTGAGTGCAGCACTTTAACAGCATCATCTTTTAGGATTTGAAATAGTTCAACTGGAATTCCGTCACCTCCACTAGCTTTGTTCATAGTGATGCTTCCTAAGGCCCACTTGACTTTGCATTCCAGGATGTCTAGCTCTTGGTGAGTTACGGACCTCATAGCTAGAGGCAAATAGCAGTGTTGCTGGACAGTAATGAAGAATACTAGGACAGTGGCAAAACTCCACATGAGATAGATCATCCCACACCTAAATGTATCCTATTGTAGGATTCCCAGCAACCAAAGGGCAGAAAACCCCAGTGGGGTCCAACAAGAACCTGAAGGATAGCACAAGGGCAGAGAATTCTTGCCCCACCTCCATGAGGACTTCTAAGTTTCTTCTACATCAACACTATTTCAAGAATTAAGAGGTATAAAGGGGAGCCAACTGTCAGATGATTTTTATTCCTGATGGAAATTTTATTCATTGTATTGAGTAAACACTTAGCAGAGAAAAACACTTAATTGGAAGTTTTCTTCTTAACATTTAAACCACTATTTTTTATTGAAGTATAGCTGATTTATAGTGTTGTTGATTTCTGCAATATAGCACAGATTTTCAGTTATACATATGCATTATATATATATTCTTTATAAAAATATTTTTCCATTGTACTTTTTCATAGGATACTGCTAATCTCAACCTCTTACTCTATCCCTCCCCAAAACCTCCCCCACTTTGCAACCACAAGTATGCTTTCTATGTCCATGACTCTGTTTCTGTTTCATATAAAAGTCCATTTGAGTCATATTTTAGATTCTACATAATTGTGATATCAAATGATATTTGTCTTTATCTTCGTGACTCACTTCACTTAGTATGATAATCTCTAGTTGCAGTCATGTTGGTGCAGATGACATTATTGCATTTCTTTCTATAGCAGAGTAATAATTCTTTGTATATATGTCCCACATATTTTTTATCCATTTATTTACTGATGAACATTTAGGTTGCTTCCATGTCTTGGTTACTGTGAATAGTACTGCTATGAACATAGGGGTGCATGTATATTTCTGGATTAGAGTTTTGTCTCAATATATGCCCAGGAGTGGGATACTGGCTCATATTGTAATTCTATTTTTAGTTTTTTGATGAACCTCTATACTGTTGTCCATAGTGGCTACATCAACTTGCATTCCCACCAACATTGTAGCAGGTTTCCCTTTTCTCCACATCCTTCCCAGCGTTTATTATTTGTATATTTTTTGATGATGGCTATTCTGACTGGTTTGAGGTAGTACCTCATTGTAGTCTTGATTTGCGTTTCCCTAATTGTTTGTGATATTGAGCATCTTTTCATGTACCTATCAGCATTTTTATTTCTTGTTTGAAGAAGTATCTGTTTAGATATTCTGCCTATTTTTCCACTGAGTTGTTTGTTTTTCTGTTGTTGAGTTGTATGAGCTGTTTATTTTGGAAATCAAGCCCATATTGATCAAATCATTTGCAAATATTTTCTCCATTGTGTAGGTTGTCTTTTTGTTTTGGGTTTCTTTTATTTTTTTTAGCCAAAATATTGAAGAAAGAAGTCTAGCTTGAGTTTTGGATTATATGATTATGAAATCTCTTCAACACATATTTGCATTCTATTATATAAAAGTATATCAAGCTTAGTAAGTAATTTTATCATTCATTTTCGTTCTTATATCCTTTCTTCTCTTAATGAATTCTTTCAGATCAGAATAAGTAAACAAAACACTGTCTGATTTGAATGATATAAAACAAGTCCAGAAAAACCCATAGGTAATTTTATTGTTCAGTATTTTATTTTTTTCATCTATGATCAATCTGTTGCCCTGTTTTACTACTCAAAAGTTTTTAAGAAGGCTTGTTGCTGTTTAGTCACTAAGTTGTGTCCGACTCTTTTACAACCCTATGAACTGTAGCTGACCAGGCTCCTCTGTCCATGGAATTTCCCAGGCAAGAATACTGGAGTGGGTTTTCATTTCAACTTTTACAACCATCTTTAATTATTGTTCCATTTTACTACTGCAATGATAAACATGCATATATACTTCAAATTAACTGGTAAAATTAAAGTTTTATCTCCAAGTTACCTGTGTTTGAAAGTGAATAATGAGGCATTAACAGTACATCAAAAGCATATACTGTTGTTCTTGTTCATATCACTGATTTTATTTGCTTACATGTGATGGTGATCTGTATGATTGGATTCATCACACACATGTTGACTGTGCCAGAAATAACATTGTAGCAGGCATTTGGCTATCTGGACTTTCAAAGTTTAAGACCAAATATGAATCTAAATGTTAGATTTTGCCCAAATGCGGAAGAAAAGCCAAAATCTGAAACATTGCTAAATTATATTCATTCTTTGGCAACTGTCCCACAAATCGTCATGAGAACTGAGTGGTACTGGACCAAGACAGAACTAACCAAAACTCAGTGGACCAGTAGCATGCCTTCACACTGTATTGGGAGCCTGAAAGATACATTTTGGTTGACTTGACTAATATGTACACTTACACTGAGACCAGTGTACAATTAATTGAATATTATCTATTTTAGTTTGCTTACTAGGTACTGTTTTTCTTTTGTAGTCATTTTAAGACTTTTAAAGTATTAAATAAACTATAAATATGTAGAACTGGCCTTATTAATAAAGCTTCTATAATGAAAAAATTAAAGCTTTATTTTTTAACTTAGGCAACATCAATATATTGTCATTCTGAAAGAGCAAAATCATTTTTATCATTTCTGAAATAATATTTTAAATGATTTTACTATCAGTTCTTGTGGAAACAGTCCTTGGACAATTTATAAAATTTACTGACAAACTTAAACATAGTTTTGAGTGATTACTGTTTGACACTTGATATTTGGAGTAGTATGACCTGGAAATATTTTTTAAAAGGCTATATTCACCCTGATCATTGACCTGGATTAGTTTACATGCTAGTTTGACATGGCTCAATATTGTAGCAAAGTTTGAAATTTGTTGCCTTATGGGCATAAAAGTTTACTTTCATATAAAAGCCTCCATACAGAGTACGAGTGGAAACACTTCTCTCTGTACATGTCTTCAGGCACATCTGGTGCAAATCCATTATAAACCCTGAATTTATGTTCCAAGTATTGCCTTCTGACCTAGCTGGACTTTTGTTGGAATATAAATTCTGCCGTAAAAGGATGATAAAAGTTTTGAATGAATCTATACACATTTTTAATGAATATTAAGTCTTGAGATCAAAATAGTTGAATGGTATAAATATCACCTAGTCATAGTTTATACCTTGGGTTTATATTCATTTGACTAAGGCTGGGCTTTTGCTTTATTGTGCATAGAATTTTCAGCTTCTCTTGATGAACTCTATAGAGGCTATAATAACAATTTTTTAATTTTTATTTGTATGTATGTGCGTGTAAGAGAGGGAGAGGGAGGGAGAGAGAAGACTAATACGTCTTTAATTACTTTGCTAGTAAGAAATGAAATTGATATCTTTCAGGTACTTGCTTATTCCAACACAATCATAAAATCATTCAGAAGGAACAAGAATAATAAGACAATGGGAAGAAAAGATCCAAAAGTAAATGAAAAAAGATTACCTAAAGGGATATCTGAAAATTAATTGTTTTATTATATCAGAAAGATGTTCATTATCACTAAAGTCTATCTAGCACTGATCTTTCTCCCATCCCACCCCCGCAAAAAAACCACAATAGCTTATATATTCCAGTTACTGATTTTAGATTTTAGCTGTGAATGTATGATCATTATTTCAATATAAATATCTGTTTAACACTGTTATATTCATAAAACTCATGAAGATTTTGTAAACAATACCTAAATATACTACAACAACCAGATAGTATAGAACATTTTCTCTTTAACTTAATCATTGTTCATTTCCCTGAGTATTTTCAGAATAGAAGAAATGATTTCCCCCCCTTTTTTCTACTTCAAATCTATCAATATAAAATGAAAAAGATTTGGTGGTGTGATTATTGATTTTCCTTTTTATGCCCTGCTGTAATAATTCCAGTATTTTTTGCCTGGAGAATCCCCATGGACAGAGGAGCCAGGTGGCTACAGTTCATGGAGTTGCAAAGAGTTGGACATGACTTAGTGACTAAGCACAGCAGAGCACAGTGATAGAATTTTTTAAATATGTATTTTTATTTTTAGACAAAAATCTAATCAATTTTAAGGAGTTAAGAGCTTAGTAGAATTAAACAGATCCCAGAAATGAATTCAGGGAAAAATCTGTAATTTGAAATAAAATATTTTTCAATATTTTTTAAAACCTATCATTATATATTTAAAAAATACTTGTGAGATAACTTTTTTTCAAATGGCAGTTTTGACACAAGAATGTCTACATATTCAAAAATAAAGTGATTAGCCAATTAAGAGATTAAATATTCATTCAGAAATATAACTGGTTCATATTTGGGCTTTCAACTTACGTTGTTTAAAAACACGGTTGGATGTATTTCTGGTAAGATAATCATCACGTAAAACATTAAAGCTAATAGGTATCAGACGGCTGCACTTGAACCCGTTAATGCTAACTTCCAGGTAAAGTTGCTAAGGTAAGCTCTGATAAATCACACAAATTTGGATATGATGTGGGCAAATTTTGCTCCTGAGACATAATAGTGCAGTGAAGAGGCCACAAATTCTAGGGAAAGTCTAAATGTGTAATTTCCAATTCTTTGAATACTAAGTTTATAACCTTGGACAATTTGTTCTTATAGTTTTTCCATGGGAGTGTAGTTCCCTTAAACTGTTGAGTTAGTTTCTGTTGTGCAGCGAAGTGAATCAGCTATATGTATCTATACATACCCTCTTTTTTGCATTTCCTTCCCATTTAGGTCACCATACAGCACTAAGCAGAGTTCCCTATGCTATAGATTTGGCTGTCATTGGTTGTCTGTTTTATACATTAGTGTACATGTATCTGTCTCAATCTCCTAAACCATCCCACCTCGCCCTTCCCTCTTGGTATCCATATGTTTTTTCTCTATGTCTGTGTCTCCATTTCTGCTTTACAAAGAAGTTCATCTATACTATTTTTCTAGATTCCACATATATACATTAATGTATATTTGGTTTTCTAGTTCTTACATTTAAATAGACATGATATGAAAGCTCAGAATTCGATTAAAATATATCATGTATAAACCTAGAACCATATATGGTTACAAAAAATGTTTCCATGCTCATTTAGACATCCAAGTGCTAAGCACTTGTAGGGGGTGAGTGCTACAGAGTTCATATGACAATTGTTAAGTACTGTATCATCAGTTCAGTTCAGTCACTCAGTCATGTCCGACTCTTTGAGACCCCATGGACTGCAGCACACCAGGCCTCCCTGTCCATCACCAACTCCTGGAGCTTACTCAAACTCATGTCCATTGAGTGGGTGATGCCATCCAACCATCTCATCCTCTGTCATCTCCTTCTCCTCCTGCCTTCAGTCTTTCCCAGCATCAGGGTCTTTTCAAATGAGTCAGTTCTTCGCATCAGGTGGCCAAAGTATTGGAGTTTCAGCTTCAGCATCAGTCCTTCCAATGAATATTCAGGACTGATTTTCTTTAGGATGGACTGGTTGGATTTCCTTGCAGTCCAAGGAACTCTAAAGAGTCTTCTCCAACACCACAGTTCAAAAGCATCAATTCTTCGGCACTCAGCTTTTTTCACCGTCCAACTCTCACATCCATACATGACTACCAGAAAAACCATAGCCTTGACTAGATGGACCTTTGTTGGCAAAGTAATGTCTCTGCTTTTTAATATGCTGTCAAGGTTGATCATAACTTTTCTTCCAAGGAGTAAGCATCTTTTAATTTTATTGCTGCAGTCACCATCTGCAGTAATTTGGGAGCCCCCCAAAATAAAGTCTCTCACTGTTTCCCCATCTATTTGCCATGAAGTGATGGGACCAGATGCCATGATCTTCATTTTCTGAATGTTGAGCTTTAAGCCAACTTTTTCACTCCATTCTTTCAGTTTAATCAAGAAGCTCTTTAGTTCGTCTTCACTTTCTACCATAAAGGTGGTGTCATCTGTACATCTGAGGATATTGATATTTCTCCTGGCAGTCTTGATTCCAGCTTGTGCTTTATCTGGCCCAGCGTTTCTCATGATGTACTCTGCATATATGTTAAATAAGCAAGGTGACAATATACAGCCTTGATGTACTCCTTTTCCTTTTAGGAACCAGTCTGTTGTTCCATGTCCAGTTCTAACTGTTGCTTCCTGACCTGCATACAGATTTCTCAAGAGGCAGGCCAGGTGGTCTGGTATTCCCATCTCTTTCAGAATTTTCCGCAGTTAATTGTGATCCACAGAGTCAAAGACTTTGGCATAGTCAATAAAACAAAAGCAGATGTTTTTCTGGAACTCTTTTGCTTTTTCGATGATCCAGCAGATGTTGGCAATTTCATCTCTGGTTCCTCTGCCTTTTCTAAAATGAGGTTGAACATCTCTGGAAGTTCATGATTCATGTATTGTTAAAGCCTGGCTCAGAGAATTTTGAGCATTACTTTACTAGCGTGTGAGATGAGTGCAATTGTGTGGTGATTTGAGCATTCTTTTTGCATTGCCTTTCTTTGGGATTGAAATGAAAACTGATCTTTTCCAGTCCTGTGGCCACTGCTGAGTTCTCCAAATTTGCTGGCATATTGAGTGCAGCACTTTAACAGCATCATCTTTTAGGATTTGAAATAGCTCAACTGTAATTCCATCACCTCCACTAGCTTTGTTCCTAGTGATGCTTCCTAAGGCCCACTTGTCTTCACATTCCAGTATTTCTGGCTCTAGGTGAGTGATCACACCATTGTGATTATCTGGGTCGTGAAGATCTTTTTGTACAGTTCTTCTGTGTATTCTCACCACCTCTTCTTAATATCCTCTGATTCTGTTAGGTCCATACCATTTCTGTCCTTTATTGAGCCCATCTTTGCATGAAATGTTCCCTTGGTATCTCTAATTTTCTTGAAGCAATCTCTAGTCTTTCCCATTCTATTCTTTTCCTCTATTTCTTTGCACTGATCACTGAGGAAGGCTTTCTTATCTCTCCTAGCTGTTCTCTGGAACTCTGTGTCATAGTGTTGATATTAATGATAACAAAAACAATAAAGAAGAGGAAAAAAGGAGGAGTGGGAATGGGGGAGGAAGAGGAGAAGGAGGAAGAGGAAAGAGAGCAAGCAGAAGTATCCAGATGATTAGTCACTTATTTGAGTAGTTTTTAGTTTCTCTAAATGATTTTCATTGAATACTTGAACTTTTGTATTATTTAGGCATAATTGTGTTAACATGGGTTCTGGAAGCTGTGTTAGTTTGATTGGGCTGCTGTGGCAATATACCCCAATCTAAATGGCCTAAGCAACAGACCATTTTCTGTTTATTTTCTCAAAATTTAGGAACTGAAAGTATAAGGCTGATGTGCCTGCAGTATTGCTTCCTGAAGAGACAGACCTCTCATTCTGGCTTCCAGGCCACCACCTTCTCACTACGTTTACATGGCCTTTCCTTGGCGCACATATGGGGAAAGAGAGAGCATGAGCTCTGATGTCTCTTCTGATAAGGAAGCCAGTCCTATTGGATTAGGGCCCTACCCTTGAGACCTCATTTAGCCTCAATTATCTTGAAGTTCAATGTCAAAATATAGTCAGATTGAGGGGTTAGGCCTTCAATGTACAAGTTTTGGGGACACACAATTCAATCCAGAATGGAGGTGGAGAACTGAAAGGGGGTTAGGAGTTACAGTGAGAATTTAGTTGCTCCTGAATCAAGGAAACTAGTTAGAAACCAAAAGAATACAGTTTCTCTAATTCACAGTATCATTTGCCAACTTCCCTTTCTGACAAGGAATATTATTTAAAGGCTTGTGCTGTGTTGCTTTGTCTCATTTGTATCCTTTTGCAAACAATGAATCCTTATACAATTTTATTTTTAATTTCACTTGTTGAAGGAAATTGTAATGTCATCAAGTAAGGGTTTCTCACTGGCTTCCCACAATGGACATGAATGTTTACATGTATTACTTGAGAAAAGGCATTTTCTTCTCATATTTTACAATTGTCGTTAGTGTTTATGACTGTTACATTTATCTCCGAAAGCTGTGGTGCTACTGCCCTGTCAACCAACACTCTCATCACCATATGGAGAACGTTTGGTATTAATGAAAAACCTGGAAAATCATTATGCTGATTGATTTGCTTGACTCCTGACAGCAGCAGCTCTGTACACTTGAATTAATGCTTTTTGGACCAACTTTTAATTTCAAGCTGTCTGTGGGGGCTCCTTAGCCCAGGTAGCAAATATCTGTGCATGAATTGTGAACTTCAGCCAAATAGGTCCCCTTGTGATACTCAGTGTTGGCAGCTTTGGCTCAGTCTCTACTCCTTGGACAAAAAAAATGAATCTAATTGTTCTGACCCTCATTTTCTATTCCTTCAGGCAACTAATAACATTTTTCTTTAATATTTAATGAAGATGTAGTTATTAGTACTATTTAATTTTATAATTAGATGTAGTTATTCTTTAAGTATTTCTCCTGTTATTTGTTCTTGTTTATCTCATATTTTACTAAACTTTAACAATACAGCAAACTGGGCTTTATCATCATCTTAAATCCAAAATTATGAAATAATTTGCTTCTTTAAATATCAGTCTATGCCTTTAATGGATGTTAAGTGATCAGAATCATCAAAGGTTCAGCCCCAAATGCAGCTGACATTTTTACTATTTTATTTACCACATAGATGTATGATTCTCAACCCTAATTATTATGGATTAAGGGAAGAGCTTTTGAGTTCATCTTTAAAATTAATACATAATTTTGTCGCCTTAAATAATTTCAAAAATAAAATTAGGATTTGCGTTAAAAGAAAGTTGATATTTAAAACATCTCCCTTAAAAATCACATAAATCTTCAAGATTCCTTAATCTCAGATGTATTTGATTATTGTTAATCAGTCTTACAGTTATGGTTCTAGGTAGCTATAGTTAATTATATCTGTGGTTTGTGATGAGGGATATATTGCCTAGAAATCATATTATTGATGAACTGAAATATTAAGGTCTCCTATAATCTTATGGTTCAGTGAACAATGAAAGTGCCTTTAGGGCCTGTGGTCCCAAGGAAGGCAATTATTAGAGGGTGAGATTTGGGGCTGCTGACTGAAATCAAATCCAAATGATACATAAAGATTCTGTCTTGTGAATAGATACTTACTGACTTGTGTTTTATAGGAAAAATAGTATTCTAAAGCTCTAATACATTTACTTATAAACAGAGCTTTTATTTGGGATATGTCATTGCCATATAATTTAGTGTTGTTTTTGCATTAGTGTTTATCAGTTCATGGTTTGAGCCATGCTACCTGCTGCCTCCTTGTCACTCAATACTGAGCCTCAAGTGACAAAGATGCCAGGTAGCTGCAAAGCCAGACTTCTGGAAAAGGCAGGTCATTAATGGTGGATGTCCTAAACATGTGGATCATTCTCCTGCCGCCTTATTCCAGAGGCTAAAAGGTTTCTTCTTATATTACAGTAATGCTGAAGACTACTCAGTGCCATTAATTTATTACATTGCAATATAAAATTTTTCTGGTGAAGGAAATAATTTTAAAAAAATTAGAGAACGCTAATGTGCTATGAATAAAGTCTTGTTTATCAACTTGAATATGGCTAGTTCTAAGACCCTGTGTTCTTGGTCACTTATAAAGATGGTACCATTACTAAATTGAACCAGCTGTGTGTTTTAGATCAAGGTCCTACTTCTACCTCTTCACTGAGCCATTATATATGGCTCAAAGTAAAGAATCAATTTAGATGTAAAATGAGTTTTCCCACCAACTCTTTACTCAATTCTGTCTCTTTATGACAAAAATTCAACCAGCAGATGGCACTATTTATTTCAGTGAGACATTTTGCCACAGAAATAAGCAATTAATTGCTAAATGTGAAAATGTGTGGAATCCTTCACATTTTATTGTGAGTGTCCCCTTCAATATATTTGTATTCAAATACCATGAAAAGATGTAAAATCAACACAGATTTCCTTGTTTAAGGATGGACAGATACTTGCTTCTGGAAATTTGTGTTTTTCAAATAATGATATAAGGAAAGACATTATAAATTAAAAAATATTAATTTGAGGAATTTACTATCAGCCTTTAAAATGTAAAATACATGTATATACATATATAGACATATAAATTTATGAATTTTTAAATATAATTCAGTCATATGATACAACGTGAAAATTGTTTCCTCAATGCTTCGATCAAACACAGTAAGTGTACATTCTGAAGATCTCTTCTTCTCCCAACATAGTAGTAGATTTAACATAAAAAGTAAAAGTTATAAAGATATAGCTACATTTAGAAGCAAGACAGTGTTCTTTGTGGACCATAAATGGAACCGAAACACAAAATGACAAATGAGGTAAAACCTACAGGCCTGCCAGGCTTTGGGACCAGAAACAAGCTGATGCTACCAGGAAGCTTTGATCCTTTTGGTTAGTGGAAACCAAATGTACCTCTTGTGGGATAAGCACAGAACCCTGTTCATTTCCTGAAATCAAAGGCTCCTATTCAAGTGGAAAAGAGCTCAAAAAAAGCTGTGACTTGCCCCTGCAGCTATGAGGAATAAGAAGGAAAAAGCCTCGTAGTCAATATCTGAGGCCACCTGTCTACTGACTCAATGATTGGTCTAAGATATTGTCAACATCACTGTACACATGAGCTCAGAATCACCAATATTGCACTGGTTGCCAGGTAAAGGCAATTTTAATACCTCCAGGCTGGAAGGTTGTGGTTGAAATGGAAACTTTGGTCATCATTAGCCTGAACATCAGTGTTCTTGATGTCAGGAGAAATTATGAAAGAAAATCAACACACGCAACAATTTAAAATAATGAAATATTCTATTTTAGTTTGGGAAGAAAAGTAGGAATCAAAATTATATAATTATTTCCAAATTTTAATAAAATGAGCCTTAATCTTGGCAATTAACTTTGAAGGCTAATTAAGATAACTAAAAGTATATCCACAGGGAAACACAGCCTAGAGAAATATCAGAATGTCAAAAATAAAAGAAAAAAACCTTGAAATCTACAAAAGAAGACAGATCCCCATGAAAGAAGAACAGTTTGACTTCATAAGAGCAACCAAGATGCCAGAAGATAATGATCATTTACCTTTAAAGTGCTGAGAAAAGCTAATTGTCCACCTAGGATATATTGAATGGAGAATAAATGTATTTTCACACACACACAGAATGTAAAATTTACTATCCATATTTTTCTAGAAGGAATTACTCAAATGTATACTGTAGCAAGAAGATTAAATCCAAAGAAAAAGAATACGATGTATGAAAAAAACAGCAACCATGAAAATTGGTAAAATACCTTAGCAAATTCAACTGTTAATTATGAAATAGAAGAATAGCCAACCTAGGAGCTAAAAAAAGATGAAACTAAAATACTTGTCAATAATAACTGATTGGTTGGATGGGAGGTAGAAGGTAGAGCCAAGATCTTTGTTTGATTTAGGAGGAAGATAAGGAATAATTTTGTATATCATAGGAAAAATACTTACAGTCAGGAAATAAAGGAAAACTAGAACACAGGAAGTAAATAAAGGGCTTCAGGTTATATCTTAACCTTTTACACATTAAAAGACAAAATATATGAAGTAAACATGCTAGAATATTAACATTTATTGAATGTAGGTGGTAGGTACGTAGGTACAGTATTCTTTATATTATCCTCTGTACTTTTCTGAATGACAGAAATATTGCAAAATGTAAAATACCAAGGGGAAATAGAAAGAAAGAAATGTATCATTACACCACAAATTCATTAATTCCTCCCTTTCTCAGACCCAGCTACTGAAGTTTGAGAGATGAAGCATTTTCCTAATGCTAATATATTAGAGATCACTGAAGCTCAGTTTATGTAGTACACTGTCTGCTTCTTTTCAGTTTTGAAGTCCTTAGTCTTCTGTTCATTTTACATATGTTTTAATTGATTTCTGCTAATTAAGCAGATCATCATTGGGACACTTTGTGTCACACATACTTAAAATTATCTGCCTGCATAAGTGCAAATTAACAATCTTTTTCTAAGCACTAAATTTGCCTTAGGAAGTAATACTGCAAGTATTACAATTGTGCATTTTGTGTGTGAGTGTGTGTGTGTGTGTGTGTGTGTGTGTGTGTGTGTGTGTGTGTGTGTTTCTATGAACCAGAAAATCTTAACTGGAATACTGTGGCATTTTGAAAAACATCTAAATTGACAGTTTTATTAAAGAAGACAAATAAGCCTTCTCCCAAATTTAAGGGCTTACATGGATACACATGACTAGTTTGGAACATAAATACATTTAAACCTGGGCATGCTAAAGGTTATTAAAGGATTATTCTTGGTAGGGGATATTACCCAATACCATACAACCTCTATTTCTAACATAAATGAGATTATTAAAATTTCAGCTTGTATAAAACAAATTAATTATTTTTGTATAGAGGGAAAAATATCTTATTTTTGGAGGCAGTCACAAATTATGCTTGGATCCTAGACAAAGTAAAAAAACAAAAACAAAACTACAGAAAAGCTTTGAATACCAATATGGTTTGAAGGCCTGATGGGAATATACATACCTGGGTAAATAAATAGATTAAAAACTGTCAGTGACCTGACTCAAAATGATAGACTGAGCACACACTCACTCCCCGTCCTACTGACAAATCTATTCATGTAACAAAAAGGAAATATACTTATGAAATGTAAACCTGTAAAACAAGAATGGATTTTGATAATAAGCCATAAGTTGTGAAAGAAATCTAGAAGACAGGAAACCAGTGGAATCAGCTGTTAGAACAAGGACAGAGAAAATGATGATCAGAACATATGCAAATATGAAGGTTTGGATGGGAAAAGGCAATTTTTCCCACAAGGCCCAGAGAAATTCCATGTTCATAGTAAACACAAACACCAAGGACCTCTAGAACAGTAATCAGGATCATTCAGTAAAGGCTATGTTCAAACAGATTCTGCAATCAGGCCTTTTTTCTGCTCATGAATGTGGAGTGACTAACAGTCAGTGCAGTCAGGATAGTTTCTCTTCATAAGACAGTGTGTTCCAGAAGGAGAACATAGAGAGTGGAGGGAAGACATTGAAGATCAACATTTTCAGAAATAAGAAGAGATCTCTTTAGATCTACATTCAGATGGGTATATCTTTCGTTTTCTCCTTTGCCTTTCACTTCTCTTCTTTTCTTAGCTATTTATAGGGTCTACCTAGTGTTAAATAGGATCAATAAAAGAAGAGTCATATATAGATATAACATAGAGAAATTTTAGAACCATGATGTATCCAGCTTCCTAAGGCTATCATAACAAAGAACAGTGAGTCTTAAAGCAGTGTGTCTTTTTTAATTTTTTTCTGGATTAACAATTCTTGATGAGGAGTCAGGTTCTGAACAAGGTAGCTACTGCCAGAGGTCAGATAAGAGCCCTGGGATGGAAGGGAGCTGGAGAGGGGGGCTGGGGTCGGTCTGCAGGAGAGGACACGGATCAGCAGATGGTGTATTGTACATAGGGGACCTCGACATCCTCGCCACTGTCTTCCTTACAGCACAGCTCAAGAACCGGTGCTCACACATGGCAGCCAAGCTTTCGTTTCCACACACAGCTTACAATCTGGGTCGTCAGCTGATCCAATCATTCCTTGAGGTTGGTGACTGGCACGAAGACGGAGTAGAGCACAGACACGCCCTGGGACAGCATAGTGATCTCCAGCTTATGCTCTGTCTTAAGTAGTCGAGGACTGGTGAGGGTCATCTCCTTGCCGTTAGGCTGCAAACCCTGTACCTCAAAGCAATCCTACAATGTCCACTCTTGGTTATAGTACCAAGTCTATTCTCTCAGAGATCTGAAGGCTGGAAGTCTTAAAGTATTGACCATGCCATGTTCTCTTTGAAGGCTCTAGAAGAGGATTTTTCCTTGTTTCTGCTAGTTGCTTGGTTGCTGACCATGCTTGGTGTTCCTTAGCTTGTAGATACATCACTCCAATCTCTGCTCCTGTCACCACATGACATTCTTCCTGTGTGTGTTTTGCTTAAATTTCTTCTTATAAAGAAATCAGTCATCAAACTAATACTCACCCCAGCCTAGTATGACCTTACTTTAACTTGCTAAGATATGCAGAGACCCTATTTCCAAATATGGTCACATTCACAAATACCAGGGGTTAAGAACTGAATACATCTTTTGGGGGAACACAATTCAACCCATAACACATTAAAATAATTTTAAAAAAGAATGAAAATCCTCCAGAATGATCATTATCACCAAGAAAAAGAGTTACTTATACAGGAATAAAAATAAAATTGACAATGATCTACATCATCAACTATACTGTATGGGAGAATAAAATGAAGTAATATCTTCAAAATATTGAAGATACATAGTTTATACTTAGAATACTGTATCCCCAAGAAATATCTTTCAAGTTGAGGACAAAATAAAGAGTTTTTCAGTCATGTAAATCTTCTAAAATTTAGCCCCTTGGAAAATTGCTGTTTATTGGACCCAACTATCATTCCCATTCTCATTTCCCATAGCCTTGTAACAGCCAAGGTTGCCCACATTATATATTTCTGACCAATAATAAGTAAAATAGTTTCATGGAGTACCTGGGAAAGTTTTTTTTTCCTTGATACAGATTCTACTCTTTTGTTTTCCTCATCTTTTCTACTATAAGGCTTGCATGAGACCTGTATCAGTAGCTATCTATAACTATAAAGAAAGGAAATATTGTAGAAATGTTGACCTAATATTATGTAGATCTGAACCAACATCTTGTAGTTACAAGACACAAATAACTCTCTATTTGTCTAAACTACTATTATATGGGTATTTTACTTGCAGACAGGGCATTCCCAATTAATATATTACCACTAGATCCTTTGAAATAATTATTTAAAAATTTAATCTAGCAAAAGAAAAAGAGTCTAAGAGAGAATATGATGGAAGAGGAAAACAGTGATGTCAAAAGAATTATTAAATTTATAGTTAAGTATATACAAGTGTTGGTGGAATTATGAACAAATTAGTAACATTTTAAAATTTAAATCCAAGAAGATTTCAGGTGATAATTTGGGAGAGTAGTAAAGGAGAGTGCAAATGGGATAATACTTTTGATATATTTGGAGAGTCAATATTAACTGTACATATGTAGAATTAAACATAGATTTAAGATGATCACAATAAGAATAAAAAGCTGATTATTCAACTTCTAAACCAAGAAACACACAATCAAGGAAACAGACATCAATACTCTGCCTAAAGTTTGTATTGCTTATGGTCACCTGGGTGGGGACGAAGCAATGCCATATTTAAAGAAACTTTGTCATGTTCAGCTGTGAGTGTAAGCAACTCTGCCTTGAATAAGACTTGATTATAAAGGCAGTATTTTTCCAGGATTTGCCACTGCTTGAGAACATTATATTAAGTATTGTGGGATGGTCAGGGAGATCTAAAGGGGGACTTCCTATAGGTCAGAGAAGGGGAGACCCCTGTAGAGGAAGCATGGGACAGAATGAAAAGTGCTGGCAGACAGGCCAGTGGGGTTTCCCTCTGCCTTATGTACCTTAGTACATCAGCAAATCACTTTGTCAGAAATAAAAGTTGCTGGGAGCATCACTGAATATAAGTGGAAGGCCTGTACACAGAAGAGGGATTCTTGCCTCTAGTGAAACTAGAGTCTTTATCTAAAAATGTGTCTGCTCTGAGATCAGATTTGAAGTACTAATAATTCCATTTCTCCTGAGATCCTTATATCTCTGTTATAGAACCTAATTTTAAAATATTTTTCTTCTTTCAGACAAAAGCCAGCTACAGTGGTGAGATGGGAAAACTTTGGTTTGGGCTCCTCTTCCTCAATTCATGTAACTTTCTTTCTCAGACCCATTCCTCCAAGTGCCTAGAATACTCATGCTGTCACTCCCAAGTTTACTTTGCCTCCTGCCGTCACAATTGCTTGTCCTTTGTTCATTCTCTTCCTAATCCCATTGGGAGAAACCCTTACCTGTGCTGGAAGATGATAAAGGTGAATGTGTGATATCTGCTAGGGATGTTTGTTGGAGAAGGCAATGGCAACCCACTCCAGTACTCTTGCCTGGAAAATCCCATGGACGGAGGAGCCTGGTGGGCTGCAGTCCATGGGGTCGCACAGAGTCGGACACGACTGAAGCGACTTAGCAGCAGCCACAGCAGCAGCAGGGATGTTTGTGTTTTTAACTCAAGATACATAAATACCTGAGATCCTTGTGATGAGCCAATAAATATTTAATAATGGAATTTCAGGTACCCAGGTAGGCTATGGCAAGGAGATTTTGTATAACTGATTTTTTTTCTTGTGTGATTTTTTTAATCTACAAAAACTGAGAGAAATAGACCAAAATTTCTTTATACTTCCTGTGGGAACTAACACTTTTGATCTGCATGATCGACGATGCATTCCCTCTAGATACACCCCTAATTCTAATACAAAGGAGCACTACAAAGTTGCACACCTCACCTTACATAAAGCAAGCTCTAGCTACTGCTATCAGATACATAATGCAAATAGTGCCAACAGCTAATTTTACTACCTTTTGATCTTCAGGTCAAAGAAGCCATATGAACTGCCATTACAGTTTTCAGGAGAGACATGAGAACACGATTCAACAGAATGCATAGCTTTCCTTTGTTACATTGGAATAGCTTTTCTTTATTTTGGGAGGGAGTCCAGAAAGGTGATAGCTATGACAACTCAACTGAAAAATTAAAATAGCCATCTGTTTAAAAAAACAAACAGTTTCAAAGGATCAGGTAGAAATATGACACGCATGGTTAGGATTGGCATTTTTAGTAATTGTCATTCTTCTTGGAATAATTCCTTTTGTCATTCTTCAAAGCACAGTGATTCCATTCTTTTTTTTTATAAGCACATACATTCTTATTGGACTTTCTATAAACCATGACACATTTCTATCCAACTGCCTCCTTTTTCCATTTTCAGACTAACCTTTGATGACTTCATGATTGCTAGTAATTTAAAGTAATTCCCTGATTGACATTCTCCCTACCAAAATGGTAATTTCTTAATGACAGATGGTATCTAGCCTAAGCTCAATTATTAACTGGGGAATTCTTTTTCTTGTAACAAAAATTTGGCCCAGTCAACTAGTTATTGAGCTCCTACCATGTGTTCACATTTGGATGACAAAATATAAAATGAAAGACACTAATCATTTCTGAGTGTCTACTATGGCTTCAGAACTTAAAAATTAATGACTTTGCTTGAAATTCAGAGAAGTTTAGCCAGCTTCCCAGTTATAGAGATATATAGCTTTGAAGTAATAGATTCAAGATCAGCTTCAAATCTGTGTAATTTGAAGACTGAGAAAAGACACAACATAATATGCTACCTGCAGGCATAGAGGGATCTAAGTACAGAAAGCTAGGGGCAAGACTACAGAACAAAGAGAATGCCTGGTAATGCAAAATGCATCAGAAAAACAGGCAAGAGGACAAGGA
The DNA here is from genome assembly GCA_024291935.2 of Okapia johnstoni. Taxonomy (NCBI): domain Eukaryota; kingdom Metazoa; phylum Chordata; class Mammalia; order Artiodactyla; family Giraffidae; genus Okapia; species Okapia johnstoni. The sequence continues at coordinate 32,062,082 of CM044308.1, read as the reverse complement.
TATCCCAATTGCCAATAATTCTGTGACAGAAAATATGGTGTACCTGGATTTTCTGGAAGCACAGAGAAGAAAAAGGGACTTCATGTAGATTTAGATCCTGGGGCTGGAAGTAGGAGTTTATAACTGGAAGAATGGTTTCATTGTTGTGTGTGAGGGGCTCTGGACATAAAAGACAAGACCGGACTGAACAGTACTGTCACTGAGTCTCTGGGATGCCCTCTCTCAATCTCCTCATCCCATGGTAACAACCCTAGGGTCAGATGGTGTATTAACTTCCAGCATCACAGAGGAAGCAGTGAGATTGACTCTTTGGAGGCTAGAAAAGCAGTGTTCTCTCCCTTAGGCTGTAGGAGAGGGCTGTTTCTGAAAGTTTAATTTCTTCTTTCCTAATTTGAATATCTTTTCTTTTTTTCTCTCCTCTTCTCCCCAACCACTGCCAACCCCCCCCTCCCTTCCCCTTTCCTTGTCATATTGCCTTGCCAGTATATTCAGTAAAATGTTAACAAGCAGTGGTGAGATGGGACATTTCAGCTTTATTCCTGGGCTTTGTGGGAAAGCTTCGAATTTTTCACCATTAAATGTGTGTGTGTATGTGTTCAGTTGTGTCTGACTCTTTACAGTCCCATCGACTGTAGCCCTCCAGGGTCCTTTGTTAATGGGATTTTTTCAGGCAAGAATACTGGAGCAGGTTGCCATTTCCTACTGCAGGGGATCTTCCAGACCCAGGGATCAAACCCATTTCTCCAGCATTGACAGGCTTATTCTCTACCACTGTGCCAACTGGGAAATCCAAACTCACTCTTCGGCAACCCCATGGGCTGTAGCCCACCAGGCTCCTCTGTCCATGAGATTTGCCATGCAAGAATACTAGAGGGGGTCTCGAATTTTTCACCATTAAGTGTAATGTTAGCTATTGGAATTTTTGGTAGATACTCCTTTCAAATTGAGGATGCTTTCTTCTGTTCTTTTATTGAGGTTTCTTAAAATCATGAATGGGTGTTGATGTTGTCAAATATTTGTCCATATCTATAAATACTCTGGAGAAGGAAACTACAGCTCTAATCTTTTTGCCTGAGAAATCCCATGGACAGAGGAGCCTGGCAGGCTACAGTCGATGGGGTCCCAAAAGAATCAAACAGTACTTAGCCACTGAAAAACAGCAACAGTTGATATGATAATTTGGTCTTTCTTTTTGGCTCATTGATATAATTTGTTCAGTTCCTAAGTCATGTCCAGTTCTTTGCAACTTCATGGACTGCAGCATGCTAGGCTTCCCTGTCCTTCACTCTCTGCCAGAGTTTGCTCAAACTCATGTCCATTGAGTTGGTGATGCTATATAACCATCTTATCCTCTGTCGCCCCCTTCTCCTTTTGCCTTCAATCTTTGCAGTGTCAGGCAGGGTCTTTTCCAATAAGTGGGCTCTTTGCATCAGGTGGCCAAAGTATTGGAGTTTTAGCTTCAGCATCAGTCCTTCCAATAAATATTGAGAGTTGATTTCCTTTAGGATGGACTGGTTTGATCTCCTTGCTGTCCAAGGGTCTTTGTACAGTCTTTTCCAGCACCACAATTCAAAAGCATCAATTCTTCGGCACCCAACCTTCTTTATAGTCCACTCTTACATCTGTACATGCCTACTGGAAAAACCATAGCTTTAACTATATGTACCTTTGTCAGCAAAGTGGTATCTCTGCCTTTTAATACGCTGTCTAGGTTTGTCATAGCTTTTCTTCCAAGGAGCAACCGTCTTTTAATTTTGTAGCTGCAGTCACTGTCCACAGTGATTCTGGAGCCCAAGAAAATAAAATCTCTCACTACTTCCACTTATTTACCCTTCTATTTGTCATGAAGTGATGGGACCAGATGCCATGATCTTTGTTCTTTTGAATATTATTTCAAGCCAGCTTTTTACCTCGCCTCTTTCACCGGAATCAAGAGGCTTTTTAGTTCCTCATTGCTTTCTGCTCTTAGAGTGGTGTTGTCTGCATATCTGAGATTGTTGATATTTCTCCTGGCAATCTTGATTCCAGTTTGTGAGTCATTCAGCTTGGCATCCATGATATACTCCTTTTAAGTTAAATAAGGAGGGTGACAGCATACAGCCTTTTCATTTTCCTTTCCCAATTTTGAACCAATTCATTGTTCCATATCCGGTTTTAACTGTTGCTTCTTGATTGCTATACAGGTTTCTCAGGAGACAGGTAAGGTGGTCTGGCATTCCCACCTCTTTAAGAATTTGCCAGTTTGTTGTGATCCACACATTCAAAGGTCACATAGTCAATGAGGTAGAAGTAGATGTTTTTCTGGAATTCCTTTGCTTTCTCTATGATCCAATGGATATTGGCAATCTGATCTCTGGTTATTTTGCCTTTTTTAAACCCAGCTTGTACATCTGAAAGTTCTCAGTTCACATACTGCTAAAGCCTACCTTGAAGGATTTTGAGCATTACTTTGCTAGCATATGAAATGAGCACAATTATACAGTATTTTGAACATTCTTTGGCGTTGCCCTTCTTTGGCATTGGAATGAAAACTGACCTGAGGAATTGTCTGAGGAAGCTTTACAAATAGCTGAGAAGAGAAGTGAAAGACAAGGGAGAAAGGTAAAGATGTACCCAACTTAATGCAGAGTTCCAGAGAATAGCAAGGAGACATAAGAAGGCCTTCTTAAGTGAACAAAGCAAAGAAATAGAGGAAAACAATAGAATAGGAAAAATTAGAGATCTCTTGAAGAAAATTAGATATATCAAGGGGACATTTAATGCAAGGATGTGCACAATAAAGGACAGAAGTGGTAAGGACCTAACAGAAGCAGGACATATTAAGAAGAGGTGGCAAGAATACATAGAAGAACTGTACAAAAAAGATCTTCATGATCCAGATAACCACGATGATGTGATCAATCACCTAGAGCCAGACATCCTAGAGTATGAAATCAAGTGGGCCTTAGGAAGCATCAGGCTTTCCTGGTGGCTCAGCTGGTAAAGAATCCACCTACAGTGAGGGAGACCTGGGTTCAATCCCTGGGTTGGGAAGATCCCCTGGAGAAGGGAACGGCTACCCACTCCAGTATTCTGGCCTAGAGAATTCCATGGACTGTATAGCCCATGGGGTCACAAAGAGTCGGACACGACTGACTGACTTTCACTTAGGAAGCATCATTATGAGCAAAGCTACTGGAGGTGATGGAATTTCAGCTGAGCTATTTAAAATCCATTAATATAATGAATTATGTTAGTTGATTTTTAAATTAATTTTTCTTGGAGTAAAGTTGCAATGTTGTGTTTGTTTCTACTGTACAGCAAAATGAAACAGCCATACATATGCGTATATCCCCTCCCTTTTGGACTTCCTTCCCATTCAAGTCAGCACAGTACATTAGGTAGAGTTCCCTGTGCTATAGAGTGTGCTATAGAGTATTCTCTCGTGCATGTGTTTGGCTGCGTCCTGACTTCTTGCCATCCCATAGACTATAGCCTGCCAGGCTCTTCTGTACATGAAATTTTCCAGGCAAGGATATTAGAATGGGTTGCCATTTCCTGCTCCAGGGGATCTTCCTGAACCAGGGATCAAACCTGCATCTCTTGCATCTTTTGTGTTGGCTGGGGGTTCTTTACCACTTGGCCACCTGGGAAGTGGCTAAGTTATCTATATTATACATAGTATCAGTAGTGTATATGTGTCATTATCAATCCCCCATCTCCTCCTACACCCCATTCTCCTTTGTATCCATATATTTGACATCTGTGTCCTTATTTCTGCTTTGCAAATAAGATCATCTGTACTGTTTTTCTAGATTCCGCATATACGTGGTGAGTAATATTCCAACACACACACACACACACACACACACATGCACACACACCACATCTTCTTTATCCATTCCTCTGTTGATGGACGTTTAGGTTGCTTCCATGTCCTGGCTATTGTTAAATAGTGCAACAATGATCGTTTGAATGCATGCACCTTTTTGAATTATGGTTTTCTTTGGGTACATTTAGGTTATTTCCATGTTTTGGCTATTGTAAATAGTTGCTGTGAATATAGGGTGAAATGTTTCTTTTTGAATTATGATTTGGTCTGGATATATGCCCAGGAGTGGGATTGCTGGGTCATATGGTAGTTCTATTTTTATTTTTGTAAGGGACCTCCATACTGTTTTCGGTAGTGGCTCTTTCAATTTACACTCCCACCAACAGTGCATGAGGGGTCCCTTTACTCCGCATCATCTCCAGTATGTACAATTTGTAGATTTTTTTCATCATTTTCAAATGTTGAACCAGACTAATATACCTGAAATAAATTTCACTTGGTCATGATTATACATTTTTTTCTATATTGTTGGACCCAATCTGTTAATATTTTATTGAGGACTTTTGCTTATATTAGTCTGTAGTTTGCCTTTTCTTGTAATCTCTTTGTCTGTTTTTGGTATTAGGGTAATACTGGTTTCATAGAATGAGTTAAAAAGTACTCCATTCTCTTCTATTTTCTGAAAGAGATTGTAGAAAATTGATTAGATTTATTCCTTAAGTGTTTGGTAGTATTCACCAGTGAATTCTGAGCCTGGTGCTTCCTGTTTTGTCATTTATGGTTGATTTAATTTCTTTAATAGATATAGGTCTATTCATATTGTCTATTTTTTTGTGTGTATGCTGGTCAGATTGTGTCTTTCAAGAAACTGGTCCATTTCATCTAGGTTATCAAATGTTGTGTATAGAATTGTTGATAATATTTTTTCAACTTTTAATGTCCATGGGATCTGTAGTGAAGTCCCCTTTTTCATTTATGATATTAGTAATTCATGTTTTTCTCTCTTTTCCCCTGATTAGCTCAGCTAGAAGCTTATTAGTATTATTGATCTTTTCTAAGAACCAGCTTTTGATTTAATAAAATTTCCCTTTGATTTCCCATTTTCAATTTTGTTGATTTCTGCTCTAATTTATACTATTTCCTTTCTTATGTTTACTTTGGATTAAATTTATTATTTTCTCCTAAGGTATAAGCTTATGGTTGATTTTAGATCTTTTTTTCCCCTAACATTTTCATTCAATGCTATGAATTTTTTCTTTCTGTGTACACTTTCTTTCTGTGACTATTTTTGCTGCATCCCACAAAATTTGATGTTATGTTATCATTTGCATTTAGTTTAAGATAATTTTTAATTTCTCTTCAAAGTTCTCTTTGCCTTGTGTTACTTAGAAGTGTGTTCTTAATATGTAGGTATTTGGTGATTTTCCAGCTATGTTTCTGTTAATGTTTTGTAGTTCAATTCCACTGTGATTTGAGAAAAGACTTTTTATGACTTCTATAATTTTACATTTGTTAACATTGTTTTTGGAGGAGGGAATGGCAACCCATTCCAGTATTCTTGCCTAGAGAATTCCATGGGCAGAGGAGCCTGGCAGACTACAGTCCATGGGGTCACAAAGTATTGGAGACAATTGAGTGACTAACACTAACATTGTTTTATCACTTAGAATGATTTTCTGCCTTCTGGACCTATTCATTTCTAATAGGGGAATGCTGTAGTCTTCAACTATAATAGTTGATTTATGTATTTCTCCTTACAGTTATATCAGGTTTTGCCTCGTGTGTTTTGAAGCTCTGTTGTTAAATGTGTACATATTAAGAATTGTAGTGTTTTCTTGAGAATTGGCCTCTTTATCGTTATGTAATGGCCCTCTTTATCCCTGACAACTCTTTAATAACTGTTAGCATGGTTTATTTTTGTATGTAGTGTGAAAAATGTTCTACCTTCATTCTTTTACCTGTAGCTGTCCAGCGTTCCCAGTATCACTTATTGAACAGACTTATCTTTGTCCATTGTATTCTTGTCTTCTTTATTGTAGATTGAAGTGAAAGTGAAAGTCATTTAGTTGTGTGTGACTCTTTGTGACCCTATGGACTATACAGTCCATGGAATTCTCCAGGCCAGAATACTGGAGTGGATAGCTGTTCCCTTCTCCAGGGGATTTTCCCAACCCAGGGATCAAACCCAGGTCTCCCTCATTTCAGGTGGATTCTTTACCAGCTGAGCCATCAGGGAAGCCCAAGAATACTGGAGAGGGTAACCTATCCCCTCTTCAGTTGATCCTCCTGGCCCAGGAATCTAACTAGGGTATCCTGCCTTGCAGGCAGATTCTTTACCACCTGAGATACTAGGGAAGTCCTTATTGTAGATAAATTGACCACAAGTTCATGGGTTTCTCTGGGCTCTCTGTTATGTCCCATTGATCTGTTTTTGTACCAGAACCACGCTCTTCTGATTATTGTAGCTTTATAGTATAGTCTGAATACAGATAGGATAACAGCTTCATATTTGTTTTATAGGAAAGGAAAAATTCAACTCTTTTAGTTTTTGCAGAAAAATCAGCTGTTAGACCCATGGGAGTTTCCTCATAATGGGCACTTTATTTTCTCTTGCTCTCTTTAGAATCTTCTCTGTAACTTTTGCCATTTTTATATCTCTGTGCTTTGTATACCTGGATATCTGTTTCCTTCTTAAGGTTTGGGAATTGTTCAGCTTTAATTTGATTGGATGCATTTTTCAGAGCTTTTCCCCTATCTTTTCTTTCTGGGATCCCTATAATGTGAGTGATGGTACATATGATACTGTTTCAGACATCCCTTAAACTGTTCTCATTTATAATATTTTTCTTTTTGCTTCTTATTTTGCTTAACTTTCTCTTTCCCTATAAGATTACATGAAATAGTTACCTATTCTGGTCTTGAAAGGCTGTCCTTACGGGGAGCATCCCTGTGCATTTTGTGTGTGCCCAGTATCTTCTGTGGAAGAGTTGGATTGAAGTGAGCATGAGCCGTGTCTTCCCCCAGTATGTGATGGGAGCTATCATCATGGTAGGAGGTGGAGCTGGAGGTGGAGAGTTCAAGTCAGAGCCTCGGTGAGCTGGGGCATTTCCTCTGCTCACTGGCCAACACTTCCCTATTGATTTGGGATCTGGTCCCACATTTCCAGAGCAGAAGCCCTGATGTTTGGACCTAGCTGGCTCCATTCCCTCCAAGTGTGTTCTCTCCTCTTTCTCATCCCTGGCACATTTGACTCATAGGTGAGTACTGTTGGAGCAAGAAGAACTGCATCTATACTCAGCATGGGTCAGGGCATGGACTGAGTTGGTCTTGGTCCCAGTCAGTGTCCCAAGCCTCTCCCAGTGTGTTGCCTCCAGAACAGCCAGCAATGGCTGCCTTTGCTGCATTCAGATTCTGTTTTGAGTCCGAGCTGGCTCCATCCATAGGTACTGTGTACTCTCCTCAGTTGCGGCAGCTCTCATCCTAGTGTGGAAGTATGACATGGAGCAGGAGAGGTTGGAATGAGTGTGCATCTCAACTTAGGTTGCACACGTGGATGGTCACAGGTTAGGCCCTGATAAAACCCCAGCAGTTTAAGCTCTGTTTAAATAGTGTCTCCTGAGGGTAGACCATGTTAAGGAGAACAGAATGCCCTGGTATAGTTCGGGTTAAATCTTTGTTTCTCCCACTGCTGGAAGCATGAGGAGAATTTTTTTATTATTTGATATTTACTATGAGAACCTGGTAGAGCTCTAGGAGGTAAAAACTCATAAAAGTGTGGGCACATTTCTCCCATCCTCCAATGACTTGTTCTCCTTGGAGGTTTTATTTCTCAGACTTGTTCACACTGAGACTCCAACAATTCATAATTACAGTTCAGAATTTCCTGTCTTGGTACTGGTTCCCAAGGAGGATACTGCTCATGGGTTTCTGTTCTAGTAAGTTCTAATTCTTTGTATTTGCCTGTCAGTCTCTCCAATTTGTCAGTGATTTTACCTGTGTTCTCACTTCTGTTACAGTTCTAAGTTGTTGACTTTTCAGTCTATTCAGCTTTTATCCTTACTAGGTAAAAAATTAAGGAGTGTTGTTAGGAAGGAGTGGTGCCATCCAAGCTTCTTACCTGTTGGACTGGAAATTGGAGCTCTACAATTTCCTTTGAAATGTGTTTTTCTGTTCCTTCCCGTGTTAATTTTTTACTAAGTTTTTCAAAATTTAAATATTTGGTTTCAATTTGTCATTTGAATATTTTTGGATATTCAAATATATTTGGATGCATTGAAATATGTTTTTGCAGTTAGCCTTATTTTTCTTTTTTACAAAATTATGCTGACATCTTTTTCAGTCTTCCCTCTCTTTGAAACCTAGTAAGTCATCCTGCCAATCTCACAGATTCTTGCAGAAGACATGATTTATAATATTAGTGAAACCATTTTGGATTCTAAGCAAAGAAGCTGTGAAAAATTATTATAGCCTTTAAAGCAAGGTTGAGGATGAAAACTCATAAAAGGCAGTGAACGATAATAGAAGTCTTCAGTGAAATGTCATGGATTGTATTATAGACAGAATATCTGTGTACTCCTCTCTCCCAAATTCATTTCTTGAAATCCTAACCCCTCAAAGTGGTGATGCTAGGAGACTGGGATCTCAGGAGGTAATTGGGTCATGAGGGTGGAGTCCTCATGAATGAGATTGGTGCCCTTATAAACTGAGACTCAAGAGCTTGCTCAGGCTCTCTGGTTTCTTCCTTGTGAGGATGAAAAAGCAGGTCAACAGGCTGCAACCCACAAGAAGGAATCCACCATGCTCAACCATGCTGCCACCCTGATCTCAGACCTCAAGCCGATACAGATTGGCTTCATGTTTACCAAATGACTTCTAAAATCCTAGGCTTCATTCTTTGATTCTAATTCTTATTTTGAGCTACGTTATTTAAAAAGCAAGTGTCCAGTTTAGCATATTACAAAATGAGAAAGACATATGTGAGATGATATTATGGGTTTATATGGAAAGTTTTTCCATTTTGCACATTAATATAAAAGTGGTCTCTAAGTGCCTAAGGTTGACAACTGATGATGAGACCTAAGCTGAGGTAATTGTCATCTTAGAACAACTAGTAGAGCTTGAGATTAAAGTGATTCAATTGAGTGAATCTATAATTATACTTTGTAAAAGTGCATCTCTTTCTTGACAATTGGCTTTGCAATAAATTTTCTCTAAATTTGGGTTATTTTCTTTTAACCATGTTTTTAAAAAGTAAATGTGATGTACAGAATGATATGTTACAAAGCCAAGGATAAGTCTGTTTCTGGAAATTGAGCATAATTTTTGAATAAAAATACTGTAAGACAGAGCGAAAGAGCTAGCCTCCAAATTTTTATTGCTTTAATTCTACTCAGCACATTTTTGACAGTTGAGGCAAGTGAAATGTTCTGTGTCTTTCTTATTAAGCTCAAGGTCTTTTTTAGTTTGTTTGGTAACTGTTGATCAGTATAAAAGGTACTAAACACGGCGAACTTAGAGGATGAATAATTTTTACCTTAAAAATAGAGAATGTTGGGTAGGAAGAGGGGATCTGGGCAGCTCTAAAGCAATGGAGAGATGAATAGGCCACATTTGTGGTGGCTAGTTTGTACAGCTGATTAAGAGATTGTTTAAAAATTATACTATTTTAAATATAACTTATCATCTTCATGAATGTAATCACTTTCCTCTCCTAGAGAAATTTTTTTTCAAGAAACCAATCATGTTTCTAGTCAGTTCCTGTCAGTTTGATACTTTTTGGTCACAGAGAGACTACAGGGTGCCCAAATTTGATGGAGAAGAGCCATACACAAGTATTTGTATTTATTTACTCCAGTACTCTTGCCTGGAAAATCCCATGGACAGAGGAGCCTGGTAGGCTGCAGTCCATGGGGTCGCACAGAGTCGGACACGACCGAAGTGACTTAGCAGCAGCAGCAGTCAGGTGACACAGCTCTGCCCAGTGATACATAGGTGGAAGTCAGTGGATGGGGCTTTCAGGAGGCTTTTGAAAGGGATATGATTTAACTGGTTTGTTCAAATGAAATTGTTACCAGAGAAATAATTTTACCATCGGAAATTAATTACCAAAGGCGAGAGGCTCTTCTTAAGGAAAAAATGATCATTTTAAATAAAAAATCTAACAACAAATTGGAAAGAAACATAAAAGAGCCTGGGTTGGGGTAGGGGTGGAATATCAAGTAACGGCACATATTAAGGCAGAGGATAATCCATCAGGCTTGAGGAAGTTTATGGCAAAAATGTTCTTCACTCAGAAATTCTTTAAGATAAAGACTAATTCTTTTTTTTAATCTTACTCCATTATTAATTTTTCTGTGATTTATACTGGCTTTTCATACTGAGGTTGGAATTTGCATAGTTCATTTGTTTTCAGAATGTATCAGAGAATATCTCCTACCCTTCCCAAAGTTGTAGCCACAGTAACAATTATATTCTAGTCTGAGACTCTGTTGAATAAATGTATCTCCTTACTCAGTATTGCCAAAATAGCTGAGTCCTAGCTCCAGCGTTTGATTTATGAGTTCTTTCTTCAGTTTGTATGGTCATCTGGAGGAATTTAGCCACCTTATTCACAAAAGAGGTGATTCAATTAAGTGAAAGCTAGACATTTGTGTGACAATAATTAAATTTGGAGTTTTTCCACTGGAACATCTTTGACAGAGCCAGTTCTGCTCTAACAGCAACTGTACACTAAGGGGAATGACTCCCTGTGCTGCCACTTGGTCCTTCCGTGCCAGCCACCTGCATCTAGAGTTACAGTCTGTGAGGAGATGCTGTGGGAAGTAAGCAAGTCATCTCTTTTCTCTAATCGGTAAATACTGAAAGAGAACTGCCTCTTCTTCCAGTGAGTATCCAACCTGTAATTTAAGATGAGATCAGGAACTTCTCTTTTCTTAATTTTAAAAAATTTTTTCGTTTGCTGCTTTTTTTTTTTTAATTTGTTCATTAAAACAGCAACTCTTCATTTAGCTCATCTATCTCCAAATTAGTGGTTTGGTCTGTGCTCAGCTGGGTGGTTTTTCTGGGCTTATCCTGTGTGAGTGATCTCCTGCTGGGTTGGTTGTGGGCTGGTTGATCCAGGGTTGCCTGAGCTGAGATAGCCCCTCTCTTCATCTGAGATTCTCTCATTTCTCATATCTCCAGAAGACTAGCCTATCCTTGTCTACATGGTGGCAGGAGTCTGAAAGACAGTGTTACATGCAGGACCTCTTGAGATCTAGGCTTAGAAATGGGACACTGTCATTCCTATCAAATTCTCTTCACCAGGCCATCCCAGATTTAGACATGAGGAAAAAGCCTTCACCTTTTGTTGAGAGGAACTAAAAATTATATTGAAAAGGACATGGATACAGAAAGTAGTGAGGATTTTGTGTCACTTATGCAAACTACCCAACTTTCCATTGGCCAAGAAGACGGTTTTCAGGTCAATTCTGAAAAAATTGATCTTGGTTGAAGGCAGCAACTTAGCTGATACCATATTCAAGAAAGAGATTGCTTACCTGATGTGGAGTGTAAGCACAGAGGCAGAGAAGTGCCTACATATTGATTTCTACTTTGTCAATGGACTGTACTTTAAATCATATGTTATTTTGTTGTTACTCTTTTATTAAGAGAAACTAAGAAATATCTTTAAAATGTGGCACATGCAACTCTATGCTTCAATCAGTTTCATTCAGTAAAAGAATTTCCTTGAAACAAGGAAAAAAACAAGAGATAGATTAATAGACAAGATTGTTTTACTACATTAGCTTCTTCGTGTTGAAAATCTGTCAAGTCTATGATTTGTTCAGATAACACTTGTTTTTGGTATAATAATGAAATTGCTGCCTTAGCCTACTGTATCCTCCTCTGTTATTATTTTGTTCAAGCAGGAGACTGCGCTGAACTGAACCATGAAATGAATAGTATTGAACATCAACAACGAAATTGTTCTGGATGTCATCTGAATTTTCATTTCTGTTTGTTCACCTTTTTTTTAGAGTTATAGCTTTGATAAGAATGTAATGTTTTTCATTAGATATTAACTCATAGAGGAAGGCAGCAAAGCTGAGTTAAATTGGCATAGTTTAATATAATAAAGGACTCATCAGCATCAATAAAGTTATTCAGCACTAAACATAGATCTCCCAGTTCCATTCTTTCACAATGCAATATTTGTTAACTGTTCTCCACACACTGTTATGATGCCCAAGAGTTATTCTTTAGCCCCAAAACATTTGAGCAAGACTGAAGTGGGTTAAGGATTAGGCCAAGCAGATATCAGGGGAAGAAATTTCCAGCAGCTGGAAAGATAGAATTAGGCAAGTTCTTTGTGTTCTCTAGAAACAACAAGCTGATCACTATAGCTGGAGAAAATTGAGCTGGGAAAAAAAGGGAGGATATTAGGTCAAAGAGGCAAAGTGGGGGCAGATAATGTAAGTGTAATGAGTTTGACTTTTACTCTGAGTTATGGGAAGACAGTTATAGGATTTTGAGCAGAATCCTGGAGTGATTTGTTGGTTTTTTCCAGTTTACTTTTATTGAAGTATAGTTGATTTGTAATGTATTAATTTCTGCTAAATAGCAGAGTGATTCTGTCACACATATACATATATTCTTTTTCACTATAGTTTATCACAGAATATTGAGTATTCCCGGTGCTATAGGATGTTGGATCTTGTTGTTTATCCATTCTATATATCTTTATTTATAAAATGATCACTTTTCCTACTCTGTCAGAATAGAACATGTATGTGTTGAGGACTGGTAGTGGATAGACAGCTATATAATAGAAGCTGGGGGCACATCAAGAAGTATGTTCTCTTCTCTTAAATCCATTCTGTTTCCTTCTTCTCATCAGATCAATATATTAGAGGTATAGTCTTTGCCAAGTACAATTCCAAGGCTCCTTTGCTAAAAGGTTTCAATCTGAATTTGGTCAAAGATAAACACTGTCATGAATTTAAAGGCAGGAAGAAGGGAGAACCAACCTGCCTCTTTCTGTTTGCTTTGAGTTATACCTCGAGTGGCTGCCACACATGTTCCATGGTTAGTCCATGTTGGACAGACCACTCTGGTTAGTACTTGGGTTGGGTGATCTTAGTTCTTGGGTTCTAGTAACACTACCTGGAAGGTTAGGGTAGCAACTGCTTGTAGTAAGTAATGGCCAGATTATTTTAACTCTTCTGCTTGTTTCTTCAGATATTCTAACTTTTTAAAATAATTAATTGGTTTCTATTAATTCCCCAAAGTAGTTTCTGTTATTCCATTGGATCTTGACTAATAGAGTGGGCTATTACAATAGGCTAAAGATGATGGTGGCTCAGAAATTGGTGGTAGCAGTGGAAATGATGAGAAGGCATTAGAGCAAATACATATTTTGTAGGTTGATTCAGCAAGATTTCTGATAGATTCTATGAGCTTTATAGGAGAAATAAATAATCAAAAATAACTCTAGTGGGTTTGTCCAAGACATTAAAAATAGCATTTCCATTAACTGAGATGAGAAATAAAAAGTAAGAGTAAAATGGAGGAAATCAGGAATTCAGTTTTGGACGTGCTATGTTTGAGATGTCTATTACACATCTCATAGGCAATGTCAAATTTTCAGCTGGACACACACACACACACCTATATGTGTATGTATATATGCATCTGGTGTTCAAAAGAGGAGACCAAACTGGAGATATAAATTTGAAAATCAACAACTTTTATAATTACATATGCAAAATTATGAGATTAGAGGAAATCATCCAGAAAATGAGCATATATAAAGAAGAGAAGACTATGAAAAGTGAATAAGAGGTACATTTACCACACCTTCAATTATTTAAAATCTTATATATTCAGTTCAGTCACTCAGTCATGTCCAACTCTGACAAAACATGGTCCACTGGAGAAGAGAATGGCAAACTGCTTCTCTATTCTTGCCTTGAGAACCCCATAAACAGTATGAAAAGGCAAAAAGACACTAAAAGATGAACTCCCCAGGTCGGAAGGTGCCCAATATGCTACTGGAGAAGAGTAGAGAAATAACTCCGGAAAGAATGAAGAGATGGAGCCAAAGTGAAAACAGTGCCCAGTTGTGGATGTGACTGGTAATGGAAGTAAAGTCTGATGCTGTAAAAAACAATAAGAACCTGGAATGTTAGGTCCATGAATCACGGTAAATTGGAAGTGGTCAAACAGGAAATGGCAAGAGTCAACATTGACATTTTAGAAATCAGTGAACTAAAATGGACCAGAATGGGTGAATTTAATTCAGGTGACCATTACATCTACTACTGTGGGAAAGAATCCCTTAGAAGAAACGGAGTAGCCCTCATAGTCAACAAAAGAGTCCAAAATGTAGTACTTCGGTGAAATATCAAAAATGACAGAATGTTCTCTGTTCATTTCCAAGGCAAACCATTCAATATCGCAGTAATCCAAGTCTATGCCCCAATCACTAATGCCAAAGAAGCTGAAGCTGAACTGTTCTATGAAGATCTACAAGACCTTCTAGAACTAACAACCCCCCCCCAAAAAAAAAAGATGTCCTTTTCATCATAGGAGACTGGAATACAAAAGTAGGAAGTCAAGAGATACCTGGAGTAACAGGCAAGTTTGGTCTTGGAATACAAAATGAATCGGGGCAAAGGCTAACAGAGTTTTGTCAAGAGAGCGCACTGGTTATAGAAAATACCCTCTTCCAGCAACACAAGAGACGACTCTACACATGGACATCACCAGATGGTCTTACATATTAGTGCTTTCCAATATAATTTCCTACAGTGATGTTAGAAATACTCTACATCTGCACTGATATCTGATGTAGTAGCTGTATTAGTTTTATATTTCTACCATAACAAGTTATCCCACACTTGGTGTTTTAAACACTACAAAATATCTTTCAGTTTCATAGGTCAGTAGTCCAAAACAGTGTCAGTGGTCAAAAATCAAAGTGTTGGCAGAGTTACATTACTTTCTGGAGGCTCTAATGGAGAATCTACCTGTTTTGGCTTCTATAAACCACCTGCATCCCTGGGCTCAGTCCCTCCTTGCAACTTTAAAGGCAGTGTGGAAAAAAAAAAAAATAAAGGCAGTGTGGCTTGTTGAATACTTCTCATATATTACTACAATCTTTTCTTCTGTCTCCTGTTTATACTTTTAAGGACCCTTGTGACTACAGTAAGCCTACCTAGATAATTCAGGCAAATATCCCTATCTCAATGTCTTTAACCTTAATTATGTCTACAAAGCCCTTTTTGTAAGGTAACATATTCACAGGTTCTGGGGATTAGGATGTAGACATAACTTTGGGGGTGACTATTTATCCTAGCAGTGTGACCACTATCTTTATGGTGATTAGGCACTGGAAGTAAGACTAGCGCTGCTGAGAAAAAGATATTTTTAAATTAAAATTTAAAGACCTGAATGTGGTTAGTGGCTGTCTTTTTGGATAGCACAGATCTAGAGGAATAGGAGAGTGAATAGAATAGGGAAATGTATTGTGATCACAAATGAGAAATGAGGGCCACATATAGTTCATAGTCATAAATTTTAAATAAGACTTTAGCATGGCTGT
The DNA here is from genome assembly GCA_024291935.2 of Okapia johnstoni. Classification (NCBI taxonomy): domain Eukaryota; kingdom Metazoa; phylum Chordata; class Mammalia; order Artiodactyla; family Giraffidae; genus Okapia; species Okapia johnstoni. The sequence goes on along the minus strand of CM044308.1, from coordinate 32,046,687 downwards.
GGGTATTTCTACAGCCATTGTTTAACTAGTGATGGCACCCTTACACTTGACTTGAGGAAACAGTATCAGAAAAATAACTATAGACAAATGAAGAGGAAAGTTTTGGATTCAAGAAGCAGTGATGAGCAAAGGGGCCAGAAAAATGTTGCATTTACCTAATAATTTTTGAGGCTTACACTCCAAATTTTAATATAATTCCTAAAGGAGGATTCACAAAACTTACCTAAACAATTTCTCACATAAACAATAATAATTTATCAAAATTCAAAGTGTTAATTCTTGACATTGGTGGGAAAATGGATTGAAATATTTTGCTCCACATTTAAGGATAACTAATAGAATAATTCTTTGTGACCCTATGGACTGTAGCCTCCTAGGCTCCTCTGTCCATGAAATTCTCAAAGCAAGAATACTGGAGTGGGTTGCCATGTCCTCTTTCAGGGAATCTTCGTGATCCAGGGATGGAACCTGTGTCTCTTATGTCTGCTGCATTGGCAGGCAAGTTATTTACCACTAGCGCCACCTGGGAAGCTCAATAGAATAATAGAAATAAGACATAGAATTTGTAATTCATTAAGAAGAACTGGGTCAGGAAGATCCACTGGAGAAGGGATAGGCTACCACTCCCTGGTAGCTCAGCTGGTAAAGAATCCACCTGCAATGTGGGAGACCTGGGTTCGATCCCTGGGTTGGGACGATCCCCTGGAGAAGGGAACAGCTAACCACTCTAGAATTCTGGCCTGGAGAATTCCATGGACTGCACAGTCCAGGGGATCGCAAAGAGTAGTACACGACTGAGTGACTTTCAGTTAGTCAAGGAGAAAGAAGTAGCATAGTTAGATTAAATTAAAAAAAAATCATTTTTAAATGACAGTACTCCTTGGAAGGAAGGTTATGACCAACCTAGATAGCATATTTAAAAGCAGAGACATTACTTTGCCAACAAAGGTCTGTCTAGTCAAGGCTATGGTTTTTCCAGTGGTCATGTATGTGGATGTGAGAGTTGGATGGTGAAGAAAGCTGAGCGTCAAAGAATTCATGCTTTTCAACTGTGGTGTTGGAGAAGACTCTTGAGAGTCCTTTGGACTGCAAGGAGATCCAACCAGTCCATCCTAAAGGAGATCAGTCCTGGGTGTTCATTGGAAGGACTGATGTTGAAGTTGAAACTCCAATATTTGGCCACCTCATGCGAAGAGTTGACTCATTGGAAAAGACCCTAATGCTGGGTAGGATTGGGGGCAGGAGGAGAAGGGGACGACAGAGGATGAGATGGATGGCATCACTGACTCGATGTACATGGGTTTGGGTAGACTCCGGGAGTTGGTGATGGACAGGGAGGCCTAGTGTGCTGCGATTCATGGGGTCGCAAAAAGTCAGACACGACTGAGCGACTGAACTAATAACTAAAAAAAGACATGAATAGAAAATATAACACAAGATGGCAACAAAAAGTTTAAACATATTAATTAGATACATTCCCCGTTAAAGACAAAGAACATAATTAGTCATTTTTAAGAGCCACATTTAAAGGACATACATTGATAAAAATTGAGTGGAGGAGTTAGAAGCCAGAAAATAGATGAAGATTTCAGCAGATGTGGGAGACATTCTTCCCAGTAGAGGTTTGAATTCACAATGCCTTTGGGACTCTAAACAGCCCAAATACAGATTTAATTTAAATCACCAATTAGTAGTTCCCCAAGATGGCAAAAGCAAAATAAACAAATCAGTTTTTTTGAGGTGGGGGACAGTGATCCTGGCTGCTACCTGCCCATGAGTCCTCTAAAACGAAGCTTAAAAATTCACATGCCTTTCTATGAATCCAGATATTGCTTTTCTTTCTTTCAAGACAGAAAATACTTTGAGAAACAAATATACATAAAGATAGTAGAACCCTATGCCAGTGCCAATATTAATCAAATTAGTTTTCCCTTTCCCTTTTTTTTTTTTTTTTTATGTAACTTTATTGATTGATTTTTGGTTGTGCTGGGTCTTCTTTCCTGCACAGGCTTTTTCTCTAGTTGCAGTGCTTGGGCTTCTAGTGGTGGCTTCTTTTTGTGGAGCACAGGCTTAGGCTCCTGGACTTCAGTAGTTGCAACACGTGGTCTCAGTTGTTGCAACTCCTGGGTTCTATAGCACCAGCTTAGCAGTTGTGGTGCTAGGGCTTAGTTGCTCCTCGGCATGCGGGATCTTCCCATCTTCCCGGTCCAGGGATTGAACCCATGTCTATTGCATTGGCAGGCAGATTCTCTACTACTGAGTCACCAGGGAGGCCCAGTTTCCCCTTTCTAATCAAGAGAAAAAAATGACTGTTAGGCATTTGCACAAAATCAATATCACAACATATTAGTAGAAATACAATCAGGTTATAACTTGATCTCTAAAACAGACCTATAAGAGATCTCTAAAAGACTGGATAATTTTGAGGAAACATTGCTGAAATATATGATTTTTAACAACACAAAGATAATAAAAATACTAGGAAAAAGGTAAAGCCACACAAAAAGTGGTCCTTTCTTTTTTGGATACATTAATTTTTTGACATTCTCCGAGGATACAAACTTCAAATAAAAAGTTGTTCTCTTTATATCTCCTCTTTGTTAAAAAAGTAGAATTTGACAGTATAAAACATTATAACAACCATAATTACATTTCCCAGAGGTAACTTCTTTTTCTACTTTAATTTTTTGCTCTTCTGGTGCGTATTTCCTTAACTTTGAGTAAAATAATACTGTTTTGGGGATTAACAATTTTAGACATTATCTATCACTTGCTACCTTTGAAAGATCAGAATTTGCTCACTCTCCTATCTCTTCTTGCCTTTGCCATTTTTATACTTGATATTTTTAAGCCTCTGTGGTTACCTTACTTTAAATAATATTCTTTTGCTGATCTTTCTTATGACAATAACTTTAGACAAGGATCTGAACTACTTTCCGTGTTACAAGAAGACATTATTGAACCTACCATTTAATTTTCTTCTCATCTCAAGCTCTCATGTAGACACCTTCATTATTGTAATTTCAAAGGACAAAAACATTGCAGTTAATTTATCTGCACTTAGTCAAAATTAAACAAAACATCCAAATTCAACAAGCTGTGATTTCATTATTATGTCTTTGTTCACTCCTGAGTCAAGTAGTATACTAGAATTGACTTTTCCTCCTCAATAGGTCTGATGCCATAATCCCTGTGACTCTAAAAACATCAAGCTCAAATGAATTTTTGATTCTCATGTTCCTTTGACAAGCCAAAATCAGGCCACATTTTACACTCTGCTTAATATTAGGACCATGTCTAGCTTCCTCTTATCAACATCCCCACAAAATAGGTATATCTGTTATAATCGATGAACCTATGTTGACACATCATAGTCATCCTAAGGCCATGGTTTACATCATTCTTGGTATTGTGCTTTCTATGGGTTTGAACAACTGTATAATGACATATATTTCACTGTACTATCTTATAGAGTATTTTTGCTTCCCTAAAAATCCTTTGTGTTCCTTCTGTTCATCCCTTCTCCCCAGCCTCTGGCAACCCTGATGATCCTACTGTCTCCACAGTTTTGTCTTTTCTAGAATGTCATGTAGTTAAGAGTCCAAAATCTGTAGCCTTTTCAGATTGGCTTCTTTCACTTAGTTATATGCATTTAAGATGTCCTTTTGTGGCTCAATAGCTCATTTCTTTTTAGTGCCAAATGGTATTCCATTGTCTGGATATAACATAGTTTATCCATTTGCCTCCTAAAGGACATTTTGATTGCTTCCAAGTTTTGGGGGTTGTGAATAAAGTGGCAGGTTCTTGTGAAAACATAAATTTTCAACTCTTTGAGTAAATACCAAGGAGCAGGATTGCTGGATTACATGATAAGAGTATGTTTAGTTTTGTAAGAAATGGCCAAACTATCTTCCAAAGTGGTTGTATTATTTTGCATGCCTGCCAGCAGTGAATGAGAATTCCTGTTGGTTCACATCTTTGTCAGTATTTGATGTCTGTGTTCCATATGCAGATTTTGGTCATTCTAATAGGTGTGTAGCAGTATCTTGTCTTAATTTGCATTTCATTTGTGATGTATAATGTGAAACATCTTTTCATGTGCTTATTTGCCATCTGTATATCGTCTTTGATGAAGTGTCTGTTAAGATTTTTGGCCTATTTTTTAATCAGGTTTCTGTTTCTTTATTGTTGAGTTTTAAGTATTCTTTGTATATTGTGGATTTCAGTTCATTATCAGATGTATTTTTCGAATATTTTTTCAGTCTGTGGCTTATCTTCTCATTCTCTTGACATTATCTTTCAGAGAGCAAAAATTTTTAATTTCAATCAATTCCAGTTTTATCAATGATTTCTATCAGGGATCATGACTTTGATGTTACATCTAAAAGCCATTACCATATCCCAAATCATCAAGATTTTCTCCTATATTATCTTTTAGAAGTTTTAGAGTTTTGTATTTTACATTTAGGTCCATGATCCCTTTTAAGTTAATTTTTATAAAGCATGTGAGGTATGTGTCTAGATTTATTTTTATGTAGATGCCCAGCTGTTGCCATTAATGTTTTCACTTGGCATTTTATTTTTTTAATATAAAGGATGTCAATTATACATTCTTTCAGTTCAGTTCAGTCACTCAGTCATGTCCGACTCTTTGCAAACCCATGGACTGCAGCACTCCAGGCTTCCCTGTCCATCACCAACTCCCGGAACTTGCTCAAGCTCATGTCCATAGAGCCAGTGATGCCATCCAACCATCTCATCCTCTGTCATCCCCTTCTTCTCCTCCTTCAATCTTTGCCAGCATCAGGGTCTTCTCAAATGAGTCAGCTCTTCACATCAGGTGGCCAATGTATTGGAGTTTCAGCTTCCTGCATCAGTCCTTCCAATGAATATTCAGGACTGATTTTCTTTAGGATGGACTGGTTGGACCTCCTTGCAGTCCAAGGGATTCTCAAGAGTCTTCTCCAACACCACAGTTCAAAAGCATCAATTCTTTGATGCTCAGCTTTCTTTATAGTCCAACTCTCACATCCATACATGACTACTGGAAAAACTGTAGCTTTGACTAGACAGACCTTTGTTGAGAAAGTAATGTCTCTGCTTTAATATGCTGTCTAGGTTGGTCATAGCTTTTCTTCCAAGGAGCAAGTGTCTTTTAATTTCATGGCTGCAGTCACCATCTGCAGTGATTTTTGGAGCCCAGAAAAATAAAGTCTGTCACAGTTCTATTGTTTCCCCATCTATTTGCCATGAAGTGATGGGACCAGATGCTATGATCTTCGTTTTCTGAATGTTGAGTTTTAAGCCAACTTTTTCACTCTCCTCTTTCACTTTCAAGAAGCTCTTTAGTTCTTCTTCGCTTTCTGCCATAAAGGTGATGTCATCTGCATATCTAAGGTTATTGATATTTCTCCCAGCAATCTTGATTCCAGCTCGTGTTTCTTCCAGCCCAGCGTTTCTCATGATGTACTCTGCATATAAGTTAAATAAGCAGAGTGACAATATATAGCCTTGACGTGCTCCTTCCCAATTTGGAACCAGTCTGTTGTTCCATGTCCAGTTCTAACTGTTGCTCCTTGACCTGCATATACATTTCTCAGGAGGCAGGTCAGGTGGTCCTGTATTATTAAAAGAGACAGGAGTCTCTTTAATAATTTTCCAAAGTTTGCTGTGATCCACACTGTCAAAGGCTTTGGCATAGTTAATAAAGCAGAACTAGATTTTTTTCTGGAACTCTCTTATTGTATATTGCTAGATATATTTTCCTAATCATCTATAATTATTTTAAAATGAAAGAAGGAGGGAGAAGCACCTACAGAATAGTGGAGTTAAATCCTCCAAAACCAGTTCTTTGTAAAAGAAGTAGGGACAGTAGCAAAACTGTCAAAATCAATCTTTTTAGAACTCTGGGAACTGACCATCGCTAACAACAATCAGAAAAAATTTTATTTTAGAAAAATCACTAAGTCTTGGTAAGCACTGTGAGCTTTATAGAGTTTCAGATGCCTCATTCCCATTTATTTTCATCTGACCAGTTCTGTGGTAGTCTTGCAAAGCAACAGATTCACAATTACAGTGATCGTGGCTGTCAAAACCACCAGCATACAAGTCAGTAGACCAGGAAGAGAATGCTTGGAACTTCCCCCAAATCTCATCCCATTTTTTTGTCATCATTCGATTTTTATGGAAGCTACTTGAAAAGCTACATTCTCAGGACTTATTTTTTTAAATTAAATGCTGGATCTCTAATCTCCAGTTAATTCAGTAAGCCTTACCGATTCTCTTAGTGAGAGTCCTCCTAGAACTCTGTTTTTATCATGTATCCTTTCCTTGATTAAGAATCTTATGCAGTCTTGGACATTGTTTCTTTTCCATAACTTCTCTCTTTCCTTTTGTTACTTTTTATTTTTTTAATTGAAGCATAGTTGATTTGCAATGTAGTGTTAATTACTGCTGAAAGCAAAATTATTCAGTTACACATACATTCATTTTTATATTCTTTTCCATTATGGTTTATATCTGAATATTAAATATAGTTCTCTGTGCTATACAGTAGGACCTTGTTGTTTATCCATTCTGTCTAAAATATTTTGCACCTGGGGCTTATCTTTATTTGGCCTGATTTAGAATTTGTGCTATGAGAATAATCATATCCCCAGGATATGTGTCTAAAACAATCATGGGCAGTTGTTTAAAATCATAGCCACCTGAGGTGAAAATACCACTTGGGGCTAATAAAAAGCTGGTAAAGAAATGTAAAAGGAAAACTGGAGAACAAGAGGACTTCAGAGGACTTTGTAAAGATCTTTATGTTCCTAGTTATCTAAAAGGCCATAAGTGTGAGCATGTCTACCAAATGCATGCCTAGCAAGCACCTGAGAAGGACTGGATCTCACATCTATGATGGCTTTGAGTCTCCACAACAGGAATTGAAGGTTAAGAGAGTTGTAAAATGTATACTTCATGATAGTACCTAGTGGGTAAAATATCTATGAATAAACAAGAGCCTGGAACAAAATAGTTTCAGTCTATATGATGGAGTGCAAATAGAGTAGAGACTTCCCTGGTGGCTCAGACAGTAAAGCATCTGCCTACAATGCGGGAGACCCGGGTTCGATCCCTGGGTCAGGAAGATCTCCTGGAGAAGGAAATGGCAACCCACTCCAGTATTCTTGTCTGGAAAATCCCATGGACAGAGGAGCCTGGTGGGCTACAGTCCAAAGTGTCGCAAAGAGTTGGACACGACTGAGCAACTTCACTACATTTCACTATATGATGGACTAGTTGTTAAACATCCTACAGAAATAAACATATAAGAGAAATATTACTTATAAATCAGTAAGATGAAGACATACAATACAATAGAAAAATGGAAAAGCTTGAAAATAAAATTTAGCAGCTAAAATGACAAACTAAAAGTATAAAAAAGGATCAACTTTGTGAATAAACAGAAAAAGACAAATTAAACCAGACCCCATTCTGTGTATCACTGTGCTGCTATTCAATATGATAGACAAGAGCCACATGTAGCTACTTTAATTTAAAATAATTTAAATTAAATAAAATTTAAGATTTGACTCCTTAATTGTGCTAGCCAGATTTTAAGTGTTAAATAGCTACATATAGCTAATAGCTACTATATTAGATAGCATGGAGATATTTCAACAGTTGCAGAAAATTCTACTGGGAAGAACTGGAATGTGAAATGTAAAATTAGGCAGTGGGTAAGAGGTCATGCTTTGCGGCTGGAGAGAGTATGAATGTGTGTAGTTTTTGAGATAGAAATGTGTCAATACTTATCAAAATAAAAAATGCATTAAGTACATTATTTTACTGTTATGTTTATAATATCAAATAATTAGAAATATCTTAAATATCACTGATAAAAATTTAATTCATATAGCATATTAGGTGTAGAAAACAAGTCAGAAAAAAGATACATCATATAATACAGTGTGTGTGCTTGTAGGTTCCTGGATAGAAATTGGATTTTGAGGATACACAGTGAACTTTTATAATGATATAATGAGCATCCCAGGAGGTACTAGTAGTAAAGAACCCACCTGCCAATGCAGGAGACATAAGAGATGCAAGTTTGATCCCTGGATCAGGAAGATCCCCTAGAGAAGGGCATGGCAGCCAACTCCAGTATTCTTGCCTAGAGAATCCCATGGACAGAGAAGCCCGGCAGGCTACGTCCATAGGGTTACAAAGAGTCAGACATGACTGAAGCAAATTAGAAAGCATGCGATAGTCAGCCTGAAATCGGGTTAAAGTTTCAAAGAGATTATGGCACTTGGCTTTTTTTCTGAAGTGTTCTTTTTTTTCCTTTTATGATTTAAAGAAAAGATGGTGTAAAGAAGCAAAGTAGTGGTGGAAACAATGTCCCAAGTATTTTTTCCACCATCGTAGAAATTTCATTCATATCAGGAAAATAGTGTTTGGTAAACATTGCCATGTATGCTAAGAAATTATGAGTGTCTTGCATCCATTGTTCAAAAACATTGTTGCATTTAGGTGTGGAATTCTCAGTAATAAAGAATTGCACATATGTGAGAAAAAGCATTAAAGAATGCTTTCATATTTTCTAATGCAGTTCTAAACACAGTGAATTCAAATAGAATTCAATCAGTGGCTTGATTATAGCTATACCGAAATAGCCACAGAATGAACTACTATGCGGTCTTCATCTCTAACTGCTGTGTCTTGCTGTTAGCTGTAAGCCTCATTCATCTCTTGAGGGCTCAGGGTGACATATCCACTTATGCAGAGCTGTTCTTGTACACAACTGAAAGAATGGAAGAGAAATTTGAATAATTGTTTTTTGTAGGTGTGAGGAATATACATAAATTATTCTAGCTGGATCTTTTAGTCTACTAGTGGAAGAAGAAGTTTTACTTTAACATCAGAACTTACAGTTAAGCCATTGTAAATATATCCAGTTCTCCTTTACTATATGCAAATAATTTCTGGTGGGAAAACTTATATATCTTATACCTCCTCATTACTTGCATGCTAATTTTAAAAATTTTAGTATGTTTTTGATGAGTCATACTTAACATTTGTCAAGACATTTATTTTCTTATATGAATGATACTTTTAAAATAATTTTTATTGGAGTACAATTGAATTACAGTGTTGCATTTCAGATGTATAGCAAAGTGAATCTGTTATACAGGTACATATATCTACTCTTTTCTAGATTCTTTTCCCATATAGGCCATTACAGTATACTGAGTAGAGTTCCCTGTGCTATATCGTAGGTTCTTACCAGCTATCTATTCTGTATACAGTAGGGTGTACTTTTATATTTCTTAATTAAATTCCCTTTGATACTCTTTAGGAAAATACTGTGTGCATATTTTTAGTACTATTATGTTAGTGATAAATACTTACATTGAATAAAACAATAAAATAGTAGAATGCATTTCTAAATCATCCTTCTCTTAAACCCTTTTAATATTTCTCTCCCAATTTTGATTAATTGCTTCCCCCACATACATACCCTTCACTCAGGTATGCTGCTGCATTAAGGTTCCCATCACCACAGCCCATGAAGACCAGCCCTTCCTTATTAGGGTTTAATATTTCTTCCAATAAAATTTAATTATCGTATGTCTTATATCCCCAAGGTGTTAGTTTCAACAGGTTTTCTATTGGAAAGGAATGTAAAACATTCGTGGTAACAACAACAACTGAGATGCTACATTTCTGAGATGCTAATATCTAAGATGTAACCAATACGAACGAAAAGAATGGCAGAGTTACAGACAGAGAAGCAGTAACAGATATAGAGGGGTTTGAGAGGGGGATCTCTGATGTTCTGTAAGGCATATTACACAAAAGCCCTTGTTGGCCCTGAATGATGTTTCAATAAAGTATTAAAGTTAATGGGTCCAATTTATTTGTAAATGTTAAATGTTTCTCATTTATCATATTCCAACAGAAGAAAGGATGGGTGTTCCTAGCCACAGCATCATTTTTGTTGTTGTTCAGTTGCCAAGTTGTGTCTGACTCTTTGTGACCTCCAGAACTGCAGCACCAGGCCCCCCTGTCCCTCACCATCTCTCAGAGTTTGCCCAAGTTCATGTCCATTGCATAGCTATGCCGTCCAGCCATCTCATCCTCTGATGCCCTCTTCTCCTTCTGCCCTCAGTCTTTCCCAGCTTCAGTGTCTTTTCCAGTGAATTGGCTTTTCACATCAGGTGGCTTAAATATTGAAGCTTCAACTTCAGCATCAGTCCTTCCAATGAATATCCAGGGTTGATTTCCTTTAAGATTGAATGGTTGGATCTCCTTGCTGTCTAAGGGAATTTCAAGAGTCTTCTCCAGCACCACAATTCAAAAGCATCAGTTCTTCAGTACTCAGCCTTCTTAATGGTCCAGGCTTCTTTATTGTCCTTCTTTATGGTCTTTCACATCCATACATGACTACCCAAAAAAAACACAGCTTCGACTATAAAGACCTTTGTTGACAAAGTGATCTCTCTGATTTTTAATACACTGTCTAGGTTTATCATATCTTTTCTTCCAAGGAGCAAGCATCTTTTAATTTCATGGCTCCAGTCACCATCTGCAGTGATTTTAGAGACCAAGAAAATAGAATTGGTCACTCTTGCCAATTTTTCCCATCTATTTGCCAGTGAAGTGATGGGACCCAATGCCATGCTCTTAGTTTTTTAATGTTTTTTATGCCAGCTTTTTCACTCTCCTCTTTTCACCCTCATCAGGAAGCTATTTAATTCCTCTTCAATTTCTGTCATTAGGATGCTGTCATATGCATATCTGAGGTTGTTGATATTTCTCCCAGCAATCTTGATTCCAGCTTCTGCTTCATCCAGCCCCTCATTTCCATTATGTACACTGCATATAAGTTATATAAGCAGGGTGACAATATACAGCCTTGACGTACTCCTTTTCCTATTTGGAACCAGTCTGTTGTTCCATGTCCAGTTCTAACTGTTGCTTCCTGACCTGGATACAGATTAGTCAGGAGACAGGTCAGGTGGTCTTGTATTCCCATCTCTTTCAGAATTTTCCACAGTTTATTGTGATCCACACAGTCAAATGCTTTGGTATAGTCAATAAAGCAGAAATAGATGTTTTTCTGGAACTCTCTTGCTTTTTCAATGATCCAGCAGATGTTGGCAATTTGATCTCTGGTTCCTCTACCTTTTTTAAATCCAGCTTGAACATCTGGAAGTTCATGGTTCACGTATTGCTGACGCCTGGCTTGCAGAATTTTAAGCATTACTTTACTAGCATGTGAGATGAGTGCAATTGTATGGTAGTTTGAACATTCTTTGGCGTTGCCCTTCTTTGGGATTGGAATGATAACTGACCTTTTCCAGTCCTGTGGCCACTACTGAGTTTTCCAAATTTGCTGGCATATTGAGTGCAGCACTTTCACAGCATCATCTTTGAGGATTTGAAATAGCTCAACTGGAATTCCATCACCTCCACTAGCTTTGTTCATAGTGATGCTTCCTAAGGCCCACTTGACTTCACATTCTGATGTCTGGCTTTAGGTGAGTGTAAGTGATCACACCATCGTGATTATCTGGGTCATGAAGATCTTTTTTGTACAGTTCTTCTGTGTATTCCTGCTACCTCTTCTTAATAGCTTCTGCTTCTGTTAGGTCCATATGATTTCTGTCCTTTATTGTACCCATCTTTGCATGAAGTGTTCCCTTGGTATCTCTTCTTGAAGTGATCTCTAGTCTTTCTAATTCTATTATTTTCCTCTATTTTTTGCATTGCACGCTGAGGAAGACTTTCTTATCTCTCCTTGCTATGGTAGTTTGAGCTTTCTTTGGCATTGCCTTTCTTTGGGATTGGAATGAAAACTGACCTTTTCCAGTCCTGTGGCTGGAACTGCTGAGTTTTCCAAATTTGCTGGCATGTTGAGTGCAGCACTTCAACAGCATATTCTTTTAGGATCTGCAATAGCTCACCTGGAATTCTATCACCTCTACTAGCTTTGTGGAACTTCCCAAGGCCCACACAGAAATGCTTCCTAAGGCCCACTTGACCTCACTCTCTAGAATATCTGGCTCTAGGTGAGTGATCACACCATCATGGTTATCTGGGTCATTAAGACCTTTTTTGTACAGTTCATCTGTGTATTCTTGCCACCTCCTCTTTTTATTTTTCCTTAATTAATTTTTTTTAATTGGAGGCTAATTACTTTACAGTACTGTAGTGGTTTTTGCCATACATTGACATGAATCAGCCATGGGTGTACATATGTTCCCCATCCTGAGCCTCCCTCCCAGCTTCCTCCCCATCCCATCCCTCAGAGTTATCCCAGTGCACCAGCCCTGAGCACCCTGTCTCATGCATTAAACCTGGACTGGCAATCTATTTCACATATGATAGTATACATGTTTCAATACTATTCTCTCAAATCATCCCACCCTCGCCTTCTCCCACAGAGTCCAAAAGTCTGTTCTTTACATCTGTGTCTCTTTTGCTGTCTCGCATAGAGGGTGATTGTTACCATCTTTCTAAATTCCATATATATGTGTTAATATACTGTATTGGTGTTTTTCTTTCTGACTTACTTCACTCTGTATAACAGGCTCCAGTTTTATCCACCTCATTAGAACTGATTTAAATGCATTCTTTTTAATAGCTGAGTAATATTTCATTGTGTATGTGTACCACAGCTTTCTTATCCATTAGTCTGCTGAGAGACATCTAGTTTGTTTCCATGTCCTGGCTATTGTAAACAGTGCTGCGATGAACATTGGGATACACGTGTCTCTTTCCATTCTGGTTTTCTCGGTGTATATGCCCAGCTGTGGGATTGGTGTGTTGTAAGGCAGTTCAATTTCCAGTTTTTTAAGGAATCTCCACACTGTTCTCCATAGTGCTTGCCACCTCTTCTTAATATCTTCTGCTTCTGTTAGGTCCCTGCCATTTATATCCTTTATTGTGCTCATCTTTGCATGAAATGTTCTCTTGGTATCTCCAGTTTTCCTGAAGGGATCTCTGCTAAGTTGCTTCAGTCGTGTCCGATTCTGTGCGACCCCATAGACGGCAGCCCACCAGGCTCCTCCATCCCCTGGGAATCTCTAGGCAAGAACACTGGAGTGGGTTGCCATTTCCTTCTCCAAGGAATCTCTAGTCTTTCTCATTTTATTGTTTTCCTCTATTTATTTGCATTGGTCATTGAAGAAGGCCTTCTTATCTCTCCTTACTATTCTTTGGAACTCTGCATTCAGTTTGGTATATCTGTCCCATTCTCCTTTGCCTCTCACTTCTCTTCATTTCTCAGCCATTTGTTAGGCCTCCTCATACAACCACTTTGCCTTCTTATATTTCTTTCCCTTGGGGATGATTTTGGTCACCACCTCCTGTACATTGTTAGGAACCTCCGTCCATAGTTCTTCAGGCACTCTGTCTACCAGATCTAATCCCTTGAATCTATTCATTACTTCCACTGTATAATCATAAACAATTTGATTTAGGTCATACCTGAATGGCCTAGTAATTTTACCTACTCTCTTTATTGATTCATAAGATGTCAATATTCACTTTTGCCATCTCCTACTTGACTGTGTCCAATTTGCCTTGATTCATGGACAAAATTCCATGGATCTTATGCAATATTGTTCCTTACAGCATTGGGCTTTAAAGGTAACATCTTGTAAACATATAGTACAATACTACCACCAGAATATTTACATTGATTCAAGTAAAATATAGAACAGCTCATCATAACTTTGATTCCTTAATATTTATTGAGTAAATGGATGAAAATTAGTGAGAGCTTACTATGCAGTGTGTTTTATGTGCTTTCTTTTATTAATTCTAAGTATAGGGCTTCCCTATGGCTCAGCTGGTAAAGAATCCACCTGCACTGCAGAAGACCTGGGTTCGATCCCTGGGTTGGGAAGATCCCCTGGAGAAGAGAAAAGCTACCCACTCCAGTATTCTGGCCTGGGGAATTCCATGGAGTGTACAGCCCATGGGGTCACAGAGTCAGACACAATTGAGTGACTTTCACTAAGTATAGGCCACTTTTTATGAGGCCCAGTTGAAAGTGGGAGAGTAAGGTTCAAGGTCTAGCTGACATCACAGCAGTCACTTCTTCTATTACAGCATGCTGCCCCTGAAAAGAAATCTCCACGATGTGTGTCACTGCTTTACATGCCATCAAGTTGCATTGCACATATAACTGGGAATATATGGGTGTCTGTTTCCATTAGGAAAACTTTACTTATGCAGCTTTGCGGAGCCTCAGATATAGGAAGATTTAAAACATGTCCAGGCCTAGGTCACCCAGCCCATCAGTTGTTGAGTCAGGATTAAATTTGCAGTGTTTGTCTTCTGGATGCCCTCCTTTCTGTTTCACCTTTTGTATCATAGTCTCATCTGCTGAATGATCAGTGTTAGAGCAATGCAGAGAAAGAAGCAAGGACACTGTCAAAGGAGTCATTTGTATGTTCCAAAGGAAGAAAAGTAATTTTACAATAAAATCTATGCAGATGAGTTATTTATGTTAAAACACATGCACTTTATTACAAAGTAATAAATGCAAAACTGAAAACTAGGTAATTTGGACAGTCTTCTACCATGATGCTTCCAATCTTGTGGGGTGTCAAAAACCAAAGTCTTTCTGAGCCTCTAGGAACTCAGACCCTTACCAGTACAAGGCTGTAGTAACAATTAATTTATATAGCAAACATGCATTGAATATCTACTAAATGTCACACTTAAAATACTGGAGACAAAAGCCCCTAAAACCTTTCTAAAGGGGGCACAGAGTTTTAATGAATATGATACAGATGGATACATTTGATATGCATTGTGGGAGGAATCCATAAAGCTTTATGATAATGCATAAAAGAGCAATTTCATCAAATGTGAGAGTTTAGAGAAAACTCTTTAAGGAAGTAACATTTAATATGAGGACAGAATGTTGAAAGGATAGCTTTTTTTGCTCAGAAAGAAGCCTTGTGGCCCAGGGACTGGTTTTGTATAAATGCTTGCCCATTCATTTACCAGTCAATTCTGCTGTCCACTGAGTCCTTAATTGGAATTATTAGTGGCGACACTTACATATGGCCTTTCCTTGTGCCCTAAGCTTCTTCACAACATGGTGGCAGAGTTTCAAGGATCAGAAAGTAGAGGGAGAGAGAGACAATGCATGATAAAAGTTATTAGTAAATCTATCCCGTATTTAGGTAATTCTGAGAGATATTTATGATTCATAGTTGACACACAGTGAAATGATCAAATAGACATTAATACATCTAAAATTAAATATGTGAGAAATATTCCATTTTTTACTAAAGAAAAAGTCTGGAATTTAAATTTGGGTTTTATATCTATGGTACCAAAATAGACTTGCAACTTTTTACAGATTGGCTAAAAGGGTTAAGGTGGCAGCTGAATCGTACTCTATTTTATAGGTTTGAACTGTAATGGTTAATAGTCCTCCACTTTCTGCTCCTCTGAACAAAAAATTACTGGTTTTCTAAATGAATTCCCTCCATTCACATTAACCCATGTCCACTTCTTTCTCTTTGGCTACCTCTCTCCTGCCACTTTACTTATTCCTGGGTGAGCAAACCTAATGTTCTGACTTCAACAAATAGCTGCAGCTGTGCTAACAGAGAGATTCTCAAGGGAGAAATGGAACTAAGCAGAGAGAAGGGAGAAACAGACCAGTGTTGTTAGTGGTTAAGTGCACGGGCTCTGAAATTCTACAATTCTGAGTTTGAAATTCCACAGTTTACCATTTGTGTGACTTGTCTACTTAACGTCTTTGTACAATGGTTTTCTTTCTATGACATAAGGTTTAAAAAATAGTGCATGTTTAGTTGGTCAGTAATGTCTGATCTTTGCAATCCTTTGGACTGTAGCCTGCCAGACTCCTCAGTCCATGGGATTTTTTCAGGCAAGAATACTGGAATGGGTTGCCATTTCCTACTCTAGGGGATCTTCCCAAGCCAGGTATCAAACCCATGCCTCCTGTGTCTCCTGCATTGTTGGTGGATTCTTTTCCCCCTGGGCCATCAGTGAAGCTCTTAAAATAGTACCAGACAGAATGGCCATAATCAAAAAATCCAAAAATAACAAGTGCTGGAGAAGGTTTGAAGAAAAGGGAACCCTCCTACTCTGCTGGTGGGAATGTAAATTGATACAGCCACTATGGAGTACAATATGGAGATTCCTTAAAAAATTAGGAATAAAACCACCATATGACCCAGCCATACCACTTCTAAACATATACCCTGAAGAAACCAAAACTGAAAAAGACACATGTGCCCCTATGTTCATTGCAGCACTATTTACAATAGACAAGACTTGGAAGCAACCTAGACGTCCATCAACGGATGAATGTATAAAGGGCTGTGGTACATACATACAATGGAGTACTACTAAGCCTTAGAAAGGAATGCATTTGAGTCAGTTCTGGTGAGGTGGATGAACCTAGAGCCTATTCTACAGAGTGAAGTAAGTCAGAAAGAGAAAAGCAAATATTGTATAATAACACATATATATGGAATCTAGAAGGATGGTACTGAAAAATCTATTTGCAGAGCAGCAGTGGAGACACAGACAGAGAAGTGGGGGAGAAGAGGGGGAGGGTGAGATGAATGGAGAGAGTAGCATGGATGCATGTACACTAACATACGTAAATAGCCAGTGGGAATTTGCTGTATGACTCAGGGAACCCAAATGAGGGCTCTGTAATAACCTAGAGGGGTGGGAATGGGCAGGTGGTGGGAGGGAGATTCAAGAAGAATGGGACATATGCACACCTATGGTAAATTCATGTTGATGTATGACAGAAATCAAACCAATATTGTAAACCAATCACCAATCAATTAAAAACAAATAAATATTTTAAAAATAGTACCAAACAAATCAAGTTGTTTAAGTATAAAACAATATAAAGTTTATGAAGCACAGCTCAGTACTTAGCATATTTTAAGTCCTCAGGAAATGTGAACCCTTAGGCCATAATTTTTTTTATTAATAAGAAAAATGGCACTAGTGAGGACGAGCACATGGAGAATTCGGGTGATATGAGTGTTTACCATATGGCGTACCCTCCAGGGTCTAGTCTTGCAGTCCAATAGACTTCAGGTAGGCCCAGGAGAGTAGCTTAGTATCACTGGGAGCTAGCGTGAGTGCAAGCAACACTGGCTTCTCTGTGTATCTGGACCTCTCATACATCTCCAGCAATCTAAGTATGTGAGCCCCATTATCATCCACAATGGCTCTTGCATTTTCACCTAGACGTAGTTAGTTTAGGTCTGTAGGTCAAATCAGTTGAGGTTTGTTTGCTTTTCTCACCAGGGCTCACAACAGATTTGTTTGTGCTTAAAAGGGAAATATGGGCCAGGCAGACTCTAGAGTTTGATAAATTCTCTCTGAAAATAGGCATACTTGGACAAACAAAACACACAGCTGAGTTCCTATCCATCCCAGATAGATGAGGAATTCCTCTCTCTGATGCCTTTGTCATGTTGCATATGATGTTGTCATGTGATGTTGCTGCCATTACTGGCCATTTAAATTTGGCCCCACTCTCCTGTGTAGTGGCAGTTACTTAGCTTTTCATCCTGATGACAGTTAAGTCCCAAGGTGACTGTGTTACTCAGGGCTTTTCAAAGAAACAGAAGCAATAGGATATATAGAGATAATAAAAGAGGAGATTTATTACAGAAACTTGGCTCATGTGTTTACGGAGGCTGGAAATCCCATAGTCTGTCATCTGTAAGCTGGAGGACCAGAAAAGCCAATGGTATAATTCAGTCTGAACCCAAAGACCTGAGAATCAGGAGACCAATGGTGTAATTCCAAGGCCAGAGGCTTGAGAGCCAGGGGGCACTGGTATAAAGAGTCCCAGATTCTGAAGGCCCAAGAACCAGAAGCTCTAGTGTCTGGGGCAGGAAAAGAGACATCCTAGGTGAAAAAGAGAGAGTAAGAATTCACCTTTCCATTGCCTTTTTTATTCCATTTGGGCCCTCAAAGGATTGGATGATGCCAGCCCACTTTTGTGAGAGTGGATCTTCTTTACTCAGTCTATTGATCTAAATGCTAATCTCTTTTGGAAAGACTCTGTCACAACCAGAAGTAATGTTTTACTAGTGTCTGGGCATCCTTAAGTCAGTCAAGAGGACATACAAAACCACCCATCATGTTGACCAAATGGTTGTCATTCACCATCATGCTCTTATCTTTAGGACCCAAGGTCAACCTGTTCCATGTCCTTATTTTTTTTCACCTGTTACCCAAACATAGACTCCTGGGATAAAGTAGTGCTTTGACTTATTCTCGTGTCAGTACAACTTTATGTTTCTGTTTCCTGACCCCATCTTCTCCTCTATTCTCCCTAAACTATTTTCCTATGTCTACCACTCCATTGTTAATGAACTTCAGAGATCCTAAAACTCTTCGCTAAATATTTTGTTAGATGGAATCTCGTTTTCCCTAGAAGACCTTGACTAACCTTTTCTTCTTCCCAGCAAATCTGCATACCCTCTCTCTTGTCTATCAGAACAGAGAGACAACATCTGAGCATCTTTGTACACCACTGTTACTGAGCACACACACACTCCTTGGCCTTCTTAAAAAAATTGCACACTCTTTCGTGGTTCATGACAATCACCCATATGACCTCCATCTCTCTTAGGTCTAAAGAGCAACCCATAAGCTTTTTTTTTTTTTAAATGATGTTTAATTCTCTGCTGTAGATTTACCATCTACCTCCAAACTCTACCTCCAAAATCCTTGGAATTTATGCTGTGAAATTCCTACTAGGGCTTTCAAATGTTCATACAACATGTTTTTTTTTTCTTTCCACCTCAAATGATAGTTCAGATTTTTAAGTCTGAAAGTGTAAAAGGCACAAGACATTATTCCACTTACAAGTTAATGAATTAGCTGGCCTTTCTTCTTCTGTCTACCTACCTACCTACCAATCATCTATTTATCTACTAACAGAGACAACAAACTAATGGATGAGAAAACAGATGGCTTACCTACAGAGCATTTCAGCAGTGCCCTAACTCCTCTTGGGCCAACACAATGAGGGCCAGGTATCATTTCTGCATGCAGAGGTTGCACTGTAGGATAGGAACCCTGAAATTAGGATAACTAGAATTTATAGGGCAGCTGGCACATCTGCCTTTCTCCTCTCCAGAGAGAGACTTTTGCTCCAGAATATAAACAAATTTTCTCCAGGGAGGAGAAGAAAGCGTTTCTAGCTTTTATGCTGCACTTTGGTATATAAACACATGGCCTCAGGGGAGATCTGTATTTGGGGTTGCTGTACAGCCATGCTTTTTTTTTTTTCCAGAAAACCGGGACCATCCAGGAACATGAAGACAATAGTAGTTTCACAGGACTCTGGGCCAAGTGGTCAAACTGCTTTCACAGCAGCCCAGACCCACTGTAGGTCCCTTTCCTGCCCTGGATCCCACTCACATGTGGCAGTCTTCCATGGCATCCACTGCAAGTCAGAGTACTATTCTTACCAATGCAGTCTTCTGCTATGGACCCAAAGATACTTCTTTCTTAGCTTTCTACATACTAAAGTCCTTTTAGGTGTGACATGCATTTATTTGTAGGGAATATTCCATCATGGCCTAGGCCATTGGGCCCCTCAAAACTTTACCAATATAGTTGGCCCTGATTAATTCTTCATAGGGTTTATCTCCTAGTTTCCAGAGTTCATGCATTTAACCAAAACCTCTAACATATTTGCAACTTTCTGCTCAGCTGGTTTCTATTAATGTGATGTTATCCATAGAGCATACTAATATGGAATTCTGTAAATGTTCAGGTGGCCCACAAGTCTTCTAAATATGTTATAAAAGATGGCAGGAGAGCTAATGTAGCCCTGAAGTAAGACCATAAAAGTATACTGCTGTCTGTTCCAATGACCACAACATTTTCTTAAACCTTCCTTCGTAATAGGAACAGAAATGAAAACATTTGTTTGATCAATGGCCACACACCATGTATCTGAGCCCATATCCACATCCTGCACAGCAAACAGAATTTATATGTTTGATTAGGAATTAATTTGGAATATACTAATAATCCCAATAATTTGAATTCTCTTAGAATTTAATTTCTGCCATTCTCTCTAAGATACATTACTGTTTTTGATTTACTAACTTGGCCAGTGGGAGTAGGATGGGATGATGACAGTTCAGATGTTTCCAAGTGGCCTTTGCCACTACAGTATAATCTATCAATCAGGAAAAGGAACTGTGCCAATTGAAAAAAATGGACAACCTAAAAGTTGAGAATTATGTTTTATTTGGTGGATTTTCTGAGGACTTAAGCCTAGAAGACAGACTCAGATTATCTCTGAGGGACTGCTCCAAAGAGGTAAGGGAGGAGTGAGGATTTATAGGAGCTTTTGCAGCAAAAAACAGGTAGTCAGAATATCAAAAGATTACTGTTAAAGAAAGCCAGGAATCTAAAGTTAATGCATTTAGTGTTTTTCGGTGTAGGGGAAGATGCAATAGTCTGGGCTCACTGAAATCATTTCTTTGATATACATCATAACTGTCTAGGGCCAACATCCTGTTTTTCTTCTCTTGGATCCCCTTAGGGTGCATAGTTGGGAGTGACTGCTGGCTTGATGACTGCAACCTCCTTTGTTTACTGATATGGCAAGAAACATTTTTCATCCGCAGAACTTATTTTGTTATTGTTGTTGTCTCTTAGTCGTATCCAACTCCTTGTGACCCCATGAATGACAGGGCTTCCCTGTCCTTCATTATCTCCCAGAGTTTGTTCAAATCCATGTCCATTGAGTCGGTGATGCCATCCAACCATCTCATCCTCTGTCGTCCTCCTCCCCTCTTGCCCTCAATCTTTCTCAGCATCGGGGTCTTTTCCAGTGAGTTGCTTCTTTGCATCAGGTGGCCAAAGTATTGGAGCTTCATCTTCAGCATTAGTCCTTCCAATGAATATTCAAGGTTGACTTCCTTTCAAATTGACAGGTTTGATCTCCTTGCAGTCCAAGGCACTCTCAAGAGTCTTCTCCAGAAGCACAGTTCAAAAGCATCAATTTTTCACTGCTAAGCCTTCTTAATGGTCCAACTCTCACATCCGTACATGACTGAATTCTAAAAACAACCAAGAATATCTATACCAATGATATTATTTAGGACCAGGTACTGGAGAAATGACCATTGAGTGATTCTGGGGACCCAGGGAACTCCCTGTGAGCCAACCTGTGACAATATTGTACTTATTATATCAAGTTAGCTCAGGATCAGTGTCTAACTTTCTTGGAAATATTTCATAGCCCCTTCCTGTGAGTATATGGTTACTTGAGTGAATGGCTATAAGTCTCTTCGAGGAAAGACTGGGAATCATTTTTCTACATGCTTGCCCACTTGCATGGTTTTGCAGGGTCTTTCCTCCTGAAGACTTTAGTAAATATGTTTCAGATCTGCAAATGGCTCAGGTCCAGAAACTGGGAAATAATTGGAAGTATTTTATAGGCAGAGGCCCTCAGCCTTCTTTATTAAATTCTTTTGATTTTATGGATTGAGTAATACCCTTGTTGGTTACCACCTAGGTTGTGTACAGGGGAGCTATATTTTAATAACCATTTCCATGGTGCCCTGTGGTTCAGGTCCCCATCTGCCACTCCAAGCTTGCAGCTCATTGAGTTCATTGTAACTTCTGATGGTTAAGTGCCATTTCCTAGCTTGTATTATTTTGGAATTCTGACATTCCTAATTCTGTTTTTTGAACCCACTTGTAATAGAATCTCCTTCTGTTCTCCCTTACTTACAGACGAAAAGTCGTCATTAGGTGTCTTAATGATGCTAGTGGCACTCTCACTGAAGCATAATTTATCACTTTTATAGATAAAAGTATCCTCCAACTCCATGCACAGAACATGGTCAACTGGTAGATTTTCTAACTTTATGTTGACATCCATCTAGATGCCTATTTCCACTATATGCAGTTATTCCATTTCTGTCTTATTTACTCTGGGCCAATGGTCTCTCCAAACTTCTAAATGTCATCCAAATTAGAACTAAGTAGCATATTAGCACCATCTTCTGGCATCGTTGCCATATTATGAGATTTTATATTATGGAAGAATACACTTATGTTAATAGACTTTTCAATATCCAGCCTTCTGTTCATTTACATGCTCCTTGTCCAACTTTACAGTATAGCACTCTCAACATCCAGTTCCTTATATCATTTCCAGGCTCCTGCTGGGACACGTTGGCTAAATCATGCGGTTTTTCAGAATATAGTCCATTTCCTTTCTTTCAGTCACAGCACTTCACTGGCCCTTCTCTGTTGCAGCTTGATGCTACTTTTTGGTCTGGGAGCTAGGAAAGAACATGGGGCTAGGTTCTTATGATTGGGTAGGTGTATGATCTAGAGGCTGCTGCATTGTCTTCAAGCAAGAGAAAACTGGGACCTTTTGATTTCTCCTCTAACAGGAAGGTGTGGAAACTTCCTGTAGATCCAGAGGGCTCAAGGGGATCTGAAGTTTAATTATTTTCTATCAACATGGCCACACCTCATGTCTCAGAGTCTCACTACTTTTTAGCTAGAGCTTTGGCTTGATGGCATCACTGACTCAATGGACATGAGTTTGAGTAAACTCCAAGAGTTGGTGATGGACAGGGAGGCCTGGTGTGCTACAGTCCATGGGGTCACAAAGAGTCGGACATGACTGAGCCACTGAACTGAACTGAGTTAAGACTTCAGTATTCTTTGGAGATGAGCTACCGGCCCAGACCCTTTGCTATCTGTCTTAGACTGTAGAAAACAAGAGTTACTTTACATATGGCCTAGGAAGACCTCTAACTTTCACACTTTGCTTTTGATTTGTGAAAGTACCCTTGACTTTTCAGTGTCTTTCTCCACAGATCAATTACACTTAGCAAGAGCAATCAGATTCCATTGTCCTTATAATTAGTGCTTCTACTGAACCTTCCAAAAGCCTGATGTTTTGAACCAGCCCGTGCAGTTTCCTATTTTGGTGTTTCATCCATTTCATCTGTAGGAAATGTAATAATTATCAATTGCATCAAACTTCATTCTATTTTCTTTGATACCTTTCTTTTCCACTAAACAAAATTCAAACTGAGTTGCAAGCCCCTATTTCAGTGTTGGGCACAACATAATAGTTTATTAAGTATGTAAATATTAGATTTCTTTTAGGGGTTGTGTGATGATTTTCACTAGTTTCAATAATTTATTCCTTTTTAATATAGTGCAAATAGAACCATCTAATTTTCATAGCTTACAAACTGAAATTGGATTCTTTCTATCGGAAATAGATTGCAATGGTTATTGCTGGTCAAAAATCTGCCTGATCAGGCCAGTGTGATGTGTTAGGGTCTGATCAGATGGCTCCAGGCCATAGCTTTTGCTTAAACTTTTTGAAAGCAGACATTATTATTCTTGACAGAAGCCTCTCTGCATGTAATGAAATAAGGTTCGTAGTTCTAGATTAAAATTAGAATCAATTGTATCAACATTAGTTGCATCAACCATATTACTTACACAGAGAAGTCATAACCTTTATACACATATACACACACATTTCCTATATAAAATTTTAAAACTGAATTATAACTCACTATGGATACCAACAAAATTCTGGTTAATGTTGCCTTAACCTGTGGAACATAATAAATCAGTTTTCATGGCCTCCTTTGTCTATACTCACAGAAATCTCTGCCTTTCCTTCCTAGTTCAAGGCAGAATAGCATGCTCTCATAGAGGGTGTGCCACTTTGGCTAGTTTTTGTCCCTGAGGGTGGAGAGAGTCCAAGAGGAGCAGGAGAAAGGGACAACAGAGGATGAGATGGTTGGATGGCATCACCGACTCTATGGACATGAGTTTAAGCAAGCTCCGGGAGTTGGTGATGGACAGGGAAGCCTGGGTTGTTGCAGTCCATGAGGTCGCAAAGAGTCAGGCATGACTGAGTGACTGAACTGAACTGAGGGTGAAGGTCAAGATATTCAAGTGTAACTGATTTTCCTCTTCCAAAGAAAGAGAAGATGAGGAATATGGAGCTTTGTGGAAAATTCCTGGCGTTTGCATGGATGTCATTTGCCAGTGTGCAAAACAGCAAGGCTTTCATCTCCTCACAGACATCCATGCTTGGCTCTTGTCACCTGTGCACTGCTGGTATCTGGCCCTGAATCTAACACACCACTGAATGTACAAAGGAATCTGTTGTATTTTTTTTGTCACTTCTGTTCTTGCTTGAGCCCCACTGATGTTGCTCCAGCTAGGCAGTCAGCTGCTCAGACAATGAGAGCCTGTCTCTTCATCTTGCAATTTCCTGCTTCCCATTCTCCACTCCCATGATCCAACAAAAGGAATTCATTAAAGGAGTTAAGTGCTTGGTTATTATCAGAGGAGGGAAAACAGATTGAGCTATTTTTGCCCACAGAGGTCTTTCACAACAGCCACTGAAGTCAGCTCTTTCCTCACTTACAGTAATCATAAAGAATCAGCGACAGTTTCTACTGATCACAGCTTTATGCCAGCATAGAATAGGCAGAAAAGTAACAGATTTGTGTTCTTAAAAAACAAGTACAAACTATGTAATTATTTAAAGAACTCATTATTTTCTTTTGTTCTTTGCTTATTTACGTGCCTCTTGTATCATCGCAGTATTTCTTGATAAGTTCTGAATGTAAAGCAAGTAAGACTGATATATGATTATTAATTTTCCTGGAGAGCAAATAAAAAAACCTTCTTTACTGACTCCAAAAGCAGTCAGAAACAGTAAAACTCTTTAAAAGTCAGAGGCTCTAATATCTTGTAAGGTATTTACAAAAGAACCCCTAGCTTATTTCTAAAAAGAAATAATCCATTTAATTTTGATATATACATTATTATATAGAAAAGTTGTTATTCTTTTATCATACCACTATTTTCCAATTTCTATAAAATTTTATAGAGTTGAATGATTACATTTCACATTCAAAGAGCAAAGAGAAAAAAAGAAACATTAAAGTCTATTGAGCTGAGTTTTTTTGGTTATTCAAGTATGACTGTGTGCATGCCAAGTCACTTCAGTCATGTCCGACTCTTTGTGACCCCATGAACTGTAGCCTATCAGGCTCCTCTGTCCAGTGGAATGGTTGCCATGCCCTCCTCCAGGGTATCTTCCTGACCCAGGTATCAAATCCACATCTCTTATGTATCTTGCATCTGCTGGCGGGTTCTTTACCACTAGCACCACCAAGGAAGCCGTGTGTGCTAAGTTGCTAAGTTGTGGCCAACCTTGTGACCCCATGGACTGTAGACCGCCAGGCTCCTCTGTCCATGGGATTTTCCAGGCAAGAATACTGGAGTGTGTTGCCATTTCCTTTTCCACGGGATCTTCTAGACCCAGGGACTGAACACATGTCCCTTACATCTCCTGCATTGGCAGGCAGGTTCTTTACCACTAGCACCACCTGGGAAGCCCTGGGAAGCCCTATCTAAGTATATACTTATATTAAAAAATTTGGATGTATTTTGTCATGCTTCTCTCTGTTTTACAAAGGAAGGCTGAGCACATATTTTAGTTGTATCACCTAACTGGGAAATAACCTGCTAATAACTGGTGAACAAATATTTTTAAATGTACAATCATCAACTTTGATAATCATTAAAATTTAAATAGGTCAACAATCACTCTCTTTTTCTCTTTGGCTATAGGAAATAGCTTTTTGGTTAGTATCTAGCAGACAACCATTCTCCTTCTTTGGAAACTGCCCCTGATAAAGAAGGGATGGGTCTCCACCCCTTGGCTGTGCTATGCAACCTGCTTCATCTGCTGTGGTTGACTGGGTCAGAGGTGGACACGTCACCAGTGGCCATTACATGATCCCAGGAATTTAGGAAGGTAAACTGAGAGACACAGAGGTTGGGAGCTTCTGGTAGTTGAGTTTTATTAGTGGCAGTTCCCCAGAGCCCTGTGAACTCCAGCGGTTGGTACCTGCTCTGATAAATGATTTACCCGAGACCCAGTTATTCAGCTCTGGAGAAGGAAATGGCAACCCACTCCAGTGTTCTTGCCTGGAGAATCCCAGGGACAGAGGAGCCTGGTGGGCTACTGTCTGTGGGGTCACACAGAGTCGGACATGACTGACGTGACTTAGCAGCAGCAGCAGCTGGGCTTCTGGGAGATGTGCCAGTACCTTCCAAAGACTGTGTTTACCTGTTTAGATCCCCTTGTCGTCTGTTACTTGCAACCAAATGAAATTCAACTATATATTGTCTGTATCACGCATATATATTTGTTTTCACATTGCGAATATTAATGCCATTTTACATTTCTCCTGCCTATTAACAAATGTATGATAAACATTTTTCTCTGAAAATCTGTACTCAAGTTAGAACATTTGCATTAACCTTAATGAAACAAAATTTCAAGGATATGTATTAGAAAATCTACCTTTAGTATTGCAGTTCTCTGAATATTGTTGAAAAAAGTCCTTAATCTAAATATGCAGCAGGTAATCAGTCAAAACTGATTAATTTTTTTAAAAATTCAGTTTTTGCATTGAAACATGTATATTGTCATATGTGAAGCGGAACACCATTCCATGTTCTGTGCATGGGACGGTTGCTCAGGGATGGAGCGTTGGGATGACCCAGAGGGATGGGAAGGGGAGGGAGGTGGGAGGAGGGTTCAGGAGGGGGAGCACATGTGAACCCATGGCTGATTCATGTCAATGTGTGGCAAAAACTACTGCAATATTGTAAAGTAATTAGCCCCCAACTAAAATAAATAATAAATAAATAAATAAATAAATAAAAATTCAGTTTTTGTATTTTTAGATAACTGTGTTACTAGAGAGCATATTTCTAGTGCTCAGTACACCAACTTAATTTTTTGATAATTCGGTATTCTAATGACAGCAGTGTAAAGGGTAGTTTTGTTAAAGGACACAGTGTAGTAAAAATTATCTCAGCATTTTAAATAATGTTACAAGTCTAACAGAGCTTTTTTTAGTAATACAGATTCTCTAAAAGTATTTATAATTCTTTTTAAAATGTGCAACTTCTTGCCATTTTACAAATAAGAAGTAATATCAGCATCCAAAACAACCTTTTTGTAATATCAGAATGTCATTCCCTAATGAGGAATCAAATAAGTGATTCCCTATCTCATTTACTACACACACACAAAAGCCACTTATCAACAATTCATCCTATTCTTGGCAGATAAAGTAGCAGCTATTTTTGTCCTTTGTTCCCTCGTGTGATTATCAGCATCTCTCAATTGTGAAACAAATCTTCCCAAATGCATATATTCGGTCTCATGCTCCTCATGGATGCTCCATCAATATTGTTGAGTGAAGATAAACCTCTCTGGGAGACGAATGAAGAACAGATGCAGGGAAAGCCAAGATGGTGCACCTAGAAGAGAACCCAGAAGCTATGAAACAGTAGTGTGAACAGAGGGAATGGCAGAAAAATACCAGTTGTCAGCTTAAATGGAGACAGTGGAGATAATTGAACAGCTGATAAAGTAGATAGGAAGGGAAAGGATGACCCACAGAATTATTTTCTTTCTTTAGGTCACAGCTGTGACTCTTGTGGAAATAAAATGTGTTTCTGATTCACTCGTAAGGAACATCAATCCATATGGTCTCTGTACCAGGAGAAGCAGATACAAAAAATGAGGCTTAGGAAGTATGACAACTAGATTCACTATACTCGTTTAATTATGGGAATGTTTGATTCTTTCTTTCTTCTTGGTTTTTATAAGTTTGTTTTGACATAGGTTTATAATGAATTCTTTTTCAAATCCTGGTAATCATACAAATAAAATATTGTTCTTTGCTTTACTTTATACATTTTACAGAATTTCACCAGTGACTATAATTCCAAGAGCTTTAGCTAAGACATTCTCTCTTTTTGTCTTTTCTTCCCTGTCTTTTACGGTTCTTATGTTTTTGTTTGTTTTTTTCAATATACCTGCCGACTAGCTAGAGAGGAAGTAGTAAGGATCCTGGGACAAAAGAGCCAGGCATTATATTTTTAAAAGATAATTTGCCCACATGATTAAAGAATATGTGAAGAATTACTCATCCAGTTGAGACCTACCAGTAAACTTACCCAGTTGTGCATAACTCTTGTTATTACTCACTAGAGAGTAGTGTAGCCCATGTAACTCACTAAAATTAGTTGATTTGAATTAAATTCTAACATCCTCACTTGGTTATCTATCACTGAATATTTGGTCAGGAAGTGAGCTCTTAAATTATCATTCCCCTAAGTGTTTTCCTTAGAATAGTGGAGCTGGAAATGCTTCCACAAGAAGTTTCACTGAGTTTTGGAAACACTGCCTATAATGTTACACTCATAGAAATGAAAAAAATAAGATTGATAAATTGAAAATTTTAGATAAAATGCTAAAATTTTAATGGCTCTGAAAAGTACTGCTGTAGGGAAGTTTATCTATCATATTTTTTATATCTATTTAACTCACTAGAAACTAGTCTTTCCTGGAATAAATTTGATGGAAATAAGATTTTAGTGAGTTTGAGATGTCTAGTGATTATAGAGTATTATTCTTTAGTTTATTTAACTTCTTCTGAGTCATATCCAGTTTAGAAATGGATGAAGGTTATAAATGTTTTTAGCCAAAGAAAGATATATAGACAGATGGACATTAAATTTTACATAAAGTTCAAAATTTTGCATATTATTTAAGGGTGATTCCTAAAAGTCACCACTGGCACCATGTTAAGAAAATGTGAACCTTCTGGTTCACTCACAAATTAAGCTCCTCTTTGGGTACTGCTACCATGAAGAGGGCATGGCAACCCACTCCAGTGTTCTTTCCTGGAGAATCTCACGGACAGGGGAGCCTGGCAGACTATGGTCCATTGAGTCATAAGGAGTCGAACACAACTGAAAAGACTTTGCACACACACATGCACCATGAAGCATACTTCATGGTATGTCTTCAAAACTTTTACTACTGACATTTACTCAGTGGGATATGCACCTTTTGTCCTTGTCATGACCCTCTTTAAACACCTTCCAGTGGAAAGATATAGACATTATCAGAGAACCAAGAGCAAGGAAGTCAAGGTTGATATTTTTGTCCCCTTTTTATATATTCTGAAATACAGTATTTACAATATAAAGTTTTAAATGCTTTCCTTTAGTGGATTAAGTTCAGAGATATAATTTCCTTACTCCATTTGTATTATGCATATTCAGAAGCATAATATTGAGAAGTTCAAGTCTGTAAAACATTCTGAGCTTTATTATAGTCCGAGTGCAAAATGCATAATGTATTAGGTTAGTGTGAAGTCTATTCCAGATATATTTTTAATAATTTTTTCTATTATTTTCTTTTTTTCTCTATGTAAGTTAGGATTGTGTAAGTAAATAAGTAGATTTTCATTTGCAATTTAAGTTTCTTTGTTTATGTACATTTTTACTAAATCAAAAGCCTTTTTGGAATTTTCAAATCTCCAAAATACAAGAAGTTATTTCTGTTTAAAAAAATGTTTATTTTTTAATTGAAGGATAATTGCTTTACAGAATTTTGTTGTTTTCTGTCAAACATAAGCAAGAAAAGTTATTTCTTTATTAATAAACTTGAAAACTTTATTTCAGATGCTTTTCCTTTGGTTTATTTTGTCCTAAGTTTTTATGGGTCAAGGTTTTGTTCGAGTATTTGTTTTTTTTTCCTCCTCTTTTTATAGTATTCCTCATAGTAGAATAAGGAATTACTACATTTAATCCCAAATGTATATTTATTGGATTGTTCAGTTCAGTTCAGTTCAGTTGCTCAGTCATGTCCGACTCTTTGCAACCCCATGAATTGCAGCACGCCAGGCCTCTCTGTCCATCACCAACTCCCGGAGTCTACCCAAACTCATGTCCATCGAGTCAGTGATGCCATCCAACCATCTCATCCTCTGTCGTCCCCTTCTCCTCCCGCCCCCAATCCTACCCAGCATTAGGGTCTTTTCCAATGAGTCAACTCTTCACATGAGGTGGCCAAAGTATTGGAGTTTCAGCTTCAACATCAGTCCTTTCAATGAACACCCAGGATTGATCTCCTTTAGGATGGATTGATTGGATCTCCTTGCAGTCCAAGGGACTCTCAAGAGTCTTCTCCAACACCACAGTTCAAAAGCATCAATTCTGTGGTGCTCAGCTTTCTTGACCGTCCAACTCTCACATCCATACATGACCACTGGAAAAACCATAGCCTTGACTAGATGGACTTTTGTTGGCAAAGTAATGTCTCTGCTTTTAAATATGCTGTCTAGGTTGGCCATAACCTTCCTTCCAAGGAGTAAGCGTCTTTTAATTTCATGGCTGCAATCACCATCAGCAGTGATATTGCAGCCCAAAAAATTAAAGTCTGACACTGTTTCCATTGTTTCACCATCTATTTCCCATGAAGTGATGGGACCAGATGCCATGATCTTAGTTTTCTGAACGTTGAGCTTTAAGCCAACTTTTTCACTCTCCTCTTTCACTTTCATCAAGAGGCTCTTTAGTTCTTCTGCACTTTCTGCCATAAGGGTGGTGTCATCTGCATATCTGAGGTTATTGATATTTCTCCCGGCAATCTTGATTCCAGCTTGTGTTTCTTCCAGCCCAGCGTTTCTCATGATGTACTCTGCATATAAGTTAAATAAGCAGGGTGACAATATACAACCTTGACATACTCCTTTTCCTTTTTGGAACCAATCTGTTGGTCTATGTCCAGTTCTAACTGTTGCTTCCTGACCTGCATACAGGTTTCTCAAGAGACAGGTCAGATGGTCTGGTATTCCCATCTCTTTCAGAATTTTCCAGAGTTTATTGTGATCCACACAGTCAAAGGCTTTGACATAGTCAATAAAGCAGAAATAGATGTTTTTCTGGAACTTGCTTGCTTTTTTGATGATCCAGTGGATATTGGCAATTTGATCTCTGGTTCCTCTGCCTTTTCTAAAACCAGCTTGAACATCTGGAAGTTCACAGTTAACGTATTGCTGAAGCCTGGCTTGGAGAATTTTGAGCATTACTTTACTAGCATGTGAGATGAGTGCAATTGTGCGGGAGTTTGAGCATTCTTTGACATTGCCTTTCTTTGGGATTGGAACGAAAACTGACCTTTTCCAGTCCTGTGGCCACTGCTGAGTTTTCCAAATTTGCTGGCATATCGAGTGCAGCACTTTCACAGCATCACCTTTGAGGATTTGAAATAGCTCAACTGGAATTCCATCATCTCCACTAGCTTTGCTCATAATGATGCTTTCTAAGGCCCACTTGTCTTCACATTCTAGGATGTCTGGCTCTAGGTGAGTGATCACACCATCGTGATTATCTGGGTCATGAAGATCTTTTTTGTACAGTTCTTCTGTGTATTCTTGCCACCTCTTCTTAATATCTTCTGCTTCTGTTAGGTCCATACCATTTCTGTACTTTATCGAGCCTATCTTTGCATGAAATGTTCCTTTGGTATCTCTAATTTTCTTGAAGAGATCTCTAGTCTTTCCCAATCTGTTGTTTTTCTCTATTTCTTTGCATTGATCGCTGAGGAAGGCTTTCTTATCTCTCCTTGCTATTATTTGTATTGGATTGTGTATTTATTCAAATAATATTTTATATTGTTTTAATTCTATTACACCTTACTCCTTGACTTTTTCTTAGAACATTGAAGAGAAGAAATGAAGAAATACTATATATAATAAAGAGTGACTTAATTAGAGTTCATTTAATCTTTTTAATGAAGCATACTAAATACCATTGTTTCTAATTTACATCTAATTTTCAGAGAGACAAACCTGTTTCCTATGGTCACATAGCTAGAAAGTGGTTGAGCTGTAACTTTAAACCCACAGATTCTGATTTAAAAAGTCAGTATGTTTTTATCTGAAAAATAATTTCAAAGTAACTGGCGAAACAAGTTTTTGGGTAGAGGTTGTTGAAATAAATAACAATTTGCCTTTAGAGAAGGCATATTGCTATGTCTAAAAGTACAATAAATATTGAGTTAGTTGTACGATAGACAGAGATACATTTCTTTTTTATGCTTTTGTGTCTCTTACCTTTGTTTTCCCTTGTTTTTGCCTCTGTTTTAGGATTTAGATCTATGGTATGTCATATAGAAAAATGCTGTCATAATTTTTAATGCATTATACATACACATAAAATTTTATATTTTTTCTGAAGTATATCCATTCCCTAACCCCAAATGTGAAAGGCCTTAAGTAACTGGCCTAGTTTGGAATCTTGTCTCTGGTGTATTTGCTGAGTTCACACCTGCTGCTTCTCCATCTGCTACAAATTTAGATCAGTATAGGACCTTCTTGAAATATGTGGAAAATGTCAAACATACTCCCAAAAAAGCACTGTCTTTTTTTAAAGCTGATTGTGTCCTGAGATGACTGAGATTTTTCTTTCCCTAAAGATTCAGTTCAGTTCAGTTGCTCAGTTGTGTCCAACTCTTTGCAACACCATGGACTGCAACATGCCAGACTTCCCTGTCCATCACCATCTCCCAGAACTTGCTCAAACTCATGTCCATCAGGTTGGTGATGCCGTCCAACTATCTCATCCTCTGTTGTCCCCTTCTCCTCCTGCCTTCAGTCTTTCCCAGCATCAGGGTCTTTTCCAATGAGTCAGTTCTTCGCATCAGGTAGCTAAAGTATCGGAGCTTCAGCTTCAGTATTAGTCCTTGCAATGAATATTCAGGATTGATTTCCTTTAGGATGGACTGGCTTGATCCCCTTGTTGCCCAAGAGATGCTCATCTCTCCTCCAACACCACAGTTCAAAGGCATCAGTTCTTCGGTGCCCAGCTTTCTTTATGGTCCAACTCTCACATCCCCGCATGACTACTGGAAAAACCATAGCTTTGATTATATGGACCTTTGTCAGCAAAGTAATGTCTCTGCTTTTTAATATGCTGTCTAGGTTGATCAGTTAGGAAGGGTTTCTCTCTCCTTGCTTGTCTTTGGAACTCTGCATTCAGATGGATATATCTCTCCTTTTCTCCTTTGCCTTTCACTTCTTTTGTCAGCTATTTGTAAGGCCTCCTTAGACAAACATTCTGCCTTTTTGCATTGCTTCTTGGGGATGGTTTTGATCATTGCCTCTTTTACAACGCTACAAACCTCCGTCCATAGTTCTTCAAGTACTCTGTCAATCAGATCTAATCCCTTGAATCTATTTGTCACTTCCACTGTGTTATTTAAGGGATTTGATTGAGATCATATCTGAATGGTCTAGTGGTTTTCTCTACTTTCTTCACTTTAAGTCTGAATTTGGCAATGAGGAGTTTATGATCTGAGCCACAGTCAGTTCCTGATCTTCTTTTTGCTGACTGTATAGAGCTTCTGTATTCAGCTGCAAAGAATGTAATCAATATGGTTTTGGTATTGGCCCTCTGGTGGTATCCATGTGTAGAGTAGTCTCTTGTGTTTGGAAGAGGGTGTTTGCTATGACCAGTACATTCTCTTGACAAAACTGTTAGCCTTTGCCCTGCTTCATTTTGTACTCCAAGGCCAAACTTGCCTGTTACTCCAGGTATCTCTTGACTTCCTACTTTTGCATTTCAGTCCGCTGTGATGAAACTGATGTCTTTTTTTTTTCTTTTGGTGTTAGTTCTAGAAGATCTTGTAGGTCTTCATAGAACCATTTAACTTCAGCTTCTTTGGCATTAGTGTTTGGGGCATAGACTTGGATTACTGTAATATTGAATGGTTTGCCTTGGAAATGAACAGAGATGTTTCTGTTGTTTTTGAGATTGCACCCAAGTACTGCATTTTGTACTCTTTTGTTGACTATGAGGGCTACACCATTTCTCCTAAGGGATTCTTGCCCACAGTAGTAGACATAATGGTCATCTGAATTAAATTCTCCCATTCTGGTCCATTTTAGTTCACTGATTCATAAAATGCTGATGTTCACTCTTGCCGTCTCCTGTTTTACCACTTCCAATTTACCTTGATCATAGACCTAACATTCCAGGTTCCTGTGCAATATTGTAATATTGTTCTTTACAGCATCAGACTTTACTTCCATCACCAGTCACATACACAATTGGACATTGTTTTCACTTTGGCTCAGCTCTTCACTCTTTCTAGAGCTATTTCTCCACCCTTCGCCAGTAGCATATTGGGCATATCCAGTAGCATATTCCCTAAAGATTAGCACTCCCTCTTTTGTTTTCAGCAATTTAGAGTTTATTTAAAGGACGAAGTCAACTTGATTGTGGTTTAAAGAAAACAGTATTATCATTTCAAAAATAAATGTCACTTACTTGATGGTAGGCACTTAAAAGATGTTGTCTATGGTAAACTTATATTAATTATACACCCGAAGGGATTCTCTGGTAGCTCAGTGGTAAAGAATCAACCTGCAGTGCAGGAGTTGCAGGGGATGCAGGTTTGATCCCTGGGTCAGGAAGATCCCCTGGAGGAGGAAATGGCAACCCACTCCAGTATACTTGCCTGGAGAATTCCATAGAATGAGGAGTCTGGTGGGCTATGGTCCATAGGTTTGCAAAAAGTCAGACATGACTGAAGCATCTGAGCATGCACACATACACCTGAATTGCATAACAAGTTTTAGTCATGAGTTTATTTTTAGCAATTGTACAAATAGGTTTCTTTCCATCTTACTCTTAATACATCCAGTGAAAGATACTTGATATTTAGAAATGACATCTAATCGATTGAGTCATTCATTCAAATATTTACTCTGAGCAAGTTTCTACCTGAAACTGTACTATGAAAGTTCAAGAATGTGTTCAGTAAGGAACTTTATTAAATTATATTTGTGTGGGTATATGGGTCATTCTTAAATACTAAGTTCCTATTTTTTGTGCTTAAAATTTAGATGTGGAAATTTGTGTTTTATTTTCTTGGACACTTGTATGTAAATTTATTATACTTAAATTACTTAAGAATTATATGTATATTTCCCAACAAGCAATAAAGAAGTTATTAGGATAAGAGTGGATATAGTGGTTTAGAGAAAGAAGATAATGAATCCTAAATCTGTTTTACAGAACCTTCAAGGATTGGAAGCATTATTATGCTTCCAGGGTATGTTGGATTTCACTGTTAATAACTTTTATCCCTTCTAGAGACATATACTAGAATATTGCCATGAGTTCGGGTGAATTTTTCTTGGAATAGTTTTTGCAGCAATTAAGTGTTATTGGTTGAAAATCTATTTTAATCTAGCCAAGATGGCAAGACCGTACAATCTTAGGTGTTTGCTTATTTATAAAATGAAGGCATTGGACAGTTATAAAGTGATGTTCTGATCCTCAGAAAGTTCTAGGCTATCAGGCCTAGAACTTGTTTGTTTACCCCTGGGAAGGGTTGATTGGGGAGGAAAGGTAGGATCACTCTTCTGGAAGAGCTGTGGACACTAATTTGTTTTCTAGACTCTGATATACAGAACTGCTAAGGTTGGTTAGTCTTCCTACATTTGCATTAGATCCTAAATCTCGACTTTGCCTCACTCCTATTGTTTTTTTTTAACCTTTTCACAATCTAGACTGTCATGAATTATTCTTGCTTTGCTTGGGGGGAAGTTCACTATAGCAATCCCACTCTCAGCTTCTGTCTGAACTTAACAGAATGAAAGCATCCACCAAAAAGAAAACTTAACTAGATAACCACAGGCAACATAAATTCAGTCAAGAATCTACCTAGGAAATGTGACCTTTTACAAATGTGTGCTTTGAGAATATTCTTAAAGCACAATGTCAATCAATCAGATTCTTCAAATTCATATGTTAGGAGGCTTTGATTTTTTTTCCCTGAAAGAAAACAAAACAGTGAACTTCTACAAAGTGAATATTGTATCTCAGAGATTGTGAGGCCCAAATACATGAAAATATACCTTTTTTTATATTTTTGTTTCACCTCTGTCCAAGATATGTATGAAATCACGTGGTTTAGAACAAAATTCTCAGCAGCAACTTTCTTTAAAACTCTAAATTTCTCTAAGTATCAAGATCACAGTAAAAACTTGCTTATTATTTTGCCAAATGCCATGAGTTAAAGCAGACATTTTGGGCTACCCAATGGACATGGTGATAAGGCATTATAAGTGGTTTATTTTTATTCTCTTCAGTACTCACCTTTTTGGTCTGCAGCCTGACCTTGGTCTTGCCAACTCAGAGGGGACTCCAGAATCTCGCTGGGAACCCCTGGCTTTGATGGAAGTCACTCTGCTGTGCTGTCAGGATTCCCTGATGCTGCCTGGATGAAGAGTACTGGTTCCTCTGTCCCTAGAGCCACATCTCACCCTCATGCCCCTGGCCATTTCTTTCTGGACCGTTAATGGGTTATCATTTGGGGGATTTTTTCCCCCTATTACCTGTATATCTAAACTTTTCCCCAGTATTTCCTTATTCCCACAGATGAGTAAATTTCAGAATATTTTTTTCTCCCAATATGTTCTGTACTATAAGGCATCCAAGCCTTCTCTAACTTAATGTTGTGAGGTACCTTCACAGTTTGTACCAATCACTCCATCAGGTCTTTTCCTTAAGGAAAAGAAATGCTTTTAATTCTATTGCTGGGTGGGTAGCAATTGAGGCTTTTGCTTAGAGCTTCTAGAAACCTAGAAGAAGTGGCAAATTAAAACATCCATCTCCATCTATTCGGGGCATAACGTGGGCCTGCATTAAAGAGGAAGTCAGTGCAGTTTGCCCAGTCACCCATCCTTAGGATGGTCTGGGACTTCTTTCTTTCTTAAGAAAGAACCTGATTGTGAATGTCCTTGACTATGGGGAGTTATGATTTAGAAAGGTTCCATTTGACTGTGTTATGTTTTTAAAAGAGCCGTTTGGTCATACGCTTCTACTAGACATAAAATAGAAGAAAAATGGTTCTGCCTCTCTGCAAAATTACAACAATGAAAATAATCAGAAAAAACAACAATAACAAAGTATCTTCTCCTGAAGACATTGAAAATTGTACAGCCTTTGTCTTTCCCATTCAGATTTTGGCTATTAAGAAACTTAGATCTAACTCTAGGGTTTAAAGGTATTGTTCCACACTATATTCTCAGGACATTTTTCTCCACTCTCTATAAATAAGGTCTCACATTTTAAAACATTTCAGATTAATTTTACAGTCCAGAGTGGTTTTTTGGTTTGTTCATTGTTACTGTGAATCAGGTCTGAATATTTCTTATATAGGTTAGATAAGAACAAAAAATGCATTCAGAAATCAGTAACATTATACAGATATTAAGTGGTAAAGATTAAAATGTGAACAACTTCATACTGAATGCATTCCACAGTTAAATATGCAAGATTACAAGATTGGTTTATTTTAAGCTAGTGATGGGTGTGTGTGGCAATAGGGATGGAGAGGTTTGTCTGTAAAGAAATTGCTCTAAGAATTCAAGTCAATTATAGACTATCAATATGAATTATCATCTATAGGAAGGTGACTATTATGTGGAAATTATTGTTACTCCAAAAAGAATTACTTTGAGCAACCTGTTCCTAGTGCATCCAGGAATTGTTGGCATGAAAACAATGACTAAAAGCTGTGTCTAATGGCCTGGAACTACATAGGACAGTGACAAAACAGCGAGAGCAAAACTCCTTAATGTTGATTTGAAGAGCTGTTCTTAAACATGACTGACATGGTTTTGAGTTGGACTAGGATCTTTTTCTGAATGACACCAATGTCCAACAATATTTCATCTCCAAACTTTGCTCTCATATTCAGAACTCAGTTATTAACAGTATATAATATAGTAATGCTTTAAATCATGCTTTTTGTTTGTTTGTTTAGAGGACATTAAGAAAATTGTGAAAAAGGTTTTTGTCTTAGTTTTACCCTTTTGCTCACCGTTCTCTGGCAAGTGGCCTAGCTAAAAGCTTAGTACAGGCTGCTACGGGTGCCCACAGCTGATTGCTGGGGAAGCATGCCAAGAAGGCATGCCAGATTTCTCATCATTCAACATGGCAGTCCGTTTTCAACAGCAGGAGTCTGTCCTGCTCAACTACAAATGCTTAGCACCCTCTCAAGACTTGCTTTGATCATTGCTATAGAGATCTGGGTGAGGCCTTATATGACAAATAATATGTGCTAGATGCTCATCTATCTGGATTTAGTCTTTAGTTATTTTTACCCCAATAGTTGATTGCTGTTAAAAACTGTAGTATTGGATCATAATTTTCTGCCACTCTAACGTAGTTCCCAGAATAGGCTGTTTCACATAGTCCACGTAGCACAGGACCCTTGCAAGCATCTTACCAGCTCACTTGCTTTTTTTAGCAGTGATCCTAGGGACTCACGAAAGACATAAAGAGGAAACAATATTTTCCTTTATGACTATTGGTATATCTGTTGCATTTTGTGTAATGCAAACAGTTTTGTGTAAAATGTTGCCTCCTTTGGGGTAAAAAATGAAAACTATCAAATGAGAGCAGTATTGGGAAAGATAATGGGAAATGAATGAGATTTGTGAAATGAATGGAAATTCAAGTGCCTGTTTTTCTCCTTTCACCTTGTGGTTAGTACAAAATCTATTTTAGACCATATATATATATATGAAGAAGTGAAGTGAAAGTTGCTCAGTCGTGTCCAACTCTTTGTGACCCCATGGACTATACAGTCCATGGAATTCTCCAGGCCAGAATACTGGAGTAGGTAGCTTTTCCCTTCTCCAGGGTATCTTCCCAACCCAGGGATCAAACCCAGGTCTCCTGCATTGTGGGCAAATTCTTTACCAGCTGAGCCACAAGGGAAGCCCAAGAATACTGGAGTGGGTAGGCTATCAGTTCTTCAGCAGATTTTCTCTACCCAGGAATCAAACTGGGGTCTCCTGCATTTCAGGTGGTTCTTTACCAACTGAGATATCAGGGAAGCCCATATATACATACATACATACATACATATATATATATATACACACATACACGCGTGCACACACACACACACACACACACACACACACATATATATACATGTCTTTTTTTCCTGTGACCAGAACCAAAATTAGTGAATATATGATTATACATATAAAGGTAAATATAAAAAACATATCACTTGAATGTGAAGATGTGTGACTTGATGAGTATAGGTGTGTCTAAAGATAGATGTGTTCCATGAATACAGTGTTTGGATTCGGTAAATATTTATCTCTTAGTAAGTTATGCTTTCTCAACTTTCTTTGATGCTAAGTGATATTTTACAAATATCCATACTGGTTGTTCAACCATTAAAATCCTCCCGTAACTCTTAGTAAACAGTCTCTTCTCAAGTCTCCAGAGTGGCTCTGTGTGTCCAGCCATGACTCTACCATGTGATGAGAACTTATGTTTTAATACTCCTTATTTTATTTATTTGGTTGTGTTGGTCTTAGTTGTAATATACAGGATCTTCACTGCAGTGCATAGACTCTTTAGTTATGGCACATGGGCTTGGTTTCTTTGCAGCATTTAGGATCTTAGTTCCCTGACCAGGGATCAAACCTGTGTCTTCTGCATTGCAAGATGAATTTCGAACCACTGGACCACCAAGGAAGTCTCAGTTTCTTGTCTTTTTGACAATAGCCATTCCAAGTGTGAGGTGATATCCTGGTGATTTTGATGTACATTTCCCTGATGATTAATGATGATTCACCTTTTCATAACCATGTTGGCCATCTTTATGTCTTCTTTGGAAAAAAGCCTGTTCAGATTTCCTGCTGATTTTTCATTTGAATTATTTGCTATTGAGCTCTATGTGTCTTTGTATATTTTGGACCATATTAACCCCTTAACAGATATATGATTTGCAAATGTTTTCTCCAGTTCAGTAGATTGCTTTTTCATTTAGCTGATGATTTCCTTTGCTTGCAGCTTTTTATTTTGATATGGTCCCACTTGTTTCTTTTTTTTTTCCTTGCTTTTATTACTTTTCTTTCCAATCCAAAATATAATTGCCAAGACTGATGTCAAGGCCTTACTGCTCATGCTTTTTATTCTAGGAATTTTATGGTTTCAGGTCTCGCATTCAAGTCTTTCAACCATTTTGAGTTAGTTTTGGTGTATAGTGTAAGATGGTAGTCCAGTTTCATTCTTCTGCATGTGTCTGTCCAGTTTTTCCAACATCGTTAATTGAAGAGACTATCCTTTCACCATTGTATATTCCTGGCTTCTTTGTTGTAGATTAACTGACCTTATATGCTCAGATTTATTTTAGGGATCTCTATTCTATTCCATTGATCTGTTTTTTATACCAGTACCATATTGTTCTGACTGCTATAATTTTACAGTGAGGGAGTATGGTGCCTCCAGCTTTGTTCTTCTTTTTCAAGACTGCATTGGCTATTATAACTTTTATATTGGATATAAATTAGGAATATATCTAAACATTTAAAATATTTATTTACCTTTAAAAATAGTGTCCCCTACTACTACCACCACCACCACCCCATCACCGCCACTTGTACTACTACTACTAATAGCATCACTGATTCATTGATCACTTATCATAGGTAAGTCATAGTCCTAAGCATTCCACTTATATTAACTCATATAATCCACACAACACTGCTTTGAGGTACTATTACTGTCTTCTGCATTTTTACAGACAAGAAAACAGGAACATCAGGAGCTTATGTAACTTGTTCAAAGTGACACAGGTAGTAAATAACATGACTGGGAGTCAAACCTACATAGTCTAGTTTTAGAATCTAGGATCCTCACTACTACTGCTGCCAAGCTAATTAAGCAA
The DNA here is from genome assembly GCA_024291935.2 of Okapia johnstoni. NCBI lineage: Eukaryota > Metazoa > Chordata > Mammalia > Artiodactyla > Giraffidae > Okapia > Okapia johnstoni. The sequence continues at coordinate 32,005,991 of CM044308.1, read as the reverse complement.
ACACCCCTGATGATTTTAGGTAAAGAATATTGTATACTTTTCTAAGATAAACACATAGACTTGCCACTATATTTGTTTAGATTTGACTTTACTGGAGCCCAGCTTTGCTTTGACATTTACAGATGGTCTAGCTTTCATCTCACTGCAAGACATAAAGCAACCTGGTATTTAGTTCACCTGCAAAAGGCAGTTAGGAAACCCTAGAGGAACCTAATTAAAATGCAGCACATTTCCAAGGCACCATATCTTGCTGTGTTGCCATAGAAACAGTGGGGATTTCTGGTCACTGACCTTTAAGGGAATCTGAGGATACATTTTCATAAGGTTCATAAGAGCTACTCAAGAATATTAACTGTATTTGCAGGATCAACTTTCGAAACCCCCTATGCAATCCTATCTGATTTTAGAAGTATATTACATCAGCAAAACCTACTAGAGGCTCAAACTGGACTTTCTGAAGGAATGTTTTTTAACTGCTTCCAATATGCCATCTGTGCCACTGGATTTAAAATAATCAAAGGCAGTAGAAAACAAACATAAAAGAAAATCTTAGATAATTAAATAGACATTGAAGCTAAAATAAAATTTAGAAATAGTTTTGGTGTTATAGCTATTCTATTGCATTTTGATTTTTGAAAGTAAGCTTACTCAAAGAATAAAATATAGCATTACTATATCACAAGATACACTTAGAAAATCAAGGCTTATATAATTTAAAAATGTTATTAATTCACATACTTTCGTTTGTTCATTTATAAATTCATCCATTAATATAGTTGAAAACATTTTATTTATATTTTATATATGTACTTTAGCCATTTGATAGAAGCTAAGTATCCATGATGCAATAGGAAGATGAAAAAGCCTGCCTTACTATAATCTAGTTACTATGTTGATATTTTTCTCTTCTACTGAAAATAAATAACTTAGTTCTAATGACATGATATGCATAGTTTAGTTATAAGGAAAGATTGATCAGGGTATCAGAAGCTGATTTCTCCTAGAATTAGAAATAAATCTCCATATATATGAATATCATTTATTTTAGACAGACACCTGAAGAAGACTAGAAATATAGTAACAATTATATGTAGAAAAGCAAGGCTACTTCCCCATTCTCTGGACTTCAGTGGGATACTGACATACTTGTGTATCCTCACTCTGAAAAATGATGTGGTGTAGGGGCTGAAAGCACAGTTTGGCCCCATACTCATCGGACTTCTGCTTTGGCCATTTCCCAGCTCTGTGGCTAGAACGTTACTTAGCCTGCAGGTACTCCTGTTTGCTCATATATAAAGTGAGGACAGGAATGGAACTTAGAGCTGTTTGAGAATAAATCAAGTTACTATTGATCAATCGCATCTATATTTGACATACAGTAATTAAACAAAGTTATCTCCAGTTCAAATTGCAGGGACAGAGCAAACAGGGAGGTACCAGCCCTGTTGTATCTTTCCCAAGACAGAACACAGTAGGATGAATTCATGCCAGATAAAAAGTCATGCAGTAGACAAGGAGTCTGCCAAGTTTTCAGTTAGAAAATTGTGTTTTTCTTCCTCAATATGGATGTGGGAAGCACTATGATTGTCCTTGAAGTGTGTATATGTGTCTGTGTATGCGTGCCATGAGTGCCGATCCAATAGTTACCCACTGGATAAGCCAAGATAGGGAATATTAATATATCTCATTGCTGGTGGGGAGCTTTTGAAAAAGATCTGACTTGGAATGTTAAACCATATATTCGATTGTTGTACTGCCAAGTGTGGCCAAAGCCCATCTTGACCTGTTTTGCTCAAGTGCCATGGAGCATATGAGGCTAAATAACTCAGATTTGGGGGCATGAGGTCTGCAAAGTAAACCTGAGAGCAAGCTAACCATCAGGCCACTTGTGAGGTAGTTGTCTTAGCAGTGGCTGTGAGACAAGATTCCTGACAAGGCTTATGTGCCTTGCACTACTTTTTAAGTGTTTTGTTCAGAATAACCACTACTGGTGTATATCTTCCCATGGTATTTTCTGGGCACATATTAGTGCTAGAATAGAAGGCTTCTTGTACAAAAGGATCTCATTTTCCATGTGGTTTCTTCATTAATATATCTAATAAAACAAGAGATTACCACTTTTTTCCAGTTTGACTATACAAAAGTTTTAACATTCTCTATAGTCTGTTTCCAATTATGCAAAAAGGAAAGTTTCTGTGATATCAGGCTTATAATCATTATATTCATCCTAACTTGCTTCCTTGCCAATGCCTAACATACATCACATTCCTCATGATTGCATATAGCATTTCTAGAATAGTTTCTTAAAATTATATTTTCTACTGGTGACTTTTTAAAGGGACTATGCTATTTTTCTCCTGAATAATTAAAAAGATAAATCAAAGATTGATTTGTATAGGTCTTTTGACAGGCAAATTTATTGTCAGTACCCATGTGGAGTTAACAGATCGTCCCTAATTAAAAAAAAAAAAAGGAAATAAACTTTTCTAGAGAAATATCCTTGAATTCATATGCTTAGCAGAATTCAAAGGCATCCAGCAAATTTTCATAGATCTAGAGATCTTAAGGCAATTCTTTGGTAGTTCCCAGAGATGTTTAAAAGGTATTTCCTAGAAGGAAAAACATTTGTTTAAAAAAGAAAGTGCTAGGTTAAAGTTAAGTTCTCTCAGAGCCTTTAATGTGCTAATATGCCTTATGAATATCCAAAGAGGACATCATCAAAAGTATCTTATACTTCACTATTCTATAGAACTCAGTTTTTGTTTTTATTTATTGAAGTATAGTTGATTTACAAATGTGTTAGTTTCTGCTGTACAACAAAATGATTCAGGTGTGTGTGTGTGTGTGTACATATATTCTTTTCCATTATGGTTTATCCTGGTATATTGAATATAGTTCCCTGTGCTATACAGTAGGATATTGTTGTTTATCCATTCTGTATATAATAGTTTGTATCTGATAACCCCAGACTCCCAATCCTACCCTCCTCCCTGGCAACCACAAGTCTGTTCTCTACATATTAATACATTAGTCTGTTTCATAGATAACAGTAGTTTCCTTTGTGTCATATTTTAGATCCACATATAACAGATATCATACCGTATTTGTCTTTCTCTGACTTCCTTCACTCAGTATGATAATCTCTAGGTCCACCTACATTGTTGCAAATTGCATTATTTCATTCTTTTTATGGTGAGTAGTATTTCATTATGTATATGTACCACATCTTCATTTTCATCTTCATCCCTCTTGTCAATGAACACTTAGGTCGTTTCCATGTGTTGGCTATTGTCAATGGTTGCTATGAATATAGGGATATATGTATCTTTTAGAATTATAGTTTGGTCTGGATATATGCCCAGGAGTGCAATTGCTGCCTCATATGATAATTCTATTTTTGTTTTTTTGAAGAATCTCCATAGTGTTTGCCATAGTGGCTGCACCAGCTTACATCCCCACCAACAGTGTAGGAGGGGCACCCACTTTTTTAGTATAGCCTCTTAAGGTACCAGTGCATATAAAAACAAACTTTGGACAGTGTTGCTTCAGGAAATTTCCTCAGTAAAGGGTTAATATTTCATCTCATCTTTTTTAAACACCTCTAAAATTCCTCCTCCTTCAAATGACTGTTAAGAACTTTTAGTTGTGTTAGTTCTCATTTCATGTTGTTTATAAGCATGGTTTTATTACTAAAGTGAGAGGGGATAAAATTTTTGTAATGAGATACCATTTTATTTTAATTTTCACCATTTTATATACAAACACAAGTTAATAAAACATACCACAAAACAGTAAAATTTAAGAGTTAATATTTATAGGTGCATAGTTTCATGCTCACATATTTAAGTATTGTATATATTAACAAATTTCACAATACATCATTATTTAGAATCATTAAAAGACACCATAAAATCTTATAATCTATGATAGTAAATCACTCACAATTTTTCAACAGCAACAAAAAAATAGTGAAGATTTAGAAATAAGTGGTAGTCACTTAGGTGTTTTTAATTTGTTTTAACATTTTATATTTGAAGCCACAAAATCCACAGTACACAAAGACCCTGCTACCATTTATTCAGTGAGAGGGAAGCACCGAAATGCTGAGTTGGTGGGGCAGGTACAGATAATCCAATCACTGCTGATGGAAGACTTCAAAACACACTGTGAAATCTTTGAGAAAAATGTCATGACTGGGCATGTTGGAACTGAGCACTGGTACAGGATGAAACATCTGTCAGCAGGTCTCAGGAAATTGGGAGCAAAGATATCTCTTAGGCTTCGGGTTCGTAGTCCTGATACCCTTCCTAGTATAAGGAAAATCAGAAAGGCAACGTGAAGTTTAGTGTAAGTGACCAGTAATCAAGGGCTTCAGGGAAAAATGGGATAGGACATGGCTTGCCCTTTTTAAAAAAGGATATAGTCCTACAGTTCTGGAACTATTCTCCTACATCCAGTACAATTTTCTTTTTAATAGTTTCACCTGCCTGCCAAATAAATACAAAATTGAATTAATTAGGGTGGTAGTCAGAGTTAGATATCTGAGTTCTACTTCCAGATGTGCTGTTTAACGATCTATGACCTGGTCCTGTAGGACAAAGTAGCTAGTGTGTCTTATCTGACTCTCATTTTCTCCAACTGAAGTGTGAGAACCAAATCAGGTAATTTTTTAGAAAGAAATTAAGACACTTAAGTCACATTTTCTCTCCTTTTACTTCCCAATTGGAAATTTCATCTTCATCTGCAGCTTTTATTATTTCTATTTCAAAGCTCTTCCTTTCCCCTACAATATTTGAATAACACGTACAATAAAAATATTAATGGTCTTAACCAAAGAGGCCAAATTAGTCCTCCTAAAGAACAACTCTAATAATATCAGGACCCTGCTTAAAAACAAGCATGCTTTTAATACTCAAGCTGCTTTCTGAATAAAGTACAAACTTTTATGGCTAGGTTTTTCTAGTATTTCACAAGTCATCTTGGGCCAATCTCTGCAGCCTTCATCTGTCACTATTCTCAGAGCTTGAATCACATTTAATTACTCACTGTGCCTCAGACTTATCCACCTGGATTCCCAGGCATGTGTGCCTTGGAGATTTTCTTGTGCTAGAATGTCTTTCCTTCATTTTGACCTGTCACATCACCCACGCCTTCCCCCCAAGATCACCACCACCTCTTCTATAAAACTTACCCTGATTGATCTAAGAAAAATCTTACATAATACTAACTTTGTGCATGGTGTATATTTTTGCCCCTGTGATGCCTCGTGCATAAAAGACAGTAATGTTTGTCAAGGGTATCATGATAAATAAATGAAAGGATACATTTGTATTTTTTTTTTTATCAAACATACTAAACTGTAAACTCCTTGTGTTCTTGTACTAGCAAATACTCTTGTATTCTCTCTAGTGTTTAGCACTGTGCCATGCATTGGGAGCCCAAAAAGTTTGTCTGGGATTTTCCGTTAAGATCATACAGAAAAATCCTAAATGAACTTTTTGGCCAACCCGATATAAAAAAAACCCAGAATATTTGTAAAATTAGGAAAATAAACAATTTAGTTTGTTTCTACAAGTGGGAGATTATCAATATACTTTTAAAAAATGCCATGAAGGAGAATAACCCTACTATAACACACTTTAACTCAGGTTTTAATGGTGATGTCTCGTTTTGATATCAAGGTAATATTGTTCTCACAGAATTAGTGCTCCCTCTTCTGTTTTTTTGATAAATTAATTGACATTAATTGTAATTAGTTGATATTTATTTATATGTTTGGCAAAATTTACCAGTGAAGCCGTCTATCTAGTCCTGGAATTCTCTTCATGGCTAGGTTTTTATTTTTTTTAATAAATCAATATTTTTGTTAGAAATCTATTCAGATTTTCTGTTTCTTCCTGAGTCAGTCATTCATCTAAAGGTATTTTCTAATTTCCCTTCTGAAACATTTTCTATTAAATAAACTTTAAATCATGCTGTTTAGAATGCTAGACTGAAATATATCCATTATTCTCCAAGGCCTCACTCCACCATGGTACAGTGGACATAAGAAACACGTACCAATGGTAGCTAGTCTAGGACAAACATGATTCCATCATAAGTAAATAACGAAGCCCCCTTAAGACTGGAAAAGGAAAGACCATTATTTCAATTCATATTATAACAAAAATCTTAACAACGCCTAAACTGGATTGCCATTGAACAACATCCATTAGTAATGGTCTTTCAAAGTTTATTAAATTGAATCATAGATAAGAAATGATTAGAACCTTAGTTTAAACCCTAAAATAAAAATATAACTGTACAGTTTTTAAAATGGTAGTCTTTGTTATCAAATGTGAAAAGAAAAAGGTAGCAGAGTCACATCCAACACTTTGTGACTCCCGTTGGAATTTCTCCAGCCAAAATACTGGAGTGGGTATCTCTTTCCCTTCATCAGGTATCTTCCCAACCTAGGAATCAAACCCAGGTCTTCCGCATGGCAGGCAGATTCTTTACCAGCTGAGCCACCAGGGAAGCCCTTATCCTTCTAAGTTTAATGCATTATCATAGCAAGGGATTCCAGGTGTGCGCTAGTGTGGAAGAAAACAACACACCTGCCAATGCAGGAAACATAAGAGATGTGGGTTGATCCCTGGGTTGGAAGAGTCCCTGGAGGAGGGCAAGGCAACCCATTCTAAAGCATTCTTGCCTAGATGAATTCCACCAAGAACAGAGGAGCCTTGATGGCTGCAGTCCATAAGCTTCCAAAGAGTCAACAATGCCACATTAGCATAGCAAAAACAAAACCAAAAACCAAGAGGTCAAGACTGCCATTCATATTTCTAATTCAAATGCTGGAATATACTCAGCATTTAAGTCTTGAAAGAATATACAATAATTTTTTTTGAAGACTTATTAATTGTAAAGAAAATAAGAAACTATCTGCTAATATGAAAGGTAGGTTTTTGTTTGTTTTTGTTTTTTTACTATGAAGTATTTAATCCTAGTGTTTAGAAGATGGCTGTTTGACCCAGATCACAGGGGTCTTGCCTATAATCACATAGCAGCTATAATACCTTGAGTAAGTTCTAATCTCCAATATTCAACCCTGTTTCCCCATTACATGAAATGAAGACAATAATAAAGATACTTTATCAATAGGGATTTGGAAAAAATGATAAAAATTACACCTTATAGAAACATTACTTTGGCATCAGCACATAGTAGGGTTTTAGATACCACTTCCACTGCTACTAGTGGGCTATCCCCCACCTGAGATTCAGCAATAAAGAATCTGCCTGCCAAGGCAGGAGATGCGGGTTTGATCCCGCATCAGGAAGATACCTCCAGAGAAGGAAAATGTCAAATCCATTCTTATATTCATACCTGGAAAACATCATGGACAGAAGGAAAATTAGGGTGTGAGCGCAATCCATAGTCGCAAAAGAGCAGAACATGACTTAGCAAAACCAAACAACAACAGCTATTGTAGTTTTATAATCACTTTTTGTCTTGAGATTGAATGGTGTGAGCTTACTATATACATTCACCAACTCAACAATAATGAAACCATAGCAAATGAAAATCCACAATCACAAACCTAGAAACATTGGCACTCGACTTATTTTCACTCTAAGATTTGTATTTAACTGTATACCTTACCTTGAAATTTGTTTAATGATGAGCTTATATAAACAGTTGTATAGGGTCCCAAGAGCTATTCTGTGCAGAGATCAGGGATAATACTGATGTTTTTTTGAAGGGTCCCCTCTCAGTGTCTCTCACTCATGTGAAAAAATGGAGAGAGAAGAGGATGGCTGCTGAAGACGCACTGTCAAACCTCAAAACTTTTCTTATAATGACTGATGAAAGCCCAGAGAGTACTCTGAGGCACATGAAGAGGTTGTTGAAGACAGAATATTATAACTAACCTTAATTTTGAAAATAAAACAAAAGAAAAGAAAGACTAGACAGTATGATGGTATGACAGTGGCACTCACATCAATGTTATTTTCCCCGTTTGTCCCAGAGCATCTACACACAGTAGGTACTTTATAAGTGGATAATTGATTGACTTATTCAAGTGAATCATAGTCAATGCAATCTGTATAAAGTGAAAACTAGGTCACTTTATTATACATCATTTATGAGTAAGGTACCGGATCCGTAATTTGTATTCTTCCAAAGAAAGAAAGTGTCAAAACCCTGGCAATGGTGAAACAAAATGTTGAACTTCTGAGTGGTTTTCCCTCTTCCCCACACCAGCATATTATTTTGAAGGAAATTATTTATAAAATGTTCTTTAGCATATTCTTTGTCAAAACCCACTCTTATGGTGCTGAGAATGTGAATATTGTCAAAGTATTTAAATCATGTTAAAAAAAAACCATAAGGTTTGTTTTAAGGCTTATTCCAATAAACATCTATACTGAAGTCTAGCAAGATCATGTTTCCCCACATTAATAGGTGCATGAAATAATGACAACTAATTGGTATAACACTCAACAACATCATTTGGGTTAAACTAACATGTAAAGAACAATAAGATGTGAGAAATGGCTTACATTTTTCACTTCCCATTTCTGTTAGAAATCTAACACCCATTAACACAAACAGTATTTTGCAAATGCATTTTTCTTTTGTTTCTCACTTCCTTCTTTCTTCTTTTGGAAATGAACAGTATCATTAAAATCTCTAACAGAAAGTAACTGGGCAATACAGTGATAAAGTGGCTGCTTGAGTTGTCAATAGATAGTGGGCCCAGGTATACACTTCACTGTAGCTGTAATAAGAGGGTAATGTCACTTTAATACATTGAAACTATACAGAGGAGGGTATAGAAAGAGACTATTGCTACTATTACAAGCGCCGATAGGCAGGCCCTGCTCCTACATTGCTGCCTTACTTCTGCCCTGAATGCTCTGGAGTGGGATGGTCCGTCATTCACTATAACTGATTCTCCACAGGAAACTGCACATTATCTCACCATCATTTCAAAAAGGTCACGTCTGGCAGAGTGTGACGCCAGGTAGATTTAAAGGTGAAAATGACAAGATTCCAGTCCTCAAACCATGGATCCCTTTTTCTGACAATACAGTCTGAATGAACCCAATGTACTTCTTTACTGAGGAAGTAGCTCGGAAGAGAATACATTTTTTTTTTAATCCTGATAAAAGAAGATTATTGGGAAGCTCCTTTTTTTTTTAAAAAAATCTAATCTCCAATTTGTGGCACAGAATGGATTTTTAAGAAAGTGTTTAGAGCATTCCAATGTCACACTAATAGAGTACTCTGGCTCTTGGCTGGATTTTTACAGGTAAGAAGACTCTTAAGTATTTAAGAATCAGCAAGCAGATTTTGAAATCTATTAGTCAGGTCTAGAGAACTGTGAAGGCTGAATGCATAATTTGGGGGGGAAACACCTATTAACATAGAGACACCCTTCTAAGAGAGATGAGCAAAGAGAGCTATTTGCAGGAGCCCTTGTAGAATAATGTGAGAATTAAAGAAGTTAAATGAAAAAATAAATCATAAAAAGAAAGGAAAATATTGCAAACATCAAAACCACAGCAAATCTTGAGTGCTAAGATCTATATGGGTGAAGTAAGAGAAAGCAGCATTGAAAAAACTGTTAAGTTTTTTTCCTGTTAAAGTTTTTCAAGTTTAATGATTCCTAGTACATTTTTAACTGTGAAATTCACAAACAGATCCCTTGCATGCCACCATCTGCTCTATTTTGTCCTTTCTATAATTTGCAGACACCCAGATACATTCAATTCAGAATCCAGAGGAGGGTGTTTGCTCTTATCGAGAGAATGCAATCTATGTGGTACATTGATGAGAGTTTTCGAAAGAAAATGAGGCCTAAAATCGTTGTACACAAAAGTAAACATTGGGCTGTGAAACTAATTATAAAGTGAATGTTCCTGTGAATCACAGACCAGGACATGAAAGGAATCAGCTGTTGAACATAATGTTTTTCTACTTTGCAACTTAATTACGGTTCGTCACCATTCTGTCTATTATCAATTTAACAACCCTTCTTAAAGACTAATCTCTCCTCCTAAACCTAAAACCCACAAATAATCTTGTATTATGTCCTGTATCCTTACGCGCACACACACAGGTATAAGTATATATTTTGCGTGCAGAACACACGCTTTTGATAAGAGTGCCAATTTCCAACAAAATAAACAGAAGGCCACACTGGAGAGATCACTAGAAGGTTTTAAATGTAGATTTAAATACTGAAGTATATATTTGGACTGTGGAAAGATGAAAAAAATAGAAAGAAACACTCCTGGGTCCAAAGCTCTAAGAGAAAAGCATACACTTAACAGATTCTTATCCAGCAAATGCATCCGTAACACTGCTGAGATAGGACGATCTTCAATTTGAATTAATTTGCAAATATGAAATGCAGCAAAAGGTTTTGTTTGAGAAAATGGACCAATCTGTAGCTCAGCTGGAGCTTTTGGTAACCTCCTAAAAGATTCTCATAGTTGCTGAGAAGGCACTTCACAGTTATCAGCGCTGAGAAAGGTGGATGTTCGTCCATAGATATATACACCACCTGGTATATGCAAATACATCAACACACAACAAATGCCACAATAACTTAGGAGCAAAGCAATATTGTACATTATGGTTTGGCTTTAGGAGAGTGATGCATAGATCTTAGATTTTGTATCTGAAACTCATTTTGGCTGAAGTACAATTCTCCTTCTGATTTTAAGATCCACCCCCAAAACACCATTCGTTCAGGAGATTACAACATGCCTCAGAGAAATGATTACTTAAGTTAAGAAGACAGCACTGGGAATAAAATTCATGACTGTAAAATTAGAAAACAAAAAAAAAAAAAGATCCACATTTTCCCTTCCCGGCTTATGTCAGACTTGCAATGAATTAGAATGAACAGGAGCATCCAGCTTTCAATGCCTGGAATAACAATAGCTTAAAGAAATCCTTGTGTAAAACAGGATGTTTAGTCAGTGGTAAAAGTGTTTCAAAAAAACTGCCTAACAGATTAGTCAAAAACTTTATTTCTGTATTTCATTATCCTACAGAGTTTGGGTTTTGCAGAATATCAAAAATGTAAATTAATGATCTCGTGGAGAGGAATCTCTCAACCCTTTCACAGCATAGCCATGACCTCTGCACGAGTCAATTAATTTTAGCTAGCAAAGTACAAAGGGACATGACGTCTGATTACCCCCCTTTTATCCTCAGTTGGGACTGGACAGATCTAGGGAGGCTACAAAGCCAGGGATAATTCATACCTTTCTAAAGTCTCTAAAAGAGAACATAAGAAAGGAAATAATTATCCCTGGCTTTGAGAGCCCTCTAGCTCTGACAGTCCCCACTGATGAACAAGGGGGTCTCAGACGCGATGTCCCATTGCTACTTTGCTAGCTAAAATTAAGACTCGCAGAGGCCATGGCATGAAATGGGCATGAGAGAAATCACTCTCCACTAGATCATAAATACATTTTTGAAATTCTGCAAAACCAAACCTTTAGGAAAACTGAAATACAGGAAATAAAGTATTGACTATCAGTTAGCATTTTGAAACACTATACCCTACTAAAACAACCTGTTTTACACAATATCTTTAAGCTATAGTTATTCCAGGCATTGAAAGGCTGATGCTCCTAGTACATTTCTAACATCATTGCCAAGTCTGACATAAGCCTGGAAGGAAAATAGTGGAATCTTTTTTTTTTTTTTTTTTCTAATTCTACAGTCATAATTTTTTTAATTCCATGCTGGCTTCTATACTAAGTAATCATTTCTCAGAGGCAGTTTGTAATCTCCCTGAAAGAACTGGTGTTTTGGGGTGGACTTAACAATCAGAAGGAATTGTCTTCACCAAAATGAGTTTTTCAGATACAAAATCAAAGATCTATGCATCCACTCCCTAAAGCGAACCGATAATGTACAATATTGGCTTTGAGCCTCCTAAGATAATGTAGGGCATTTGTTGAGTGTTGATGAAAATGAGTCATATACAGGTGGTGTATATATTTAAGGACGAACATCCACCTTTTCTCTAGGCGCTGAAACTTTGACAGTCCTTCTCAGCACCTATTAGAATCTTAGGAGGTCCAAAAGCTCACTTGCGCCTACATATGCCAATTTCTCAAACAACACCTTATGCAGCATTTCATAATTTGCCAAATTAATTCAAACTTGAAGCAATCGTCCTTACTCCAGCCATGAATACGGAAGCATTTTTCTGTTAATTAGAAAAAAAACAAAATAATCCAGTTAAGTGTATGCTTTTCTCTTAGACTTTTGACCCCAAGATTGTTTCTTTCTTTTTTTCATCTTTCCCACAGTCAAATCATATACTTCAAGTATTTAAAACTCAACATTTAAAACCTCCTAGTGACCTACCCCGTGTTGCTATCTTTATTTTGTGGAAATTGCACTCTTTCAAAAGCTGTGATGTTCACAAGCAAAATATATACATTATACCTTGGTGTGTGCGCGTATGTATACAGACATAAATACAATGCAAATTTGTGGGTTTTAGAAGAGACAAGGTCTTTAAGAAGGGTTTTAAAATTATATAGACAAATGGTGACAACCTAATAAAGTGCAAAGTAGAAAAACCTTAAGTTCAACAGCATGATGCCCTTTCCATGTCCCTGGTCTGTGATTCACATGGACCATTCACTTTATAATTAGTTTCACAGCCCCACTGTTTTACTTTTGTGTACAACAATTTAGCCTCATTGTCCTCAGAACTATCATTTACCAAAGATGCATTCTCTTCAGGAAAAGAGCAACACCCCTCCTAAGGATTCATGAAATGAATGTAGCTGGGTTTCTGCAAATTATAGAAAGACAAAAAAGGCAGAAGGTGGCATCAATGACTGTTTGGAATTCATATATAAAATGTACTAGGAATTTCATGCTAAAAACTTGAAAAAACTCTACCAATGAAAAAAACTTAACATTTTTCAATGACTGCTTTCTCTTCATCACCCATAAATAGGAAAAAAATTTTTTTTCTTAGCACTCAAGGGATTGCTGTGGTTTGATGTTTGCAATAATTTTCTCTTTTTATTGATTTATTTTTTCATTTAACTTTACTTTAATTCTCAACATTACTTCCAGGCTCCTGCAAATACTCTCTTTGCTCACTCTCTTAGCAATAGGGTGATCGCTATGTTATAATAGGTGTTTCCCCCCAAATTATGCATTCAGCCTTCACAGTTCCTCTGACCTACTAATAGATTTCAAATCTGCTTGCTGAATCTTAAATCCTTAAAGGAGACTTCTTACCTGATAAATCCAGCCAAGAGCCGATTACTCTATTAGTGTTCATTGGAAAGCTCTAACACTTTCTAAAATCCATCTGTGCCACAATTGGAGATTTTTTTAAAAAAGACCTTCCAATAATCCTTCTTTTATCAGCTTAAAAAAAAAATGTATTTCTCTTCCGATGCTACTTCCCCAGTAAAGAAGACATTGGTTTCATTCAGACTGTATTGTCAGTAAAAAGGAACCAAGGTTTGAGGACTGGAAACCTTGTCATATTCACCTTTAAATCATCTCCTGGTCGTCACCTCTGCCAGACTAGAACCTTTGAAATGATGGTTAATCATGTGCAGTATCCTGATGAGAAACAGTTTATAGTTAATGACGGACCATCCCCCACTCCAGAGCATACAGGCAGAGTAATGCGAGCAAAATGTTGGAGCAGGGCAGCTATACGGCGCTGTAAGTAGCAAAGTCCTCCTTTCAATAACATCCCTCCTCAGTAAAAGTATCACAGGTCTTAAAGTGACATTACACTCTATTACAGCTACAGTGAAATTGTAATACCTGCACACTAACTATGAACAACTCAAAGCAGCACTTTACAATGTATTGCCCATTACTTTACTGGTTAGAGATTTTAACTGATACTAGGTTTCATTTTACCAAAAGAAGTAAGAATGTAGGAGAAACAAAAGAAAAAGCATTCAGGCAAAATACAATAGTGAGTAATGGGTGTTGATTTCTAACAGCAAATGGGAAAGAGAAAAATGTAAAGCCAAATCATACCACTAATAATGTTCTATTAACCAGTAAGTTTAACCCAAAATATTGTTGAGTTTAATCAAATTTAAGTTCTGTCAATATTTCAGCAGCTAATGTGTTTTTGGGAACATGATCCTAGCAAGACTACAGTATAGATGTTTATAGGAATAAGCCTAACTGCCTTTTGAATCCTGTATCTTTGTGGGGATCCCACATATACAAAATTAAATGTTTTTCTCCTGGCAATATGTTTTATGTCAATTTATTTATTAGACCAGCCAAAGAACCTAGAGGGGAAGAAGGAAAAATTTTTCTGCCCATTTTCCATCTTTAATTTTTGTAAGTTTTTAAAAGTATGTGTTCATTTCAATAGCTTTTCTGTTTTTCTGAATATGATTATTCTAAATTTCTCAACTCCATAGTATTAATATATATTTAAGCATTGTAAAATATTTGGTAACTATTCCAACAAAATATAACAAGAAACATTTCAGAGAGTCACTAGTTATAACTTTACCCAGATACCTGTATATTTACTGTTGTATAAACCTACCTCTAAAAAACTGAGTGTTATTTAGAAAGATCTCAACATAGTTCAACTCATTTAGAACTGTACCTAAGTATGCATTGAATGCTATGAAAGGAACCTTGAAATTTTGTATTTTATGGATATTAATGACTTGTTTTTAAAACAATCATATTTGATAATGTGAAATGTGGCTTCTATTCATTTTTACCACAAAAGAAAAAAAATACCAACATAACAAATGTTGCTGCTGCTGCTGCTAAGTCGCATCAGTCGTGTCCAACTCTGTGCAACCCCACAGATGGCAGCCCACCAGGCTCCCCCGTCCCTGGGATTATCCAGGCAAGAACACTGGAGTGGGTTGCCATTTCCTTCTCCAATGCATGAGAGTGAAAAGTGAAGGTAAAGTCTCTTAGTCGTGTCCAACTCTTCACGACTCCATGGACTGCAGCCCACCAGGCTCCTCCGTCCATGAGATTTTCCAGGCAAGAGTACTGGAGTGGGTCGCCATTGCCTTCTCCACAAATGTTGAACATCTTAGAAAAAATATTCTGTTCCTGTTTTTATGTTAATGATGTATAAACTCAGAACTGTTAGGGTAATAAAATACAGGATAAAAATATCTGGATTATGATATATGCCTGCATGTTTAGGAAGAGAATCTGTGTTCTATAGGTTCATAGGGTAGTATATATAGATGTGGTAAAATAATACCTTTTTTCTCTCTAATAATACCATTTCCAGAATATCTCTGGCCTTTTAAAAATGGGATTGCTCTATGGATGCCAACATATTGTATGTGTAGTATCTCACCTCTGCCCACAAACCCTGGAAATAAAAATGGTTATCAAAAATATTACAGTGGTACAGCCCTCCATTGCTAATGAGCAAAGATACAGACTTATCAGAAGCTGCATGGAGCAGAAATGGTTGTGACTGACCTTTCCCACTACAGGACACAAACTCATGTTATTTTTAAAATGGAGCTCTTCTGTAAATAGCTGATATATAACCAATTACCAACTGATGTTTGTCTAGCTGAATTCTCTACAAACAAGTCATAAGATGAGACTTAACTGATAATACTTTATAGGAAACCAGCCAAGGAAGACAGAGAAGCATAGCAGCTTAGGGAGACAGACGCAGCTGATCACTCAGCCCATTCAACTAGTCTATTCCTTTCAACTCAGTTACATACAGAGAGGGCTAGGAATTGTATTATTTGTGTAGTGAGTTAGATGTAAAAGAGAATGAGTAAACGGAAGGGCAAGGCATTGACAAGAATTAAAGAATGATAGACCTGGTAAAGACAAAGCTATAATTACAGGATTTTGAATGTTTTTGCACTGTTATTTCAATAGAGCAGTATTTTAGATTTTGTTGAACTTTTCAAGAAAAAAACAATTTCAAGTTTTTATAACATACTGCCATGTTATGCTTTAGATCTCCTCGTCCATAATCTTTCCATGAGCTTTTACTACTAATTTGTGTAAGATATGGTCTAAGATAAAAGAAAGCACACATACACACACACAACTCTAGACCACTGATTATCTCTGGGGTTATCTCCTGAGACCATCTTAAATCTCCCAATTAAAAAGTATAGCTGCAGCACATCATTTTCATCACAAATTGTACATGCTACCAACAAGCAAAATTAGCAACAGGCTGAGTGAAGATGGGGCTCCTGGTCATCTGTTAGACTTTCTTATTAGCAAAATGACCTACACCCCTCATTAGCTGTATTAGATACCTATTGAGTTGTCTCAGCAAATTTACAAATTACTGTGTAATCAACCATCTGGATCACTTGGGGATAGTCAAACTGATGAACACCATTAAATCATGTATTAAGCACAATATATTATATACACCTACAAAGAAAATTCATACCTACAAAGAAATGTTTTCAGATTAAAAATGCAATTCTAAGACTCCACAGAAAAACTACTAGAACTGATAAATGAATTGGGCAAGGTAGCCAGATACAAGATTAACATACAGAAATTGGTTACATTTCTTTACCCTAACAATGAAATAGCAGAAAGGAAATGTAAAAAAAAAAACAAAACAAAACCCAAAAAACCTTTAAAACTGCAGCCCCCCCAAAAAATACTTAGCATAAACCTGACCAAAGAACTGAAAGAACAAAGGAAATCAAAGATGATTCAAAGAAATGGGAAGATATCCCATGCCCTTCAATAGGAAGAATTAATATTGTTAAAATAGCAATATTACCCAAAGCAATCTACAGATTTAATGCAAACCCTATCAAATTATCCATGGCATTTTTCACAGAACTAGAATAATCCTAAAATTCATATGGAACCATAAAAGACCCAGAATCTAAGCAATCCTAAGGAAAAAAGGAAAAGCAGGAGGTATAACTCTCCCAGACTTTAGACAATACTACAGAGATACAATAATCAAAACAGCATGCTATTGGCACAGAAACAGACATATGAATCAATGGAACAGAATAGAGGGCCCAGAAATAAACCTACACTCCCACAGTCAATTAAAATTAGATAAAAGAGGCAAGAATATAAAATGGGAAAAAGACATTCTCTTCAAGTGGTGCTGGCTAAGTTAGACAGCTGTATGTAGATCAGTGAAGTTAGTGCACACTGTCACACTATGCACAAAAATAAACTCAAAGCAACTTAGACTGAAATATAAGACAAGACACCATAAAACTCCTAGACGAGATCACAGGCAAAACATTCTGTAACATAAACTGAACCAATATTTTCTTTGGTCAATCTCCCAAGAAAATAGAAATAATAACAAAATCAAATGGGACCTGATCAGACTTAAAGTTTTTGCATAGCGAAGGAAATCATAAAAAAATGAAAAGGCAACCTGCAGAATGGGAGAAAATATTTGCAAATGATGTGACAAACAAGGGCTTAATTTCCAAAACACACAAACAGTTCATACAACTCAACAACAACAAAACAACCCAATAAAAAAATGGACAGAAGTCCTAAATAGACATTTCTACAGAGAAGGAGTACAGCTTACCAACAGGAACATGAAAAGATGCTCAACACAGCTAATTATTAGAGAAATGCAAATCAAAACTACAACAAGGTGCTACCTCACACCAGTCAGAATGGCCATCATTAAAAAGTCTACAAATAACAAATCCTACAGAGGATGTAGAGAAAAGGGAACCCTCTTAACAATACTGGAGAGAATGTAAGTTGGTGCAGCTACTATGGAAAACAGTAAGGTTCCTCAGAAAATCAAAAATAGAATATATGATCCAGCAATCCCACTCCTGGGCATATATCCAGACAAAAATATAATTCAAAAAGATATATGTGCCCCTATGTTCATAGAGAACTATTCACAACAGCCAACACACAGAAACAGCCTAAATGTCCATCAACAGATGAATGGATAAAGAAGATGTGGTTCATGTACATAATGGAATACTACTGAGCTATAAAAAGAATGAAATAATGCCATTTGCAGCAACATGGATGCAACTAGATATTATCATACCAAGGGAGCTAAGGCAGAAGGAGAAATACAAATGCCACATGATATCACTTATATATGGAATGTAAAACATGGCACAAATGAACCTATCTATGAAACAGAAACAGACTCACAGACATAGAGAACAGACTTGTGGGTGCCAAGGGAAGGTGGGGGAGGGATGGACTGTGATTTTGGGGTTAGTGGATGCAAACTATTACATATAGAATAGACAAACAACAAGGTCCTATTGTATAGCACAGAAAATTATATTCAATATTCTAGGATAAACCATAATGGAAAATAAAATTTAAAAAAGTATATATGTGTGTAACTGAATCACTTTGCTGTACAGAAGAAATTAACACAACATAGTAAATCAGTAATACTTCAATTAAAAAAAATAAAAATGCAAATCTATTATAAATAATAGTTTTAGAGAAACCAATCTGGTTTTGAAATAAGTACTTAGAAATTGATCATGCTTTATTTTGGATTATATATTATCATATTACTCATTTTCTTGCCTTTTGCTTTTCTAATTCTTTCTTTAGTCTTGGCACTCCTTTCACAAAGAAAGAGAAAGGGAACAGATGAAATGAAAACTAGCTTGTTTTTAAAAGGTTCGGGAGTAGAGGAGAGAGTAAAGCTAACATATTAAGTCTATTTTAGTGCTATTCTTTGGGTGTTCTTTATCAGTATTCCTGAATCCAGCTTTAAATACATTCAGCCATAAATTATAAAATAATTAGTCTATTAATTGGTCTATACATCAGGAATCAGTGTGAAACCATTTTTGAGAAGAAATTTTCTTTCTATAGCAAGACGTAGTATTCTATCTTAAATCTTCATCCTTGGTAAGCATAACAAGTAACATAACAAGCAGCTCAGTAAAGCTGCCATATTTATGAAAGTGGCATGTAATTAGCTGACTCACCTAATACGACTTCACAGCAGAGCAACAATTGCCAGCTTTTCTCATGTTACTTGGGTATAGATCTAGCTGCAAATACTAATACACAATAGGGAGTCTGGGAATAAAGTAGTTTCAGTTTTGATGTCTGAAGATTAATCCTCTTCTTCCATTAATAAAATATTTTATATCTAAATATATATTTATATTTGCTTATTACTTAAATCTGCATGAATAGAGTTCTTGAAGAGCTTCCACTTGGGAAGCGCTTGAATAAGACATTATCAGTGTGAAAGTGGGTCAGCCTTAAGGAAGATCAACTCCTCTATTGAGCTAAGAAGGAACCAGTCCTTTCACCTTTGCAAATGCATTGATATTTGGAGGCAAGTCTTAAAACTAGTGAGAAGATCCCCTGGAGAAGGAAACAGCAACCCACTCCAGTCTTCTTGCCTAGAAAATTACATGGAAAGAGAAGCCTGGCGGGCTAGAGTCCATTGGGTCGCAAAGAGTTGGACAGGACTGAGCAGCATATATTCATGCACTTAAAACAAGCAACTGGAGGAGGAATCAGTGGAGAGGGTAGATTTTGGCCTTAAGAAGCCTCACTACGAACAAAGCTAGTGGAGGTGATGGAATTCTAGCTGAGCTATTTCAAATCCTAAAAGATGCTGCTGTGAAAGTGCTGCACTAAGTATGCCAGCAAATTTGGAAAATTAGCAGTGGCCAGAGGACTGGAAATGGTCAGTTTTCATTCCAATCCCAAAGAAAGGCAATGCCAAATGTTTAAACAACTGCCCAATTGCACTCATCTCATGTTCTAGCAAAGTCATGCTCAAAATTCTTCAAGCTAGGCTTCAATAGTACCTTCAACTGAGAACTTCCAGATGTTCAAGCTGGATTTAGAAAAGGCAAAGGAACCAGAGATCAAATGGCCAACATCCACTGGATCATAGAAAAAGCAAGAGAATTCCAGAAAAACATCTACTACTGCTTTACTGACTATGCCAAAGCCTTTGGCTGTGTGGATCACAGCAAACTGTGGAAAATTCTTCAAGTGATGGGAATATCGTACCACCTTACCTGCCTCTTGAGGAACCTCTCTATGCAGGTCAAGAAGGAACAGTTAGAACTGGACATGGAACAACAGACTGGTTCCAAATTGGGAAAGGAGTATGTCAAGGCTGTATATTGTCACCCTGCTTATTTAACTTCTATGCAGAGTACATTGGGTAAAATGGTGGACCTGTATGAAGCACAAACTGGAATCAAGATTGCTGGGAGAAATATCAATAACCTCAGATATGCAGATGACACCACCCTTATGGCAGAAAGTGAAGAGGAACTAAACAGCCTCTTGATGAAAGTGAAAGAGGATATTGAAAAAGCTGGCTGAAAACTCAACATTCAAAAAGTTAATATCATTGCATCTGGCCCCATCACTTCATGGCAAATAGATGAGGAAACAATGGAAACAAAGACAGACTTTACTTTCTTGAGCTCCAAAATCACTGCAGATGATGAGTGCAGCCAAGAAATTAAAATATGCTTGTTCCTTGGAAGAAAAGCTATGACCAAACTAGACAGCATATTAAAAAGCAGAAACATTACTTTACCGACAAAGGGCCATATAGTCAAAGCTATGGTCTTTCCAGTAGTCATGTATGGATGTGAGAGTTGCACCAAAATGAAAGCTGAGCACCGAAGAACTGATGCTTTTGAACTGTGGTGTTGGAGAAGACTCTTGAGAGTCCCTTGGTCTGCAACAAGATCAAACCAGTCAATCCTAAATGAAATCAGTCCTGAATATTCATTGGAAAGTGAAAGTGAAAGTCACTCAGTCATGTCCGACTCTTTGCAACCCCATGGACTTAGTCCATGGAATTCTCCAGGCCAGAATACTGGAGTGGGTAGCCTTTCCCTTCTCCAGAGGATCTTCCCAACCCAGGGATCGAACCCGGGTCTCCCACATTGCAGGCAGATTCTTTACCAGCTGAGCCACAAGGGAAGCCCAAGAATACTGGAGTGGGTAGCCTACCCCTTCTCCAGCTGATCTTCTAGGCCCAAGAATCGAACCAGGGACTCCTGCATTGCAGGTGGATTCTTTACCAAATGAGCTATGAGGGACTGATGCTAAAGCTGAAGCTCCAGCACTTCAGCCACCTGATGCAAAGAACTGACTCTTTGGAAACGACTCTGCTGTTTGAAAAGATTGAAGGCAGGAAGAGAAGGGGATGACAGAGAATGAAATAGTTGGATGGCATCACTGGCTCAATGCACATGAGTTTGAGCAAGCTTCGGGAGTTGGTGATGGACAGGGAAGCCTGGCATGGTGCAGTCCATGGGGTCACAAAGAGTCAGACATGACTGAGTGACTGAACTGAACTGAACTGAGATAGGGACTCTGCTTTCATATCTCAGGGATCCTAGGGAATGCTGAAAGGCCCCTGAGAAAGAGGAAATTTCTATCAAAAGCCAAGGCTCAGGTGTTTGCTTTCAAAAACAAGTGGAAAACTGGTCTTAATACCTGATGGGGAGAAAATACTTCAGGCAAAACAAACTGCTCAGACACATAAGGGTGCATAGGACCTGTAAGGCTCTGAGGCAGACAGAAAAGCCAAGATCTTCAAGATCATGGCATGTGAAACCCAGGAGGAGAATCTTAAAGAATGAGTAAAGATCTGTCTTCTTCATCTAAGAGAGAAGACACTAGGAAAAGACGTGAAATAAACAGCTGAGCAATACAGCCATGTGCAGGTGATAACCGAGGTTTCACGATTCTCCATGCCACTGGGAAGAGATCCCTGTCAGATGTGAAGGGTTTTCAAGATCTGGAGGAAAAATTCTTCAAGAGGACCTCAGCTTTCAAGTTGTAATATTTTTGTCTAGCATATAAGACAGGGGGTGTGGAGGGAACAAAGCCCACAAAACACAGTGGTCAATTTCAGTAGGTACTGAAGTTACTCTCCTGTATAAATTCTACCTTTGTTAAGTTTTGTCCTATCAGGTGTGGTTGTTTCTTTTGGATACTGAGAAAAACTTTCCTCTATCCATGTCTCAATAAATATGAGATAGAACAGAATTGACTTAGAAGATTATCAAGAAAGATAATGGGTTGTGTACATCCTCAGAAGGTCATTCAAATGAAGTATCCTTAAATGCTTAATATTCCATCTTACTCTTACATGAAATAACAGCTAAGGCTTATTTAGTGTTTACTCTGTATTGGTTGTGTTTCAAGAGTTTCACATGCATTATTTCATTTAAAAAACCAACTCCAGGTGGTTACTACAATCATTTACTTTTTCCATGAATGAACTGAGACTGGAAATCTAGCTCCAAGGCACAAGCTCAGCTACAAGGCAATTTCTTGTCAGAAGCATCTTACTAAAACATTAAGTTAAGCAGAATGTTAAACAAAAGATAAGTTAAACAGAACATAAAATTCAGTTTCAAAAAATTAACACTCTCAAAATGCAGTGTAAAATATGTTATGAACAAATATCTGAGCTATCTCTACTATTACTTAAACATTTGTCACTATTTTATCAGAAAAAAAAATTAGAGGCTCAAAGAACTGTTGATATATATCTGAGTGGTATATTTACACAGACAAAAATCAGACAGAATAGCATTTTAACCTCATGGTTATTAAATCTGCAAACACTAAGTTGATTAACTTTTTGTTACAGGGTAAAATAGCTTATTATGAATTCAATACATAACATTTTTCAAGTTTAGACCTTTTCATTACACTGGTTCTTATAGACTATGATAAAATCGTCAGAAAAAAATTGTTCATTTTTTCCCCCTAAATATGTGGCACAAAAATTACAGTTTTCAAAATGGTTTGAAACATCACCTGAGTTTCTTTCTTCACTCTTTTGACCAACTGATAAAGCTTTTGCCTGGGTCATAGTGCTTCTCCTTCTTAGTTTTGCATTGGAAATGGTCATCTCTACCAACACCAGGAACATAATTTATCATTCTCATAATAAAAAGTAATGATCCAATAAGTCCCTGAGCAGATGTTACACTTAGTAATGATGTTTATTTATTGATTGTTCTGTATTATTCCAAAGAGAATTGAGAAAAGATTTCATCACAATCAATGAAAAACCTTTACTTTGTCTAACACTATCTTTTTTTTTTTACCTTTAATTAAGCACTAAATTCTTATTTGTGTTCTTTTAATTACTTTTAAAGCATCTGTTATTTCTGTATAACATTACTGAACTCTCAGTAACTCAACAGAGTTCTATTTTTTTTTTCAAACATTCTTGCTTAATTTGGTTCATTTATAGCTCCCTTTTGTTTTGGGTTTTTTTTTAGTAGAAACTCACGATTAGTATATATCAGAGGGAGAAAAAACAAAGAACATGCAAAATATTCTGTATTTAAGGTACTGCAACTGTCTCGATGGCCTTAAGGAGTAGGAGGGGGTGGGTAGAAGCATGTGTGTGAGTGTTGCAAAAACTATTTACTGAGGATGATTCCTAATTCTAATTCATTGCTGAGAAACTGAAACTGTATATACTATTTTTAATTTGGAAGCACAAGAGAGAAAATATGCTTTAAAGAGCACGGGATGTGGTGGCAGACTGACCTAGTGGCCAATGCTATCTGTGAGATTTTGAGCGATGTAGATGTCTCAACTAGAAGATGGTAACTATAACGACTTTCTCTCAGAGGACAAGATGGTGGAGGAGTAGGTGGATATGGAGTACATCTCTCTCCATGGGTACATCAGGAATACACCTCCCTCAGACACAGAAGTGCAGGCAGATCATCAGCTGAGAGTGCACACGAGTACCTGACCAGCAGAAAAGAATAGATAGACCCATGCAAAATTTGAGATCAAGCCCTGAGCCTTTGGAGTTGAAGCACTGACTCTAAGACCCTAGACTACCAGAGAATTAACCCTAGGGGGTATAGAACAGTGAGAATTCACACAAAGGAAACCACTGGATTACAAGACCCAGCATCACCCAACCACCAGTAGCACCTTGTGCAGGACGCCTCATCTAAACAACAAACAAGAATATTAAAAACAGCAAGGGAGAAGCAACAAGTAACATACAAGGGAAATCTCATACGCTTAACAGCTGATCTTTCAGCAGAAACCCTGCAGGCCAGAAGGGAATGGCAGGATATAAAGTACTGAAAGAGAAAAATCTACAACCAAGATTACTGTACCTGGCAAGGATCTCATTCAAAATTGATGGAGAAATAAAAAGCTTTTCAGACAAGCAAAAGTTAAGAGAATTCAGTATCACCAAATCAGCCTTACAACAAATGTTAAACACCCTTATACAGTCAAGAAATACAAGAGAAGAAAAAAGATCTACAAAATCAACCCCAAACAGTTAAGAAAATGGCAATAGGAACATATATATCAATAATTACTTTAAATGTAAATGGATTAAATGCTACAGCCAAAAGACACAGACTGGCTGAATGGATACGAAAACAAAACCCATATATATGCTGTTTACAAGAAACCCACTTCAGACCTAAAGACGCATATAGACAAAATGAGAGGATGGAAAAATATATTGCAAGCAAATGGGAAGCAAAAGAAAGCTGGAGTAGCAATCCTCATATCAGACAAAATAGACCTTAAAATAAAGAAAATTGCAAGAGGTAAGGAAGGATACTACATAATGATCAAGGGATCAATCCAAGAGGAAGACATAACAATTGTAAATATCTTTTCACCCAACATAGGTGCACCTCAATACATAAGACAAACAGTAACAGACATAAAAGAAGAAATTGACAGTAAGACAATAATAGGAGACTTTAACACCCTACTCACACCAATGGACAGACAGATCATCAAAACAGAAAATAAGGAAACACAAGTCTTAAATGATACATTGGATGAGATGGAACTCATTGATTGAAAGATAAAAACCATATAAAAATCTCAATAGATGCAGAAAAAGCCATTGACAAAATTCAGCACCCATTTATGATTAAAACTCTTCAAAAAATGGGCAGAGAAGGAACCTACCTCAACATAGTAAAGGCCGTATATGATAAGCCTACAGCAAACATTATTCTCAATGGTGAATAACTGAAAACATTCCCCTGAAGATCAGGAACAAGACAAGGGTCTTTCCCCACTATTTTCCAGCATAGTTCTGGAAGTCCTAGCTACAGCAATCAGAGAAGAAAAGGAAATAAAAGGAATGCAGATCAGAAAAGAAGAAGTAAAGCTCCCACTGTCTGCAGATGACATGATACTATACACAGAAAACCCTAAAGATAGTATCAGAAATTACTAGAGCTAATCAGTGAATTTCACCAAGTTGCAGGATACAAAACCAGTACACAGAAATCACTTGCATTTCTATATACTAACAATGAAAAACCAGAAAGGGAAATAAAGGAATCAATCCCATTCACCATTGCAACAAAAAGAATTAAATATCTAGAATAAATTTACCTAAGGAGACAAAAGAACTGTACACAGAAAATTATAAGACACTGATGAAAGAAATCAAAGATGACATAAACAGATGGAGAGATAGTCCATGTTCCTGGGTAGGAAGAATCAATATTGTGAAAATGACTATACTACCAAATGCAATCTACAGACTCAATGTGATCCCTATCAAATTACCAATGGCATTTTCCACAGAACTAGAACAAAAAAATTCACAATTCATATGGAAACACAAAAGACCCCGAATAGCCAAAACAGTCTTGAGAAAGATGAATGGAGCTGGAGGAATCAACCTTCCTGACTTCAGATTATACTACAAAGCTACTGTCATTAAGACAGTATGGTACTGGCACAAAAACAGAAATATAGACCAATGCAACAAGGTAGAAAGCCCAGCAATAAACCCATGCACCTATGGGTACCTTATTTTTTACAAAGGGAGCAAGAATATACAATGGGGCAAAGACACTCTCTTTAATAAATATGTCCTCTTTTACATAGACAGTTTCATGTAAAAGAATGAAATTAGAATACTTTCTAACACCATACACAAAGAAAAACTCAAAATGGATTAAAGACCTAAATGTAAGACCAGAAACTATAAAACTCTTAGAGGAAAACATAGGCAGAACACCCGATGACATAAAGCAAAGCAAGATCCTTTATGACCCAGCTCCTAGAGTAACAGAAATAAAAACAAAAGTAAACAAGTGGGACCTGATTAAACTTAAAAGCTTTTGCACAGAAAGGAAACTATAAGCAAGGTGAAAAGACAGTCCTCAGAATGGGACAAAGTAATAGCAAATGAAACAACTGACAAAGGATTAATTTCCAAAATATACAAGCAGCTCATACAACTCAATGCTAGAAAAATAAACAACCCAATCAAAAAGTGGGAAAAACACCTAAACAGACATTTCTCCAAAGAAGACATACAGATGGCTAACAAACACATGAAAAAAAGCTCAACAATGCTCACTATTAGAGCAATGCAAATCAAGCCCACAATGAGATTATCATCTCACACAGGTCAGAATGGCCATCATCAAAAAGTCTACAAACAATAAATGCTGGAGAGTATGTGGAGAAAAGGTTACACTCTTGCACTGTTGGTGGGAATGTAAATTGACTCAGCCACTATGGAAAATGGTATGGAGATTCTTAAAAACTGGGATAAAAGCACCATATGACCCAGCAATCCCACTCCTAGGCATAGACCCTGAGGAAACCAAAACTGAAAAAGACGCATGTATCCCATTGTTCATTGCAGCACTATTTAAAATAGCTAGAACATGGAAGCAGCCTAGATGTCCATAGACAGATGAATGGATGAAGAATCTGTGGTACATACATACAAAGGCATATATCTTATTCATAAAAAGTAATGTATTTGAGTCGGTTCTAATGATGTAGAGGAACCTAGAACCTATTATACAGAGTGAAGTAAGTCTGAAAGAGAAAAACATAATGTCATATATTAACACATATGTATGAAATCCAGGAAGACAGTATTGATGAACCTATCTGCAGGGCTGCAATGGAGATGCAGTTATAGAGCACAGACTTGTGGACACAGTGGGGGAAGGAGAGGATGGGAAGAATTGACAGAGTAACATGGAAACTTATATATTACCATATGTTAAATAGTTAACCAGTAGAAATTTGCTGTATGCTGCAGGAAGCTCAAATTGGTGCTCTGGAACAACCTAGAGGGGTGGGATGGTGTGGGAGGTAAGAGGGAGGTTCACAAGGGATGGGACATGTGTATACCTATGAGTGATTCATGTTGATGTATGGCAGAAATCAACACAAAACACTGTAAAGCAATTATCCTCCAATTAAAAAAAATGACAGCTTTTGCCTTATCTTACTGACTAGCTGGCTTTGACTCTCCAATGAACTGCAGTGTTTTGTTTGCTCAAACTGGTGCCCAGGCTCTCCTCTTTGTTCTCCTCTTGGCTGCCTATGAATACAGCTGAAAGCGTTTGTACTAAATGATAGATGGACCTGTTACATCCTGAGTACATCTTAGAACTTAGATGAGAAGTAAACACTGCAGAGCTATCAGTGTAGATGCTACAAATACAATGTTCTAATTGTTTTTAACTGAAGACTTTTAAGCAGAAGCAGTGTTATATTTAGACAATATCAAGGATGAGAAATATTCACAGAACTTGTACTTGAAGATAAATATACTTTTCTTGATATTTACAATGTTGCTAAAGAAACACCTCTTATCCTTGCAATAATTAGCTTTCCATAATTGAAGCAGAACACATTATATTTTAAAAGCTCTGACTTTTCCTTTACAGACTCTTGGGTCAACCTCACAAAAGGGGCAGTACTGTACTTGTGAAACAGTAGACTCCTAGATGAATCAATTATACCCTCATCATAAAAATACAACACAGGGGAAAATATAGAGTACTGAGATCTTAGAAATGGAAAATACCAATAGTGTAACATTACTACAGATCTTCTTTGACTTAAAATGTATTTATATCCCAATACCCTATGTAAGTTGAAAACCTAAGTTTAAAATGCATTTAATACAAGTAACCTACCCAACATCATAACTTAGCCTAGCCTATCTTAAATGTGCTCAGACCAATTACGTTAGCCTATAGCTGGGCAAAATCATCTAACACAAAGCCTATTTTATAATAAAGTATAGAATATCTCATGTAATTTATTGAATGCTCTCATGAAAGTAAGAAACGGAATGGGTGTATGGCTATAGAATGGTGGTGCATTGTTTGCTTACCCTCCTGACTGCATGGTTGACTGACAGCTGTCACTGCCCAGTATCATGAGGGTGTATTGTACCACATATTGCTAGTCTTAGAAAACATTAAAATTCAAAGTATGGTTTTTACTGAATGAGTATCACTGTCACACCATCATAAAGTCAAAACAATACTAAGCTGAATCATCACAAGTCAGGGACTGTATTTATGACAGTCACTGTATAATCACAATGACTTGGGAGCACTGTGACTTGCTTCCAAAAATGTGCCATACATTTTTAAAATGTCTAACATTTTTGAAGGCAAGTTTAGAATTAAAGTTGTTCTGTCCTAATAATGATGATTTTATCATATTATTTATCAACGAACACCTCCAAATTTGATAAAAACTATGATACAGAAAAATGTTTCTCTATAGCCTAATTCAGGGATAGAAGTTCTATGTTTTGTGTTATATTACCAAATATCAAACATGCAATCATATTGCCAATATTAACATATTCAATTAATCAAAAGGAAATAATTAGCAGTATAAACCTAATAAACATAATTATGTATAGTACATATATCAGGAATCATAGAATATACAATGCTATATAAGACATGGTTTATCTCAAGCAACCTCAAATCTAGATAAATAACTAAAAGATACATAAAAGCTGGTAAAACACAAGGTAGTAAATGTGATAAAAGGGCAGAAGAAAGGTAACAATAAAATGTTCAGAATGAGTTGTGATGCCTTCTGGTTAAATGAAACATCCTTAGAACTGGATCTGAATGTTTTTGTCAGACTAGCAACTTCAGGAAGAGGACACATTGTGGAAAAAACACAGTGACAGAGAAGTGATTTTGGCTGACAGGAGAACAGGGTATGGAGATGGAGGAGTACTGTGATGGTTACTCAGTGGGGTTTAAACATAGAAGAATACTTCTGTGTGGACTTTCCTGGTGCTCCAGTGGTAAAGAATCTGCCTGCCAATGCAGGGGACATGAGTTCAATCCTTGGTCCAGGAAGATTCCACATGCTGTGGGACAACTAAGCCCGAGCAACACAACTATTTGAGCCCACCCACCCAGCTACCTGTACCCTAGAGCGTGTGCTCCACAACAAGAGAAGCCACCACAGTGAGAAGCCTGCTCACCACAATGAATAGTAGCCCCCGCTTGTGGCAACCAGAGAAAGCCCACAAGCAGCAACAAAGACCCAGGACAGCAAATAAAGAAGTAAAATGAATATCTACTAAAAACAAACAGAGAAAAAGCCAGAAGAACTGTACTGTGTATCACCTAGAGAAGTTGTATGGTATGCATTTTGTTTGAGGAGAAATGTACTGGAAATGATGCACAGAGCAGTTTGGAAAGAAGGGAACCAGAAATGGATGGATCATTTGTAGGGCAGCACTCACAGCAATAGTCCAGAGAGAGGTGATGATATGACTAGAGGAAGGGAGTAAAAACAGAGCAAAGGGATTGCTGTTGCGAACTAATATAGAAGTTGATTGGACATAATTGAGCAACTGTTATTTACTAACTGTGATAACTCATTTTATCCTACTTTCAAGCCAATAAGTTATCCTGCCATAGCTCTATGAATGCTGGCCAAAGACACAAGAGTCCTGGGTCAGAGACAAATGACTTTATTCCTCATAATAAAAGCAGTAGCCAGAGGAACATCATTTTCTTCTAAATAAACTTTCATTGTTTTGCTTACCCTCATTCTAGATTCCTCTAGATTTTGATTAATTTTGATAGCTCTGAATTGTAAGTCTAGGGAACTATCCCTCCTTCACCCTAACCTTTTAAAGTACTGGCAGTCTTTTTTTGATGTGACTTTTCTCTTTTTTTTACATCTCAAACCATAATCCGGTGTCGAGTACCATGTATCCCGTCTCTGTGGAAACCAAGACACAGGCAGTACAAAGATGGTTTTATCAGAAAGTCCACTAGAGCAGGAGAGCCAGTGCCCACAGCTTACTTTCCTAACAGACTCAGCAACCTACCCTGGAAAAGAATGTCTGCCTCTCGTGAATTTTTTCCTAGGCAAAACGAATATTTGAAAGCCATTGGATGTTCCCAATAAAACAAAAGTAGAACTGTATTGGTGTTGTCATGTGCTTATGCTCAGAAAATAGCAGGTTGGAGCTTCTCCTAGACTAAGGGTTATCACAGCAGAAAAATTCCTGCCCAGAGCTGACAATCTAATCATTTTAAACCTTTTTATCATCATCATATAGTAATTATTAAAAGTATAAAATAACTATTTTTATAAAAAAAACTTTAAAAAGTCTCTGTGTAAACAGATAAAAGTGGTTCCTGCCCACCATTCCCACTGCCCCTGGGACAGGGGACACAGGCACATCAAAGGAATTGACAGAAATCCTTGAAGCAGGTGTGAAAACCAGAAGGGTCAACTATTAACACATCAATGTTTCTCACAAAAGATAGATACAAACATTTTACTTCAGGGAAAATACAAACTGATATAATACAATGTCACTAGTTAAGAAACTTCTCAAAGCCATTTTCAATGTATAGCTGATAAGGTAATTTGACAGATTATCTAATCTATATTTCACCTGCACACCTGTAAAATAAGACTTCCAAAACCACATACAGAGGTGGTATAAAACAAGTTTTTACCAAGTATCTAAACGTGAAAGCTTAGCCCTTCAATTTTACGTTCTTCATGGCCAAGCACAATACGTATTGAATGGATTAATTATCAGTCCATATTGACATGGGTTAATTTGAATCGCATTCAGAACAGAAATTATTTCCATGAACTATTTAACAATGAACCTGTATATCCATTACCCCTAAATCTCTCCATAACTGACATCCCAGTTTCACTCTCAGCTATTTAACCTTAGGTGTTAAGTACACCTCTCTCCTCTGGTCCTCTTTTTAATTTCACAGCTATTTCTGGCAGGTGAGACAACTGCCTTGGTGCCTGTGAACACACAACGCCATGGAGTGCAAGGCACCTGAAAAAAAAAGGATCTCACGATAGGGAAATAATCCAGGAAAAAAGATACGTTGGAAATATAGCATCTATGCACTTTTCTACTTATAATCTAATTTATATCTCAGTCATTTTAAAAAGAATAGAAGGTGTTAGAAAATTCAGTGCTGCCTGGCTGTGCTTCACACTGTGGCCACTTAATACAAAGCAGTGTCCTTGCTTGGTATCACAAAGGACAATTTAGAATTGAGAGCTCAATCTCTAAGGACAGTTTATACACTCTATCTTGAGGCAAACCAAGGAGAGACAGTTTATCATTTTCAGAAAACACTGTCATTATTCAAGTTAGAATGAGGGCTGATGGGAGATTTTTTTTAAGATTTAGAAAGATCATGAAAGCAAGCTGGCTTTTAACATGAAATAATTTTATGCATTTCCTGACTGAAATTATAAAGTCCAGAAACTCAACTGATGGCTTAAGCTTTTTTTTTTTTTTTATTACAATGGAGGAAAACTGAATATTATTTGGACTATCAGTTGTGAAATTAAGCAAAAGGGAAGTGTGGCTAATGGGTTGTTTTAATATTCATGAATGTGATGGTTCAGCATTTTCTCCAGTGTTTCCCCCAGGAAGACCACTAATTAACGATCATCTTTACAAATGGAACATATCATTGTCTGAGACTATTTTTTTCTTTGCCAAGAGTTAATACTTCTTATTTTGAATATATTTTATTATGCCACTCTACATTTCTCTATTTTTATTTGAAAATGTCTTGATCTTTTTTCATTCAGTCCTCTTACTCTCAACATAGGATTTTTAAAAGGCTGGTTTACTATATCGAAATCCTCCAACTGTGAAGTCAGAAACATTTTGATTTCCTGGGATCCATCTGACATTAGGCTGACTTTGTGAAGTTTAGACATCAATATGAAAGAAAATATTATTTTTAAATAAAATGCGTGAATCAAAATGAGAGGTCAGATTTTTACAGGATGTTTTGTGTCTTTAAAATCTCCCTGCTGTAACTATCTGAAGCTCTTGGCTAGATAATTATTAAGGGACTCTTGTGATTGTCCCTTTTCTCTACATAGATCACCACATTAATTAAGAGAGGATCACTGGAGACACATTGCTGTTCTGCATCTCTAAGTATTTTTAGTTCTTCATTATCAAAAGAGAAAAAAATGTATTGAGAAACAGGTTGCTTCTCAGCCAAAATTTCTGATATACAGATATTCTCAAAAAGGTCTCCGGAGTGGGCTTAATCTTATTTCTGTACATTTTTTAAAGAGGTCATTATGAGTTTTACACATATTTTATAACCTGTAATGCACTTTTCTGATTTCAGTTGAGCTAGTAAAGAAATAGGAATTGGGTGCTTGTTGCAATCAAAACGCTAAAGTTATATTTACACTGTATCACTCTCTAAGGTGTGAATGCTTACGGAGACAAGATGCAAACTGATAAATGATTAGTCACCAAGAGATTCAAATCTACGTACAGGGGCCTTCCCCACTTAGTGCAGTGATGGGAGATCCTGGAAGTGACTCAGCATGCATGCACGCATGTACCTTCTACAGTTAGTTCTTTGCCCAGTGCCCAGTAAACAATGCCAAGTAAGTTTTTAAAAAAATGAATAAATTAATGTGTATAAAACACCAGCAGAGGAAACAGAAAATCTGAGTTACTAAAAAATTAACTCAATTTAATTGTTTTAAAATAGGAATCCCTCAGTGATTTGTAACAGAAATTAGGATTCAGATCCAAGTGAGAAGAGATACAACCACCCCCAAAAAGATAACACAATTTGTTATATGTTAAATACATTCTGTGTGATATTATGTTTTTACACATTTTTATTTACCTTTTATGTACAGCTAGATATAGAACATTAACATCACTATGAATGGGTAACATTTGAAGTCCTTATTAGAAATGCAGAGTCCCAGGCTTTGTCCTTTAACTACTGAATCAGAATCTTTGAGGAAGAACCAACAGAAATTTGAATTTTAAAAATAAGCTCTTCAGGTAATATGCAGAGATTAAGACTAACATTTTCTTAATCCATTGTTGCAAAATTTTACATATTCATTGTCTAGTGAGACTCCTTTGAGAAAGGAATTTTTTCCTCTGGAGAAGGAAAAAAGATAATCAGCTTTTCTGAGAGCACACACTTCTAGAAAAGCCTTAATCCTTGGGATTCTATAATCCCAAGGCAATGAGAACCACCTCACTCCTTAGCCTCACTCCCTTGTGGAAGAGGCTCCCAAATCTCATTACAGATGGTGCATTATATATTCCTGGTGTTATCTATGGGACTCTCACAGCAGTTTAGTGTTCTGGATAAAGAAAGTACCTACCAATCTTAAAGTACTTAATAATACAGTGGCCTTTCAGAATTATAAAACATGAGAAGAAGTATAAACTAAGTTTAAACTGAAAGTGTCTTGACAATAGAATGAAATTGTAGACTAGGAATTAATAGTAGCTAATATATATTTCTAAAGATTTGTTGTTGTTCAGCCCTTCAGTCATGTCTGACTCTTTGCAACCACATGGACTGCAGCATGACTGGTTAACCACTTGCTAATACTTATTAGGGACTTTACCATAGGAGGTAGGTGCTAGGATGAAGTCCATTCTACAGACGTAACTAATGTATCCCAATTCTCTCAATGTGTAGGAAGTGGAACCAGGAAGCTTAGCTCCAGAAACTGTGCTCTGAAGTAACAGGCCACACTGCCCCACAAAGCAAGCCTGGAAGTGTGTAGGTGCACATTTAAACATACTGCATACTAGGGGGAGTTATTTGTGTTAAAACTCTCAGCCAGTGCTTACTTTAATGGTTGGAATTCAAGCAAATAGAAAAATATTTGTACCTTCTAAACCATTAAAATGTTAGCAGAATTCATTAACAGTTTTATTCCTGTATATCTCAGCAGAACACTGAAAACAGAACAGTTGGGTAGGAACTTATAGAACTATAATTCAAACACAAGTTCAAGAAATGTTGAAGGGGAAAAAAAAAAAAAACACCAAACCTCGCTATTACCAGCTACTCCTAAGTCTCTCCTTCCCTCTGGATTTGACTTTAAAACCTGCCATATTTCTCAGAAACTAATATCTTCTAACAGACTTCTACAAAAGTGTTTGCAAAAAGAAAAAACATGGAACACAAAGCATAGTATAATACTGTTTGCTTCTCCTATTAACTCCCTTTAGAGCATACCATATTAAGAAGCGGTGACAGGAACACACGGAAGAATCATACAAAAAAGATCTTAAAGACCCAGAAAACCATATTGTGTGATCACTCACCTAGAGCCAGACATCCTGGAGAGTGAAGTCAAGTAGGCCTTAGGAAACATCACTACGAACAAAGCTAGTGGAGGTGATGGAATTCCAGCTGAACTATTTCAAATCCTAAAAGATAATGCTGTGAAAACGCTGCACTCAATATGCCAGCAAATTTGGAAAACTCAGCAGTGGCACAAGACTGGAAAAGGTCCGTTTTCATTCCAATCCCAAATAAAGGCAATGTCAAAGAATATTCAAACTACCACACAACTGCATTCATCTCACACGCTAGCAAAATGCTCAAAATTCTTCAAGTTAGGCTACAACAGTACATGAACTGAAAACTTCCAGATGTTCAAGCTGGATTTAGAAAAGGCAGCAGAACCAGAGATCAAATTGCCAACGTCCACTGGATCACAGAAAAGCAATTCTAGAAAAACATCGATTTCTGCTTCATTGACTATGCTAAAGCCCTTGACTGTGTGGATCACAACAAACTGTGGAAAATTCTTAAAGAGATGGGAATACCAGACTACCTGACCTGCCACATAAGAAAACTTTAAGCAGACCTAGAAGCAAAAGTTAGAAACAGGCATAGAATGGACTTGTTCCAAACTGGGAAAAGAGTACATCGAGGCTGTATGTTGTCACCCTGCTTATTTAATGTATATGCAGAGTACATCATGCAAAATGCCAGGCTGGATTAAGCACAAACTGGAATCAAGATTGCTAGGAGAAATATCAATAACCTCAGATATTGCAGATAAAACCACACTTAGGGCAGAAAACAAAGAGGAACTAAGAGCCTCTTGATGAAAATGAAAAAAGAGGAGAGTGAAAAAGTTAGCTTAAAACTCAGAATATGAAAAACAAAGATCATGGCATCTAGTCCCATCACTTCGCGGCAAATATATGGAGAAACAATGTTGAGAGTCCCTTGGACTGCCAAAAGATCAAACCAGTCAATCCTAAAGGAAATCAATCCTGAATATTCACTGGAAGGACTGATGCTGAAGTTCCAATACTTAGGCCACATGATGCGAAGAGCTGACTCATTAGAAAAGACCCTGATGGTTAGAAAGATTGAAGGCAGGAAGCGAAGGGGACGATAGAGGACGAGATGGTTAGATGGTATCACTGATTCAATGGACATGAGTTTGAGCCAGCTCCAGGATATGGTGAAGGACAGGAAGCCTTGTGTGCTGCAGCCCATGGGGTTGCAAAGAGTCAGACATGACTGAGCAACTGAACAAACCAACAAGAGCATACCACCTGCTCTAAAATCAGTTAATTACAGTTTATTATCATGTTTAGTTTTGTTAATATACATATACACAAACACATGTTAAACACACTCACACAAGCAAGCACATATACATATCATAGACTAGAATGCTTTCTTAGAGGAGTTTCTGGGCCTAAATGATGTCAATTGTTAAGTTTTCATAGTACTAGCACACATGAGAGAATTAAAACAGGAACAAAGAAAGGATTATTACTATGTGTCCTTTAAATGTTATTTTTAACAAGCTCACCAACGATTATTAAAATATCTAAAAGAAAATATCTGAATTAGACTAGGATGAACTATTTGGTTCAAGCTCAAATATCTTGAGTTGTAAAATGTAGACTTTTGTACCATAGAAAACATAATCTGAAAGAAAGGCAATGTTACAGAATGTTCAAACTACTATACAATTGCACTCATTTCACACGCTAGCAAGGTAATGCTCAAAATCCTTCAAGCTAAACTTCAACAATACGTGAACTGAGAACTTCCAAATGTACAAGCTGGATTTAGAAAAGGCAGAGGAACCAGAGATCAAATTGCCAACATCCACTGGATCACAGAAAAAGCAAGAGAATTCCAGAAAAACATCTACTTCTGCTTCAGTGACTATGCTAAAGTGTCCGACTGTGTGGATCACAACAAACAGTGGAAAATTCTTCAAGAAATAGGAATACTAGACTACCTTATGTGCCTGCTGAGAAACCTATATGCAGGTCAAGAATCAACAGAAGTGGACATGGAACAATCAATGAACTGGTTCAAAACTGGGAAAGCAGTACGTCAAGGCTGTATATTGTCACCCTGCTTATACATAATGTGAAATGCCAGGTTGGATGAATCACAAACTGGAATCAAGATTGCTAGGGGAAATATCAACCTCAGATATGCATATGACACCACCCTAATGGCAGAAAGTGAAGAGGAACTAAAGAGCCTCCTGATGAAGTTGAAAGAGGAGAGTGAACAAACTGGCTTAAAGCTCAACATTCAAAAGACTAAGATCAAGACATCTGGCCCATTACTTTATAGCAAATGAATGGGGAAAAAAATGGAAACAGTGACACACTTTATTTTCTTGGGTTCTAAAATCACTGTGGATTGTGACTGCAGTCATGAAATTAAAATACGCTTGCTCCTTGGAAGAATTGCTATGACAAACCTAGATGACGTATTAAAAAGCAGAAGACATCACTTTTCCATTGAAGGTCCATATAGTCAAAGCTATTTTTCCAGCAGTCATGTACAGATGTGAGAGCTGGACAGAGAGAAGGCCAAGAGCCAAACTGATGCTTTTGAACTGTGATGCTGGAGAAGACTCTTGAGAGTACCTTTGACAGCAAGGAGGTCAAACCAGTCAATCCTAAAGGAAATCGCCCCTGAATATTCATTGGAAGGACTGATCCCGAAGCTCCAATACTTGGGCCACCTGATGCAAAGTTTAAACTCATTGGAAAAGATTCTGATGCTGGGAAAGACTGAGGGCAGGAGGAGAAGGGGGCAACAGAGGATGAGATGGTTGGATGACATCACAGACTCAATGGACATGAGTTTGAGCAAACTCCAAGATAGTGAGGGACAGAGAAGCCTCGCATGTTGCAGTCCATGGGGTCACCAAGAGTTGGACACAACTTAGTGACTGAACAACAACAAAGAAAACATAATCCCAAAGGTTACAATTCCTTGGCTAGCAAAATATTAACTGGTTTTGTATCTATTAGCCAATTCATTTCAGAAGTCCTGTGACTCACTGTTTCTATAAATCTTTATTCCTCAAATTCTCCTTTGAACCAGTCTTACCAGCTTAGTGATTCTCATTTTTATAATATTGTTAATACCAATAATAAAACTTTAAACACATATTTATTTTTGTGTGAAAACATTTTTTTTTTTACTTTTTGCAAACTATAGCTTATCACACTGTAGAAAGACAAAATGGTATATTTACCTGTGCTTAGTCACTCAGTCATGTCCAACTCTTTGCGACCCCATGGACTGTAGCCCACCAGGCTCCTCTGTTCATGGGGATTCTCCAGGCAAGAATACTCGAGTGGGTTGCCATACCCTTCTCCAGATATTTACCTGGGGCACTGCTAAATCCTTTTTCCTCTTTAAGTGTTAACATTCTGTATAATTCTATGTTATTTAAAAACTCACAAAATGTTTTGGGATAATATTTATAGTCTTCCTAAGTAGTATAATCTACTCTCTAAATGACATAAGTAAACTTCCTTAGAACCCTTCATCCTTTAAAGGTAAATACATAAAAGAAAAAAAAAATATGTTCCAAATCTCGAGGCCATACTCAACAACATCAGGATCTAAGCAAGAAAGTGGACTTTTTTTAAACATACATCCTCTGGGTGTTTCTGTAAATTATTTTTAAAGTTATATTGTCTCATTCATTTCCCTTTTTATTTGGAATGTATGACATACTCTCATGGTTTCAGAGAAAGCATGTATCTCCTTCTAAGCATCTTTTCTGGAGAGTATATGTATGACAAAATCTGAACAAGAACAATGGCTCCTCAACTCATCAAGTGGCCTTGGCAGGACAAAACCCAGATGATCTAAAGCCATGAAGGGGTCTGACTATTGAGGAAGCCCTGGAGAAGTGGCCGCTCCATTTCCTCTTTGAAAGGTTTTCATATAGAGCATCTATCTGCTCTCCTGCAGAGATGAGGGTAACTCCCTAGACAATGACTCCTCCTTCCATCTATGTTCCCCAGTCTACATGCACACCCAAGGAGATTAATTAACACTTGTTCCAGGAAGAAGCACAGACAATAGCATCCGATACTGGTATAGTCCTTAGTGAATAAGCATAAAACTTATGGATGGAGAGGGAGATATTTTGAGAGAGGAAACAAGCATTGGATTTTATTGTTTAAAAAAAATTGGTATTTGTGGTAAAGGTATGAACAAAACATACTTTTTTTTCTGAAAAACAGATTTTTTTGAAAAACAAAACACTGAAATTCTGCACCAAGTATCTGATGCTTTTGTGACAACAGTCGGTCACTTTAAGAGGCTTACATAAAATGAGCCATTGGACCTAAAAGATCTATTATTATAGTATGCTCTGAAGGTCTGACAACCTTCAACAAATGTATGGCTGTGATCCTACAGGTGGATACATAATTATAAAGGCACTAGTAGAATGATATCCCTTTTAAGTGTAAATCAGTTTATATAATATAAATACAGATTATTTTTCCAAAACAAAGGCAGTCAGTTTTTAAATATCTCTACTCTGAAATGGACACTTCATCATTAAAATTCAAGAGTCCTTGTTTTTTGAAGGAAACTATGGAACTAAATGCTTTTGAGAACTTGGCTGCATCTGAGTCATTTCAATAATTAAATTCCAAATTCACTTTTGAGTGATGACTTTGGAAGCTGTCAGAACCAACCAGTCATAATTTTTCTATTTATAAGAGTTACTTTCTTCAAAGAAACTGAAGTGTTTTATGTACACTACCTAACAATTTCTTTTCACAGCATTTCAGGAGGATAAAAAATGTGCATGCATTAACTCAGTAGATACTGAGGTGCTTCTCACCTGTCTAATTGTACTCATGCCATAAATCCCACGTTTACACAATGTTGTCCAATAATGCTTAAAATTTACAAGCATATCCAAATTTATATTAGAAGATTTTTACATTCTGGAAATGGATATATAGCATTTTGTGATGAAAAGATTACCACAGTTCCATTGTTGTTTCTTTTTTGGTTTATTTCTTGCATACTTTTAGCTCATAAATCAGAGACTACATAAATAGGGTAATGAGAGAGGAATAAAATTTCAATGCCTTCCCACAACCTATACATAAATCCAAACTTTTTCATTGTAAAATCTGAAATAGCTACAGCCTCTATGTCTTCCTTCCTCTCTCATATTCCCTATATTTTATCCACGCAGGTCATTTCATCCCATTAAAACCACCAGATTCTCCCACCCACAGGACCTTCACAGGTCAGCTTGTTCTGCCTTGGATTTTTCTGCCCCACATTCTAATTACCCCACCCTAAGCATTCTCTCATCACACGGTTGGCCCCTTCTCACCTTTCTGATCTCAATTTAAATGTGACCTTCCTGTATGAACTTTTCATAAACTGAACTGACTGAATCCAAATGGCTAATGGGTTTCCATTCTCATCACACTCCCTCTGTGCATCTATTTTACAATGCTTTGTTTGTGGGGAGAAAAAAATGAGAGGAAAATGGTCTCAGGAGAGCGGAAGTACTGATGTAGGGGTATAAAAGGGGAAACAGTA
The DNA here is from genome assembly GCA_024291935.2 of Okapia johnstoni. Taxonomy (NCBI): domain Eukaryota; kingdom Metazoa; phylum Chordata; class Mammalia; order Artiodactyla; family Giraffidae; genus Okapia; species Okapia johnstoni. Next base: position 31,966,023 of record CM044308.1, on the reverse strand, counting down.
TCTGTTCCCCGAATGGCTCTAGGGAACTTAAGGAGGGGAAGAGAGACACAGAAAAAACTGCAGCAAACGCTGAAGGTGCCTGTTTGATTGACGTAATTGAAGTACTCAGGGCACCAGAAGCAAGGTCACCACCAAGGGTGGCAGCGGCATGATTCCTCCCTTAGTAACTCGAAGACAGTAGATTCCAACAAGGAAAGGAAAGCAGATGAATGCAAGCAGACTTGTTCTTGAGCACATGTGAGACCCTCTTGGGGATGGCAGCAAAGCACTGGGAGACTGCGAGGGGTGGCTGAAGCCCTGCAGATGGAGGGGAATGGAGGGGAATGATGTTTATCCTCAGGCTCTCAGGTCCAGAGACACTTGGGTCAAGTAAATGACCCCTGGGATGATAACAGTCAGTGATTATCTGCAGTTACAGATCTGTCTCTGTACTAAACCAGATAACACCATCCTGAAATTATCAAAAGCCACAAATCAATCCCAGTGCCTTGTCATGCACTCACATAGTGTTTTCCCTTTTCCTCCTGGCCACCTAATGGATACTGGCAAGCTGTCAAATAAACACACAGAAGTGAGAACAAATGATGCTCTCTAAATATATAAGGTGAGTCATCAGTCATACTTGGTATGGTCAGGGAATTTAGCTGTTTTCTGACTAGCTTTATTTTAGTACAGCCATAAATCTAGCTGTAATTAGTCTCTAACTTCAATGACTCAATACATTTAAGCATTTCATTTGACTCTCAACCGTGAAAAATTGCAACTGATTTGACAGTAGAAATGTGCTCTCACTTGCATTCATATGATGCTGCCAGTTCAACATATGCTTTCAGTTTTTTTCCTTGTGATATTGATTGACTATCATGAAACATCTTCTATCTTTCCTAGTTCCCTCTGGCCTAATATGATGCATTTTAGCAGCAAGGGGACATCATAGAACTTGTGGCCATTGGTTAGATTTTTTTTCCCAATATGAAACAAATCAACTTGTACAGAAACTCAACAAAGCATGGAAATATTTTTTATTATATTTTAATAAATTTACCTTCTTCAAATATCATTGTGGTCTATGAAGAAACTCTGTCTTCTATAACTGATAGTAAAGATTATTTTTAACTGAGATATGGCAGGAAAAATTGCTGTTTTAATCACTGGGGTCACCATTTAAAATAGATATGCGTTTACTTTTTAATCTGGAAACAAGTTAAAGCAAATAGTATTTTATATCTAAATCACATTTAACATCTTTTAAAATTGACAGTAATTGTTTTTAAATTTTAAAAATGTATTTGAACATGGAAGCACCTCAATACATAAGACAAACACTAACAGACATAAAAAGAGAAATTGACAATAACACAATAATCGTAGGAGACTTTAACACCCCACTCACACCAATGGACAGATCATCAAAAGAGAAAATTAATAAGGAAACACAAGTCAAATGATTCATTAGATGAGATGGATCTCATTGATATCTTCAGGACATTCCATCCAAATGCAGAAGAATATAACTTCAAGTGCACATGGAACATTCTCCAGGATAGACCACATCTTGGGCCACAAATCAAACTTCAGTAAATTTAAGAAAATTGAAGTCATATCAAGCATCTTCCCCAACCACAATGCTATGAGACTAGATGTCAATTACAAGAAAAAAACTGTAAGAAACACAAACACATGGAGTTTAAACAACACATTTCTAAATAACCAACAGGTTACTGAAGAAATGAAAAGGGAGATAAAAAAAATTTCTAGAAACAAATGACAATGAAAACACGACAACTCAAAACCTACAGGATGTAGCAAAAGCAGTTCTAAGAGGGAAGTTTACTGCAACACAATCCTACTTCAAGAAACAAGAAAAACATCAAATAGACAACCTAACTTTACACCTACAGCGACTGGAAAAGAAGAACAAAACCCCCAAAAATTAGTTGAAGGAAAGAAATCATAAAGATCTGAGCAGAAATAAATGAAAAAGAAATGAAAGAAACAATAGTAAAGTTTAATAAAACTAAAAGCTGGTTCTTTGAGAAGATAAACAAAATTGACAAACCCTTAGCCAGACTCATCAAGAAAAAAAAGAGAGAAGAATCAAATCAACAAAATTAGAAATGAAAAAGGAGAAGTTACAACAGACAATGCAGAAATACAAAGGATTAAAAGAGACTATTATGAACAACTATAAAGCAATAAAATAGATAACCTGGAAGAAATGGATAGATTCTTAGGAAAGTTCAATCTTCCAAGACTGAACCAGGAAGAAATAGAAATTACGAAGAACCCAATTACAAGCACTGAAATTGAAGCTGTGATCAAAAGCCTCCCCCCAAACAAAAGCCCAGGACCAGATGGTTTCACAGGAGAATTCTATCAAACATTTAGAGATGCCTATCCTTCTAAAACTCTTTCAAAAAATTGCAGAGGAAGGAACACTTCCAAACTCATTCTACAAGGCCACCATCACCATGCTACCAAAACCAGACAAAGACAACGCAAAAAAAGAAAACTACAGGCCAATATCACTGATGAGCATAGATGCAAAAATCCTCAGCAAAATTTTAGCAAACAGAATTCAGCAACACATCAAAAAGCTCATACACCGTAAGCAAGTTGAGTTTATTCCAGGGATGCAAGGATTCTTCAATATACGGAAATCAATCAATGTGATACACCATATTAACAAATTGAAAGATAAAAACCATAGGATCATTGCAATAGATGAAGAAAAAGCCTCTGACAAAATTCAGCACCCATTTATAATTAAAACTCTTCAAAAAATGGGCAGAGAAGGAACCTACTTCAACATAGTAAAGGCCATATATGATAAGCCTACAGCAAACATTATTCTCAATGGTGAAAAACTGAAAGCATTCCCCCGAAGATCAGGAACAAGACAAGAGTGTCCACTTTTGCCACTATTATTCAGCATAGTTCTGGAAGTCCTAGCTACAGCAATCAGAGAAGAAAAGGAAATAAAAGGAATGCAGATCAGAAAAGAAGAATTAAAGCTCTCAGTGTTTGCATATGACGTGATACTGTACATAGAAAACACAAAAGACAGTATAAGAAAATTACTAGAGCTAATCAGTGAATTTAGCAAAGTTGCAGGATACAAAATCAATACACAGAGATCATTTGCATTTCTATATGCTAACAATGAAAAATCAGAAAGAGCAATTAAGGAATCAATCCTATTCACCATGGCAACAAAAAGAATTTAATATCTAGGAATAAACTTACCTAAGGAGACAAAAGAACTGTACACATAAAGTTATAAGACACTGATGAAAGAAATTAAAGATGACATAAACAGATGGAGAGATATTCCCTGTTCCTGGGTAGGAAGAATCAATATTGTGAAAATGACTATACTACCACATGCAATCTACAGACTCAATGTGATCCCTATCAAATTATCAAAGCCATTTTTCACAGAACTAGAACAAAAAATTTCACAATTAATATGAAAACACAAAAGACCCTGAATAGCCAAAACAGTCTTGAGAAAGATGAATGGAGCTGGAGGAATCAACCTTCCTGACTTCAGATTATACTACAAAGCTACTGTCATTAAGACAGTATGGTACTGGCACAAAAACAGAAATATAGACCAATGCAACAAGGTAGAAAGCCCAGCAATAAACCCATGCACCTATGGGTACCTTATTTTTTACAAAGGAAGCAAGAATATACAATGGGGCAAAGACACTCTCTTTAATAAATATGTCCTCTTTTACATAGACAGCTTCATGTAAAAGAATGAAATTAGAATACTTCCTAACACCATACACAAAGATAAACTCAAAATGGATTAAAGACCTAAATGTAAGACCAGAAACTATAAAACTCTTAGAGGAAAACATAGGCAGAACACCCGATGACATAAAGCAAAGCAAGATCCTATATGACCCAGCTCCTAGAGTAACAGAAATAAAAACAAAAGTAAACAAGTGGGACCTGATTAAACTTAAAAGCTTTTGCACAGCAAAGGAAACTATAAGCAAGGTGAAAAGACAATCCTCAGAGTGGGACAAAGTAATAGCAAATGAAACAACTGACAAAGGGTTAATTTCCAAAATATACAAGCAGCTCATACAACTCAATGCTAGAAAAATAAACAACCCAATCAAAAAGTGGGAAAAAGACCTAAACAGACATTTCTCCAAAGAAGACATACAGATGGCTAACAAACACATGAAAAGATGCTCAACATCACTCATTATTAGAGAAATGCAAATCAAAACCACAGTGAGATATCACCTCACACAGGTCAGAATGGCCATCATCAAAAAGTCTACAAACAATAAATGCTGGAGAGTGTGTGGAGAAAAGGTTACACTCTTGCATTGCTGGTGGGAATGTAAATTGATACAGCCACTATGGAAGATGGTATGGAGATTTCATAAAAAACTAGGAATAAAAGCACCATATGACCCAGCAATCCCACTCCTAGGCATAGACCCTGAGGAAACCAAAACTGAAAAAGACGCATGCATCCCATTGTTCATTGCAGCACTGTTTACAATAGCTAGAACATGGAAGCAACCTAGATGTCCATCAACAGAAGAATGGATAAAGAAGTTGTGGTATATATACACAATGGAATAGTACTCATCCATAAAAAGGAACACATTTGAGTCAGTTCTAATGAGGTGGATGAACCTAGAACCTATTATACAGAGTGAAGTGAGTCAGAAAGAGATAAATAAATACCATATTCTAACACATATATACAGAATGTAGAAAAGTGATACTGAAGAATTTATTTACAGGGCAGAAATGGAGAAACAGACATAGAGAACAGACTTATGGACACTAGAGAGGGGAGGAGAGGGTGAGATGTATGGAAAGAGTAACATGGAAACTTACATTACCGTATGTAAAACAGATAGCCAATGGGAATTTGCTGTATGGTTCAAGAAACTCAAACAGGGGCTGTGTATCAACCTAGAGGGGTGGGATGGGTAGGGAGATGTGAGGGAGTTTCAAAGGGAGGGTATATATGTATACTTATGGCTGATTCTTGTTGAGGTTTGACAGAAAACAGCAAAATTCTGTAAAGGAATTATCCATCAATAAAAAATTAATTAATTAAAAAATGTATTTGATATGTGTGGTTATCCCTGCACCTTTATCAAGATTTTAATTTCTCCAAGGATTTTTATTCACCCACAGAATCATAATAGCAAGGCTATGTAAAATCTCATCAAGTGCTAATTTAACACCTAATTTTTTATTAATTGACTTGTAAAAGAGATGATGAGATTCAAAGGAAGAGGCATCATCTGTGGACAACTCCATTTTCAGATTCCAAGAAAACTATTAAAACATTTATAGTACTGAGCATGAGTCAGACGGTTGTGTGCTTGCCTATGTGGCCATACTGCACAGCAATGGGGGGTTTAGCGTAAGAAGGTTCAGCCGTTCATTTAATCTCCAATTGGAGCTCAGGCAACTGTAATTTGTGGTTACGATGATAAAGTTCCACAAAATGATGCACTATTTGTAGACCTATGTTAAAAATTATTCAATGGAAAGAAAAAACTACCTGTTTTGAAGATAAAAATGCACAAATGCACCAAGAGAAATTGGGAGATTTAAAAGGTTTGTTTTAAACAGAATTATCACAAAATTTGCAGATGATGACTGTACCCATGAAATTAAAAGACACTTGCTCCTTGGAAGAAAAATTGTGACAAACCTAGACAGCATATTAAAAAACAGAGACATTACTTTGTCAACAAAGGTCCAGCTAGTCAAAGCTATGGTTTTTCCAGTAGTCATGTATTGAGAGTTGGACCATAAAGAAGGCTGAATGCCAGAGTGGATCCTTTTGAACTGTGGTGCTGGAGAAGACTCTTGAGAGTCCCTTGGGCTGCAAGGAGATCAAACCAGTCAATCCTAAAGGAAATCAACCCTGAATATTCATTGGAAGGACTGATGCTGAAGCTGAAGCTCCAATACTTAGGCCAGCTGATGCGAAGAGCAGACTCATTAGAAAAGACCCTGATGCTGGGAAAGACTGAAGGCAAGAGGAAAAGGGGATGACAGAGGATGCGACAGTTGGATGGCATTACTGCTTTAATGGACATGAGTTTGAGGAAGCTCTAGGTGATAGTGAAGGACAGAGAAGCCTGGCATGCTTTAGTTCATGCGGGTCACAAAGAGTTGGACACAACTGAGTGACTGAACAACAACAACAACAACTCAGCATATGTTTGTTAATATACTATTTTCATTTCATCGGTTCAGATATATGACTTGTCTGTATACAAAAAAAAAAAATCTCACACTCAGTATACTCTATATGATCACAAACCACAAAGCAAAACTTTTTATGGTTATTAGCATAGGAAAGGTATGAACAGCTAGATGCATTTCACATAATTTTAAATTATTAAATATATTTAACAGAATAATTTCACCAATAACTTGAAATCTTAAATATATATATGATTTCAAAACACACAATGTTAATGTGTCCTGAAAATGACGGCTCTAAAAGAATTTAAGCAGAAATATTCTCCTAAATGCTTTATGATACTTAAGATAAAGCACAGTCCCTCAGAACTCATGACAAAATGCAACAGAAAGAAGCAAAGATTTCAGGGAAAGTTGAAAGAGTTCAGGAAAAGTCGAAAAATGGCCTGGCCTATGCCACCTATTCCTTACTTTTTTAAACAGTATATGGTAGGTAGTTTTCTAGAGAGCCTACAAAATTGTTAAAGTTCATTGTTTGGACATAAATGAGGAATGCAGTTAGCTACTCTATTTTTAATTGAGTATTTTCAAAGGCAAATTTTAAGCAACACTATATACTTTTAAAGTGCTCAAGTATATAAAGTATTATATATACAATATATTTACAAATAATGCTTTATTTTTTACATTTTAAATGTAATTGTCTAAAATTTTCCATACTCTCCCTCCTTTGACCTATGATTTTTAACATTCAGCAAATGTACAAGCAAAAAATTCAGTGGAATAACTGGAAAGAACCAGTAAGTAAATCAATATCTGATAGCAGTAATGTGAAGTAAGAATTTTATGCATTATTTGGGCCTATAAATTGTCTAATGTCCTAATGATAAACTTAATGGTTTATGCAACTAATTGTAGCTGTCATCCTTAGAAGCTACTAGCAACTCAACATAGTGAATTACACCCTAATAAAGAGGTCCTTTGTATAGAAATTTGCTCTTATTCTAGTCATTTATTCTCCAAATACCTTTTAGGCTCTAACTACAATGACGGCCAGAAACAGAAATTCTTTGTATATAACAAAGGAAGTCAGGTATTCATTTATTCTCTTCTTGCCTTCAATCTTTCCCAGCATCAGGGTCTTTTCCAATGAGTTGGCTCTTTGCATCAGGTGGCCAACTTATTGCAGCTTCAGCTTTAGCATTAGTCTTTCCAATGAATATTCAGAGTTGATTTCCTTTAGGTTTGACTGGTTTGATCTCCTTGCTGTCCAAGGGACTCTCAAGAGTCTTCTTCAGCACCACAGCTCAAAAGCATTAATTCTTTGGCACAACATCACTGTAATCCAAGTTTATGCCCCAACCACTAATGCCAAAGAAGCTGAAGTTGAACGGTTCTATGAAGGCCTACAAGATCTTCGAGAACCAACACCAAAAAAAGATGTCCTTTTCATCACAGGGGATTGGAATGCAAAAGTAGGAAGTCAAGAGATACCTGGAGTAACAGGCAAGTTTGTCCTTGGAGTACACAATTAAGCAGGGCAAAGGCTAACAGAGTTAGATAATAAAAAGACTACAACAAAACTTATTTCAAAAAACTGCTAGTTTCCTAATATATGCACAATTTTCAGTGTCTTTGAAACTGTAAACTCTGCCAGTGTGATAAGCAGATGATGAGCAGGTGGCTGTGTGGTATGATCAATTAGAGTCAGAAATTAAAGTTTTTCTGTTTTACTTTATAAGCTGTTTGTGGGTGGGGTAGAGGAGAGAGAGAGAGAGTAATGTGGATAATGGGTGCAGGAGGAGATTAAATGCTAAGCCATTATCTGATGCAAAAACCAACATTTATTAAGTCATCCATGATGAGACAGTTCGATAAGAGTTGAGCACTCATATAAATCTTCAGGGACCCAGAATCTCTCAAGTATGACAGAACACTCAACTGCAAGCGCTCCTATTTTAAAATACCACATTAGGCAAATGGCTCTGATGCTTTGAGTTCTACTCAGTGACAGGTTTGTTTTCAATATGATTAAACATTATCTGAGGACAATAAAATGACCTCAAATTAAAACCCCTTTAAAATTCTCTATGCAAGTCCCACGTAGAACATCCCATGGGTATTATTTTTCAGAATGGTCTTCAACATTAAAGATAATTATAGAAGAGATTTCTTAGAAGCTAAAAAAATAGCCGTCGTTCAATGCTGGTCTGTGCACCACTTGGAATATTATTACAAGAGGACAAAAATTTATTACAGAGAAAGGATATTGTCTAGCCACCAAAATCCAACTGGATTCAGTATAAGTGAGCAATGCGTTAAACAGACTTGTGGTTTAAAACAGTGATGGTCAAGTGCATTGTCTAAGGTTCTCACTCAAACACTTTCATTATCTAATTTTTTGACATTTAATATTTTCATAATATTGTGTGTGGGTAAAAGTCCCTATTACAGAATTCTAGATGCACATTACCACTTCTCTAACTGTGCTTGTATAATCACAAACAAGTGGGTAAACCCCTTGCTGGACTACATCAGCATCTCTGCCTACACTGCTACACTGATTTTGTGAATTTGGGAGTTATCTATATTGGGAATGCATCCCTATGTAGGGCCTTTGGGAATAAACAGTGCTGAATTAACTGAGACACTTTTCATATACTCATGGAATAAGGAAATGCAACTAATAATCCTTCTATTGAGGCATTCATACAGAAATGCTTATAGAAAAAAATTATGTTGTTTACTCTGGCATTCTTTCATGAGAGGAAAAATAAAGGTTATATCCACACAGATGGAAAAGTCTAAATCACAGACACATTTATTCATGTTTCAGACCTGTGACTGAACTCATTTAAAAAAATATTTTCATTTATAATACAGATCCTTTCTTCTACAATTGTATATTTTTATACAAGTATACCATTGTCATTCTCTTATTTATAGTTATATCTTCCATTTAATTTACCCCTTTAATTGTATTTATTTGCTAATGTTTTGGTATATTATATTTAATAAAACATATAAATGCAATATACCAGCATTAGTCAGGAACTATTTAGCAACTCCAAACTCTTTTATGTCAAGAAAGACAGCAGTTTTCCAAGAAACAAGCTTTTTTAACTTAGCATTGATCTGTGCCAGCTGCAGTCTCGGGAGAGGGCTATGTGAAATGAAGAGAGGGCAAATGAATGGGTCAGTCAAACGCCTTGTGGGTTATTATTATAGTACTCTAGAATTCTTGCCTTTCCTCATAAAACCATGTGTGTGCTCAGTCACTCAGTTATATCTGCTCTTTTGTGACCTCATGGACCATAGCTCGCCAAGTACCTCTGCCCATGGAACTTCCAGGCAAGAATACCAGAGTCGTTGCCATTTCCTTCTCCAGGGGATGTTCCCAACCCAGGGATCAAACCCCCATCTCTCGCATTTCCTGCATTGGCAGGCGGATTCTTTATCACTGAGCTGCCTGGGAAGCCCCATGAAACCATAATGATAGACAAACAGCATGAACCTGGGTAGGCACAGCCATCACTACTCTCAAGTCTAGCTGGTATGTGTCATATGAACAGAGAACTAGAAGTGTTATCTGAACAGTATGGCCATAGTGGATAGAAAGGACAGTGGACTGGATATGTGTCTAGATATGGCTTGGAGCCAAAAAACGTTCCTAAAATGGCATCTACTATTTTAGAAACTGGGTCGAGAAAGCCTATAATTACATATCTACTCTATCTACACAGCACTCATTCATCAGAGAGCTCTTCCAAGAAAAGAGAGGACAATACATAAAATATAAATTTCATTTCTCAACCCCAATATACATAAAACTAGGCATGAGCTATTTTCTAGCTTAAAAAGCAGTCATATGTTCTAGCATCAGCTTTATGTCTCCCACACCTATTTTCTGCGACAATAAAGGTATGAAACCATTTGTATTTTATGCACATTTATTACATCTAATTCTTTGTTTTTCATTTAGACAAACAGGCCTTTATACCCTAGGTACTACAGGAAATCCCAAAGCTCAGAAAATCACTAATGAGAATGGAAGGAATTAACCATCATGAAAGCTGAATACGCAGCTACTATGCAATACTGCTCAGAGTTCATTTAACGGTGTCACCAGTGGAACAGCTGTTCAATCAGCTTCACTGAAACTCAAGTCTTACATCCTAAACCTGAAATGTCTCTTTTTAATAAAGATGGTAACTTTATGCCTTGCAAAACAAGAAAACAAACAAAAAAGAAAAGTCTTCAAACTTTTTTTTTTTTTAATGAATTAACCCTTTGTCTTTTCCCAGACCCTTTCTCTTCATCTTCAAATCTTTGATAATATTTCAAGGACAAGCCTATGTAACAGTGTAAACTCTAGACTAGGTACAAAATCTTATACAGTATAAGAACTCAAATACTTGTTCAATAAATGAATAAGTGAAGTCTGAACAGGAAATTACTGTAAATTGTAAACAGACTATAAAATAGGTTTAGAGTTAATGTCTAAATTAGCTAAATTACATAGGTTTAACTCACTGATAAATTTTCACCACTAAATTTCACTTTATTCATTAAGGAAAGATGGATGGATTATCTACAGATGCTAATATACCCAGAGGACATGAGTTTTCCCAATATGTAACTGTTAAAATATAAATGCAGAATATTTAAAGAAAAATATAAATTCAGAACTTAGTCTTTTAATAAACTTCAGATCAATCTTTGCTTTCCATAAGGAAAAGACTATTAATATGAACAACAGAAAATTTATAAATCATATGTACTATTGCAAGAAGTCTGAAGAGTGAAATTATGACCATAAAAATCAGCAGACCCAAACAAATGAACACATTTTTTCAATAAAGCTTTTAGGTACCAAAAGATATTCAACTTTAAAAATTCTACCTTGGAAAATAAAATGGAAAATGATAAAAGGATCAAAGCTATAATTAGTAATATAATTGCTGTCATCTACAAACTAATTTCTTTTAATATCTATACTGGAACCAGCAAGTTATCTTTTTTTAACCTTAAAGAATATTTATATGACCTTGCTATGCAGAGCTATCTTAAGCAAGATCATACCCTTGAAGAAAAAGGAAATGAGATATGAAAGTTCTAATTTTCTAATCCCAACAGATATAATTTCATTGATACTCCATTTCATGTCTGACTCTGCAACCCCATGGACTGTAGCCCACCAGGCTCCTCTGTAGTGGGTCTCCAGGAAAGAATACTGGAGTGGGTTGCCACTTCCTCCTCTAGGGATCTTCCTGACCCAGGAATCAAAACTGTATCTCCTGAGTCTCCTGCACTGGCAGGCGGATTCATTACCACTGAGCCACATGGGAAGCCCCTATAAATTAGAGCATGAATATTTCTTGTAGACCAATTTTACTGACAATCAAATTGCACAAGTAATTTTAGGACTATGTGGTATTCAGAGATATTGTACTGCTAACTGGCATTAATAAGTAACATTCTGAAATTATGATGAGTCTAAATGTACTAGTTGAAGGTTTGATTGGATATTGATAAATCATGTGCTTGATCTCTAAAAAGATGGAATTCATTATTTTAATAGGCTTTATCCTTATGTTCTCTGTCACAAATTTGGAACCCATTTCTTTTAATTTGCAATTTATATTAGAAAATTAAAATATAATTTTAATAATTGAGATGACTTTGAAATTTAATGCTCCCCATGGCATATCTTCTGGGATTCTTATACTTCCTGTTGCTTCCCTCGAGTCTCAGTGGTAAAGAAGCTGCCTGCCAGCACAGGAGATGCAGGTTTGATCTCCAGGTAAAATCCCCTGAAGAAGGAAATGGCAACCCACTCCAGTGTTCTTGCCTGAAAAATCCCATAGACAGAGGAGCATGGCGGGCTCCAGTTCACGAGGTCGTGAAAGAGTCAGACACAACTTGGCAACTAAACAAAAACAGATTCTTTTTAGGGATAAGAATTCTGTGGAAAGCAAATTCTGTGACTGCCCTAACTTTTAAATCCCAAATTTCTAATTTGCATTTTGGCAAAAGAGGCCAAAACCCCATGAATAGTCTTTTTGATCTATCTTTCCCTTCTTCTAGATCTTGCAAAACCGAGGGCTTCATTCCTCCTCAGATTGAAGTTCTACTCTTTACTATCATCTTTTATTCTTTCATCACTGCCTTCAATCATCCTATAGCCAATTCTTTCCAGGGCATTCTCTAACCTCTCTTTTACAGCAATACCTCTCTATCAGAACGTTTTTAAACATGGATATAAATACAGTTCCCTTTAGAGTAATAACCACCACTCACTTTGTAACTGCCACCCTACAAACTTATCTGGCACTCAGCAAGTGTACTGTGTCAAACACTTAAGTCCTATGAAGTAGAGGTATTTTTATCCTTATCGCACATGTAAAGAAATTGACGCATATAAAGATTAAGGTGTCTTGCCCAAAATATGGTCTGACTATAAAAATGTAGCCTTCAATCACTGTATTGTAAAACTTCCTGTGTATCACTATAAACCTTTCATTGCATGGTCTTTATATTTGGGATCTTCAGTTTTAAATATATTCATCACACACTCATGACACTAGGTTTTCATGGACATTGGAAGTCAATTGCAAAAAAAGTTAGTCTGCTGAGAAAATAAAGGTAGGCCTATAGTACATGACTGTGTTAACAAAAAGTCTGAACTTTATTTTGCATGGGGTAGAATGTCACTGAAGGGTTCTACTGGGGATGTGCAGAATCACACTGTGAAGAGCTCTGAGGTCACGATGGGAGAGGAGAGAAGGCCCTGAACTATGTTAATATTGATAAATTTGGGAGGAGGGAGAGAATCAGAAAATACTTGAAAAGTGATATTTCCAGGCCCCTGTGAATGGCTGGATGGAGGGTAAGAGGGAGAGGTTGGCTGCTACATCTCAAACACTGAGGACTGTCATGACCACAGCATTAAAAAAGTGGTCTGTTTTCTGCCCTGCTCTCAGTACCACTCTCAACCTAGACTGAGCAACCCCCTCCCACCCTGCCCCATGGCTGCTTCCTCATGCAATCAAATTTCCCAGACCCAATGGATCTGGGTCATAGAAACAGGAAAGATCATGATAAAGCCTGAGGCAACTGGGCTGTGAGTGATCAGGTAGTTTGGCTCTATATTTGCTTATATATCTTAGTCACTGACAGACTTGTTTTGAATAATGTTTTTTTGTTTTATTAAACAATAAAAATCTGGTCAAAAACAGGATTTAAGTGGTTCCTTATATCTGGAGGTAAAACTCCTCTTTGCACCAAAGCAGTATTCAGAACACCATGGATGCTGACCAAATTTGGATAACTAATCATCATAGTCATGCTTCTGTAACTTAAGGGGATCCATAAATTATACACACACACACACACACACAAATATTACATAATTAAAACAATTTGACTTGCAAGACACTTGCCCAGTTGCAAAAGTAAAACAGGTGTCATACCTCTCTACCTCTACAACTTCAGCCGAAAAGCTGAACTTAAAATGAATTTTTCTTAGTTCTACTTGTGAAAGAGCCATGCCTCATACCAGACAGGTCAGCACAGCTTAGGAGTCCAAAGTCACGTAAGGTAATGCTTAACTAGCTCAAGAAAGTATCAGGAGATCAAATAAGGGGCTACCCTGGTGGTCCAGTGGTTAAGAATCTGCCTTCCAGCACAAGGGAAGCAAGTTTGATTACTGGTGGGGGAAGTATGATCTCACATACGTGGGGCAACTAAGCCTCGTGCTACAGCTGGAAAGAGCCTGAGTGCTGCAAAGAAGACTCAGCACAGTCAGGGAAAAAAAAAATGGAGAGAGATCAGGTAAGAAGCAAAATGAACTAACTCAGGGTACAAACCAATACATTAATATGAAAAAAAAGGTAGATACATAAGTATATTTGTCTATGTGCACATACAGAAAACTCTCTAAAATGGTACACCCCAAATTTATGGTAGTAGTTTTATTAGAACAATGTATGTATTTTGGGTGAAAATATAGTTGTATTAAAAAATGGCTTACTTCATAAGTTCATGGTTTAGGGAGTGTGGAGAGCAGATAATGACAATATAAGAAAGGGCACATCAAGCCAGGGATGAGCACAGAACAGGTGCTTCATGAATAGCTTGGGAATCACAGGGTGGCAGCAATTAGGAATTTAATGAAACTGACATACAAGTTCATTTGGCAAGATGCTGCATCTAAGCAGCGGCTTTGACTATGGTGCTGACTTTGAATATTCCCAAGAGGTACAGGTCTGAGTAATAAAAACCCACTGCACACTGAATTCCTTGGACTTAATTCTCTCAAAGGAGAAGGCAATGGCACCCCACTCCAGTACTCTTGCCTGGAAAATCCCATGGATGGAGGAGCCGGGTAGGCTGCAGTCCATGGGGTCACTAAGAGTCGGACAAGGCTGAGCAATTTCACTTTCACTTTTCACTTTCATGCAGTGGAGAAGGAAATGGCAACCCACTCCAGTACTCTTGCCTGGAGAATCCCAGGGACGGGGGAGCCTGGGGGGCTGCCGTCTATGGGGTCGCACAGAGTTGGACACGACTAAAGTGACTTGGCATTAGCAATTCTCTCAAAGTGATAAGAATTTAGACTGCTTAGAGGGGAAAATGGCTTTCACTTAGATAGGGCTGGATCTGATAACTCTAAAAGCTGGCAGCTATATGCCAATAAAATGGACAACTTGGAAGAAATGGACAAATTCTTAGAAAAGTATAACTTTCCAAAACTGAACCAGGAAGAAATAGAAGATCTTAACAGACCCATCACAAGCACAGAAATCGAAATGATAATCAGAAATCTTCCAGCAAACAAAAGCCCAGGACCAGAGAGTTTCACAGCTGAATTCCACCAAAAATTTAGAGAAGAGCTAACACCTATCCTACTCAAACTCTTCCAGAAAATTGCAGAAGAAGGTAAACTCCCAAACTCATTCTATGAGGCCACCATCACCCTAATTCCAAAACCAGACAAAGATGCCACAAAAAAAGAAAACTACAGGCCAATATCACTGATGAACATAGATGCAAAAATCCTTAATAAAATTCTAGCAAACAGAATCCAACATCATATTAAAAAGATCATACATCATGACCAAGTGGGCTTTATCCCAGAAATGCAAGGTTTCTTTAACATCCGCAAATCAATGTAATACACCACGTTAACAAATTGAAACATAAAAACCTTATGATTATCTCAATAGATGCAGAAAAAGCCTTTGACAAAATTCAACATCCATTTATGATAAAAACCCTCCAGAAAGCAGGAATAGAAGGAACATACCTCAACATAATAAAAGCTATATATGACAAACCCACAGCAAACGTTATCCTCAATGGTGAAAAACTGAAAGCAATTCCCCTAAAGTAAGGAACAAGGCAACGGTGCCCACTTTCACCACTACTATTCAACACAGTTTTGGAAGTTTTGGCCACAGCAATCAGAGCTGAAAAAGAAATAAAAGGAATCCAGATAGGAAAAGAAGAAGTAAAACTTTCACTGTTTGCAGATGACATGATCCTCTACATAGAAAACCCTAAAGATTCTACCAGAAAAGTACTAGAGCTAATCAATGAATATAGTAAAGTTGCAGGATATAAAATTAACACACAGAAATCCCTTGCATTCCTATACACCAATAATGAGAAAACAGAAAGAGAAATTAAGGAAACAATACCATTCACCATTGCAACAAAAAGAATAAAATACTTAGGAATATTTCTACCTAAAGAAACAAAAGACTTATATATAGAAAACTATAAAACACTGATGAAATAAAGAGGACACAAACAGATGGAGAAATATACCGTGTTCATGGATTGGAAGAATTAATATAGTGAAAATGAGTATACTACCCAAAGCAATCTATAGATTCAATGCAATCCCGATCAAGCTACCAACGGTATTTTTCACAGAACTAGAACAAATCATTTCACAATTTGTATGGAAATATAAAAAACCTCGAATAGCCAAAGCAATCTTGAGAAAGAAGAATGGGACTGGAGGAATCAACCTGTCTGACTTCAGGCTCTACTACAAAGCCACAGTCATCAAGATAGTATGGTACTGGCACAAAGATAGAAATATAGATCAATGGAACAAAATAGAAAGCCCAGAGATAAATCCACACACCTAGGGACACCTTATCTTCAACAAAGGAGGCAAGAATATACAATGGAGAAAAGACAATCTCTTTAACAAGTGGTGCTGGGAAAACCGGTCAACCACTTGCAAAAGAATGAAACTAGAACACTTTCTAACACCATACACAAAAATAAACTCAAAATGGATTAAAGATCTAAATGTAAGACCAGAAACTATAAAACTCCTAGAGGAAAACATAGGCAAAACACTCTCCGACATAAATCACAGCAGGATCCTCCATGACCCACCTCCAAGAATATTGGAAATAAAAGCAAAAACAAACAAATGGGACCTAATTCAAATTAAAAGCTTTTGCACAACAATGGAAACTATAAGCAAGGTGAAAAGACAGCCTTCAGAATGGAAGAAAATAATAGCAAACGAAGCAATAGACAAACAATTAATCTCAAAAATATACAAGCAACTCCTGCAGCTCAATTCCAGAAAAATTAATGACCCAATCAAGAAATGGGCCAAAGAACTAAACAGACATTTCTCCAAAGAAGACATACAGATGGCTAACAAACACATGAAAAGATGCTCAACATCACTCATTATTAGAGAAATGCAAATGAAAACCACAATGAGGTACCATTTCATGCCAGTCAGAATGGCTGCTATACAAATGTCTACAAGAAATAAATGCTGGACAGGGTGGGAAGAAAAGGGAACCCTCTTACACTGTTGGTGGGAATGCAAACTAGTACAGCCATTATGGAGAACAGTGTGGCGATTCCTTAAAAAACTGGGAATAGAACTGCCATACGACCCAGCAATCAAATGCTGGGCATACACACTGAGGAAACCAGAATTGAAAGAGACACATGTACCCCAATGTTCATCACAGCACTGTTTATAATAGCCAGGACATGGAAGCAACCTAGATGTCCATCAACAGATGAATGGATAAGCAAGCTCTGGTACATATACACAATGGAATATTACTCAGCCATTAAAAAGAATACATTTGAATCAGTTCTACTGAGATGGATGAAACTGGAGCCCATTACACAGAGTGAAGTAAGCCAGATAGAAAAACACCAATACAGTATACTAATGCATATACATAGAATTTGAAAGATGGTAACGATAACCCTAGTAAATGCTAGTAAAGTAATGCTCAAAATTCTCCAAGCCAGGCTTCAGCAATACGTGAACTGTGAACTTCCAGATGTTCAAGCTGGTTTTAGAAAAGGCAGAGGAACCAGAGATCAAATTGCCAATATCCGCTGGATCATCGAAAAAGCAAGAGAGTTCCAGAAAAACATATATTTCTGCTTGATTGACTACGCCAAAGCCTTTGACTGTGTGGATCACAGTAAACTGTGGAAAATTCTGAAAGAGATGGGAATACCAGACCATCTGACCTATCTCTTGAGAAACCTGTGTGCAGGTCAGGAAGCAACAGTTAGAACTGGACATGGAAAAACAGACTGGTTCCAAATAGGAAAAGGAGTACATCAAGGCTGTATATTGTCACCCTGCTTATTTAACTTAAATGCAGAGTACATCATGAGAAATGCTGGGCTGGAAGAAACACAAGCTGGAATCAAGATTGCCGGGAGAAATATCAATAACCTCAGATATGCAGATGACACCACCCTTATGGCAGAAAGTGAAGAACTAAAGAGCCTCTTGATGAAGGTGAAAGAGGAGAGTGAAAAAGTTGGCTTAAAGCTCAACATTCAGAAAACTAAGATCATGGCATCTGATCCCATCACTTCATGGGAAACAGATGGGGAAACAGTGGAAACAGTGCCAGACTTTATTTTTTTGGGCTCCAGAATCACTGCTGATGGTGATTGCAGCCATGAAATTAAAAGACGCTTACTCCTTGGAAGGAAGGTTATGGCCAACCTAGTTAGCATATTTAAAAGCAGAGACATTACTTTGCCAACAAAAGTCCATCTAGTCAAGGCTATGGTTTTTCCAGTGGTCATGTATGGATGTGAGAGTTGGACAGTGAAGAAAGCTGAGCGCCGAAGAATTGATGCTTTTGAACTGTGGTGTTGGAGAAGACTCTTGAGAGTCCCTTGGAGTGCAAGGAGATCCAATCAATCCATCCTAAAGGAGATCAATCCTGAGGTTCATTGGAAGGTCTGATGTTGAAGCTGAAACTCCAATACTTTGGCCATCTCATGCGAAGGGTTGACTCATTGGAAAAGACCCTAATGCTGGGTAGGATTGGGGGCAGGAGGAGAAGGGGACGACAGAGGATGAGATGGTTGGATGGCATCACCGACTCGATGGACATGGGTTTGGGTAGACTCCGGGAGTTGGTGATGGACAGAGAGGCCTGGTGTGCTGCAATTCATGGGGTCACAGAGTTGGACACGACTGAGTGACTGAACTGAACTGAACGATAACCCTATATGCGAGACAGAATAAGAGACACAGATATAGAACAGTCTTATGGACTCTGAGGGAGAAGGTGAGGGTGGGACGTTCTGAGACAATAGCATTGAAACATGTACATTATCATATGCGAAACGGAACACCATAGGTTCGATGCCTGAGACAAATGCTCAGGGCTGGGGCAATGGGATGACCCAGAGGGATGGGATGGGGAGGGAGGTGGGAGGGGGGTTCAGGATGGGGAACACATGTAAACCCATGGCTGATTCATGTCAATGTATGGCAAAAACCACTACAATATTGTAAAGTAATTAGCCCCCAACTAAAATGAATAAATTTATTGAAAAAATAAAATAAAAGCTGGGGCTACAGGGTGTCTATTAATACATTCTTCAAGAAACTCTTTGCAGCCAAACAAAGACTCTACCTCCTTTCCATCATGTTTCTTTATCTCAAGATGGAGGCAAGAAGCCTGAACCCAGAAGTCGAAAAACTCAGAGATGCTCTCTCATCTGAAGCTGAAGTGAAACTGCTGCTGCTGCTGCTGCTGCTAAGTCGCTTCAGTTGTGTCCGACTCTATAAGACCCCATAGACGGCAGCCCACCAGGCTCCCCCATCCCTGGGATTCTCCAGGCAAGAACACTGGAGTGGGTTGCCATTGCCTTCTCCAAGGCATGAAAGTGAAAAGTGAAAGTGAAGTCGCTTAGTCATGGCCGACTCTCAGCGACCCCATGGACTGCAGCCTACCAGGATCCTCTGTCCATGGGATTCTCCAGGCAAGAGTACTGGAGTGGGGTGCCATTGCCTTCTCCTGGAGTGAAACTGTCTTGTCCTGAAAGCATCTGCCAAGATCAGAAATACTCTCTTAACCAGATTGGGAAGTTTTCCATTTTTGTCACTTAGGAGGGTTTTAGGGACATAATGCTGATAATTCAACTCTATCTCCAGAGATGTGAGAAAATCCAGCCTCAATGAGTGCTCACTACTTGCCAGGCACTTTTCTAAACACTTCATGTTATAGCTTGTTTATATGGAATATTCCTATTGTTCTGCCTTTGGGAGATTTGGGAGAGAAGCAAACTGACTTGCCCAAGATAGCAAGGTCTGTATTAACACCAGTAATGCAACTCAGAGACCACTGTCTTAACATTTCTACTGTAAACCTCCTAAGAAATAAGGGTAAATTAAACGTATGCCATATCCTATTAACTTAAAACAGGCAGAAAAAAATCTCAGAAGAAAAAATCGTATATTCAACAGAAATATTTTAAGTATAAAAAACATAGTTTGTTTAAACAAAGTGGTTATGAACTTTGCATGAAAAATTTTGTATGTTTTGGTTATTGTTTTTCCTAATCTTTGACTGAGTGGCCTTTGTTCACAGGGATACTTCACATGCTTTCTCCCTCTGTTTTAGGAGAATTTATTTCTATTTAGACACCACAGGCCTATGGGTATCTGCAAATTGATTCATTTATTTTTCTTGTTGCATTTCACCACTGTGAAAAAGCACAGGAAATACACCTATCTGTAATCGTGCCCATCTACATCTATAAATAAGACTTTGTTATGTAACATAAAAAGATCAAACACCACCATACTGGTTAATCTATAAGATAAAACCACTATTTGAAAATAAAACTTAGTAAGTAGATATATGGGTAACACTAAGCTTATGACTTTCCTTTTTAATGTGTGGATTGTAAATAAATTTGGGAGCTAATGGAGGGAGCATAATGGTTAATATCATGGGCTTTGAGCTGGACATGTCTGTGAATTCTAAACACTAGGTCTGAGCAAATGCAAGCGTTTTTAACTTCTCAAAATGCCTACATCCTAGGCTACTGTGAAGGTTAAATGAAAAAATACATGTAAAGGCCATAATTCAGTGGCTGGTATATATTAAATGCTCAATAAGTCAATGATAATAATGATTTGCCACCAAGTCATAGCAAACTGTGTAGCTTAAAATATGATGTTTCTCTGGTTCAATGACACACAGTTATCTATATTTTTTCTTTTGGTTGGCGATATTGGGATACATTTTTAAAATGAGTGTTACAGTCCCCTACCTATCTCCTTAAACTCTTACAGTATTATTGTTAAGTTCATAGTATATGTTATTAGACTCAAGAACATATAGAATTAGTATTATGCTGTATGTTTGGTTCAACAGTATAAGTCTAAGAGCAATTAACCAAGACATAAAGAGATATTCTTGGTCACTCTGAAGATTTACTCTTCAGAACTACTATATACTGATATTCTGTTAAATTGCTCCCAACAAAGCTAATTCTGTTCCTTGTACATATTTTCACTCAACTCTTCAGCAAGCATCTGCTCTGTTACCAACACAGCACAAAGGATTGGAGATTCTAGGAAGAATAAGATGCTATCCCTGGCCTTCAGGATCTCAAATTCAGTAGAGGAAACACATGCGCAAGACAGTCTTACAAGACAGTCATTGTCTGCAGCAATAGATGGGTATCCAAAGAATAAAATTATTTGGAGAAGTAAGGGATTTCATTAGGAATTCTCACTACATGTTTGAGTATAAAGTGCCTAGCCACTGGTAGATGACAATTTTATGATTTTGGAAGTCCTGTGATCCCCTTAGTCTTAAAAGATATTCAGGGTTTTTCTCATTCAAAAGTGGTGATATAGTTAATCCTTACATGAAAGGAACACTGCTCCCAATCACAAATTTCCTGCCTCCTAGAATCTTGTTGAGCCTCAGATGAGCATGTGGAGGGAAGGACCTGCTGAACTTAGAATACCTTCAGTGTCAGATAGGTGAGCACAGACCAAGATGTGAAATCTTTACTTAAACAGCTGTTGCCCCTGTAAGTAAGAATCTTGACATTTGAAATGTTCACAGAACTAAATTTCTTGCTGGATATTCCTCCCACAAAATCTGAGGAATAGAACAATGAGTGTGGAGTTATGTTTAAAAGTGATGAGAATTCACTGCAATTCATTTAATTCTTTGTAGCTATCCTCTTTTAAGTCATCATTGCTTCTGTATTAATTATCCATAGGATTCTTTATCCAAGGCTATTAATTATCCATAGGCTTACAACTGATTAAGCAAGAGCAGATTTGAAAATATAGAACATAAGAAGTAGTTTTAATTTCAGAAGTACATTCTTCTCCTCCGTGAACAACTGGCATTCCTTTTCTTTCAGCTTAGGCTGAAACCACATTTTTCCTCATTTGATTTCACAAGCATTTTAATGTTTGATAAAAGATTTAAACAAAAATACTGGACAGTGAAATTGAGAAACAAGTAAACAAATAGCTGACTACAAAAACGACCTTATAAGTTTCTCAGTCTACTGAAAATATACCTAATATTTAAATAGAGAAGCAATTGCTTTATAAAGTTATCTAAATTTAGAATATGAATGTATATCTATGCATGCACAATCACTTTAGTCATGTCCTGCCAGGCTGCCTGTCCACGGGATTCTCCAGGCAAGAATACTGGAGTGGGTTGCCATGCTGTCCTCCAGGGGAATCTTTCCAACCCAGGGATCAAAACTATATCTCCTGCATTGCATGTGGATTCTTTACCCATTGAGTCACCTGGGCATCCCATAAATGTATAGCTATAAATAGGTTTAAAAAAAAAAAAACAAGTTTAGCTATGCTTAACCCTTATCTTGTTCTATATATAGGTATTAAGTATATATTATACATAAATGGACCTTAGGAAGCATCACGACAAACAAAGTTAGTTGAGGTGATGGAATTCCAGCAGAGCTATTTCAAATCCTAAAAGATGATGCTGCTAAAATCAATATGTTAGCAAAATTGGAAAACTCAGCAATGGCCACAGGACAGGAAAAGGTAAATTTTCGTTCCAATCCCAAAGAAAGGCAATGTCACACAATGTTCAAACTACTGCACAAGTGCACTCATCTCATACACTAGCAAAGTAATGCTCAAAATCCTCCAAGCAAGACTTCAACCATACTTGAATCGAGAACTTCCATATGTTCAAGTTGGATTCAGAAAAGGCAGAGGAACCAGAGATCAAATTGCCAACATCTGATGGATCATAGGAAAAAAGCAAGAGAATTCCAGAAAATCATCTACTTTTGCTTCATTGATTACACTAAAGCCTTTGACTGTGTGGATCATAACAAACTGTAGGAAATTCTTAAAGAGATGGGAATATCAGACTACCTTACTGGCCTCACGAGAAACCTGTATGCTGGTAAAGAAGCAACAGTTAGAACTGGACATGGAACAATGGACTGGTTCCAAATTGGGAAAAGAGTACATCAAGGCTGTAAATTGTCACCCTGCTTGTTTAACTTACATGCAAAGTACATCATGCAAAATGCCAGGCTGGATGAAGCACAAACTGGAATAAACATTTCTGGGAGAAATATCAATAACCTCAGATATGCAGATGACACCACCCTTATGGCAGAAAGCAAAGAGGAACTAAAGAGCCTCTTGATGAAGGTGAAAGGGAAGAGTCAAAAAGCTGGCTTAAAACTCAACATTCAGAAAATGAAGATCATGGCATCTGGTTCCATCACTTCATGGCAAATAGATGGAGAAACAATGGAAACAGTGACAGACTTCATTTTCTTGGGCTCCAAAATCACTGCAGATGGTGACGGCAGCCATGAAATTAAAAGACGCTTGCTCCTTGGAAGAAAAGCTATGACAAACCTAGACAGCATATTAAAAAGCAGAGACATCACTTTGCTGACAAAGGTCCACATCGTCAAAGCTATGGTTTTTCCAGTAGTCAAATACAGATGTGAGAGTTGGACCAGAAAGAAGGCTGAGCACCAAAGAGTTGATCCTTTTGGACTGTGGTGTTGGAGAAGATTCTTGAGAGTCCCTTGGACTGCAAGGAGATCAAACCAGTCAATCCTAAAGGAAATCAGTCCTGAATATTCACTGGAAGGACTGATGCTGAAGCTACAATACTTCAGCCACCTGATGCGAAGAGCTGGTTTAGTAGAAAAGACCCTGATGCTGGGAAAGATTGAAGGCAGGAGAAGTGGACAACAGAGGATGAGATGGTTGGATGGCATCATCGACTCAATGGACATGAGTTTGAGCAAGCTCCAGCAGACAGTGAAGGAAAGGGAAGTCTGGTGGGCTGCAGTCCATGGAGTCACAAAGAGTCGGACACAACTGAGCGACTGAACAACAACAACAACAACAACCACCACCACCACAACCCTTATCTTGTTCTATATATAGGTATTATGCATATATTGTATAGTTCTCTGTTTTCAAATCTGCTCTTGCTTAATCAATTGTAAACATCATGTATCTATATTCAGAGGCATAGAAACTTATCTTTTTATTTTTCAGACTTAGAGGTTTATTCTTGAGTTGTGTGAGGTCTGTAGGCAACAAAACCAAAAGGATTATTTTCTTCAGCTACAAAACAATTCATTAAAATTCAACATTTATATTAAGCCCCCTAGCAAATTAGGAAATGGGCCAAACATTCACCAGATAAAAGGAATACATAAAAACAGCTAAGCACACATCATATTTACTAGGTTGACAATAAAAGGATTTTCTTTCAAATCAGGATGCCTGCTCTCACCACTCTACAATTCAATATTCCACTGGACGTCTTAACTAGTTCAGTGGATAAGAACCCTCTGTCCATTCTCTAAAAGTGCTCAAGAAGAAGTCTATTAATTAAAAAAAAAGCAAAGGTGAACATATTTCTAAAAATAAAAGGTGGAGGAATTGACCTAAAAATGAAGGCTTTAAGAAAAATCTATAACTATTAAAACACTATGGTATAGACATAGAGATAAGTAAACCAAAAGTGATGGAATTAAATGGAAAGCTCAGAAAAAAGAGCCATGCATAGTGGGAACTTGATCTATGTCAGAGCTGTCACAGCAATCAGTGGGGTAAAGAATGACCATTAAGTAAAATGATAGCTTCCACTCACAAAAATATACCCTAAATCAGCATATCTTCAAGATTCAAGATTTATGTTTATCTGGGTAGAGTAATAGGGTTGCTGTAGGTAAAGCTACTTTCATCATATAGAGAGTCAACAATGAAAAATTTTTTAAATGCAGATGCCAAAGTAGGGCAGAGTAGGCAAAGAATGTTTTAAGATCCCTTTTCCCTTTACATCCATTTGACATTACCAAAAAAAAAAAAAAAATTTAATGTTTAAAATATATACATACAGTAAGTCCTCTACATATGAACAAGCATGTTCATAAGTTCAACTTGTTTGTAAAGAGCCTAGGCACCCAACGAACACAATCAGCTATAGAGTACTGTACTATAATAGGTTTATAAACTTTTCCCACAAATAATCCATAAAAAACATACACAAAAAAATAAAGGAAATGTTTTTAATATTACAGTACAGTACCTTGAAAAGTACAATAGTACAGTACAACAGCTGGTATACAGGGGCTGGCATCACGTGAACAAGCAAGAAGCGATACTGACTGGAGGAGGGAGAGGAGCTGGGGGATTGTGGAGTTGAAGGATCATCATCAATAGGAGATGGAGGACAAGCTGCAATTTCACCCACATGTGACATTGATGGTGCATGTTCTGATTCCTTGTTGGATTCAATTATATCTACCCTCTCGAGAAAATGATCCAGTAATGTCCGGGTGCATGCATGCTCAATTAGTACTAAGTTGTGTCTGATGCTTTGTGACCCTATAGACTGCAGCCGGCCAAGCTCCCTTCCCGTGGGATTTCCCAGGCAAGAATCCTGGAGTGGATTACTATTTCCTTCTCCAGGGGTTTTTCCTGACCAATAAATCAAACCCAAGTCTCCTGAATTGGCAGATGGGTTCCTTTACCACTGAGCCTCCAGGGAAGCCCAGATGTTGGAGTGGTAGCTCTTTTTTTTCCTGTCAAAGACGACACGGTAGCACTGGATTGCATTCTGAACAGCTGATGCAATCTTTCTGTACCATTCTATGTTCGAGTCTTATGCCTCAAAAACTGCTTCCTCAAATAAAGAAAATCCCCTTGCCATTTTCTGCAATATGAATCTCTTATGCTCTTCAGTTACTTCTTCCTTCTCTGGTCTCTATTCCTCCTTTCTCTGGGCATGTTTGAAATTTTGAAATTTCACAACTTGAAGTTCTGAATGAAGCACAAGCTGGAATCAAGATTGTCTGGAGAAATATCAATAACTTCAGATATTCAGATGACACCACCCTAATGGCAGAAAGCAGAGAGGAACTAAAAAAACCTCTTGATGAAAGTGAAAGAGGAGAGTGAAAAAACTGGCTTGAAACTCAACTTTCAAAAAATGAAGATCATGACATCCGGTCCCCTCACTTCATGGCAAATAGATAAGGAAACAATGGGAACAGCGACAGACTTATATGCTTGGGCTCCAAAATCACTGTGGACAGTGACTGCAGTCATGAAACCAAAAGATGCTTGCTCCTTGGAAGGAAAGCTATGACAAACGTAGGCAGCATATTGAAAAGCAGAGACATTACTTTGTCAACAAAGGTCCCTATACCCAAAGGTATGGTTTTTCCAGTAACCATGTATGGATGTGAGAGTTGGACCATAAGGAAGGCTGAGCGCCAAAGAATTGATTTCAAACTGTGGTGTTGGAGAAAACTCTTGAGAGTCCCTTGGACAGCAAGGAGATCAAACCAGTCAATCCTAAAGGAAATCTACCCCAACTATTCATTGGAAGGACTGGTGCTGAAGCTCCAAAATTTTGACCACCTGATGTGAAGATCTGACTCACTAAAAAAGACCCTGATGCTGGGAAAGATTGAGGGCAGGAGGAGAAAGGAGCAACAGAAGATGAGATGGTTGGATGGTATCATGGACTCAATGGACATGAGTCTGGGCAAACTCCAGGAGATAGTGAAGGTCAGGGAAGCCTGGCATGCCACAGTCCATGGGATCATAAAGAGTCAGACACAACCGAATGGCTGAACAACAAAAACTTAAAGGTCACATGAAGGGCAAAATGTCTCAATAAAGTAATCTCCTTGAAATTAAGACATGTAAAAAAAAAGAAAAAAAAAAATAGAATGGTATATGACCAAAAAAAAAGGAAAGGATCCTTAATCTGAAAAACAAGAGGGTCCATGGAGAATCATGATGCTGCTTCTTACTTTCTATCACTGGTAAATATTAATAGACCTCTGTGACCAGAACCAGAACAGTCATGGTGTTTGCTCTAGAACCATTTTAAGGGTAAGCCTGGAGCTGTGATACTAAGCACAGACAATTTGGCACTTGGCTCCAAAAAAAGCTGTTTGTTTCATTTTGCCTCAGCAACAGGCTCTCAGCCAAATAATTTTTAACCAAATCTCAGGGCCCAATTTTGCTTCAACTACTGAGATTCTATTTCAAGTTGCTGTCAAGATAAGGAGGAGAGTGAAATACTAACAACTTGTGAGATTCCAAGACTAAAGTCATCCAATTCTTGTTTCTGCATTAAAAATAAAAAGATATTGAGGAAAGAAAGTGTGATATTACTCATCCACTTAATTGGTTTCCTCCACCTTAAAGTCCAAGTGGGTAAGTTTTTGTGGTTTCTTGGTTTTCTAAATCTATGTTTGGTAGAAGACAAAGTATAGACTTCTTAAACAAAATATTACACTTCCAGAATAATGAATCATTTAAAATCTAAGTCTTAGACTTTCCTTAGACTGAGTCTTCATTTTATTTTTTACAAACAGTAAAATATGAATTTGATTTCTAAAAGGTGCAGAAATGAATAAAAACTTTACCTGTTTCATACTTTTAATACCGATATTCAATTCTTTTAACACTATGTAAAATTTCTGCTTTTTCTTTCCAAATGACAATAGAACGAAGCATTTTCTTTTAACATATTGATGTAATTGATATAATTTAGAATTACAAAGTATCTTCCACCTCCTGGTATAACTGTGAAGCTGAATTTAAGCTTTTTTTTCCCTTTAAATATGAAATAGTCATTACACATCATAGTTATGTCTTAAATTAGAAGTCAAGATCAATTTTAATCTCTCCTAAAATTTTAAATATAATAAATATGGCTTGATGTTCCAAACATGTCACATTTGCTGGCTGGTAACATTTGTATTGTTTCCATTGAATAAAATATATTTTTTCCTTAACATTTTTTGCTTTTTAATCATATCTCATAACCCACCTCTGAGTCCATGAATATACGAATAGGTAGATAACATAAGGTCCATTAGAAAGACTTTCGGTGTAGCATGTGCTCTTTCTATTTCTTTCTCAGTAGCATTAACTTACATTTTAAAATTGTTATAAATCATTCTACTTTTCACAATTCATCAAATAACAGTGTATCTACAAAATGAAAAGGGATCTTCACATCATTCAAAGGACTACATTTTAGAAGTAATAACGGATTTTAAATTCTTATTTTGGTAATAAAACTCTTATGATCATTTCTAAATTCTTTTAGTATTATGCCCACTTAATTTTCCTTCATGATTTTTAGTTAATTATAGTTTTCCATTGCTGCTACAACAAAATACCAAATATGTAGTGGCGAAGACAACAGAAAGGTGTATCTTACAGTTCTAGAGGTCAGAAGTCTGAAATGGCTCTCCCTGGGTTAATGTGGAGTGTCAACAGGACTGTGCTTGTAGAGGTTCTAGAGCAGAAACCATTTCATGTATGTTTCAGCTTCCTGAGTGTCCACATTCCCCTTGGCATGTATCTCTTTTGGTGTATGGCTTTTCTTGGAAAACCAGAAACAGCTGTTCAAGCCTTTCTCAAGCATCATCTCTCTAACACTGACTCTTCTGCATCCCTCTCTCATTTTCAAGAACCCCAGTGATTAAACTGTGTGGCTCAGTGGTAAAGAATCCACCTGCCAGTGCAGGAGACACAGGAGACTTGGGTTCAATCACTGGGTGGGGAAGATCCCTTGGAGGAGGAAATGGCAAACCACTCCAGTAATCCTGCCTAGAGACTTTCATGACAGAGGAGCCTGGCAGGGTCACAGAGAGTCAGACATGACAGCACACACGCACGTTATTAAACTGGCCCCATCTGGATAAACCTCGTACCCTCCCCATTGCCAGGTCAGCTGACTAGCAAAGTTAATTCCATTTGCAACCTCATTTCCCTTTTCTTGACACAATACTTTTACAGGTTCTAAGGATTAAGACATGGACAACTTTAAGGGGTGGGGAGGTAAAGGAGGAAACATTAGTCTGCCCACAATATTAACATTAACAGAGGATGAGTTGGTTGGATGGCATCACCAACACAATGGACATGAATTTGAGTAGGCTCCAGGAGTTGGTGACGGACAGGGAAGCCTGGTGTGCTGCAGTCCATGGGGTCGCAAAGAGTCGGACAAAACTGAACAACCGAACTGAACTGAACTGAACATTAACCTATCATTCTTAAAGGAAAGACAAAGTTTGTTTTGTAAATCATATTTTTCCTCAGTATTATGCCTTCCTTTCATTCAGGAATTTAGTTAGAAATAAGGTTAATAAATATGAATTAAATACTAAAATGTACCAGTACTACTAGTAAGACATACAAACTAATCCTAGTATTTCAATAATAATGGCACTTGTGTTGTATCTGACACTAATTTACTATAGTTCTTACCTATCAGAAGATGATTTATATTTGGTTATATTTCCTTAATTCCAGGTCTTTCCCATAAGTATAGAAAAGACTCTGCTGTGACACAAATTAAAAGGTTATCATCTCACCATTTCTCTGTATTCCTTTCTCTTCAATGGGCTCCCTGATTAGAACTATTATACTAACTAAAAAATCACTGGGCAACCTTCTTTTAGAATTCTTTAGGCAATTATTTTTTGTTTTTAATTAGTATATAGTATACATTTATGTTTTTTTCATATCTCCAAGTGACCAGTATTCTACATAAAGTGGTTAGGGATTTATTTATCCCCCAAATTATAAGTGTTCCAAGATTTCATCAAAGACTAATCACTGGAGACAGAAGTCTGCCTCTGTTTCCTCTCTCTTGCATTATGCTAAGACAAACACACACATCCATACACAAGGTCCCACTAATGATTGTTTCTTTGGTTCCACATCAGCCCCCAACCCTAAATCACTTGTATCCACACGGATCTCATTTGCCTGCCAGTCCCTCCTCAAGTTCCCTCCATCAGAAGTACCTCCATTTAGGATGCCTTGCTTTTCTGATACACAGTAACAGATGAGATGCTGAGACTAAGGAGAGAAAGGGCATAACTTTCATCTGCCTAGAGAGCAAGCAACCAGCAAACTGTCCCCTATTTAAGGGAAAGTGGCTTCACTTCAATATATTTTCAAGATATTTGAAAACTGGAACAGATCCTTTTCAGTTCCTCTGCTTTCATCCGTTACAGAAAAGACCAATTTTTAGACTGAGGCAATGAAAACTGAGAAATTTTGACTAGGATGGCCTTCGCGTTGAAGAGCTGACTGCAGCTTCAACTACGCTTCAGCTAGAACTCTTCCTCTGTATTCATTTAGGGAACTTCGATTCCAAGACACATCAACAGTTGTGCTTCTCCTGAGTTACCACTGCATTTATAGGTGGAGAAATCATAGATTGTTTTCACAAATTTGATCACATTTTCTTCTTTGTGCCACTACACACTGGGACTGAAGATAACATGTTTCAAAGTTTTTTAAAAAATTGTCAGAGAGAATTATTGGATCAATCACTGATTTCTGATTGCAGAAAAGTAAATAGTAAAAAGCACGTAATAACATTAACACTAATTTGAAAAAACATTTCCAACTAGTAACATTTGTGTCTAGATATAGAAACCATGGACAAAATTCACAAAGAGCACTGCCAGCAAAGAATTGAATCAAGTCTTTCCCTCCCAAAGAAATTTGCTTAATGCTTTTAAAAAATGTTTACTCCAATATTTATACTTGTTTACATACTTTCAAATATATAAAGGTTTATTTGTTTCATCTAAGAGACAAGTTTAGAGAACACACAGAATTTTTTGATGTAAGTGTTTAAAATGTTCATCCATACTCAGACGGAGGGGCTGACTAAAAAAAAAAGAACAATAAATGACTTATTTTTTCTCCCTCTCATTTCATATCAAATCTGTTAAATTGTCTTGGTCATACATCATAAGCATCATACATTGGTTGAAGATGACATTTTTCTCACAACTACATCATGGCAAATAGACAGGGAAAATGTGCAAAAAGTGTTAGATGTTATTTTCCTGGCCATCTGAAGCAAAGAGCTGACTCATTAGAAAAGACCCTGATGCTGGGAAAGATTGAAGGCAGGAGGAGAAGGGAACAACAGAGGACAAGATGATTGGATAGAATCAACAACTCAATGGACATGAGTTTGAGCAAGCTCCAGGAGATGATAAGGACAGGGAAGCCTGGTGTGCTGCAGTCCATGGGTCCAAAGATTCGGACACGACTGAGCAATTGAACAATAACAATAATTTTCTTGGGTTCCAAAATTACTGCAGACACCGACTACAGTCGTAAAATTAAAAGACGCTTGCTCCTTGGAAGAAAAGCTTTGACAAACCTAGACAGTGTATTAAAAAACAGAGACATTACTTTGCTGACAAAGGTCCACAAAGTTAAAGCTCTGATTTTTCCAGCAGTCATGGATGGATGTGAGAGTTGGACCATAAAGAAAGCTGAGCGCCGAAGAACTGATGCTTTTGAACTGTGGTGCTGGAGAAGACTCTTGAGAGTCCCTTGGACTGCAAGGAGATCAAACCAATCAATCCTAAAGGAAATAAATCCTGAATATTCACTGGAAAGACTAATGCTGAAGCTGAAGCCCCAATAGTTTGGCCACTTCATGTGAAGAGCCAACTCATTGGAAAGGACCCTAATGCTGGGAAAGATTGCGGGAAGGAGGAGAAGGGGGTGGCAGAGGATGAGACGGCTGGATGGCATCATTGACTCAATGGACGCGACTTTCAGCAAACTCTGGGAGATTGTGAGGGACAGGGAAGCTTGGCATCTTATAGTCCTCTGAGTCACAAAGAATTGGACACAATTTAGTGACTGAGCAACAACAAAATCATTATTCATTAAAATGACCTTCCTGACTTCAGTTTTGCTGCCTTCAAGTCAGACCTCAACATTGTTGAGAAGTCATTCTAAAACACTAATATTAAGAGTCTCCAGGAGCTTCTCATCATCTGTGGGATAAAGTCAACTCTCTAGCAAGAGATCTAGCCCCACCTAACTTTCTTATCTCAACTCCTGCCTCTCTGTCACATGCCTCCCCGTTCCGACTGACTCACAGTCAGTAAAGACACAATACATCTTGCCTTTTCCTGAATTTAATTTGTGCTCTTTGCTGCCCATGTTTTCGCACATGTTAATCCATTGGTCCAGTATGCCTTTACTAACCTGTATACAGGGGGAACCATGGTTCAGAACAAAAGGAACATCAAAAATGCCACCCCTCATAGTCCCTTCCCAATCTTCCAATGTCAGCCACTGCTGGATGCATAATTTCTTATGGGCTTTGATTGATTTTGTGTCAACACCTTGCCTTAAGTATGCTGTGCCTTCTTGCTTTCTGCCTAGGGTTTTCTCCAGCACTAGAGATAAGATGGAACCCTGGCAGAATTGCAGAGCTAATATTCTGGTGGCAGCTCTCAAACAATGGAGCACAGGAGCTAACGGGTAAATGTTTGATCCTTTTGTCCTTCAGGCAGATAATTCAGGGAAGCTGTCTACATGGTTCTCACGAGGTTGCAGAGACTTAAAGGCTCCATTGCATCCAACAGTATATACCTTTATATTGGCTTTTTCCTCATACCTGCCTGCTCTTTCCTGTTCCTGGGGATTACCATCAAAGTCAACTACTTGCACTCTCCAGCGTGTACCAGACTCTGCTTTGGAAGAATCTGACAAAGCTAAGACAAGGCCCACAACACAACCTGTTTCTGTGCTCCCAGGTCCCTGAACCTACTTCTATTACAGAACTTAGCACAGAAATTTCTTTAAATGTGAGGTTTCTTTATTTACTCTGAAACTCTGGTTTAATACAGCCCCTGACAAGCTACAGGTGTTCAGTCAGTGATGATTAAATAAACGATCTCTCAGTTCTCATTTACGCGCTTTTCGTTAAACTACAAATTTTAGGAAACAGACCTGTAAAACCCACCTGTGAGTGTTCCAGAACCTAGTACTGGATGTCAGCTCAAAACGTTTGTGTAGTGAAACCAAACGAAGGAAGCTGATTCACCAAAAGAACAGACATTGGCCAAAGTCTGGAAGTTAGATATACTGCCCCGGCGTATAAGTTGTGAGAGAGAAAGAAAAACAAGACAGGCAACTTTTCTCAGCTTTCACATCTAGAGGTATTAACCTAGGGAGGAGAAAAATGTGCAGTCTGAAGAAAAAAGGGAAGCAAGTGTGACTTTCACCTCCCTCAGACAGAGTCTGCTGCAAAGCAGGCTCAAGACAGCCTTGCCTGGACATATCAATAGCACTATAAACACTGACATTTTTATTTTTCAAGACCCATGCTGCTGCTGCTGCTAAGTCAAGACCCATAGCCATAAATAAATAGTGCTTCCTGAGTTTTCTTCTCTTTTCAAGTTTCAGGAAAACATTACAGGAGAGTACAGATACTGATGTTTTGCTGGGTCATGTTCCACGTCCCTTTGACACTCAGATTGCGCCAGCCAATGTGATGGTCACTTATGGTCTGCTTATACAATATTCACAAATCCACCAATGAAAGGTTATGAGATTTGCAATAATCAGCCCAGAGTCTCCTGACCATCCCTTTACTGGCATTCTGAAGGTCTGAAAGTGAATTCTATGTTTGTGTGATTACACATACAACACAAGAAAACTTTTTACTTGAAGGTAAAACTCATGCATAGGCTTACAACTATGTCAGCAATAGCTTTAAACTAATATTGCTTTTCAGATGTAAATGTGGATTCCAGTATTGTGGTTAGTGTGCACAGAAGTATACCTTATCAAGGTTTGGAGAAAATATTACTAGTAGTTGTATAAAAATGTGAAATTATGTGAACAGCATCATTACAAACATAGAAGACAAAGCTGAAATATTTTTATAATGTTATACTTCAAATGACCTGAAATATTGTATATAATAAATATTTCAAAATTATTTAATTAGTTAATTTCCAAAATATTTATTGTAGCATTTCTATTTTTTATGGAAAAATAATTTTATCCAGTTGTAAATTTTTCAGGGGGCTTCCATGGTGGCTCAGTAGTCAAGAATCCACCTGCCAATGCATGGGATGTGGGTTTGATCCCTGGTCTGCGGAGTTCCCCTGGAAAAGGAAATGGCAACCCACTCCAGTATTCTTGCCTGGGAAATCCCATGGATAGAGGAGCCTGGTGGGCTACATTCCATGGGGTCACAAAGAATCAGACATGAGTAAGTGACTGAACAACAAATTTTTCAGGTTAGGGAAATAATTTATTTACCTTAAATATTTACGAAGATAAATGGTTATGGTAAAAATTATTAAAATACAAATCAAAAGTTCTACCCACACTTATACACATGACTAGAGAAAAAGGACAATAAACCTTTCATCTAGAATTCTGGGAGTAAGTAGAATTCTCTTGATTTCCTGCCCTAGGTTTGCAATGGAGTTTAGAGGCAAGGGAAAAGGCTAGACTCTTTTGTCAAACTGGATATATTAAACAGGTTGTGAAGATTTATATTTTTTAAAGTCCTTGGCCGAAATGATAAATTGCTAACATTTTATTCATCGAAAAGCAAGTATTAGCCCTTATTAGCTCAAATACTCAAATTTCCATTCACTCCTAAGAAACGGTTCCACACGTAGTCATCCTTCACATCCCGCTCTCTCTCTCACACCGAAATTGTTAACTTTTTTCTCTATTATCACATTTGCAATCTGGTTCAGACCTTCAGTGATCTCTCACCTACACTTGTGCTTAAATTTCTTAATTGGAACTCCTATCTCTAATCTTTATTTCTATATGTGTCATGAGAGCTTTCTTTCTAAAATCAAATGTGATTTCACCACACCTCTGTTGAAAAACGGTCAGTATGTTCATATTGCTACCAAGTAGAGTTCAAATTCACACCACACAGAGAGTCATCTGCTGCATGGCACATGCCACTTACCAGCTTCACCTCTTAGTATCTATCCCTTTCTGGGTTCTCAGCAAGGCGCTAAAGACACAAAAGTGACTGCAACAGCTATTGTTCTCAGTGAGCTCACAGTCTGACTGGGGAGATGGACAATCAGATCACTATAAAAACAGCCTGGCTAGGGCAAGGCCAGGAATGTACCCATGGGAGCAAAGAGAAAGGATATATAATAAGCCAGACTGGGAGGAGGAGAGGGTTCAGGAGGACTTCCTGGAGGAGGCAGTGCCTGTGTGAAATAGTGAAGCAAAGAGAAGACTAGGTAAGAGGAGAAAAAGGCAAAGGAGAGCAGCACAATGGCACCAAGGTGGGAAAAGCCTGGTTATACACAGTTTGGTGCTGCTGATGTTCAAATAACCCTTCTGTGAAGCTTTTCACTATCTTCTCATTCAGAGTTCAATTCCTGACTCTCAGTGTTCTCACCTCACTTTATACTAACATCCATTGCTCTATCTATCACATTCTTTCTAATACTTTGACTGACAAGCCATGACCATCATTCATCTTTGTCTCTCAAACCCAGTGTGACCCGCACAAGTATTCTGTGCACACAGAGGCTGCATAAGACTGGGTGGTTCAGTGGGGCTGGAAATTTAAAATCTTCTATTGTGGACTCTCAGAGAAACTGGGAAAAAAATTCCCTGTTGTTAAGAAGCACATGCTCATAAATTATCCCTTTTGAATATTATGTTAAATCTTGAAAATTTTAGAAATTAGAGCCTAAAAGACTAATTCAAGAAACATATACTCAAGAACTTAATATCTGGGGTCTCAAACTATTTTGAGATTGGTTATAATAAAAAAACAGATGACTCTTCCCCATTTTTTTTGAAACTGCTGTAATTTCTGAACCCACTGCTTTCCCATGAGGTTCATCTATGTCTCAGTTTCCAGAACCAGCCTGACTTAAAGCTCTAGACACTTAAGCAACTTCAAATGCCTAGCAACAACATCTCTATATTGGACTTCTCACCTATTTCTATGTCCATAACATGTCCTTAATTCACTTCTCTTTGGAGTCAGACCTGAAAAACATTAGACATCACGTCACCTTCCTGCGAGGCTCGTCATGGAAGTGACTGGGAACTGATCACTGGGCATCTACCTTTTGATCTAAGTCTCCCATAAGATTTGTCGATTAACAAGCTAATGGTATCCACCTGGCTCACAGAATCATCTTCTTGCCTTATGTGCTCC
Source organism: Okapia johnstoni (assembly GCA_024291935.2). Classification (NCBI taxonomy): domain Eukaryota; kingdom Metazoa; phylum Chordata; class Mammalia; order Artiodactyla; family Giraffidae; genus Okapia; species Okapia johnstoni. The sequence continues at coordinate 31,929,970 of CM044308.1, read as the reverse complement.
ACAGTACACATAGAAACTCCTGCATGACATACATGACTCTGTCCCAAGAGGGTGCTTTCAAGCCTACATTCCAGAGATGGAGTTCCCCTGCACAAGGTGCCTCAACTTGTACACCTAGGATCCTGCCTTGAATTCTACTTCTCAGTGCCAAGTACCTGTGCCCACTTATTAGGTTGGGCCCATGCCATGTTCCTGTGGAAATAGGAACCCACTCCTTAATGGTCACCCAGGATGCCTGTCAGTACTATCATGGCCCTCTCTCCCTGGCTCACAGATGTGTCAGATGTCCGTGTGTGTGTGTGTGTGTTGTGATGGTGGTTTCCACTGGATTCCGGAAGAAAATCTCTCATGGATCTCGTCCACATGGTTTTCTGCCTTTTGGTAAAACCTCAGTGCAGACCTCTGGTGCCACTTAGCTTTCTCACCAGTGCTACACATCGTAGATAATACTTCTTTTTGCTGCCTGTTAAGAGATGTATACCCTTAGCCCAAATCTGAATACTCAGTTGTGTCTGACTCTTTGCTACCTTATGGACTGTAGCCTGCAGGCTCCTCTGTCAGTGGAATTCTTCAGGCAAGAATACTGGAGTAGGTAGCTATTCCCTTCTCCAGGGGATCTTCCTGACCCAGGAACTGAACTGGAGTCTCCTGCATTGCAGGCAGATTCAAAGATAACAAAGCTTAAATATGACACAAACTCTAAAGAGTTTTTAGAAAACATGTGAATGTACAGAATAGTATGTGGTCATGACCTCAACCCAATAGCAAAAATTTCACATATCACTTATAATGAGGACCTTAAGAAACACTACACCAGCTTATCACTTTATAAAAGTCTATCAATAAGTGACATGCAAATCATTTCATTTTTCAGAAGTCTACATCCATGTTATAAAATAGGGAAAATACTTTTCAAAAATTATTATGCATGGGCCATTGTTAGCAATCTTTTTATCTTAAAGATACTATCTTTTAAGCATTTGACGGTCAGTTAGAAATATAAATAAGGACTCCAAAATCTTGAGATTCCAGATGAATCTATTAAGGCTTTCAAATTATCATTCCTAGCTGTAACTTCTCCCTTCAGTGCATTCTGTGCATTGCCATGAGTTTTATTATCTGAAAGCTTCAATTTTATCATGTTATTTCTCTCATCAAAAATTTTCAAGGACTTCCCTGGTGGTACAGTGGATAAGAAACCCCCTGCCAATGCAGGGGACATGGGTTAGATCCCAGGTCTGGAAAGATTCCACATGCTGCAGAATAACTAAGCCTATGTGTCACGACTACTGAGCCCACATGTCTAAAGCCTCTGTCCTAGAACAAGAGAAACCACTGCAATGAGAAGCCTGTGCACCACAACGAAGAGCAGCCCTCGCACATGGCAACCAGAGGAAGTCTGCGCAGCAACGAAGACCCAGTGCAGCCAAAAATCAATCAATAAATACATACATTATTAAAAAAATTTCAAGGATCTGATTAAATTTCCCTATTGTATGTAGATCCCAGACAATCAACCCCTAGCTATAACTATTTATTCTTCTCCAGAATTATTGTTTATAATACTCATACAACTCTTCATTTATGAATGCACTGATTTTATTGTTTGATTATTACACAACTAAAATATTAGTCATAGTAAGTAATTTTAAAAATTCATTCATTCATCTCCCCTTGTCAATTAGTCTATAAACTGAAGCGCAGTTGAGTAGAGGCCCAAATGACTGCAGAATTCAATTATATTTCTTTATATAGAGCCTCACATTAGAGGGCCTCCTTTATGCACTTATATGTAAAACAAAATCAATAGCAAATCAGTTGATTGCCTCATCAACTGGCTAAAGTTTGTAACAAGACCTGCATGAACAATATATTGTAGGAAAAAGTGTGAAATATGTTTCACTAACTTGAAAAAAAGGCAACTGAAAGTCCTGCAGTTCCCTAGTTTATACTCTCATCAAGTCAAAGCCTATATAGACTCTTAGCTTCATACCAGGTATCGCTCTTTGACACAAGGGTAGAGCATCTCTAAGCCTGACTGGCTGCATTGCCACACAAACAGTAGTCACAAGAGAGGTAGACATCTCAGTACCATTCAACATCATTCATTAAAAAGCAAGTTGTGTCCCACTGAGTGCAGAATCCTCCTGGTTTACTGTTAAACAAGAGGCCCGCTTCTTTTATTCTCAGTTAAATGGCTCTATAGTAAGACAATAGGAGCTTCCCTGGCAACTCAGTGTTAAAGAGAACCCGCCTGCCAATGCTGAGACCGGGTTTGGCCCCTGGGTCAGGAAGATCCCCTGTAGAAGGAAGTGGCAACCTACTCCAGTATTCTTGCCTGGGAAATTCCATGAACAGAGATGCCTGATAGGCTTACAGTCTATGGGATTGCAGAGTGAGACATGAATTAGTCACTAAACAACAAAATAGTAAGAAGATAGTGCAGAATTTTACCTAATGCCAGTAGCACCCCACTTTCCTTTACAATTAGACACTGGCCTTAGATTTGTTTTTTGTTTTTTTTAAGTCCTTCATACTTTGTTGCTAAACAAGCACATAAAAGGAAAAAAAAATCCTAACATTTATTTTATAAACTTAATTCTCAAAGGAGAGATAGCCAAATACCTGACTTTTGCTAGCTTTCTTTCAGATACATTTCTTTTATAAACACTGAGAACTAGTCAACTTGAGTAGTAAAAACGTTATTTGGCTGCTTTCTCAATCTTAGAGGGAGTATTTCATTTGGAATTTGTCATTAAAAAATAATGATGTGGAAGGTATCACTTTTACAGTTTTCTTTAAATATGGTGAAATTATTTAAGTAATGTGATAATGAGTACGATCTAGAAAAAAAAGTCTTTAAATTTGAGACTGCTGCTGCTGCTGCTAAGTCGCTTCAGTCGTGTCTGACTCTGTGTGACCCCATAGACGGCAGCCCACCAGGCTCCCCTGTCCCTGGGATCCTCCAGGCAAGAACACTGGAGTGGGTTGCCATTTCCTTCTCCACTAGAAGGTTAATAATCATAATAGCAAAGAACATCTCCAAGGTGAATGACCTATGTGCTGAACTTGTTTTAATTTTTAAAAGCCACTACCAATCGAAAATATCCTGCTTTAGTTGAATCTGTTTTAGCTGAACCAACAGAAGCCTTTTAAAAACATTTCTTTAAACTTTTAGAACAGTACCCTTGCTGCTGGCCTCTCCAGAACAACAGCAGGATTCTGTGTGTCTAGTCCTTTGTGAATACAAGGTGCATGCATATGGACTTGGTGGTCTCTGCATGTTAGGAAGACATGTTCTATCATACTAACATCTTAAGTACAAAGCTTTCTAGAATTATTTCATTTCTTAGAACTCCAAGCCTAATTCCAATCACCCTTGGACGAATTGGTCTCTCCAGCAATGGTTAAATTATTATTTATCTGCTAACCAAAGGCCACATTAAGGTGCATTCATATGATATTGGAAGACTCAGGTAAAACAAAAAGTTAAGCTTATTCCAGTTGTCAACAGAACGGTAAGAAAGATTTTCAAGAATAAGAATGGTAGTTCCAGGTTTCAGTTATTTGATATATTTCACGAGGGAACAGAAAAGAAAAAAAGACTGTATTTACAATGTAATTTAAAGGTCTATTCTCCTACTTATATATATATATATATATTTTACATGATGCCTTGAGAAAATAAATACACATTTCCTCCTAATCTTTATGTACATACTTTTGGTGTATCAAACACTTTTACTTGAGATACACAATCTCATATCATTACCTGCAACTATTGTTCTTAGCATCAAGTAAATGGGCCACTGGCAATCGAACCAAAAAAATCTGTTTCATATCCAATTTTAGGATCTATAAGTATGGCTTCTGAATGGAATAAAAGATATCTTCTTGAGTTTACATTTAAGCATAGTTAAGGTTACATTATGAGAAAAGCTTTATCATTTTTCATACACATATGGTACAAAAATAAGATTTAAACATTTTGTTATCTCTAGATTTAATATCTGCCTTTATAAAAATTTTAAAATATTTCTTTTGAAGAAGAATTACATACTTGCATTTGAACTTAAAAGTCTAACATGCAAATGGAAGTTTAGGAAACATACTTTTAACTGTGGGTTTATAAACTATATGAAGAGACCTTTATTTATAATGATAGGCTTTTTCCCAGGATAAATGTCTTAACATAGCTTTCTTTCCCCCTTTTTTTTAATGTTGACTTTTAGTATGGGGTTGGGATAATAAAAACTAATCTATATTATGTTTGTATTTTTCAATGTCTGTGTTTGAAACACTTTGTAAATTTGACATAGACAGTACTATAGTTTATGGTCTATGATTTATCATAATCTTTCAGGTCAGAGTTACTTTCATAAGTGAAGCAAAATTCCCAAGCGAATAATCTGTGGTACGGAAATAACTTTAAACAATAAGAAACTTGAAGTACAAGAAAGTGACCAGGGTCGGGGCTAGATAAGATAGAAGGAAATATGCTGAAAAAGGAAGAAAAAGAAAAGAATATGCTATGGCTTAACCCCAAATTCCTCCATAACTCAATGATAAAACTAAATCTAAGGGCAACTTAATAGTAGTCAGTAATTATAAGCTGAAATAACAAATAGACAGGTGAGAGATGGATGGATGTCTGCTGATCCTTGGCCATCGAGTAATCCAAACCTCTTAGACAAATTCCATGTGATATGCTTCTTCCACCTGTGAATAAATGGACTCAATCACAGGCATTAGGAGAACACCGGATGGAACACATAGATTGCCATAATAATGGGAGGGGAAAAGCTTGAAACTTCTTTTTGATGAAAAATTTTGTACACTTGATAATGTGTAATATTTCTAACAATCAACATAGAAGTCCTGCCTTGGAGAGAAACATTTACATTGGATGTTGTCACTATCAATCATCTTTCAATAAAAGGAGAGAAAAAGTGAAAGTGAAGTTGCTCAGTCATGTCCGATTCTTTGCAAACCCATGGTAGCCCGCCGGACTCCTCTGTCCACGGAATTCTCCAGGCAAGAATACTGGAATGGGTAGCCATTCCCTTCTCCAGGGGATCTTTCCAACCCAGGGATCAAACTCAGGGATCAAACCCAGGTCTCCTGCACTGCAGGCAGATTCTTTACTGTCTGAGCCACCAAGGAAGCCCATAAAAGGAGAGAGGATGATGATAATTTTTTTAAGTTCTTTCTAAGATGTGTTGGAAATGGAGGACAGAGGAATTGTATCTCCACTGCTCAAACCCAGGTATCCTGCACTGCAGGCAGATACTTTACTGTCTGAGCCACCAAGGAAGCCCATAAAAGGAGAGAGGATGATGATAGTTTTTTTAAGTTCTTTGTAAGATGTGTTGGAAATGGAGGACAGAGGGGATGTATCTCCACTGCTTGAAAACATGAAACATCAAGGAAAGAACATCAACAGCAAGAAGGGTCTTCACAACTTTCAAAACAAAGAAGCCTTAGTAATAAAACTATAGCACTAGGGAAAGCAACAGTAATTTAGTGCCCAGTCTACTACCTTCCAGTTTTATGACCTTGGCCAAGTCACTTGATTAGTCTGGGTCTAAAAATGAATCTGAAGATAAGGGCCTATGTGGTTCATTCCAATGCTAAATCTGGTGATCCTGAGTCCACAGTTATATCTCAAAATTTCCCTGGCATTTCAGAAGCTTCCCAAGGCCATCAAAGTTAGTATATGTTTATAAATATTCATAGCTGTAGTTTTTAAACATAACAGTACTATGTGTGTGAAGAGATGTCTTCATTAAAATTTCTCTTAAGTGGTTCCTTCCCAAGGTAGTGGGCTGCCCAGGTGGCTCAGTAATAAAGAATTCACCTGCCCACAAAGGAGACACAGTTTGATCCCTGGGTCAGGAAGATCCCCTGGAGAAGGGAATGCAACCCACTCCAGTATTCTTGCCTGGAGAATCCCATGGACAGAGGAGCTTGGCAAGCTACAGTCTTCAGGGTCACAAAGAGTCAGACACAACTACACAACCAACTGCTCTCAAGGTAGTGGAAGCTGAAAAAACCTTAGTAACTCATTTAGAATTGGTGATCATTCTACCTGACTACTAAACTTCAGAATCCAACAATTTTCCTTTTAAAATAACAAAATATTTTACTTTAAATATCTGAAGTATTATTTAATAATTTTCATCTATATGCACAAATTCACCTTAAAGTAACTCTTTTTTTTAGAAATATGGAATGAGACTATTAACCAATATTTATCAAGCAATGTTTACTCTTTTAAGAGTATGGGAAGAGAATGTGAAGGTCTAGCAACATAAAAGAGACTGATTGCACATATTATGTAATACAGATTTGGAACACAGGATGGCAAATTTTTATTATTACAGAAACAAGCTGTTCTTTAGGAGAAGGAACATTGAATTTTCTGGCTTTCTCCTTCCAGTCCCACTGTGCCTCTGGCATCACATAACTGCTGCCAATCAATTTCATCCAGAAGGTGGTATAAAATGCCAAAGTATATTTTTGGTAATATTTCAGGGATTCTGATTTTTTTTTCTTTTCCCTCTTTAAAACTGTATCACATGAGCTAGGTTTATTTTGAAATCTCTATGAAAAATAAGTCAGATTTCATGAAATTGGCCCCTCTTAGAGTTAAATGTTTTTGAAGCTGCTTCATATAATTCCATTTGTTCATTTTATTATTTTTAATCTTGTGTATAAATCTGTTCTCTAAAAAGAGCTTCAAAATTTCACCATGCTCTAACATTACTATTGAAATATTTTATTTATTGAAAGACAGAGGTTAATACATTAAATAAATGTCTTGTTAATCATAAGGAATGTTAGAGAAAAAAAAATAACCTAAAATTGATATTAAAGATCACTCAGTGAAGTTAACCATTTATCAAAAATGAATGATAGTAAAAATATATAGCATTTTACCACTTGTAAAATACATAAGCATAAAAATATGTTTTCATTGATTCTCACAACTACTGCTCTAGACAAGTAATATTATCCTCCTACAACACATAAAATTTAGGGATGATAAATGACACAAATTAAGTCAGAGAGCTCTCAAACTATGCAATGATTATCATTCCTAAATTATTTCTAGAGGATCAGCTACTTAAACTGATATCGAAAGATATATTCAGTTATATAACTATGTAAAGTTCTACTAATTTTTTAGTGATCTCATATGTGTTTGTTCAGGAAATTGCTGCAAAAGCAAGGTGAATACATTAAAAATGAAAAGTATTTGTTAAATATAATACAATTATTGTACATCAGAAATTTTCAATATTTTTAGCAGCACATGTGCATCTTCAACATTTACTTCTCCAATCCTTCCTAAAGAATTGGTGACAATATAAACAAAAGTTTAAACTTAGGGATATTCATCATAACATTATTTATAATACATAAAATTAAACTAAATTGTGTTATTTTATTCACAAGTAAGTTGAGACACGTGATTTGATCACAGACACAGAAGTAGTTAGGGACCGATCTGGGACTCGGCTGCATTTTAACTATCTCTTGATATAAAACTCTAACAGGACATTATACTGCAGAATCTATGGTTTTCCCAGTTGTTTGTTGGATATGGGTACGGATTTACGTATAATTGTGATTAAAATTTTTAGTCTTTTAAAAGAAACGGGAGGAAAATAGATTATAGCTAGTAAGATATGCTGCCGCATGTATCAAATGCTAGATAATACACTTCATATTAAATATATTGCCAAGGTAGAAAAGAAACATACTGTAACACAATAAAGTTTATATATGACAAGCCTACAGCTAACATCATACTCAGTGGTGAAAAGCTGAGGATTTTCCACTAAGGTCGGGAAAAAGACATGTATGCTCACTCTCATCACTTCTACTCAACACAGTATAGAAATCCTAGCCAGAGTGAGAATAGCATATATATTTGTTATAAAAGGTGATGACCTAGCTGAAAGGGTGTCTGACCTCCAAAATACATCCAGTAATAAAAATATAAGGAGCATTATAATAAGAGTGTATAAGGCTATCTAAGAGCGAAAAAGGACCGACTCATTGGAAAAGATCCTGAAGCTGGCAAAGATTGAAGGCAGGAGGAGAAGGGGACAAAAGAGGATAAGATGGTTGGATAGCATCACCAACTAGATGGACATGAGTTTGAGCAAGCTCTGGGAGTTCAGGAGGGACAGGGAAGCCTGGTGTGCTGCAGTCCGTGGGGTTGCAAAGAGTTGGACACAACACAGAGACTGGACTGAGCTGAACTGAAGCGTATCTACAACACAGATGGGTTCATGGCATTTTGCCCATGTCTGCACTCTTAGACAGAGAAAGCAATGGCAACCCACTCCAGTACTTTTGCCTGGAGAATCCCATGGACAGAGGAGCCTGGTGGGCTGCCGTCTATGGGGTCGCGCAGAGTTGGACACAACTGACGTGATGCAGCAGCAGCAGAAGCAGCAGCAGCACTCTTAGATGAATCAATCTTAATGGTTGATTCAGTTCAAAATGGTCAACATGATTAGTTGATTGCATAAAATGTAGAACTGGAGTTACTAACATGTTCTATTCTGGTCATGGCTATAAAAAACAGTCTCTACTCCCTGAATGTTAGCATGTATAAACATGTTTAAATATAGAATTTTGAGACTAAAAAAATTAAGAACTGATATTTACTATAATTATTAACTCCCAAATCCAAAACATCATCTGCCTCTTCTTGACATAATATTCAGGATGACTTTTAACCATCCAACAGAAATTAATTACTAAAATGGTACTCATGAATATTAATTTTTCTTAAGTGACACAAGCCCTATGTATGATATTACACATATTCATCCTTTGTGAGCTCATTGACAGAAATGATTATGTCCCTTCACAAAATTGCTAAAACTTCATTACTTAGATCAGTTTCAACCCAAGAGAAGGTGTACCATATATGTTTGTTGAAGTGAAAAGAAATCTCCTTCTAGTTAGCATGTATCTACAAACAATGCTTAGAAATAGGTTATATCAGAGTTTTCTAGCTATCCACCAAAACCTGTTTTCTCTCGTTGTCAGCACAGGTGGACTATATTCTATTGATACATTTTCCAGTCTACCTTGAATTAGTAGTGGTCAGCATCCAATTAAGGGAGAGGGGAAATAATGCTTGCTAATTCAAACTGGGAATGGATATGTCCCTTAGACAATGGTGAGGCTGCAAAATGGGTGGAGTCTGAATCCCTTAATCACTCTTTGGAGGAAATTCATTTAGCAGCCCAAAATATCCATGTGAATGACAAATAGGCATTTATTATCTTTGAGTAATTTTACAGAAATGCAGTCTGTGGTATTTAATACATATGTTGAGTATATGAATAAATTAATAAATAAATTTACTGAATAAATTAATTCATTTTTGTGGCTTTATTTTTTATAACAACTCAAAATACACTCAAACAAATCAATCCAAGTCTGTGTCCCAACCACTAATGCCAAAGAAGCTGAAGTTGAACCATTCTATGGAGACCTACAAGACCTTCAACAGTATGTGAGCCCAGAACTTTCAGGTGGACAAGGTGGATTCAGAAAAGGCAGAGGAACCAGAGATCAAATTGTCAACAACTATTGGATCATAGAAAAAAGAGAGAATTCCAGAAAAACATCTACCTCTGCTTCACTGAGTATGATAAAGCCTTTGACTGTGTAGATCACAGTTAAAGAGATGTGAAACGAATTGCCAGTCCAGGTTCAATGCATGATACAGGGTGCTTGGGGCTGGTGCACCGGGATGACCGGAGGGATGGGATGGGGAGGGAGGAGGGAGGGGGGTTCTGGAAGGGGAAAACATGGTACACCCATGGTGGATTCATGTCAATGTATGGCAAAACAAATACAATACTGTAAAGTTAAAAAACAGATAAATAAACTAATTTAAAATTTAAAAAAAAAGAAATGAGAATATCAGACCACATTACTTGCCTCCTGTGAAATATGTATACAGGTCAAGAAGCAACAGGTAGAACTGGTCATGGAACAACAGACTGGTTCTAAACCGGGAAAGGAATATGTCAGGCTGTATATTGTCACCCTGCTTATTTATCTTCTATGCAGAGTACATCATGCGGAATGCCAGGCTGGATGAAGCACAAGCTGGAATCAAGATTTCTGGGAGAAATATCAATAACCTCATATATGCAGATACCACCACCCTTATGGCAGAAAACAAAGAGAACTAACAATTCTCTTGATGAAGGTTCACCTTCATTAGAGGAGAGTGAAAGAGTTCACTTAAAACTCAACATTCAAAAAACAAAGATCATGGCATCTGGTTCTATCACTTCATGGCGTCCAGTTCCATCACTTCATGACATATAGATGGGAAACAATGGAAACGGTGACAGACTTTATTTTCTGGTGGACGGTGCCCAAAATCAGTGGATGGTGACTGCAGCCATGAAATTAAAACATGCCTGCTCCTTGGAAGAAAAGCAATAACAAACCTAGATAGCATATTAAAAATGCAGAGACATTACTTTGCTGACAAAGGTCCATATTGTCAACGCTATGGTTTTTCCAGTAGTCCTGTACGGATGTGTTAGCTGGACAATAAAAAAGGCTTATCTCCAAAGAATAGATGCCTTCAAACTGTGGTGCTGGAGAAGACTCTTGAGAGTCCCTTGGACAGCAAGATCAAATTTGTCAATTCTAAAGGAAATCAATCCTGAATATTCATTGGAGGACTGATGCTGAAGCTCCAATATGTTGGCCACCTGATGCAAAGAGCTGACTCATTAGAAAAGACCCTGACGCTGGCAAAGATTGAGGGCAGGAGGAGAAGGGGACGATACAAGATGAGATGGTTTGATGTCCTCAATGATTCAATGGAGATGAGTTTGAGCAAGCTCCAGGAGATGGTGAAGGACTTGGAAGCCTGGCGTGCTGCAGTCCATGGGGTTGCAAAGAGTTGTACAGAACTGAGTGACTAAATTGACTGAAACCTACAGAAAAGTGTTAATAACTGTACTAGAAATCCCAATTCTCCTATTATCCAGAACCCCTAATTACTAGCTTTTTGCCCTCAGTTGCTCTCTCTGCCCTCATGTTTGAGTGTGTGTAGTTTTTTCCCTGGTATAGTAGTATATTAACCTTAACAATACTCCAATGTGTACCTCCCCAAAACAGAAGTATTCTCCTACATTGACACAATACAATTCAGTATCAGGAAGTTAACTGTGATATGACACAAACAACCAAAGCAAAATACATGAATGTATTATATATTTATTGTTCATTCAATCATTTGTTCAGTATAAGAAATATAATCATTCTGGCTACATGTTTCAACCACCATCTCAGGACCCGTCCATTCCTCTCCCACTTTCTTTGTGGGCACATTGCATTTAACCTCTGTTGGGCAACCCCTTCCCGCAGCCTTGCTCAGACATCTGGCACCCAAGTTAGCACGTCTCCATGCCAAAAGGGAAGGGAATTGAGGAAAGAAAAGAAAAAGGAGAAGAGCAAGAAAATAATTTCTAATTAAAGCTACCTGTAAGGAAATGTTAGCAAATGACATTTTTGAAAGTCAGTAGCAAAAATTTCCAGGGACTGCCTAATGTGGACATTTATATTTCTCTCAAAACTCTATCTTCATTGAAAGGAAGAGCTTAAAGGGCTGAGAAATCAGAGTTGGCTGCCTGGACTTATAATTCTCTTTAATGACCAGCATCTTTTTGCTGCCTTTCTAAATAACAGGGTTTGGCACAAAAAGATGAACGCTTCACTCAGCTTGAAATCTCAATCTTTCTTCTCTTGTTTCCTTAATTGTTAAATATCTTTCTGGGCATGAGACAGTTTAAAAGCAGCATGAGAACACTGAACATTCTTTTCAATGGTCCAGTAGCATAACTCGGATGATCAACGAGACCCTAGCTACATGGGCCCATTTTTTTTTTACCTTTTCATTATCTTTATTACAAATCAGATTGCTGTTTACCTTTAAAATCTATGTGTAAGCCAGCATGATTTTTTTTGTCAAACAAAGCTCTTCTCTGAAATCTAGCTACAGAACAAAAGAGGTTTATAGGAGGTATATAGTTCAAATTCAGAGACATTTTGCCTCATAGATGTTTTAGTAAATGCTTCATTTCTGTGTAGGATGTATAAGATTCATGCTAAAAATACACTCCCTTCCTCTATTATTCACAATAGATGCAAAAAAATTCTCACAAATGAAAAAAGACAGAGCTGACAGGGCAGTATCTTATTCAAGATGCAACAATAATTTCGATTTTATATAATAATTTCACATGTTTCATTATATTGAATAATCCTGTAAAAATCTAATATACTACACATTTAGAATTTTATCAAGTACTTTGATACAGTAACAAAAAATTAAAAGTTGTCTTCAGTATCTGTAATATTATTACCAAACTGGGCTTAAAAGAACCAATGCATGTAAGGATAAATAAGAAAACAAATTATGACTTAACGATTTCAACAGGAAGAGAACATTGTTACCCAGGGCACTGTCTCCTCAATTATGAACGTGTTTCTTCCAAAAATGTGTTTACAAATTATTTTCTGGAACAAAGACCTTATTTCCAACACAGGAATCACATGAAGGGTGTTTTTTGGTTCCCAAGGCAAATCCAAAACAGTGTTTCTTATTCATGATGCCATGAGACATTGCATTTGCAAATTATTTTCTGGAACAAAGACCTTATTTCCAACACAGGAATCACATGAAGGGTGTTTTTTAGTTCCCAAGGCAAATCCAAAACAGTGTTTCTTATTCATGATGTCATGAGACTATAATACAGTATTATTGGTACTACTATGTAAGCAAGAAAACCAAAAGTTGATTCTCAAGACCCACGTTTCTCTGTTAGCTCTACTTGTTCTAGTTCTCAGGAGTAAAGTTTTTCTAGTTTTCAAAAGTAAGAGAAAACCCAATGTTCTAGGCAGTAGGGGGCGTCTAGGCAGTAGAGGGTAAAAGAAGAGATGCTGCAGACAGGGACTGAGTCTGCATGAGCAACCATGATCAGTACCTGGGATCTGGTTCTTTGGTAGATAGTGAATGCTGCCTAAACATCTGTGCCCTAGGTCTTCAGCAGCAACTAGCAGAGAGGCAGGCCCACATCTTTGGTAACAAGTGATGGTCAAAGAAAAGTGAGAAGAAGCACAGGCAATGAATAAGGTCACTGAAAAGGTGGAAGGATAATTCCAGCAGTAGCCTCTGTGGGTAACTGAATCCCCACCTCAGGAAAATCACCCCATTCATGAATATATGAACACAAACACACACACACACACTCACACACACAAATACACAATCAGCAGATATCAATTTAATATCCTAAATGGAACTCTGCAAGCTAGTTCAAAATACTAGTTACTATTCAATATTTTTAGCTGCCCTAATTCAGCATTTTCTGCCATGCTCTCTGCTATTAGTGAGAATGACTTATATTCTACATATTTAAGTGATACGTTGGTATATAACCCCAATTATAGACTTGGTGCTAAGTAAAATTTGTGGTCTTGTCTCACCTTTCTCAGGGGACACACTGACATAACTGAGACAGCTCAGTAAGTCATATGGAAAAATCTCTTAGAAAATAAAGGTCAAAGATTAAGCAGGATAGTCATTGAATTAATCTGTCTGCCTAAGAGGAGTTACTCCACAGGTCAACACTAAAGTCATTGATAGACAGGTTCCTCATCCTGTTCTCCGTGTGTGAGAAGAACAAGTTGCTGATTTCCTCTGGTGGCCATTTTCTTGTCTCAGAAGAATATATTCATAAATTCTGCACAGCTGTGATTTAGTAGTGTGACAAAAATGAAGAATGTGTTTCCCTTTCCACAAAGAAACCAAACTACAAATCTTATCCCTTGATCACCCTCCCCCATCATCACCACTCAGCCTGGTGAAGGGTTTTTTTAACCCAACGATTTGCAAAAGTAATGATATACTGCTGCCTCAAAGTCATGCTGACTAAAATTTTCAAGCTTTGTGTAAATATACCTACTACTGAACTGCTGGCTTTTATGTTATATGGCAATGATTCCTACAGATAAAAGTGTCTAGCAAACAAGTAATTTTGACCTGCATGCTAAGTGGCTCTTCGATCGTAACCGACTCTTTGTAACCCTGCAGACTGTCATCTGCCAGGCTCCTCTGTCCATGGAATTCTCCAGGCAAGAATACCAGAGTGGGTTGCCATGCCCTCTTCCAGGGATCTTCCCGACCAACCCAGGGATCAAATCTGTGTCTCTTACATCTCCTGCATTGGCAGGTGGGTTCTTTAACACTAGCGCCACCTGGGAAGCCCGAATTTTGACCTATCCTCACATATAAATCGGAGAAGGCAATGGCACCCCACTCCAGTACTCCTGCCTGGAAAATCCCATGGATGGAGGAGCCTGGTAGGCTGCAGTCCATGGGATCGCTAAGAGTCGGACACGACTGAGCGACCTCACTTTCACTTTTCCCTTTCATGCATTGGAGAAGGAAATAGCAACCCACTCCAGTATTCTTGTCTGGAGAATCCCAGGGACGGCGGAGCCTGGTGGGCTACCGTCTATAGGGTCGCACAGAGTCGGACACGACTGAAGCGACTTAGCAGCACATATAAATACTGATCCCTCCAAACTGTTTTAGAGAATTAAAAAGAGCTCAAAATAGAAAAGGGCTTTCCAACTTAAGGAAATCAAATCTTTCAACTTGTACTAATAATATCACAAAAATTCTCATCTTTGAATGGTATATTGTTGACACATTTTGAAGAGAAATAAATAGAATCTAATCATTATGTTTACTTCTAGAATGCTCATTTTTTAATGTGTTTTAAGTGAGTGCTTCTGATCCCATCCATTTAGAGTATTTTAATATAACAGCAAACTTCCACTGTGGAGACAAGGAAGAGTTAAACAATTTTATAGCTAGAAAGAATCTTAGAGATCCTGCAAAGCACATCCTCACACTTACAAATGAAACAGGGTATGTGAGTCTGAGAGACCTGCCTAAGCCATAAGTTAGTGGTAGAACCGACTTATTAGGCCTATCTTGCTCAATTTCTCCCTAGTGAAACACAGCGATGCAGGTCATACCAAATTCCTTCACAACAGCCCAACATCTGGCCAGAGAATCATTCTGTGGACACCATTCAGTATTAACACCATCATTATTTATTTATTCCCATTGCTAATTTCCTGGTAATGATTGTCACCAGTACATAAAGTATGTCAACCTATTCTCTTGATATTCCATCATCTCTTTATTCTTAAACAGACAAATCAAGAGTCTAATCTCTCCTTTAGCTTGCATTTTTCCTCTTAAAAGCCTACCATGGAGCTTGCATTGCCTTGTAAATTAGACTTAACCCAATAAAACATACAGTTTTCCCTAATTTGATAGCTGTTATCTATCCTTATATCCTCTATTACAACCTCTACCTCAGCAAGGATATCTTTTTTATACCTCTTGATATATATGCCATTTGTCTTAGTGCCTAAATTTTGATAATGATGATAATACTAAAGCATCTATTACTTATGTCAGATACTGTTCTCAGTGCTTTCAATTCATTTACTTCTTTAGCATTTACAATAATTCCACTAGTATAATTTGTCACCTTCACATTTTATTGTTCCATGATATAAGTATTTTGATATAGTTTTATTCTACTGTGGCTGCAATGAATTATCATACATTCAGAGGCTTAAAACCACACACTTATTAGCTTAGCATCTTGTATAAGCCTGACAGGGGGTCTCACTGAGAAAATTTAAGTGTTGGTAGAGTTGTGTTGATTTCTGGGGGTCTTAGGGAGAATCTTCTTCTTTGTCTTTTCTACCTGCTTAATAAGCTCTTAATTCATTCTTAGCTCTTATCATGATCCAGTATCCTGTATATCATACTTGTGTGTGTGTGTGTGTGTGTTTGCCTAACCACTATGAACATGTAATTTCCCTGATGGCAAGACTTGTCATTTTTTATTTTTTGTAGTTATGTGCTAGTGTCTTAGAACAAAGCCTGATACCTAATGGACACTCAGTCCAGTTATGAATGAATGAGTCAAAATTTTGCTCTGCCACTTAATAACATGCTATCTGGGAAAGGATAGACTTTTAAAGCCTAATTTTC
The DNA here is from genome assembly GCA_024291935.2 of Okapia johnstoni. Classification (NCBI taxonomy): domain Eukaryota; kingdom Metazoa; phylum Chordata; class Mammalia; order Artiodactyla; family Giraffidae; genus Okapia; species Okapia johnstoni. The sequence continues at coordinate 31,913,829 of CM044308.1, read as the reverse complement.
TCATATGTAAACTGGTGGTATTAATACCAACAGACTGTTTTTCAGGAGACATTGAGGTTATATCTGTGAACACCTGGAGCACAGGACCTGGCATGTAGTATGAACAAATAGTATTATTATTAATTAAAATAGAACTCTATTCTATTTTCTTCACAGAACTTATCCAAATTACCCTATTTCTTTACTTATATATTAATTGCCCTATGAAATTAGAATCTTATATACTTTGCCTCTGTATCTCTAGTACCCAGCCTAGGAAGTGGTACAAAGTAGGAGCTGAAGAATTTTTGCTGAATTAATGCTACTTGTACAGGTAAGAACTTTAGGGGCCTTTTATTCTACCACATGGAACAACAGACTAGTTCCAAATAGGAAAAGGAGTACATCAAGGCTGTATATTGTCACCTTGCTTATTTAACTTATATTCATAGTACATCATGAGAAACGCTAGGTTGGATGAAGCCCAAGCTGGAATCAAGATTGCTGGGAGAAATATCAATAACCTCAGATATGCAGATGACACCACCCTTATGGCTGAAAGTGAAGAAGAACTAAAGAGCCTCTTGATGAAAGTGAAAGAGGAGAGTGAAAAAATTGTCTTAAAGCTCAACATTCAGAACATGAAGATCATGGCATCCGGTCCCATCATTTCATGGCAAATAGATGGAGAAACAGTGGAAACAGTGGCTGGCTTTATTTTGGCGGGCTCCAAAATCATTGCAGATGGTGACTGTAGCCATGAAATTAAAAGACACTTACTCCTTGGAAGGAAAGTTATGATCAACTTAGACAGCATATTAAAAAGCAGAGACATTACTCTGCCAACAAAACTCCGTCTAGTCAAGGTTGTAGTTTTTCCAGTAGTCATGTGTGGATGTGAGAGTTGCACTATAAAGTGATTAGCCTCCAATTAAAATAAATAAATTAATTAAAAAAATAAAGAAAGCTGAGCATTGAAGAATTGATGCTCTTGAACTATGGTGTTGGAGAAGACTCTTGGGAGTTCCTTGGACTGCAAGGAGATCCAATCAGTCCATCCTAAAGGAGATCAGTCCTGAGTGTTCACTGGAAGGACTGATGTTGAAGCTGAAACTTTGGCCACCTCCGACTCACTTGAAAAGACCCTGATGCTGGGAAAGATTGAAGGTGTGAGGAGAAGGGGACAGCTGAGGATGAGATGGCTGGATGGCATCACCGCCTCAATGGACATGAGTTTGGGTAAACTCCAGGAGATGGTGATGGACAGGGGGCCTGGCATGCTGCAGTCCATGGGGTCGCAAAGAGTCAGACACGACTGAGCAACTGAACCGAACTGAACTGAATCTATCACTTAAAGCTGTGCCCACTATTATGATAACTTTGCTGTGTGTCCTTATGGATTCAGTTTCAAAACTCAAAATGGGATGCAGAGTAGTGACTGAATAGTGAGGAGGGGAGAAGCTTTGAATTCTCTTTATTTTAAAAGTTCTTAACATTTTATGTGTTAACTCTATTAGAACCTGATGAAAGCCAAGAACACTTCCCTCAAATTTCACATACCACCCACAGCACAGTATTTTAGGTCCTAAAGACCATCTGATCAAACATGTTCACAAGCCTCATATAAAGAACCTTAAAATCTACCTAGAGGTTATGGTATATGATTATTACAATACAGTATGTTAATGTAGCAGGAATAGGCTATGGTGACAGAAAGCAGGCACCAAGTTATTATTACAGGCCAGGTGAGGTACTATTTTGAAGATCTGAATTAACACTGTTGTGGTGGAGCTGGAGAAAACGCTTAAGCGAAGCTAAGTCCACTGTCTAAGTGTTTTGGAGAGTGACAGAGAAGTCATCACTGACTCTAACACTGCTATCCTCGGAGACCTGTACTTTGTATGTGTTTTACTTAAAATGAAAATAGCTATATTGGCTACGTGAAGAACTTGTGAAGAAAGAAATAAAAGTTCAGAAGCACTTTAATGAACTTTTCCTCTATTTACTTCCCACATAATAAACTTAAAGTTGTTTTAGTTCTCATCACATTACAATCCAGACCTCATCCACCACATGATTATTCTTCGGGGATTCTTTGGCCTATAAAGAGAGGACTTCACAACAATTAACAAGTCCCTAATACACGCTCCCGCGGAACTGCTTCAATTGTCACCACAATACAGTGTTATAACTAGAAATAGCACCACGTCGTGCAATGAACATAATATTCCTACTTCTACTGTCAGGGTGTCAGGAAGGACCCTGAGCTACTTGATCTTCAGATATAAAAAGCAGCTGTTTCATGTCACATGAAGTGACCACTACTGCTTACAAGTGAGGATAAGTAAATCTTACTCAATCTTGATGGTGGATTGACACTTAAAATTGGCTCTAATATATACTGGCCAGAATAGACTGTAAAAAAATTTTTTTAAATTTCTCTTCTTTAATATTCCAAGAGGAAATAACTCCCCGCCACAGACAAAAAAAGTCCAATTTGGAAGACTTCAATGAAACTAATTTACACTACAACAGAAAAATCTAGCTTGATATCTGCCTCTATTAAAGGTGGTGAATTCAAAACTCCTGAGTCTTATTTGTCAAAATATCACTCACAAAGATACTGAAACTCTTATTTTTTTTCTCTTCTGGAAAACTATTAGGATGATTAGAGAAAGAAGCTGAAGAAGGAAATGGCAACCTACTCCAGTATTCTTGTCTGGAAAATCCTATGGACAGAGGAGCCTGGAAGGTTCCATGGGTCGCAGAGTTGGACACAACTTAGCGACTAAGCAAACAAAAACAATACAGAAAGAAAACTTTTAGAAAATAGTATGTCCAGGTTCACTAAAATTTATGTCAAACTCAGTATTATTTACTTTACAAAATAAAAAGACCATGACAATTTTTATTAAAAAATACACAAAGCAAAAGAGAAATAACTCACTAAATAACAATTGATTTGTTTCATTTGGGCACCTCTCTGTTAAAGGACTTGATAGAAAGCTGTGAATTTTTTAAAAATGAGAAAGGTACAATTCTTGACCTCAGGAAGTTCCTTGCAAATATTGGAAATAAATTATTTAACAAAGTCACTATTCATCAAAAGCCATAATATTTATGAAAAGATATGCAGATCACACCCAGAGAGCACCAAGCAACCAGAAGTTGAAAATGTGGGGCAACAGAAGCAATGTGGAAAGAAAGCCTGAACTGGAAGCAGAGGGGCTTGCAGAGGCAGGTCTATGCCCGGGAGCGTGTACTGAATGTGAAGGGGAGCCGCCAATGGGAGGTAACATTGGCAGGTGACAACTTTGACAATTGTGAGGCATAGATTTGGTGGCAGGAAAAGAAAAAAAGAGATAATTTGGAGATACTGCAATTGCCTGCCTAAGAGATTTTGAAGTTTTGAGGTGAATTCTGGAATATGGTATCTAGAAAGTAAAATCACAGAACTCTATGACTGACTACAATGAGGCGAGTGGGTGAGGGGGAGGAAGAGCGGAGGATGACTGAAACAACTGACTCTGTCTGGGAGGAGGAGAGGGGACAGCTGGGGGAGGAAGGTCAGGTCCTCATAGGGCCAGTGACAGAAAATGACCCCTGCATCACCAACACAACTCCATTCCATGTGTTCTGAAAGTTCAATACCTCATCCAGCAAAGAGACCTGTTCTATTTTACCTCTTCAGACTCCCTCAATAGAGCTTTAAGGATTTATTTCCCTGAACAAATCATCTAACCCCTTCATAGATCCAATATTTTATACTGGGAAAATACTGTAACTCTTTCAAATGTATGTTATTAGTAGAACATTTCTAAGTTTGTTAATTTAGAACAAGGTACATCTTCCCCTCCCTTGCTAAATGTCTCATGTTTCAATCATCTTCAAGTTAACTACTGCTATGCTGATCACAAGGCACCTAATTTGGGGGGAGGATGGCGGTCTCAAATTGTTCTTATTATAAACCAGAGTCTGTAACTTTAGAATTCAACTATATTGAGGTATAATTTGGAGATCAAACCAGTCAATCCTAAAGGAAATCAACCTTGAATATTCCTTGGAAGGACTGATGCTGAAGCTAAAGCACTAATATTTTGGTCACCTGATGTGAAGAGCTGACTCACTGGAAAAGACCCTGATGCTGTGAAAGACTGAAGGCAGGAGGAGAAGGGGATGACAGAGGATGAGATGGTGGGATGGTGTAATAGACTCAATGGACATGGGTTTGAGCAAACTCTGGGAGATGGTGAAGGACAGGGAAGCCTGGCATGCTGCAGTCCATGGGGTTGCAAGGAGTCGGACATGACTGAACAACATAATTTGCCTAAAATAATATACACATATTTAAATGTACATTTCTAGATTTTCAATGTATTAATGATCCCATATAACAACCATCACAATCAAGAAATCCTATTTCTATTACCTCCCCAAATTTTATGTCTTTTTCTAGCTAATTCCCTCTCCCAAATGGTCCAGTGTGGTAGTCATGAAGGTCAGTCTCTATTCAATTTATTCAGGGAAAGATTGTTATCAGTCTCCCACTGCAGCAGCCACGAGATCTACTGCAGTGTAAGAACTAAGGTCAGGCTCCAGCCAATGACTAAGAACAGCAATGAAACTAGGCCCTGGATATTTCTGCCCAGTATATGACTCCTCAACCAGCAATCTTTGAACCAGAGCTCTCTGTTGGAAGCTCAGACATCCCGAGCTGTACTGCAGCCTGAGGCTCTTCCTGTCCAATTCTCCCTTCAACCTCTTCTAAAATGGATCACAAACTTGCACGGTGGTCTCAAAGCTTTCTGAGCCTCCTTTTGCTCCCATTCTCCCTTCACAGGTACTGCCCTCAATAAATTTCTTGTAATTCTTACTCCATCTTGGTATTTGCTTCCTGGATGACTTTCTGATGCTTCCTGAATTGATACTCTGCTTCCAACAACAGCTGATCTACTTTTTGTCAGTGGAGATAAGATTTGTGTTTTCTATGATTATAGTTTGTATTCATTTGTGCATGGCTTCTTTCACTCAGCATGACAATTTTGGAACTTATCGATTTTGCTGAAGTTGTCAGGAGTTAATTGAATTTTTATTGCTAAGTAGTATTCTATCAAAACTGTTACTGGCAGTTGAGTTGTTACCAGTTGGAGCTAGTAATAGTGAAGCTGCCATGAATGGTTCTGTGTAATTCTCTGAAAGGACATATCTTTTCATTGATCTTAGTTAAATATGTAGCAGTGAAACTACTGGTCATGAATTAAGTATGTTTTCAATTTTATAGGAAACTGCTTTTATAAAGTTACTATAGCATTTTACAATCTCATCAAAAGTATATAAAAATTCTAGTTGTTCCACATCTTATACCACTTTGCTATTAATAATAATTTTTTTTCATTCCAGGTATTACAATGGTTATGTATTGGTATCTCACTGTGGCTTTATCTTACATCTCCCTATTGACCAATGAAACCGAGTGTTATATATCTTATTTTGCCCATTAATTTTTTGTATTGAGTTGGAGAGTCATTTCAATATTCTGCATATAAGTATTTTACCATGACACACTTAGTAATTTTCTACTGTTTATCTGAAAGCTTTATCTGAAATATTAACTTTAGCTTTATTGATAGAAAAGTTGTTTAAGATTTTTAAAGGACCAAGATACCAAGAGCAGTACCTAACATGTTTTGATGTAATACCATAGCATTTTTACTGTGTACCATTTATATTCTACATGCTTAATCTCATTGAATCCTCATAGCAACACTCTGGAATTTATCATTATTATCACTTTTCAGATGACGAACCAGAAGTACAGCATGTATGTAACACTGCACCAGCAGGCGGCACGGGTTTTCTGGCTCTAGATCCAAGCTCTGCGCTGAATCACTCCTTATGGAAGGCAACCTATTTTTATTGAGCCATTTAGAGATTCCATAATGTTTCATGTTAACATTTAGGCTAAAAACAGTAAAAACTGGGACACAAACTCAAACGCCCCAGGGATTTGAACAATTAGAAGAATAATGAGCACTTGATATATGCAATCAAACTGTGAACCATGCAACATACAACCCAAAATGTTCCCAGAAATCTAGGTGCCATGAAAAGGTAATCACAGGAAACAAGGATACATTTGAATACTACATATTCATTTTAAGGAAAATTTTCACAAGACAGAAAATTTAAAGGAATATGAAGGTGGACAAAATGCTTGGAATTCTGTGAGTTAACAAATTTCTTGAGTTAAGTATTCAAGTAACTTGGGTCCTTCCCTGTAGCCTTACAAGTTAGTCTAAAGATGAAAACCTGTAATTAACCTGCACTTAAAACACCTACACATAAGGGAAAACTTTAAAAATAATGTAGCATCAAGCAATATTAATATTTTATCTAATCATATTGCTTGCACACACATTAAATACTCATTAATGAGTATGAGTACTGCCAAAACAAATTTTTGGCAGTACTGTCCAAAACAAAATTTTTTGTTGAGTCACATATGTAATTTAAAGTCTAATTGCCACATTAAAATCTAAAAGGAAACAAATGAATTTTATATTTTATTTAAGATATCATTCAAAATATTACAGCTTTAACATGTAATCTACATAAACACTCCTGAGAAATTTTATGGATTTTTTCCATACTAAGTTTTTGACATCAAGTGTGCATTTTACACTTGCATCTCAATTTAGGCTGGCTACATTTCAAGTGCTTAATAGCAGCATGAGTTTAGGGTCTACCATTATGGATGATGCAGGTGTAGAAACCAACCTGAAACATTTATTAAGTACCTATCATACATAAAAATTGTATTAACTACTAAGTAAACCAACAGGAAAAAAATCATAGTGCACCACTAAAGTAATTACAATGAATTTGTGAAAAAAAATTTTGTACTGAGAAGACAGTTGACAGCATGCAGCCATCTCTGAGAAGTTCAGCAGGTTTTGTAAGAGCAGGTTTGTACAGCAAGTTTTGTAAGAATTTATGGCAGGGATTTTTGAGATATTGGGCAAAAGTGTGTGTCTTAAGTATGTGAGCTTTAGGAAGAGGATTTAGGTATAAAATATACACACATACATAGAGGTAGAAAAAGCCTGATATATTTCAGTGACAATAGATGAGCCAGCGTTACAGACTTCATAAACTAGAAATTGAATTTGAAGGGTGTTCAAAGGTTAGCCAGGTCTTAAGCATATAAATAAGCAAAGGAAGAAAGATATAACATAGGAACAAAAAAATGTAAACACTAAAATAACGCTCTAATGACATAAACATTCTTTTCTAATAAATGAGGAGCCAGTTAAAGGTCTGAATGTTTGAATGGGATATGATGTGTTAAATGTATATATGGCAGCTAAAACTTTATTGGGAGGAAAAGGAAAGCCACAGGTTGATGAACTGAGAGCCTAGTGTGTTGATGAAGACCCAAGTTGATGAGAGTCTTATCCAAACCAAAATGGAAGTGATGGGAGAAATAATGGAAAAGATAAGGATCCTAGAATCATTTTATGACTAAATGTGGAAAGAATACACCAAAGGTTTACACTTGGATCAAAGGGGAAACACTGGTGTCAGTGGTGATAAATGAATGGAGGGATTCATTCCTTGTTTGTGGGAAAGACTAAGTGTAACTATAGACTTAATGAAATCAAAGTGACTGTGATATCTAACTAAATATTTGCAGTGGACAAAGACATATAAGAGTACTTCTTAGGAAAGAGATTCTGCTAGAAACATGCAAAGCAATAGTCATGGGACTATCTGACACTGCTGAGGGAAAAAGAACAAAAGTTAGGGAGACTAAATCAGAAATCTCTAAGGCAGATTAAAATAAAGGCCTACATTGTGAAAATGTGAGAAAGTTTTTGTAGAGAATGCTCTAGAGAATAAACTAAAGAAGAATAAAGGACTCAAATATCATCTAGGTAGAATAGGCCTGACTTACTGGTATGTGCAAACATACAGCTGCATAATGTCAAGTTTACTATCTTATGCGGCAATATTTCTGTGTACACGATAACCTTTAACAGCACACAAATGAGAGCAAGAGAGGACTGCCTGTGTAGCCACAAAATCCTCTTTCTACTATGTCCTTGTCCCTGGCTTTCATAACGTGACCGCATGCAATCTCAGTATTGTGTGTTCTCTTTATTAATAAATCCTTGTATAAATCTCACAAGGATTTCTCTAAAGACAAACATGGCCTGCCAAACCACACTTGAGGTTGAATTTTAATAAATTCCATAAAATATTACCAAACATATTTTTGAGACTTTTAAATTTTCACTGTTACTTCTTCCCATGCTTTCTATTTATACCGGTTTCTTTTGTGGATATACTGGTTTCTTCCTTTGACCTTTCAGAGACTCTCTCTACCCTTCTCTTCTTTTGTGATAATAATGCAATACATTATTATAACTAAAGTCCAGAGTTTACCTTAGGCTTTACTCTTTGTGTTGTACAGTTCTGTGAGTTCTAATGAATATATAATGCCACGTATCCATCACTCCAGTATCATTAAGAATAGTTCTACTGGTCTGAACAGCCTCTCTTCTCTATCTATTCACTCATCCCTCCGTCCTTACATCAACCTCTGAAAACCACCGATCTTTTTACTGTTTGCATAACTTTGTCTTTTCCAGGATGCCATATAGTTTGAACTATATAGGATGTAGGCTTTTCAGACTGGCCCATTTCACTCTGAAATATGCATTTAAGGATCTGCCATGTGTTTTGCAGCCTGGTAGCTCATTTCTTTTTCTCACCACATAATCTTTCATTGTCTGAATGTACCAGAGTTTATTTATCCACTTACCTGTTGAATGATGTTTTAGTTTTTCCCAAGTTTTGGCACTTATCTATAAAACTTCTAGAAACATCAATGTTGAGGACTCCCTGGAGAATATATTTTCAACTACACTGGGTAATTGTTGAGGATAAGATTGCTGGAACATATGAGAAGCATGTATTTTAAGTATGAAAGAAACAGCCAAACTGTCTTCCAAAGTGGCTGCATCACATTGGATTCACAACTGGTGGTTGGCACTGCTTCACATATTTGCCAGCATTAGGTGCTGTGGATGCTTTGGATTTCAGTCATTCTAATAGGTATGTAGTGGGCTTTACAGTTTGATAGCTGTTTTGTGTGTTTAAATGTCTAAGGCAAGATCAGAGGGCCAAAGGTGCAGCTTTTCTATTACTGTCGTTGTGATTCAGTCACTCAGTCATGTCTGACTCTGTGACCCCTTGGACTGCAGCATGCCAAGCTTCCCTGTCCTTCACCATTTCCTGGAACTAGCTCAAACGCAGGTCCATTGAATCAGTGATGCCATCCAATCATCTTGCCCTCTGTCACCCCCTTCTCCTTCTGCCTTCAATCTTTCCCAGCATCAGGGTCTTTTCCAATGAGTTGGGTCTTCGCATCAGGTGGCCAAACTACTGGGGCTTCAGCTTCAGCATCAGTCCTTCTAATGAATATTCAGGGTTGATTTCCTTTGGGACTGACTGGTTTGCTCTCCCTGCAGTCCAAGGGACTCTCGAGTCTTCTCCAATACCACAGTTCAAAAGCATCAATTATTTGGCACTCAGTCTTCTTTATGGTCCAACTCTCACATCATATATGACTGCTGGAAAAACCATAGCTTTGATTATACAGAACTTTGTCGGCAAAGTGATATCTATGCCTTTTAATATGCTGTCTATTTATGTCCTAGGCTTTCTTCCAAGGAGCAAGCATCTTTTAATTTTATGGCTGCAGTCATTGCCTGCAGTGATTTTGGAGCCAAAGAAAATAAAGTCTGCCACTGTTTTCATTGTTTCCCCATCTATTTACCATGAAGTGATGGGACTAGATGCCATGATCTTCATTTTTTGAATGCTGAGTTTTAAGCCAGCTTTTTCACTCTCCTCTTCTACCTTCATCAAGAGACTCTTTAGTTCCTCTTTGCTTTCTGCCATTAGAATGGTATAATCTGCATATATGAAGTTGTTGCAAGTTCTCCCGGCAATTTTGATCCCAGCTTGTGCATCATCCAGCCTGGCATTTTGCATGAAGTACACTGCATATAAGTTAAATAAGCAGGATGACAATATACAGCCTTGATGTACTCCTTTCCCAATTTTGAACCAGTTCGTTGTTCCATGTCTGGTACTAACTATGGCTTCTTGACCTGCATACAGGTTTCTTAGGAGGCAGGTAAGGTGGTCTGGTACTCCCATTTCTAAGAATTTTCCACAGTTTGTTGTGATCCACACAGTCAAAGACTTTAACGTAGTCAATGAAGCAATAGATGTTTTTCTGGAATTCTCTTGCTTTTTCTATGATCTGACAGATGTTGGCAATTTGATCTTTGGTTCATCTGCCTTTTCAGAATCCAGTCTGTGTATCTGCAAGCTCTTGGTTCACATATTGCTGAAGCCTAGCTTGGAGGATTTTGAGCATTACCTTGCTAGCATGTGAAATGAGTGCAATTGTATGGTAGTTTGAACATTCTTTGGGATTGGAATGATAACTGATCTTTTCCAGTCCTGTGGCCACTGCTGAGTTTTCCAAATTTGTTGGCATATTGAGTGCAGCACTTTCACAGCATCATCTTTTAGGATTTGAAATAGCTCAACTGGAATTCCATCACCTCCACTAGTTTTGTTCGTAGTGATGCTTCCTAAGGCCCACTTGACTTTGCATTCCAGGATGTCTGGCTCTAGGTGAGTGATCACACCATCGTGGTTATCTGGGTCATGAAGATCCTTTTTGTATAGTTCCTCTGTGTATTCTTGCCACTTCTTCTTAATATCTTCTGCTTCTGTAAGGTCCACACCATTTCTGTCCTTTATTGTGCCCATATTTGCATGAAATATTCCCTTGGTATTTCTAAGTTTCTTGAAGAGATCTCTAGTCTTTCCCATTCTATTGTTTTCCTCTATTCCTTTGCATTGTTCACTTAGGAAGTGTTTTTTATCTCTCCTTACTATTCTTTGGTACTCTGCATTCAGATGGATATATCTTTCTTTTACTCCTTTGCCTTTTACTTCTCTTCTTTTCTCAGCTATTTGCAAGGCCTCCTCAGAAAACTATTTTGCCATTTTCCATTTCTTTTTCTTGGGGATGGTTTTGTTCACTGCCTCCTGTACAAAGTTATTCCGTCCCTCATTCTTCAGGCACTCTATCAAATCTAATCCCTTGAATCTACTTGTCACTTCCACTGTATAATCATAAGGTATTTGATTTCTATTATAGTGATGAGGAAATGTATTGAAATTATAAAAAGGCTGATTGCTAAATAAAAGAATTTTCTAACAGCCAAACTGTTTAACTAAGGAGTGAAGAAGGTTGACTTCATGACACACATAAGATATAAACCTTTCCTTGTCTATTCTTGCACTGATATCAGTGTTCCATTTGGTGAAGATTTGAGCACTAATGGCCGTCTACACCTATTAATTGCTAGCAAGTTTGAGTAGCAGGACACTTTTTCTGATACATACAAATTCACAAATGAGAATCATGTGACTCAAGATGTGAGACTCTGCTGGGACATGCAGTGATCTCTATAATGTGGGGCAAGCACTTAGCCTGGCATCACGGAGCTTCAGTTTGTTCCATCTGAGACACTCAATAATCATGCAAAGTTTGTTCACTTGATTTCTAAAAATTTCAAAACTGATTTTGTGAAATGGAAAATACATTCTTTTTCTCTAGCCATCTTATTATGAAGCTGTTGTAATGAAAACAAGCACTTAATAATAACTATCTGTGTGTCTGATACCATGCGAACAATTTGAGAAAGATAAAGCACTACCTGTAAGGTCATACCCATGATGGTCTTTACCCCAAAGAGTTCACTGTGTGGCAGAAAAGCTCACAACTAAACACAGGACAAAATGATCAATGCTGCAGACATGCTACTACACGTGTACTCTGGAACACTAAAGCAGGATGGGAGAGAACTATATGACTACGAAACTCTCCTGTGCCAGGCTCTGGGCTCACTCTTGTCTCAGGTGGCCACCACACTTCTGAGATATGAATTTTAGTATTCTTACTCTATACAGATTATGTGACTGAATAATGAAGCAATTTGTTCATGGATACACAGCTAATGAATTTAGTTTAATTCCACTTTTCATGGAGAATTGGAGAAGGCGACATCATATACCCTTAAGTACAGTGGCCATTTCTAGAATTCAAACAGTATCACATATAGTAGATTATTGTGTTAACAGCAGGAAAATGTGGGAACACTTTAATGGGATCCTTAAGGGCAAGATTACTATTTATTCAAGAATTAGTTTTATTTGGTTTCTTTAATACATGATACTGGGAAAACTGGACAGCTACATGTAGAAACAATGAAATTAGAAAATTCTCTAACACTATACACAAAAATAAACTCAAAATGGATTATAAGGGCTGTGTGCTAAGTCACTTCAGTCATGTTCAACTCTTTGTGACCTTATGGACTACAGCCTGCCAGCCTCCACTGATCATGAGATTTTCCAGGCAAGACTCCTGGAGTGGGTTGCCATACCCTCCTCCACGGGATTTTCCCAACTCAGGGATCGAACCTGTGTCTCTTATGTCTCCTGCACTGGCTGGCAGGCAGGCTCTTTACCACCAGTGCCACCTGGGAAGGCCCAGAATGGAGTAAAGACCTAAATGTAAGACTGGATACTAAAAAAGTCTTAGAGAAAAACACAGGCAGAACACTCTTTGACATCAATCACAGCAGTATCTTTCTTGATCCATCTCCTAGAGTAATGGAAATAAAAACAAACAAATGGGTCCTAATCAAACACAAAAGATTTTGCATTGGCAGAATGGGATAAAAATATTTGCAAACGATGAGAAAAAAAGGGATTAGTCTCCAAAATTTACAAACAGCTCATGCAGTGCAATATCAAAAAGAAAAAAGACCCTAATCAAAAATGGACAGAAAACCTAAGTAGATGTTTCTCCAAAGAAGATACACAGATAGCTAGAAAGCACATGAAAAGATACTCAACTTCACTAATCATTACAGAAATGCAAATCAAAACTACTGTGAGATAACACCTCACACCAGTCAGAATGGAGATCATCAAAAAGTCTACAAACAATAAATGTTGGAAAGGGTATGGAGAAAAGGATACCCCCCCTACACTACTAGTGGGAATGTAAATTGGTACAAACACTATGGACAACAATATGGAAGTTCCTTACGAAACTAAAAACAGAAGTACTATATGATCCAGCAATCCTACTCCTGGGCATACATCTGGAGAAAAACATGCTTTAAAAGGATACATGCACCCCAGTGTTCACTACAGAAATGCTTACAATAACTAAGATACAGAATCAGTCTAAATGTCCATTCACAGAGGATGAATGGGTAAAGAAGATATGGTACCTATATACAGTGGAATATTACTTAGCCATTAAAAACAATAAAATAATGCCATTTTTAGCAACATGTGTGGATCTGGAGATTATCATACTAAGTGAAATAAGTAAGACTGAGAAAGACAAATATCATATGATATTGCTTATGTGATGTTGCTTATATAGAGTCTTAAAAATGACATAAATGAACTCGCTTACAAAACAGAAACAGACTCTCAGACTTGGAGAATGAATTTACAGTTACCACGGGGTGGGGAAGCACGAGGGGAGAGACAGACCAGGAGTTTGAGACTGACATGTACACACTACTATATTAAAACAAATAACCAACAAGGACATACTGTATAGCACAGGGAACTCTTCAATACTCTGTAATAATTTAAGTGGGAAAAGAATTTGAAATAGATATATGTACATGTATATGCATAAATGAATCACTTTGCTGTGTACTTGAAACTAACACAACATTGTTAATAAACTTCAACATAAGACAAAAAATTTAAAAAATAATTAGTTTTAGATATTGGCTCTGGGCTCATATTGCTGTTTTATTTTTCCTCTTATCAACCAAAAAAGAAAAGAAAAAGAAAGGGAAAAAAATCCACACAAAACAGCTACACTTTGTGACCTTCAGTACCAATTAAGACTGAATAGAATATCAAGACAAATTTGTAGCAGATTTAGTATCCTCTCTATCTCATTTTCATGGTTGCCCAGAAATTAAGAGGCTTGGAATGATTCCAGCTTGATAAGGAAAAAAAAAGACATTGAAATAAGCGCCTAGAGTCTAAAATAGATCTGGGAAAACTAGCTTTACTGAAATTTGTTGTAATAGCTGTTACACAGAGTTGGATTGGATATTCTTTATTTTCCTAAGATCAAAGAACATTTTTATTCATTCTTGTATCCTAAAAGTTATCAGTGCATATAGCACTGGACATAAATTCATTAAACATTAATTAAATATCAGATGTGAAAAGAGGTAGGAATGTAAATAGGACCTCATATAATTTGTGTGAGCTATTTATGTTCTCTATTTGTCTATGAGGTTGCTTTTAAAACATTTTTCCTGTTAGTGTCATTACTGGTTGCTATGTAGGGAATTCCCTTCAACCTTCACTGAAAATACAATGTTTAAAAAGAATGAAAACTAAGAATGCAAACTGTGTCTAACATAGATCACCTAAAGGATCTGAAATGAGCAGATAAGAGATGACAGTTTTAATATCCAGACAATAATTGGTTCTGAAAAGAACTGACTCTATCAAATAGTGTGAAATGTGCCTGAATGAAACCAAATAATGGTGTTCTCAGAAACAATGCACCTTAGAAAAGTTAATATCAGCCAAGTACATTATAATACATCACACCAACTGTTCTCCCAGTGAGATTTAGAGAAACAATGTATCTCCACAGGAAAAACTCCAATGTTTTATTAACTGAGAACTATACTTGAAATATTTTAAAATAGATTCCTAAAGTAACAAATTCAACTCTAAAAAAACTAATAAATCGTCTATCAATAATCCTAACAAGAACGTACAAAAAACAAATTAAGAAAGAAATATTTAGAATTGAGAGAGAAGCTCATAGGTACTACCATTAAAAGCAAGTTGTGAATCAATTTGAAAAATAATATTAGACATATAACCAAAGGCAAAAAGAAGAAAATTCACAAGAATATTCCATAGATAAACACTTTCAAAAGTCTATTTTACCAAATTTAAGAAATACATTTTAAAAGAATTAACCTTGGGGGAAGTAAAAGCCATCTGTTTCTATGTGTTTGGCTGATCTGAGTTCAACGTTTGGGTAGACAACAACTAAGTGAACATTTTAGGCTGAAATAATTCCATAAAAATGTTACAAAGAACAAACAAAACAAAATCTGGCACCCTGATTCATATAACCAATTTTCCCAGAAATTTTAATGCAGTAGACAGCATGAATTCCAAGCAAATATCCAAATTTGTCCAGGCATAAAAAAGTACAGATGATCACCATCACTGTGGTTGGCTTTGTGAGTCAAGTGTGGAGAAGGATACAACCATCTGCTCTCAGGCCTCAAATTTGACTCTATCAATTAAAAGGGGTCCTAACACAGAAAGTGAGAAGGACTGTGGCCCTCAGGTTATCTTGCTCACAAAATTGACCCTGGCATCTAGATCTGAGAAATATATTTTGGATCAAGAAAGAAAATATATGCAAAATTTGCCTTGATTGTGAAGCTAGTGCCCCTTAACACACAGTTTTTCTAGAGGTAGGGTATCAATTAATTCCCTTCTACAAAGTAGGATATGTTAAACTAAAATGGTTTCAACCAGATCAGACATAACAGTAGGTAGAATTTATCCCTTGTTTTCAATTAATTGTTTACTGTAAAGAAAATCTATCACACTCAAAGATGCACCTTGCAGTTAGAATATTCTAGATAAGCCAGTACAACCTATGAATAAGTTATCAAGTTTCACTTGATCAAAATTCAGAGATGACTATTGCATATCACAAAAGCTATCTAGCTCTTAATGATTTTCTCTGCTCCTAATGACATCTGTATTGCTGAAGTATTCCAGAAGAAATAAGTGAAGAAGTCTGTTGTCTCAGCCAGTACCACTCAGAGTTGCACATGGCTGATGAGTTCGGGCGGTGACAAACGACACACTGTTCCTCAGTCTGCAGCCTTTCCCTCCCTCTCATCTTCTTGCGACTGAACACTGTCACATTCCTTGCAGAGGAAACACATTTCAGAGCTGTCATCCTTGCATAAAAGGCAGAAGCGGGGGGTAGTTCCTTTTTCAATCTGCTTAAACATTTCATTTTATTATTTATATATCAGTTACCATGTGAAAGTCCTGAGTTTGTGTTTGGATATCAAACATGATAAGTTGTTTTGGAAGGCATTACTTTCAAAGGAAGACACACAGCAGCAAGTCAGGAGCAAGGTCTCATCCCTTTTCAAGAGCAATTGGAAGCTTCCTGCCTTGCTAGTCTCAATCTTGTTCTGGCATCTTCTGCTCACCAACTGCTTAATATTGGATGCCTGTAGTTCGGCCCATCTGTCCAACAGTCATTCTAACTTATGTGGTTTACTAAGAAAATGTTTATTGCCATATGAATAATGTATAGTGATGAGAAGTTTTGAAAATCGCCAAGATTTACCTTATGAATGACACGGTTGCTTTGTTCTTAAGGAGAAAGTTAATTTCATGTATCCATTTACCATCAACTAGAGTTGTAATAAATGTGTGCAAAAGCAAGAACTTATGTGAAAGGAATGAAGGATAGATGTAATCTCATTAGAACAGGCTCATATTCCATAATATACCAAATCACTAACACGCATCAAAATCACAAGGAAATCTGAAGGAGAGACTATCTTTGTCATTTTATACATTCTTCCAGTTTGTTTTTTTTAATTAATATCAGAAATTCTGAGTAGTCAGGTTTTGTTTTTTTTTAAAGACTATACCAAGGGAGGTGGGAGGGGGGTTCAGGATGGGGAACACATGTAAACCCATGTCTGATTCATGTCAATGTTTGGCAAAAACTACTACAATATTGTTAAGTAATTAGCCCCCAACTAAAATAAATAAATTTATTAAAAAAAAAACTGCCATACAATTAATGTAAAGAAAAAAAAAATAATAAAGACTATACCATTTGCATTTGCCTTCAAAAGAAGGAAACAGTCCACATTTAAATGCATAAAACTCATTTTATATTATTTCTTGACTACTGGAAATGTGCTCGCCAGGTCTGAAGGACAGCAAAGAGTCCAGTGTAGCTGGAGGACAGTGCGCCAGGGGAAAGGGGGGCAGGAAATGCAACAATGAAAACCAGATGACGTGGGGCCTTAACCCCAGCAAGGGCCTGGATTCATTCTCTGTGTGATAGGAGGCACTGGAGAACAGGAGAGGGATGATTTGATCCGCTTCAGAAGAATTTCTCCTACCGGTGGAGAACAGACTATCTAGGTTGCACGAGTGCAAACAGGGAGATCATTTAAGAGGCAGGGAAAGGAATGCAGGTGAGAAATGATGAAGGCCTGCCTAGGGTGCTGGCAGTAGAGAAGGGAGACATGGTGAGATCAGATATATATTTTGAAATACAGGTAAACTGATCAGCTAAAGGACTGGATGGAGGATGTGAAAGGAAAAGACGGTTTTATCCTTAACAACCAAATACATAACGTGTATGGGTGTGTGCTCCGTCACTCAGTCACATCTGACTCTTTGAGACCCCATGGACTGTAGTCCATCAGGCCCATTCTATCCATGGGACTCTCCAGGCATGAATCCTGGAGCGGGTTACCATTTCCTTCTCCAGGGGATCTTCCCGATCCAGGGATAGCATCTGTGGCTCCTGCATCCCCTGCACTGCAGATGGATTCTTTACCGCTGAG
Organism: Okapia johnstoni; assembly: GCA_024291935.2. NCBI lineage: Eukaryota > Metazoa > Chordata > Mammalia > Artiodactyla > Giraffidae > Okapia > Okapia johnstoni. The sequence continues at coordinate 31,896,061 of CM044308.1, read as the reverse complement.
CCACTGGGACGCCCCAAATAGGTACCATAGGACATATCTGCAAACTCTAAGAGATCTAAGTGAGGTGAAATTATTATGCATTTCAGCAATAAGGGAAAGTTTTTGGAGTTCCAAAGGCTTGAGTTTGGCTAAAATTAGCCTGGATAAAATTCAGACAGGAGTCATAAAGCCTTCTCAAAGTTATGGTAGAATTAACTTACATACTGTGTTAAGTAACTGGAAGGTCTTTTGAAGACACTTGTCTGTCTCAACTGCAGTTTTCTTGAGTAACTGTGGAACATATGGTTGAAGAGAAAGGAAGGATCTTGAATAACAGGATTAGGTCTTGTGGCTTGATTCTATGGGTAGTGGACATGGCTAGCATTCAAATTTCCAGTATACTAAAGGAAGTACTGCCAAAGCCATTTCATGTATGCCAATGACAGAGATTTATGGAGATGCATTTATAAAATGGTTGAATTCTGAAAAGAGCAAATAGAGGTCTAAAGAAAATGCAACCATAAATTGCATTTTGCACAGACACACACTACACATTCACATAAAACCATCAATGATAACATAAGCACCTCCCTCCAGTAAGTCTTTACAGTTTCTTTTTATAAAGGCATCAATTAGTTTCAAATAAGAACAAGAAATGTGTGAAGGAGAGAAGAAATTTCATTCTTTCTATAAAGAATGGAAACAATATCTAAAAAGAGGCACTTTGGAAAATTTTTTTCCCTCTTAAAGCCTTTTTGTTTTAATCATAGTTGCCTATATTTTTAAGTGTGAAAAACTAATTTCTATTTGCAAATGTAAAAATTCTACTTTCAAAAATATACAATATTGGTTCAATTCTTATTACATTTCAATAAACTTTTAGGTCCAAAAATATAATTTATATTGAAATGTGACCCTAGCCATTTGGGATGATCAGATTTGTTAAGTTACTATTAACCAAAGGCAGTACCTATTAATGAGATGATATTCAGAGATTATAGAGAGGCTAAAGAATGTAAGGTCCTCCTAGTCCAGGGACAAAGCTTTTGTTTCTTCATAAAATAAACTGAATGCTGAAGATGGAGTTATCTTATTCCAATAGAAATAAACTGACTATAGTAAAAAGTCTATCAAAAAGTGACACTTTTGCAACTTCCTGTATATTATAAGAGAGGTGAACAAAAACACTGAGAGGTTATTCGTAACTCTGGGGATTTGGGCATGCTGTGGGCATGCTGTGGGCGTGCTGGTACTTCCCTGGTGGCTCAGATGGTAAAGAATTCACTTGCAATGCAGGAGACCTGGGTTGGATCCCTGGGTTGGGAAGATCCCCTGGAGAAGGGAATGGCAACCGACTCAAGTATTCTTGCCTGGAGAATCTCATGGACAGAGAAGCCTGGTGGGCTACAGTTCATGGGGTCACAAAGAGTCAGACACGATTAAGCAACTAAGCATGTGTCAATATACTGACATGAGAAAGGCAAAGTTTTGAGGATACATGAGTATAAGAAGATGACATCTTTCTCAGAACCCAAAATATTTATAATCACATTTTGTAAAAAGACTTGGCAAAGTCCAATTGTGAGTAAGACCCTAAATGAGCAGATATACTTGCCAAAAAAGAGAGAATAAATAATTTAATTCACTTGGGTAGAACACCCCATTACTCCTTGAAAATGTTAGTTAAAATTTATCTTGAAATTTGGATGTGAAACCAATATTATTAGATAGCAAAATAGACTTGCTGAAATAGTTTTTAAATTTTGTTTGATAACTGTGATCAAGAGGAGTAAATGGAAAAAGTGTATTATAACCAGAGTTTTTTGAGAATAATACGAGACTATGAGTGCTATGATATCTCACTCAGAGACAGCCTTACTTCAAATCTGAAGGAAAGAGAAGTAGTTAGAGACGAAATCTTCAAACACAGGCAACACGGTTACTAGACAGACTCCTACATACGCTCACCATGATTAACAGCTAGATGTCAATGCCTAGAGCAGAAGAAATTGGTCTCATATATCTCCATACTTCTGATGATGCCTGGAACAGTATTTTACACATGGCATGATTTTAACAAATATGGATCAAATGAATGGATGAATAAACAAATAGGTGAGTGGCTGAACAGTAAATACTACACTTGTATTTTTCAGTACCCATAAAGCTAAGATGTCTTTTGTTTTTCAATCAGTTGAACAAATATAAGTGGGAACTAGGGCACTAAGAAGGAAATTAGTCTCTTTAAGTTCTAATTACAGTTAAAGCAGAAGAAAGCTTAGTCAAATAAACGTTGAATAGTGTATGATATTACAAATACCATTTATTATTCTTTTGTTATGAATGCAATACATACTTATTAAAGGAAATTGAAGAAAGTGTAAGTAAACAAAGGGAGACAATAAAATGACTGTAATCTGTGACCCGAAAATAATCACTCAGTCGCAGTGTTTCCTCAAGAAGGGCTTTTTCTGATTGGTACGATGCCTGGGGAGCACTACTGGCATTTAACAAGTAAGGCCCAAGGCTGAGAAACATCCCACAGTGAATGAGAGAGTCCCCAAAGCAAAGAACTGTCCAGCTGGAAATGCAGAGTGCTTCACTGAGAAAAATTGAGAGTCTGGAACATTCACTTCAGGTCTTTGTACACATGCATAACCACACACAGTTGTTTTTTGTTAATAAAGGTGGATTATACTATACAAGCTGTCCATATTGTTTTATAATCTGTTCTTTTCACTTATTGCAGCAAGAGCATCCTTCCTCTCCATCAGTTATTCTTCCAAACCAACATTTTGATGACTGCTCAGCGTAACTGCTCTAAGGATCAACCAGAATGCCTTTAACTAAGTCCCTATTGTCAAACTTCTAGCATATTTTTTAAAAAATTTCATATGATAATCAATGCTGAAGTGAGCATCCTTATACTTAAATTTTTATGATCATTTAAGTTCTTTGAAGTGAAACTGCTGATTTGAAGAATATGCATAATATCAATGCTTTTAATATAGATTTCCAACATGCCCTCAAGAATGATTTGAATCAATTTTTCTCCAACCCTACTGTTGAAAGAACATCTCTCCAACACAGAGTGGCTGAAAATGTAGCACAAACTGAGGGCACTGTGATCCAAAGTAATAGCTGGTCCCTTTTCTATCCCACATCCAAGTAGGTACTGGAACTCATTGTTGAGACAGTCAAACTAAATCATAAAAGTTCAAATACCAGACTGCCTCATTATTCTTCTATCAGTAAAGATAAAAATAAAGAAGAAGAAGAAGGGATTTTCAGGGGAACAGATATGAAGTGGAACACTAGGGTTAGTCTTTCCCCATGAACCCTCCTTTGTGGAGGTGGGTGGTACCTCATGAGGTTGGAGATGTCTGTCAGCAGAGAGACTGGCATCTCGTTCCCTGGCAGGATGCAGCCTGAGAAGCAGGGCCTGCTGAGCTTTCCTGGTGCCAACAGAGTATGAGTCCACAAGCTCTCAGACCCGGGGACTGACATACTGCATTGGAGAGTTCAGTTTCCATCACCCCCACATACCCTGACTCCTAAGAGTTAAGGCTGACGTGGGAAGGCTCCTAAGCTTCCCCTGAGTCCAGATCAGGCCTTGGAAAGAAGTGTTGGCAAGCGGTCGGCTAGCAAAGATGTGAAGGCAGTGACGGGGCAGCATGATTGTCCCAGACTCCTGAGATGAGGTGGCGACCAGTCCAGCTCATTTAGACCACATTGGAGAGTCACCAGGACATCAGTGGCTGTGGAATGAAACCTACACCCCCTCAAGAGCAAGGATATTCCTACCCGCATCCATTATCCCTTCCCGCTCTGCAGACCTACCTTCCCATTTCATCTGAACTTGAGGGAAAGGGAACTTTGAGCTCCTGGTAAGCTCCAGCAAAAAATAAATTTTGATTTGATTGAATGTTTATAGAATGAGTCTGTTTTACACTGGAAATAACTAAAATAAGTTTAAATACAAGGCCTTAGAGATGAAACTAAGCCTTAGTACTTATCATGAAGTTGTCAAAGTCAGATGAGCTTGAGGTTGTTTCTCCACTGAAAATGCTCTCATTCTAGAAATTGTTGGCATGGAAAGTTAGCTTGAGGAAGGTCTCTCTGGTCCATTTCCCTTTGATGGACTTCCTTGCCTTTGACTAAAAGGGAAAAGGGCCAAGAAGATACCTAAGCCAATTTTCACAATTGCAAACTACTTAGACTTGCCCCCATCTGGAAGTTCTACCAGAACTGGGTACCAAAGCTTCATATGAGTAGAGTCCTTTCGTTGGCTTTGCCCCAGGGGAAATGGGCTTCCCAGGTGGGGCAACTGGTAAAGAATCCATCTGCCAATGCAGGAGATTCAGGAGATGCCGGTTCAACGCATTGGTCAGGAAGATCCCCTGGAGTAGGAAATGGCAACCCACTCTGGTATTCTTGCCTTGGAAATCCACAGACAGAGGAGCCTGACAGACCACAGTCCGTGGGGTCTCAAGACAGTCAGACACAACTTAGTCACCAAATGACAACAACAAAGGATCTTATAGAAAATGAGTATAAAAGAGGATTTGGATACGGGATTCTGAGTCCTCGTAACCTCTCTAAACACCTCTAACCCAGAAGCAAAGAGCAAGTCGCAAGAAGATGAGGCACTGAGTGAGTGGCAACAGTTTCAGTTAGCCCGGGGCACCTCAAATCTGTGTTCCACAGAATACCCAGTACTACTCCCCATGGGTTGTACATCAAAAAACCACAAAGAAAGACAGTAACTATGTCACTAACAATATATTAGGGCTCTAGATTCTCCTCAGTTTAAAAGAAAGATCGCTAACTTTGTTTTCTCCTGTGTTTCCCAAAATTATTTTTTTCCAATTTTCAGTTCAGTTCAGTGGCTCAAATCATGCCCGACTCTTTGCGACCGCATGGACTGCAGTACGGCAGGCCTCCCTGTCCATCACCAACTCGCAGAGTTTACTCAAACTCTCGTCCGTTGAGTCGGTGATGCCATCCAGCCATCTCATCCTCTGTCGTCCCCTTCTCCTCCTGCCCTCAATCTTTCCCAGCATCAGGGTCTTTTCAAATGAGTCAGCTGTTCACATCAGGTGGCCAAAGTATTGGAGTTTCAGCTTCAGCATCAGTCCTTCCAGTGAACACCCAGGACTGATCTCCTTTAGGATGGACTGGTTGGATCTCCTTGCAGTCCAAGGGACTCTCAAGAGTCTTCTCCAACACCACAGTTCAAAAGCATCAATTCTTCGGCATTCAGCTTTCTTTATAGTCCAACTGTCACATCCATACATGACTACTGGAAAAACCATAGACTTGACTTGATGGGCCTTTGTTGGCAAAGTAATGTCTCTGCTTTTTAATATGCTGTCTAGGTTGGCCATAACTTTTCTTCCAAGGAGTAAGTGTCTTTTTATTTCATGGCTGCAGTCACCATCTGCAGTGATTTTGGAGCCCCCAAAAATAAAGTCAGCCACGGTTTCCACTGTTTCTCCATCTATTTGCCATGAAGTGATGGGACCAGATACCATGATCTTAGATTTCTGAATATTGAGCTTTAAGCCAATTTTTTCACTCTCCTCTTTCACTTTAATCAAGAGGCTCTTTAGTACTTCTTCACTTTCTGCCATAAGGGTTCCAAATTTAACGTGTCTGTAATAATCATTGGAATCGCATTGGGGAAATCCAATGCAAAATAATAGCAGTATGACCTTATTTTATTTAGCTAAATAGATTATTAAGACTTCCCTGGTGGCTCAAACGGTAAAGCGTCTGCCTACAATACGGGAGACCCGGGTTCGATCCCTGGGTCGGGAAGATCCCCTGGAGAAGGAAGTGGCAACCCACTCCAGCACTCTTGCCTGGAAAATCCCATGGATGGAAGAGCCAGGATGGTAGGCTACAGTCCATGGGGTCGCAAAGAGCTGGACACGACTCAGCGACTTCATTTTCTTTCTTTTTTGTGTTTGACATTCACTTGTTAAACATCATCAAAATACAAACAAATGTAGAAGAGACCTTCTATAATCACTAATCTAACACAACTCAGGGAAAACGTAGGCTCCTTCTTCGCAAAATGTTTTAACTGCAATGCATTACAGTTGGTTGGTTATTTTTGGTCCGCAATATCTCATCTCATTTACACTCTCGCTCTGTGCAGGGGCTGGCCAGTTACAGATGAGTAGGTTTGGTTTAGAAAGGTTAAATGAGTTGCCAGGGGTCTGGCAATGCATAATTGAACAAACTGGCCTAAAAGTCAAGCCATTAAACACAGACTCAAAGTATTCTGAACTCATTTAGTCCAACACTTGTATTTCACAGATGAGAAAATCCATGCTCAGAGGGATGAAATGACATCATCCAGAGAGACAAGAGCAACTCCATGTTCCCTGACTTAAAAGCGCATGCACTCTGCCCTCAGCCATGCTTCTCCTATATGCGACCAAATGCTACAGTGTGAATAAGCCAGGTACTCAGTACAAAGACAGAGACCAGTTAGCTATCACAGAGAGCAGTTTTAATCAGAACACTTGTGATCTGCCCTTGATTCGAACACCAATATTAGTTTCCTTTTTCAGGAAGAATACTATAGAAGAAGGATTGTTATTATAAGAAGTTATTAATATTTAATGGAGATTATTTTTTAAAAGTGATTATTTTACATATGTTGCAATGTTAGAAATTAAAGATGAAGTCTTTTTAATAACATTATATGTTTTGTATGACAATTATATTAAGCCCTAAACTCAGTGTCACACATAGGAAGTATGTGCTTTTTCCAATTTTGCTACAGATAGTAAATAATATATAACCCACTGCATAAAAACTGAGGCCTTAAGGCAAAGCTGTGTGTACTCATTCAGGAAACACACATGGCATGAAATAATACAGTGTATGATGAAAGGGCAATTTTCTGCTTTTTTATAAAATGTATATACATGTGAATTGGAGATGATATGCTAATAGGGCTTCTCGGACTTACATCATTCCCTTGTGAGCACAGACAGTTAAATTCTATGTGATTTTCTTAAATTATAAATTCACATTATTCTCAATCCCCAAAGCTGCAACTGAATTCATTCTTATGAATTGAGTTCCAAATACATTCATCATATTGTGTAGGTGTGAAGAAAACAAAAGAGAAATAAAATAGTTTCCATCTTTAATCAGGAAGATAACATATATATATCTCATTTTTGAATTTATTCAATTATTTATTTGTTCAAACAGTATCTCATTGTTCTTTGTATTAATGTACACTACAACCTTAATAGGAATTAAATAATACTTTTGGAATTTTTAAAATATCTCTTAAGTGATACTAGAACTACCAGGTAAAGAGGAATATTTAAATTGTAACTTACATATACAAATGTTTGGTAAAGTTTTAATAAAGTTTTTTAAATAAAATAATTACCTCATATTTGAGTTGACAAATTACTCATTTTCCCCTCGGAGAAGAACAATGAGATTGATGAATCACCTAACTCTAGTTCTCATAATTGTGTTTTTGCATGCAAAACACAATTGGCATCTCATTTATCTTATTTTTATTCCTCTGAATTCAAGTAAACAAATTTTGCTCTAGATTTGTATTTTGAATGTTTTGAGAACCTAGGACCTCTTTTTGTATTGTATCTTGACAAAGTAAACATCACCAAACATTTCCCTGAAAATTAGAAATCTAAAAGCCTTTATCTGATGGGACAGAAAACCAAATTATTCTTACTTTTTAGGAACATGCAAGTTGAGTATCACTGAAGTATGGAATAAGACTACTGTATGTCATAATCAATAAACACATCTTACTCATTTTATTCCTGCCACTTAAAATTATTAATGTTATTTTCCAGGCTTTTGATCGAATTACAAGGTGAAAATATGGCTCCGATGGTAATACAGGTTTAAAAAACCACCTAAATTTAAAATAATCTGACATATAATAGTATCGGATTAATGCGTGTGTGTGGGCTCAGTCGTGTCCAACTCTTTGCAACCCCATGGACTGTGGCCTGCTAGGCTTCGCTGTCCATGGAATTTTCCAGGCAATAAAACTGGGGTGGGTTCCCACTATAAAAAATATTCTGAATTTTGCATGTGAAGGACTGGTAGCAATAGATGTTAGCCACAGGGACAAAGAAAATTAATTCATAAAAGTATGAACATTGCTCTCACACAGCATTCGGCATAATTTTAATCCATGTTAAGCATTTATGAAGGAATAAACCAAATGCACAAATATGATCTGAAGCTGTTCACTGGTGTGCCTTGGAGCAGTTCTATCACACTCTTCCTATATTTCTCTAACAAACAAAACTATCATCACGATCAGTTCTCTGCAGACTAAAATTGGATCTGTAATCATGTATATATTGCAGAGTTCTAATGCTTACAAATTATTAACCACTGGTGCCAGAACTCAGGTGTAAGTCTTTTTATGTTCCTGTGTCTAAACAACCAGAATACTGTGGCTCTTATCTCCATGTGTACGAGGTGATTCCATAATCTACTGTCAAAAACAAAATTCAAGGATAATATTTATTGAGAGGATACGTCTCTGTCATTTCAAACAGAAAGTGTTTTTCCTATGATGGATATATACGTGTTACAAAAACAAGTTCTCAAAGACCAGAGATGCTCATTTTTCCCAGGGGTTAACAAATCAGTCACCTGCCTGGATTGCACATTCCTTGGGACCAGAGCCATTCACGTGGTATTCAACTTTGCATTCCCCATAGTGCCCAACTGAGCAACCAGCACATACAAATACCTGTCAAATGACTGAATGCTATTGAATTGTAATGAAAATGCACCCTAAGTCTATGTCCCTTATAATCTTGTATGTAATTAGAAGGTGCTTTCCTGCTTACAATTTTATAAGATTAAGAGTCATTAGGAAACATGGCTCAGTGGGTAAAGAACCCACCTGCAATACAAGAGACACTAGTTCAATCCCTGGGTCATGAAGATCCCATGGAGAAGGAAATGGCCACCCACTCCAGTATTCTTGCCTGAAAAATCCCATGGACAGAGGAGCCAGGTGGTTTACAGTCCACGGGGTCACAAAGAGTCTGATGCAACTGAACAACTAAGCATAGGAATCATGATTCATCCATCAAGAATCTGGTGAAATATTAGGTAAGAGAAATCCCATCATAAGAGATGAGTTTCTAAATGGAGACAGTTTACATAGCATTAGTAGACCTTAATAAAAGTATAGAATATTGACCTTTACATACTACATTGCAAAATATTACTGATTATAGCCATCTTGAAACAAATCAATTGTGTAAATTAGGTTTTTTCCCTATTTACCACATTATGCTTTAATCAAAGATTACAATGATATTAATAGCATACACTGTTTCCACCACAAACACAAATCAGGCAGTGCATTGTTCACCAAAGGTTTTAGTTTAGGTTTAAATACAACGAACAATTATGTTGGTTATGCTCTAAGGTCAAGCATAAGGCAGGACTCAAACTACTAATTATTTGAGAAAATATATTATTTCAATCATTAAAAAACATTAAAGGAAAATGTTTACTGTAAATTAAAATATTTCACTGATCTTGACATCTATTACCACCTTATAAACAATAATAAAATCAGGTATGTGATATGTGTATACTTCTTCAAAGAAATCTGAAAGATCACCTGTGACCTTTGGCTTATTTGTGAAATCAGCCTTAAATGAATTAGCTGATGCCAACATTCATCATCTGATTAAATCATTTAATTAAAAGGTCTGTAATACTCAAGTGTTTCCATACAAATGTGTATCAGGCTAAACATGACAGCTCAGGGAAATAAGGACACTTAAATGTTATAAATCATGTCAATCTGACATGTTTCATTTCGGCTTTGTCTTATTCACTTAGTACATACTTGGTGAGCTATCCTCCTACAAATTAAGGCAGGATCACAGAATATATATGCTTCTACACATTTGACATCAACATTTTCTGGGATACTGTGCTGGGGATATTAAAATTGTTTATAATCTTAGCTAATTTTTCAAGATGGCACTGTTTAGGAACTTTATTCTGGCTCTGAAGAAAAAAAATAAACAGATGAAAACTGAATATTTCAAGTATCTGAGATTGTAAATATTTCAAGTTTATTTCTTGCACAAAATCTATTCATCTCCATGTACATAGGTCAGTGCCTAAATGGGATATGATAATGAAGTTGACTGTTGTATTAATGGCAGAAAGCCAAGAGGAACTAAAGAGCCTCTTAATGAAGGTGAAAGAGGAGAGTAGAAAAGCTGGCTTAAGACTCAACACTCAAAAAACGAAGATCATGGCATCCAGTCCCATCACTTTATGGTAAATAGATGGGGAAAAAATGGAAACAATGACAGGCTTTATTTTCTTGGGCTCGAAAATCACTGCAGACAATGACTGTAGCCATGAAATTACACTTGCTCTTTGGAAGAAAAGCTATGACACACCTAGACCGCATATTAAAAAACAGAGACATCACGTTGCCAACAAATGTCTGTATCATCAAAGCTATGGTTTTTCCAGTAATCATGTATGGATGTGAGACCTGGCCATAAAGAAGGCTGAGAACCAAAGAACTGATGCTTCCAAACTGTGGTGCTGGAGAAGACTCTTGAGAATCCCCTGGACTGCAAGGAGATCAAACCAGTCAATCCTAAAGGAAACCAACCCTGAATATTCATTGGAAGGACTGATCCTGAAGCTGAAGCTCCAATACTTTGGCCACCTGATGAGAAGAACCAACTCGTTGTAAAAGGCCTTAATGCTGGGAAAGACTGAGGGCAGAAGGAGAAGGGGACAAGAAGATGAGATGGTTGGATGGCATCATCAACTCAATGGACATGAGTCTGAGCAAACTCCAGAATATAGTGAAGGACAGGGAAGCCTGGCATGCTGCAGTCCATGGGGTCACAAAGAGTTGGACACGACTGAGTGACTGAACAACAAGCTGTACTATTTGTCAAGCAGTGGCCTTAATTAGCTTATTCAGAATTTTCACTTTATATACGGGCAGAAAATTACAAAAATATAAACTTCAGGGACACTGAGGATCCAATTGTTCTAGGGCATTCCAGATAATATTAAAGAGCTGTTTATTTGTTCATCAAGGATTTACTTGAGAAAAAACACATGCAGAGCACTATTGAGCGGTTGAAATGGAGCAAATGCTGCAGTGAACAGCTGTATATTGTAAACCTAGATGCACTACATAAGAACACTCAAGTGCCTTTCTTTTATAGTATTCTTGGTACAAGAGGATCATCTGTTCTCAATATAAGGTACAAATTTTACTTATATGACATCGCTGTTTGAACTTAAAACTTGAATACTTCTGCCAATACATATTTAGACTATTCTTACTATGCCAATCAAGTGAACGAGTCTCAAGTAATGAATTGTATGGTTGGCAACCTCTTGGTTGTACACAGGTAAAAATATAGACCAGTAGATGGATTATGCTGATGTATTAAAGAAGCTAATAATATCTGATTTAAAAAATTCTTAAAATTCATGACAGCTGATTTGTCCTTTAATCTAGTATCATGGAAATTATTACTAAGGGTGGCTTCATTCATATGATCAAATTCACAAAAACACTTAGGTATCTGTAGTCATACATCTCTGTTAACATCAAAAGGAGATGAGTACACCAGAATTAAGTATTCTCAAAGGCATAAATTTGGAAAATAGAGAGAGAAAAATAAAAATGAGCTACTAGAGCTGTTGGTTTGGAAAAACAAACAAAACGGAGATAAGAGAGAAAGGAGAAAGGGAAGGAAGGAGAGAGGGAGATTTGTCCCCTCATCAGTCAGGGAATGATGGGCCAAGTACCCTCAAAGTGCATGAGGACTGAGCACTAGTGCAGCCAGTCATTTTGCAGTAATCATGATATTCAAGGGAGGCATCAACCACCAAGACGATGGTGCAGCTTTAATCCACTTCAACAAGCAACACCCAGTAGCTCTGCTGGGCACATTCCTCTTCCACCAAGCCTTGTGAAATTTATCTCTGAATCGCCTTGATATTACTTCCTGTGTAGTCTTTGAATTAATCCCTTTCTTTCTTTTTCCCTCACCAACACCTTTGTATTCACAATCATCTCCTCTTTCCATGGTAGTCCACTAACTGGTTCGTGGTTTTCACTATTTCCCTTCTTTAATCTGTCTCCCACTCTACAGGCATCTTTTCAACATGCAAACCTATAACCTGAAATCCAGATTAAGTGCTTACAATACTTGAATAGGTCCCTTTATTTTTAGAATAAAGACCAATATTTTTACCATGGCTAGCTGTGATGTGGGCTGGCTACATCCTTATCTTCTCTGGCTCCAGCTGTCCTTTGATTTGCCATGGTCCCCTCCTACCACATTAGACTTTCTCATGCTGATGCTTTAGCCTGGAATGCTTTTCCTTTAACTCTCACTTCTGATAACTGCTAGCCATTTTTTGGATCTCAGTTCAGACATCACTTCCCCAAGGGAGCATCTGGCCTTACCCCTAACCCACAGTAACTGGTTCAAGCATCCAGTTAGATATTCTTGGTATTAGGCACACCATTGCATTTATCACAGTTTATAACTACACACTTATTATGGGTGATTAGATGATTATTACTGATCTTTGTCACTAGACTACAAGCACAATGAAGAGAAAAAGAGTGTATGGTTTTCTCATAATTTTAACCGCAATATCTAGCAAAATTTATGGCACACAGTGAACAAGTATTATTTCTTCAATGAATAATGCATGTCAAAATGAGGTCATTAACAAGTGGTTAAAGCTACAAACAAATTGCTTTATTTCCATTCACCAGAATCACTCTGATCAGAGTCTGAAGGATGAAATTACTTCACATTTCATAATGAACAAATTCAATGATTTTGTTTAAACTCTAGAATTTTTAGCATCCCATAGATGTGGCCAAGATGAAAGTTCATTAGCAGCTTTCATTACTTATTACAGAAACAAAATTCTACTGCTAAGTTGGGATTTAAAAATTTTCCATTATAGATCCCTCATTATATGAGAAAGAGTCTTAGGAGATCTTCAAAAGGTCATTCAGCCTGTTGGTGACAGCACAGGGATGAAAATCAGCCATTTAAAATCCTAGTTCATTTTTTTTTTTTTTTTTGCTACAACTATGCTGTAACTTTTAGGTTTATGACTTCATTTTCATTTTTGGACATTTGTAAGACACAACAAGCACCCATAAGAGAAATATCTCCAAATGGTTAACTTTGTTACATCATTTAGACTTCTGCTTTAAAACATTAAAATAAAGAACAATATTTTTAGAAGTGTACAAAGCCTAATTTTGTAAGAAATGAAACATTTTCATGCCTTATTTGCAATTTACATTGTACACATTAAATGGGGGTGAGACAAGGACAGTACAAGATTTCCTGGTTTCTTAATATTCTAAAGCAAATAATTCTTCAAGTTAAATCTGCTTGTCCATAATTCTATTAATGAAAACTCAAAAGGAAGGTAAATTTTGAGGAATGGGTTGGGGATGTGACAATAGCAGATGGAAATGCACTGGTGGTATCCAGTCTATTACAATTGGCTATGTGACCTTGGACTGAGTACTTCCCCTCTGTAAATTTCCTCATCTGTACAGTCAGGAAATTGGTCTAAATCATGAGCTCTATCTGTTGATGGGTTTCCATGATCCCATTAAGCCCCTTGGGGTGTGTATGTACATTTTTCTGGGAAGAGGGTCCATAGCTTCTATTATGTTGGCAAGAATCTGGGAAACAAAGCATATTAGTTGCCTCTGTACTAAAATCTGAGGGTCCTTCCTAGTTTTGAAAATGGAATAAAGCTACACATAGAATTATAATTTTAGATGGAAATCGGAAATAGTATTAGTGTGAGCAATAAGATTATTTGAAGAGCATATTCTGCACAAAGGAATACTATCATCAATCACATATTTAAGTATTAGCTGAAGAACTTCATTGGAAGGCCAGTCCAGATTTTCCATGAGTAGAATCAACTGTTGCAGACCAACGTAATAACTACATATAATAAAATCTCAATAAGTCACATATTTTCAGTCCTTCCTTTTTATCACTGTTTTAATGACCCATTCATGTAGGCCTGCTACATAGGATTACAAGGAGTGGAAGCAATCCAGGGAAGTTTGTCAGCAAATATATACTTTCTTACAGATTTTAGGATATCTATTCCAAAACATTTTGATGATAATTTTTGGATGGTTGAATAGCCATGGTTGCTATAGTACACACATATTTATTAAAGACAGAAATAAAAGTCACTCTGCACATCACTTATTTCCTTGTTCTATGTCTTAATGTAATAAATATTGCTTAATTTTCTATGTGTACTCTTCTAGACACTTTTGAAATATCAGTGAACAAACTAATATCTTTTATCCTCATAGTGCTTACATTTCAGAAGGGAAGAAATAAACAATATGCATAAAAATAATTAAGCTAGTTATTATTTTTAAAGGTGATAAAAGCTTTGGCCAAAAATAAAAAAAAAGAGTAGAAAAATTAGGAACACCAGAGGTAAGGAGAATTGTTCCAATTTTAAATAGGTCAGGGTAGGCTTCACTGAGAAGGTATTATTTAGCAAAGACCTGAGGAGATAAGGGAGTGAGCCAGGGTTACTTATCCACTGGGCAAGAGCTTTCTAGACAGTGGGAAGAGTCAGGGAAAGGGTACGCTTTACGGATTCAAAGAATAGCCAGGAAGCCTTTGTGGCAGGGAAAACCAAAAATTATTCTGCTGCTAACAATGCAACCTGCAAGGGCTTAATATCTAAAATATACAAACAGCTCATACAACTTAACAACAACAACAAGAAAGCAAACAACTCAATCAAAAAATTAGAATACCATAATAGACATTTCTCCAAAGAAGATATACAGATGGATAGGAGGCACATGAAAAGATGTTCAGCATTGCTAATTATTAGAGAAATGCAAATCAAAACTACAATGAGGTACCACCTCACATCTGTCAGAATAGTCATCATTAAAATGTCTATAAATAATAAAGCTGGAGAGGGTGTGGAGAAAAGGGAACTCTCCTATACTGTTGGTGGCACTATAAGTTGGGGCAGCCACTATGGAAAACAGGATGAAGGTTCCTCAGATAACTAAAAATAGAATTATCATATGATCCAGCAATCCCAGTCCTGGGCATATACCCAGACAAAACTATAATTCAAAAAAATACATGTACCCCTATGTTCATAACAGCACTATCACAATAGCCAAAACTTGAAAACAACCTAAATGTCCATTGATAGATGAACAGATAAAGAAGATGTGACATATATACAATGGAATACTACTCAGCCATAAAAAAGAACTAAATAATGCCATTTGAAGCAACACAGATGCAACCAGAGGTTATCATACTAAGCAAAGTCAGAAAGAGTAAAATAAATACCATATGATACCATTTATGTGTGAAATCTAAAGTATGATGCAAATGAACCTATCTACAAAACAGACTCACAGACATAGGATCAGACTTGTGGTGGCCAAGATGGAGAGGAGAGAGAAAGATGGACTGGGAGTTGGAAGTTGGTAGATGCAAGCCATTACATTTAGAATGGATAACAATAAGGTCTTACTATGGCACAGGGAACTATATCCAATCACCTGCAATAAACCATAATAGAAAATAATATAAAAAAGAATATATATGTGACCACAACTGAGTCACTTTGTTGTACAGCAGAGATTGGCACAATATTATAAATCAACTATACTTCAATTTAAAAAAAAGAATCTGCTTATGGTCATGAATTTTGTAAAATTTTCATCTTCCAGTTGATACCTCATTTTCTGTTGCTTATTTGTTTAAAATGAAAGTCCTAACTCTTGAATAATTTTCCTAGAGTCTCATATTTGTCAAGAAAGCAAAAGTCAGAATTCTGAGAATTTTAAAATCACCCCAAAAACATGATCGTAGTTTAAGCCCCTCAGTTTCCACAAACATATATTTGGAAATGAATTGTTATATAATTATCAAATATGCCATTTAATAAGAGATGATGTCACTATAAAGAAATTAAGTAAAAGATTCTCATTTTGAACATTTAGAGATTGGGCACAAAGCATTTGCTATACTCCAACAAAGAAAAATTCCAAGATTCACAGCCAACATAAAAGCACCCATTCTTTCTGAAATGTCACGGCTCTTTTAGACATTTGTTACACTGTTCATTTCATTAACTTTTTTTCCAGAAAATAAAACAATCACAATTATTGTGCAATTTTCACAGCATTTATCTTGGTGAATATCTCCAAAAAGAATACATATATAGGTAGTACTTTTTTCTTTATGAGGGAAGCTCAGTCAGCTCTCCCGCAAGTAAGCATCTTATTCTTGCCTCTGTGCCTTGCTGAAAATGCACGGTGACCACAAGCTTAGAAATGCAACAAGATGTACACAGTCCTACCTTGCCCAAATGATCTTTTTTGCCAAAGCCAGTGGCAGCTGCAATGCTCCCTGCTCCTTCTACTGTCTTCTGTGCTACTGCAGTCACCCCTGTCACCACTGCCTCTCCAACGTTTGTCACTTGCTCTTTGGTCTTCTCAGCCACTGGGATGAATCAAGAACAATGACAGATTAAGGGATGGTGGACCAACAGCCACTAGGAATAACTTCACTTCCACTAACCATCAACTTCCGAAGGCCTATATTCACACACGTAGATAACTGGTGAGTCAGGAGAAGGAAAAGTTACTGAGATTGCTAAGTGAGCGTGGCTTAGCCAAACACAGAATCTTTGCCAAGATAGTCTGTGCAATCATGCAGATATTTAAAGGTGTTTCAAGCCTAATGATCACAAATTTAGGGCTGTAAGCAATTTCACTCCAGTTTACATTTTATGAAAGAAAGTTTACAGAAAGCAAGGCTTACAGGTGTAGTTGTATCACACAGCATGAAATATTTCTTTATTTCAATTTCAATACCAAGTCTTTGATCTCACTCAGAATGTGTTTTTCATCACACCTTCTGAGTCACAGAACACACGTGTGCTCTCACATGGCACCGTCAGAAATAAAACAAGAGTGAGGGATGACTATGCTGATCCTTTTATGAAACATCAGGTAGTTGAAACAGAATGAGTTTTAGCGTTAAGATTTATTTTCAATCATTTTAATGGGAACAAAAGAGCTGGACTTAAAGTATGAAATGAAATGGTTTGTTGAGCACACTTAATTTATTTTCATTAAAAATAAAATATGGTGATTCAGTAGGCTTTTAAAAATAAGTTAAAATTTTAAGATGATGGTATAAATACTTTGGAATTAGATTTAGAGATTCGATCTCATATCAAAAAATTATCTAAGACTATATATAACTGTTGAATTAATCTTTCTATATTAACGCCATACAAATATCAAATAAATGAAGCTGCAATAAAAAATGTTTGTTTCAACTAATTAAGAGTTTTATGAAAAAGCAGTAAAAGATGAGATTCTGCACTTTTAACAATTTCAAGGTCAAGGGAAACAAGACAACTCTTCACCCAAACCTTTTTACAGCAGTCATGTATGGATGTGAGAGTTGTACTATAAAGAAAGCTGAGTGCTGAAGAATTCATGTTTTTGAACTATGGTGCTGGAGAAGACTCTTGAGAGTCCCTTGGACTGCATGGAGATCCAACCAGTCCATCCTAAAGGAAATCAGTCCTGAATATTCATTGGAAGGACTGATGCTGAAGCTCCAATAATTTGGCCATCTGATGCAAAGAACTGACTCATTGGAAAAGACCCTGATGTTGGGGAAAGATCAAAGGCAGGAGAAGGGGATGACAGAGGATGAGACCATTGGATGGCATCACCAACTCAAAGGACGTGAGTTTGAGCAAGCTTCAGGAGTTGGTGATGGACAAGGAAGCCTGGTGTACTGCAGTCCATGGGGTCGCAAAGAGTCAGACATAACTAAGCAACTGAACTGAACTGAACTCTTGTAACATTTACACTCATAAAGCCTGGGTCGTGCATTCTTATATGTAATGTTTGCCTTCTTTTCTGAGGAATTCAATGAGTTGTTCTACGTGAGCTGTTAAGTGTTATGTGCACCTGATTATTGTACAGATTTCATGTCACCAGTTGGGAGGGGCCAGTCTCTGGGTCAGGAAGATTCCCCTAGAAAAGGAAATGACAACCCATTCCAGTACTCTTGCTTGGAGAATCCCATGGACAGTGGAGCCTGGTGGGCTACTATTCATAGCATTGCAGAGTCTGACACGACTAAACAGTAATAGTGTGGTCAAAACAATTGGGTTTTGAATACAGTATGTAGGTCATGGAAGCTGAGGAGGTAGGTAAGGAAAAAAAGAAAACGAGTCTCACTCCCCAGTGTAGACAACAGGGGGAAATGAAAGTGGCCCCAAGAGTCTAAAAGCAGGAAGAGTTCACAGCAGGTATTGCTTGATATTTGCCTTTTGCTACTTCCAGGGATGTGGTGGATGCCTACTAACTAGTCATGGCTATATTCAATGCAAAGTTCAATTTAAATGCCAGTGAAAAACTGTACTGGAAATCTCATGTTTTTAAACATTTCCAGAATGTTGATGCTTTAAAAATAGTGAATTATAGGCTTCAAGTTCTCATTTTTTTCTTTTCTAAGAACACAAGTAGAAAATTTTACTTGAAAACGAACATTTCTTGTTACAAAATCTCAAAGACAAAAATAAATTTTGATCTTTTTAGAGATTCATAATTTTTCTTCTGCCAGCCATAAAAGTTTATTTTTATAATTCTAGATTTATATACATACTTTTTTAATGTATATAAACTGCACAGTAAAATGCACTTTGTAGTTTATTATAATTTATTAGATTTTACCACTGTAAGAATAAGCAAATACATTACAAAATGGCAGAATTTACATATAGCAGTGATGTACCATTTTATTCATTTTCTTAATTTATTTTTATTTTTTGGCTGTGCCATGCAGCATGGAATCGAACTCAGGTCCCTGCATTGGAAGCATTTACTTTTGACCACTGTACCACAAGGGAAGTCCCTGATAGACACATTTTAAGATTTCTGTAGGAACTGATTTATCTAGCAGATAATTTACTGACCTAAACCCCTTTGTCAAAACCCACCTCAAAAGTTAAATTCCATGTTAATAACCTCTTTTCCCAACAACTGTCCTTATTCCTCCTGTGTGCTCATAAAATTTTAGGTATAACTTTACTACTGAACTTTTTATTTGCACCATAATTATTGAGTTCCCAGTATGTTCATCTACCTCCACTAGTATATTTTGAGTTGATCAAAATCAGAGATATTTTCTTTATATTATTTCATAGTAATACTCATTAAATAATTTTGAGTACATTAAAAGAAATTTTGTGTATTTGTGTAATTTATACATTAATTTCAATAATTATTGACTCTAATTAGGTTAACAATAAAATTCCACAAAGGAAATGTGGCACCAACTTTTAGAACCAACAGTAAATCTAACCTATAACATTAAAAAAAATTACAAAATTAAGACCTAGTTTTAAATTAGTATACAAATTACAGATATGAGGACAAGAAATTTATATTTTAAAGCAGTTTAACAAAGAAATTTAAAATGTAACATGTTGAAAATTAACTGTGTGCATTATTGTATAACAAATTTCTGTGTGTAAGAATCTAAGCCTGGAGAAGATCTCCAACAATAGGAATTTCTTTATATCATACTTTCATGAGGGAATAAATGAGAATGAGTCAGCTTATATCAAATTAATTTTTTTTAATACCTTCAAAGGCACGTCATTCAATAAGCTCAGATTAAGTGCACTCTCATATTTTCCTATAATGTGATGTACTGACAACTGAAATAATAATGTCCTGAGATCAAAAAGCAAGGGATTAAGGTAGAGTTTTCTGGATTTTATCTTCAGATTATCTAACTGGGAGGATTAATTTTCCCTGGATGTTGTAGGTAGAAAACGCCTGGCCTAAGTTTACTGAAGTCTGTATTTCTACAAAACAGTTAATGATATGAATCTTGTGGAAATTATTCTCTTAACATTAGCTGATAATGTTATGTACTTTATAATAGTTTCTCCCTTCCCTGCTTTAAGAGTAATAACAAAATAAATAACATTTATTTAGTATTTATTATGTACCATGATAAAACATTTTAGGTCATATATAAAAAGCAACCAATTCTCCCTCTGATTAACTACTGAGGTTATTACCTTAAACATTTATTTACCCTTATAATGTGAATTTAGAATTTTACATGAAATAACTTTACTCAACAAATTAATTTATCTGATATGAGAGAGGGATGGCTCTTATTGCAACTGATTTATTCTACTGCAATTTTCATAGCCAGATTACTTATAACAACATTTTTGATACTTTACTACTGCCAGGGTGATTGACTGGTGCTGTGCTAAGTCACTTCAGTCATGTCTGCCTCTTTGCAACCTGCATGGACTGTAGCCTGCCAGGCTTTTCTGTCCATGGGGATTCTCCAGGCAAGAATACTGCAGTGGGTTGCCATGCCCTCCTCCAGGGGATCTTCCCAACCCAGTGATCGAACCCAGGTCTCCCACATTGCAGGCAGATTCTCTACCATCTGAGCCACCAAGGAAGTCTTTGACTGGTGTAATGACTGTAAATACTGCCCATACCAAAATCATCATGGTCTCCCTGCTTAGAAGGATTTTCCATAGCGCTCTGGGAAACACTAGTTGAATTGAACTCTAGTACTGAAAGGGCTTCCCTTGTGGCTCAGCTGGTAAAGAATCTGCCTGCAATGTGGGAGACCTGGGTTTGATCCCTGGGTTGGGAAGTTCCCCTGGAGAAGGAAACAGCTACCCACTCCAGTATTCAGCCCTGGAGAATTCCATGGGCTGTATAGTCTATGGGGGTCACAGAGAGTGGGACACTACTGAGTGACTTTCACTTTTTTTAGCTATTGAAAGAAAGTCAAACTAGTTTTGGAAATCCTGGGTTAAACTAAATTATGTAAATTTATTTACTGTAGAACAGCTCAGTTTCTTTAATATGCTAAAAGGAAGACAGGATATGCAAAGTTTCCAAACACTGTAAAACCATGGAAACATTAGCTGGCAGGCTACTGTTCTTCAGAAACAATTGGCAAAATATTGTCTTATAGTACAAAACTTCAGTCACTTGTACCAGACCAAGCGTGTACGCATGCATACACACAAAAACCTCAAAAACTCATATTTACATCCTATCATTCTAAAGAAAACTCAAAAATTCTGACTTTGTCAATAGTTATACTTGCAGCCCACCTGCATAGCCTCCATTGGATGGTAGTATTAGTTTATTCTCTAATTTTTACCACAGGCTCTAAGCTTTGCAACATGCTTATCCGCCTTTTCATCCATATGGATTCTCCTTCAATTACAGTGAAAAGCTGTTAATCCAAGTAGACTCTCTTCATATAGCATAGTCTACAACTGTCTGATAACTAGTTCTTACAAAAATCATGCTTTATAACATGCCATTTATGGAAGGTCCCTACAGGGCAGTTTATATATACTGAATTCCAACAGAGCAAATGTGTGTTGCATACTTTAACTTAGCTTCTAGAATTAGTTTCAAAGGGTTGTTTTTTATTTACTTATTTATTTATTTTCAGCTGCACTACATGGCTTGCGGGATCTTAGTTCCCTGAACAGGGGTTGAACCTAGGACATGGCAGTGAAAATCCAGAGTCCTAACCACAAGGCAACCATAGAACTCCCTGTTTTGATTTTATACTTTTTTATACTTTTATACTTTTTTAGTCAAAAGTGTGTATAAAAGGGCTTCCCTGAGAGCTCAGCTGGTAAAGTATCTGCCTGCAATGCAGGAGACCCGGGTTCAATTCCTGGGTCAGGAAGATCTGCTGGAGAAGGGATAGGCTACCCACTCCAGTATTCTTGGCTTTCCCTTGTGGCTCAGCTGATCAATAATCAGCCTGCAGTGCAGGAGACCTGGGTTTGATCCCTGGGTTGGGAAGATCCCAGAGAAGGGAAAGGCCACCCGCTCTAGTATTCTGGCCTGGAGAATTCCATGGATTGTATAGTATGTATAAAAGTATGTATAAAAGTCATATAAATACCCTTCTCCACTAGCTACAAAACTGTAGCTCAAGGTAGATTCACTATAAAATGATAGTAAGTAAAACCCAGGTAATACATACTATTTGCCTTCAATCTTCTAGGTGTTTATATATATCCCCATTCACTGAATTCTTTTACAGATGAGGAACCTGAGTCACACAGAGGTAACGAATCTTGCAGAACAGTCACACAGCTAGTAAGGGGTAAGCAGAAATTTGAACTAAAGAGGTCTGGCTTCAATGCTTACGGCCTTAGCCCAAATACTGTATTAATATTCCCATTTGATTTTCTCAAAATCTATTTCATAACTTAGCAATAGAAGCATGTTATTTTGCTGAGGCCCTGCCATATTTACTGTTTTCTCACCATATGAGTTATATTTTTTATCTGACATGATTATATCTTATTTTATCATGTCTGTCAGAAAGCTTGGAGTACATAAAACATAAAACTCAATCACAGCAAGTCCATATATTAAAGTTGCTAAATTGTGATTTTTCTATTTCTATCATTATCCTCCTCCTCTTCCTCATCATCACCACCATAATTTTCATCAGTTTTTGCTCTTCACTTACTGTAATCTTCTTACAGACCTAATTTTAAAATTTGGGTGAAATTAGGCCAAACAGAGATAAATACAATAAATAATTTACTGATCATCCCAAGGGTATTTCCTAAAATGTCTTTTGAATCAAGGAAATATTATAATTTGTATATTTTAGTGTCAGAATATTTCATTGTACTCTATAGAAAATTTTCATTCAACTCTTTAAAAATGTCAGTCCTCATATGATATTCTGCAATCATTTGCCAGAACATTAAGTTGATCAGAATACTCAAATGATACACTACTATAAGTTAAACAATTAAATTAGTCAATTCAGTCATCATTCTTGACAGTTACACTGTTGTACTTATTTATAACAAATACTTAACATATTTAAAAATATTTAATATTTACTAAAGAATCAAGATTAAACAAAGCTGATGTTTTCTGGAATGCTCCTCTATGGGCAGAGTGGTTGTTTATATTTACATCCTGAGTGATCAGTACTGGACTATCCTGCTTACTAGATATTTGCAATATCATCCTTGAATAGAAGTTCCACAAAGCTTACCTGTTGTCACACCATGAACTACCCCTTCCTTGGTTTTGGACCCTACAAAAACAAACAAATTCAAGCCATAAGCTTCAAAGTCACCTTTACTGCTAACGAGCTACTTTTAAACACATCTAATGGAAAAACAATACCTCAATCTCCAAAAACCCATATGTAAAGATATCTTTAGGGAGCAAAAAATTTAAAACAAAGAAATTCAGTAACCATTACAACAAATACAACAAAGCAAAGCTAACAGGATATGCTCCAATTAAGATTTTAGCACACATAATAGCTTTTCAACCCCTTGTGTCCCACTTCACATATCAACTTACAGAAAGTTAAAAAGAAAAGGTGAGAAAACACAGGGTCTGGCTGGGAAGGTGATTTTGGATTCAGAACTACAGAAGCTCTACTAAAATGCAATACAAAGAAAGATTACTTCACCCATGGAACACAAATGGATGGGGGAAGGAGAGAAGGAATTCATAGTTGTTGAACATCTGTTATGAAAAAGGCATTTTTCATCTCATTTAATGTTTGTAATAACCCCCCATTTCACATCATACCCATTTTATACGACATGAAGCAATTACAAATTAAAGTTAAATGATTTGTCTGAAGTCACCAGCTACAAGCATGTTCAAATTAAGGGCTCTGTGACCCTAAGCCCATATTGTTTCTACAAAACCAGGCAAACCTTTAGAAGGAATACAGTATTTTATCACTGAAGTATGGCTAACGCTAGCTTCAAGAAGGGGCAAGATAGGAATTTTCCCCAAATCTTGACCATTACCAAACTTTTACACAAAGAATTTATTAATATGTATTGCTAAAATTAAGTTTGTGAATAATTTTATTCATCAGCTCTCTAATGTTGGATTTTTTAGTGTAATTCATACAGCTTTTTAATGATCTTGGAGAAAATAACAACAAACAGAAAATTCATTTGAAAACTACCCTATAAGCTAAATAAAGTAATTCTATCAGACAGAGAAGAATGTAAGGAAATTAGGACCAAAAAACTGGGAAATGAATACTTATCATTCTCTACCTGCCACTTCTTCAACCCCATATTTTTAAAAACAACTAGTAAAAATATATTTTAACAGTTGGCCTGTAGTCTATTCTCTCTTCCTAGTTATACCCGATAATTTGATCTTTGGCTAAACCATGGAATGTATCCTGAACCAAACATACAAAAAAGTCTTAATGAGGTTTCTTTGCATCAAACCAATCACCATTTTTTTGGCTGTCATAATTGTTTAGTAGTATATGTTGCTGCTAAGTCACTTCAGTCATGTCCGACTCTGTGCGACCCCATAGATGGCAGCCCAACAGGCTCCTCTGTCCCTGGGATTCTCCAGGCAAGAATACTGGAGTGGGTTGCCATTTGATGATTAACTTTTAATTGATAAGTAATCTGTAAATGAAAAGATAAAGCTACAAAATACGTGCTAAGTGGCATGTCACCAGTAATGTGATAGACAAGACAGACCTTATAGATAAGTAGATCTCATAATAGATACAGCTGAAGGGACACTAGATCTGATGGCTTCCCTAAGCTGATGTAGCCCACATCCATTCCCCTCTTGTCTCTTAAGACTTCACAAAGCTGCAGAGTGGAAAACATCAGAAATAATGCCTGGGCATTGCCAAGGACTCAATTATGCTGTTGTGCATGTCATGTTGACTATCTCAGTATGGTGGAGTTGAAGCAAATTGTGACTTGGGAGTTTGATATCAATCCACAGTCTTGACCACTGCTACTTATTGAGCAGAATGTCACTGGAAGAGTTTTGAAGGTCATTTTCTTGCCTTTACTGTTACAATACTTGGCAGAGAACTGTATATATATATTTTTTTGCTTTTGAATTTCACTCTCAACTTATAATTTCTAAACCACTTGATTGAGAAATTTTTGGTCCATTAAATTGAAGTAGGTTAATTGAAAATCTGTATACAAAGATATCACAAAAGGAGAAAAAAACATAAAAATAATACTGATTCCTATGGTGGTTCATCAATTAGCATTAAAAGCTAGCTGTTGAAAGTATATTACAAAGAAATGAGATTACTCTCTCATGGGACTTAAGAAAACAGTCAGCCATAAGTGAAAGAGGAAAATTTTCCCTAGTTACTTCTAATCTTTCAAGCTTAGATAATAGTTCTTATAATGAAGGATAAAATTATAGAAAGAAAACACATTGACAAACAAATTATTCTGTTGCAGAGTTTGTGTGTGTGCACTAATCGCTCAGTCCTGTCAGACTCTTTGCAACCCCATGGACGGTAGCCCACCAAGCTCCTCTGTCCATGGGATTCTCCAGGCAAGAATACCGGAGTGAGTTGCCATTCCCTTCTCCAGGGGATCTTTCCGACCCAGGGATCGAACCCAGGTCTCCTGCTTGGCGCAGATTCTTTACCATTGGAGCCACCAAGCAGCCCTGTTGGTGAGTTTATTTGACAATAATAACCATGGCTCCAACATATAAAAGTACACTTACAAAAATTCTCAATGAAATGTTAATGAATCAAACACAACAATGCATGAAGAGAATTATACATCACAATCAAGTGGCATTTATCATAGGTATGCAAGGCTGGTTCAGTGTTTGAAAGTCAATTAAGTAATTCTTCAAATCAGCAGGCTCAAAAAAAACAAGTGTCATGATCATATTAATAGATGCAGAAAGAGCATTTGCAAAACCCAACACCTACTTATGATAAAAAACCATCCCAGTAAACTAGAAATAGAGAACTTTTTCAACCTGATAAAAAATATCTACCAAAAAGTCTACAGCTAACATCATATTTCATTGTGAGACACTAGGAACTTTATTACCAGGAACAAGGCAATAATATCCCCTTTCACCATTCCTTCAACATCGTACAGGAAGCCCTAGCTATTGCAATAAGACAAGGAAATAAAAGATAGCTGACTGGGAAAGATTAAACAAAACTGTCAAGAATCAATAAAAAATATCCTGGTGCTAATAAGTTATTAAAAGAAGATTGCAGAATGCAAGGTTAAAAAGTCAATCACCTTCCTATATACCCGTAATGAACGAGCAGACTTTGAAATTAAAAACCCAGTATAGTTTACATTAGCATCAAAAATAAATAAAATACCTGGGCATAAATTTAATGCAATATATACAAGATCTATATGGGAAAAATTTTGAAGCTTTGATAACAAAATCAAAGAACTACATAAATGGAGAGATATTCCACATTCATGGGTAGAAGACAGAATATTAACACTGAGACAATAGAATATTATTTGGCACTAAAAAGAAATGAGCCATTCAAAGACATGAAGGAAATTTAAATGCATATTATTAATTGAAAGAAGCTAATCTCAACAGGCTAAACAATATATGATTCCATTGATATGACATTTTGGGAAAGGCAAAACTATGGAGAGAAAAAGATCAATGATAGCCAGGGGTTGGGAGAAGGCCATGAATAAGCAGAGCACAGAGGATTTTCAGGATACTGAAAATACTCTATATATTATAAGGATGAATGTGTGTGTGTGTTAGTCACTTACTCGTGTCCGACTCTTTGTGACCCATGGACTGTAGCCTACCAGGCTCCTCTGTCCATGGGATTCTCCAGGCAAGAATGCTGGAGTGGATTGCCATTTCCACATTTGTCTAAACTCACAGAATGTACTGCAGCAAGAGTGATTCTAAATGGAACCTATGGATTTCAGATGATTATGATGTGTCAATGCAGGTTCATCAGTTGTAACAAATGTACCATCTGGTAAAGGATGTTGGTAATTTGAGAGGCTATGCATGTGTGGGGGGAGGGGTGCATGGGAAACCTCTATATCTCAATTTTTCTGTTAATTTAAAACTGCTATAAAAATTAAGCCTTTAATTTTTTAAAAGTATGGCTGGATGGCATCACCAACTCGATGGACACGGGTTTGGGTGGACTCAGGGAGTTGGTGATGGACAGGGAGGCATGGCATGCTGCAGTTCATGGGGTCACAAAGAGTCAGACATGACTGAGCGACTGAATTGAACTGAACTGATGCCTTTATACTTATATTTTCTGCTTTATGATGATGTTCTCACAAGAACTCAACAAGGTACTTGCATTTATTCAAATTGCATTTTTACAAATGAGTAAAGTGATGCTTAGATATGTTAAGTACCTTCCCCATTATCCTAGAGGTAAAAAAGTGGTATAGTCTGGACTGGAATTTAAGTTTGACATCAAATCCACATTTTTCCTACTTTATCAGGAGTCAGTAAACTATAGTTTATGAGCCATATAATCTCTCCAGCTGTTTTGGTAAGTAAAGTTTTACAGGAACATAGTCACCCTGATTATTGTTTATGGCTGCTTTCACTTCAGGAGAGCAAAGTTGATCAGTTGAAACAGATATCATATCCTAAAATTATTCACTACCCCTTTACGGAAAAAGCTTGCCAACACCTGGTAATACTATAACTTCACAAGGTCATACTTCACCCTGAATTATGTATTTCTGTTCAACTTTTAACTGACTTTAAAATATTAACTGATAAATAGTATAGAGAATGTACTCTGCTAAATACCATAATAAACACCGAAGATTATTTTTTAAAATATGTGCACATAAACAAATTGAAATTTCATATAATAATCTCAGAGAAAATAACAGAATTAATCTCCAAAAAATTAAGTCATTTTATTTGCCCAAACTCATGGTTGAGAATGAAAACAAGTCCAATGTTTTCCAGATGATAATCCTGCTTATTACCTGGAAAACAGCAATGTGTTAATTTAATAGTCAGTGGTTCCAGGGCTCATTCAAAACGAATAAATCAATATTATCCTACTAAAAAAAAAATCTTTAAAGTAACTAAGTTATAAAGTAACTGAAATCAAGGAATGGTTACAAAGCATGTACCTGCACAGTTTCGAACACTGAGGACAAATAAAAAATACTGAGTATCTGAATGTCACGGATTCAGCATTTCAAATGCCACCTAAAGAGATACAATCCACACTTCACGAGAAACAACTGAGATTAACTCACTAACTTTTTCCTCTTGTAACATCTTTTAACCCAATGATTTTCTGAAAATATATTTTAAGATAAGGAGTAATTTAACTAGAGATTTGTGGTAAGATTAAAGCAAAATAAAAAGAGTCTATGAACAGTGAGAAAAAAATTTGAGAAAGATTCATAAAAATCATTCCAAGTATAACTTTTCTCCAGCCCATCCATATCGAAGAGACGTAGCTTTCTTTCACCCCACAGGCATAGACAGAGTATTCTACACAATCCATTACGCTCATCCTCCACTTTATTACTCATCCTTTGGTTACTGTTGCTACACCTGCTACCAGAGAATGTGACCTAGCTCAGAGAAGGAAAAGAGACAGAATGGGTAGTGGGTTAGTGTATGCGCATGTGCCTGTATCCCTATGGATGAGTGTGTCTATGTGTATGCCTATTTCTTCACCCAAAGAATTTCAGGTGACTTGTGAAACAACACCCAACCTAACACAGTTCAAGATTAAAAAAAAAAAAATAAGTGTAGGGCTTCCCTGATAGCTCAGTTAGTAAAGAATCCGCCTGCAATGCAGGAGACCCTGGTTTGATTCCTGGGTCAGGAAGATTCTCTGGAAAAGGGATAGGCTACCCAATGCAGCATTTTTGGACTTCCCTTGTGGCTCAGTGGGTAAAGAATCCAGTTGAAATGCGGGAGACCTGGGTTTGATCCCTGGGGAGATCTGGGTTCAATCCCTGGGTTGGAAAGATACCCTGGAGAAGGAAAAGGTTATCCACTCCAGTATTCTAACCTGGAGAATCTCCATGGACAGTCCATAGGATCACAAAGAGTCAGACAGGATGGAGCGACTTTCACTTCACTGCAAGAATACTCTGATGTGGGAATTTATAAACAAGGAAAAACAGTAAGCATCTAATTTATTGTATCATTTGATAAATGAACTATATAAATGTCTCAAAGATATTAGCAGCCCTCAAGCACTTTATTGAGCTTAGTCCCCAACTTACCAAGTGGTCACAAGAAGTAACTCCAACTTGTCTGTCCTTTCCTTTTTACGGTCACAGTAGGTCTTTCTTTACATATCTCAAGATCATATCAACATCTTACTTTTAAATTAGGATATACTTAAATTAGCATATATTATTCATGAAGATACAAGAAATCAAAAGCCCATGAGGGAGTTTAAGTACTATTGAATATTTTATAAGACTGAGTTTTTAAAACTGTCCTCAGAGCTATAGTTACTTACGCACAGAAACATTCATTTTAAAAAAGAAACAAAGTCCTAAATATTACTGCAAAATTAAATAGTCTGGAAAAACAAAATAGCCCCACTTTATATATTAGCTCAAACACACACATTCACCTTCTTAGACATACCTCTGATTCAGCCCATCACTTTGAGGAGTGAAGATGCAAAACTGAATCAAGTGAGAAATACCAGCATTTAAAGCATCAATCATCTTAACCCATCAATCACAAATAAATATCAAAGCGACATTTAGGGCTTACCTACCTACATAGAGAACACCCTCTTTTGTCTTTCCTGCTGCTTCTGCCACACCCTGCTTGGTTTTTTCAGCAGCAGCCACGACTCCCTCCTTGGCCTTTGAAAGTCCTTTCATGAAAACATCCATGGCTAACGAATTCCTTTACAGCACCCTGGAGAACACAAAATACACTTTGAGAACTTCTACGTAGAAAACGAAATTAGAACCACCACCCAAAGTAAAAACTATTGAAAGATCAGTAGAATCCTCAGAAGAGTGAGATTCTCTTAAGTGTACCTCCATTTCAACCACTGGACAAAGGAGGCTTTTCTTAGCTTTTGCATTAAAAATTTAGCATCTCCCATCCATCTTGGCTGGATAAAGTCTAGCCGCCTAAACATGGATTAGGATGAATCATCTGAGCTGTTCTTACGCGTTTCCGAAGTGGAATTGCACGGAAAGATAGACTCCTTCCTCTTTTAACTTCCCAGGGTCCAAATGGTGACTGTATAAGTTTGAAGTGCGTTTAGAAGACATCACAGGAAAAGGAAAGGGACCTGAAGGCAGGGGGTCAGGGACACGCTTAAATTCCAGAAGGCAGCTAACAGATCAATCACGAATAGGGGAGGGAAGGAACCACTCACTCTGGGTGTGGCTGAACCTCAGGCCAACTACGAGCCCACCGCCCTCGCTCTAATTCACCCAACCGTGCACCGGACCCCGGTCAACCCAGAGGGTGCAGGAGGGCGCGAGTTCACAACCGCGGAAGCCTCAGGAGGCGCGCCAGTCACCCGTGGGGGCGTTCTCAGTTCCGGCAACCCGCCCCCAAGCCTGCGCCGCACCTGTTAACCCCTTATCACCTGTTGACTCGCCTTCTCAGCGCTCCCGCTTAACGATTTGCCAAACACAGCTTGTTTACTTCACAGAGAGAACAGAGAGGGCGGACTGGGGGCGGGGGGCGGTTAAGGAAGGCGACAAATAGAAGTTGAATACTCAGACTCCCTGGAGCATCCTCGCGTTTCCCAAAGGAAAAGCTTATCCCTGAGAATCCAAACCTCTCGGCCTCTGAGGACGAGAAGAGGGCAGTAATCGAAGCAGGAGGAAAACAGGTCAATTTACTTTCCTCAAGCTCACCCTAGGGAGAAGTACTCACCTCTGAGAGAGACTCGACTACAGCTGTCCTCACTGCCGCACGCCCACCCCCACCCCCACCCCCCCAACCACGCGCGCGCCCCCGGGCGTCCGCGATGGCTCGTCTCCCGCCAGGTGTTCTCCATGACTTCCGAAGCTGCCCAGTTAGTTCCACAAGCACTTACCAGATTTCCTCGGCTCCTCGGAACTCCAATGCCTCCCCCACCTCCACTTAAAAAAATTTAAAAAACAATTCCCAAATGTTATTTAAGTGGGAAGAGAGAGGATAAAGAGCGCACAGGAAGGGTGGAGGCGGCACCAGAAGAGGGATGGTCCCCAGAGGAGGCGGCTGTCAGCACAAGCCTGCGCCTGGGAGGCGGGGGGCCTGGGAGGCAAACCCACAAACCTGCCGTCTAATTGCCACTCCTCGGCCCCCGCACGATAAGTTTCGAGAGAAAAAGGCAGAAGGTCGGAAGGGAAGGGTCGGGGAGGGCAGCGGGGAAGAGCGCCAAGGATGCTAAAGGCGCGGCTCGGTCCCTGGGTCCGCTCTAAAGCCAGCACACACCTCACCCCGCGTCGCCGCGCTCGGTCGCTCACCCCCTCTCCTTCTAGTCTCGGTGGTCCTCCTCCTCCCCTTCCTCTCACCGCCCCCGCGGCTGATTTGTCAGCTCCTCTCCCCGCCCCTCTCCCGGCGCTTGCTGCTTTCCGAGCCGCGTGCACTTCACTCCTCTCCTTGGATGGGGATGGGGATGGGGGCGGGGGAAGACGGAACCTCCAACTCCCGCCTCCCGCCTGGACCTGGGGGACTGGAAGATGGGGTGCTCTGCGGCTCACCTCGAGTTTAGGGTCACGGGAGGTCTCGTGGCGATCCCGAGTGTTAGGCTTAGGCTGAAGTTTCTCCCTATTTCCCATCACCCCCCTCCTTGTCTCCGCCTTTCCCTCTGGTTCCTCGCGGGGACCCCCCACGTCAGATCCAGCCTCGGGAAGCGGGGAGTGTGACAGGTCGACCACCAAAGACAGAGCCAGTCTCTCGAGGAGCTGCTGAAAGAGACAGGCAATCTAGGAAGCGTGCTCACATCAGCTCTGGCAAGAGCACGTTTTCCTCGGATCAATGAAGTGTGATTAACGGTCGTAGGACAAAAGGTTAATGATGCTTTTGTTTAAATATCCTCCAGATTTAGGCCTACTCTTAACCTCTCATGAGCCCGATATGGTCTCGCGGGCGGAGAGGAGACTAGTAAAGAAGAGTTACAGGTTGAAGAGGCAGGAGGAGGCTAGTCAAATCCTCTCTCCACCCCACTATCACCATTTTCTTTCCCACCAATCAGCGGCTGCCAGACGCTGTTTTCTTTTCCCATCAGTGGAACAAGGAATAAATATTCCCCAGCCGTCGAAACCAAACGGCTGTAAGGTTTCTCATTCTCAGAATGGAATTTACTTTCCAGATGCAGGTGCCTAGATGGAAGAGACATGCCCAGCGTGATTGATTCTCCTGAACCAGTATATATCCAATTTTTTCAGAGCCTTCTGAAAAGGGAGATTCTATCAACACGTACCACTCACCTTCCTGACTTCGAATTCGCGTTGTCCTCGGTGCTGACACGCCACCCCATCCCACACACCGGCACACAGACAGACACACGCAAGGGGTTCGAGACAATTTTTGCACTGTTGAACACAGTTTCACCTTTAAGAGCTGGAGGGAAAACAGCTGTTCCTGGATCACACCGGAATGGAGAACGAAACTCCTCCCCCTGCTTTCTTTGCCTGGAAGGGAGGATGCTTTTAGACCTGTAAGGGAAAAACGCATCTTTGCTATATGTTTTTTTGTTCCTTTGTATTGTGCTTATTTTTATGTAGGGCAGAAAAAAAGGCTTTCTCTGAACTTTGCACCTCTCTCTGATCCCTGCACTCACACTCTGAAATGTGAGTTTAAAGCAATTTAAATCTACAAAACAACCGTTTGAAACCAAAAGAGATGGGAAGCGAGTATATGCTACTTAAGCAACTCTGCACTATTGGTCGGCTCTTGAAAAGTGGTCTTTCCAAAACACTCATATTTTGCTTTCTTGGGATAGGAGAAGGTAGCTTAAACTTGGGAGCTGGTTTGCTTTATGACTTTGAGAGTTTGAACAAGTTATGTCCTTCTGTTCATTGATCCCTCTCTCTTCAACTTTTTACTATAGGAAATGTTCAAACATATACAAAAGTGGAGAGAATAAAGGATTCTCGGTGGAATAGCACCCAACTTCCACTATTTTCCAATTCATGATTAATCATGTTTCATCTATATTCTCATCCACTCCCCATTTTTTAATCACTACCTCCATCCCCCATTTTTAACTAAATCCCAAGAATTATGTATATCTTTTCATTTGTAAATAATTTAGCATGTATCCATAAGATATCCAAACTATTTTAAAGTAAACACAATGATGTTTTGATGGTCTTTTTTAAAACTTTAAAAGTAAAGTTTGCATGCAGTGATATGTTCCACTCTGTATTCCTATAAATCCGTTTTGAAAAGTACATGCATTAATGTACCCCACACCATTTTGAAGAAATAAGACATTTTCATCCCCTAGAAATTTCCCTTGTGCCCTTTTCAGTTGTACAGCTTCTAGAATTTCATAAAAATAAAACCATACAATATGAACTTTTAAAAAAAAATCTCTCTGGCTTCTGCACTCAGCCTAATATTTGGTCATTCATGTTTTTGCATGAACCGGTAGTATTTACTGCTTTCAATTGTTTCTTTTTATTAATGCCAATAATAGTGTTTTGCATTATGATGCATCACAACCAGTTATTTAATATATTTAGTACATATTTAATAATCAGTTATATATATAGTTAACAGACACCTTCTTGAGTAGTCAAAGGAAGAATAAAGTAACAGATATTTTAGACTCTGTGCAGACCAATGAGAGGATTATTTTTTAGGCCCTGTGAAGACCAATAAGAGAATTATTTTGGAGCAGTTGTTACATTTTTCTACTTCTTACAGCATTATATGATTCCACATCTTTGTGTGTTACATTATGGTTGGCAAAAGACTAATGTATGATCATTTAATCATAACAAATGGGTAAGTTAAGTTTTATTATGTAACTTTTGTAGTCAGGGAATCTAAGGCTCAAAGAATTTTGGTAAAAGGCAGAAATTGTATAGCTTTTAAGTGGCAGAGCTGACATAAGCCAGCAGGAACTATTACAAAAAGCCAGTTGTCTCCTGAACTGGCAGTACTCTCTGGTACCTTACTCTCTGGGCATGGGATAGGGTGGGAGGTAAAAGGTGAGACCCAGTTCTGTTAGAAACAGCCTTTGAATTTGGATATGACCTTGGAAATCAAGGAGAGTTTCTGTTCCAAAACATTGCCTTCATATTTGGAATGTTGCCATTTCTATATTAGTAATTATAGGAGAAGTTGATTTCTCATCAACCACAAAAAAGAAAATTATAAAATTATAATTAAATCAAAATTATAAAATAATTTTTTGCCATTTAAAACTTTGAGTTTATGTTTTACTCCTCTTTTCATCCCTCAAAGTGCCTTGAACACAGTAAGCATTCAATAAACTTTTAGTTACTGGTGATATCAGTAGTGACATTTCTTATATTCTACCTGTATTCTATGAGCTGAGTATTCCTAAGGAGGCAGAGCAACTGAAACACAAAGAAGGGAACTGGACATTATTAAAGGGTTGTTTTGGTTTGTTTTTTTTTCACTTTCATCATTAGTTTACAACATAGCCTTGAGATAATTTTTAACTATTAGAATATAATTTAAAAACTTAAACTAAAAAATTTTAACTAATTGAATGACTTGACCCTCACAAGGAATATGGAAGGATAACCTGTTGGGAGGCATTACTGACTCTATGTTTTGTTAATGACTACACTCATGTTTGTTTTACTCTTTGCTAAATGAAATCTAGATATTTTGCTTCCTTCTAATAGGAGTCTTTGAGTAGAGTAATTTGGCTTAAGAGTAACATTCTATGAAATGCATGGTTAATCTAAACTCTCTGTCTTTAGCATAAAACAAGTGAATTTTTAGGTGTGCCATGTGGTAAGCTTGAACTACAAAGTGGAATGACATGAAAAATAAGGAAGCTTCAGTGACTAGAAATGAAAGGAAGGATAAGAATTGATTTAATGTGTTTCAGTGAGGAAAATGCAATCTTTACTATCTCTGAATGATTTTATTCTATATTTGTTGTGAACACAAGGAAAGATGTAATGTCGATTCTTGGGCCACTTGTTTCTTATTCTCTGTCTGCACCTTCCTCTCGTCTTCTGGAGATGTATGAAAAACAGGAGGTAGTGAGATCTTGGTAGGCTTCTTTTCTATTTCACAGTGGGTACAGAAGGGAAAGCCTAATGCATCCAGTTGGGATGGCATTGTGTGTGGTACTGGAAAAGGTTGCACTTGAGGCAAGGCAGTAGAGTTACTCCAAAGAGATATAAAAAGAAATAAAGAAAGGGTATAAAGTCCAAAGAATATTATCTAATTTGACACTGTGTAAAACTTTCTGTTGTTTCTACAAGGTCATATATAGCAAAAAATAAACTAAAAAAACTAAATGCACTCACACTCAGTCGTGTCCAATTCTTTGTGGTCCCATGGACTATATCCCGCCAGGCTCCTCTGTCCTTGGGGTTTCCCAGGCAAGAACACTGGCATGGATTTCCATTTCCTACTCCAGAGGATCTTCCTGACCCAGGGATTGAACCTGCATCTCTTATGTCTTATGCATTGGCAGAAAGGTTCTTAACCATCAGCACCACCTGGGAAGCCGAAAAAACAATGGACATTTATTCTAGCACAATGTCATTTATCATATTTATCAATATTATAGTATATCCTCATTAATGTTGAATGACCATAAATTGTGACCACAAGAAGTGCCATATGAAATATGTAAAATTCAATTGGATATCATTTTAAATATCCTTGTGATTTTGGTGCTAAGAATATTAAGACATGCAAGATTCAAGATTAAAAACTTCAAAACTAGATAGAAAAGATTGTTTAAATATTTGGGGGTCTAAAAGTTCAATTAGATGGCCAGCAGACACATGAAAAGATGCTCAGTATCATGAATTGTTAGAGAAATACAAATCAAAACCACAATGAGGTATCATCTCTCACCAGACAGAATGACCATCATCAAAAAGTCTATAAATAATAAATGCTGGAAAGGGTGTACAAAAAGGGAACTCTCCTATGCTGGTGGTGGGAATGTAATTTGGTGCAGCCACTATGCAGAACACTATGGAGATTTCTTTAAAATATAGAGTTACCATATGATCCAGTAATTCACTCCTAAAGCAAAAAGATAAGAAAACACTAATTTGAAAAGATACATACATCTTAATGCTCATAGCAGCAATATTTACAATAGTTAAGACACCTCAATGCCCCTCCACATATATATGTAATGGGATACTCAGCCATAAAAATTAATGAAATAATGCCATTTGCAGCTACATGGATGGATCTAGAAATTATCATATTAAGTGAAGTCAGACAAATATATGATATCACTTATATGTGGCATCTAAAAAAATGATACAAATGAACTTATTTATGAAAGAAACAGACTCACAGACATAGAAAACAGGCTTATGATTATCAAAGGGTGAAGACAGAGGGAGGGATAAATTGGGAATTTGAGATTAACATATACACACTACTACCTAGGAATAAACCTACCTAAGGAGACAAAAGATCTGTATACAGAAAACTATAAGACACTGATAAAAGAAATCAAAGGCAACATAAACAGACTGAGAGATATACCATGTTCTTGGATTGGAAGAATCAATACTTTGAAAATGACTATACCACCCAAAGCAATCTATAGATTCACTGCATTCCCTATCAAATTACTAAAGGCATTTTTCACAGAACTAGAACAAAAAC
Source organism: Okapia johnstoni (assembly GCA_024291935.2). Taxonomy (NCBI): domain Eukaryota; kingdom Metazoa; phylum Chordata; class Mammalia; order Artiodactyla; family Giraffidae; genus Okapia; species Okapia johnstoni. The sequence goes on along the minus strand of CM044308.1, from coordinate 31,859,313 downwards.
TTCCACAGTTAATATGAAAACACAAAAGATCCAAATAGCCAAGGCAATCTTCCAAAATGAAAATGGAGCCAAAAGAATCAACCTTCCTGATTTTAGACCATACTTCTAAGCTACAGTCATCAAGACAGTACTGTACTGGCACAAAACAGAAATATAGGCCAGTAGAACAAGGCAGAAATCCCAGAGATAAACCCACACACCTATGGGCACCTTATCTTTGACAAAGGAGACAAGAATATACAGTGGAGACAAGATAGTCTCTTCAATAAGTGGTGCTGGGAAAACTGGACAGCTACATGTACAAGAATGAAATTAGAACACTTCCTAACACTATACACAAAGATAAACTCAAAATGGATTAAAGAGCTAAATGTAAGACCAGAAACTGCAAAACTCTTCGAGGAAAACCTAGGCAGAACACTCCTTGACATAAATCAAATCACGATCTTCTTTGACCCACCTCCTAGAGCAATGGTAATAAAAACAAAAAATAAACAAATGGGACCTAATTAAACTTAAAGGCTTTTGCACAGCAAAGGAAACCATAACAAGCTGAAAAGATAACCCTCAGAATGGAAAAAAAAAGTTTCAAATTAAGCAATTGAGAAATGATTAATCTCCAAAATACATGAGCAGCAAAATATACAAACTCAGTATCATAAAAACAAACAACCCAATCAAAAAGATGAGCAGAGGACATAAATAGACATTTCTCCAGAGAAGACATACAGTTGGCTAATAAACACATGAAAAAGTGCTCAACATCACTTATAATTAGAGAAATGCAAATCAAAACTACAATGAGGTATTACCTCACACTGGTCAGAATGGCCATCATCAAATTTCTACATACAATAAAATCTGGAGAGGATATGGAAGAGAGCCCCTTTGTATGGTTGGGGAAATGTAAATCAATACAGCCACTATGGAGAATAATATGGAGATTTCTTTTAAAAAAACTAGGAATAAAACTACCATATGACCCAGCAATCCCACTACTGGGCATATACCCTGAGAAATCCACAATTCTGAAAGACACATGTACCCCAATGTTCATTGTAGCACCATTTACAATAGCCAGGACATAGAAGCAACCTAGATGTCCATTGACTGATGAATGGATAAAACAGTTGTGGTACATATATACAATGGAATATTACTCAACCATAAAAAGGAATGAATTTGAGTCAGTTCTGGTGAGGTGGATGAAACTAGAGCCTGTTATAGAGAGTGAAGTAAGTCAGAAAGAGAAAAACAAACATCATGCATTAAGGCATATAAATGGAATCTAGAAAAATGGTACTGATGAACCTACTTGCAGGGTAGCAATAGAGACACAGACATAGAGAACAGACTTGAGGACAGAGCACGAGAAGGAAAGGGTGGGACGAATTGAGAGAGTAGCACTGAAACATACACATTACCATACACTTTACACAAACATACACATTATATATGGCCAGTGGGAATTTGCTCTATGACACAGGGGGCTCAAATCTGCTCTGTGACAACCTAGAGGGATGGGATGGGGTGGGGGGATGGGAGGAGGTTTCAAGCGGAAAGGAATTTATGTATACCTATGGCCGATTCATGTTGAAATATGGCAGAAACCAACACAACATTGTAAAGCAATTATCCTCCAATTAAAAATAAATTTAAAAACTTACATGACTGTATCTACTGTACAGCATAAGGAACTATATTCAATTTCATGTAATAATCTATAAAGAAAAAAGAATCTGTAAAAGAATGTATATATTCTGTATCACTTTGTTATAACTTGAAACACTAGTCAAAAAATGTTTTAATTATAAGTGAAACAAACAAAAAATAAAATGCTTTAGTGCTAGAAGGGAAAATGTATTTATGAACTCAAGATATGCATAAGCATGGTAGACTTCAGAAAGTAGAGGTACTGGGTACAAGTTAAATGCAGGGACTTACCTAGGCTCTTCTACTTCGTAGCCTGACTGAGAGCAAGTATCCATACTCTCTAACCTCTAATTTTTGTTTATCTGTAAAATGGGGATTATATCTTACAACTATTGTAAGGAATAAATAACAGACTTAGCAAAGAATCAAGCACAGCGGAATCTCTCAATACAAGCAGCCATTATTATTATCTGGCCACTAGGGTTCAGGTGCTCTAGGAAAAACTTTTTTTCATTGCAATAATTTTCAATATTATTTCCAGCCCTCTGCAACTTCCCCTCCCCCACAAAACAGCTGAGGTATCTGATGCCTCCCCATCAATAACATTGACTTATTATGGCAGGTAAGATATTTCCAGCCTGGGACAGAAGTTGTACAGGGATTAAAGACATTGTTAGTGGTCATTAGATGAAAGTCTGCCAGTATCTTTTGTCTCTCCTTAATGCGTAGATTACAATAACAACATCACTCATGGCAATTTGTTTCAGGAGACTGAGTAAATATAGTAATAGAAATATTTTGCTTTCTTTATTGACAGTTTTACATTCTTGGAATCTGGTTTCTTTAAAAGGGTGGTGGCTGAGTTCTATATGAATTATGTTAATTTTCCAAGGGAGAAAAATAAAATGAAACAACAAATGGAGTTCCAAGTTTGACAGACTCATTGTGACAGTACCTCTGAAAGGCTTCAGAATGAATATCCAGTTCAGAGATAAACTCAGCCTCTAGTGTTCCAGGTGAGTGAAGAATGGACAGACTGATGAGGCAGTGACAGATCGACTTATACTTTTCAACAGCATCTGTGTGCAGAAAGGCAGAAAATAAATGGATGAAAAAGCATTTCATGGGAATTTATAATTTGTGTGTGTGTGTGTGTGTGGTGTTTTGAATTGAAATTATAATGCCCTTGTAAGAAGAGAAATCATAGCAAATTAGCAAAATTAGTACGTTTCTTATAATATTGTAATTATCTGGGCATCTGATATATTTTCCTCTGAAGACAATTTGACAGTATGAAATGGCATTTAAAAAATTTCCTTCAACACTATAAAAAACACATCACTAATATTTTGAAAGCTTGTTATCCCACCTAAAATTGGAGAATTTGTAAGAGAGTAAGATAAGAAAATGAGAATAAATTATTTCTTAATGGTTACTTGATAAATACATTAACATCAAAACATATGCACATAAATAAATACAGATTTGTTACATCATTTTGCCTAAAATATTATAATGTATCATATATTTAATCAGTTGTCTATTTTTAACTTTTTATTTTTATAAGCATAACTTGACAATTTTTCTAATATCTTCACAAAAGTAGAATAAAAACTTATCTATATATTCAGTCTAATAATTTTTCATATACAAAGTATTATGAATGAGTTTCTTTTAAATCAACTTCTCTATAGTAAAATATGATTGTTCTTTAAGTCACAGATTCTTTTCTGAGTCTATTTTTATTTAAGTTTCTCTTAACTTTCCTTCTTAATATATTGTACTAAATGATTTTTGTTTCTGTTTTCAGGTTAGGCTAAGAAGAAACACCTAGTAAATTCCAGGGTACCACAAAGAATGAATTTTTTAATAGAACTGGGATAATTTGGAAATGGTTAAAAAATAAAGTTGTATATTTTTATTTTTAAATTACCAAAAGGTAAAATGCAGAAACAGACCTGCTTAAATATGTAAATCTCCAATTTCCACAGGATATCTGACTAGATGTTTCACATGTCACATGACTACATACTCAAATCACAAATATAAGAAAGAAAAAATAGCGTTCAAACATCTTCACATAGTGCAACCATCAATAAGAAAAACTGACTCATGTAAAAATCTAATTGATAGTAATTAACTAAGGGTGTGTAGCTGATTTTCAGACAAGGAAGTAGTGTATACGTACCAGATCATCAACATGTTGACAAAAGAATTTTGTTGTTTGGTCACTAAGTCATTGTTGAGGTCCTTTAATGGACCGGAACCTAGTCGTACGGAGTCGATGATAATAAAGGAAGGAAAGAAGGAAAGAGGCTGATATTCTCTGGTTTACACAGGGTGTCAATATAACTCTAAGGCAAAGAGTTAGCACCGTCTACGTAGGCTCAGGGTGCCCTCTCGAGGAGGTCTTAAAGCCTGGGCAAGTAAGTAGACACAGCAGTCCCCTGTGCTCCATAGAAGCAGCCTGAATGAGACACACAGAGAGAGAGAGAGAGAGAGAGAGAGATGAAGAAAGACATGGGGACCAATGTTCTGATGGAACAAAGGCGTTTATTCAACATATTGTGGGCATATATATACTGTCTTACAAGATAGCTTTTCTCAGTAGAGATAAGGATCAAAAATCTTACAAGTCATCCAGGAAACATGAGGCTAGAATCAATCTCAAAGAGAGGGGGTTGTAAATAATTACTTTCCATATCAGAAGGGAAGAGTGTTGTAAATGGTTACTTTTCACCTTATGGAAAAGCTAACGAAGGAAATGCATAGATTCCTCTTATTCCCGGGAACCGCTTGCGGCCCCTCTCGCACCTGCATTCAGGAGCTAATAAGGAACAAAGGATTTATGCAAGACCGAAAACAGCACACAGGAAGCCTCCTGTTAAATGCTTCCTGACAAGTCATGTCCATATCTTTTGTAACCCCATGGACTGTAGCCCATCAGGTTCCTCTGTCCATGGGATTTCCCAGGCAAGAATTCTGGGGTGGGTTACCATTTCCTTCTTCAGAGGATCTTCTGACTCGGGGATCAAACCCACATCTCCTGCTTGGCAGGTGGATTCTTTACTGCTGAGCCACCAGGTCATCCCTTCTTAAACTATAGGGAACATTTAAATAATTAAAATCACTTCCATGCTAAGTCAATTCAGTCATGTCTGACTCTTTGGGACCCCATGGAGTATAGCCCACCAGGCTTCTCTGTCCATGGGATTCTCCCAAGATATGTTAAAAATCAATCATAATGGGACAGACTGATGATAGTCTATGAATATAATAATCACTTGAAATAGCAGAAGAGCTTTCAACATTGCTGTATATATGTAATATTTAGTTAATAATCATATATATATATGTCTGTGTGTAATGAAAAGAGTTGTTTAGCAAAAGTGTATTTAAAATAGTACACTGCTTTTCTTTAAGTTTAGAACCTTGACTAAGCATAGTGCCAATGGTGAGGGTCTCCTATCTTTATTACAAAGCTTTGGGATGCATCTTGCAATGGTACACAGAGTTATCTGGAGATGAGCAGAGGTTCACAAGCATCTAGTATTATAAAGGCTAAATAGATGGTGACTGCAGCCATGAAATTAAAAGATGCTTGCTCCTTGGAGGAAAAGTTATGACCAATCTAGACAGCGTATTAAAAAGCAGAGACATTACTTTGCCAACAAAGGTTCGTCTAGTCAAGGCTATGGTTTTTCCAGTGGTCATATATGGATGTGAAAGTTGGACTATAAAGAAAGCTAAACACTGAAGAACTGATGCTTTTGAACTGTAGTGTTGAAGAAGACTCTTGAGAGTCCCTTGGACTGCAAGGAGATCCAACCAGTCCATCCTAAAGGAAATCAGTCCTGAATATTCATTGGAAGGACTGATGCTAAAGCTGAAGCTCCGACATCTGATGGGCATCTGATGCAAAGACCTGACTAATCTGGAAAGACCCTAAAGCTAAGAAAGATTGAAGGCGGGAGGAGAAGGGGACCACAGAGGATGAGATGATTGGATGGCATCACTGACTCAGTAGACATGAATTTCAGCAAGCTCCGTGAGTTGGTGATGGACAGGGAAGCCAGGCGTGCTGCAGTCCATGGGGTCGCAAAGAGTTGGACACGACTGAGCAACTGAGCTGAACTGAAACAGGACCTGGCAGAGTGGCAGAGGAGAGCAGTAGTGAAGCAAGGCAAGTGCTTTTCTTCACTGTGAAGAGGGTCAGCATCTCAGAGACTGCTCCTCAAGGTAAAACATCTAGAGAGAGTCACTTGTCCCTTTCAGAGAAAGAAGCATGCTCTCTAATTCCTATACAAACCAGAGGACACTGCAGAACATATACACTATTGATTCCTGCTTTACTAACCAGTTGGAAACATCCATGGAATTATTTTTACAAGATATTTTTCTCTATTAAAGCATTGGGTTTTTCTTTATTAAAGTATTTGGCCTGGATGATTTATACCCTCATGATCACTATAATCCTACTTCTCAAAATTTCTTTCACATTTTTCTTCTCCCCAAGGAAAAATACATGAATTTAACACCTTTCAGAGTAGAGCTTAATTGCATAGAAAGAATGTTATACCTTTTGGAGTGCTAATTAGAGACAATAATAATATGACAAGTCTCATCTAAAATCCTTTCAAATTATTCTATCAGTGTTGGAATGTTGTTGAGTGTCTGCATGCTTGCCAAATGTGCAAATTTATTTTTTCTGTGATTTAGAGACGGTATCATGAGGAGATGTCCCATATGTGAACTGTGTATTCTGATTGACATATTGAGACTTTTAATGAAGGTAAAGAGAAATACAGAAAACCCTGTGAATATGTAGAAGATAGGATGCAAAAGCTTTACATAATTAGGGGGCCTGTCATCTAGTCAAGATTTTTCTTTCCCTCTTTTCACCCTAAGCTTTCTCTCTTTCAGTTTTGTCTTTTGATTTCCCATGCCTTTCTCTCCCTAATACGGGTCTTCCTTTACCAAGGCACTAACAGCTAGTAGAATTAATATCCCAAGTGTTATGGGCTGAATCATGTCCCTCCCAAACACACATGTTAAAGTCCTAACCTGTAGGATTTCAGAATATGACCGACATTCGAAAGACCATCTTGAAAGTAGTAGTTAAGTGAGGTCATTGAGTTGGGCTTGATTCAGTATAACTGGTGGCCTGATTAGAAGAGGAATTTATGATAAAAGCACACACTCAGAGAAGACAGTGTGATGACACCAGGGGAAGACAGTCAGCTACAACGAAGGAGAGAGACCTTCGTTGGAAGCAACGCTGCTGACACATTGATCTCAGGCTTCTAGCCCCAGAATTAAAAAAAAAAAATAAGTTTGTTATTTAAGACATCCAGTCTGTGGCACTTTGTTATGGTAGTTTTAGAAAATGTATGCTTCAGAATGCTAGTTATAGTTTCAAAAAAACTACGTAGCTACACAATGAGCCTTGTCATCATACTTTCCTGAGGAAATCTGAAATTTGTAGAAGCTATGTGACTGGCTCAGGATTAACTAACCAGTATCACTCCAGTGGATTATGGGGAGGCTATAATTTTCCTGCAGATACTAATCCCTTTGTATACTCTCTCATGATTAAATATGCCAGGGAACAAAATATGTACAATTAACACCAGCCCATCTCCTCTTTCATAAGTGCTTGTGTTGTACTTTATAGGCTTCAGAGAGTAGAGAACAAAACCTGGGGGTGGAGAACAAAAGCTGGCACTATGAATATTTTTAAATAAATATGCACAACCAAAAGTTACATTCAAAAGCTTGAATTTAAGGCTCAAAATCCATTCTAACCAATATCATATGACTTACTATCTCATCCTTGATTATTTCAAAAGGTGTGGTGAACAGGTTAACCTAAAAATCATTGGTGTATTAAACAGTTTGTGACTGAGAATTTGAAGACCTGAATTATAATCAGGTTATAAGGAATATCTGAATTTACCACCCTTGTAATAAGCTGGAATATCAAAAGCATCTGTTAACTCTTAAACTTCCTACCCTATAGCATTTTCATTTCCAAACTGCCCAGACAACTCAATAGAAGGTGGACATGTTGACTACTAAATAGGTCATAGAAGATAGACAGCGTCATTTATATTCCAAGGGATTCATCTTTTACATGTATCTTTCTCAGCCTTGAAATTCTGATTGTGAACCTATGTGTTACTAAATATTCAGTACATAAAATTGCTATTTATTGAACAAATGGGGGCCACTCTTTTTTTATATTTGGTGCCTAGCATGTGTCCAGGGGAAGGACCCAGGAGGTTCCCAAGCACTTCTTCACCACTTGATTTCTAGTTTACAGGACTCAGTCTCTCCTTGAATTCCATTGTTTACTTTTGCAGGAAACTGTTTACTTACCCAAGGGAATCCTGTGAGGACTAGGGTTCTGCTTTAATTTTGACACTACTTATTTTGAAAACCTGGCAATTTGCTCCAAAATCTTCCGAAAGGCAGACTGCTGTATTCATGAGAAGATTTAAATGCTATTTTAATTTTGATTCAAAATGTTATTCCAAAAATGCAAATCAAAACAACAATGAGATATTACTTCACATGTGTCTGAATGGTTATAATCAAAATATCTTCAAATGTTGAAGAGGATGTGGAGAAAAGGGAACCCTTGTACACTCTTGCTGGGAACGCCAATTGTTGCAGCCACTATGGAAAAGAGTACAGAGCTTCCTGAAAAAAAACTAAAAATAGAACTTCCATATGAGCTAGCAGTTCTAATCCTGGGTATATACCTGGAAAAACAAAAAACACTAATTTGAAATAATCATGCCCCTATGCAAGATGGGGCTTCCTTGCTGGCTCAAATGGTAAAGAATCTGCCTGCAATGTGGGACACCTGGGTATGATCCCTGGATCAGGAAGATCCTCTGGAGAAGGGAGTGGCTACCCACTCCAGTATTCTTGCCCAGAGGATTACGTGAACAGAGGAGTCTGGTGGGCTCCAGCCCATGGGATCACAAAGACTGGGACATGTCTGAGCATCTATCACTTTTACTTTCAATGTTCATAGCATCACTATTTGCAAAAGTCAAGATATGGAAACAATTCAAGTGGTCATCAACAAATAGATAAGATTAATGATTAATAAGTTTAATAAAAGTATATATATAATAGAATATTTCTCGGTCATTAAAAGTAATGAAATATCATCATTTGCAGCAATATGGACGGGCCTAGAGAATATTATGCTTAGTGAAATAAGTCAAACACTGTATCATATCACTTATATATAGAATCTAAAAAATAATACAAATGATGAATATATATGCAAAACAGAAATGAACTCACAGATATAGAAGATATTCCAGTGGTTATCAATTAGGAGAGGGAAGTAGATGGGGCAAATTAAGAGTACTGGATTGAGAGATATAAACTACTAGGTACAAAATAGATAAACACCAAGGATATATTGTAAAGTAGAGACAGTTATGTCTATTATTTTATAATAACTCAATGGACTGTAATCGGTACATATACTGAATCATTGTGCTATATACCTGAAATTAATATGACATTATAAATCAACTATACTTCAATAAAAATATTATATCATTCTAGTTTGGTTATTTAATATTTTTATTAGGATAAGACTGGCTGAGTCATTTAAATTCTTTCCCTTTCCTTATTCAGGTTTCTATTTTTTGTTTTTATTATTCTTATTCTCCTATTAATAAAACAAACTTATTCAGATGATAAAATTGTCTATTTTTGTAAGATGAAGAAACTTGTCAGAATAGGAAAGAACAACTATGAAGAACTCACTCATCTTTGTTCATTCTTTTTACCTAAATGTTGGATTATTTCCCAGACTCAGTTCTACATCCATCAGTCCTAGCAATAACACTTTTCAATGACAGAATTACTGGAAACTTTGAAAAGAAAATGAAACGTGAGAGCTGTCATCCAGTAGCATGTAGATTCATGGAACCTTTTGGGAAAAATTAGAATACTCTGCTTATTGTGTTAATTTTAGACTATATTCCTCAAATGTCCTGTCCTTCCAACTATGGTAGAATGTGCTTTGTATTCTGCTGTGTACATTCAGCAACAAAACTGTGATTCAAGTGAAACTTTGAAATGCAGCCTCATAGGTGCTGAAAGAAGCACCAGGAACACAGATAATTATGGAAGCAGGAAAAATTTTGGCAACATGAAGGGCTAGTGTCTTAATATACTAAATTGTATACTTATGTGCCTAATCAAATCACTATCATATTTTCCATCATTGGATACAGTAAACAGAGGAGCTTGATTTTAACACTGGGCAGATTCATCATATAGGACTCTGCTGTATGACTAAATCACCAAAGTGGAGTGTATGTGCAGCAGATAAATAATAATAGTTTATAATAATTTTTGTCATTTTACAGAGTCTTAAAAGAAGATTTATTAATAAATATTTAGAGTTTTGATAAAAAGTAATAATTTATCAGAATCAATGCTAACTGTACCATTAGGCCCTCATATTTGGGTAATCACTTGAACAAATGATGATACTCCAACAATTCTCAGATTGTAGTTACGTCAAGATATTCAACATTGAATTGAAAATTATATGACAATATTAATTTACTTTCCACTAACAACAGATATTCAATTCTTCGTTGGTGGAGTATTACCAAAAAAGTACACATTAATACCTGGGTATTTGCTGAACAGTGATGGAGAGAAAGATTTGGCTAAACTTATGAAATGTCACTCTGCCAGTTACAAAGCTACTGCTATTAAGTCTAAGTTTATTTTTCCTTTCTTTTTTCTCTGGTACTGGGGCTCGGATCCAGAAACCATGTTCCTTTGCTTGCTGACTGTTTGGATTCTGCCAAATGAGGACCTGAGAGGTATAGTAGAAAGAGGGGGAAGGAACCTGATCCTTTTTACCTGATGGCTGTGGTCATTGACATCCAATTCCAGCCATCTTCCCATTCCAGCAGCAGCAACCGGTCCTCATCACTATTTTCATTCTTACTTTCTAGAACCAATCTCATTGCTCCCCTCAGGGTTTCCAAAACCAGGAGGGCAGCACCCTCTCCTTGGATATCTGAGGTCCTACTAGGGACTCCTGGACTTGTGAGTTATCAGCACCAGCTGTCTAGGCAGTGCTTCTTTCTCTGGGTTTGATTTCCTCATCAGATCCTTCTTTGTGGGTCTGATTGCAGCTCTGAGCTCCTGCCATCCCAGCACAAGCCTGGCAGCACCCTTCTTTGGGAGCATGAAAGCCAGCTCTACAGGAGGCCTGCTTCCAGACTTTAGGTTTCCATAATAACCCCAACCTTTGACCTTCGTTGCCGCAGTCTCAGCAGCAATATCTACTTTTGTACTTAGTAATCTTTGTGTTATCCTATTATGTCCTTTTTCAGTCCTTCAATACTATTTAAACAGTTCTTATATTAAATTTCCTGCATTGAAAATCAACTGTTGTTCCAGTTTTCATTAAAACTTTATTGATTGAGTGATTTAGGTAAATAAAACAAAGTTAAGACTATTCTGATCTAGTGAAAGTAAAACTTTAGAATAATTCACAAAAAGTTTATCTTAGGAACATAAAAATAGATTTAATAAACCAAGGTTTTTAGGTTATTGTTCTTATTTAACACCTAAAATAATTAATATTAAACATATTAATTATTAAAACACACAATAATTTAATATTTTTAATATTATTTTTGTAGTTATTTCAATAAGGCAAGAAAAAGTAAACTTTAGTCTCTGCCTCAGTAACTGATTTAAAAATTTGAATTAGGATATGGATGAAAAGTTTAATTCTTTTAGAATTTCACAATGGAAATTTTGTAATCATATCAATGTATAGAATTATGTTTTATTATTCCTAAACGAAAGTCTGAAAACTAACAGTCTCACTATCTAGTATGTGTGTGTGTATTAGTCACTCAATCGTGTCCGACTCTTTGCAACCCTGTGGACCATATGTAGTCCACCAGGCTCCTCTGTCCATGGACTTCTTTAAGCAAGAACACTGCAGTGGGTAGCCATTCCCTTCTCCAGGGGACCTTCCAGACCCAGGGATCGAACCCAGGTCTGCCACATTGCAGGCAGATTCTTTATTGTCTGAGCCACCAGAGAAGCCCCACCGTCTAGTATAGCACAAGGATAATTTGACTGAGAACATGTTTTCTTCAAATCACAGGTTAAAAAGTACTCAACATAGTTTCTTGCCTTTACCTACCTGGATATAAAACAAGAAAACGTACAGATTAAGAACTTGTCTCCTCTCATAAGGAGAAAGGGAAGGAATAATATTTCTTGAACACTCACAGCAGGCAACACTCTCATTGTTTCCTTATAGCATTTAATCCTCACATTAAATTTTGAGGTATTAATCATTAGTCACTTCCTTTCTTTTACTTGGAACATGGGAACTGAGGAGACCCAGTCCTTAGAGAGTTTTAAGAGTCAGTCCTGGATTTGAACCAGATCTCCTGCCTCTAATCCCAGTGCTTTTTCTATTTAATGCATTTCTAGCCTACTTGATACTTAGTATAGTCATTATATGAAACAGTGGGTCCAATTTCTAGTTGCCAATATGAGTCACTTCTCTACTACATAACATTTTCAGAATGCACTGAGTTATCAAACTGTTTATCCCAGGGGCACTTCCCATCTCCCTCCTACTTCCTCTTTTTCCCCCTTCTTGCTCTCCTCTCTTTTCACTTCTCAAATGTTTGTATTTAAAATCTGTGAAAAGCTTAAGAGTTGGTTTCCTACTAATGCATGGTTATGATTTTTTTTAATCCTGTAACACATAGCTTTGAAATATGTCTGTATATATTTGGACATACAAAGATACATGCATGTCTAAAAATATATGTATTTGTGGTGATCAGTAGGAATTCATAACTGCCATAATTTCCTCAGCTACACATGCATGCTTCGTTGCACTTGTGGAAACTCTTTGATTCTTTGAGACTCCATAGACTGGGGAAGCCCTTTCTCAGGTACATTAGTTTCTAAAATGGCCAATCTCACAGTAGATCCATTTGTCTTTTTTTGGCATACAGTCTAAATTAAAGTACATGATTATCATTAAGAATGCAAAATTAAATCCTCATTTATGTCTGAAAATTTTGTCTAGTACCAATTTTTGTGAAAAGTTTTAACTCATATTCTTTTCAGAAACAGTCAAGTTTGTTAATATATAGGTCTTGTATTTCTTTAAACTGATTTTAGTAATTTAATAGATCCATTGCTCTAATGCTTCAGTAGTATTATATATTTATTATTGTCCTTCTTTAAAATAACAAATTACTTTTTATTATTTACTGTTAAAACAGTTGAACTTTTAACATTCTTGAACTACATCTTCAATTCTTTGAGATTCAAATTTTAGAAACATTGCAGTGTTTTTCACCTGATTTAACATTTTAACTTTCAAGCTAGCAGGTGTTAAAAATCTCAAAGTAGCAAGAGGAGATTTGAAATGCATTAACACTCAATGTTTACTTCAAATATGAACAACTCCCACAGGACAGACAGTGCCAGACAGTTTTCATCCTGGGAGTATGCCGAATTCAGAAGAACCAGCAGTAAAATATTGAGTTCACAATGCCAGACTTAAAGCTAGACCTTAAGTGATCAAAATGACAAATGATGACTTCCAGTAAGTTTCTCAGTAAACCTGAAATGTTCACAAGAATGAATAACATTTCAAGTGGTTCAAGTAGGGTTTTTTCCCCCAAAGTAATAAATCCATATAAGACTACAGCTCAAGACCTTTCACAATGGTGTCATCACCAGGATAAGCAAGAATTTCTTCTCTTATCTACAAACACCTTCTTACCCAAGCCTCATATCCAGCTGATATTGACCATCAGTAGATTATGCTGCTAGGATTAGGAGCAGTCCAGACCAGTTTATCAACCAGCCTTAAAAATGCACACACTGTTGCAAAACTATATGCTTTAAGAAAAATAAACATGCACAAGTTTAGAACTGTTAAACTGTTGCTACTCTGGTAAAATTTAATAGATATTATTACCAACTGTAACCGCCAGAAGGACCTAAATTGATAGTATTTACAAATTTATGTTTCATTGGAGGAAAGTGATACAATATAGCAAGAACATTAAAATAAGTATGTTCATCAGACAGTCAAAGACTGTCTTCCAATAAGGGGCTCTGGGAGGTCAAGTGAGGTCTTCTATCATCATTCCCTCTGTAAGGGCTGTCTACTGCCACTCTTGAATTAGGAACAACATACCTGGGCACAGAATTCCTCTGAACCAGGGAGTGTAATATGGAGTGTAGGCCAGGTTTCTTATATTTTGCTGGTCATGTACGTTTATTCTTGTTATGTAACCATCAAGTCCCTTGGACAGCGAGGAGATCAAACCAGTCAATCCGAAAGGAAATCAACCCTGAATATTCACTGGAAGGACTGATGCTGAAGCTGAAGTTCCAACCATTTGGCCACCTGATGTGAAGAGACTACTTATTGGAAAAGACCCTGATTCTGGGAAAGATTGAGGGCAATAGGAGAAGGGGGCAACAGACGATGAAATGGTTGGATGGCATCATCAATACAATGAACATGAGTTTGTGTAAATTGTGGGAGATCGTGAAGGACAGGGAAGCCTGGCATGTTGCAGTTCATGGGGTCGCAAAGAGTTGGACACAACTTAGCGACTGAACAACAACTATCCCCAATGACATAATTCTCTAGGGGTCTCACTGAGGCTAGGTGGAAATCATTGAACTCCTAGTTATTAACAAACAATACTGACAAGCTAACACAAACCCTCTGGAAACTTATCTCATCCTCAGGATTATAGAACAATGCTACTTATCACCACATGTCATGCCTTACATAGGTGTCAGGGACAGGGAGGTAGATCTCTTACTCTAGCTCAACAACTAAGGCCAGTTCCAAGGCCATTGGAATTAGCTATTATGGGACAAAGTTTTTATAAGAAACTAATGAAGCTTAGTGACTCACGTGCTCCCTCGCTGGTTCAAAAGGAGGACGGAGCCCACAACTGACCTCTCTGGACTCCTTGTCAGGAGATAGTCATTGGCTCTGATGCTTTACTTATTTTAATGTTGTCATCATATTGTATCACTTTCCTGAAATAAAACATTAATTTTTAAACATTATTCTTTTGGGTCCCCTAAGTTTTCTTCTTCAGCGCGGAGGGTGCCCGGTGCTGGAGTGGTGCAGTGAGGCGCTGGAGCAGCGCGGCCTTGCTGGGGCGGCCATGAAGAGATACCCCACTGCCAAGGTCAGGAGCAGTGTCTGCGCTTCGCTGGAGCGGCCATGAGGAGATATCCCACATCCAAGGGCAGAGAAACCCCAGCAAGATGGTAGGCAAGGTAGCGGCAGCTGCACGGTGCTGGACAAGCTGTGAGGAGATACCCCATGCCAAAGGGCAAAGGAGAAGCCCCAGCAAGATGGTAGGAGGGGCGAATTCCTGTTTAGAATCAAACCCCATTCCCACCAGAGATGCTCAGAGGGCTCAAACAAAACTTGTGTGCACCAGGAACCCCAAAGAGACTGAGACAGAACTGTGTTTAAGCATCTCCTGTGAAGGTATGGGTCAGCACTGGACTCTCACTGGGACAGGGGCTCTGGGTGCAGCAGACGCGGGTATGGCATAAGCCCTCTTGGAGGAGCTTGCCATTAATCCCACCACAGAGCTGCCAGAACTTACACAGGACTAGGAAATAGACTCTTGGAGAGTACAAACAGAAACTTGTGTGTGCCAGGACCCAGGAGAAAGGAGCAGTGACCCCACAAGAGACTGACCCAGACTTCCTGGGAGTGTCCAGGAGTCTCCTGCAGAGGCATGTGTCCATCCATGATGGCCTGCTGTGGGGGTGGGGGCAGTGACTGTAGTGATGTGTGCATGGGATCTTTTGAAGGAGGTAGCCATTATCTTCATTACCTCCACCATAGTTTGGCCCCAGGTAAATAGCAGGAAGGGAACACAGCTCCACCCATCAACAGATAATTGGATTAAATATTCACTGAGAATGGCCCCACCCATCAGAACAACACCCAGTTTCCCCCTCACTCAGTCTCTCCTATCAGGAAGCTTCCATAAGCCTCTTATCCTTCCCCATCAGAGGGCAGACAGACTGAAAACAACAATCACAAAAAACTAACCAATCTGATCACATGGGGACAGCCTTGTCTAATTCAATGAAACTGTGAGCCATGCCATGTAGGGACACAAAGACTGATTGGTGGGTATGGTGGAGAGTTCTGAAAAAAATGTGGTACACTGGAGAAGAGAATGGCAAACCACTTCAGTATTCTTGCCTTGAGAACGCCATGAACAGTATGAAAAGGCAAAAAGATAGGACACTGAAAGATGAACTCCCCAGGTCCATAGGTGCCCAATATGCTACTGGAGATCAGTGGAGAAATAACTCCAGAAAGAATGAAGGGACAGAGCCAAAACAAAAACAACGCCCAACTGTGAACGTGACTGGTGATAGAAGCAAAGTCCAATGTTGTAAAGATCAATATTGTGTAAGAACCTGGAATGTTAGGTCCATGAATCAAGGCAAATTGGAAGTGGTCAAACAGGAGATGGCAAGAGTGAACGTCGACATTTTAGGAATCAGTGAACTAATATGGACTGGAATGGCTGATTTAACTCAGATGACCATTATATCTACTACTGTGGCAAGAATCCCTTAGAAGAAATGGAATAGCTGTCATAGTCAACAAAAGAGTCTGAAATGCAGTACTTGGATGCAATCTCAAAATGACAGAATGATCTCTGTTCGTTTCCAAGGTAACCCATTCAATATCACAGTAATCCAAGTCTATGCCCTGACCAGTAATGCTGAAGAAGCTGAAGTTGAACGGTTCTATGAAGATCTACAAGACCTTCTAGAACTAACACCCAAAAAAGATGTCCTTTACATTATAGGAGACTGGAATGTAAAAGTAGGAAGTCATGAAACAGCTGGAGTAATAGGCAAATTTGGCCTTGGAGTACAGAATGAAACAGGGCAAAGGCTAATAGAGTTCTGCCAAGAGAACACACTGGTCATAGTAAACGCCCTCTTCCAACAACACAAGAGAAGACTCTACACATGGACATCACCAGATGGTCAACACCAAAACCAGATTGATTATACTCTTTGCTGCCAAAGATGAAGAAGCTCTATACAGTCAGCATAAACAAGACTGGAAGCTGGCTGTGGCTCAGATCACGAACTCCTTATTGGCAAATTCAGACTGAAATTGAAGAAAGTGGAGAAAACCACTAGACCATTCAGGTATGACCTAAATTAAATCCCTTATGACTATACAATGGAAGTGAAAAATAGATTTAAGGGATTATATTGGATATACAGAGTGCCTGATGAACTACGGATGGAGGTTCATGACATTGTACAGGAGAGAGGAATCAAGACCATCCCCAAGAAAAAGAAATGCAAAAAGGCAAAATGGCTGTCTGAGGAGGCCTTAAAAATAGCTGTGTAAAGAAGATAAGGGAAAGGCAAAGGAGAAAAGGAAAGATATACACATTTGAATGCAGAGTTCCAAAGAATAGTAAGGAGAGATAAGAAAGCCTTCCTCAGTGATCAGTGCAAAGAAATAGAGGAAAACAATAGAATGGGAAAGACTAGATATCTCTTCAAGAAAATTAGAGATACCAAGGGAACATTTCATGCAAAGATGGGCTCAATAAAGGACAGAAATGGTATGGACCTAACAGAAGCAGAAGATATTAAGAAGAGGTGGCAAGAATACACAGAAGAACTATGCAAAAAAGATCTTAATGAACCAGATAATCTTGATGGTGTGATCATTCACCTAGAGCCAGACATCCTGGAGTGTGAAGTCAAGTGGGCCTTAGGAAACATCATTATGAACAAAGCTAGTGGAGGTGATGGAATTCCAGTTGAGCTATTTCAAATCCTAAAAAGATGATGCTGTGAAAGTGCTGCACTCAATATGTCAGCAAATTTGGAAAACTCAGCAGTGGCCACAGGACTGGAAAAGGTCCGTTTGCATTCCAATCCCAAAGAAAGGCAATGCCAAAGAATGCTTAAACTACCGCACAATTGCACTCATCTCACATGCTACTAAAGTAATGCTCAAAATTATCCAAGTCAGGCTTCAACAGTACGTGAACCATGAAATTCCAGATGTTCAATCTGGTTTTAGAAAAGGAAGAGGAACCAGAAATCAAATAGCCAACATCCATTGGATCATCGAAAAAGCAAGAGAGTTCCAGAAAACATCTATTTCTGCTTTATTGACTATGCCAAAGCCTTTGACTGTGTGGATCACCACAAACTGTGGAAAGTTCTTAAAGAGATGGGAATACCAGACCACCTGATCTGCCTCTTGAGAAATCTGTATGCAGGTCAGGAAGCAACAGTTAGAACTGAACATGGAAAAACAGACTGGTTCCAAATAGGGAAAGGAGTACATCAAGCTTGCATATTGTCACCCTGCTTATTTAACTTATGTGCATTGTAAGTACATCATGAGAAACCCTGGGCTGGATGAAAAGCACAAGCTGGAATCAAGACTGCCGGGAGATATATCAATAACCTCAGATATGCAGATGATACCCCCCCTTATGACAGAAAGCGAAGAACAACTAAAGATCCTCTTCATAAAAATAAAAGAGGAGAGTGAAAAATTTGGCTTAAATCTCAACATTCAGAAAACTAAGATCATGGCATCTGGTCCCATCACTTCATGACAAACAGATAGGGAAACAGTGGAAACAGTGACAGACTTTTTTGGAGAGGACTCCAAAACCACAACAGATGGTGACTGCAGCCATGAAATTAAAAGACATGTACTCGTTAGAAGAAAAGCTATGGCCAACCTAGACAGCATATTAAAAAGCAGAGACATTACTCTGCCCACAAAGTTCCGCTTCAAGGCTATGGTTTTTCCAGTAGTCATGTATGGATGTGAGATTTGGACTATAAAGAAAGCTGAGCACAGAAAAATTGATGCTTTTGAACACCGAAGAATTGATGTGGTGTTGGAGAAGACTCTTAAGAGTCTCTTTGATGGCAAGGAGGTCCAATCAGTCCATCCTAAAGGAAATTGGTCCTGAATTTTCATTGGAAGGACTGATGTTGAAGCTGAAACTGGAATAATTTGGCCACATTATGTGAAGAATGGACTCATTGGAAAAGACCCTGATACTGGGAAAGATTGAAGGCAGGAGGAGAAGGGGACAACAGAGGATGAAATGGTTGGATGGCATCACTGATTCAATGGATGTGAGTTTGAGTAAACTCTGGGAGTTGGTGATGGACAGGGAGGCCTGGCGTGCTGCAGTCCATGGGGTCGCAGAGTCAGACACAACTGAGCGACTGAACTGTAGTTTTCTGTAGCAATTAAACTCTAACTACCACCATTAATGCATTCTCAAATTTACTCTATAGATAGCTCCTCATTCTGCCTATTAATAGATTCAGTTCTTATTACATCATAAATAAAATTAAGCATAATTTAAAAATGAAAAACAACTTTAGAGCAGAACTTCATGCCTTTTTCTTACTGCATGTCTACCATCCACACAATCCGTGTTCCAACGATTAAAAAAGACAGTAACTTGGCATTCCCAAGTTACTGGGAAACATACCTGGCCATTTCCTTTCTATGCATGCCTCCTAGTACAAACTTTTCTTTGTCCACAGCCTCCTCACATGAACTACTTTATGCCTGTTTCTAGTCACACCTTGGCCTTATGTAATTGGATTAGAAGTGGATTCATGACATCTGTTCAGGTTCTCAACATTTTTCTTCAGGGAATTTTAGAGACAACTGGTTAGACAGTTGTCCTTGGGGAACTGAACTGGAAGATCAGTCTCATTTTTCTGTTGAGGTAACTGATTAGCCATGGCCAAGCAGGTTGGGTGAGCCGAGAAACCAATTTACAGAGAGAGAAGTGAAGAATCAAAGAAAAAGCCATTTGGTCCTAGAGAGGAGAAAGACCCCAAACTGAGGAATGAACAGTAAAGAATCCACATTCTAGAAGAGATTCACCAACAACTGGGGTTAGACATTTTTCTCTGGAATTCACTTAAAGACAAAACCATTTAATTCTATACTATGGAGATAAAGAGAGATCTGGATAGCTAAGTTGGATCTGGCTCTAAGAAAATCACTCACAGAGTTAAGGTGTCCAGCACATGAGATTGTGTCTGTTACCTTGGTTGGATGGTTGCTGAGTTACAGGATCTATAAATTTTTTTGATGTGGTCACAAAATTGACATGGATCCATTAGTTAAAAGTGGGATGTATACATAGTTAAAGTGTTAATCAATCAGTCATGTCTGACTCTTTATAACCCCCTAACTGTAGCCCTCCAGGCTTCTTTGTCCATGGAATTCTCCAGGTAAGAATACTTTAGTGGGTAGCCATTTCCTTCTCCAGGAGATCTTCCTAACCCAGAAATCAAACCCAAGCCTTGTGCATTGCAAGCAGACTCTTAACCATCTGAATCACGTTCACATAGTGACTAGGGCCAGTTTCTGATTTAGAGATTTCTGATGATGGAAGCCACATGTCACCTAAAGTACTTGCAAGGACAGAAATGGTGTGTGCCTGAGAAGACCTGGATAAGCATCTCTCCACTACAGTTCCCTGCAGCCCTGGAGCAAGGAGATCACACCCAGTTCCTCCTATACCTCCAGTGAAGGAGGACAGAGCTTGGAGTAGAGAGGTGTAGAGCTCCTGAGAGACTCACTACTGAAGTGCATGGAGTAGGGCTATGTGAAGGATGACACCTATGCTCCATAAGGAACAAGAGACCAGGAGAAAGTGACACTGCCCACAAACACCATGCACAGAGCCAAGTATCAGCAAAATGAAGTGAAGCGAAAGTCGCTCAGTCATGTCCGCCTCTTTGCAACCCCATGGATAGGCCAGGATAGTGGAGTGGGTAGCCTTTTCCTTCTCCAGAGGATCTTCCCAACGCAGGGATCGAACCCAGGTCTCCCACATTGCAAGCGGATTCTTTACCAGCTTTGCCACCAGTATCAGCAAAGGCTACCATTAATTGTTAGAACTGGAAGAAAACAAATGGATCAAGGATGTGTTCACATCATGTACAGGCAACCGGTGCCTCAATTCATCTCTACGGGCTCCAGAGGAGGGGAGAGAGCAGTCTCTCCAGGGACACAGCCCTCCCTCTTCTCACTGCTGCTCTTTGGAGTGACATGTCCAGCCTAATGTGAGGTAAGAGAAAGTTTGAAGTGGTTTTGCTGCTGAAGCTTTAACATCTCCTGAAAAAAGTAAAAGCACTTTACTGAGTGAGTAAAAGCACTCACTCAGTCCTGTCCGACTCTTTGCAACACCATGGACTGTAGCCCAACAGGCTCCTCTGCCCAAGTGGTTCTTCAGGCAAGAATACTGGAGTGGATAGCCATTCCCTTCTCCAGGGGATCTTCCTGACCCAGGGATAAAACCCAGGTCTCCCTTGTTGCAGGCAGATGTTTTACCCCATCTGAGGCACCTAATATATCCTAGACCTAATTTAATAATTGAAATATGTCAGAAAGTTCTGATCTGGTACCAAAAAGAGAAAATGAACATAGTAAGCTTAAAGGCAATGAAGAACACTGTAAAGCTTCACATTTCTATGCAATCAAAGAGAGGTTTAATTTGCTTTCCTCTCTGGAGCCATGACTCCTTGGGGAGAGCTTGGCCCGTTCAGGCCACTATCTACAGTTCCTTGCCTAGAACTCAAACTCTAGAAGAACTAACTCCAATAAATGTGGGGTTGCTGTTGTTCAGTCACTCAGTTATGTACGACTCTGTGACCCCATGGGACGCAGCACGCCAGCCTTCCCTGTCCTTCACCGCATCCCAGAACTTACTCAAACTCATGTCCATCAAGTCAGTGATGCCATCCAACCATCTCATCTTCTGTCATCCCGTTTTCCTCCTACCTTCAATCTTTCCCAGCATCAGGGTCTTTTCCAATGAGCCCATTCTTCACAGCAGGTGGCCAAAGTATTGGAACTTCAGCTTCAGCATCAAGTCCTTCCAATGAATATTCAGGATTGATTTCCTTTAGGATTCATTGGTTTGATCTCCTTGTAGTCCAAAGGACTCTCAAGAGTCTTCCCCAACACCACAGTTCAAAATCATTAATTCTTCTGTTTTCAGCCTTCTTTATAGCCCAACTGTCACATCCATACATACTACTGGAAAAACCAAAGCATTGACTAGACAGATCTTTGTCTTCCATATTGCAGGCAGATTCTTTACAGGCAAGATAGCCTCCCCCAAATTGTCCCTCAGAGAAACAATGGCACATCTTCCAGGATTCAGTTCAATTGTTCTTTCTTTCATGAAGCTATCCTTTTCTCTGTGCTCCCTGATATTTGATTATGTCCTCTTTTGTGCCCTTGCTGTACCTTCTTGTAACACTTGTGCCCTTATTTGGTTACACCTGTTTTGTTTCATTTTTTTTTTTTTCAGTTTCTCTGGCTCCAAGTATTACCAAGACATTGCTCATTTGGTACAGAGTAGGTGGTCAATAATAGTTTGTTGTTGGAATAAATAAGCATACTTAGAAGAAGGTCAAAAACCATATGGCTATGCCCAGTAATCAGAGGATAATACACTTGGACTATCTCTTGGACTGAAAGGAGATGAAACCAGTCAATCCAAAGCAAATCAATCCTGAATATTCATTGGAAGGACTGAAGCTGAAGCTCCAATACTTTGGCCACCTGATACAAAGAGCTGACTCATTGGGAAAGATCTTAATGCTGGGAAAGATTGAGGGCAAAAGAAGAAGGGGGCAGCAGAGGATGAGATAGTTGGAGATGGCATCACTGATTCAATCATGAATTTGAGCAAATTCCAGGAGACAGTGAAGGACAGGGAAGCCTGGCATGCTGCAGTCTATGTCTTGCAAAGAGTGAGATGTGACTTAGCGACTGAACAACAACAATCACTAATAACAAAACTTTAATTGTAAATATAACTATTCAAAATTTGATAATCATCATTAAATGCCTATTCACTGCCAAACATGGTGTTGAAAATTAGGTGGACAAAAATGTTTAAGACACAGTCCATGATTTTGATGCACTCAGATTTTACAACAGACAAATTAGAGTATGAGATCAATCTTATTTCTCCTAATAGAAAGATTCATATTGTGAGTGAAGTCTTTGCATATACAAAATATAGAATTCAAACTAAATAATGAAGGCAATGAAAAGAGCAATTATATAATTTGTTATTCAAACCAGACCCTTATAAGAGCAAAAGGAACACTACAAATAATCACACTAGGACAACGGATTGTAAAACTGGACTGCATTCAGACCAACATTTTGGGATACATGATTACTCTACAGATAGGGATAATGATAAAGAGTTCAAACAAAGGAGAAATGTAATCAATGTAATATGATTCATTTTGCCTAAAGAGCATACTTTGATGTTATCCTGTAGATGTTTCGAAGGGATGAAAACAACATTCAGAGAAATCAGCTAGGAAGTTGTTCTAATTGTTTAGAAAGAAATTATGAGAGCTAAAGAGAAGATACTGACAGTGAGAATGTATAGGGAGAAAACAGATTTAAGAAATTCATGAGATCCCATGGATATGACTTAAGGATAGCTTGGATGTGAGAGCTGAAGGAGAGGGAGAAGTCAAACGACTTTCTGATCTCTGTATCGAAAGGATAGAAGGATGTTAAGAGACTTTAGTGAGATGTCTCCAAGATATATTTGATATGCTTTTAAGTTAATGAACTCTTTATTTAAAAGAAAGAGTAAATGAGGCAAATCTATTTTGCTATTGAAAGTGTTATTTGAACTCATCTGAATAAAGCATGCTACTTGTAATAGTTACACAAAATATAAATGTTTGCCTCTTGAAAACATATTTATCAGTTTCAAAATAGATGTAAATTTTATAATCTCTTCTTAATAACATTTCCTGATCTGTGGAATTGGCCTTAGAATTCACAAGTCACTGTGCATACTGTTGTTACTATATCTATGACCATTAGGGTGCACATTCTTAGAATGCAGGGAAATTAGCCTGTTATTCTTCCAACCCAGTGCTTTGTCAAATGCCCAGAAGGCATTAGGCACTCAATGAATGTTTGTGTCTTGAAGTAAGTATTGTGTATATACTAATTTTTATAGAAAAAGGCATTTCAAAGTTTTA
Organism: Okapia johnstoni; assembly: GCA_024291935.2. Lineage (NCBI taxonomy): Eukaryota > Metazoa > Chordata > Mammalia > Artiodactyla > Giraffidae > Okapia > Okapia johnstoni. The sequence goes on along the minus strand of CM044308.1, from coordinate 31,835,484 downwards.
AGTTAGAATGCTCATTTCATCGTGTGCCTGTTATTTGTTACGTACTGGTTTGGAGCAAAGACCTGTTTAGAACCTAAGGTCAAAGGTGGTCAATTATGTAATATAAGGGGTAGAAGTAATTAATTTTAAAATAAATAAAGCAGAAGAATGGATTGGAGAGTTCTTGGAGGGAGGTGAGTGGCCATTTTTGATGAGTGGTCATAGAAAGACTCCCGAGAAATGATATCTAAGAAAAAGATCTTCAGAAGAGACAGTGTGAAGATGTAAAAATATGAATACCATTCTAGGCAGAAGGAATAGTGTGAACACTGCTAAGATGGAGACTCTTACACAGACTGTCTTTGGCACTTGGAGCTTCTCTGGGTTCTCTGGTAGTGATGGAGGCTTCAACGGTTTGAATGGGAAGGAGAAGGGGCCTGTGTTGGTGAGTACATTTGGATGCACATATAAAACAGAGCAGGCTGAGGGCTGTGGAGAAAAAAATTCTGTGAGGACAGAAAGGAGACTAGGGTCCAGGGGACACGGGGGTGAGAAGAGAGACAGATGGGAGAAAACAGGCTGATTCTGGGTGTACATTAGAGTTCAGGGATGAGCACCTCCCTAAACACAGAACACAACAGAGGAAATACCTTGTGAAAAAAATGTTCAACTTTTTTTTTTAAACATATAGTTATATCTGATTTCTATAAGCAGAAACATTTGAAAATAAGGAAAGTATCAATATCATATTTCTTTTTTCCCCCCTACATGATGCTAAGTACAGTGCTTTGGTTGGTTTTCCTCTAACCGCACTAAAACAGTGGTTTTCAGTCAGCCCCAGAGTGAGGCCCAAGAATGTGTGTTTTAGCTCCTTCCCCAGGTGATGCTAATGCTGCTGGCCTAGGAAGGATACATGGAGAACCACAGAACTAAGCTGGCTGAAATGTCCAAAGGGCTGAGTCAAGGAAACACAAATTATTGACAATTTTACTATTTTAATTTCAATTTCTTTTAGCAACTTAGGCTACAAAAGTGAATTTTTCTTTATATTAATTCTGTGGGTGCATGTTCAGTCCCTCAGTCATGTCCAACTTTTTGCAACCCCGTGCATGGTAGCCTGCCAGACTACTCTGTCCATGGGATTTCCCAGGAAAGAATACAGGAGTGGGTTGCCATTTCCTTCCTCAGGGATTGAAACTGAAACTCCTGCATCTCCTGTATTAGCTGACAGATTCTTTAACACTGCTATCTGGAAAGCCCATCTTGTGGATAAGTAAGTTATAAACACACTGTGATTGCCTCACTCAAATGAAAGTAAAGATAGCTAACACCAATATGACTCAGGCAGTGACCTAAGTGCTTTAAATTAACCTTATTCAGCCCTCTGAACTGTACTGGATATAATATTTGCTTTGCAGATAAGGAAGCAGAATAACAAAGCCATAGGTTAGTGCAATGGACCCTGGTTGGGTTGATCCAGAGTTTTGTTCTTGTGCATACACTCTTTTGTGCTGCTTTAGGCAAAGAAGCTGACAACATTTTTACAAAGGGTCATCAACATAACCTGGAGCAACTCTTCCTCTTTTTCTAGAGTGAATGTTCCCGGCTTTGAAATATCAGGGGGTTTGGCAGTATCACAGTGTAAAAGCATGCTATTAATACAATAAAAAACACAACGAGCTGTTATGCATATTTATACATTTAAACAGCACTGAGTATTTTAGTTTTTTGGTCCACAATTTGTTCCGTAGACAATAATAGAGCCTCATGTAATTGCATGTTTATAGGGTCTGTGGAAGGATCCCAAATAGGAAAGTGGGGAGTTGTATTTCAGGAATGCAAGCATGACGATGCTCCAAATTCCAGTTTGAAGGCTAAATCCTCTCATGGGGCAGGGGAGGTTTTGGCTGAAATCAATCATAAAACAGAGGTTATCTGAAGCAGAGAAGAAGTAATATTGAGACTTTCTGAGTGGTTTTTTATTAGGAACCTTTTCATATGCAGCACTCTCAACTGACACAGGAAGCGAATGTGTACAGTTGAGGTATTTGTACACATTCAATTTCCCCCTCAGTCAGTCCTTCCCATCAGGAAGCTTCTATAATCCTCTTATCCTTCTCCATTAGAGGGAAGCCAGACTGAAAACAATAATCATAAAAAAAACTAACCAATCTGATCACATGGACCAGAGCCTTGTCTAACACAATAAAACTATGAGCCATGCCATGTAGGGCCACACAAGACGCACAGGTCATGGTGGAGAGTCCTGACAAAACGTGGTCCACTGGAGAAGGGAATGGCAAACCACTTCAGCATTCTTGCCTTGAGAACCCCATGAACAGTGTGAAAAGGCAAAAGATAGGACACTAAAAGATGAACTTCCAAAAGATAAACTCCCCAGGTCTATAGGTGCCCAATATGTTACTGAAGATAAGTGGAGAAATAACTCCAGAAAGAATGAAGAGACAGAGCCAAAGCAAAAACAACAACCATTGTGGATGTGACTGGTGATAGAAGCAAAGCCCAATGCTGTAAAAAGCAATATTGCATAGGAACCTGGAATGTTAGTTCCATGAATCAAGGCAAATTGGAAGTGATCAAACAGGAGATGGCAAGAGTGAACATTGACATTTTAGGAATCAGTGAACTAGGATGTACTGGAATGGGTGAATTTAACTCAGATGACCATTATATCTACTACTGTGGGTAGGAATCCCTTAGAAGAAATGGAGTGACCATGATAGTCAACAAAAGAGTCCGAACTGCAGTACTTGGATGCAATATCAAAAACGACAGAATGATCTCCATTCGCTACCAAGGCAAACCATTCAATATCATGGTAATTCAAGTCTATGCCCTGACCAGTAACACCGAAGAAGCTGAAGTTGAAGAGTTCTATGAAGACCTACAAGACCTTCTAGAACTGACACCCAAAAAAGATGTCCTTTTCATTATAGGGGACTGGAATGCAAAAGTAGGAAGTCAAGAAATACCTGGAGTAATGGACAAACTTGGCCTTGGAGTACAGAATGTAGCAGGGCAAGGGCTAATAGAGTTTTGCCAATAGAGTTTTACTATGACCAGAGAATGCACTGGTCATAGTAAACGCCCTCTTCCAACAATACAAGAGAAGACTACACATGGACATCACCAGATGGTCAATACCAAAATCAGATTGATTATATTCTTTACAGCCAAAGATGGAGAAGCTTTATATAGTGAGCAAAAACAAGACTGGGAGCTGACTGTGACTCAGTTCATGAACTCCTTATTGCCAAATTCAGACTTAAAATGAAGAAAGTAGGGAAAACCACTAGACCATACAGGTATGATCTAAATCAAATCCCTTACGATTACACAGTGGAAGTGACAAATAGATTCAAGAGATTAGACTGGATAGACAGAGTGCCTGAAGAACTATGGATGGAGGTTGGTGACATTGTACAGGAGGCAGAGATCAAGACCATCCCCAAGAAAAAAAATGCAAAAGGGCAAAATGGCTATCTGAGGAGGCCTTACAAATAGCTATGAAAAGAAGAGACGTGAAAGGCAAAGGATTAAAGGAAAGATATACCCATTTGAATACAGAGTTTCAGAGAATAGCAAGGAGAGAAAAGAAAGACTTCCTCAGTGATCAATGCAAAGAAATAGAGGAAAACAATAGAATGGGAAAGACTAGAGATCTCTTCAAGAAAATTAGAGATACCAAGGGAACATTTGTTGCAAAGATGGGCACAATAAAGGATAGAAATGGTATGGACCTAACAGAAGCAGAAGATATTATAATGAGGTGTCAAGATACACAGAAGAACTATACAAAAAAGATCTTCATGACCCAGATAATCTCGATGATGTGATCACTCATCTAGAGCCAGACATCCTGGAATGCAAAGTCGAATGGGCCTTAGGAAGCATCACTACGAACAAGGCTAGTGGAGGTGATGGAATTCCAGTTGAGCTATTTCAAATCCTGAAAGATGATGTTGTGAAAGTGCTACACTCAATAGGCCAGCAAATCTGGAAAACTCAGCAGTGGCCACAGGACTGGAAAAGGTCCGTTTTCATTTCAATCCCAAAGAAAGGCAATGCCAAAGAATGCTCAAACTACTGAACAATTGCACTCATCTCACACGCTAGTAAAGTAATGCTCAAAATTCTCCAAGCCAGGCTTCAACAGGATGTGACCCATGAATTTCCACCTGTTCAAGCGGGATTTAGAAAAGGCAGAGGAACCAGAGATCAAATTGCCAACATCTTTTGGATCATCAAAAAAGCAAGAGAGTTCCAGAAATACGTATATTTCTGCTTTATTGACTATGCCAAAACTTTGATTGTGTGGATCACAATAAACTGCGCAAAATTCTGAAAGAGATGGGAATACCAGACCACCTGACCTGCCTCTTGAGAAATTGGTATGCAGGTCAGGAAGCAATAGTGAGAACTGAACATGGAACAACAGACTGGTTCCTAATAGGGAAAGGAGTACATCAAGGCTGTATATTGTCACCCTGCTTATTTAAACTGTATGCAGAGTACATCATGAGAAATCCTGGGCTGGATGAAGCAAAAGCTGGAATCAAGATTGCCAGGGGAAATATCAATAACCTCAGATATGCAGATGACATCACCCTAATGGCAGAAGGAAAAGAGGAAGTAAAGAGCCTCTTGGTGAAAGGGAAAGAGGAGAGTGAAAAAGTTGGCTTAAAGCTCAACATTCAGAAAACTAAGATCATGGCATCTGGTCCCATCACTTCATGGCAAATAGATGGGGAAACAGTCAAAACAATGATAGACTTTTTGAGGGAGGGCTCCCAAATCACTGCAGATGGTGACTGCAGCCATGAAATTAAAAGACACTTGCTCCTTGGAAGAAAAGTTATGATCAACATAGACAGCATATTAAAAAGCAGAGGCATTACTTTGCCAACAAAAGTCTGTCTAGTCAAGGCTATTTTTTTCCAGGAGTCATGTATGGATGTGAGTATTGGACTATAAAGAAAGCTGAGCTCTGAAGAATTGATGCTTTTGAACTGTGGTATTGGAGAAGACTCTTGAGAGTCCCTTGGACTTCAAGGAGATCCAATCAGTCCATCCTAAAGGAAATCAGTCCTGAATATTCATTGGAAGGACTAATGCTGAATCTGAAGCTCCAATACCTGATGCCTATCTGATGCAAGGAACTGATTCATTTGAAAAGACTCTGATGCTGGGAAAGATTGAGGGCAGGAGGAGAAGGGTACAATAGAGGATGAGATGTTTGGATGGCATCACCAACTTAGTGGACATGAGTCTGAGTAAACTCTGGGAGTTGGTGATGGACTGGGAGGCCTGGCATGCTTCAGTCCATGGTGTCTCCAAGAGTCAGACAGGACTGACTGTCTGAACCTAACTGAACTTGGGTATTTGAACCTTCAGATAGGTAGTGAGGGAGTTAAAAATTATGATTTAAGTGAGTCAACTTTAAGCATTATTCATAAGGTTATCAGAAGAGAATGTGGATTGGAAAGTGGGGAGGATGAAAGAAACACTCTTCATCACATAGATACTGCTATGCGAGTCAATTTGGATAACTGGGACCAAAGCGTAGGCAGGTGCAAGGACAAGCACATGAACTTTGTAAATTTCATTTCAATGGCTGAAGTAAAAGGTAGCCATTTCTATCATTAGGGTCAGTTTTCCCACATTTCTTGGGTTTCCATAAAGAGAGATATTCCCTAAATTCTCCTGAATTATTTCCCTAACATCTTACTCTGTCCTAGGGCATTAAGGTAATTTAAACATTGGGCAAAACTGGGAAAGATACATTTTTAACTTCTTCCTATTACCACTTGGGAGAAAGAGATTTTTTAAAACTTTCTGCATGATGGAACTCAACTTTTAACCCTGCTGATTTTTGGAGTGAGTGCCTTCCTCAAAACTCGCTAAGTTCTTCTCCCTCCATAGCTTGGACCTAAGTCAGCAGAACTATCCAGAAGGGGCAACCCAGAACCTGGAAAAGGATTCCCATTACCAGCCCCTCTTCCTACTTCCCAGTCCTGTTCCTTGCGGAGTGGGCCACATGCCCCTAAGAATCCCAGGACTCGTGTTTATATTATTAGCTTTGTTCGGGGACCCTATGATGAGGACAGGCTCAGGAAGACACCATGGCATCACTTCCTGCTGGCTGGAGAAATATTTCTTTAATAAGACTATGTACAAAGGGACAGTCAGAATCTATCTTGCTACTACACTGTACTTATGCAACCTGCTCATGCTGAACACAGGACCAGTTCAAGACTCTGGGCTAGAAGCCTACTATAGCTGGCTGAGGGGGCTTGAGCTCTGTGTCTGAGCTCCTGCAAGGACTCTGACCTGTTCACATTTCCTTCAGGGTTCCACCTCTGAAATATAGCACTATGTGTGCATCCTAAGTTGTTCAGTCATGTCTGACACTTTGTGACCCTATGTACTGTAGCCCACCAGGCTCGTCTATCCATGGGATTCTCCAGGCAAGAACACTGGAGTTGGTTTCCATGCCCTCCTCCAGGGGATCTTCCCAACACAGAGTTTGAACCTGCGTCTCTTATGTCTCTTGCATTGAGAGGCGAGTTCTTTACCACCAGCACCACCTGGGAAGCCCCCGAAATATAGCACTAGGATAGGCCAAAGTGCTGGAAGGCATCTCCTGCCCTTTGTACCCTCCAGCCATTATGCCATTCATTCTGCAGGCTCGATTCCACCCATTAGATATATCTCCAGGTGCCAGGGTAGCCACACCTATCTCTTCTGAGGGCTTCTAAGACATTGCTCTATATCACCTATGGGTCTTTCTGATACACGTCCTCTCTTCTCCTCCATATGATGAGGTGGTTTTCTTGTGAACAGGTCTTCAGCCAAGCTGGGGGTGGAATGCACACTTCTGCCCAAAGGTGACAGCTGTTGTTGCTCTATCCCTGGCCCATCCCCAGTCCTCCACTTGGTAGTGTTTGTAAGACGTAAGTGAGGTCGACATCAAAGGAGATCACATTCTGAAAGCTTAGTACTTATTTCCTGAAGAGCTCAAGAGGAGACATGACAGAAAGATGGATTAAGTCTACAGCATAAAATTACAAACAGTAAATGTAACTGTTCACTGTTAAGGCAGGAAATAGCTGTGGTTGACACTTCCCTGTACATTTAAAGACTTGCAAGAGTGATCCTCATCAGCAAAACGCACAAAGAATCTTGGAGTCTTTGGAAGCCATTATTCACAGGCAACATCACAAGTTATTCTCTGCTGCTGCTACTGCTAAGTCGCTTCAGTCGTGTCCAACTCTGTGCAACCCCACAGACGGCAGCCCACCAGGATCCCCCATCCCTGGGATTCTCCAGGCAAGAACACTGGAGTGGGTTGCCATTTCCTTCTCCAATGCATGAAAGTGAAAAGTGAAAGTGAAATCGCTCAGTCGTGTCCGACTCGTAGTGACCCCATGGACTGCAGCCTACAGGCTCCTCAGTCCATGGGATTCTCCAGGCAAGAGTACCGGAGTGGGGTGCCATTGCCTTCTCTGAAAATTATTCTCTAAGGAGCATTAAATAAATTATATTAGGGAATTGTCATGGCAAGTCTCTAGTGTCTTAAAACTTCATAGGTGTGCAGTAATTGTGTAAAAAAGTTTGCTTTAAAAGAAAATGGGGAGATCATTTGTTGCTGTATGGTTTAGGGAAAAATTCACAACAGAGATCCTTCGGTTCCATCTTTTTGGATCATTGTAAAGAAAACGATAGGGAAAGGGGAGACATTTTAAGTGAAGGGGAAAGAGTTGTGGAGAGCAGATCTAGAAAATCCCCAGTCCATTCAGACTAAAACAGACAAAATTTGGACAATATAAAAAAATATACAATGTTAGGTTGCCAATGCCCCCACTGTTTTTGCACGTTCAGAAATTTGATCTTAATTTTCTGTGAACAAAAGTGTTTAGTTTAGAGCCTATAGTAAGATGTTTTTGATTTGTTGAACTGAGTAGAACTGGAGTTCAATGTTAGGTGTTAAAACTCCTTGAATTTGTTTGTGTGTATGTGGGGTGGGGCAGCATGCTTCAGGGAAGGTCCAGAGATATTGACTTGCGCTAGGAAAAGCTGATTGTGCTGCATGGGACGAATCATATGAGCAAACAACAAAAGGTAGAGACTACGCGGGAGCTGATGCTGAACAGTTCAGATCAAGCTGAACTGCAGGGCTCGGAGGAGAAGAGGGTTGAATGTAAACAACAAGGCTGTATCTCTGTTACAAAATCATACTTTTCTGAGTTAGTTTTTCTCTTGGGCACCTGGGGGAATGGTTTTAGCTTCAATTGTGAATAAGAAGGTAGGAAAATAATTGGGCTGAAAGGAAAGCTGAATTAACGTTTCTTTATTTCAACATTTTAATGAATCATTGTATTAAATACTTCCACATTTGCCTTTTGAAGCTATAGACCCCTGCTCATGAGTGTAAGCTGTGCTTTCTCTAAGACACTTGGAGCCAGTGAAGAAAGGTTGAGGGACTTTATTATTTCCTGACACATAGTGACTCCTTGATATCTCAATGCTCTTGCTATTTGATTTAAATTCTGAGTATAACCATGTATCTAAGTCAGGGAGATGTTATACTCCAACCTGAGGTAAAGTTGATAAGGCTGAATGTGAATGACCTAACAGCCATATTCAGACTATTTTCCTTGTCTTTCTGTATGTAACATTATTAACATATTAGCCACAACATCAATATAAGTCTCAACAAGTGTTTCTAGTGTATTTAAGACCTACCATTTAAGAAAACTTAAAAATTTTTAAATAATATACAATTTACAAAAGAGTTGTAAAGCACTGAGAGGTCCTGTGTATCTCTCACTCAGTTTCCCCTAATGTTAACATCTTATATAACAATGATGCATTTATCAGAAACACTAAATATTTTAAATTTATTTTCTGAAAACAAAGTTTCAACTATGGTCAAAAGTTTAAAATTTGCCTTATCTTTCACAACTTTATACCCATTTCAGTTCAGTTCAGTTCAGTCACTCAGTCGTGTCCGACTCTTTGCGGCCCCATGAATCGCAGCACGCCAGGCCTCCCTGTCCATCACCAACTCCCAGAGTCTACCCAAACTCATGTCCAATGAGTCGGTGATACCATCCAGCCATCTCATCCTCTGTCATCCCCTTCTCTTCCTGCCCCCAATCTTTCCCAGCATTAGGGTTTTTTCCAATGAATCAACTCTTCTCATGAGGTGGCCAAAGTATTGGAGTTTCAGCTTCAACATCAGTCCTTCCAATGAACACCCAGGACTGATCTCCTTTAGGATGGACTGGTTGGATCTCCTTGCAGTCCAAGGGACTCTCAAGAGTCTTCTCCAACACCACAGTTCAAAAGCGTCAATTCTTCAGCTCTCAGCTTTCTTCACCATCCAACTCTCACATCCATTCATGACTACCGGAAAAACCATAGCCTTGACTAGATGGACCATTGTTGGCAAAGTAATATCTCTGCTTTTAAATATGCTATCTAGGTTGGTCATAACCTTCCTTCCAAGGAATAAGCGTCTTTTAATTTCATGGCTGCAATCACCATCAGCAGTGATTTTGGAGCCCAAAAAAATAAAGTCTGACACTGTTTCCACTGTTTCCCCATCTATTTCCCATGAAGTAATGGGACCAGATACCATGATCTTAGTTTTGTGAATGTTGAGTTTTAAGCCAACGTTTTCAATCTCCTCTTTCACATTTGTCAAGAGGCTCTTTAGTTTGTCTTCACTTTCTGCCATAAGGGTGATGTCATATGCATATCTGAGGTTATTGATATTTCTCCCAGCAATCTTGATTCCAGCTTGTGTTTCTTCCAGCCCAGCATTTCTCATGATGTACTCGGCATATAAGTTAAATAAGCAGGATGACAATATACAGCCTTGATGTACTCCTTTTCCTATTTGGAACCAGTCTCTTGTTCTATGTCCAGTTCTAACTGTTGCTTCCTGAACTGCATACAGGTTTCTCAAGAGACAGGTCAGGTGGTCTTGTATTCCCATCTCTTTCAGAATTTTCCACAGTTTATTTTGATCCACATAGTCAAAGGCTTTGGCATAGTCAATAAAGCAGAAATAGATGTTTTTCTGGAACTCTCTTGCTTTTTCGATGATCCAAAAGATGTTGGCAATTTGATCTCTGGTTCCTCTGCCTTTTCTAAAACCAGCTTGAACATCTGGAAGTTCATGGTTCATGTATTGCTGAAGCCTGGCTTGTAGAATTTTGAGCATTATTTTACTAGCATGTGAGATGCGTGCAATTGTGCGGTAGTTTGAGCATTCCTTGGCATTGCCTTTCTTTGAGATTGGAAAGAAAACTAACCTTTTCCAGTCTTGTGGCCACTGCTGAGTTTTCCAGATTTGCTGGCCTATTGAGTGCAGCACTTTCACAGCGCCATCTTCCAGGATTTGAAATAGCTCCACTGGAATTCCATCACCTCCACTAGCTTTGTTCGTAGTGATGCTTTCTAAGGCCCACTTGACTTCACATTCCAGGATGTCTGGCTCTAGGTGAGTGATCACACCATCGTGATTATCTGGGTTGTGAAGATCTTTTTTGCATAGTTCTTCTATGTATTCTTGCCACCTCTTCTTAATATCTTCTGCTTCTGTTAGGTCCATACCATTTCCGTCCTTTATCGAGCCCATCTTTGCATGAAATGTTCCTTTGGTATCTCTAATTTTCTTGAAGAGATATGTAGTCTTTCCCATTCTATTGTTTTCCTCTATTTCTTTGCATTGATCGCTGAGGAAGGCTTTCTTATCTCTACTTGCTATTCTTTGGAACTCTGCATTCAGATGGGAATATCTTTCCTTTTCTCCTTTGCTTTTCGCTTCTCTTCTCTTCCCAGCTATTTGTAAGGCCTCCTCAGACAGCCATTTTGCTTTTTTGCATTTCTTTTCCATGGGAATGGTCTTGATCCCTGTCTCCTGTACAATGTCACAAACCTCCATCCATAGCTCATCAGGCATTCTGTCTACCAAATCTAGTCCCTTAGATCTATTTGTCACTTCCACTGTATAATCAAAAGGGATTTGATTTAGGTCATACCTGAATGGTCTAATGGTTTTCCCTATTTTCTTCAATTTAAGTCTGAATTTGGCAATAAGGAGTTCATGAACTGAGCCACAGTCCACTCTTGGTCTTGTTTTTGCTGACTGTATAGAGCTTCTCCATCTTTGGCTGCAAAGAATATAATCAATCTGATTTCGGTGTTGACCATCTGGTGATGTCCATGTGTAGAGTCTTCTCTTGTGTTGTTGGAAGAGGATGCTTGCTATGACCAATGTGTTCTCTTGGCAAAACTCTATTAGCCTTTACCCTGCTTCATTCTATACTCCAAGGCCAAATTTGCCTGTTACTCCAGGTGTTTCCTGAATTCCTACTTTTGCATTCTAGTCCCCCCATTTATCCATATATATGTGTGTGTACGTATATACATATATATATATATGTTACATATATATCTTATACATGCACATATAAAAAATGTTTTTCTGAATATGTGGACTATAACATTTTGTGGACTATAAGAATATAACCTTAATCTGTAGGTTACTTTATTATTATTTTTTTTAATGTTTTTTCTCTTTACCACACCTCACAGCTTATAGGACCCTCCCCAATCAGGGATTGAACCCAAGTCACCACGGTGAAAGCCCGGAATCCTAACCACTAGGCCACCAAGGAGGTCCTGTGAATGCTAAGTCACTTCAGTGGTGTCTCACTCTTTGTCCCATACAGATCTTATGGACTGTAGCCCACCAGACTCCTCTGTCCATGGGATTCTCTAGGCAAGAATACTGGAGTGGGTTGCCATGCTCTCCTCCAGGGGACCTTCCCAATCCAGGGACTGAACCTATGTTTCTTATGTGTCCTGCATTGGCAGGTGTGTTCTTTACCACTAACTTCACCTGGGAAGCCCAGGAAGTTCTGTAGGTTATTTTAAGTCTATAGTGACTGTGCAATTGACCATGTTCTCTTTGAGATGGCTCAGATCCAGTGAAATGACTTATTTATCTGTTACTGAATTGCAAGTTAAAATTATGTTGACCAACCAACACATTCAGATTTAAATTTTTCCTGTTTAGACCTTTAAATTTCATTTCAAGTTACTCATTGTGAGGACAAGATGAAAATTGAATTAAATCAAATAAATTACAGAGCTGCTAAAATTTTGTCAAGTCAGTCAAAACTGTGACTTTTGCCAACTAAGAAACAAATATTCCTTCATACTCTGGTTATTAAGCAAACACTGCAGCAATTTTTCAAAATATATGTTTAGAAGTATATCATTTATGCTGTGAAAATAATGCATGTATTTCAACTATCTCAGTTACCATAACAACAGAGTATACTGCATCTTCCCTATTTTCAATTTCAATCAAACTCATTTGGATTTGATTGCCACAACCAATAATGAAACAGGCAATTAGTGCAGCATTTGTACTTCCACTCTGGCTTTTTCATATTGGTTACATAGTTTTCTGTGTTGAGAAATACTCTGGGATAATGTCCAGGCAGAGTGGGAAAAGATACATTTTCTATAATCTCTTGCAGTTTGGTTGATAGGAGATGAGGTTTTGGCCAATTAATTGTTAGCATGAGCGTCACAATGGTAGCTTCTGGGACATTCCTTAAAAGGAGACAGCTGGTACACACCATTTGATCTCTTTTTCTTCTTCATAGATTTCTTCATGGTAATTCCTGAAACACAGATAGGGTGCTGTGTTTTTACTGTTTTGTGTTGTTGTTGTTGTTGTTGTTGTTTGCTGTGCTGGGTCCTTGTTGTACACGGGCTTTCTCTAGTTGCAGCGAGTAGGGGCTACTCTTGGTCTCCATGTACTGGTTTCTCATTGCAGTGGCTTCTCTTGTTATGGAGCGCAGGCTCTAGGGTACACAGGCTTCACTGATTGCAGCTTGCGGGCTCAGAAGCTGTGGTCCACGGGCTTAGTTCCTCCGCGGAATGTGGGATCTTCCCAGACCAAGGGTTGAACCGGGGCCCCCTGGATTAGCAGGCAGATTCTTATCCAGTGTACCACCAGGGAAGTCCCTGCTTTGTGTTTTGATGCTCACTGACATTTTGGACCCTGAGGACATTAGCCGTATTCTAGAGATGGCAGAGCTGTGGATTACATACAGCTTTGTCAACTTTCTGAAATACAGTTGCCATCCCAGTGCTTGACTATCTGTGAATTTCTCCACAAGACAGAAGTTATTCCCATCTTATATAAGCCATTGTTATTTTGCATTTTTCTATTGCGTGCAATTGAAGGGAATCCTAATGTGCCACATCTGTATGAAGAATGGAAATCGGAAAGATGGCTCTAGATATCTACATTTTTCTAGAAAGACTGATCTTCCTCATTCATGTATATGCTTATCTGTCACCTGTGAGCACCTCAGTTTGCTCCCTCTGCTGCTGCTGCTAAGTCACTTCAGTCGTGTTCGACTCTAGGCGACCCCAGAGACGGCAGCCCACCAGGCTCCGCCGTCCCTGGGATTCTCCAGGCAAGAAGACTGGAGTGGGTTGCCATTTCCTTCTCCAATGCATGAAAGAAAAAGTGAAAGTGAAACTGCTCAGTCGTATCCGACTCTTAGCGACCCCATGGACTGCAGCCTACCAGGCTCCTCTGTCCATGGGATTTACCAGGCAAGAATACTGGAGTGGGGTGCCATTGCCTTCTCCGTCTAGAAAGACTGATCTTCCTCATTCGTGTATGTGCTTCTCTGTCACCTGTGAGCACCTCAGTGTGCTCCCTCTGCAACTGCTCTTATTCTCTGGGTGGACTCTATGTGGTGAGCAAGATGCCAGCAGCCATGTTAATGCTGTCGTTCCCTCGCTTACCTGAGTCCCCCTCAGAGCTTCCGATACATCTTAGATACCATTGAGTTTTGTCTTGATGTGTTGGTCCATTTGCTTGTTTCTTTTTAAAAACATCATGACATTCCACTATAATAATATCCTATAGTTCTGCACAACCAGGAATGAGACTGTTTTTTGTTTTTATTCTGGGAAAATAGATTAAAGCAGTTAAATCTTACTCTTAATGTGATTAAATCAGTAGAGCAAATGTACACTGCTTGTAGTACAGTCAAAATAACTGAAAAAGCCATTTATATAAATCAGTAGAGAAGTGAAAATAGTGAATGTAAAAACTGCGGTGAAGGTCTCTTTTAAGCTACCCATGCAGTGATATTCTCATACAGAAAGGAGAAAATAGAAAAAAATACATTAAATGGTATTAAAATAGTTTAGTTATATTCAAAATCTATTTTGTCAAGCATAGTAAGGAGTTGCAAAGAATGAGATAGGAAACATGGAAAAGGGTAAATTATTAATACTTTGCTAAGTCATGAGAACAGAGACATATGATAACTCAACTTCTGAGTGATAAAGAAGATAGAAAGGAAAAATATGTTTTTAATGGAAAAGGACACAAACAAGGCAACCGGGATAACTATAATCATTCAAGAGAATAGCTTAGGCTAAATTTCCAAAATGTTGTTCTAAGAAAAACATCTGGTACAGCAGCATGGTATGTCACTGAGGATACCGAAAGTGGAACCTAACAGAACACATGAACAGATATGCCCCTCAGACTGGCAGCTCTACCTCCAGCACTACCTGGCAGCCCCAGGATGGACTAGAAGAGGAAAGCCAACAGGATGAAGCGGCTGACTCTAAACTCTTCTGCTGATAACTCATGTTAATTGCAAAATTCTTTATAAATGAATCTGTTCTTCCTACACCAGACTGGACTGTCTCTCTATTGTGAGAATAAACTTTTTTTTCCCATCTTTCTTTCTTCTTCTCAGCTCGTTTCCCACATCTCTACCCTAGACTATAGTCCTTGAGTGGAAAACAAAAGGGAAATTTGGCAAATTTTATATTTTATTTTGGTTTCACTGGTGGCTCAGTGGTAAAGAATCCACCTCCCAGTACAGGACACTTGGGTTTGAACTCTGGGTCAGAAAGATCGTCTGGAGAAGGAAATGGCAACCCACAACCCACTCCAATATTCTTGCCTGGGAAATCCCATGGACAGAGGAGCCTGATAGGCTACAGTCCATGGGGACACGACTTAGTGACTAAACAACAAATATTTTATTTTACCTTTTAAAATCTCTGTGTGTCTTAGCTTCCCAGTGGCTACTTAGTGTTACTCTATTTCAGTGCAGCACTTTCCCTCATGGACCCTCCTAAAACTTACTGATCCTCAGAGGAGATTATCCTGGTTTAACATTGGAGCATTCCAGAGCTATTAGTATAATCAATTAGATTATGAGTTTGACTTCATTTGTTTAGATGTTAATGTCTCTGAAATTTGAGCAATCATCTCTTCAACTACTGTCAGTCATTAATTCTGAAAGAACAGTATTTTGTTCAAGATTCTGCAAACATTTTTCTTCAAGACTGAATGTCAGTAAAACTGTATTTCTTGAATTAAAACTGATTGTGTTTCTAATGCTAAGAAAGTCATCATGAGCTTAAAATAAAAAAGATTAAAAAAGGAAAACAGAAAAAAATTATAAAATGAATAGTCAATTTGATGCTGCCATCTGTTGTTTAAAAACAAAATAGCACATGCCTTAAGCCTACAATTTCTTTCTTGCTAAATTTCAAGAAAAAATAGTTTAGGGCCAATTTATCAACCATCAAAAAGAGAAAAACATGGTTCTTTATTCACACTGTATTTCTGAATGTGGATTCAAATGCATGTGACATTTCTTGTATCAATATATTGTATAACATGTGTTATAGGTTTGAAATTGCTAAAATTATAAATATTATATAAGCATTTAAAAGTTAACAACTATTTTAAAAGATAATTATTTCAATGAAAATGAACTAAAAATGAAAAGCAAAATAGCAGACATAGGAGATAATAAAGATTGTTTCAAAAGATAATAAACCCTAATTTTTTTACAAATGTTAAAGAAGAGAATGACTTTTGTTCTGAACAATGAAGATAATCAATTTTGAATGATTATTCAACTATGGCAATACATAAATATATATTTTTGATTTGGAAGAATAAAATTTATGTTTTAAATTATTTAGCTTGTTTAGAAACATAAATTATATAATTCCTCTTTGTTTAAAGAAAATATCAGAAAATTTCAAATACTCTATGTAACTAACATTATAGAAGCAGATAAAAGTAAAAGAATAACTTTATTCATTCACCAAAATAATCATTTTGATATTCTTATATAAAATAATCTTTATAAATATATTTTAATTATTTGGATAATATAAGAAAAATATTTTTATGTGATTATATGTTTAATTACTGTAGTTTTTGTTTTTATTTTGCCAGACGATCTTAAGTACTAATAATAACAAAATCAACATACTAAATAAATGTTGGTATTCCAGAGGAAAAGAGAAAATTAAAATTATACTTGATTGTTGTCTGTGATTATTTATTACTAAAAAATCTTGAGTTTATTTCAGCATGCTTAAAAATGAAACAATTCTACAACAGACTCTGTATCTTGGTTAAATAAAAGCAGAATTCCAAAGAAATATGTTTAAACCCTCTATTTTTTTCTTGCATAACCAGCTAATCTTCTGTATTAAAAAGCAGAGACATCTCTGCCAACAAAGGTGCATATAGTCAAAGCTATGGTTTTTCCAGTAGTCATGTAGGGATGTGAGAGCTGGACCATAAAGAAGGCCAATAACCGAAGAATTGATGCTTTCTAACTGTGGTGCTGGAGAAGACTCTTGAGAGTCCTTTGGACAGCAAAAAGATCAAACAAATCAATCCTAAAGGAAATCAACCCTGAATATTCATTGGAAGGACTGATGTTATAGCTGAAGCTGCAATACTTTGGCCATCTGATGCGAAGAGCTGACTTATTAGAAAAGACCCTGATACTGGGAAAGATTGAAGGCAGGAGGAGAAGGAGGTGACAGAAGATGGGATGGTTGGATGACATCACCAACTCAATCAGTTCAGTTCAGAAGCTCTGTCATGTCCAACTATTTGTGACCCCATGGACTGCAGTATGCCAGGCTTCCCTGTCCATCACCAACTTCTGGAATGTGCTCAAACTCATGTCCATCAAGTCAGTGATGCCATCCAATCATCTCATCCTCTGTCATTCCCTTCTCCTCCTGCCTTCAATCTTTCCCAGCATCAGTGTCTTCCAATGAGTCCATTTTTCACATCAGGTGGGCAAAGTATTGGAGCTTCAGCTTCAGCATCAGTCCTTCCAATGAATATTCAGGACTGATTTTCTTTAAGATGGACTGATTTGATCTCCTTGCAGTCCAAGGGAGTCTCAAGAGTCTTCTCCAACACCACAGCTCAAAAGCATCAATTCTTTGGTGCTCAGCTTTCTTTATGGTCCAACTCTCACATCCATACATGACTACAGGAAAAACCATACATGACTACTGGAAAGACCATAGCTTTGACTAGACGGATCAACTCAGTTTGAGCAAACTGTGGGAGATAATGAAGGACAGGGAAGCCTGGTGTGCTGCAGTTCATGAGATTTCAAAAAACAACAACAATCTTCTGTGCATATAAATTATTTACTACTTCATCTCTGTCATCTTCCTCTTCCCAGTTTGTCTAAAAGATTTTTCGGTGTAATGAAGTTGTTAACATACTAATAGATAAAAGGATATCCAGGAAATTTCTAAACAATTTAGGCTTGTGATGTTACAAAACAATTCTTAGTTTGAGCAACATTTCAAGTTACTTTATGCTATTGTTCACAGAGGTGGCTTAGCATTCCATAGTAGGTAATTTCAAATTTGCTTGAGTCAAAGTCTTTTCTAATGTTACTACATTTACAAGTGGAATTATAAAACTACTTTTAAGAATTACACTCTTATCTATAGTTATTCTAAGAGTAGAAATAGAAATAGTAAAAAATAAAAAACACCATTTATTTCCAGAATGAAGTATTATACTCATTTCTTGAAACTACTGATATCTCACATGAGGAAAGATTTCAAGGAGATTATTGTCTTCTCTATGTTTAGCTGTATATGACATTCAATGATAATTATCTCACAATGATGAATTGATTTTGAAAATAACCTTACAGATCAGTATATGTTACACAAATGTTTAAACAAGTCCTCAGTCTTACATCCCTTAAACAGATACAGGCCCCTAAGGAAGCTGAATGAACAAACTTCTAATTACATCTATGATGGAGTAACAGGGATTGGCTTTATTCCCTTGCTCGATACAACTAAAAAGATCAGAAAAATATATAAAATAATGGCTTTCTGGACCTTGGATATCAGGCAATATTGATCACTGATACATGAGAAACAAAGGCAGTGAGGCTTTTGGTTCCCTGAGGTTACAAGCTAGAGAAAGAGTCCAGCCATGGCACAGGGAGTTGAAGGTCCTCTTTAAGTTCAATCAGTCAAACTGGGAGGCTGGAGAAGTAAAGGTGGTGAGAGCTTGCAGGGCAGAGTACTGAGAGAAAGACCAGTTCTCCAGAGGGCCATCCTTAGGTGCTTGGTTGAGTACTGTTGAGCATATTCATCTGAGGAAACAATCTGAAGCCAGGGGGAAAACCATGCAGAACAGTTAGAAGAAACAAACTCTACATCACACAGGGCCAGGATAAGTGCATGTTCCTAATACACAAAGTGGAAAACCACATCACTGTATAAGGCATCAGAGTACGAGGAGTGCTCTTGTCTCAGCAGTCAAGCAAAATTAGCCCTCAAGCAAAGCTTCTCTCCAAATATCAAATTGTTAACATCCATAGGATCACAGAAAAATCAAGAGAATTCCAGAAAAACATCTACTTCTGCTTTATTGACTACACTAAAGCCTTGACTGTGTGGATCACAACAAACTGGAAAATTCTTCAAGAGATGGGAATGCCAGACCACCTTACCTGCCTCCTGAGAAATCTGTACATGGGTCAAGAAGCAACCATTAGAACTGGACAGGGAACAACAGACTGGTTCCAAATTGGGAAAGGAGCATGTCAAGGCTGTATATTGTCACCCTGCTTATTTAACTTCTATGCATAGTACATCATACGAAATCCCAGATTGGATGAAACATAAGCTGGAATCAAGATTGCTGGGAGAAATATCAATAACCTCAGATATGCAGATGACACCACCCTTATGGCAGAAAGCGAAGAAGAACTAAAGAGCCTCTTAATGAAAGTGAAAGAGGAGAGTGAAAAAGTTGGCTTAAAACTCAACATTCACAAAATTAAGATCATGGAACCTGGTCCCATAGATGGGGAAACAGTAGAAACAGTGACACTTTTTTTTTGAGGTTGGGGGGACTCCAAAATCACTGTAGATGGTGACTATAGCCATGAAATTAAAAGATGCTTGCTCCTTGGGAGAAAAGTTATGACCAACCTAGATAGCATATTAAAAAACAGAGACATTACTTTGCCAACAAAGGTCCATCTGGTCAAAGCTATGGTTTTTCCAGTAGTCGTGTATAGATGTGAGAGTTGAACCATAAAGAAAGCTAAGTGCTGAAGAATTGATGCTTTTGAACTGTGGTGTTGGAGAAGACTCTTGAGAGTCCCTTGGACTTCAAGGAGATCCAGCCAGTCCATCCTAAAGGAAATCAATCCTGAATATTCACTGGAAGTACTCATGCTAAAGCTGGAACTCCAAAACTTTGGCCACCTGATGTGAAGAACTGACTCATTGGAAAAGACCCTGATGCTGGGAGCGATTGAATACAGGGGGAGAAGGGGACAACAGAGGATGAGATGGTTTGATGGCATCACCAACTTGATGGACATGAGTTTGAGTAAGCTCCAGGAGTTGGTGATGGACAGGGAAGCCTGGCCTGCTGCAGCCCATTGGGTCACAAAGGGTCAGACATGACTGAGTGACTGAACTGATTCTTATTATTACTATTGCAACTAATTATTTATGCTATCACCTAAATCATATATCTGCTATTTTATTTTTTAAATAATAGAGGACTTAGCTTACAAACATAAAGTTTAGGTACATTTAAACATTATATGTAATGCCTAGAGAAAAGAAAATGGAAAAGGCAGGCTGAGGGTTAACAGCATAGAAAATGAGAATGATCAGAAGGTTTAAATGTAGCCCAAGGTTCTTTCAAATAAGCATTCATTCGACATGTTACAATTAGAAACGTTAGGTCTTAGTTCCAATATTATTGTGACACATTTACAAAGCAGCATTTGACTTCGGCTCCATGAAGCTTGCTTGCTCAATCACTCCAGTCGTGTCCGACTCTCTGCGACCCCATGGACCATGGCCCACCAGGCTCCTCTGTCTAAGGGATTCTCCAGGCAAGAATACTGGAGTGTGTTGCCATTTCCTTCTCCAGTGAGAAAGTATGAAGTGAGTGAAGACTTAGCAATAAAATCTGTCAGGATTTTTACAAAACCTTTCATTTTTCCTTCAGATATTTCCCTAAAAGCTACACCTGTGTTTTTATAAAAATTAAACATTTCTCTTTTTTATCTCAAAATTAATGATAGCAATTCTCTCTCTCCTTATGTATGTGTCATTTTAACGTTCTGTATTAGACACTCTTCAAAACCAAACCAGTTGGTGTAGAGAATGATCAACATTATTGGATGCTGATGACTCCATTTTTTTAAATACTAGAAAAATATGACATGTCATTTTCCATTGCACATTACTGAACTTGAACTGAACGAAAGAGACTCAACCTTAATCATTTTCTCCTCCTTTTCCCATAATCATATGCTGACTGATGATAAATTTATCCATGTTATTCAAATTTGAGGGATGGGGGTTTGAAAATTCTAAGATGTTCAAGTCACCATACAAAGTGTTCATAATATAGGTTGATTTCTGACTAACATTGATTATTACACCATCAACTTCCTTCAGCTAGAATTGCTTTTCCACCTTTACTGTAAAATATTGTACAGCTTTCCAATTTTAAAGATAAACTTTAATTATAAGTATGTTCTATATGAATTAATTTTTGGTAGTTTGATCATTTTTTTCTTTCCTATGATCCAGTGCAGCTCCTGGATTCTTTTCTATACAAGTTTCTGTGGAATATTTAATAGAAAAAATATTTTCTTTCAACTAACTTGTCCAATTTAAAAATGAGTCATTGTGTTCACTCAAGGATATATCTCTCAAATGGATGGTTTAATTGTCCTATTAGGCTGGAGATTTTGCTTAATAATATACAAAGATAGAGGTAAAATAGATATTATTAATAACTTTAATATTTATTGAATACTTTCTAGAAGAAAAGTCTTTTGCTAAATCCTAAGTTATTTCATTTATACTTCACTACAATACTAGGAAGCAAGAACCACTGGGATTCCCAGTTTACAGATGAGGCAACTGAGGATGCCAAAATGAGCATAACTTGAATGCAGATACTTTACCTATACTGCTCCTGAAGACCCAGACACCTCTATCTTTCAAGAAATTCAAATGAAAAGAAGTCTTCATGATATTCAGTTTCAAGTTTAAATATATGTCTATCTCTGTGCTAACAGAATCATAGAATATCAAAGAGTGTCATACTGGGAGTTGAATACACAGTCTTTGCTCTGGTTGGGGGCTGTGGAGCTTATATCTCAATGGATAGACAACCTGGCAATAAATAAGCAGAGCCTATAACATCAGAAAGTGATAGAGCAGTAAAAAATATTAATAAAAGCAGTATATACCTTTATACATGTCATTTACATATACAATGAATATGTCATTTAAGGATGACCAATCTTTTTGAGCACTCACATTACATTTTGAGTTTTCTACATTGAGTTTTGACCTTTCCCAAAATGGAAAATAGAAAACTTACTTTCATAGCCATCTTTAATCTAGGATTCAGGCTGTATCTTGGATTCTGTAAATAATATTCACTAACATAGATTTTAATATGGAATTGAACATCTTGAAGATATTTTTTTCATTCAGTACACTGAGTTTCTTGATAGATGTAGTAATATACAGTCCAGGAGAATAGTACTGGCCATTTCTGGTATTTATTTTCCCCAAAATATTGATGTAAATGGGGTCCCAGCATCACTGGTATGAGTTTTGATGCTGGTGTAATATGTGTTATGTAATATCTTTTAATACATTTATCTCTTCTTAAATTGCCTATAGTGAATTCTACTGTTTGCAGCAAAGAACTACGACTGATTCACACGGATAGAGAGATTGTCATATTGATTGAAGTAAGTCAGACAAAGAAAAATGTCATATGATATCACCCATATGTGGAAACTAAAAAAAGGGGGTGGGGTATAAATGAACCTATTTACAAAACAAAAGTAGAATCACAGGTGTAGAAAACAAACTTATGGTTACCAGGGAGTAAAGAGGGGGAGGGATAAATTGGGAGATAAGGATTCACATATACACACAACTATATATAAAATAGGTAACTAGTAAGAGCCTACTGTTAGCACAGGAAACTCTACTCAATACTATGTAACAGCCTATACGGAAAAAGAATCTAAAAAACGAGTGAATATATATATATCTGCATAACTGATTCATTTTGCTGTACATCTAAAACTGACACAATATTGTAAACCAACCATACTTACATAAAAATTTTTTTTTAAATGTTTAAGGTGACATTTGTCAGAAAACATACAAATTTAAGGGAGAAAAGCACACAGAGATGAAACCAGAAGAAACAGTAAATAAAAAGTCCTGAAATAGGACTAGCTTGATGTGTTTTTGTAGCAGGAAGAACATCAATATGGCTAAGAGAAGTGAGCCAGATGGAGAATTATAGGCAATGAAATCAGGCAGAGAGTCATGAAGTGACTTGAATATTATAACAAAAAATTCAGATTTTATAGTGACTGTGATAGGAAGTAACTGTGTAGTTTTAAGAAGTAGTTTTATAATATGACCTACAATTAAAAAATTCGCTCTGACAGCTGTGTAGTACTTATAATAGAGAAACCAGAGTAGAATTGAGCTACACAAAAGTCTAGGCGAGAGAAGTGACTTCCACTAAGTTGGAAATACTGGAGGTCATAGGAATAGGTTTGATTCTAAATATATGTTGAAAATGGTAGCTATCATTTTTGTTTTTATATTAGATGTATATTTTGAGAGAAAGCAATTGGGTGAACTATGATTATTTACTATGAATGAAGAAGCTAGAGAACAGATATTTAGTTTTATTTTGTTAATACGGGGATCGAGAAATCAAAAATTCAGTTTTTAAATTATCCATTAGACATATAAATGAGGATTTATAGAAAAGTTAGGCTATTTTCTATGGCTGTGGGGAGTTTAGAGGGCACATATTGAATTAGAGATATCAGTTCAGTTCAGCTGTCCAGTCGTGTCTGACTTTTTGTGACTCCATGAATCGCAGCACGCCAGGCCTCCCTGTCCATCACCAACTCCCAGAATTTACCCAAATTCATTGCATCATGTCGGTGATGCCATCCAGCCATCTCATCCTCTGTTGTCCCCTTCTCGTCCTGCCCCCAATCTTTCCCAGCATCAGGGTCTTTTCCAATGAGTCAACTCTTCACATGAAGTGCCAAAGTATTGAAGTTTCAGCTTCAACATCAGACCTTCCAATGAACACCCAGGGCTGATCTCCTTTAGGATGGACTGGTTGGATCTCCCTGCAGTCCAAGGGACTCTCAAGAGTCTTCTCCAACACCACAGTTCAAAAGCATCAATTCTTCAGCACTCAACTTTCTTTATAGTACAACTGTCACATCCATACATGACTACTGGAAAAACCGTAGCCTTGACTAGATTGACCTTTGTTGGCAAAGTAATGTCTCTGCTTTTTAATACACTATCTAGGTTGGTCATAACTTTCCTTCCAAGGAGTAAGTGTCTATTAATTTCATGGCTGCAATCACCATCAGCAGTGATTCTGGAGCCCAAAAAAATAAAGTCTGACACTGTTTCCACTGCTTCCCCATCTATTTGCCATGAAGTGATGGGAACAGAGGCCATGATCTTAATTTTCTGAATGTTGAGCTTTAAGCTAACTTTTTCACTCTCCTCTTTCATTTTCAACAAGAGGCTTTTTAGTTCTTTTTCACTTTCTGCAATAAGGGTGGTGTCATCTGCATATCTGAGGTTATTGATATTTCTCTTGGCAATCTTGATTCCAGCTTGTGCTTCTTCCAGCATAGCATTTCTCATGATATACTCTGCATATAAGTTGAATAAGCAGGATGACAATATACAGCCTTGACGTACTCCTTTTCCTATTTGTAACCAGTCTGTTTTTCCATGTCCAGTTCTAACTGTTGCTTCCTGACTTGCATACAGATTTCTCAAGAGACAGGTCAGGTGGTCTTGTATTCCCATCTCTTTCAGAATTTTCCACAGTTTATTGTGATCTACACAGTCAAAGGCTTTGGCATAGTCAATAAAGCAGAAATAGATATTTTTCTGGAACTCTCTTGCTTTTTCAATGATCCAGCGGGTGTTGGCAACTTGATCTCTAGTTCCTCTGCCTTTTCTAAAACCAGCTAGAACATCTGGAAGTTCACGGTTCACGTATTGCTGAAGCCTGGCTTGGAGAATTTTGAACATTATTTTACTAGCATGTGGGATGACTGCAATTGTGCTGTGGTTTGAGCATTCCTTGGCATTGCCTTTCTTTGGGATTGGGATGAAAACTAACCTTTTCCAGTCTTGTGGCCACTGCTGAGTTTTCCAGATTTGCTGGCATATCGAGTGCAGCACTTTCACAGCATCATCTTTCAGGATTTCAAATAGCTCAACTGGAATTCCATTACATCCACTAGCTTTGTTCGTAGTGATGCTTTCTAAGGCCCACTTGACTTCACATTCCAGGATGTCTGGCTCTAGGTGAGTGATCACACCATCATGATTATCTGGGTCATGAAGATCCTTTTTGTACAGTTCTGTGTATTCTTGCCACCTTTTCTTAATATCTTCTGCTTCTGTTAGGTCCATACCATTTCTGTCCTTTATCGAGCCCATCTTTGCATGAAATGTTCCCTTGGTATCTCTAATTTCCTTGAAGAGATATCTAGTCTTTCCCATTCTATTGTTTTCCTCTATTTCTTTGCTTTGATTTCTGAGGAAGGCTTTCTTATCTCTCCTTGCTATTCTTTGGAATGCTGCATTCAGATGGGAATATCTTTCCTTTTCTCCTTTGCTTTTTGCTTCTCTTCTCTTCCCAGCTATTTGTAAGGCCTCCTCAGACAGCCATTTTGCTTTTTTGCATTTCTTTTTCATGGAGATGGTCTTGATCCCTGTCTCCTGTACAATGTCACAAACCTCTGTCCATAGTTCATCAGGCACTCTTTCTATCAGATCTAGTCCCTTAAATCTATTTGTCACTTCCACTGTATACTCATAAGGGATTTGATTTAGGTCATACCTGAATGGTCTAGTGGTTTTCCCTACTTTCTTCAATTTAAGTCTGAATTTGGCAATAAGGATTCATGAACTGAGCCACAGTCAGCTCCCGGTCTTGTTTTTGCTGACTGTATAGAGCTTCTCCATCTTTGGCTGCAAAGAATATAATCAATCTGATTTCGGTGTTGACCATCTGGTGATGCCCATGTGCAGAGTCTTCTCTTGTGTTGTTGGAAATGGGTGTTTGCTATGACCAGTGCATTCTCTTGGCAGAATTCTATTAGCCTTTGCCCTGCTTCATTCTCTACTCCAAGGCCAAATTTGCCTGTTACTCTAGGTGTTTCTTGACTTCCTACTTTTGCATTCCAGTCCCCTATAATGAAAAGGACATCTTTTTTGGGTATTAGTTCTAAAAGGTCTTGTAGGTCTTCACAGAACCATTGAACTTCAGCTTCTTCAGCATTACTGGTTGGAGCATAGGCTTGGATTACCGTGATAATGAATGGTTTGCCTTGGAAATGAACAGAGATCATTCTGTCATTTTTGAGATTGCACCCAAGTACTGCTTTTCAGACTCTTTTGTTGACCATGATGGCTACTCCATTTCTTCTAAGGGATTCCTGCCCACAGTAGTCCGAGGTCAGGGGTGGCGGCCGAGCCTAGCTACCCCATGTTCGAGGTCAGGGGCGGCAGCCAAGACGAGCTACCCCAAGTCCAAGGAGTAGCAGCTGCGTGGGTGCAAGAGAGCCGAGAGGAGCTACCCCATGTTCAAGGTAAGGAGCAGTGGCTGTGCTTTGTTGGAGAAGCCGTGAAGAGATACCCCACGTCCAAGGTAAGAGAAACCCATGTAAGATGGTAGGTGATGCGAGAGGGCATCAGAGGGCAGACACACTGAAACCACAATCACAGAAAACTAGTCAATCTGATTACACAGACCATAGCCTTGTCTAACTCAGTGAAACTAAGCCATGCCATGTGGGGCCACCCAAGACAGACAGGTCATGATGGAGAGGTCTGCTGGAGAAGGGAATGGCAAGCCACTTCAATATTCTTGCCTTGAGAACCCCATGAACAGTATGAAAAGGCAAAATGATAGGATACTGAAAGAGGTACTCCCCAGGTCGGTAGGTGCCCAATATGCTACTGGAGATCAGTGAAGAAATAACTCCAGAAACAATGAAGGGATGGAGCCAAGGCAAAAACAATACCCAGTTGTGGATGTGACTGGTGATAGAAACAAGGTCCGATGCTGTAACGAGCAATATTGCATAGGAACCTGGAATGTTAGGTCCATGAATCAAGGCAAATTGGAAGTGGTCAAACAGGAGATGGCAAGAGTGAATGTCGACATTCTACGAATCAGCAAACTAAAATGGACCAGAATGGGTGAATTTAACTCAGATGACCATTATATCTACTACTGTGGGCAGGAATTAGAGATATAAATGTCTCTAAATGTCAGAGTCAACTGGACATAGATTAAAAATCTTTAAATAGATTACCTTTAAGTACTAAATAGAGACAGGGAATGCAAAAGGCCCATGTATTGTACTAAGCTAGGGGACATTCTAACCTCAGATGTTGGGAGTGTAGGAGGAGTTAGAAAAAAAACTGAGAAAAACTGCCCAATGAGATGAGATAAAAAAGCAAGACAGTCGTATTCTCCATATTCCAAGTGAAGATAGTGTTTCTAGAAAGATGGCATCACCAACCATGTGAAATGTTGCTAATCCAAATGGTGATAATGATGAGGTCCAGGACGTAGGCATGTCCGTCCGAATGTTTTGCCCTGCATAGATTTTGATTTCTTGTTATTTTCATGATACCAGGTATTTATCAGAGCTCTCAACATTTCATCTAGTAGGCAGGAGGAAGAGGAAAATAAAGATGCAAGTGTATTTCTTTCCTTTAGTGATAATTTCTGGCAGTTGGGTGCATAATTTCTGCTTGCAACCTCTGAACTTAGCCATAATACCATGACTGACTGCAGGGAAAATGAGGACATGTAGCCTTCATTCTGTGTGATACAGATAAAAATAAGGGGTTCTATTGGTATGGGAAAGAGGGAAATAAATATTTGCAGATGTTGCATTTCAAGTTCCCTGGGAAGCAGAATCTGAGATAGAGATTATTTCCAAGGAAGTTTACTAGAGAGTTTTCTTAGGATCGACAGCTGATGAAAGGTTGGGGAAGAGAATGCCTGTGGGAGACATTGAACTGCTCCACAGTCCCAACAAAGATCTAAGCCAATTCCATTCAGAGTTGTCCGTTGTTGAAAGTGGGCAGGGGCAGTCAGTCTTCATATTTCAACTTCGGTCATTTACTGCAGGCTGCAGGCTATTGCTGAAAGATATGTTGGGCGAGACAATTCTCTTCAGCTGAGAAAATTTCCAAAGAGAACTAACAATTGAGGGTTCTCTGCCAGCACTTGGGGAAAAAATCTTCATTCCTGTAAAGGGACCTTATAATATCTACCATTGCAGACTGCCAGAAGTATGTTTGCTGTGGAGGATAAAGTAGGAAAACACATTTGCCAAATGAAGACCTTACCTTCTAGTTACATTCCAAAGAACTCAAACACAAGGTTGGAAGAACTAAGTATTTAAAGAAAAATACAAACAAAGAGGGGTGGGTTTCAGAGGGTACAGTTTATCCACTCATTTACAATTCTTATTAAGCACTTACTGTATGTTAGATACCGTGCTAGACAACGTGATAAAACAAATGAATGAGATGGTGTGTTCCTTTGCCATCATGACATTTAGTGACTCATTTGGAAGAATGATTGAAAACAAGTAAATAAGTGAAATAATAGCTAATTTTGACATGTGATAGAAAGAAAATATTAATAAACAGCAAACAGATGACTAATTATGAAATATGTATTTGAAGGAGATGCTCATAGGAAAGAGGGAGCTATATAAGTGATAATTAGTGATGAGAAGGAAGCAGCCTCAGGAAGAATGGGAGCACAGATTTCTAGGCAAGGGGTCCATTCAATGACAAAGTGACAAGTTTGAGAACTAGAAGAACATCTGCTTGACTGGGACACAGTAAGCAAAAAAGAGAGTTGTGTGAGATGAGATTGGAGTGGTAAGATTACTCAGTGCCTGAGAATCTGGGTTATTTTCTAGGCACAATGGAAGAGAAAGATTTAACACCAGTGAAAGCACATGTGATCAGAGTAATACGGTACATAAATTATCTCTGGGTGTAGTTGAGAAACTGATACTTAGGGATTAAAAAGACTTCAGAAAACTTGACATTATTTTTGAGAATTGCTTTCAATAATTATTTAATAAATACATAAATATTCCACACTCTAGAGATACAGTGAAGAGAAAAAAGACAAAATATCTTGCTTAATGAAGCTTAATTTTCTATAAAGAGATTCTCTTTCTATCCCTATCATTTCTCTATGCACAAACACAAATTTATAAAATTGAATGTATGAAAAGTAATCTCTGAATAACTCTTATAGCTCTTCATGTATTTATTTTTGCTTTTAAAAAATACCATTCTTTTACCTTGTATTAGAGTTATTTGTGATACATACACATACTGTCTATATGCATACTACATTATATATATATATATATTCTATATGTTATACATGTATATTATGTATGTATGTGTGTATATGATGTGTGTGGGCTTTCCCAGATGGCACAGTGGTAAAGAATCCACCTGACAATGCAGGAGGTGCAGGAGATGTGGGTTTGACCCCTGGCTGGGGAAGATCCCCTGGGTAAGAAATGGCAACCCACCCCAGTATACTTGCCTTGGAAATCCCCATGGACAGAGGAGGCTGGCAGGCTACAGTCTATGGGGTTGCAAAGAGGTGGACACGACAGAGACGGAACATGGGCATGAGAGCATCTGAGCTTGAGCACAGTTAGGTATGTACACACATGTATATATTATGTATATATAGCATATATATTATATATGTGTATAGAATACTATATAGATGTTATATATAATATGCCTATGCTAAATTATGCATTAATACATAGAGTTTTCATGTTTGTTAAATATTTGAATAAAAGTGGTAACTTTAATAGTTTGTAGTGTAATCTCAAATTTATCATGCCCAATACTATATAACATACCACAGGATATTATCTGTGGAATTCACAAACTTGTGTTCATATGTTTCTATAAAAATAATTTTATATTTTTATTTTAATAAATAATTTTTTTAAATATCATCTTTTCCTATTTTATGTGAAAATACACCTAAATAAGCATTTCTTATTTTTAAATATAAGTCAAGTGTTAGTGTTAAGGCAAAAATATTTTTGTTTACCTATGACTAATTATTATTTAACTCATTCTATTTGTGATGACCTCAGGCCTTTTGGCTCCTCTTTTTATATGTTTTTCCTCCCCCTGGGCCTGCCCTGTGTAAATTGGGCTAGCAAGGAGTGCTGTTTGTTCTACCTGAGGTCCTCACTCCTGTCCTTGAACCTTCCTTTGTTCTATTTTTGCGGGCTTTCCCCTACCTTGTCTTTTGGCCACCGCCATTCTAGACTCCTTTGTCCTATTCTAACTACCTAATGGATATTTACAAAACAATTTAGACGTTTTCTACATTGACTCTTAATAGGATAGCTTAATGGAACATAGAACTGAATGCAATGTTCTTTTATATGTTGTATTTTCACAAAATCTGTGATACAATTTTGGATTATTTCATGTGAGAGATTTATGATAATTTGCTGTGATTCTACCCATTTCATAAGAGTAGGGTAACTATTGGAATGCTTACATCATTAAAGAAAAAACAAATGGAGTTTTTTTTTTTTCAAAGGTTATAAACAATTTTTGTATATGAAGCATGCAAATATTTGAAGCATAAATGGATTTTAAATTTTAAAAAGAACATTGTTCTAGTCAGAGTTTATTTTTTTTGTTTGTTTTTTCTGAAATAGACTTTGTGTGTGTGTATATGTGTGTGTGAAAAGCAGAACACTGAAAACTCACTGGAATTTAGATACACTTCCATCCTTTTGCCTCTAAACTTTCAAATGTGCTTTAGACAGAAATCTGAATGTACTATAACCTGGAGACTGTTTTTCAGTCCTAAACCATGCATTTAGCTGGGGAGTCTGAGCTGATCAGGGAGAGAAAAAACTTTAAGAGAGCAAAATACACATCAAACTGATGTCAAAGCTCCTTTGAGCTACAGAAAGGAACACCATGAACTGATCACTAATCATGTGCACTACTAAGCCTATGGGATTCAAAAGACAACAGTGCACATGACCCTTCCCACCAGCTTGCAGAGGAAAATCTGTTTACTCAACAGGAACATTGTGACATATGCTGAAACAGAGGCAGAAGCTAAGAGTAAAGAGATTTAGCTGACTGAAACTTTTCTAGACTCTAGAAAAATTCTGTCAGAGGCAAACTCTTAAGAACTCATTTTCCATCCACTCCCTAGAGCTGTATAAGAAACTATAAAGAATACTTTAGCAAAGAATTAGAGCAGATTTTATCATCGAGGGGTGGTTGATTATGAAATGCTTTTAGTAATGTAACCCAGGCCTGCAGCAATGGTGTTAATCTAAAAGCTAGAGTAGGTTACCCTAGCTTTCACCACTTTTTTGTTTCCTAAATCTGATAGAATTAAGTCTAAATCTGAATACATAAGATTTATATATATTGATATATATTATGCCTGATTTCAATATTGGCTTAAATGTTATTAATTACCAAAGTATAATGCCATCAAGTTTTTTTAGAAAACTCTCTTAGCCTTATATTAGTCAGAACACTTCCATTACAGTGGCTTCTTAGTAACAGCCTTAGGATCACATCAGCATTGAAAGGGCAGGAGCAGGCTGGGGGTCAGTGCCCTCAGGCATCTTAGTTTCTCTTTCTCGGGGCTTCTGTTGCTAGGCGCTTACAGAGAATAAAGGCAGCGCTATTGTTTAAGGGTGGTTTCCCCCTTTCCCTCCTAAGCTCCTGTTTCTCTGGTTCTGAAATAAGTGACTATTTGGAAACAGACTACAAAGAGGCCAACAGAAATTTCCGCACGTTACCATCTAGTTAATATCCCTGGGCAAAGAATTTTAAGGTAAGAACTACCAAGGAGTTTTTCTAAATTAGCATTCTACTTGAAGGAAAATTTTTTAAACAGAAGTTTGATATTGTTGACTCTAATGAGATTACAGGTTTATTTTGAGTATTAACAGTATTAGTATTTTGTCAAATTCACAATAAATTTATTTTTAAGGCATTGATTTTCTTTTAAAATGTGTGGCACTTTTAATTCAGCAGGAACTTGAAAAAATCTTTTTGGCAGAATTTAACAATACAGACTGAAGGAAAGCATTTATGGAGAAAACTGTTATCGTGCTGTTATCGCCTATGGCACAACTATTGAACTATTTCTCTAGTTGGTAAACTAAATCAATAGACTTTGTACTGTGAAGCTGTTAATATTTTGGAAAAAGACTGCTGCTGCCTTAATTTTACAGATATTCTGATTGCTCTGGACACAGAAATCATGAAGGACATATTGTCCATTTGCAAATTTGACTGCTTTCTTTCCTTTTGAAACCAAGCTCCATGTTAATTATTTCAACCAGTTTTCTAATATAACAGGAACTGGCCTCTGTGTGTGAACAAAAATGAAGAATCTAGCATAATATATGATATCAGGATAACCTGGGAAGAGGGCAAAGCCTCAAAGTTAAAGTATTACTGCAATTGTCAGGAGAGGTTATGTGTTAGTCTGTCTAAAGCCATAAGAAGGGGAAACAGAAAAATGTATAAATATGTCCAACAAAAATTTTAAAAAGAGATGAACCACACAGAAGGATTTTTGCTGTTTTGAGTAAGAAAAATCCTTCCTTGAAGATCAAAGAAATTCAAGAATAGATGGGTCCAAGTCTTACTTTGTCAAGAGCATAGAAAATATAATGGAAGTTAAGCATTATTGTTGTTGGTCAGTACCTAAGTCTTGTCCAACTCTTGGCAACCTCATGGACTGCTGCACGCCATGCTCCTCTGTCCTCCTCTGTCTCCTGGAGTGCGCTCAAGTTCATGTCCATTGAGTCAGTGATGCTATATAACCATCTTATCCTCTACCGCCTTCTCCTTTCCCAGCAACAGTGTCTATTTTAATGAATCAGCTCTTCAAATCAGGTGGTCAAAGTATTGGAGCTTCAGGTTCAGCATCAGTCCTTTCAATGAATATTCAGGGTAATTTCCTTTAGGATTGATTGGTTTGATCTTGCAGTCCAAGGCACTCTCAAGAGTCTTCTCCAGCACCATAATTCTAAAGCTTCAATTCTTTGGTGCTCAGCGTTCTTTATGGTCCAACTCTCACAGCCATGCATGACTACTGGAAAAACCATAGCTTTGACAATATGGACCTTTGTCAGCAAAGTAATGTCTCTGCTTTTTAATATGCTGTCTAGACTTGTCATAAATTTCTTTCCAAGGAGCAAGCATCTTTTGATTTCATGGCTGCAGTCACAGACCACAGTGATTTTGGAGCTCAAGAAAATAAAATCTGCCACTGTTTCCATTTTATCCCCATCTATTTGCCATGAAGTGATGGGACCAAATGTCATGATCTTAGTTTTTTGAATGTTGAGTTTTAAGCCAGCTTTTTCACTCTCCTTTTCACCTTCATCAAGAGGTTCTATAGTTCCTCTGCCATAAGGGTGTCATCTGCATATCTGAGGTTTTCGATGTTTCTCCTGGAAATCTTGATTCCAGCTTGTGTTCATCCAGCGTGGCATTTCACATGATGCACTCTGCATATAACTTAAATCAACAGGGTGAAAATATGCAGCCTTGACGTATTGCTTTCCCAATTTGGAACCAATCTGTTGCTCTATGTCTGATTCTAGCTGTTGCTTCTTGACCTGCATACAGGTTTCTCAAGAGGCAGTTAAAGCGATCTATTTATTCCCATCTCTTTAAGAATTTTCCAGTTTATTGTGATCCAAACAGTCAAAGGCTTTGGTGTAGTCAAAGAAGCAGAAGTAGATGTTCTTCTGCAATTCTCTTGTTTTCTCCATGATCCAGTGAATGTTGACAATTTGATTTCTGGTTCTTCTGCCTTTTCTAAATCCAGCTTGTACATCTGGAAGTTCTCAATTCACATACTGCTGAAGCCTAGCTTGAAGGAGTTGGAGCATTACATTGCTAGCATGTGAAATGAGCACAATTGTACTGTAGTTTGAATGTTCTTTGACATTGCCTTTCTTTGGGATTGAAATGAAAACTGACCTTTTTCCAGTCCCATGGACACTACTGCTGAGTTCTCCAAATTTGCTGCTGTGTTGAATGAAGTACTTTAACAGCAACATCTTTTAGGACTTGAAATAGCTCAGCTGGAATTCCATCTCCTCCACTAGCTTTGTTTGTAGCAATGCTTCCTAAGGCCCACTTGACTTCACACTCCATGACATCTGGCTCTAGGGGGGTGACCACACCGTCATGGTTATCTGAGTCATTAACTTTTTTTATATAGTTCATCTGTGTATTCTTGCCATCTCTTCACTTTCTATTTCTGTTGGATCATTGCCATTTCTGTCCTTTTGCATGATAGATTCCCTTGGTGTTTCCAGTTTTCTTGAGGAGATCTCTTGTCTTTCCCAATATTTTTTTCCCTCTATTTCTCTGCTTTGTTCACTTAAGAAGGCTTTCTTATCTCTCCTTACTATTCTCTGGAACTCTGCATTCAGTTGAGTGTATCATTCCCTTTTCTCCTTTGCCTTTCACTTCTCTTTTTCTGTCAGCTATTTGTAAGGCCTCCTCAGACAACTACTTTGCCTTCTTGCATTTCTTTTTATTTGGGATGATTTTGGTCACAGCCTTCTGCACAATGTTGCAAACCTCTATCTATAGTTCTTCTGGCACTCTGTCTACCAGATCTTATCCCTGAATCTATTTGTCTCCCCCTCCTCCAATCTATAATCATAAGGAATTTGATTTAGATCATACCTGAATGGCCTAGAGGTTTTCCCTACTTTCTTCAATTTAAGCCTGAATTCAATAAGGAGCTCATAATCTGAGCCACAGTCATCTCCAGGTCTTGTTTTAGCTCACTGTATAGAGCTTCTCCATTTTTGCCTGTTAAGAACATAATCAATTTGATTTAGATATTGACCATCTGGCCATGTCCATGTGTAGAGTGGACTCTTAGTTTGTTGGAAAAGGGTATTTTCTATGACCAGTGTGTTCTCTTGACAAAACTCTGTTAGCCTTTGCCCTGCTTCATTTTGTACCCCAAGGCCAACCTTGCCTGTTACTCCAGTTATCTCTTGACTTTCTACTTTTGCATTCCAATCCCCTATGATGAAAAGGGCATCTGTTTTTTGGTGTTAGTTCTAGAATGTCTTGTAGGTCTTCATAGAACAGGTCAGCTATTCAACTTCAGCTTCTTCAGTTGGGGCATAGACTTGGATTACTGTGATGTTGTATGGTTTGCCTTGGAAACAAACCAAGATCATTCTGTTGTTTTTGAGATTGAACCCAAATACTATGTTTTGGACTGTTTTGTTGTCTATGAGGGCTACTCCATTCCTCTTAAGTGATTATTGCCCACAGTAACAGATATAATGGTCATGTGAATTAAATTCACCCATTCCCGTCCATTTTATTTCACTGATTTCTAAAATGTCAGTGTTCATTCTTGCCATGTCCTGCTTGACCATGTCTAATTTACCTTATTTCATGGACCTACCATGCCAGGTTCTTATGCAATATTGTTCTTTGTACCATTGGACTTTTCTTTCACCACCAGAAAATATAATGGAAATTAAGCACTGGGTTGATCAAGTACATCTCTGGTTTTTTGATATAGTAACATCTCAACTTTGACCAACATATTACTTTACATTGTATAAAAAGTCTCATGTACACTGACCCATGTAATCACCAGAAGGAGACTATAGAGGAGATAACAGAAGCTTGGCAGGATTGAGGGACATGTCTAAGATCATACCAGCAGTCCTATGGTTCTAAAAGAAACAGGTAAAGAATTTGGAGAGAAAGGGTTCATGATAATATGAGAAAAATAATGTGCTTTATAGGGTAGCTGTATTTGGAAAAGAGATTTATTTACTGAGATTCAGGAGCAGAAGTGCTGATAAATTTAAGGGAAAGCCATTTGTCGGCTGCTTCAATGCAAATCCAGAGAGGTCCTTTGCCTACAGTCATAGGGATGTTTTGAATGGATAATTCCCTTTTCTATTTCTTCAGTTTAACTAACAATACACAGATCTGCATACTCTATGCTAAGCAATGAACTGTAACTGTCAATGGAGGCAATTTCTTAATTTTACTGGCATGTAGGCTAATATCTAGTTAAGGTTCAAATTACAATCTGGCAAATACATTCTTCAAAATTCCATTTGTGAAGTTGAAGCAAATGCATTTGCAACATATTTCTTAAATATAGGAATTGCTTATTCTAAGATATTAAAGGACCCAAGGTAATGTGGTTGTTTTCTAGTTATCACATATAAAAATCTTCAAAACCTGAGAATTACTGTTACAGTTGTTTTGTTAAAATGATTTCTTTTAACTATAAAAGTGATAGAAAAGAAATGAAAGTGTTTTCATTTTGTGTAAATGCTTGTGTGTATGAATGATTATATATGTCTTTTTTAAATGAAAGATTGCGACAGAAATGTTAAACTTGTTTTATGTTTCTCAGAGTTGCCCATGGTGAATGTAAGATGTCTTATTCTACTCAGTACTGTTATTGCTACTCTGATAATGGTTCTACTAACATTGATTTATATTTCTATCCAGTCAAATACTGTATACTTTCTTCAATCCATTGTATTTTTATGAGTAATACACTGAATCCATTTCCTCAGGTCTTCTTTTCAACTTACAGCTCTGCTTTTGGGAACACAACAGTAATGATACTACTAATGAAGGAGTTGAGTATAATAAGTTATGCATCACAACTGCTGAGAATCCTTCAGATGAATGCAAAGTCCTTTGTGAGCTATTTTTGTTCTCAATATAACACTGTATGCAACATCTGGTCATTTCCTAAATTTATTACTAATGAGAGTTTGTTAGCAGCTGGGATTGCTCTGAATTTAAGCTAAGTTTATTTAAATTAGGGTATGAAACCTTTTTCCTGCTGCTTAAGAAAAGTAAACTTCTTAGGAAAATTACTTTCATATTTTGTCTCTGTGTGTTATAATCAAGTCGCTGCAGAACGACCATACTTCTTTTAGTTAATTCCTCTAAGATGTGACAAAATTATTCGTTTCTTATTTTTCTATTTTAGGGAAATTTTGTCATGGTAAAAAAAAAAATGAATTGTTTGATTGTTAGTCAACTACTTATCATCACTTATTATTAAGTCTGTGTGTGTGTGTGTGTGCATGTGTGTGCGTGCATATATATCATGGTTAGTCAGTTGGAAAGAGTACTTAACATTTTTCCCAGTATTAAAATTAGAGAAAATCATCTAAGCTCCGTAAAATTTACTGAGGTATTTTTAAGAGAATGTGTATGAAGACAGAATTAGGTATAAGAAGACTATTGATTTCGTTTTACAAAATCTGGATTTTAGTCCTGATTCTAACAGCAGAATTCACTGTGTGTGTACTGTTTCATTTCCTGTTCTAGACATGTTATAGCCAAATGCTCCAGGAAACAAACTCACTCAGAAGGACAGCGTGGATAGTGGAGTGCAGTTTATCACACCAGCGGGTCTGAAGCAAAGTCTCCTCTTTAGCCAGGGACACCGACCAACTTTTGTGAAAACCTTATATACCTTAAGTGTACTGCTCAAGCCCACATCCCAAAATTCCTTAAACCTAGCCTAGAAAATGTTAAAGGGAGATATAATCAGGTTAAAGCCCTGATTCATAATCAGAAGGGTCAGCTGCTTATTCATTGAGGCCTACACCAATGGGTGCCATAAAGATTACAAAGGTGATTGACTACATAGGGGATTATCACATTCTTTCTGGCGATGGGAAATCTTGGTATGGAATCTGGTGTTTATCAGTCCAGGAGGCCAGTTCGGCCGTAAGTATGTTATCTCCATGGCTACCAGGCACATAGTCCAAAGTTCACTTAAAGTGCAAGATGGACTTTCCTTCTTTTCAAGATGGAGTAAGCTCAGCCTGTTCCTTTCCTCCTTCAGGCATACTAAATTTTTGGTAAATATCAATTCAAATTGACTTTCTATCCTGGAGATCATCTCTGCTCTACAAATGAATATGAGTACTAGATTTGTTATATTTGATGAAAGAAAGACTGTACACTTAATTTAAGAAAGTTCAACACACTGCTAAGAAGGGGCAAATGTTCTTGATTTACACTTACTAAATTCTTTTCTTACTTATAAAAAATTAATGTGTAAATTACATACATTAAAATTCACAGTAATTTTAACAACTATATATCCTCAAAACTCATAAGCCAAAGTAAAATGCAAAATATTTACATCATCTCAGAAAGATCTTTCATGTCCTTTTCCAATAAGTCCTCCCAACACAAGAAAAACCACTTTCTGATTTCTACCACCATAATTTAGTACTTCCTTTTCTTAGATATCCTGTAGCTACAACTGTGTTCTTTTCTATCTCTCACTCAACATACTGATTTTGAGATTTATCCATATTATTGTACACATCAGCATTTCATTCCTTTTTGTTGCAGAGTAGTGTTCTTCCATGTCCAGTTCTAACTGTTGCTTCCTGACCTGCATATAGGTTTTTCAAGCGGCAGGTCAGGTGGTCTGGTATTCCCATCTCTTGAAGAATTTTCCACAGTTTATTGTGATCCACACAGTCAAAGGTTTTGGCATAGTCAATACAGCAGAAATATATGTTTTTCTGGAACTCTCTTGATTTTTTGATGATCCAGCAGGTGTTGGCAATTTGAACTCTGGTTCCTCTGCCTTTTCTAAAACGAGCTTGAACATTTGGAAGTTCACAGTTCACGTATAGCTGAAGACTGGCTTGGAGAATTTTGAGCATTTTTACTAGCATGTGAGATGAGTGCAATTGTGAGGTAGTTTGAGCATTCTTTAGCATTGCCTTTCTTTGGGATTGGAATGAAAACTGACCTTTTCTAGTCCTGTGGCCACTGCTGAGTTTTCCAGATTTGCTGGCATATTGAGTCCAGCACTTTCACAGCATCATCTTTCAGGATTTGAAATAGCTCAATTATGAATAAGGCAGCTCTAAATATGAACAAAACTAGTGGAGGTGATGGAATTCCAGTTGAGCTATTTCAAATCCTAAAAAGATGATGCTGTGAAAGTGCTGCACTCAATATGCCAGCAAATCTGGAAAACGCAGCAGGGGCCACAGGACTGGAAAAGGTCAGTTTTCATTCCAATCCCAAAGAAAGGCAATGCCAAAGAATGCTCAAACTACCACACATTTGCACTCATCTCACATGCTAGTAAAGTAGTGCTCAAAATTCTCCAAGCCAGGCTTCAGCAATACGTGAACAGTGAACTTCCAGATGTTTAAGCTGGTTTTAGAAAAGACAGAGGAGCCAGATCTCAAATTGTCAACATCTGCTGGATCATCAAAAAAGCAAGAGAGTTCCAGAAAAAATATCTATTTCTGCTTTACTGACTATGCCAAAGCCTTTGACTGTGTGGATCACAATAAACTGGAAAATTCTTCAAGAGATGGGAATACCAGACCACCTGACCTGCCTCTTGAGAAATCTGTATGCAGGTCAGGAAGCAACAGTTAGAACTGGACATGGAACAACAGACTGGTTCCAAATAAGAAAAGGACTAAGTCAAGGCTGTTTATTTTCACCCTGCTTATTTAACTTACATGCAGAGTACATCATGAGAAACGCTGGGCTGGAAGAAGCACAAGCCGGAATCAATATTGTCTGGAGAAATATCAATAACCTCAGATATGCAGATGCTGCTGCTGTCGCTACTAAGTCGCTTCAGTTGTGTCCGACTCTGTGCGACCCCATACATGGCAGCCCACCAGGCTCCCCTGTCTCTGGGATTCTCCAGGCAAGAACACTGGAGTGGGTTGCCAGTTCCTTCTCCAATGCATGAAAGTGATAAGTGAAAGTGAAGTCGCTCAATCCTGTCTGACTTTTAGCGACACCATGGACTGAAGCACACCAGGCTCCTCAGTCCATGGGAGTTTCCAGGCAAGAGTACTGGAGTGGGGTGCCATTGCCTTCTCTGATATGCAGATGACACCACCCTTATGGCAGAAAGTGAAGAACTAAAGAGCCTCTTTACGGAAGTGAAAGAGGAGAGTGAAAAAGTTGGCTTAAAACTCAACATTCAGAAAACTAAGATCATGGCATCCAGTCCCGTCAATTCATGGCAAATAGATGGGAAACAGTGGAAACAGTGGCTGACTTTATTTTGGGGGGCTCCAAAATCACTGCAGATGGTGATTGGAGCCATGAAATTAATAGACGCTTACTCCTTGGAAGTAAAGCTATGACCAACCTAGACAGCATATTAAAAAGCAGAGACATTACTTTGCCAACAAAGGTCCGTCTAGTCAAGGCTATGGTTTTTCCAGTAGTAATGTATGGATGTGAGAGTTGAACTATAAAGAAAGTTGAGTGCTGAAGAATTGATGCTTTTGAACTGTGGTGTTGGAGAAGACTCTTGAGAGTCCCTTGGACTGCAAGGAGATCCATCCAGTCCATCCTAAAGGAGATCAGCCCTGGGTGTTCATTGGAAGGACTGATGTTGAAGCTGAAACTCCAATACTTTGGCCACCTCATGCGAAGAGCCAACTCACTCAAAAAGACCCTGATGCTGGGAAAGATTTAAGTTGGGAAGAGAAGGGAACGACAGAGGATGAGATGGTTGGATGGCATCACTGACTCAATGGATGCGTTTGGATGGACTCTGGGAGCTGGTGATGGACAGGGAGGCCTGGCATGCTGTGGTTCATTGGGTTGCAAAGAGTCCGACACTACTGAGCCACTGAACTGAACTGAACTACTCTTGTATTCAGAATACACTTATAAGGGACTTCCCAAATTGCTCAGTGGTAAACAAACTGCCTGCCAATGCAAGGAGACACAGGAAACACTGTTTGAGCCCTGGGGTGGGAAGATCCCCTAGAGGAGGAAATGGCAACCCACTCCAGTATTCTTGCCTGGAGAATCCCGCGGAGAGGAGCCTGGCAGGTTACAGTCTGTAGCATCACAAAGAGTCAGACACGACCGAGCATGCACACATGAATACTCTTGTACAGGACATTTTGTGGACACATCTCAATTTATTTTGGATAAATGTCTCCATGTAAAATTTCTTTGTCAAGGGTGAGATACATATTTAAA
This sequence comes from Okapia johnstoni, assembly GCA_024291935.2. Lineage (NCBI taxonomy): Eukaryota > Metazoa > Chordata > Mammalia > Artiodactyla > Giraffidae > Okapia > Okapia johnstoni. Next base: position 31,794,864 of record CM044308.1, on the reverse strand, counting down.
CTTTATAACTGTCACACAGTTCTCCAAAGTGATAGCTCCATTGTCCATTTCTACAGGAAATACATAAGAATTCTGATTGCTTTACTCCCTTCCGACATTGGGTTTTGTGAGACTTTAAATTCTAGTTCTAATGGTAGTGAAATGGTATTTCATTATAGTTTTGTTTTGCTTTGCTCCAATAACTATAATTCTGGGCAGCTTTTCATGTGTTTGTTGGCCACTTACACATATTTTTTGTTATGTGTCTGTTTAAGGCTTTTGCCAATTTATTAATTGGATTGTCTTTTTATTATTTATTTACAGGAATACATTTTATAATCTGGAGAGGAAACTTATTCAAATATCTGAATTTCTATCATTTTTCTCCAATGTGAGGCTTGCTATTCATTTAAGAAAACTGTATCTTTTGATGAGATGAATGTTTTACTTCTGAAGGGATTTGATGGATCAATTCTTTATGGTGCATGCTTTCTGTGTCCTATCCAAGAAATCTTCCTCTGCACCAAAATCATGAAGATATTCTCTTACATTTGTTTTTTGAAGGTTATGGTTTAGGTTTTAAGTTTAGTCTATGATCCATCTTAAATTAATTTGGGGTTTGGAGTCAAATAGAGGTAAAGTTTCATTTTTAAAAATTTATATATTTATTTACTTCAGTATCTTTTATCAGTAAGATTTTTTAATCATAGAATTGACAGTGTTTTTGCCCCCAAATCATTGTTGATTGACTACTGAACTCACTACTTCCTTCATCTGTTCTATTTTTAGAGAAAACTCTCTTGGCCTTTTATTATTTGGAATATCAAATTGGCTCTGTTTTCATCATAGATTGTCTTGAAATCAGGTGTGAGAGTTAATCAGTTTCGTTGCTTTTTGAAAATCGGTTGAACGCTTTACATTCACTTTGTTGTAAACTTGCCTAAATTCATTAATTAGTAGAAGTTTTTAAAATTTTTTTGAGGATTACACAGAGTTGCTATGTACGTAGGTATGTTATCTCTAGTAACAGCATTTTATTTTTCCTTTTCAGTCACTCTGTTTTTGTCTCTTTTGTTTGCCTTGTAACAGTGACTAGGCCTTCCAATACAATAGTGAGTACAATTTAAAAGATCAAAGATTTTTGCTTGTTTTTTAAATCAGAGGAAAAACATTCAAATGTTTTATGATTAATACAGATATTATCTGTAGGTTTTTATTGATTGCCTTCTAGTCCTAGTATACCAAGGGACTTTAATATGAACTGGTGTTTACTTTTGTCAAATGCTTTTCCAGCATCTATTTAGACATATATATCTACATTTTTCATTATATATTTTCTTTAGCTATTGTGATGGATTACATTGCTTGATTTCTGACTGTAAACTAACCTTGAATTCTTAAAATAATCGCCATGGTGTCCTGGTATATTAGCATTTTACATAGTGCTTTTATTTAGAGTATTTTTGTTTACCTGTCCATGCAGGATGTTAGTCTGTGGTTTTATTTTTATTGAAATATTTGGATTTTTTAAAAAATATTTTGTTCTAGTGTTTTTCTGACCTCATAAATTGAGTTGGAGAATATTACTTCCTCTTCTATTTTTGAAAAGAGTTCATGAAGACACGATATTTCTTCTTTACATGTTTTAAAGAACCTACTAATGAATCCATATGGGCTTGGAGGTTTTTTTGTTGTTGTTGTTGTTGGAAAGTCTATTATGAATGTAGCTTTTAAGATTTTTTTGATTCTATCTATTAAGTTTTTATAAAAATATAATAATATGTCCTTTCACTTAAATTGACAAGTATATTGGCATGTGGGTCTTCTGGAGACAAATCCTTTTAGGTTTTGCTTGTTGAAGATGTCTTTATTTCTCCTTTACTCTTACTGATATTTTTATCACATAGATATAAAATTCTAACTTCACTTTTTTTCCTTTGTGTATTTTATAGATGTCATTCCATTGTCTTCTCTAGTTCACTGTATTTAATTAAAAGTCAGCTGTAATAGTTGTACACTTTATGTAACTTATTTTAAAAAATTACTGAGTGCTTTCAGTATTTTCTTTGGCTATTCAGGATTTTACCTACAATATGTCCAGGCACAATCTCCTTCTCAGGATTTTCTGAACTTCTTTAGTGTTTGGGTTAATGTGTTTCATCAATTTTGGAAAATTTTTATCTGTTATCTTTTAAAACTGTATCTTTTGTCCTAATCTCCTTTTCTTTTTCTTTTATTAAATCCTACATCTATGTTATACCATTTGAAAATGTTCCACAGATCTCAGATACTGTTTTGTTTGTCTACACCTTTATCTTTTTTGTCTTGCAGTTTGGACAATTTGTTTTTAACCTGCCTGTCTTCAAATTAGCCAGTTGTTTTCCTTTCTATTTCCACTGTGCTATTAAGCTTACCAAATTATTTCTAATATCATATTTTTGTTTCTAGTATTTCTATTTTCTTTATAGTTTTTGTCTCTGCTGATATTCCCTCTACTCAGACATGTTGCTCTCATTCTAGGATATTTAAGTTAAATTATATCAATACATATAATATCTGAGCCTTTTCTGGATCTTTTTCTACAGATTATTTCTTTCTTGACTATGGGTCACATTTTCTTGTTTCTTCATTTGTCTCATGTTTCTTTTGAGAGTATTATGTGTAAAAGAACTGTAGTAAATAATATTTACTTCAGAGAGGGGCATACTTCTCCTGTCAGGCCTGTAATATGGGGGCCACTGCTGGTTAGTCCCTTCAGTTGTGTCTGACTCTGTGCAACGCTATGGACTGTAGCCCGCCAGGCTTCTCTGTCCATGGAATTCTCCAGGCAAGATTACTGGAGTGGGTTGCCATGTCCTCCTCCAGGGGATCTTCCCAACCGGGGATGGAACCCCGGTCTTCTGCGTTTCACACAGATTCTTTACCACTGAGCCATCAGGGAAGCCCCAATATGGGGGCTAAGTCACACCAATTTGTAGTTGAAAGGGAAGTCGCTCAGTCGTGTCCTACTCTTTGCGACCCTATGGACTGTAGCCTATCAGGCTTCTCAGTCCATGGGATTTTCCAGGCAAGAGTACTGGAGCGAGTTGCCATTTCCTTCTCCAGGGGATCTTCCCGACCCAGGGATGGAACCCCGTCTCCCGCATTGCGAGCAGACGCTTTTACTCTCTGAGCCACCAGGGAAGCCCTATTTGTAGTTGAGGTAGGTTTAATCTAAGCTAAAGTTGTTAACATCTTTCATTGTTTTAACTCAACACAGTTTTAAAATTGATCATACTTTGAGTATGAGCAGGATTTTCCTTTCAATTAAGCTCAAGATCAGAGCACAAACAAAGCTCCAAAGAGTTCTTTATTCTTTGCAATACAGAAAAAAATATCTCTGAATTTTGTGTGTTACAGTCCTAAAAATAAGGTTTCCAATTATATGCTGCCTCAACATGTGAAACCTAAAGGACTTCTTATGGCCCTAACCACAAGTTCCCTTCCCCTTTCTGCTCCAGTGGATAAGTTTCCCTTACCAAATAATTCTCCTTATCAAGGGGACCAAGCACAGTTCCTCCTTGTCCCTGAGTAGTGGGATTCAGTTCTCTGCCAGCTTATAGAATTATTCAAACAAGCCGATTTCACCTTCCAGTGAGAGCCAGGGGGCAACCCACATTCTTGATATTATAAAACTAGCCCCTTACAGCCCCTGGCTATTTTACTCTGTTCTCAGGTACAACCTCTGTGCAGACTAGTGTGGCACGTAGTGTCTTCCTTCCCAGGACTGTGAGTATATGTACAAACTGCTACCAATCTCATTTGTCCATTGTCAGGTGTCATGTGTCAGCCATCCCTATGATCATAAGGAGGGAATTCCTCACCAGTGAAGCGGAGGTGATTAAAATGCTGTGGGAGATCTCCTGTTTTACAGTAAGAAATCTATTTTATTTTCATCTCTAGTGAGTTATCTTTCTTCTCCAGAACCACCCCTGGATTTCTACATTATGGAAGATATTTCACCCACGTTTTGCCTTATGTTCCGCCTGTAGGGGACCATTGAAGTGTGCTCAGTGAAGACTAACATGCCTAAAAACCATTTTTATTTTCAGTCCTCTTGCCCTTTACCCAGCCTTTGGAGGGTTATGGCAGTGACTTAGTGAAAACTAATTCCTCCTCTGTTAGCCTTTTCTTCTCACTGCCCCAGGGAAGGGATGGAAGCTGAGGCTGCTTGTAACAATCCTGTGAGTGTAGAATCTAAGCTCTCCACTCAGCCTCTGCAGGCAGGGACAAGGGTAGCACCACAGCTCTTTCTGTGGTGTTTGGTGGGAGTAGAGCAATTACTGTCTAAAATAGATTTTTGTCTTTCTGGGTTGACCATTTTCTTCTGGTCTTTTGGATTTTCTTGGGGTTTTTATTGTTTATGCCATCAGTGTTTCTAGTTTGCCAAATTCTCCCATACTTGGTCGGGGAGATATTAGGCAAAAAGAAAATCCAGAGAACCCAGTGCAGTTGTTCCTCAGGTCTCCTAGCCCATCTGCCTTCCTCACCTTCAGAATCTTCTTATGTTTGTATTATATATAGTGGCCAGGAGTTTTAGATGTACTTAGTAGGAGGAAGAGGGAAACATATGCTTCTATATTTCCAGAAGCAGAAGTCATTAATGATAACCAATCAATGATTAGCCATAACTTTTATGAAGGAAAAGAAAATGCTGTTAATAAAATGTGCAAAAGAAATTAGTCTTAAAGACTTTTTAATATTTTCAAGTGTATTGCTCAGCTTAAATGGAAAATATAAAATAAGCAATAGGAAGTTCTGCAAACTACAATATAAACATTTCCTAAGAGGGTTCTTTGGTCATCTTTTATCAATTTGCTCTTAATGCTCCTAATTATAGAGTTAAAAATTTTATATTAGGACAGAATATGTTCTTTCCTGACAAACTAATAAGCTTGTCTCATTTAATATTAAAAATTATTTGACTCATTATACTTCCATATTTCCTTTTCTATCAGACTACTGGACCTATATTTTATAGTTAATTTTGGTTTGTTTGCACACCTGAGATTTTTCTGGCATAACTATTTCTCTATTACCCTTTATTATACAGCTCTTAGACCTTGCTTTGTAGTTCTCATGTGCCTGTGATGGTTTCAAGATAAACTGTCTCAAACATATTTTGAAAACAGATGAGGTAGAAACAGTGGGCTTTCTGAGTTTTATTTCGGAAGGATTTGCATGCAAGAGGTAATCTTATTAAAAGGGTATTCTAGGAGACTTCTTGAAGTTGCATTCATAAAAGGAGTACCTTGTATTTATATATCTTGCCTTTTTTTTTCTTTTGTGTAGCTATGAGTTGGGGAATGGATCCTCCTCTCTAACCCCTGACAGGTGCTGCTGCTGCTGCTGCTGCTGCTAAGTCGCTTCAGTCGTGTCCAACTCTGTGCGACCCCACAGACGGCAGCCCACCAGGCTCCCCCGTCCCTGGGATTCTCCAGGCAAAAACGCTGGAGTGGGTTGCCAGTTCCTTCTCCACTGACAGGTGCTACTACAGCTATATAGAAGTACTTCATCATTTTATCTGTTCATTCATTTATTTAGTAAACATTTATTGAATGCCTATCAAACACTATTCTAGATGCTGGGGATGTAGCACTCATACTGTCCTGGAGGTTTCGCTCTAGCAAGTGAAAGGAGCATATTATCTGTGCTTGTGAAGAATAAGGCAGTTCCATCCAGTCCCATAACTTCACAGCCAATGGAAGGGGAAAAAGCAGAAACAGTAACAAATTTCATTTTCTTAGGCTCCAAAATCATTGTGGACAGTGACTGCAGCAATGAAATTAAAAGACACTTGCTCCTTGGAAGGAAAGCTATGACAAACCTAGACGGTGTATTAAAAAGCAGAGACAACACTGCTGACAGATGTCCATCTAGTCAAAGCTATGGCTTTTCCAGGAGTCATGTATGGATATAAGAGTTGGACCATAAAGAAGGCTGCGTGCTGAAGAATTGATGCTTTTGAAATGTGTTGCTAGAGAAGACTCTTGAGAGTCCCTTGGACAGCAAGGAGATCAAACTAGTCATTCCTAAAGGAAATGAACCCTGAATATTCATCAGAAGGACTGTTGCTGAAGCTGAAGCTCCAATCCTCTGGCCACCTGATGCAAAGAGCCAACTCATTGGAAAAGACCCTGATGCTGGGAAAGATAGTATCACTGACTCAATAGACATGAATTTGAGAAAACTCTAAAAGTTAGTGGAGGACAGAGGATCTTGGTGGCTACAGAACATGAGGTCACAAAGAGTTGGACATGACTTAGCAAATGATCAGCAATATCACTTACAATACTAAACAGGAATTGAAAAATGCACCCAAGGAGAGAGTAAAGCAGTAAAGATTAGACTAAAAGCAAATTTACGAACAAAAAATTTCCCCTCTAATTCCATAAATTTGAAAAATATACATCACAATATTATCAGCAGTATCTCACTATATGTTTTAGCTGTGACATAAAAGCAAAATAAACAGTTAAAAACAATTGAGAAAATGAATGATGACAACTTGAAAATTATTTTTTCTAGATTTTTGTAAACTGGTCTTCTAGTTTTCTATTTTTGGTGTGGGGTGGGGGGGACGCAATGGAGTTTACTGTTAGATGATGGAAAGAAGAATTGGACATCAGTCTCAGTCTCAGTTCATTCGCACAGTTGGGTCTGACTCTTTGCAGCCCCATTGACTGCAGACACCAGACCTCCCTGTCCATCACCAACTCCCAGAGCTTGCTCATACTCATGTCCATTGAGTCGGTGATGCCATCCAACCATCTCGACCTCTGCCGTCCCCTTCTCCTCCCACCTTCAATCTTTCCCAGCATCAGGGTCTTTTCCAGTGAGTCAGTTCTTTGCATCATGTGGCCAAAGTATTGGAGTTTCAGCTTCAGCATTAGTCCTTCCAATGAATACTCAGAACAGATTTCCTTTAGGATGGACTGTTTCGATCTCCTCCCAGTCCAAGTGACTCTCAAGAGGCTTCTCCAACACCACAGTTCAAAAGCATCAATTCTTCAGTGCTCAGCTTTCCTTATAGTCCAACTCTTATATCCATACATGACTACTGGGAAAACCATAGTTTTGACTAGATGGACCTTTGTTGGCAAAAAAAATATTTCTGGTTTTTAATATGCTGTCTAGGTTGGTCATAGCTTTTATTATAAGGAGCAAGTGTCTTTTAATTTCATGGCTGCAATCACCATCAGCAGTGATTTTGGAGCCCAAGAAAATAAAATCTGTCACTGTTCCCATTTTTTCACCATCTATTTTCCATGAAGTGATAGGACCATATGCCATGATCTTAGTATTCTGAATGTTGAGTTTTAAGCTGACTTTTCACTCACCTCTTTCACTTCCAAAAAGAGGCTCTTCAGTTCTTTTTCACTTTCAGCCATAAGGGTGGGGTCATCTGTATATCTGATATTACTGATACTTCTCCCAGCAATCTTGATTCCAGCTTGTGCTTCATCCAGCCCACCATTTTGCATGATGTCCTCTGCATATAAGTTAAATAAGTAGGGTGCATATACAGCCTTGATATACTCCTTTCCCAATTTGAAGCCATTTTGTTGTTCCATGTCTAGTTTTAACTGTTGCTTCTTGACATGCATACAGATTTCTCAGGAGGCAGGTAAGGCAGCCTGGTATTCCATCTCTTTAAGAATTTTTCACAGTTTGTTGTGATCCACTCAGTAAAAGTCTTTGGCATAGTCAATAAAGCCAAAGTAGATGTTTTTAGTCATGTATGGATCTGAGAGCTGGAATATAAAGAAATCTGAGCAGTGAAGAATTAATGCTTTTGAACTGCGGTGTTGGATAAGACTCTTGAGAGTCCCTTGGACAGCAAGGAGATCCAACCAGTACATCCTAAAGGAAATCAGTCCTGAATATTCATTGGGAGAACTGATGCTGAAGCTGAAACTCCAATACTTTGGCCACCTGATGCAAAGAACTGACTCATTTGAAAAGACCCTGATGCTGGGAAAGATTGAAGGTGGGAGGAGAAGGGGACCACAGAGGATGAGATGGTGGATGGCATCACCTACTCGATGGACGTGAGTGTGAGTAAACTCTGGGAGTTGGTGATGGACAGGGATGCCTGTCATGCTGCAGTCTCTGGGCTTGCAAGGAGTCAGACATGATTGAGCGACTGAACTGAACTGAGATGTGCTTCTGAAACTCTCTTGCTTTTTTGATGATGATCCAACAGATGTTGGCAATTTGATCTCTGGATCCTATGCCTTTTCTAAATTCAGCCTGAACATCTGGAAGTTCATGATTCACATACTGTTAAAGCCTGGCTTGGAGAATTTTGAGCATTACTTTGCTAGCGTGTGAGATGAGTGCAATTGTGCGGTAGTTTGAGCATTCTTTGGCATTGCCTTTCTTTGGGATTGGAATGAAAATGGACCTTTTCCAGTCCTGTGGCCACTGCTGAGTTTTCCAAATTTGCTGGCATATTGAGTGCAGCACTTTCACAGTATCACCGTTTAGGATTTGAAATAGCTCAACTGGAATTCCATCACCTCTACTAGCTTTGTTTGCAGTTATTTTTTCTAAAGCCCAGTTGACTTCACATTACAGGATGTCTGGCTCTAGGTGAGTGATCATACCACCATGGTTATCTGGGTCATGAAGATCTTTTTTGTATAATTTTTCTGTGTATTCTTGCCACCTCTTCTTAATAAAGCAAATCCCTTAACAATTATACAGTGGAAGTGGCAAATAGATTCAAGGGATTAGATCTGATTTACAGAGTGCCTAAGAACTATGGATGGAAGTTTGTGACACTGTAAAAGAGGCAGTGATCAAGACCATCCCCAAGAAAAAGAAATGCAAAAAGGCAAAATGATTGTCTGAGGAGGACTTATAAATAGCTGAAAAAAGAAGAGAAACTAAAGGCAAAGAGGAAAAAGGAAAGATATACCCATTCCAATGCAGAGTTCCAAAGAATAGCAAAGAGAGATGAGAAACCCTTTGTCAGTGATCAATGCAAAGAAATAGAGGAAAATAATAGAATGGGAAAGACTAGAGATCTCTTCAAGAAAATTAGAGATACCAAGGGAACATTTCATGCAAATTGGGCACAATAAAGAATTGGACATACTATGCATCAATTAACAATGTGCTACTTTAGGAGGTTACTTAACTTCTTTAAGCTTGATTTTCTATCAGTAAAATGAGAGTCAAATACTTGGCATGACAGTTCCAATTTATGGAGAAAGGCTATAGTGAAGTATTATTTTCAAAACTTTATACTGTTTTAAAGATAAGAATTTCTTATGTGAGAAAGAAAGATGCTGCTAAGAAACCCTGCTAATCTAGTTGAAGCTATTCCCCATTCCAATATTTTATAGAGGACAATAACTCTTGCAGCCATAAAATGGCTTTTAAATAATATATAACACCATCTACAAATCTGACAAAGGTCCGCATAGCCAAAGCTATGGTTTTTCCAGGAATCATGTATGGATGTGAGAGTTGGACTATAAAGAAAGTTGGGTGCCAAAGAATTGATTCTTTTGAACTCTGGTGTTAGAGAAGACTCTTAGAGTCCCTCTGACTGCAAGAATATCAAATCAGTCAATCCTAAAGGAAATCAGTCCTGAATATTCTTTGGAAGGACTGATGCTGAAGCTGAAACTCCAGTACTTTGGCCACCTGATGTGAGGAACTGACTCACTGGAAAAGATTCTGATGCTAGGAAAGATAGAAGGCAGGAGGAGAAGGGGACGACAGAGGAAGAGATGGTTGGATGGCATCACCGACTCAATGGACATGAGTTTGAGCAAGCTCCAGGAGATGGTGAAGGACAGGGAAGCCTGGTGTGCTGTAGTCCATGGGGTTTCAAAGAGTCAGACATGACTGAGCGACTGAACAACAATCTACAAATCATGAAGTCCTTAATCTAAGACTCTCTCTTAACTCCTAATTACATTTTTGTTTCAACTTAATATGATTTTTTGTTTTTTCTTATGATTAGAAAAGACTAAAATAATAATAATGAATAATAATATATTACAAAAAGAAAACGGAAATAACCCCATTATCTCATCAGCTAGAGAGAGCCCTTTTGCAAAATATATTCAATCCTTAAGGTACAATGAAAAAATGACATACAAACCAGATGATAGTACATAATATAATGAGTTTTATAGTTGCTTTCTTATAAATTACTCAATGGAAAAGAAATGGCAATAGAGTAAAACAGTTTAACTTAAACAATTTAGCAACCACAGGGGTGTAGCAAAATAATTGGGTCCAGGTATAAAAACTCTGATGATGTAGTTTAATCCAGGGATAGTTTTTATAGTAATTAGAAGAATGACTGAATATTCTTTAGGCAATAATCCCAGGAATACTATTCTTAACTGTTAGTTGATGAATATTAATGAGTCTCAAAAGCAGAATTTGAGGCTAGACTTCTGACAGTTTCTTAAGTATAGATACTTACTTTATGTCTCCAATTAAGGACTGATCCATACGCCTAAATCCCTCAAATGAGATAGTGATTCTCTGGGGAGTTACAGCACAAAATGTCTTATTGGATTGATAATGAGATACAGAACCTTTAGCCTTCTGATCACAAGGTCACTTGTAAGCTTGGATAGGGGTAACCAAAATCATTATTGGTCAACATATTACAGGAAGAGAAATGAATTGCTTCAGTTCAGCTCAGTTTTTGTTACCATTTGAGAGCCATTTGTTATCTCTTATACATCCAATGAGTGACCCTTTACCACTCAAGTTCGTTTGTCCTAAATAGGATCAAGATTTTTTTTTTTCAAATCATAGAAACAAAAAAATGTAAGTGTGTCATTATTCTGATTATTTCTTAAACTTTCAGGATGGTCTCTTCATCTACTTATACTAAATCTAAGGAAATTATTTAAAATTGTACACTAAATAGAAATACTTCACTTAGAGCTCTCTAATTACTATTCTGTTCTAAGTCAAAGAGAGTTGCTTGTGTCTTTTCCAGATAAAGAAGCTGTAATGTCTTTTTCTTAGTACTGAAAACTATGCTTGTGTTGTGAAAATTATGCATTTCATCACTCTTTTTAGTAAGTAATTGCTGCCTGGATTGTCTGTGCTGGACCTATTTGCTCTTACAAATGCAAATTTAGTTAGTTGCTTTGTGATATATCTGAGAAACAGATGTTTTGTACTACATATCAAAGTCAGTTGGGTTGCTGCTGACTAATGTGTGGCGTAGTTTAAATAACCTCATGTTATATACTCTCCAAATGTCAACAACAGTCTACAGCCATACCACCCTGAATGCACCCGATCTCGTCTAAACGTCAACAATAGCTTGTATAAGAGAATGACAGAGATGAAGGGGAGAAAATGTATCAAGACCAAAAAGTTAGTAGTTCAGAGGAAATTTAGGTCTTGTTTCGAAACCTGGTGTCCTGTATACAGGATTAGAGACAAGAATATATACCAGTTGTTATTGTTCAGTTGCTCAGTTGTGTCTGACTGTTTGTGACCCCATGGACTCTTTGCAACCCCATGTATAAAGGATTAGAGACAGAAGTATATATCTATAATAATATATAACCAAATAGTCACGAGGTTTCCCGTTTTTTGGTTCTGAAAAAAAAATTACAAGACTGAATATTTAATAAAAACTTAACATCAGGCATTGAAGTTGACAAAAAAATTAATCACACAGAGATCTAGCCTTCAGGTAATACATAATAGAACACAAGTACATTGAGACCCAAGAATATTCTTGCTTTATAATCTCAGCATCTAAGAGAGCACCTCACTAAAGCTGACTGGCGATTTGTGTTATTACTGAATGAATGAAAGAAAGAAGAAACATATGGATGGATGAACTATTCTAGTTTGTTACTTATACGTCCGAAGAGTATGCTATAGAAAATTTTTTTATGGTTCAGAGAGCTTAATGGAAGCCTGAGCATCAGACATTTGCTGGAACAGTGAAATCAAAAATTCCATGAAGCATCTCTGCTGGGAAAACCACCATTGAAAAGACTTTGATCAATGCAATTCCCTGTTTTGGCTGCTGATATATTTGGCACTACAGTAAAAATACAAAAACTAATATATATGATTCCACTTTATTTTCATATGAGTCCACTCTTTCTTCATCCTTTTTTAGTAGTAAAATACTAATCACTTCCAACCATGAGAAGATAAGGATTAGAAAATAGAAGAATTAAATTTCTGATGCTTCATTCCATTAATTGGTTCTAATAGAAATTTCAAGAGCAAAATTTAAAGTGAGTTTCTTGTATACTCACATAATTCAGTAATTTATGCTTTTCTTTTTTATTATCATCGAGATTGACTTCAAATAATGCTACAGCTAAAGTGTAGATAGAAAAATAGAGATATGTTTTTACTTTTTCACAATTCAGCCTGTAATGTATGAAAGGGCAAAGACATTGCAGACCGAGTTTTTATTTATGCGTGTGCATGTGTATATGTCCTTAAACAAAACATGGCTCTCTGGATGGGGCACAGTTGGAAGGAAGTATCACATTTTTTTCCTCAATTTCCTTGCATAGTAGAACAAAATGTAAACTCTTTGACTTAAGCCATCCAAACAAAATTCCATCATCACCATGAAATTTCTCTTCAAAACTGAGCAACACATGAAATACGAGTGGACCTGGGAAAGTTACTTCATGTTTCTTTCATGGGTTTTCCTGATAATCATTGCCTGTGTTTTTCCATTTGCCCTCAGCTTCTTCATACACCCTTTACTGCTTCCATAGATCATCCTACCAGAGGTCACAGATCACACAGAACCTACAGAAACAGGAAATCAAACTTCCTGAGTCCACTACAGAACACAGAAACCTGTTTCCTCTTCACATCTCAAACTGGCAAACCTATGTCGTAGCAGATTCAGTGTGGAAGCAGCTGTCAGAAAGGCTAGAAGGACTTTATCTCCCAATTTTACTTGCGCTTTCTAGCTTCAAACTACTGAGATGAAAGGAGCAGGGCTATTTATCCTGCTTTCCAGTTTCTGGAGTGGAGGCTTGGGGCTTAATGACCCTACACACACTTGGACTACACCTGAGGATGAGAACTCCCAGAACGCGACCTCTGCTTCAGTTCCTTCAAACAAGGGACAGAGTCTCCAGGTGCTGCCAACCCCCCAGATCACATCAACTGTGGCGGCCACCACTCCTGATTCCAGCACTTCCGAAGAGAGTCTTCTGAGATCAATACCTCTGCCCTCAGAGACAAGTGCGTCTCCTGAGGGTGAGAGAAAACAAACTCTCAGAGCCACAGAGAAGACAGAAGAAGGGATGCTGAAGTTACAAACTCTTGCCCTCCAGACAGAACCTACCCTCAAGTTCAGTCCTAAAGCAGAGTCAGTGTTTCTTTCCAACTCCACCCTGAAATTTCTTCAGAGCTTTGCCAGAAAGACGAATGAACAAGGCATTTCTCCAAACTCAGTTGGAGGCGTGGGAAATCGATCGCCACGGGAAACGTATCTCAGCAGAGGTGACAGCCCTGGAAGCCAAAGAGCCAGCAAACAAAAATCAAGTTTTGAAACAACTAGAGGAAAGTAAGAAAATTCTTTTTTTTCCCTTTCTAATGATATGGTTTATAAGATTGCAAGCTAACAGTTAAACGGTCTCATTTCTAGAAAGGATTTTATGTTCAAGATGAAACCAGATTATGTCAGTTATATGAGGGAATTGAGCGTTACCTTATCTTAAAAGGAAAAGCTGAACAAACAAAATGCAGCAATTTGTTTTAATTGAAGTGGTCCAAGTTACTAATAGAGGTACTCTAACTGGAGGTGGTCACTAACAGTGTAACCTTACAGTGACTTGTTAGTTAACTCACATCAAGCATATGTTGTTTGTGCTCAGAATTACACCCACAAGGTGAAAGAAAAAAATGTCAATACAGTTAAGGTGTGAACAGATTTAAAAATTGAAACAGACTGGTGTTGTGGAAATTAAACCGTTATCAAGATCAAACCAAGCAGAGCTGGGCTGGAATCCTGGCTCCCGTCCTGTCTAGATCCTTGTCTTGAGCAAGTCAATTGATGTTCCTGAATCTAAGTTTCTTCATTTGTAAAATATGGATAGGAAGCACAGATAAAAATACCAACTTTGCAGGGTTATCATGCAAGATTCAAATTAATGAAATGTGCTTAAACACATGCTTCTCACAGAATGGGTGCTCAACAAATCATATTTTACTAGTACTGTTATACTGAGTTATGCCATTATTATTAATGTGTTGATTAGAAAGGCCAATTTTTCAACTTGATTTTGATTTAAAATGAGAGAAAATTCAATTTGAATTGTTGAAACAAAATAATAAAACAAAGCTTAAAAGAGTATCATTAAAGAAGACTTTTAAAAGACCCAAAAAGTAAGAACAAAACACTGAGAAATGCAAGTCAATGTTCTATTCATTTAATGTCCAAAATTATTTCTATGTTTGGAATACTAGAAGTTTAGTATTATTAAACTAAACTTTCAAATACCTTTTGCTTATAATAAAAATTTCAAGACACCAAATAATGCCTTGGAAGCTTGAATTAAACACCTGACTATACAAACTAATTCAAGTTAATAATAGCAACTTACACCTGCTGTATGAAAGGCATTGTGTTAATGCTATAAAGCTGTTCTTGATATAAAGATGAGGACACTTTGGGAAGCATATAAACCAATAGATTTGTATTTATTTAATTCCATTTTCACTGTATTTCAAAGGTTATAGAATTTTTTAAATATGAAAGTAAATGTGAGTTTAACTAAAAACATTAACTTGGTGGAATTTGGAACATGCCAATGTACTATAAAATAAATACTACAGATTACAAAATGTTCAACTTGGGATGGATATACTTTGTCTATAACAGACATTTTAACAGATATAAATTAAACTTTCTCATGTTTATGAACAACAGAATATGGACTATCAAATAATAGTAAAATGTAAACTATTGAGAATCATAGTCACTTATAAAATCATCTCTATTAATATTTTGTAATATTCTATGATTTAATTTTTTAAACAAGTTGTATAGAAACCTTAGGCACTCATAGAAAATGACTTGAACTTTTTAGAGATGTGTGTCAAGATTTTTCAACAGACTAGTAAATACAGCCAAAAGAAAAAGGGAACAGTTCTAATTAAAATACTGCTTAAGTTTTACATGGCATATAGAAATGGCATGTAGTTGTTTCATAATTAGAAGTAGTAACTGATAACTTGATGAATACTAGATAAATGCTAATTGTTTTACCCAGAGACCTCACTGTCAAAGCTTATGAACACTTACTTATTTGATGATTGTTTATATATTGTCTATTATGTGCCTAAAATTGTACTGGTCTCTGGGGAAATAGAGAATTTTTAAAATAATTCCTGCTTCCAAGGAATATTTTCTATAAAAAGTAAGCACCAACATGTCTCAGATTAAAAAATTCACTATATGTTAGGAGGAAACAAGACATTAAAGTTGTAACCTGCTGAGCAGAACTCCATCCCCTGGATTTTCCAATGAAAATCATCTTATTTCTGGGGCTTCACAAGTGGCTCTAGAGGTAAAAAACCCTCCTGCCAATGCAGAAGATGTAAGAGAGGCAGGTTTGATCCCTGGGCCAGGAGAATCCCCTGGAGAAGATAAAGGCAACCGACTCCAGTATTCTTGCCTGGAGAAACCCATGGACAGAGGAGCCTGGCAGAGTTCAGTCCATATGGTTGCACTGAGTCAGACATGACTGAAGTGACTTAGCACACATCTACTTAGAGAGTCTTGAACAAACTCCAGGAGACAGTGGAGGACTGAACAACGACAACAACTTAGACAGTCTACATCCTGAAGTCCTGGAGAGCTGAGGTTCCATTTCATTTTTTTGGCTGCACCATGCAGCATGCAGGATCTCAGTTCCCCGACGAGAGCTCAAACTCTCTGCATTGGGAGCACCGAGTGATAAACCACTGGACCACCAGGGAGGTCCTGAAGTTCTCTTTTGGTGAACTTTTCATTAAGTCCCAGACTTCTTACTCATTAAGCCATGCAATTGATAATGGTATTAGAGAAAACTGGGGTCCATCTCTTATGGGCACAGTGCTGACGAAAAGAAATTTTAACAAGGTCAAAAGAGATCTTTCATATTTTTATTTGATAACAAACAATAGTAGTAGCAAACACTTTATGGTATTTTCCCTAGTACTGTACCATTCTGAGTGTGTGTATGTGTGTGTGTGTATGTGTGTATATATACATGAAAATTCATAATTTTCAATCCTTTAAACATCACCATAATTCTATGAAGAAGATTCTTTTACTATTTCATTATGGAGAGGTTAAGAAACTTAACTAGGGTCACTTAGCTAGTAAATTGCAGGGCAAAAATGCAAACCCAGGCTGACTGTCTTCAGAGACAAAGCATTCTATCCCTATTATACTCCCTCAGCAAACACAGTCTACCATCCCAACTGGAAAAAACAAGTGGCCGGTATATTTCCCCACTTCTGAGGCTTCAGTGGCTATTCTTTGCTCCATAACAGAGTCCAGATTTGTTACCCAGACAGTCACACAATGCCATCCTTGATCTGGCTCTCGCCTATCTCCCCAGCCTCATCTTCTGTCACTTTCTGGCCATTAAAATTTGTAGTTTTCTAGTCCACAGTATATTGTTTGTTAAACCCATCTCTGGTCCCTGTTCGTACTTTTGGCTAGCATAGTCTTATTTTCCTATCACCTACTTCTTTTACACCTAATAATAATACCTCCAGGAAGCCTTCTCAGTTTCAGTCAGGTGGGATCTCTGACTCTACGTATACTCTGAATTCTTCTTTCACCACACTTACAGTAGTCTATTATAATTATATATGTGATCTCCTTGCATTTAGGGACATATTTTCATTGCTAGTAAAGTATTTGGTTTATAATAAGTACACAATATTTAATGAACTGACTGTAAAGTTTATGAATTTATATGTGAATATATAGACAAATCCTTCTTAAAGAATTATTTCTGTATAAGAAAACCTGATTGACTGGGGATAAACTCATCTTTAGGTTTTGGGGTTTTTTCCCTACTATTCTTGGAATCTTACAGTGATTCTACTTAAAAGGAATACTTCCATCAATAGAACTTTTCTGGCATCTTTTTGTCTCATCTTAGCACCACAGAACTCCTGGCCGCACCAGAGTTGTGGTTTCCTATCTAGCACAATGGAGGTTGGTCAGTGACAAAGCACTTTGAAACAGGCAGAATAAAAAGGAGAAATTAGAATTAATGTATCCATGCAGTGAGCCAATATTTGCTGAGGACTAATACGGGCTACAGTTCATGGGGTCGCAAAGAGTCAGACATGACTGAGCAACTAACACTTTCAACTTTCAATACGTCCTCAGCATCGTGCTTGTGCTGAGAGTAAAACAGTGAAAACAAACTCCCATCTGTTCTGCCCTCGTGGAACCTGCAGTCCAGGAGGGCATGGGGAGGAAAAAGAGTGCATCACAAATGCTGAGGTGGAATCAAAATGGTGATCAACGTTCTGAATGAAGTTCTTAAGAATATGTAACAGGGTGAGTGGCCTACCCTGAATGCTGTGAGCCTCCCCTGAGAGGATAGTAGGTAAAATGAGATATCGAGAGGCATCCACTGCCTACCTAATAACTTCTCTCACAAGTGCATCCCCTGCACGTGCGTACTTGAATCTTCATCTCAGTGAATGGCTAGTTCTATAACTAGAAACTTTTGGTATATCTTCTACATTTTCTCTCCTGGCCTTTATATAATCAATTAAGAATGTCCTCTCCAACATCCTTAAACCCCCTAGCCTTTCTCCACCTTTACCATACCATCCCATTATCCACCACCAATCCCTTAACTTGTCCACATTTCCACTCTTGCCTCCACACGTGTGAGATCTTTCAAACTTTTTTATTGAATACATTTGACATAGAACATTGTATGTTTGACATAGAACTCAGCTCCTCTGAGTCCCTCCGTGCCCAGCCACCCGCTCCCACCCAGGTGCCGCCAGGGCCGGGGCCACTGCACCCGCACTGAATCCTGATTATTTTAAGCTAACTGTGGAAATGGTTTCCCTTGGCAATGTTTGACTTAGGAGTAGGCATGTGACCGGCTTTGGACCAAAGAGACACCTGGGAAAAACCACCAGGGGACTTCAAGGAAAAACTTCCCCACTCTTGGCACTCAAGGTTTCTCTTCTTCCTCTAGACATGCGCTCTCTACTATGATTGCCGCTAAGCACAGGTGGCTATTTAAAATTAAATTAATTAAAATTAAGTGAAATTAAAAATTCAGTTCCTCAGTCACACTATAGTTAAGTAGTCAAGCACTCTGTTCACCTGGGGCTAGTGGCTGCCATATGGGACAGTGTAGACACAGAGTATTTGCATTGTTGCAGAAAGTTCTATTGGATAATGCTGTGCCTGAATATTTTCAGTTTGGATTTGATGCTGAAACAGTGGTAGCCATCTGAAAAACACTGAAAGGGACTAGGGATTGCAAGTGAAAATGGAGATAACCTGAGGTTTTGAAAGGCTGGCTTCCCTGATAGCTCAGTTGGTAAAGAATCTTCCTGCAATGCAGAAAATGCCAGTTCAATTCCTGGGTTGGGAAGATCCACTGGAGAAGGGATAGGCTACCCGCTCCAGTATTCTTGGGATTCCCTTGTGGCTCAGCTGGTAAAGAATCTGCCTGCAATGCGGGAGACCTAGGTTCCAACCCTGGGTTGGGAAGATCTCCTGGAGAAGGGAAAGGTTACCCCCTCCAGTATTCTGGTCTGGAGAATTCCATGGACTGAATAGTCCATGGGGTCACAATGACTCAGACACGACTGAGCAACTTTCATTTCACTTCAAGGCACTTAAACTTTAACTCAGCTTAATGAATTTCATTGAATATAAGACTTCATCTACCGTGATGCATTATCTTATGTACTAATAAGAAAGTATGACATTAAAGTTTTTAGATTTATCTCTTAGAGTTTTATTATATATCACTTATGCATCCTTGAAATGAAAATATAAATAAAACTGGTTTAGCTATTTCTAAGTCAGTAACAATACCTACTGTCTGACCAATAGTGACTAAAAGATACCATTGATTTAAAAACATATTTCTGATTTCAGAGATGTGTGTCTTAAAAATCGGTGAAATTTGGCATTTTGCTCACATGCTCAAATCCACTTGGTAGCTTTCCGTTACCTATAGAATAAAATTCTAAATCCTCACCATGCACACTGGGTCTTGCTCATGACCCCCTATCCTTATGATCTAAATTTCCACCATGCTCCAAGTTCACTCCATTTCATTTTCTCCAGCCACAATGGGCTTCCTTCTGGTTACTGACCATGTCAAGTTAATATGTATCTCAAGGAAATTTCCTGTTTGCTCTTGATAGAATGCTCTAACTTCAGTATTTTGAATGATGGATTCCTTTTCTTCATGAAACTCTAGCATTGATGTCCCTCTCTCAAGCAGACCTTCTCTGACAACCCAATGTCAAATTGCCATCCTTATCACCTTTACTTTTTTCTTTAAAGTATTTATTTGAAATTACTGGGTTTATTAATATAAATTTGTGCATTTTATATTTTTTCATGTCAAACATACACCCTGTGATACTAGGAACCTCGCCCTTCTCAATTATTATTCTGTTCAACTGCTAACATAAGTGCCATGCACATAGAAAAAGCCAAACAAAATTCTGTGGAATGACTGCTTACTGGATGGATTTGCAGTTTGAAGCAGAGATCAAGGCTAGAGACATAAGTTTGGAAAATATGAGAACTATAAAAATATGGATAATCAATTGAGGAGTTTTCTCTCTTTTTTTAAATGAAAAGGAAAAGGGAGAGAAGGCAGAAGTCAGAGCTGGCCCTGAGAGTTTCCCACTCTCTTGTTGCCATTGTATTTTATTTTGCATATAGAATGGCCATAAATATTGTAAAATGCTAATGAAAAGGCCAGAAGGGAAAAGTTGAGTATGAAACAAGATGAATACTTTATTTGCTGAGTTTACTGGAAACTTGATTTATTTTAGAATTTCATTTGTTTATCCTTTCTATAAGCTGTATAACTTGCTTTAAGTATAAATAGGTGGCTCAAGTTAAATACATTATGATTTCTAGTATGTCTAAGGGTTTTCCTGGTGGCTCAGTGAGTAAAGAATCTGCCTGCAATGAGGGAGACCTGGGTTTGATCCCTGGGTTGGGAAGATCCCTTGGAGGAGGGCATGGCAACCCACTCCAGTATTCTTGACTGGAGAATCCCCATGGACTGGGCAGACTGACAGGCTGCCCATGGGGTTGCAAAGAGTCAGACACAACTGAGCGACTAAGCATAGCACAGTATGTCTAAAATAATAAATACTACAAGTCTTTTGTTAATTAGACCACTTGTAAATACAAATTTTAAATACAATTTTAAATTTTAATGGTTTAAAAATCACAAAAACTAACCATCTAATTAATTCTATTGCCTATCATAATAAGCATTTTTCTGCTTAATTCTGTAAATTATGACGTTTTAGATGCAAAAAATCTGGTCAATTAAATTCAGATAACATCTTAGTCCATTCAGGCTGTTATAACAAAATGAAAGACTGGGTGGCTTATAAACAACAGAAATGTATTTCTCAGTTCTGGAAGCTGGAAGCCCAGGAATGGGTTGCAAGCATGGTCAATGAGGGCTTTTTTTCAGGTTCCTGAGTTCACATTTTACCCCCACATGGTGGAAGGGATGAGGCATCTCTCTAGGGCCTTTTTTATAAGGGCACTAATACCTTACACCTAATAACTCCCAAAGCCCCGATCTCTCAGTACTATCATAATGGGCATTTGGATGTCAACAAATGGAGTTTGAGGGGGACACAAACATTCAGTCTATAACACGTGTAGTTTGCAAAGTTCTTATCAAAGGCCTAGTAGCATCCAATGGGATTATTCTCACGTGCTGTAAATATCTAAAAAGAAACACACCATTTATGTCCTTGAGAAATAAATGTATCTACTACATTATTGCCAGTGAAAATACTGAAGTATGTTCCACATCTCAATTTTTTCTTGTTAATCATTTCCTTTTATTTCTTTGAAATTTTTACTCACTGAATTGCTGCTGAATATATAAATACATATTGTATGATATATGCCAGATTTTAAGGAGTGCTTATATAATCTAGGTGATGAGATGAGAAGAGTTTATATACTTTGTCTCCTTAAATATGAAATTAATTTAAAAATGTTTTACTTGGGGGGATGCTAAAAGAGTCAGTTTACAGGAACAACTGATTAAAGTATAGCATTAAGCATCACAGCATCTATTAGCCTGCCTTTCCTGAGGCTCTGCAGTTTGCACAGTGGGAAACTCTGACACCTACTGGAGTAGAGTTTACAGTGTCCCTGAAAACATTCAAGTCACAGGATGGGGAAAAGAAACAAAAATAAAATAAAATTAGGTAAAATAAAACAAATGCATGAAAAAAAGTTTAAGGTACCTTTAGTGATTGCTACTTACAAAAATTCATATGTTATGCATATCTAATTCAATGTACCTCTTAAAAATGTTCTATCATTGGCTTTAAAACTTGAAAAATAGATTCGGTCCAAAACGCAAACTCCATGCACATCCTGGGTAGGGGGCACCCTCAGCTCATTCTCCTAAAATTTTACACTGAAAATTATTACTATTATTATTATTGTATATACACAATAATTTGTGACTCTGAGCATATGTCATTAAAAACTCAATTATATTCACTACATCGTGCCCACCGTGGAAAGCAAATCAGTGGTGCCTGACAAAAGACTTTCATTGCAAAGGATGGTATATAAAAGGTTTTTTTTTTTTTCTTAAAATCTAAGTTAACCAGAAAATTCAAGTATCAGAAATTTCCCATCATCTGAGATTTTCATGATTGCCTCTCAAGATCTGTTTCAAATATTTCTATGATTCTTTTATAAAACTAATATTTCTATCCCAGTTTAAATATTATATAGACGTTAGAAAATGGATGGGCTATATAAAGGTATTACACTAAAATAAAATGAACCACAATTTTTAAAATTTGAAAATGGTCATTTTCTTAAGGAGATTATTATCAAGATGGACTTATCTTTTGGACTAACTGCCAAAACTAAATATAAAATGTCTAATGCTTTATTTGTGTATGATTTACATAACAAGAATCTTTTCACTAAATATAAATGCTTACTTCCAAGTTTCTTTCACATTGTATATTTCCTTTGGACTACTTTCTCCTTTGTAACTGGTGCACTACCTACAAATCCTAATCTATACAGTCTATGAAATTCTCTAGGTCAAAATACTGGAGTGGGTAGTCCTTCCCTTCTCCAGGGGTCTTCCCAACACAGGGATGGAACCTAGGTCTCCTGCATTGCAGGCAGATTCTTTACCAGCTGAGCCACAGGGGAAGCCCAATGAAAATAAAGATTCCTATAAAATTACATAACATTTGGGAAGTATTTAGGTTCATGTCTTCTTGGGATTATAGAGACATCTGGAATATATTTCTTCTGAGGGCTAAGCTTCATCATATGCATTGAACAGCAACAATAATAGTCTTCTTTATTGACCTGATATACATAAGCATTTACCGTTAAGATGAATTTATCAGGTCATTAGAGAAGAAAAAGGAGCGATCGCTACTAGTGTATGAGGCAAAAAACAAAGTGGGAGATTTATACATACATATATACATCTGTATAGGTATCTATTCCCTTCATGAAAATATCCTATTGAACTCTCTGAATCATGTAGTCATTAGGAGCAGCAGCAACTGTTTTAAATATATTAAGTCATTTAATCTCACAACAATTTGTGAAGTAGGTAACATTATTAGATTTGTCGTATAGATGAGGAAGCCACATTTAATGAATAAGCTTATGGCTAAGTTGTTTGATTTCCTCTTGTCCCTCACTGAATCCCTGTTCATCTCAACAAGGGGATGACAGGAAATGAAGTGAAAAGGCCTTTAAATACATAGTCTCCCAAGTACAAAACCTTATCCAACTTCCAAGAGAAAATTACACACCATTGGCTAATTTATGGTGGGAATTTTGCTGATTGACTTTGATTTCTAGTGTATAGTCTCAGGAATTGGTATTTTCATGGTATTGTGTCAATTCAAATCACCGGATATGAATATAAACATATAAACATCGGCTTCTATGAACAGGATGACAAGCGATTTATTAATCTGAGTTTTAAGAACTAGTATAAATACATAACATTAATTTTTTTAGATTGGTGTTTTCTATTTCTTAAGAAAAATACTTGTCATGGTCATTATTTAAATGAATCCTTTGTTGCTTCCGTCCACTCTCAATTCAGGGTAAGAATGGATATGTGTAGGCCATGGTTTGGTCAGTGTGCACAGCAAACGGCAAATGACCAACTCATGGAATTTTTGTTTTTAATTTAGTGTTTTCACTGTCTCCTTGGAAGACTGGATTTCTAAAATGTTTCAAAGTAGAATGATTGTTTATTTACAGTGCTTTTCTTAGTTCATTATCCACAACACTTCAAGTAGTCTGAATCAAAATAGAATCTTCTTCTATCATTACTTTTTTTAAGTTCTGCAAGTGCATCTCATGTTCATAAATAACCAAAGATGTCTGCTTTTCCCTCAAACAAATCTTTTACCTATTAACTTGGAAAATCCCAAGGATCAATACAAGCCTTTTTCAGTACATGTTGCTGCACAAAAGCAAGTGTTATTACCCTTAAAGAGAATCCCAAATGCAGTCTGCTGTTTGGAGGGTTAGGACCCCATGGAAAGCTCAACACTTCAAAGAAACTCTCTCTGTTTGCCATAATCAGTCTGGAAAGGTACAAAGGATTTCTAGATTTAAGCAAAATGCTTGTCTGGGATCATTACATTTGCTTTTAAACTTGCCTGTCACCATTTCACCATGCTGAATTTTATATTTTTAAACTTATATTTTCAAATTATTTGGTTTTAAAATTATATTTACATATTTAATATCCCTTAATGAGCTTATTTCGTTGGTAGCATAAACCTAATTATGAGTCACACCAGGGACTTTTTGGTTGTGGATAGTTCTCCCAATTTACACTGGATCAAAGATTGCTGGGCCATGAGCGATCTAATGACTTGCTTTTTTGCCTACTACACTATTTTAGTCATGAAATGGTTTTACTATTTAGAGTTTTAAACAATCACTGCAGGTGATGCTGATTTACTCTCACAAACAATATCTAGCTATCTTTCTATCTTTTTTTTTCCCAAACCCAGGTTACATAGTGACAGAGGTACTTTTTTCCTGCCTCACACTGTCCCCTCCATAATCATACAGCCAATGCTTACGTGACAGACAATTTAACTGGGCTTCCGCTGAAGTTAATCATTCCTTGTAATTAGAATAATCAGTGGATTTGCATGAAAAATTTATTTTTAAAAATCCCTTTATTGTAGTCTTTAATTTTTAAATTTTTGTTACCTGTTTTTGCCAGTTCTTTGTTTCACATTATTTTTCCAAGTATCACCACACTTGAACAAAATTTGCCAACGTGTCTTTTTATGTCTTTACAGAACTGAATTGTCAAACTTCTCATTCAAAAGAACCTTGCACAATAAGCTGTATAATGCTCAATTTATCTGCCTTAGACAGATGAATGAGTCAGCTTTATTTGTAGGAGACCTAAATATTTCAAAGCAGATATTTAGTGACTCTGGGGGAAAATGTGTTCCTTCTTTGGTTTTTAACATTTAGGTTGATTGCTGTATTATTTTAATAATAATAATCATTATTATTTTAAGCAGCATAGATTTATTATATTCTAGTGATTTGGTGACATACATCTCATACTGATGTGAACTCATTTGTTGCTGTTCAGTTGCTCAGTTGTGTCCAGTTTTTTGCAATCCCATGGACTGCAGCACGCCAGGCTTCCCTGTCCTTCACTATCTCCTGGAGTTTGCTCAAACTCATGTCCATTGAGTTGGTGATGCCATCCAACCATCTCATCTTCTGTGGCCTCCTTCTCCTCCTGCTCGCAATCTTTCCCAGGACCAGAGTCTTTTCCAATGAGTTTGCTCTTTGCATCAGGTGGCCAAAGTATTGGAACTTCAGCATCATTCCTTCCAATGAATATTCAGGGTTGATTTCCTTTGGGATTGACCAGTTTTATCTCCTTGCATTCCAAAGAACTCTCAAGCATCTCGGAAGCATCAGTTCTTTGGCACTCAGCTTTCTTTATGGTCCAAATCTCATATCTGTACATGACTACTGGAAAAACCATACCTTTGACTCTACAGACTTTTGTTGGCACAGTGATGTCTCTGCTTTTTAATACGCTGTCTAGGTTTGTCATAGCTTTCCTTCCAAGGAGCAAGCATCTCCTAATTTCGTGGCTGCAGTCACCTTCTGCAGTGATTTTGAAGCCCAAGAAAATAGTCTGTCACTGTTTCCACTTTTTCCCCATCTATTCACCATGAAGTGCTGAGAGCAGATGCCATGATCTTAGTTTTTTGAATGTTGTTTTTAAGCCAGATTTTTCACTCTCCTTTTTCACCCTCATCAAGAGGCTCTTTTGTTCATTTGATGTTACATTCATGAGCTTTGTTATTATACTTTGTAAATCATTTCTGCCTCTACCATCAATAAAAATAGTCTCAGTTACAAATGAGAGGGAATATGTATCTTGTTATATTTATATATAGGGGAAAATGATAGAAATAGAAACCTAAGAATGAAAAAATCATATAATCCAATCATTCAATTAATCTATAGTTATTAAGAACTTTCTTACAGTTTAGAATAGGATCTCTCTTATAATAAAATAACTGGTATTACAACCAGAAGTGAGGCTGATTTTTGTTTTCCCAAATAGTATCTATATATTGCAGTCTCATTCCATTAAAAATTAGAAAAATACTTTTTCAGATATTACAAGCACAGTAAAAACATTTTCCTGACTTCTGCCTATAGCAACTAGGTCTCATCCATTTATTTTAGATAATTTTCTTTCTCATATGATTTGTTTAATAAATTATTTTTATAAAATTTCAAATAATTTTTTGTGTCTATACTCATTTAACTGTTACTGTTTAACTCTCTCTCTATTCCCCTACAACTTCATTTGTAACATTAATATATATTTTCAATTTAAGATTCCGTGAGGTGTGGAATATCTTTGAATATCATTTTGGATGGCTTCTGCCAGAATGTCAACTAAAAATAGGTACTTTAATAAAGGCTATTTTTGTCTGATCACGGCATTTTTGGCAAATGACCTACTTTAATGCTGTTACAGTTTCTCAGCCTCCTTGGAGAATGATCAATTCATATTCCTCTACTATCTTATATGTTGAAGAGAGTGAGCATACATGCAGGGATATAAACAAAGGTTTTTAGAAATGAGCTTGAGAAAAGTTATAGGTACAATATGGTCTAATTGTTAAGGCATGGATCAGCACAGCAATTCAACTGAATCTTTCTGTAAGGCAGGATTTATTTATACGTTATTCTTAAAACATACTTAAAATTGTGTGATATTTGATAAAAAATGGATGTGTCATAATATCTATTCACTTTATTTTTTAGCTTTATGTAAGAAAAGAGCATCGCATGGTATTATTTCTGTAACTTGCTTGCATCACATAAGTTTAAGTATTGATGAATAAATCTATGTGTAAATATTTCAGAATGTATTTCACCATTCTGTGGTAAATGGACATTGAAACTACTCTTAAGCTTTGATAATTATGAATAATACTGCTATAAATACTCAGATACATGATTCCTGGTACATATGTGCCATGGTTTCTCTAAAGTGTTTATCTAACCACTGGATCAGAGGATTCGATGTTCGTTTTTACATGATACTAACACATTGGTTTTCAAAGTGGTTGTGCCACTTCATAATTCCATCAATAGTACATATGAGATTCCAATTCTCTATCTCCTCTGAACACATGAGACTGTAAAATCCTCAATGTTTGCTTTTTGGAGGTATAAAGCATTATTCCAGTATGATCTTAATTTGCATTTTCTTGATGTTGACAAGACTGACCATTTTACATGTATAATATACATTGGTATTTCTTTGTATAAAATGTTTGTTCAAGTAGTTTATCCATTTTTCAATGTTCTATTTTTTGTCTTTGCCTATTCTGAGCAAAGTGGATAACCACAGTGCAAGGCAGAGCTGATGGTAGAACAGCCAGGAGTCCGCCATCATTTGAG
The DNA here is from genome assembly GCA_024291935.2 of Okapia johnstoni. Lineage (NCBI taxonomy): Eukaryota > Metazoa > Chordata > Mammalia > Artiodactyla > Giraffidae > Okapia > Okapia johnstoni. The sequence goes on along the minus strand of CM044308.1, from coordinate 31,767,620 downwards.
GAAAAATAAGCCCTTTAGTGAAACTGAGCTCTGCAGTTGGCTGATATGATTTCCTCCATAGTAGTGCTCAAAATAGTTTACTTGTTGGCTAGCAAAAATACCAAGAGCTTAGAAAGACCTTTCCTCACCTTCACAGGGTGGGTCTGGTGTCAACCAGCAGAAACTCAAGGTCTGGGTGATGCAATGTTGGCTGTAACCTTGAGTTCACAGGAGATGAAGGAAGGCACCAATCTGGAGTTCAAAGCATACTTTTTCTTTTATAGGAGGTACCTGGGCACAGAAGAGCCTTGCCCTCCTCACCAATTCTTCACCTTAACGCTCATTCTGAGGGGTCACCCCACCCCTCCAAGAGTGAAGGTTTAGAAAGAGAGAGAGAGCACCTGTGTGGGCATGCAACCCCTACATCAAAGCTTGGTCAATATCCTAAGTTTTAAACCCAAGAGCTGAGAATTGTCCATGGATTGCAAATCTCAACAAAATGACCTTCCCTTACTCCCCTCAAAACAAAGAAAGAAATCAAACAGCCTCAATAGGCATGAGAGAGAAAGTAAGAACCTTAGGATTTAGAAACCATTTCCTAGTTTGGTTTGGTTTCTGGAAAGAAACAAGCCAACATAGCAGTGACTTGACTATAAGAAGTCCCTGAGACATCACTGAAGAGAATGACAATCTCAAAGATGACCAGCTTGGATGTGAGGACTCATTCAGGGATCACTGGAAAGCTTTCCATTAGAGATGGTTGTTAGAAGTATAGTGTACACACGTGTTATCCAGTTGCCAAGGAAATCCATCCATGCATTCCCAAGACTGCCTCCAGCTTGATCAGAGGATCCTCAGTAGTTTTCTCCCACATGCTGGATATGGACTTGCCTATTGCAGAGGATCCTAGGAAAGCCCAGGCTCTGTCTCGTTCACCACCTTGAAAGCTTACCTGATGAGGACGGTGGAAGAGGTGACCATATCACTTTGAATAAAGTGAAGTGAGGAGGCTCCCTGAGATTCAAAGCTGAATTTGACAGAGGATACAGGTTGAGACAGTGAAGGCCAGGGAGGCCTGGGATGCTGCAGTGCATGGGGTCGCAAAGAGTTGGACACAACTGAACAACTGAACAGGTTGAAATAATAAAGCGCTCACTTCTTTCAGAGCATGTTGGGGTTTAATCTTCCTTGTAGAAAATCAAAGCATTTTACCTCTCCAGCAGAGACCACAGACTAGCGAATCAAGACATCTGGGCAATTTCCAGGTAGAAAGCATTCACACCAAAGCCTCCTCCACATTATAGCCCATAGCATTGAGCACCATCACCAATGTTTGTTCCTACTGGCAGAGTTTCTTTTCTTACATACATATGTTGTTGTTTGTCATTAAATTATGTCTGACGTTTTGCAACCCCCGAGACCGTAGCCCTCCAGACTCCTCTATCCATGGGATTTTTCAGGCAAGAATACTGTAGTGTATACCATTTCCTTCTCCAGGGGACCTTTCTGACCCAGGGATGGAATCTGTGTCTACTGCATTGGCAGGCAGATTCTTTACTGCTTAGCCACCAGGGAAGCCCTGCATACATATACACACACCCCCTTAAAAGCAGTTTAATGCCTGCTAGCTTGGCTCATACAAAAGAAGGTTAAAATTATCAGTGAATAAAAAAAAAAAGAAAAAAAAATTATCAGTGAAGAAAAACCAAAATGTATTCAGTTATATAAAGGCTTCTTCCCTTTCAACAAACAGGGATAAAGCAAATTTCCTCCCATTTTTCCTCTTTTACAAAAGAAGTCTAATTGTAACAGAGTGTTATAATTCAAAGACCCATTCTCTGGCATTTTCCCCCCAACTCCAGCTGATGTTAGAGCTACTCTGTGTAACAAAAGAAAGCCATTTTCTTTTTATGTTGGTGTTTTTCATAACTTTACTATACCATATATACAGTAGGAAGTTTTATATAGAATTGCAAGAACATGTTACCGTTTAAGAATAAAAGCACATAATTGAAAGAGCCATGTTATAGGAAAGGACAGGTACAAACTTACTGGTAGAGTTCTGTAACCAAATGATTCTTAGATAGCTCCATTAGAAAGTGTCTCCATCTTTGAGATAATTCAACCTTTTTCAGCCACTCTTAAATGTATTTAATACTACTTAACTGCTATTTTCAATGAGCTTGCTAAGCATCCTTTTAAAGTTTTATTTGTGTTTGTTTTTTTTGCTTTGTTTTATAGCTGGCTAAATGTAGGCCAAGTTGACTACCATATTTATTACTTAAACTGCAAGTAATTATATAAAATTCTTTTTTCCTGTGACTGCTTTAACTATCTCAACCTTCCTTATATTCCTCTTTGTCTAGTAACATTTCCCCACCTGTTTTGTTTCTTTAATCTCTTTCATTACTCACTCTGAAGGCACATGGGTGTCTTATATCATGCTGACCAACTTGGAAATAGATAACTTTTCTTCTGGCTCCCATTTTACTAATTTTACTTCATATATTTCCCATTTATTTTTCCTATGCTTACTCCTTAGGCTGATTGGTATGATCACATACTTCTTTTCCTTTCCCGTTAAATTTGCAAGTAAATGGTTGAGGTACCCCATTTTGGAAGTCCCCCCCACCCACACCTCAGGAAGACCAGAGGAAAATGATACCAAGGAGGTGTCTGAGGTGGAAAATTCCTCTAACCCAGGCACAGAATTTGTTCTTCTGGAGAGGGCAGTTTTCCTGATTTACACCCCCTCATTTCTCCTTTACTCTCTCACACAACAGAGTAATCAGGGCTGGTTGCATTAAGAACACACATCTATACCTCCAGGCAATCATATTAGGCATGAGTGAAAAACCAACCTCTGCAGAAAGCAAATTTCTAGTCAGAGAGCAACGTCTTCTACTGAATCAGAGGACCCTCATTAATATCAGGTTTAGGGACTTCTTTGGGGGTCCAGTGGATAAGAAACTACCTTCCAATGCAGAGGATGCAGGTTTGACTCCTGGTCAGGGAAGATTCCACATGCCTTCTGGCAACTAAGGCTGTTTGCTGGAATTACTGAGCCTGCACCCTAGAGCCTGTGAGCCGCAAGGGAGACAGGACACAGCCAAAATTAAAATAGATGAACAAAAATTTTAAAAAATACATTAAGTTTAATACTTTGCTGCAGTCATTCCAAGAGCCAATGGCTATTAACCAAGCCTAACAAAATAGACACAGACAAGCATGGACAAAGAAATCCAAAAGCCTGGGACTCAATCTTTTGAGTACCTCAGCAGCTGTAACCCTTTATTCCCACCCTACCTTGTAGAAGTGTTTGTCCCTCAGTCCTGTTCGACTCTGTGGACTGTAACAACTAGGCTCCTCTGTCCATGGGATTCTCCAGGCCATAATACTGGAGTGGGTTGCCATTCTCTTCTCCAGGGGATCTTCCCAACCCATGGATCGAACCTGGGTCTGCTGAATGGCAGGCAGATTCTTTACCATCTGAGCCACCAGGGAAGCCACACCACCCTCCTTTAGGGTGGGAATCTAAAAATCCTGAGAAGGTTTCAGCACAATTTCAGCACAGGCACCTTTTAACAAGGTTACTCACCTGAAAGACGTCTGATCCTGGAGCCATTTCTTCTCTCAAAAGTGAAAGCAGCACCAAGGAGCCTGGAGAGCAGCAGCAGGGATGCAGGAATGTGACTGCTGACCCCTAGACAAGTTTGGTCTGGGTGGTCACTTAGGGTCAGTGGCCAGGGTCCACATGCTGCCAGGGGCCATAGTGCCCCTGCTGTCTTTGGCAGACAGTCACAAGATTTCTGTCCCTCAGGGTCACCAAAATCTTTACCTAGCAAGGGCTCCCTGCCCACTGTGCACAGAAGCCAATACCAAGGTACCAGCTTTTGAGAAGATAAAAGTGTATTGCAAGGCTGACTGGCTGTCTCCTGCATCCAAGGCTCAGGGTGAAATTTAGGGGATTAGGGAAATTTTAAACTTGGAACCTGATTGGCTAGTCTTGAACCTGATTGGCTTAGTCCATATAAGCTCCCCCTGCTGCTGGAAGCCAGATTTTCCTGATTGAAGAACTTCTCATTTCATGAAAGCCTCAAGCAGCAACATTTCTGTCCTATTGAGTTCCACAAACCAAAGATTCTTGATCCTGTGGTTATTCTGGAGATAAGGGTTCCTGTCTTGCACATGCCCAGTGCTGTCTCTGTGAAATAACTCAAGGTTTCATTAACCAACAGTCTACTCAAGGAAGCAAGACCCCTTTAAGCTGGTGCTATTTCCATTTGATTAATCAATGATGTTTAAGCCGGTCAATATTTTATCTGCTGTTTCAAATTTAATAAGCTTAATGTTATTTTTGCTATTGTAACTATAACTGATCTTAGCCATATGGCTAAACTTTTTATTGGTTATAAAAATGTTGATATTAATCTTCACTAAATTGCTGAACTCATTTATTATAATCATTTACATTGACTGTATTTTCTTCATTCACAATCATATCACTTGCGGCTAATAATGATTTTCCTTCTCTTTTGAACCTTACACCATTCATTTGCTTACATTTGTCTTACTGCATATTGTTCAATGCATCTAGGTCTGAGTCACTATCTCAGTCTAATCTTGATAATTTGCATAGGGCAGTCTTGGATTTTGACTTAGCTTATAGCTGAACAGTAGAGATTCTGGTTTTAGCTCTGATTTATTCTTAATTTACTTTGATCTTACAATGTTTATTATCCATAAATACAGTCATGCAGTAACAGACATGTTTTCTCTCATTTCTAGATATTTTAAAGCTAGATATCAAATTTTCAAGGTATCAATACACAGTAGTGGCAGTAGACATAAGTCTGTGAAAATAATCTTGATGAAAAGAATGCTTTCTGACAATAATATTTTCCTAATATAAATAATCTCTTCCTTAGGAACTGGTGCGCTTATGTACATACCAGATTATCTCCAACAGTGATACTGGACAACCAAGTCACTTATGTTCCAAGTGGCAGAGGGCCCTGTGGCTGGACCAGTGGACCCTGTCCTCAAAGGTATGTAATGTTTCTTGAAAATACCCACTACTTACATTATAATCATGTGTGGCTTGGAATATGCAGAGAAAGTTAATCATACCAAGTACATGTATGTACAGTAGGGTCAGGGTAGGGCCATCACATTAAACTAGATGTGTGATCTTTAGTTAAAATGCACAAACTAATTATCCTTGCCACTTATGGATGTTTTTAGCATATGTGAGGTAAATGGAGTAACATGCTTAGCCTAGTGCCTGGTACTTTGTGGGTTTTTAATAAATGTTAACTCTTATGTTTGTTTCTATTTCTACTATTACTATTAATTTTATTCTATGACCAGACCAACAATCCTTTAATTCCATGAAATTCATATGGTTCTAAAGGTTTATTGATAATTTCCCTTTCATACTAGGCTAAAGAGAAGCCCATAACTTGGCAAGCCACTAATTGCAATTATGCATGGTAAAGCAGCTAAGTGGGTTCTTTCTTCTTGTGTCTATTTTAATGACTTATGTTATTTAGTTGTTTTTTTTAAATTATGTAATTTTCCTAAAATGTGAGGCTGAGTGATAAATTGTCTGAATTCATGCAGTCGCAGTAGCTCAGCTGGGGGTGTTTCAGGAAAGCCTGCAATAAACACTAAAATTGGTATCAGGCCATGATAGCTAATGTTATGCAAATTGTCATACAAATAACTCAGGCAATGAATCAGTCTGGAACAGTGTGCAGTAAGGATACATAAAATCAAGGTGTTTCTTAGTCCCTAAAGGCATAGCTAAGGTCCAAGGTCCAAAGAGCTAAGCACATCTTAGGGATTTGGGAGACCTGAGCTCCAGTTCTTCTTCTGGCATTTACTCCCTTTATGACAATTTCCCAGTCAATGTGCAGTACAATGAAAGGACTGTTAATTCTTTAGTAGTGAAAATATCACTACAGTAACCCCAGTCACACTGCCCTTCTGAGTTTAAGGTGAGCTTTTTTTTCTCTCTGAACGTACTAGAAATATGTATCTTTGTTCCCATTTTTTAATCTTTCTCTACATTTGAGTGAGTCTCTCCATTTACTTTCTATTTCAGTACAAATGCAACATTTGTCACTTTTTCTTTGTCTGAGCCACATGCACCAGGGATACAGTTTGTCAAAGCAGGAACAGTTGAGTCCAACAGTAATGCAACTAACTGCTTGAGTTCACCCTGATGAACTCTAGAGTCTTTTCCCAAACTGCCTTACTCCCTGTTTAGCATTAGCTGCTGGACTAGAGATGCTATTTCACTGGACAGAGCTGTTTGCTGATTATAATTTACAGAAATAAATACAGATAAATGATTAGCCTACTTTCAGAGATGGAAGAAGTCTTATAGCTCATTTTAAAATTGAGAAATAATTTCACACATAATTAATCACCCATCAAGTTATCACAGAAACTAAGACCCAGCCTGTTATAATACATTTACCCACATAATCAGGGTTTATCCATGAAAGTGACTACTGTTGTCTCCACATAGTCATATGTAACAAATTCAGATAATAATAGGTTCCTCATCAGCAAGCCGGGGTAATAATACTGTTCTCATAGACCTGACATGCGGATTAAACAAGATAATACAAACCAATTTTACAGACCCATTTAATAAGAAGTATTACCTAAATATTAAAGTCATAAGGATAAGAATCATATGACCAAGTTGTATTTATGATTTACACTTACATATTTAAAGCTTACAATTTAGTACTATTTGCTATTTATTAATATATTGATTGTTAACTTGAAATGCTATAGTTTCTTCATTTCCCTTTCATGGTTTCTTCTCAGAAACATTTTCTCGTGTTAGATCCTCTTCTCTCTCTCTTTCTCTCCACCCCCCCTTCTTCCCTCTCTCTCTCTCTGTAAGAGAGATACTATATAAGAGAAATAATAGGTAGTATAATTTAAAAACTTGAGAGATAAGAAAGTACAGGTTAAAAGCATAGTGGCTATCATATTTTTAATCAGATCACTGATATCTAACTTGTTTCAAGTTGTTCGATATTGATCTGGAGGAAAACAGATTCTTTTAACCCTAATGATATAAGAAATAGTAAGAACTAAAACTAATTATTCCCATAAGCTATTTAAACATTAGAATTAAAATATATTTTAACATTGGTTTAGTGAAAAGCATTATCAGGGGAAAAATTGTAGTATCTTTAGAAAACATAATGATAGGTATAAATTTTAAATACCAAAGAGCATAAACCTTAATGTTTTTTTATAATGTATTTAAAGAACTCTAAGTTTGACAGTAATATTGATGATGAAAATTATTATAATAAGAAGAATAACAGATAACACTTAACATATGCTTATTATATTCCAGGCATCATCCCAAACACTTTTATTCCAGCTAATAATTTAATGTGAGACAAATAATCTGTTTTCCCCCAATTGTGTTCCTCTCCTTTAGATCTCAGAAGATATCAAATTCTGTGTACAGGATGCAACATAAGATTGTTACCTCATTAGAATGGAAGTGCTGTCCTGGATTCAGCGGGCCAAAATGCCAGCTAAAAGGTATGCACGTTCAATGCGTGAAGACAGGGTGCTCAGGGCTCGTGCACTGGGATGACCCTGAGGGATGGGATGGGGAGGGAGGTGGGAGGGAGGCTCAGGATGGGGAACACATGTACACCCATGGTTGATTCATGTCAATGTATGGCAAAAATCACCACAATATTGTAAAGTAATCAGCCTCCAATTAAAATTGTTAAAAAGGTATATTCTAATAGCAGTTTCATAATCACAATGAGAAGCATAAAACTTCTAAAGAAGAAGCAACTGATTCCAAAGGAGTTGTGTTTTCTCTTCTGAACCCAAGTAAATTAACATGTAGTGAAACTACCAAGACTTACTATTTTAGAGCTCCCTAATGTGGGAGATATTCTAGCACCCTAAAATTTCATAAGCCATCGTTTAAATTCTTTCATTTTGGTATTGGTTTCATATGATGAATAATTGGAGATCTGTCTAAATATTTTAATTTCCCTTAGCTCTGTGGCATCAACAATGCCTTATTAAAATATCAGAAATCCTAACTTTATATTTTTAAGTAAACTGTCTTTAGAAGTGACCCTATGTAAAAATAAAATCACCTTCTACTTTTGTTCCAGTTCAATCATTTGAAATAATATCATCTATAAGTGAATTTCTGCTTTTTAAAACATATCCTAATGGAGCCATTTTTCAACAAAGTTTAAGGATTTTCTGGTGGCAAGCCTGATCAAATGCATGGTAACCTGCTATGGTCTAACATCCATGTGACTATTATTTTGCTTTGGGCTTTAAATAGGTTTCCTTTGAAAAGTAAAATACAGCATCAGGATACATATTTTAAATGAATGAATATTACAAGAAAGGCCATTAGCGGTAGCAGGGAATTCAATCAACAGTGTAAGAGACTGTGATTAAAAATTAATGTAAGTGTGGAGAAACCATTATGATTCACATTTTTTAAAAAGGAAGTTGTAATATAAAAGCTCTAGGAAACTTGCAGTTTAGTTAAGGATATTATATACGGTTCTTCTAGCCTATTCATTGAGAATCTGTAGGCAAATTTCACTGTACTGCTATTTATTCTGGATCTGGGCTGAATTTCAGAAATGTTATTTAATATATTTTCAGAGTATAACATCAGGTAAAACAAAGTTTTAAGCAAAATATCATCTATACCAAAAATATTTGCAAACAAGGTAATTTAGCATATTCTAAAAATATTCAAAATATGATCCAGCTTTCAAAGGATTTCTGATTTCCATCAGGTACACAGACATACTCTCTGTGGTAAAACATATTTGTTTGTAGTCTATGTATGTCAGATGGTTAAGAGTTCTGAAGAATATTTAGTACTCTATTTCTCAAGTCTACAGTTCATTTTTATATTTCTCTTCTTATGAAAAAAGATCCTTAGGATTGTTGATTCCATTATCATTTCTTAAATATTCAGTGTTTGTTCAGAAGCGTTCACAATACGCCCTTCTAGAAATTTTGAATGTCATTCCACATCCTATTGTACCTAAGGGACTGAATGCAGACATGTAGCAGGAAGAGGAGTCTGTATGTCAAAGAATGTCATGGTCTCCAGCTGATGAGGACTATGCTCCTTCATGCTTCTTCCTTTTATACCTGCTAATGGATTATTAATAACTAAAGGTGGACTGTTTGTGTCTAGGAAGAAAAAACACAGAATTCCATCATTATAAATATACACACACAATAAAAAAAAGACTAGTTGATGGTTTTGAATACCTACTATGTACTCTTGTTCCCTTTTTTTCAAAGTATTATATGAAATATTTAAATTGAATCCAAACGGGATTTGCTTTGTTTTTTTAACAACACCTCCTGGTATAATGGAAGCAACCTGTGGATATCTTTAATACTAGATTCACAAATCGTTATCTTGAATCCCCATTAACAAACACATCCCACAAGTGTTCTGACTCTGACTTTCTCTCACAATACTGTAACTAGAATTATGCAGGTATCTTTCTGCTGGTTATCTTTCCATGGGAAGGTCTTCTTTCCATTGAAATCTATAGTAGGAATAATTTTCTGTTGGTAGATGTGCCCATTGTGTCATTTTGCCATACAGTCAACCCTAATACAGCTGTGATTCTAAGGGAACCTACTGTTGCTCCCTACGATATCCTGACTATGCTGGTCTTCGCTTTTAGTGCAGCACATAAAAGCTGTTGAAGTCTTCATTAGTGCAGTCGATGCACTGGTGGTATCAAGAACTACTGTGTCCCTTTGTCCCTTGAACCATTCTTCATTATCTCATCTATCCTTGGGGCAGGGTTTGGGGGGTGAGGGGGAGTGCACACATTTTCCTTCTGATTCCTACCCAATTACATACCAAGGCACGCCTCCCCTTTTCATCACACCTTATATATGTGCCAACAGTCTTTTATTCATATGTGGGAGAGAAGATTGTCAGGCTTCCTTCGACGGCACTCTCCATGCTGTCTCATATGACAAGCAGCTCCAAATATGGCAAGAACAATCAGTGTGGCTGATCCATTCTTTAAATCCCTTCAGAGCCCTCAAGGGTTTGAAATAACCTGGTTATGTAGCCACGATTATAATTACTTCCGTGTTAGTCCTTTACAACAAGAGGGAATTATTTTATTCATAGAAGGTTTGTAAAATATTACATGAATTTCATAAATCCTTGTTTCCCCACAACTTTCTTTCCCACAACAAAATTAACTTCATAACAGAAAAAGTAACAATTTTAATTTAAATTGCACTAGGGAGGTCTTTTTAAATATGTAATCAATAGATCAGAAAATGGAATTGCTGGCAACTATACTCTCAGTTATTTCTCCTGCTTCACTTTCTACCCTTCTCTTTTTCTGTCTCTCTCTCTTTCAATAGACCAATCCCCAACCTGTTAGGAAAGGATGTGTGATCAAAATCCATGGGGGCAAAAGAATTTGAAAAGAAAAACAAGTACATGTTTATGTATAACTGAATCACTTTACTGTACACGTGAAACTAGCACAACATTGTTAATCATCTATACACCAATATAAAATAAAGCTTTAAAAAAAAAACCCATGGAGCATTTCTTTCTATGGCCTTATTCTCCAACATACTATTTATATTATTACTACTCTTCCACACATGCTCTTTTTGCTACAACTCAGAGGATCAAAATTCTGGTAAGAAGTTCTAGATTAGCTATTAAAATATTAGTCATACTCTTAAGAAGAAACTAAGTTATAAAACCCATAAGTGAATAGAGTTTTGTTGGGAAGAAAAAGGAGCACCAAGTCCAATATCAAAGTAAAATTTTTATATATTTTACATTTGTTACACCTTTCTTGAGGGTCAGCAAACTTGTCTTCATGAAGTGACCTAGATTTGTGATATGGTATCAAAGATATGTTTTGAAATATCAGTAATGACATACTTTCTAAGACAATTTTATAAACTTTGCAATAATGTGCTTTTCCAGTAGATGTCTCTAAAATGTTCTGAAGTAGTTAAAGGAAATTTTGGCTTGCTCTAATGACACGAAGGGCAGGAATTTAAATTCAAATAATGTTAGATCAGAGAGGAGGGAAAAAAAAAAAAAACTTCTCTAAAAATCTGTTTTTTAAAAAAATCCAGTCAGCTTTAATCAGATCCTCTATCTAGGAAAAAGGTATTTTATAAAACTTTTATAAAATATAGTTACTATGAACGTCAAAAAATGTAATTAGTTGGTTATTAGAATAAACAGGCCCTGCCATATGTTATGAATATATAAAATCATTTCTTTTCATAAGTGTGCACTAATTCAATAAATTATGTAAGAGCTATTGTACTATTTTAAATATGGGGCTTCTCTAGTAAGATTATTTTGAAAATTACTTCAATTAATATACCATAAAAGTTACAATATTTGAAATGAAAAAAACTGTGTTTCTTATATTTTTGCATATCTAGTTCTTCTTGGTGGTGATTAATGCCTTCCTCTGAAAAAAAACATTACCTCCTCTGCTCAATAATATTATGACACGTTTAGTCAAAGAACGCAATGTACTTTTGTTGCATCAAACTGTATTCTTCTATTTAGCTACTAAATCTCAGTAAATGTTTACATATGTGCTCAGCATCATCATGCAAGTGCAAGTTTTCAGTTGATAGCAAAGGATCAGCTGGAAACTGGCCTTGTCAAGCCGCATAGGAAGGTGTCTGGTTCTAAGGTGGAGAGAGCAAGCTTCCTCGTTACTGACATGCCGTTAATGAATTCCTCCATGTGCCTCAAAAGCCTGGAAGGAAAAAAAACTCAAAAATAACACCTGTCTAATTAAAAGAAAAAAAGGAAAAGCACCTAGTAAAGGAACGGTTGCTCTTGACACTTGCTGACCTTGCTTCTCTTAAGCCCTGATCCACCAAGATCAGAGATTCTAGTGCAAGGGAAAAAAGAGTAATTATATTGGGAGAAGAGAAAAACGAAATTCAATTTTTAAAATATATTGAACTTTTTAAAAATCAGCAGAACTTTAAGATCTGTAGAATTATTCTACTTAAATAAATGTCCTTCTGTCTCAGCACCAATCTCTTAGAAAGGATCAAGAAAAAAAGACTTAGAAATTTGTACCTAATGGAACAGAACAAAGGTCTCTGCTTAAGTGCAAGATAAGAAGATTGCCTGGAAAACCTAGAATCGTGGCAGTCCTGTGGTAGAGAATACATAAGAAGACAGAAAGATTGCTAAATGAAAAAATAAAAGAGCATCGATCAACCAGGAATTTTATCACAGGAGAGAAACTGACTCCACTCTCAGAGATCCTATCAGTGCTTCTCTACCATCTAAATCCCGAGAAATAAATTGAGATGAATGCAAGTATTGAACTCCAGTCAACAAACAGAGCTAAGAAAAGATAACAAACTATTGAATTTGTTAAAGAGGCATTTCAGGTTTTTCACAGCTTTGGCAGAGACCCCATGCAATGAATTCCACAGAAAAGAGGTTCATATGACAATTGGATCTCAAAGATCTTTTGTGGTGCTTAATGGTTGTTTCTTTTACTTAGGAGTACAATTCTTCATCCATTTCCTCCTAAAACAATTAATTAAAAATAACTATAGCTAAGAGCAAATGCAAAGTTTTATGTACACACACATACATGCATCACATTAGTTTTTGTCATGCAATATTGAAAGGGTTTCTTTCCACTTACATTTTCTTTCAAATTAGCCTTTTTAAAACTTTAAAAAATATAGAGAAATATTCCTAGATTCCTTAAGAATCTCCATACCATCTTCCATAGTGGCTGGAAACTCAAACAGGGGCTCTGTACCAACCTAGAGGGGTGGGATGGAGAGGGAGATGGGAGGGAATTTCAAAAGGGAAGGGATATATGTATACCTATGACTGATTCATGTTGAGGTTTGACAGAAAACAACAAAATTCTGTAAAGCAATTATCCTTAAATAAAAAATTAATTAATTAAATATATATATGGAGAAATATTAACTGTTATTTCATAAATATATTTCCACATACTGAGGAATGAATCACCAAAGATGAGTATGCAAGAAAACTAAAGACTTCAGTCAGTATTTCTGTGTTAATCTTTATCCTTTTTTGTTTATTTCTTTTTTTCTTCCTGAAGTGTTAGTGTTAGTCACTCAGTCATGTCCGACACTTTGTGAACCCCATGGACTGCAGCCTCTGTCCATGGAATTCTCTAGGCAAGGATACTAAAGTGGGTAGCCAGTCCCTGCTCTAGCAGATCTTCCAGACCCAGGGATCAAACCTGGGTCTCCCACATTGCAGGCAGATTCTTTACCATCTGAGACTTTCTGAAAGCTTTCTTTATTTAATTCTCTTCTCCCATTTTCTTATTCTAAAGTTTTTTCTTATCTTTTTATTTCTAATTTGCTGATTTGCTCTAGTATGTCACTTACTATTCTCTCATTGGCAATGCAATAGCATTTTTCCAGATTGCATGAATGAAACTTACTTGAAAGTCTTTTGACGCTAAGGTGAATAGAAAATTACACGTAAATTCTTTTTGTATACCTCCTTTCTGTTCTTGACCCTTTACCTCTTACCTAGGTTTGTTTTCACTTCTTGCACATTCAGGATCTGGCCTGGAGTGAGTGGCAAAGGGACAACCATAATTGGATGAAGTGTTCCACCTCAAAAAGGACCCAACACACATAGAATACCCTTCACTTCCTCTTGTGTGAGTGTGTGTGTGTGGACGACTCTCTTTTTGCCAGTACTTTCCAAATCAGGGACATTCAATGAAATAGAATGTTACAATCTCCACATTAAATATGCAAGATTTGATACTTTGTAAAGAGAAGAGACCCAATTACATTAAAATATGATAATGCAATATAAAATAATACCTTATAATTTGTAATGAAAACTTTTAGCATCGTATTTTAAACCCTTAGGAATGTACTGTGTAAAATGCTATTGCAATTTTTATTGAGGTTACTCCACTTTAGTCAGGATCATGAGTGCCTCAATTAATCTACCTCTTGATTATGGTGATGAGGTGGCAAGGGGCAGGGGTCATATTAAAAAATCTGACAACTAACTTGGTATCAATTAATATATAAATCAATATAAAAATCAAACATTAAGAATATTATTTTATTTTCTTGAGTTACTCCTGGAAGAGGAAATGGCAACCCACTCCAGTGCATATGTTACTTATATTATAAAACTATATACCAAGTAATATAAATCATAACACAAATCAGTCATTGTATCATTCAAATAAATTCTAAGCAATTTATTAATTTCTATAAATTATTGATGTGCTCTTTTTTTTGACATGGATGACACCAGCTAAATGATGTCCCCATCAGAGATATGATTTAATATAGGTAACTGCCTCGATCTGTTTTAAAGACTTCTCCATCAGATTTAGAGCCATGAGTGACATGAAATCTCAGTAAGTTTATAATTTCTTTTAACATCAATGGTTTTGCCACGCGACCACTGAGTTAACAGTGATTGCATTATGTTTTTACATTATTTCTGCATGTATTTTTAAATATCCAATATATTTATTATTAACTAAATCATAAAAATTCTTATAGGAATGTCCTATTTAATCAATTCATAGAGCTCTGCAAACATTTGATCAAATTTAGGGCATCATAAATCAAGGCGCTTAAACATTATACTTTTGAGTTTTGTCATAAAAATTTCATTTTCACATAAGTTATTAGAAAATCTGTATTTTCTCATGTAATTTCTCCCTTATTAATTTTTGTGTTAAGTAGTATCTGTAAACATTTTTCATATCTAAAATATCTTTTATCAGTTTTCATGTTATTTTCAGTTTAAAAGGGAAATAATTTTTTCCTTATAAAGTTAAAAAAAGATTTAGAATGTCATTTATGAAAACCAATTCTCCTTTTCCTTTCTGTAAAAAAAGACTTGTTTTCCAAATGTTAAACATAAAACTGATCTGAATTTCATGATGATGTTAAAAGTTTTAATTTTTTCTAAAATTCTTATTTTACTGAATTTTACTAACATTTGATAAAGTGTTTTTGAAGTTTTTTATTTCAAAGGCTTTACTTTACTTGAAATTTTTTATTATTACAAAAGCTTATTTCATGAAACTAATTGGTGGGCTCTAGTGGTAAAGAATGCAGGAGACATAAGACATACGGGTTCAATCCCTGGGTTGGCAAGATCCCGTGAAGGAAGTGGCAACCCACTCCAGTATTCTTGCCTGGAGGATCCATGGACAGAGGAGCCTGGCAGGCTACAGTCCACAGGGTCTCAAAGAGTCAGACACGACTGAAGTGACTTAGCACACATGCAATTTCATAAATTCTTTAATATTTTTCTCTTGATCACAAATTAATTTTAACAGAAATTAAATGTCATTGAAGACAAAAAAATCTAGTAATTTGTAATGATACAAATTTAGATCGTTATCTGAAATCAACATTTATGTATTATGTAAAAACTGATGGACTTCCATGATTGTTGAGTGGTAAAGAACACACCTGCCAGTGCAGGAAAGGAGGGTTTGATCCCAGGGTCTGTAAGATCCCCTGGAGAAGGGAATGGCAACCCACTCCAGTATTCTTGCCTGGAAAGTTCCACGGACAAAGGAAGCTGATGGGCTACAATCCATGGAGTCAACAATAGAGTTGGACACAACATAGGGACTAAAAAACAACAAAACAGTTCACTAACTTATATTGAAAATCAAGTTGATTTTATTTCAAAAATACAGATTATATTTTAAAATAAAATTTATTTTTGATATTGATTTGTTATTTTTGATTTTGACATCTTATATATCAAAAGATGTTCCAGACTGATATTTGGACTGTATCATTAGACAATCCAGGACTTGGCTCATTGTTGATAACATTTCTATTTTTTTCTAAGGTTCAAAAAATTCCCACTCATGATATCTAAAAGAAATACTTTGAAAATTTAAACTTTTGTCTCTTTTCCAGTGTTTTTAATAACTTATTATAAATGCTTTAAAAATAGTAAAATCTATGTACTGAGAACAATTAGTATGTACTAGAAATTAAACTAAAGTAAGCACCAAACAATTTAGAAATCCTAACAACTACATAAATCACATCTAATAAGAAACTGTTTGTGTGTGTGCTCAGTTGTATCTGACTCTTTGCAACCCCGTGGACTATAACCCACCAGACTCCTCTGTCCATGGGATTTTCCAGGCAAGAAATCTGGAGTGGGTTGCCATTTCCTTCCTAAAATAAGAAACTGATGTCTGTCAAAAAATCGATGTAGTACATTGGTTAAGGAATCTGCCTTAAACTAAACTAATGAATCTGCCTCCAATGCAGAAGGCTCAGGTTTGATCCCTGGGTCAGGAAGATCCTCTGGAGAAGAGAATACTCCAGTATTCTTGCCTGGAGAATCCCATGGACAGAGGAGCCTGGCGCACTACAGTTGATGGGGTCCCAAAGAGTCAGACATGACTGAGGGACTACCACTACTACTATGTAGTACATAAAATGGACCCAACAAATTACTAGTTATGAAAACAGTTCTCAGCTGTTATAAAAGGAATTCCATTTATCATGTATCCTACAAGATATATCTTTTATCACATATACACAATTAACTTGGAATAATTTAATATTGCAATTTTTTAAACTAAGTTTATCATGTTATTGTTGTTTAAGTTGTATCCAACTCTTTTGCAACCCCATGGATTGTAGTTTACCAGGCTCCTCTATTTCCCAGGCAAGAATACTGGAGCAAGTTGCCATTTCCTTCTCCAGGGGATCATCCTGACCTAATAAAAACCATGTCTCCTGCATTGGCAGGCAGATTCTTTACCACTGAGCCACTAGGGCAGTGCTTATGAGTTATTACACTTTATCATAATATATTTTCCAGTATGTATGGCTGTGTTTCAATGTTTTAATAATTGCTAGGTCACACTGGTGCATACTGACTAAATACAGTTTTAGAGTTAGGGCTTTGTGGGATGTTACCAGATAAGAGTGAGGTGCTACAGCCTAGGCTTTGAGGGGAAAGGCCCTTTTATTTCGAGACATACTGAAATTGTCAGTGGGCTCTAGATTTGATTGCTGGGTAGGTGGCTCAAACACTTCACATGCACACACTTAGGAATCTCTCTTCGGGGGTTGTGTGTCCTAACACAGAGGATAGTATTTTCTATAGTAGGGAGTGGGAACTGTGAAAACCACCCTCCACATCCACCTCACTTCACTTACTCCTTATAAAGGTCTGCTTGTCTATGGAATGGTAGGAGACTAAAGGCTTTTATTCACTTATTAATTCAAGTCTTTAACATGTGCTTTTGTTATCAACAAAGCTAGTGGTCATTTAAAAATTTCCAACGATCAACCCAATTGCAATCTGGATTGCAATTTTTACATTAAAAACATCTGGTGTTTTCTAAAAAAAAGAAAAAAGAAAAATCTGGTATTTTCTGCCTTATAACATTGACTTTATTTATCAGAATTAGAAAATTTTGAAATTTGTTCTGAATTAATGGTTCTTAACCAGGGTCATGCATTGAAATCACCTTCAGAGTTTAAAGAACTATATATACACATTCTCAATTCCCCAGAACGGAGCTACGATTCATAATCTTCAGATGTGACAAGGATGATGGACAGAATGTTGACACTTAGTTTCAAAGTTAACAATCACTTCTGATTTCCATCCATGACAAAAACTACTAGTCTAAAGAAATGTTAGGGAAAAAAAAGAAAAGCAAGAACATAATATGCTTTAAAGGTTAATGATAGAAAAATAAATTTGAAGAGCAGCCTTGTTTGTATGCCACAAAATATGTGGTCTTTGTTTTTACCATAATTGCACATTGCTTCCTAACAAAATCTTCTACCTACCAGGTTGTGGTATGCATTTCAACGCACCAGTTCTTTTTGTTCTCCTATGATCTGGCTCAGAAAGGTTAGCAGTAAAAAAATGAAAAGACCATTTGTTCATTTTGCAAAACCCATCTTTTTCTTTTGCTATAAATACAAGTCTATATCCTGAACACTCTTCCACAGCTAAGAGGAATGGGTAAGGTAGTGAGGTGGAAAGTTGCTAAGAATGATTTATCTTGATAGATGGATTTAATTCCAGTGATTCACAAACTTCAGTGTGCCTTGGAATCAACTGGAGAGCTTGTTAAAGCACAGATTTCTGCCTCACTCCAGGGTTTCTTAAATTAGCAGGTCTGTGGGGGTGCCCAGAATTTGAATTTTTAAAACTCCTAGGTGATGCTGATACTGCTGATTTAGGGACCCTGGTTTGAAAACCAACGCTTTAATCTTTAGTAACACTCTTAAGTAGATAGATTTTAGCTGCCAAGAAAATGCTTTATTACATCTAAGAAGATATCTTGATTTTAAAAACTAAACAATTATTTAACATATATTTCTATAAATTAATTTGAATTGGGGCTATAATAATTTTACTGCTAGGATCTAGTATAAAGTTAATACTCTTTACCACCTACCACAGCTCCCAAATACATACACTTTTCCCCAAGCTACAGATTGTCTTCTTCCACCAAATAAATAAAAAATTATGCCGGGCAATCTATTATGCAGTGGAGAGAAGAAAATCGAAACAAAAACTCTGGACATGAATGGAGATTCATTAAGTTAGCTCAGTGCCCTAAAGAAAGCAATGCAAAATTCAATCCAACAATAGAGACTAAATCAAATTAGTGCCACATACATATACTTTCTATGGAGTAGAGATGATTTAGTATTATTGTCACAGCGACATATCCTTATTGAGCATAATTAACATATGCCAGAAGTGCAGTTTTATTGGTACAAAATTTCACATGGGAAGAAGCACGGTCAGACACCAAACACTTGTTTTCTCGTGTCTGATATTCAGACCTCAATGAATAAATTTGTTCATTAGAAGTCTGCAAATTACAGACATATATTACTTGATGTGTTCAATATTTTTAATAAATCTTCCCTCTAAATTGTTTTCCCCAGTGAAAAAATTATACTCCCATTTAAAATATTGTTTGATTCATGGGAAAAAAGAAGCAATTCTTTAAGAGAGTAAATTTATTTTATAAGAATTTCTATTTTTCTGAAATTTCACTGATTTTACTGCTTGATCCCCTTTAGACATGCCCTGTAATGGTTTACTTTTACTTATAGTGTTTCTGTTTCGAACCTATGCATTTCTTAAAAATCTGGCGAAAACCGGTTTAAGTGGCACTATTAAGCAAATATTCTCTTACTAAAGTACTTGTTGCTCTCCCTTACTTCCAAGTGGCCACTAGTTGGAAATTGCTTTGTTAAACAAGCCATCTTCGAGACAGTCCACTTAGTAAGCTACTATAGCTTTTAACACAGCTGATTTTAAGGTCCCCTGAATTATACTGGCAGTATACATCCCCAAGTTTACACAGCTTCCCCAAACTATCATCCATTTTCAATTACAAGGAAACCTGAATAATTTTACTTTTTTCAAAGAGAACTAGAATCTTGCACTTTCAGCACCAATGTGGCAGCACATCCCCCTGTGGTTGGGGGCAGAGCTGCTCACTCCACAATCATGGTGGACCATGATCATCATGCTTCAGTACACGGGAAAACGCATGTTAGCCACACTGCTGCTCAAGACTGGAAAAAAATGAGGCCAACCAAGTGCTTAACTCTCTCTCTTCTCTTTTTGCTTCTATCTAGCCCAGGAACAACAGCAGCTGATACACAGCAAACAGGCTGAAAGTCACACGGCTGTTGGCAGAGGAACATTGGAGCAGCAGCAGCAAGACTGTGGTGACCCAGGTCACAGATTGTAATTACTATAGTCCCTAACCCAATCATTGTCACTCTATTTACGAAGACTTACAAACAATACATCACTTGCCTGTCAAATGTTTGATAATGACACGTTAATGTACCTCTTGACCCTTTTCTGCTGCTGCTGTGTATTAGGTGAAACTGAATGAGTTGCTGGTTCCCAGCATGAAGTGAACATGTTTTGGAGCTCTCTGTACAGACACAGAAGGGAATAGAAATGCTGTCACACTAGGTTGCAAGGAATGAACAGGTTTTCAAATTTAAATCACACTATTGTCCTCCAAAGAGTACAGTTATGGAAGAACTTTGGCATGGATAGAAGGACTTGATCATTTTAAAGCAGCTAAGAAGCCTCTCTTCCCTTGATTGATAAGAGATTGCCAAGGTGTATTGATCACAGACTAAGGCAAAGAATTGTGGCTCAGAATCAACAAGAATATCATGTTGATCTAAAGTTGGCATGTCACATACTTTCTCATCTTTCTAATCATAATCCTTTTAGGCTTCATCTCTTAGAAACATAAAGTTGGTTACTGCTAAAAACATCTATATTTGGCATATATCTAGCCATACAAAACAAGGCACTCAAATTGAGTAATCTGATTTAAGGGAATCTCTTTAAGAATTCAGGCAAATATAGCTTATAAACTGTACTCAATTTTTGTTAAGGGGTCAAACTTCAGTATTTTCACAAAATACAATGAAACCCTCCTTGAATTATTGAAATTACATGTAAAGATGTGGAAAGTATCATTGCTTTATAAAGTGATTCTAACCAAATTCTGAATCTCTCTATTTCTCATTAAAAATACCTCAGTAAATAAAAATTTCTCAGAATATAGATACAAACTAAATATATATGTAGTATATGCATATGTGGGTGTATGTATGAAATATGCATGCACATGTATATGTATATATATAAAGTTACACCTGTTCAATTTTGGGGCACTGGATTTGAAAGCAGAATATAAGACATTAGCTTGGTAACCTCAAGCAAGTTATTTTAGTTTTCTGATTCTCAATTTCCTCATCTATTGAAAATTTAACAGACACTCTTTAAGAAAAGAGAGACTGAAAATTCTGGGCAAAATTAAAACATTTTAGACTTCTAAGATATTAGAATGCTTTTTTACAAATTTATTCCCCTAAATAGTATAAAATTTAGGATGCTGTTTGCCAAGTGTATATAATCTATATTTTCAAATATGAAGCACAAACACAGTTTATCTGAATTACCACTCAATCTATCATGAGATTTGAGTGGTTTTAAATATGAATTTTTAAATGTTTCGTATTTTCTCATCTTATATATCAGCAGTGACACAGAAAATGACTGACCAGATGAACTACCAGGCAATGAAACTAACCCTTCTGCAGAAGAAGATTGACAATATTTCTTTGGCTGTGAGTGATGTAAGGAGCACATATTCCTCACTAGAAGAGAAAATCAATGAAGACAATGGCAGGGAATTTCAATCTTTTCTAAAAGGTAGAAGTAAATTATTCATTTAGTTGAGACAGAAGGCAAATGACTCATTTATCTTTTCCCACATCATTTTAAGATCTCTTCTTTAGATTGGGAAGTAGAGAAGTCTAAAAGAGATTTTTGGGGGAAGAAGATATTTTTAAATCCCTTAATTTCGGAAATAGTTTGAAACATCTAAATATATTTTTGCTAATACAGACAAATCTTTGAATATTTCATCTGACCTACTGACATTATGTACCTAGTTAGAGCCTTACTTGCATTCCTTTATAGTTAAAAGGAGCTATATTTAATCTGCTTCCATTGTGGTTTCCAGTTCAAGATAAAGATGAGGTCAAGTGATGCTTATCAAGGCACATAGATCCATGATTGTCTCAATATTGATGAAGATATTGAGGATAAATCTAAAATATATTATTACCCCAGAAACTATCTAGCTCATGGAATATAATCAATAAAATATATTCTATATTTCATCAGGTCATTATTCATAGAAATCTGAGTCAGTTTTGCCTGAATTTTGTGCTCTTGAAACAGCAGTCTCTGTTCCTTTCTGGAGAATCTGCAGGATAATCCATTTCCTGTTCATTTGAGTTGTTAGAATTCATTTTCTTGCAGTTGTAAGATTGAGGGTCCATTTTCTTTATGACTAAGCTTGTTCTCAGCTTCTAGAGGCTACTGCATTTCTTGGCTCACTGCCTTCTTCCTCCATTTGCAAAAGCCAACTCAACAGCTGTTCAGTCCTCATGGCAGCTCTCAGACCCACTCTTCTGCCTTCTTCCTCTTTAAGGACACATACGATTACATTGGACCCATCTGGATAATCCAGGATAATCTCCTCATTTCAAAGTTCTTAACCTTAATCATATCTGTCAAGATGCCATGGAAGGTAACATATTCACAGGTTCAGGCAATTAGGGGCTAAACATCTTAGGGGCAGTATTATTCTGCCTACCAGAGAGTTTTATGTATAGTGAGTAATTGGTATGGTAGCAATACAGTAGCACCCCTTGATAATTTCAATAAATCCAATCTAAGGGGATCAGAGAAAGCTTCTACAAAGAAAAACCAAGTCAACTGATAAGTAATGGATCAGGAGGAGTTAATTTAGCAAAGAGATTGCAGGTAGACCATGGATATTCTAGACATGTATTTTGGTTACTAGGAGCATCTCAATTTACTGGGCTTATTGTATGTTTCCAAATTTCAGGATTACTTGTCCCTTTCACTTTATTTTGTACATAAAAAATATTCACTGTGCATCCCATTTCTACCACTCATGTTATTTTTTTTCTCTATTTTAGGTGGTTCACAAATAAAAGAAATAAAAAGGTGAAGATTTCCATATCATTTACTAGCACAGAGCCATCATTATTTTTTCTGTCATATAAATTATTAGTGCTATTAACCAACTAAAAGAAAGAGTCTGTCTTACATTTCTGGTATATTCCCTATGGCTAAAACCCATAGCAAGCATGAGAAAGGAATATATTTTCCCTGAAGTGATAGCATGAGAAAGAAGTTAAATAGGAACAGTACACAATCAACTCTAACCATCATAATAAAATTTGTTTAGCAAAATTTAGTTATCATCATCTGAGAGAATTAGGCCTGTCAACAGCCTTTTGTGAACCTACTAACAAAAATTCTGGCCCTGACAACAGGAAAAATATTCACTCATAGCAACAACAACAGTCCCTCTTCAATAGGAAGCATTAATTGTGAACTGAGCCCAATCAGTTCAAAGAACCAGAGGGCTTGCAGTTAATGAATGTTCATACAGGGAACAAGAGCTAAATTCACCCCCAAGGTACTGCACTTTCCCAGCAAAACCATGGCCCTTTTCTCGCTTACACTACATTGGACTGAAAAGCACTGCTTTATCTGCTAGGAGCTGGAGAAACTATTTAAAATCAAATGCCCCAACACCTTAAGAGTTATCTAAATGTTATGAATAGGCCATGCCACAGGAGGAACATGCCAAGGTACCTGATATCAGATATATCTGTTAAGTCATGATATATAAAATTGAATTGTTTAGGAAGTAGTAGCACATTGAGTCCCGTAAAACAGAATCAAATACACTTAAAGTGATGTGCTCACTCAAATATTGACATAAGGCATTTTGACGTATTTTTGCAAAAGTTAGATTCTTGCACAGATGTTTCTATAGTAACAAATTATATAAATATTATCTAAAAAGCTTGTTTTCTTGAAACAAGTTTTTAAAGCTAATAATCTGTTTGATTTCTTTTCAGACACTAGCTATAATTTTTACCCTTTACACAACATAGTTTTCCATTAAACTTTTAAAGCATGAATTGTTACTTTTATTGCTTTTTTTCGTAATTACTTTGTTCAGGATTCTGTACTGAATTTTATACCTATTTACAGTGTTTTCACCTATTTTCATTTTTTCCCTGACTTTCAGATAATGCTGCTTTCCCCTTTTAAAATCTGTTGTTATTGTTGCTCAGTTCAGTTCAGTTCAGTTCAGTCGCTCGGTCGTGTCCGACTCTTTGCAACCCCATGAATTGCAGCATGCCAGGCCTCTCTGTCCATCACCAACCCCCGGAGTCTACCCAAACCCATGTCCATTGAGTCAGTGATGCCATCCAACCATCTCATCCTCTGTTGTCCCCTTCTCCTCCTGTCCCCAGTCTTACCCAGCATCAGGGTCTTTTCCATTGAGTCCACTCTTCGCATGATGTGGCCAAAGTATTGTTCACAATTAATAAATTCAGTTACATTTAAGTTTTATTTTACCTTGTCAATCTTGAAAAACATTTTAAAGCCAAAATTATTAGGTAATAAATTCCAGAGAAGTCTGATTCCTAACCATAATTATTTTATTGTATTTCATCTAGTTGTTGCCATGAGAATTAAAGATGATTTTAACAGGAAATAACTAAATGATCCTATATAAAGTGCCATAAAAATAACTTTTCTATTAAGTGGTGCCTTACACTCAGTGAAGCTACCGAATTCTGTTTTAAATGTCAGGAATCTTATTGGCCAAATTTCATTTTCTATGTAGCATCTAGAATATACTCAATGAAGATTTGTTGTATAAATGAGTGATGTGTCAAATGCTAAGTAAAATTTAAAAAATAAAAATACTTTAAAACCTTTCTTGGTATAATTGTTCATGTTAGTAAATGCAAAAGCTAGACTGTTGCAGTATAATTTATCTTAATTGCAGCTATTTAATCTTTTCTAATAAACTTAGCCTTTCTTTAGTATTTTGGTGCTGTGTGTCACTGATTACTATTTCATGCTTCACATGCTTTTTTTTTTTCTATTACATAAAGTTGATTTTCACTCATAGTTTTTAGACTAAGTTTATTTCAGTTTCCAATAGGGTTGGAAATGTAAATTTTGTGCTCTAGAAATCCTAGACCCTAAAAGATCTATTAACAGCATTCATCTTTAGTGTTCAGGATTTCCAAGGAAATATTTATCCATTCACAGCTTTGTCTTTGTACCACATTAATTATCAAGTATCAAGACGTTCAAGCAATACATCATTCCATTTGGTATAGTTGCTCTTTCACAATATGCTTTATGTAAGTCTCTCAAGCAACTGAAATACTTTTTAAAACTTGCTTACAAAATAGAGACATGTAGAGACTATATATATTTATTCGCTAATCATCTTTCTTGAATAGACTTCATAGTAGCCATAACTTATTTCACAATACTCCATTGTGCAGACCTTCAATTTAAAATGCTTCGCAATATGTTACCTTTATTTTGCATTGTAAATGTTGGCTACTTGTTAGATTTGAATGGACATATCTTCCATTTATATCTGTTTCATTGCCACATACGATAAATATGCCTCAAGTATGTTTTAGTTTTAACACTTTCTGTATTTGTATGTAGCTGGTTTGTCTGTTTTTACATTTTAAAAATATTTTTTTCCTGTTTTAAACAATTCTGAATAGTTCAAGAGTTTTTCTCTCTTTTCCCCTTTTTTAATGCCGCTTTTTGAATGTCCATAATTCTGGTTTGTGATCAATCTGTTCTTTCTAAAATGGAGGTATTAGTATGTACTTTATTAATGGCAAGTTTCCTCTCCCCTTTTTGTTATGCATTAATGTAATGATATTATAAATCAACTATACTTCAATAAAAAAAATTTAAAGAATTATCAAACTAAAAATATCATCTAAAAAAGAATTAACATCATGTTATGATAGGTTATGTATATCTTAAGTTTCTGTCTTTGTCTGACTTAGTTTTGTGGCTCTCCAAACACCTCATTATTTTTATTTCATTGTTATTATGAAATATTATTGAAGTTTGTGATTATTACTTCATATTGCTCCTCATTTGGGAACCTCATTAAATTTCTTCCTGCAGTCAATATATTAAGTTTTAGAAGCACAAAATACAAACTCTGAAACCTAATTACACTTGACCCTTCATCAACATAGATTTGAATCTCCTGGGCCCACTTACATAAGCATAAGCAGACTCTTTTCAGTAGTAAATACTACAATGCCTCATAATCCACAGTAAGTTGGTCAAATCTAAGGATGTGGAACTGTGGATTCAGAGGTTTGTTGTTTAGTCACTAAGTTGTGTCCAACTCCTTTGTGACCCCATGGACTGTAGCACACCAGGATTTCCCAGCCAAGAATACCGGAGTGAGTTGCCGTTTCCTTTTCCAGGGGATCTTCCTGACCTAGGGATCAAACCCATTTTTCCTGCTTTGGCAGGAAGGTCCTTTACCACTGAGCCACCAGGGATTCAGAGGAACCTTGGATATAATGGAGGGCCACTACAAATAATATGTGGAATTCTGGCTGTGCAGAGGGCTGGTGCCCCAGTCCCTGCTTTGTTCAAAAGTCAGCTGTACTAGAAACCTAATAAACAGTCACAAGCTAGCACCAGGTACTAAGGAGAAAGCCCCAAAACATTTATTTTCATATGAAACCAAGGCTAGAATCATTCCATACAAGGGTCTGTTAACTGAAGTCCGTGGTATTTCCTTCATGTCTTTTTAGCCAAAGAAACTTAGTTCTATAGTTCTAGTGTGTACTACCTGCGACTGATTTTTTTCCCCTCAGACTTACCAATTAAGAAGTGATCACCTTCTAGGAATGCCAGTAATTTTTCAAAATTTCATAAGCAAATGTAGTCAAGAAATATTTTTATTACTTCATGTCATTAATGTTTAGTCTCAAACTTTTATCTTTTTAGAGATATAAAGAGTTTACACAGTTAAAATTATATGTCATTTATTGTTGTTTCTTATTTCTTTCTCCAGGCCTAAAGTCCAAAAACATTAATGATCTGGTAAAAGAAATAGTAAGAGAACAATTTAAAATTTTTCAAAATGACATAGAAGAGACTGTAGCACAGCTCTTCAAGACTGTATCAACTGTCTCCAAGGAACTTGAAAATGTCAAACAAATAATTCAACAAGTTAATGAATCTGTTATTTCAGTAGCAGTCCAGCAAAAGTCTGTTTTAATGCAAGAAAATAAGCCTACTTCAACTGATATACTGGACCTGAAAAATCACATTGTAAATATAAGACAAGAAATGACCTTTACGTGTGAGAAGCCTATTAAAGAACTAGAAGCAAAGCAGACTCATTTAGAAGATGCTCTAGAACAGGAGCGCTCCAGGAGAATTCTGTATTATGAATCCCTCAACAAGACTCTTTCCAAAATGAAGGAAGTGCAAGAGCATCTTTTATCAACTGAACAAGCATCAAATCAGAAGAGTGTTCCAGTTCCTGAATCAGTTAGCAATAACATCACTGAATACATATCTACTCTACATCAGAATATAAAGAAGCAAGGTTTGATGTTGTTGCAGATATCTGATGATTTGCACGCCCAAGACAGCAAGGTAAACAATCTCACCCTTGCTTTGGAGGTGGAGAAAGAATCTGTCAGGGAGGAATGTGAAGACATGTTATCCAAGTACAGAGATGATTTTAAAGTTCAAATTAAGGACACAGAAGAGAATTTACAAGTTTTAAACCAAACATTGGTAGAGTTTCTCTTTCCAATGGACAATAAGATGGATAAAATGAATGAGCAACTAAATGATTTGACTTATGATATGGAGATTCTTCAACCCTTGCTCGAGCAGGGAGCTTCCTTGAGAGAGACAATGACTTACGAACAACCAAAAGAAGTAGTAGCTACAAAGAAAAAAGTGGAAAGTCTGACTAGTGCTGTTAACAGTCTTAATGTACTTACCAAAGAACTTACAAGAAGATACAACTTACTTAGAAATGAAGTACAGAGTCATGGGGATGCCTTAAAGAGACGTATCGATGAACGTGCCTTAGAAATGGAAGATGGTCTAAATAAGACAATAACTATTGTAAATGATGCCATTGATTTCATTCAAGACAACTATGTATTAAAAGAAACTTTAAATATAATAAAGCATAATCCTGAGATCCATCATAAATGTACCCAAAATATGGACACTATATTGACATTTATTTCTCAGTTCCAACATTTAAATGATTCTATTCAGATTTTGGTCAATGACAATCAGAGATATAACTTTGTTCTGCAAGTTGCCAAGGCCCTTGCATATATTCCTAAAGATGAAAAACTAAGGCCGTCCAGCTTTCAAAAGATTTTCCAAATGTTCAATGAAACCAGTTCCCAAGTGATAAAATTCCAGCAAAATATAAGTCATCTGGAGGAAAAAATACTCTCAGCCACAAAAATTTCCAAAAGTTTTGAAACTCGGTTGCAAGGCATTGAGTCTAAAGTGACCAAGACGCTCATACCTTACTATGTTTCGCTAAAAAAAGACAGTGCAGCTACAAATGAAAGCAGCCAGGCTCTCCAACTGCAGGTATTAAATTCCAGATTTAAAGCGCTAGAAGCAAAATCCATCCATCTTTCTATTAATTTCTCTTTAATTAACAAGACTCTCAATGAAGTAGTAACAATATGTCATGATGCTTCCAGAAGTATATCAGAACTGAATGCTACCATACCCAAGAGGATAAAAGATTCCCTACCAAGTATACAGCTTCTTCAGAAAAGTCTGACAGAATATGTGGAATCAGTAATTGAAATAAAAACTCAAATTGCCCTATCTAATTTAACTTGGCATATAAATCAATCATTGTCTAGTAGTCTTGCAAATATTGTCAAGTCACAGAAGCAGATGAAACTATCACTGAAGAAACCAAATACTTTTAAACCAACAGTGAACCTGACAACTGTCCAGATAGGCCGGGCCCAAAGAAACACAGACAACATTCTACTTCCTGGTAAGCTATTATCAAAAAATAACTTTTAATCTGTTTTCCTATTTAAGTCCTATTTAGCAGATCTGTATGGTTTAGCAAGATCAGAAGCTATAAAAGGCACTTAACTGAGCTCAGACAAATAGTTAAGTACTTCAAAGATGTCTGATATATTATTTGAATCTTATTTCATCCTGTGTAAAGCAGTTATCAATACAAAACAAACGCTTGTAGTGTAAATACTTGTTCTATATGTCTTAACTTTTTTTCTGACAGGCCCCCTATAAAACAATCAAGCTTGCCCTTGTAGGACATTTTCTTTGTGTATGTAAGTAAAGGAATTTATTAGACAATGAGCTCCTTGATGAATAAGAATAGATTGTGTCCTGTTCGTTCTGGTGTTACCTGGCAAAATGTTTGGTGTGCCATAGGAACTCAGTGAATATCTGTGGAATGACTGGCCCAGTTAATGTACAGTGAGCAGGAATTCAGTTTGAGCTGATGATAGAAGGCCTTGAATGACAAGCTAAGTATCTTAGTCCCTTTGGGCTGCTTTAACAAAATTCCACAGACTGGGTAGCTTATAAACAACAGAAATTTACTTCTCAACATTGTAGAGGCTAGGGAAACTAAAATTAAGGTGCCAGCATAGTAACAATCTGGTGAGGGCCCTTTTCCTGGTTCACTTGGTTCTGGTAATCACTAGCTGTATCCCCACATGGCAGAAGGGGTGAAGGAGCCTGTGAGGTCTCTTTGATAAGAACACTAATCCCATTCATGAGGGCACCATCCTCATCTCCAAAGCTCTTCCAAAGGTCCCACCTTCTAATATCATCAATGGTGGGGGCTAGTATTTCAACCTATAAATTTTGGGAGACACATTCCAGGCAGATAGACATGATTTTGTAAATAGTGGTCTTTGGAAATTTTGAGCAGAGGGTTAGGTATGGTGAGAACTGTGTCTCAGGGGCATGAAGGCAGCAGCTGCGTGTAGCATGAAATTAGAGTACCAGTTAGGGCATTATTGGCAAAATCGTAAGAACCAGATCTCAGGAAGAGGTAGCTGAATCAGAGGAGATGGGTATGAATAATGTAAAAGTTCTATCAGTAGAAACGAAAAGATAGTGGGAAAATTAATGGTCTAAGGAACAACAACACATGATTCCGGTCCTAGTTGTTTCAGTATGTCTGTGTAGCCTTAAGTAAGTTCACCTCTCTAAATCTCAGATTCTCCCATTCATGTGATGGAATTGCAATAGGTATTTTGCTGAGCTCATTAGCAGAAATATCCAGTCCCAGACTGTATCAGTCACAGACTGTATCACTGCAAAAAAAAAACTGGATCAATGTAAAAAAAAAAAAAGTGAGCCATTCACAGCCTGAATGCATGGCACTTGGGAAGGGGAGAAAAGTAGAATATTCTGTGGTTTTGCACTTGGGAAATGAGAAGGTAGAAGTACCATTGACAAATATTGTAAACACCAGAGGAGAAGCATACATTTGAGAGGAAAGAGGAATTTATTGTAGTGCATATAAACTACTTAATAGTCTCTTTGTATGAAAGAAGTATTTTATTAAGATGTTTGGCATATGAGTAACATTAAATAATCTTTCCACAATGAAAAGAATACTATTCCTAAAAGAAATGGCAGTGTACCTCCCATATGAGTTAAATTATACACTCATTTGGATGAATTTTGTATTTTACTGCTTTTTAATTACAAAAGGGTAATCATCCTAGAATAATATGACCCTTCATGTTTTATCTCTGAATGCTCTGATAATATTAAAAATCACAGAGTAATACAAAGTTGCAATATCTCCTCACTATTTAAACTATTGCATTTATTTATGTCTCCTTTCAAATGACTCAGGAGAACTAATCTTACCCTACGGGATCACAGAACAAATTATTTAGGCTTTATATATTTCCAAGAAAAGGCAGTGTTTCAATATAAGATGTTCTTATAATAATAATTTTAGGAAAAATGAGTTCTTCCTCCATATTATTATTATTATTTTTTTAAGATTTTATTTCTGACTTGTTTTATTTATTTATTTATTTTTTAAAAATAAATTTATTTATTTTAGTTGGGGGCTAATTACTTTACAATATTGTAGTAGTTTTTGCCATCCTTGGTCTTTCCTCTGTGAACACTGCAAATGAGTTTCTGTTAAGATCCATAGGATGTGTGATCATACACCAGGGAAGCCATGTCTTTTTCCCCTTAAATCAAAAAAATACCTGTATCTATACAGCAAGTATAAGTTTAAATAGCTTCAAAATTAAGAGAGTCAATAGAACTAACTAAAAAACTAACAAAGTTTCATATTCTTTCATTATAAATAATGCATGCTAGGAGCTTATAAAAATTGCATTGAGTATTTATATACCAGTATATTAATGGGCTAATAATTAACTTAGTATTGATTCTTTTTTTACTGATGCCTTGATATAATTGCTTCTGGTTTCTGTATGTACTGTAAGTAGAATTTTTATAGACCTAAAGTTAATAATTAATTAAAAGTTCTTTATTTTATCTTTGTAAAGATAACCCATAATGATGTCAGGGCAATGGAGATATATTGGCCTAATTTCATATGTGGGGTAGATATTCACTTTATGCAGGAGCAGCAACATAATGTGTGGGGCCCTTTCAAGTGGATGCATAGATATGCATGTTCATTAAGCCAGCTCTGCTTCTATGGGCCATAAAACTAGTGGCATTCATTAGACAGCTGAGCAGGTAAAGTATATGTAAGGTAATAAAACCAGTGGATTCAGGCTAAATTCTCCTATAAGAATAAACCAGTTGAAAAATATACTACTTGCTTTGATACCAGCTGTGAGGCACACTGAAACACTACTTAAATTTGGCTGTGTTTCCTTTGACCTTTGCTATGATATGGTAAGTATAGTCCAGCTACATTATTCCCTTACCTAATGCCAGAGGTAATTTATCATCATTTTAAAACTTCCACAATATTATTCAGATAATAACCACCATCATTTGCAGAATAAATACAATTTCCCAAAATAGAAACCATATAAACATGGTTTTTTAAATTTAATTTTTTTAATGAAGTATAGTTGGTTTATATTTTTAGTTTCAGGTGTACAACACAGCAATTCTGTTAGACACACACATATTCTTCTTTAGATTCTTTTTTAGACTATATGTATTCTTCTTTAGACTCTTTCCCCTTATGGTTATTATAAAATATGGAATATAGTTCCCTGTGCTATATAGTAGGTCCTTGTTGTTTATCTATTTTATATATAGTAGTGTATATATGTTAATTTCAACCTCATTTATCCCTCCTCCTTCCCCTTTTCCCCTTTAGTAACCATAAATGTTTTCTATGTCTGTGAGTCTCTTTCTGTTTAATCTTAATAACTGATAACCTCCTTTGAAGCCTAGTGACAGGAATACTATAATGATGTAATATTGGATACTATTTAACAATACTTACTACATCCCAGGCTCCATTCAAACTATTCTACATATGTTCCTTCATTTAATATTTCTGAGGTAACTATCATTATTCTTATTTTGAAGATGAGTAAACTAACCCTCTGCCTAAGGTCACGCCTTGTAAGTGAGATAGCCTGACTCCTGATCTGTTGGACTCAGGGTTCAGCTGAACCACAGTACTCAAGTAGACTCTGAAGTGTGTTCACCTGCCTTTCTCTTCCTTCTGCTTGTGCATCATACCTATTTCAGAGTCTGGCCATATCTGAATATTCCATATGACCAGAGTTGATACTCCCAGGGAGTTTGCTTTCTTGAGAATCCAAATACTGCCACTTATTTCTGCTTCTGATCAGAGAGAAGCAAGTGGCTGTTTTTCAGTGTAGCTTTTCTATGATAATGGCCAGTGGACAGTTGTAATTGAAAGTTACCATTGGTTATTTGCAAGATATTCTTGGGGCTGATGCAATAGCAAGTAAAATTCATAGTCCTCTTCCCCTCACTTCCTTCTGAGCCATTTCCACATTCAGTTATGCTAACTATGATTCCTCCTAGGCCAGTGCTGATAAACTGTTCTGGTTGAATCCCTAAATATTTGATTTATTTCTAAACAATAGTCCAATAGACATCAAGAGGATTTTATTTCCACTTTGAAGATTTGTTTATACAATTGGCAGATTTGTCCCTGCAGAAAGAGTTTGGCTGCTTGCCTTCCAAGAGAAGCTGAATCCTGTGGTAACAATGTCAACAGCATGGCTTAGGCTGTGTCCTCTGCTCGTGAGACCACTGGCTTTCTACTTTAACTATTTCCCCTGTATTTACCAGGTATATTTAATTCTCCTTAATAAACCTCTTGTTCATCACTATCACTTTAATCCTCTTAAGAAAGATTACATTTTGTAAAAGGTTTGGTAGTATATGATATACAACTTTTTAAATGATCATTGCTGTGAATATAAGCAGTTTAAAAGAGCAAAATAAGAAACTAGTGAACATTTAACTGTCTTATATCATTTTAAAATCATTTATAAATTTTGCGACACAGCATAGAGGCAGTTGTGGATGACTAAAAAGCACTGAATTGCCTAGCAAGGCTTATTTGTAATGTCTTTTTTTCTAAAACTTACTTTCCTCATTTATAAAATTAGAATAACATATCCACTTTACAAAGTTTATCTTAAGGATCAAAGAAATCAACTGGCACACAGTGTATTATTAACATGGTTGTGACTATATGATACAATTTTCTCAGCTATACTCAATGTTTATATTTTCTTTTCTTTAATATTTTCACTTAATATTTGATATGTAATTATTTCCATGTATCAACAAAATTTAAATGCTCATGGTATTCCATTGTTCTACTTTTAATTTATAAGTCACTGTGTTTTAAACTCAACATGTTTATAAATGAGCTTATGCTTATCACATAACAGTAAGTCAAAAAGAACAAGATTAAAAATGTAAAGGCTTAAATGTATAAAAATGCTTGTGCACTACAGGCACTAAAAGAGATCTGCAGAAGTTTTAATGATTTTTTTCCACGGTATTTCAGCTCTTGATATGCTTTTCCATGTTATAAAAAATAATCATTCTCACATATGCCTCGGGATAAGTTGACTTCTATACAAAATATTTGAATATAAACTAATTAAATTTTGAAGGATTGCTGCTTGAATTTAGAGTTTACAATGTGTTTCATAAAGTATCCAAAATGTCACACAAGTTTGCCCATATGCTGGAAGCACTAATGATACTCGGAAAATAGCTACACACATAGCTAAGGTTTATTATAGTGAAATGATACATAATATAATCGGCAAGGGAAAAGGACCCAAACAGAATCTGGAGAAATCCATGCATAGGCTTTCTTAGGCTCTCTCCCTCCTATAAGGGGGTACACTTCTGTGTGGGATCTTTTTTTTTTTTTCCCCAGTCACCAAAACATGCAGTAACATGCAATTTTTCTGTCCAGAGAAGTCCATCAGACATTCAACTCCTAACGTTTTTATTGGGGCTTGTCTTAGTCAGCTCACACTGCTATACAGCTATGACAAGCACCATAGGTAAGGTGGCTTATAATCAATAGAACTTTACCTCTCATGGTTTTGAGATCAGGCCGGCATGGTCAGTTTCTGATGAAAGCCCTCTTCTGGACTCCAGACTGTCAATTTCTTTTATTCTCACATGACAGAAAGGGAAGAAGGGAGAGAGCTCTCTGGGGTCCCTTTTAAAAGGGCACTAATCCTACTCATGAAGGCTCCACCCTAAATACCTAAATGCCTCCCACAGGCCCCACCTCCTAATACCATCCCTTAGGGAGTTAGAAATTCCACATATGAGTTTGTGGAGGACACAAACTTTCAGCTCAAACAGGGCCGGTCACGTAGGCACCCTCTGCTGAGCACATACCAAAACTCTAAAAGGAAAGCAGAAGTTCAGCCTAAAACATATCATTTGTACAATGAGTCAGGGCCAGGGCACTATGAAGACAGTTTTTAATTAGAGAAGCCAAGTTCCCAGGTATGGATCAAGGGCAAATCCTTGAAAGTCAGCATTTCTAAAGGTACCAGTCTCAGGTCTGCTATATAAACTCTCTTCTGCTCGTGATCTTAAAGATATTCTTTGTGCCAGAGTTGGTTAGCAAGCCTGTCTTCTGGGGATAGCCTCCCTAGTTTGTGTCAATAAAACAGGGCTGAAGAGAATATTAAATGAAGTAGTTTTTGTTCATGGTTCCCAAGAAGAAAGAAAAGAATCTCCTAGCTTTCCAGAGGATTCCCCTTTGTATGGAAGGATGACAGTTGAAGAGAAGATGCTGGCAAAATTGACAATTCTTTCCTGCTTCATGTCTTGCAATAAAGTGACCATGGAATCTAAACGTGAACAGTCAGAACCCTATGTGGTTGACGTTCTCATCTGAGCCAAAATTTATGACACATGCATCTGACGATAAAAAAGAAATGGAACAGGATACCAGGATTCATTTACATAGTCACTACATATGCTAAGATTAGTCTCCTAACAAGAATCACAGGAGCTATTTCTTAACAGCAAACTGTTTCTTTGACACCAAAGATTTGACACCAGATCTAATGATTAACTGGACTGTGATTAAATACAACGAATGGATGTCTTTCCACTGGTCTTTAACAACACTATAAGTTCAAAATTGCACCTGACACTATATTATTACTTTTGTGTTGTGACTCATTGTCAAACATAAGGAATAATCTGTTGGGATTATTAAGTCACAAAAATTTTGTTGACTTTTGTGAGCATGTTGCACAGCCATCTGAGTGGACCTGATTCTCGTATCTTGACAAAAAAATGCAGCATAAAAAATAGTTTAATAATAAACACTATTTGGTTTTAAATAATAGGAAATGTTTTTAAAGAGAAATAATAAGTATTTTAATATAAATTTAATTTGAATTATTCAAATCTGTTTATTTTGAACATCACTGTTTCAGGGGAAATATAACGTGGCATTTTGTTTTGTTGATATAATTGATTAATGTAAACTCAAGTCTCTTCACCACTCAAACTAATTACCAAAAAATTTATTAGACAGTGTTTGGAAAACTAAAGAATTCAGTGAAAGAAAATTATTGAATCTTATTTTTCCAGTCATGTAGAAATTAAAATACACATCTACTTTTTACAAAAAAGGATATCATTTTTATAATCAACAGTCCCTTAAGAACTCTTTTCTAGACTTCATAATCTTAAACAAATGTTAAATTTAAAAATTTTCAGGGATATTTATAATAGATTCAAGAGTTATCTGCACAAATATTAAGTGCCAATAAAATCAGGTACTTTTATAGATGCTTGGGATACAGAGCATTTTTTAAAATTCCAATTTTTTGGAGCTTACACTCTAGCAGGGATAGAGAAAGATAAGTAAAAATGTAAATTATATAGTCTGGTAAAAGGTGATAAATGTTATGCATAAAAGAAAAAGCAGAAAGGTAGAGAATCAGAGTATTGTGGGATGTGCTGAGTGTGTGTAGGGAGCAAGTGTAGTATTAGTAAATAAAATCATGGGATAGGGCTCAATTTCTGGAAAAATAGTGAACCTTGCAGGCAATGGGAACATAAAGAAAACTTTGTAATTTTGTTGTAACACAAGTTGACAGTGGAAGATGTACCTATAGAGTAATGTGGTATTTCTCTGTTATGTTTTATGTTTAAAAATTTTTTTCCATGTGCTTCTGAACACCATGTTGATATAGCTGTTTTGAACATGAAAGAAGAGAGACATGTCACAGCATATAATAAGCACTAAATGAGTGTTATAGGAGTTTATTGTCATAAGAGTTTAGTGTCTTATTAAGAACTGGATATTTGGGCAAATCTCATGAAAGAGGTAGTTTTGGGCTGAGCATTCATTCAATCAACCATTTATACCCTGTGTGAAGTATCATATGTTTAAATTCATTCTGTTAGTAACAATGAAAGATTTTTGAGCAAGAGTATAAGATAATCATTAACCTCAGATATGCAGATGACACCACCCTTATGGCAGAAAGTGAAAAGGAACTAAAGAGCCTCTTGATGAAAGTGAAAAAGGAGAGTGAAAAAGACAGCTTAAAACTCAGCATTTAAAAAATGAAGATCATGCATCGGGTTACATCACTTCATGACAAATAGATGGGGAAACAATGGAAACAGTGACAGACTTTGTTTTCTTGAGCTCCAAAATCACTGCAGATGGTGATTGCAGCCATGAAATTAAAAGACGCTTGCTCTTTGGAGGAAAAGCTATGGCCAACCTAGACATATTAAAAAGCAGAGACATTACTTTGCTGACAAAGGTCCATCTACTCAAAGCTATGGTTTTTCCAGTAGTCATGTATGGATGTGAGAGTTGGACCATTAAAAAGCTGAATGCCCAAGAATTGATGCTTTTGAACTGTGGTATTGGAGAAGACTCTTGAGAGTCCCTTGGACTGCAAAGAGATCCATCCAGTCCATCCTAAAGGAAATCATCCATGAATATTCATTGGAAGGCCTGATGCTGAAGCTTAAGCTCCAATACTTTGGCCACCTGATGCGAAGAACAGGTGGAAAAGACCCTTTTCATTGGAAAAGACCCTGATGCTGGGAAAGATTGAAGGTAGGGGGAAAAGGGGACGACAGAGAATGAGATGGTTGGATGGCATCACCAGCTCAATTGACATGAGTTTGAGCAAGCTTCAGGAGTTGGTGATGGACAGGAAAGTCTGGAATGCTGCAGTCATGGGGTCACAAAGAGTCAGACACGACTGAGTGACTGAACTGACTGATAGCGTAATCATGTGTGTGCATTATTAAGATTTATTATAAGTTCTTCCACAGATCAGTTACAAAATTACAACTGTCCTGACTTGAATAGATTAAGACTTCAATAGGTCATAGAGAAAGGAACAAAATGAAAACTGGAAATGTTAGTTAAATGTGAATATATATTTAGCAGAAAACAGCCAATTGAAAACACGAAAACTTAGAATAAAAATAACACCAACATTTAAATAAAGCATCAGTGATGAGAAGTCAGTCATTCCATTAATGGGAATAGAAAGGTTAAGGAGGAAGTACAGATGCACATGGGAAGAGAAGTTTAGTCTGTGACACATTAGTTTAAAGCTCTCTATCCCTGCGTGTGTGTGTGAGCTTCTGCATGCCCAATCACTCAGTCATGTCCAGTTCTTTGTGACCCCATGGACTGCCCCTTGCCAGGCTCTTCTGTCCATGAAATTTTCCAGGAAAGAATACTGGAGTTGGTTGCCACACTCTCCTCCAGAGGATCTTCCCAATCCAGGAATTGGGCTGGGAAGATCGCCTGCATTGGTTGGCGAATTTTTTTTTTTACCACTGAGCCACCTCTATCCCTATAGAAATGTCCAAAAGTCAATGAGTAATGTAGGTCCGGAACCAGAAGAGGGTTTGTAGATAAAAATCAGAAATTATTGCACTGAGGTGATAGTTGAGGGCACAGAAGTAAATTAGGTAGCTAGAGAAAAAGTAGAGAACTGAAGATAGAAATGTGGGAGCGAGAAAAAAGAGTAATCAGAACCAGGAAAGTACATGAGTCTCTAAACTCAAAGTCTTTAAGAAAAAAGAAAAGATTAAAAAAAAAAGACATAATGATGTAGAAGGAGGACATGTGCAAACAAAATAATAGAAATAAAAATGTTGGGAAGATGTCTGTTTATCTTTGCTATAATTTACATGGAGTTAAATTCACTGTTTTTTTTCTTTAATTCACTATTTTTGACATGCAGTCTGTGAATTGACAGATGGGTAGTCATGTAGTCATCACAAAAGTCAAGATGGAGAACAGTTCCATCACATTCTCAAATTCTCTTATGTACCTTTTTAGTCAAATCTGCCTCCACTCACAGTCACTGTCAAGAGTAATATGCTTTCTTCCCTTACCCTTTTATTTTTTACAGAGTATCTTTTACGTTAAATCATGTAAAACATTATACAAATCCACCAGTATCTATTCTAGATACTATGTCCACCACAAAATTATAACTTTTCTTTATCTTTCATGCTATGTAGCTTTTGAGCCTGGCTTCTTTCACCTGGTATATTTGAGATCCTTCTATGCTGTTGCATGCGTTCCTTTTCATCACCGAGTAGTGGTCCATTGTATGGATGGACCTACAGTTTGTTTACCCATTTAGCAATTGAAGGATGCTTTGGCTGTTTACAGTTTGGGGTGATTATGAATAAAGCTGCTGTAAACATTCAGGTTTACATTCATACATACAGGTTTTTGTGCATACATAGTTTTCATTTCTCCTGAATTATGCAGCAGTAGCATAACTTAGTTATAAAATAAATATAGTTTTAAATTTGTAAGAACTGGTCAACCACTTGCCATTTCCATTAGAAATGTATGAGAATTCTAATTGCTCCACAATCTTGTCAGCGCTTGGCATTGCCAATATTGTTTATTTTACTATTTTAATAGATAAATTATTGTATTTAGTTGTGATGTTATTTTGCATTTTCCTAATGACTAACATTGCTGAACATATTTCAGCGCCTTTGCCATTTTTAATATTCTTTTGATTGAAGATGATAACTCTAAAGAAAAAGGCAAAAACAGATGGTAATGTTGAGTAAAAAACATTTCATTTTCTGGGTTGTGACTTAGGATAAACATAAATGACAAGTGTTAGAGTAAATCATCTGAGACAGGGCTAATCCATTTAGTAAAGGTTGCTGATATGATTAAAAGAGCTTTAAATTATATTTGAAGTGTTGAGAAAAAAGATCCCAGAAACAAGATCAAGAACAACAGACAGGAATTTAAGAAGGATAACAAAATAAAAACTGATAATTGAAGGAAAATTAGTAAAGATGGTTGAAAACAATGTTTCCATCCATCTTTAACTAATGAACAGAGTATGAGTGCCTGTTCATAACTAGTGAACAGGCAATGAATCTGAAAAAGTAATACAAACAACTGCTCACATTTCTAGAAGTTGCTGGAAAGGGACATATGAAGAGTTTTTAGAGCAATGAAATGATACTACTTATTTGTTAGATATGGTTTTGATAAATGATGAAACAGAATAGCACTGAAAATTAATATATACATTAGTATGAGGGTGAAAACATGTTAGCATTGCCATCAAGATGAAAGATAAAGAAAAGTTATAATGTTGTGTGGACACAGTATCTAGAGCAGATACTGGTGGATTTATATAGTGCTTTCCTCTGTGTATGAAAAAGTTGCCCAGAGGCACCGAGAGGTCCTCTCACCAGTCTGTTAGAAACTCCATTCTGACCTCAGCAGGGATCAGAGTTGCCGGTCCTGCACAATGTTACTGTTTAAATGATGAAATAATAAAATCCTGATGCTAATCTAGAACTAAGCATTAAAAATAAAAATAATTTAAATAAGTAATAAATAAAAATCAAATATTATATAAAACATGTATGGTGCTAGGTGTACTATAAACAAAAATGGAAGTAGAAGCCATCAGTATGAAGTGTCCCTTCATTATTCATCAAATGCCTATTGAATAAGTGCTGAATGAGCACTGAGAAAAATGAAGTGGGTAGAGGGGTAAATTAAACACAACCTCTATTCTCATGGAGTTCAGACATTAAACAAGCAATTAAAATAAAGAATGGTAAATATTGCCAAAGACAGAGTGCTTTGAAAATGTAAGGAGTTCTTCAAGCAGTTCAAATTTAACATGAGCCTTTATAAAATATGGAAGTAAGATTAATAGAAAAGTATAACTTGAGCACATATCAGGGTTCAGAAAGTAAAGACCAGAACAAATTGAGACTTATGAAACATTCCAATACAGTGGTAAAGGAATTTTAGTCCTGTTCAGAGCAGGGAAATGAATATTAACAGATTAGTCATGCTATTTGCACAAGATGAGAGAATATTGAGTTGGCAGAACTTAATTGCACGGATCTTCATCAAAGAAAATAAATGGACTGGAAGGAGTTTGAAGTTCTACCCAAGACAGAAGTTGTGGAAAGTTTGCTTGAAATAATTCCATGTCTCTAGAAAAACATGCCAATGACATCATAGAATCAAACTCTACCTGATCTTTAAGAAAAAGTGAAGAAGAAATAGAGCATTAGATAAAGGATGAGATAATCTACTCAACCTTCCATCGACTTGTTTATTCGTCTTTAAAAAGACAGTTTAGTACTTCTATATGTCAAGCACTATGCTAGTCAGTAGTGACACAAAGTTTAAGAAGTAGAAACCCTGAGCCCTGTCCTCACAAAAGCTCACACTCTAATTGAAAGGAGGAGCAAATGAGCAATTACATGATGACTCAGTGGGTAAAGAATTCACCTGCAATGCAGAAGACATCAGTTCAGTTCAGTCTCTCAGTCGTGTCTGACTCTTTACTACCCCACGAACTGCAGCAGCCCAGGCCTCCCTGTCTATCACCAACTCCCGGAGTCACCCAAACCCACGTCCATCGAGTCGGTGATGCCATCCAGCCATCTCATCCTCTGTTGTCCCCTTCTCTTCCTGCCCCCAATCCTACCCAGCATTAGGGTCTTTTCCAATGAGTCAACTCTTCACATGAGGTGGCCAAAGTATTGGAGTTTCAGCTTCAACATCAGTGCTTCCAGTGAACACCCAGAACTGATCTCCTTTAGGATGGACTGGTTGGATTTTCTTGCAGTCAAGAGTCTTCTCCAACACCACAGGTCAAAAGCATCAATTCTTCAGCACTCAGCTTTCTTCACCATCCAGCTCTCACATCCATACATGACTACTGGAAAACACATAGCCTTGACTAGGCGGACCTTTGTTGGCAGAGTAATGTCTCTGCTTTTAAATATGCTATCTAGGTTGGTCATAACCATCCTTCTAAGAAGTAACTGTCTTTTAATTTCATGGCTGCAATCACCATCAGCAGTGATTTTGGAGCTCAAAAAAATAAAGTCTGACACTGTTTGCACTGTTTCCCCATCTATTTCCCATGAAGTGATGGGACTGGATGCCATGATCTTAGTTTTCTGAACTTTGAGCTTTAAGCCAATTTTTTCACTCTCGTCTTTCACTGTCATCAAGAGGCTCTTTAGTTCTTCACTTTCTGCCATTAGGGTGGTGTCATCTGCATATCTGAGGTTATTGATATTTCTCCCAGCAATCTTGATTCCAGCTTGTGTTTCTTCCAGCCCAGAGTTTCTCATGATGTACTCTGCATGTAAGTTAAATAACACAGGAGACATGAATTTGATCCCTGGGTGAGGAAGATCTCCTGGAGAAGGAAATGGCATCCCATTCCAGTATTCTTGCCTGGGAAATCCCGTGACAGAGGAGCCTTGTGGGCTACATTCCTGGGGTCTCAAAGAGTTGGACACGATTGAGTGACTAAGCACGCACACAGACCTGATAAATTCAACAGGAACTTCAGAGAATCAAACAATTAAGAGAATCTATGTAATTCTATTGAAAGGAAAGATGTAAAAAGAAGAAAATTATGTTTTATTTAGAGTCTGATTTTTATTAATTCAAGGACAAATTGCCCATTGAACACAAATATGTACAGGAACTTATAAAGGTATCTAACCATTTTTTAAGCATTTTAGTAATAAAGTAAAAAAAATACAAATCAGATGATATACAAAAGTAGATTTGTAGCTGACTATATAATGAAATAGAAATAGCTTCAACTGACAAATCAGTGCCAACCAATCTTTAGTTGTCTGTTACAAGGTTCTGTACTTAACAAGTATCCATTAAATATTTTTTCAAAATGAGAATATAGCCAATATCTTATCATAACTTTAAATGGAGTATAGCTTATTAAAATATTGAATCATTATGCTGTTCACCTGAAACTAATAACATAACACAGTAAATCAACTAGACTTCAAAAAATTTTTTTTCATTCTAATTACACAGTCATGCAATTTGGTCACATTTTGTGTGAATTTGAATTATTTAAATATGAAGTAGAATGTATTTAAAATATTTATAGATCTCACTCGAGATAAATGTTAAAGCAAATAAACTTAAATTTAAAAATCATCAATGACCATGTTTTGAAATGAATGAATTGTTAACTGTTTACACTATTTCCACAAGGTGGAGCCATAGTGGTAACTGTATCTAGTAATGTATTCTTCCAACCTTTTCTTTCCACATTATTGTGTATTACATTTATAACCATATTTATAACTTGAGGCTTTCTAAATAACTGAAATTATTCTATATCTAATAAGTGAACTGAAACACTGTCTTCAGCAAATTGAGTATGTTGGGGATTTATCCCACTCTTTTACTGCTGTCTAATATTCCTTGCTGAAAAGAGAATGGTAGTAATAGTGTTAGTCTCTTAATCGTGTCTGACTCTTTGCGACTCTATGGACTGTAGTCTATCAGGCTCCTCTGTCCTTGGGATTCTACAGGCAAGAATACTGGAATGGGTTGCCATTTCCTTCTCCAGGGGATCTTTCCGGTCCATAGATAGAACCCAGGTCTTTTGCATTGCATGCAGATTCTTTACCGTCTGAGATACAAGGAAGCTCTGCTGAAAAGACACTATACTTCATTTAACAAGTCCCTTCATCAGTGGTCATTTAAGGGTCCTTCTATTTCTCACTAGTGCAAATGATATCATGAAGAAATTTCTTGAACATTATCTTTGTGCAAGTGCGTCTGGAATATGTGTTCTGCTGGGAGAAATTTCTGGCTCAAAGCAAATGAACCTTTTTAATTTTGTCAAACTGTCGTATTCAAAGGTTCCAACAATATAAGGTCTGACCAACATTAAACAAGAATGCTCATTTTCTGCATGGCTGTTTTGTTTTTAAATATTGCCACCTGATATAAAACGTTATTGATGGTAATTTGTTACTCCTTAATTAGTGATGAGGTTGAATAAGTTTTGAACTGGAGTTGTTCACTGACTTCCCAGCTCATACTACTCGCCCATTTGCCACTGTTTTCACAGGGTCACACTCGTTTTTGTGGGGATTAGTCAGAACTTTTCATTTGTTATAGATATTAGTCATTAGATTGTTGTATCTGTTAAAAAATATTTTCTCTTCACCTAGCACTTTGAAATTTGATAACGTGCGGCTTTCATTGCAAATGAGTTTTGAGTCTAGGTGGTCAAACATCAGGATTTTTCTCTTATGGCTTCTGGGTTTTGTTGAAAGAGCTTTCCAAAATTTTAA
The DNA here is from genome assembly GCA_024291935.2 of Okapia johnstoni. Lineage (NCBI taxonomy): Eukaryota > Metazoa > Chordata > Mammalia > Artiodactyla > Giraffidae > Okapia > Okapia johnstoni. The sequence goes on along the minus strand of CM044308.1, from coordinate 31,723,924 downwards.
AACTCAACAAAGATATTCTGTTTATTTGATTATAATGTAATAATTTTTTCACATTTAGTATTTTTATGCACATGGAATTTATATTTTTATGAATATACAGTTAGCTTAGCACCATTTATTGACCAGACTTTGTTTTCCTTCTGTGATTTGAAATATTACCCTCGTTATGCACTGGTTTCAACTATATGTGATTGTGTGTCCAGATAGCCTATCAGTTCTATAGTTGACAAAAATCTTAATATTTAACACAAATAAATGCAGTGGATCACAGAATTATTCTCACTTGAAGCAAGAAAGGACTTCAGAAGAAACAGCTCAGAGAGTTTAGAGATTTCGTGAAATCCCATGACTGCATTGCTGGGTTATCTGGGCCTGGGAATGCATTTTTCCTATTTCTGACTCTGTTTTTCCCATTCTGCTGCAAACTCTAATTTGAGATCAACAGAAAAACAGGTCACTTTTAATCTCTTTTATCTTGATTCTTTTTCAGTAACAGAGGAGTATTCATACTGTAGTAGATCCCCATGCCAGAATGGGGGTACCTGTATAAATGCAAGAACTAGCTTTATCTGTGCTTGCCGACATCCTTTTACTGGTGACAACTGTACTGTCAAGGTGGCAGGAGAAAACGCTTTAGCTCCAGGTAAGAAAGTACATGTGTCCTTGGATTTGCTCAATGTCATAAACAAAAATATTTTTTTTAAATGTTTACAAATGAATGTTTAGACCTGCTTAATCTGGACTCACTTAAGGATTAACTCCTCTTACTTCTGAAATTCACTGAATAACATACATGGTTTTGTCAAGTAAACTAATTCATATACACTAGTTGAAATTTTCAATGTTAGTTTAATAGAAGTAGTTTATTAAAAATCTCCCAACTTGTTTTTTCTAGTGCATCTTAAAAGAAAATATAGATTGCATAAGAAAATATAGATTATACTTTCTTAAAAGAAAATATATATTATATATTATATATATATGCCATGTAATATATATGTATACATAGTATATATATATATATATAGTGTGTGTGTGTGTATATATATATTATATATATATATATATATAGTGTGTGTGTGTGTGTGTATATATATATATATATATATATATATATATAGTGTGTGTGTGTATATATATATATAAAACTTTTTCTCCTCAAACAAGAATACATCTTTGATTCATATAAAATCTGATCCCTTAAATAAAGCTTTAATAAGTGTATAGCAGTATATCTTCTTTGAAGGTCATAGTACCGTTCTGACTGGCTGAGGGCTGTTAGACTATGTTAAAATGTAGTGAGTAGAGCAAGATGCCTTTTTGTCCATTTACTTTCATAAGTATTGGTTGCTATAGATTTACTTCCAGAGTGTATCATTTTTTATTTTCACACAAGAAAATGTGTGCAGTGCTTAATACATATTCTCTTTAAAATTATGGCAAAAATATGTTTCAAATCAGGCTTTTCTTAATAATATGCTGCATAATAAAGAGTGAATTTTTTAGTCTGCTTTTAAATCTCAGCCTTTGTAAGTACATTTGGCATTAATTACATAGAAGATTGCTTTTGTCTACCTCTGTATAGTGCATATGATTTCATTGGGTTTCCGTTTTAGCCTCCAGAAACTGTTTGACAATGTGCAGGAAAAATTGTTTCTACATCATGTCAGCTTTAATTCATGCAAGAGGCTTTAAAACATTCTGGCATACCATAATAATCATAAAATGCTTTGAATTCCTTCATCTCTGGAGAGATCAAAGCCACACACAAATTAATCTTTGAGGCATTTTTGTGAGTGATGTATTGAGTGTTACTGTCATTCTGCCCAGATCTAAATGGAGAAACTGAGTCTCAGAGAGACTAAGCAATTCTGGGTAGTTCAGGCAAGAAAAGAGGCAGGCATCCAGTCAAACATGCTCTTGTTAAGTCCAATGAATGACTGTTTGAATTCTACTAACCCTTTTTATAACTGAGATAAAGAATAAAGATATAAACAAAACAAGATCAAAACATGAAAATCAACTCTTTTCATTTTTTTTCCACTAACAGATTTTTCAAAAGGAACTTACAGATATGCACCGATGGTGGCATTTTTTGCATCGCATACTTACGGAATGACTACACCTGGTCCTATCTTATTTAATAACTTGGATGTCAACTATGGAGCCTCATATACTCCAAGAACTGGAAAATTCAGAATCCCCTATCTTGGGGTGTATGTTTTTAAGTATACCATTGAGTCAGTTAGTGCTCATATCTCTGGATTTTTAGTGGTTGATGGAGTAGACAAGCTTACATTTGAGTCTGAAAATGGTAACAGTGAAATACACTGTGATAGGGTTTTGACTGGGGATGCCTTATTAGAATTAAATTATGGGCAGGAAGTGTGGTTGCGCCTTGTAAAAGGAATAATTCCAGCCAAATTTCCCCCTGCCACTACATTTAGTGGTTACTTATTATATCGTACATAAATTAGCATGAAAGACAGACTGTCACCTTTACTGAAAAGCAGCTAGTGTTTTTATTTATCTTCGCATGCACATCTGCTGTTTTTGGTTTTTCAACATCAATGAAAACGAACCTCTTTATAAAATCTGAGTAAGGCTCTAAGTTTATTTCACAAAATTATTTAAATATCTTTTAGACTACCCATATATGAAGGAATTTTTGCTTCTAAAGAGATTTAGTAGCATAGAAAACAAAATTAGTTTTCTAGCATAACCATTCCTATTTTTGCTTTATGTTAAGGCATTGCGATATAAAGGAATATTATAAAATGACAATCAGTCAATATTGCCAGTCACAGTAATCTTTTCAACAGAACATTTAACTTTTATGATTCCCTGTGTACATAAATATATAACATATGTCTTAAATTCACAAGTGCAAAGTACTCAAAGACCAAGAAGTCTTCCTTTAACTTTGATTTTCAGTCTTTTCTGTTGTTTTAAAATTTTACATGTTTAAATTTTCACTTGTAATGAAAAGTTTTAAACTTAAATTAGAAATTTGAAATATGCTTTGCTATTGTTTCCTTCCTAAACTATATTCAATATCCTGTGAAAAGCCATAATGGAAAAGAATATGAAAAAGAATATATATGTATGTAACTGAATCAATTGCTATACACCACAAACTAACACAACATTGTAAGCCAACTATACGTCAATAAAATTTTTTTAAAGGTTATTTTTTCCTTCCTATAATTAGAGAATAAATAAATAGTTAACACATGAACATTTATACCCAAGTCTAAAGACACAGAAGTGGGTATTTTATCTTTCTTTCATCATACAATAACTGTGTGTGTGCTCTGTCACGTTCAACTCTTTGTGACTTCATGGACTGCAGCCCAGCAGCCTCTTCTATCCATGGGATTTCCCAGGCAAAACTACTAGATCAGGGTTGCCACTTCCTTCTCCAATGGATCTTTCTCATCCAGGGATCGAACTGGGTCTCCTGAACTAGCAGGCAGATTCTTTACCACTGAGCCACCAAGAAAGCCCATACAATATATACAGGGGGAAAAAACCAACACCTTTCTCTAATGAGTATTCTATGGCAACACATGCAGACCTGATTGTATTTTTATAATAGGTGCATATATTCCATGGTGATACTATGATTTATGGATTTATGGTATGCTTCCTGTGCCCTGGTTCTCCTCTATGCAACTAATATGTAACATCTCATTGATTCCTTACAAAATTTTTTAAAGGTGGATATTAACCAAGTTTCACAGCTAGGAAGGACTAAAGTAGGATTTAGAATCAGCCGTTCTTCTCTAGCAGCCACTTGCATCCTTTCTCTATCTTACCTCCTACAGATGTACCATAATTGATTTAATAATTCCTTTGAAGTTCATTTGGATTATCTCCAATGTTTCATTATAACGATACTATTGTAGTGAACACCCTTAAACATACATTCCTTATATATTTAACAAGATATTTCTGAAGAAGAAATTCCTGTAAGACATTCTAAGAAAGAAGTAAAAGTTTTTGGTGTGGAAAACATTCCTCATTAATTAATTTATTAAATGCTTATTATAATCCTATGAATAATGAATAACCTTATGAGATATGTATCATGTATTATTCTCTTTACACTGGTGAGAAACAGAGGCACATAAGTGGGTAAGTTTCACAATAGTTCAGGAAATTGTGAGAATTTCAAGAACAAAAAATAAGCATGTATTTCTACTTTGCTAAAAGTTCTATCAAAGGGCCCTTGAGAAGATTGTTATCCAGTTTGCTCATGTTAAGGAGTACTCATTACCCCCAAGACATACTAATCAAAACTTACAGTGTTTAAAAATACTGCCAATCTTAAATGTGAAAATATTATTTCCTTAGAGCAGAAACTTAATTTTTTTTTCCAAATTTTATAAAACTTGAATGCACATGTCCAAGCAAAGAGGTGTATACAAATGTTCACAGTAATTTTGTATGTAATAGCCAAAAACTAGGTTTCACCCACATGTTTGGCAATAGATGAATAGTTAAGCAAACTCGGATATATCCACACAGCAGAGGACTGCCAATCAATAAAAAGGAAGGAATACACAACACATACTATATGCCAATCTGTAGAAGATTTCAACCTGCAGCCTAATGAAACTTGGACAGCCCTGCAGGTAAGTGTGAAGTGTGTATTGCCCAGCAGAATATCTCATGTTGAGCCAAAATTGCTGTGCCCTCGCAGCCCAGCCTCACTCAGTACACCAGGAAGAGTGGACGCCAGTTGCTGACACATGAAGGCTGAATGACTGACAGTTTCTCCTTTTATGTGTAAATGTGTTATTTTCCAAAGTATTTGGAGAGTTTTGATAAATTTCTTTAGTCCCTGCCTATTTTCTACACCTCTGGCCAAACTTCCATTGTTTGTTTTTGGCTCACTCCAGGAATAAAGAAACTTCATATTCAAAGCCAAGTGAGCCTAAACTGTTCCTTCTTACTGTCTTACCAAACTGCTCATTTTGGAAGGATGGGCTAGTATCATTAGGGCACTGTGCTCAGTCTCTCAGTTGTGTCCAACTCTTTGTGACCCCATGCACTGTAGCCCACCAGGCTCCTCTGTTCATGGGAATACTGGAGTGGGCTGCCATTTCCTTCTCCATTTGGGCATCAAGAAATGCTAAAAATAAGCCAAACTGATTTTCACTTGACTAATTTAATTACTGCTCTTAAAGGGGATTTTTTTTTAAAGTTGTTCATCTGTTTCAAAATATAAACTCTCTGAATTGAATAAACTTCTAATTTGTAGAAGTTCAGTTATATATGGACATTATTTATATATAGATATCTACATTACACATACATTTGGTCATATGTAAATTCAGGTTTTCATTTATCTAATATACGTCTAAATACTTCTAAATACTTTTCTATCTAATATATATAAATTATGTATATTATATACATAAAATTTAAGATTTTTATCATGTACTTTTCATCCAAGTCTGAAGGAAATGGGTCGACAACTTGGCACTTTTTTTTTTATAACTGCTACAGTTTATTACTGTCAATTTTTTCACATTAAAAACTAGCTGAGTAATAATCTTTGCTTTCAAGGGCAATTTTTTAATGCAATAAAATACTTCTTTCTCAAAATTGTTTGCCTATCCTCTATCCTTGAAAGCACGTGTGAGACACTTCAGAGCAGAAATGATAGCCCGCCCTTCCTAGATTGCACATTTACTCTGGTTGATCTTCCCTGTTAGAGGCAGAGATGTTTGCTGCCCCAGTGGTTTCAAACCCAGTGCTTCCTCAATGAGCCGAGGAGTGTTATAAAGCACATTCTCACTGATCTCACAGATCAGTGAGAATCTTCAATCAGCTATACTGGGTTTGTGCTTGGGAAAAAAACAGTAACAAAGTAGTGTTCATTTCTCTGGGCTGACATGCTAATTAAACAATCCCAAACTCTGGAAAAGTCCAAATTTAGGATTTTTTTATTATTTTTATTCATGGGTTTCTTCATTAAATATCAAAACCCAGATTTTGGTCAAAACATTTCCCAGAAAACAAGTGTCAGATGTAGTAATATTTAGAATATTTTAAAATGTTATTTGCATGTTTTAAAAAATATCAATCCATAGCAAATTCTGGTTTGTAACATGATTTCCTATTATATTCAAATAAACACTTATAGCAAGCCCAATGAAGGTTACACTTAAAATGCTGTAAGACCACAATCTAGGAGTCAGTGTTTTTTCCAGTGTATTTAAATCTACATCCAAAAGTTTGGATTAATACTTGAATTCCCTGTCTTTTAAATTTGAACAAATACTGTATCAAGTCCACTCAAGTTAAGAATAAAAATACTACATGACCCAACTTGAGGGGTGGGCATTCTCATAAAAACTACTCTACTTTGCTTCCTTAGCCAGCAGAGAAGAAACTGACTGACTAGATTCTTCTTAACAGGAAAAAGACAATTATAGAGAGTTTCTAAAATTACAGATAGTGTTAAAATGGTTTTAGTAACTTACTGCCCTTCATCGATCTTTGCTGTCACCATCACCAAAGCATTTAATTGTGCATAACCCACTCCAGTACTCTTGCCTGGAAAATCCCATGAATGGAAGAGCCTGGTAGGCTGCAGTCCATGGGGTCGTGAAGAGTCAGATACGACTGAACGACTTCACTTTCACTTTTCACTTTCATGCATTGGAGAAGGAAATGGCGACCCACTCCAGTGTTCTTGCCTGGAGAATCCCAGGGATGGGGGAGCCTGGTGGGCTGCCGTCTATGGGGTTGCACAGAGTTGGACACGACTGAAGCGACTTAGCAGCAGCAGCAGCAACCTGTTTAAAGAGGAACACATATCTATTTCTACATCTATATGAAAATTGTTAATTAAGGATGACAATTTGCCAGAACACATATGTAGAAAAATACATTTGTACTACCTAACCATTTCCAAAAATCATTTGAGATAGCTAGATGAATAATATGATAGGAAAAATATTAAACTTTGACAAACATACTTGCTACTTAAACATCCAATATATGTCAAGAACATGTGCTTTTCTTATTCAAATTTCTTAGATAGATTCATATGCACTAATTTTCATTATTTGTCACAGCCACCTTGTGCTTGACAAAGAACATTCTACAGAAATGCCTCCCACTATCTCCAGCCCTTTTTTTAACCCCCTACTGCACCTGATTCCATATCCCACCATTGTATTAATAGATTTGCTGTTTAACGAACATGTTAGATCTCTTTAATTCTTCTGAGGAGGAAGTTAAATAGTGTGGAAATTATTCTGTAGATGAAATTTAAAAGACTCTCCAGGGATTACATGTTTTTTTAATGTTACTTTCATTGTCCTTTCTGAAGCTTGTCATTTAGGTTTTTAATCATGATTCTATTTCATAAACACTAATTCTATTTCCTTTAAATGGTCAGCAAACTGATAGGTCATTCGTGGGTTTTAACCTGTCACAGAGCTCCGTATTAACAGCAAACTGAACTCTATCCCAAGCAATGAATAAAGACCATTATTGAATTTCTTTATAATTTTTTTGGTTTCTCTCATCCCATGTGGTATATTTGACAAAGCAACAGCAGCAGCAGCATAATCAACAACCACTACCAAAATACCCTAGGGGCATTCTTGGGTATCACAAAGGAACCTCTGTTTTTATATTTAAGAAATATATTTTAAATATTACTGGAGCAGTATTGGTATCTGAAAATTGATTTTGTAGTATATTCTGAAAAATGGGCAGACAAAGATGCCTGTAGAGAATCTTAGAATTCCATGAGGTTGGGTACTATTTGCCCATCAATAAAGTTCTTGGCACTGCAGCTAGTGGAAGATCACTGAGATCAGTAAATATACAGAACATACTGGGAACTGAAAAGGACTAAATGTCTTAAATTTATTAATTAAATTTTACTAATTTAGACATTTTTCTAGTAAAATTCATTTTACTTAATTTGATGGAACAAAAATAATTTGAATAGTCAAGTTTGTGATCACCAATACCAAAACTTGTCCTGATTTTCTTTTTAATTAGAGAATTAATATGTGACATCTACATTTGGCTAAGGCTGTTGTCTTTGTTAGACACAGGTTTTAGGCCTGTAAAGAAAGCATCGAATTTTCTTAAAATAGTCTCATTCTGGGCCGTAACAAATAGCTACTTACTTGCCCTAGCTACATACTTAACACACTGATACAGTTGCACCAACAACTGTATTCTTCACGCTAATGGGAAAATGATCTTGGCAAGTGACCTTGTGAGGAAACTATTTTCAAGAAGGCAAAATAGCTACTACCTCAGGAAGAATGACTTCTCTTACTAGTAAGTAATTATACAGAATTTGAATTGCAGTTCTCTTTTTGAAGTACACATCACACAAGCTACTCATTGCCCTTATATCACTACAGTTTAAAAATTACAACATCATTTTTCCCCAGAACTGTAAAATCAAACACCACACCAACTACAGAGAGAAAGCTCCTAAATATTTTCTTTCCCTCTTGCTTCTTCCCAGCAACTATCTGACAGAAAATGTATGGAGACGAAAGAAGAAAGATCAAAAAAGAAGTAAGAATGAGGAAAAGGAAGATGAGTAGAAGGAGGAGGGTGCCCTTGAGAGGGGGAGAGTGATGAGAGGGAGCAGAAGAAATAACTAGAGAGCCAAACTGGTTAGTACTGAGAGATAGACTATGGTCAGACACAGAGTGATGTAGCATGGGGGACTGAAAACCATCTGAGTTGTAAGATAATAGTACATTTTCATCAACTTACCTCTGAGCCCAGATGGCATTGTTACCCAGCAAGAGCTTAGTGCCCCTCACATGTAGACACAAATACTTTGGCACTAACATTTGAAAAAAGAAAAGAGCTTTATTTTTAGGTCCACCAGCAAGGAGACAGGACTCAAAGCTGCCTTTCTGCTCCAGACTTCAGGATAGTATTTAGGGGTTAGGGAATTTCAAACTTGGAAGCTGATTGGCTAGTCTAAAATCAGTACATATAAGCCACTCATGCTGCTGAAAGCCACATTTTCCTTATTGAAGGAATTCTTAATCCATAAAGGGTATGCTGCAGTCCATGGGGTTGCAAAGACTGGAACATGACTGAGCTACTGAACTGACCTGACCTGAAAGGGATCTGATGGCAATGCTTCTATTCTCTGAGTTTGTAGACTGAAGATCCTTGGTTCTGGGGTTATCCTAGAGATATGAGTTCCCACCCAGTATACGCCCAGAACTGTCTATGTAAAATAATCAAGGTTTGATTAATCAACTATTTAAGGAGGCAACACCAGTTTAAGCTGGTCAGTGCTTCAGGCACTGTTTCAAAGGGAAAAACCTGCAGAGAAAGCCTACAAGCTATTTGTATCTACTTGCTCCAGCTGCCATTTAGAAAACCAGTAACTTTGTCTTGAAAAAATTTTGACACTGTCCTTTGAACTTTGTGGAGTGCTATTTTCTGAGTCATGTATGGATGTCAGAGTTGGACTATAAAGAAAGCTGAGCACCAAAGAATAGATGCTTTTGAACTGTGGTGTTGGAGAAGACTCTTGAGAATCCCTTGGACTTCAAGGAGATCCAACCAGTCCATCCTAAAGGAAATCAATTCTGAATATTCATTGGAAGGACTGATGCTGAAGCTGAAACTCCAATACTTTGGCCACCTGATGCGAAGAACTGACTCATTTGAAAAGACCCTGATGCTGGAAAGATTGAAGGCAGGAGAAGAGGGGGAAGACAGAGGATGAGATGGTTGGATGGCATCACTGACTCAATAGACCTGCATTTGAGTAGACTCCGGGATTTGGTGATGGACAGGGAGGCCTGGCGTGCTGCAGGCCATGGGGTCGCAAAGAGCCGGGACAAGATTGAGCAACTGAACTGAACTGATTTTCTGAGTAATGTAATACCAGCTTCACAAATTAGGAAGCAAAGGGAAAAGGAATTATTCTCTCATTCCAAAAATTCTGTATGATAGTGTTTCATTTACTTCCTTTTTGTTCTTAAAACTTGGCAATGGGTCTAACAAGAGAAAAATGTTAGCATCCTTACAAATTTTCTTTTAGTAGAATTCTAAGATTATTTCCTAGTATAAAATGATTGTTAGAAGGTTATGGCCAACCTAGATAGCATATTTAAAAGCAAAGACAATACTTTGCCAACAAAAGTCCGTCTAGTCAAGGCTATGGTTTTTCCAGTGGTCATGTATGGATGTGAGAGTTGGACGGTGAAGAAAGCTGAGCGCCGTAGAATTGATGCTTTTGAACTGTGGTGTTGGAGAAGACTCTTGAGAGTCCCTTGGACTGCAAGGAGATCCAATCAATCCATCCTAAAGGAGATCAATCCTGGGTGTTCATTGGAAGGTCTGATGTTGAAGCTGAAACTCCAATAGTTTGGCCACCTCATGCGAAGGGTTGACTCATTGGAAAAGACCCTAATGCTGGGTAGGATTGGGGGTGGGAGGAGAAGGGGATGACGGAGGATGAGATGGTTGGATGGAATCACCGACTCGATGGACATGGGTTTGGGTAGACTCCGGGAGTTGGTGATGGACAGAGAGGCCTGGCGCGCTGCAATTCATGGGGTCGCAAAGAGTCGGACACGACTGAGCGACTGAACTGAACTGAACTGAAGTGTGTTTATGTTTATTCAGCATATTCTTTGAAGTCCCATGAGGCAGGTCTGCACTTTAAAACAAAAGGCATGAATGGGTAAATTGGCCACATTTTCAACAAATGAAGCTTATGTTCTGGTAATACCAAGAACTGCCAAGTTTCTACACTGGCATTGCTGCTGATAAGTGTGGGAAGTTAGAAAATATATTCAAACTTTTTATATGTTTTTTGAGCTCTAAAAGCAAAGAAAATGCTACAGAATTTTTTTTAATTAGAGTAGTGGCTTTAAAATGAATCTGCATTTAATTCAGATTGCTCTTACTATAAAGTATGTTCTGTATAAATATTAATCATAAAATAATTTATCATAATATGCATTTTTCTCTCTCCCCAAATCTCTTTTTTCTTAAAAGATAAAAGGAAATAAATTTCCATCTAAATTAAAATTTCATTGATTTCAGCCTGCATCTCTATTAGAAAAAGAGAATTTGATTAACAAATATATAACTAAATAATCATGGAGGTGGAGTTTGGGAGAGGAAGTTCTTTGCAAAATCTCAGAACAGATATCAGAGGCACATAATTCTGATTTTCCCTTCTGAAATATTTTATAACATCATCCAGATTAAAGTTAGAATTTTTTTCAGAATAAATGGAAAGACATTCTGAAAGGTATTTTATTTTCCAACTCCTTCCTATTTTATCTTTTGCCCCATATTTTGTAAAGTCCAAGAGTACTCTAAAACACTTTCTAGGAAATACTGTATTTTCAGTGAAATTTATTTTCATTGTATATAGACCTGAAAGGAAAGTAGTAATTACCCTGAATGTTAAAGTGTTAGTCCCTCAGTCGTGTCTGACTTTTTTGCAACCCCGTGGACTGTAGCCTGCCAGGCTGCTCTGTCCAAGGAATTTCCAGGCCAGAATACTGGAGTGAGTAGCCGTTCCCTTCTCCAGGGGCTCTTCCTGACTGAGAGATGGAACCTGGGTTTCCCATATTGCAAGCAGATTCTTTCCTGTCTGAGACATCAGGGAAGCCCATATAGACCTGAGGAAGGCATAATTATATTTTCTTTTTGAAAATGTTACTATAAATATTTTGTTCAATAGGATTCTATAGTCATCTAAACCAATTAAACTGCCATCTGAGTATTATATTTCAAAGAAATTATTTAACATCATTATTTACAAATTGCAATTAGTTTAAGCATAGATTTTATTTACATGAAATATTTATCTTGTGCAAAGAAACACTTTACTTATTTAGGTGAAATGTTTGTCTTGTACAAATAAACGTATGTAATGAATGACCAAAAAAAAAAGTCTGTACATAGCCACCTTTATAATCAAGTAAAAAAAAATACAACTAAATAAAACAATTTGATTTGTAATAGGAGATTAAGCAACCCTTTGGTTTAATTAGCCATTATACAAAAAAAGTCCCAGTCAAAAAAAAAAATTTCTTCTTAAGTATCAGAAGCCTTTTGAATGTACAGAGCTTACACTATTGAAAATCTGTATGTTTCAATTGATGAAGATTAAGCATGATGAATGCTTGATTATCTCAGATGAAATCACGTGTGCCGACGGAACATCTGTTACAACTTCCCCTCTTGCTATTTTATTGCAAATTTACAACCTATTGCAACTAAAATAGCATGATTAAAACTATTACACATTTTGAATAAAGGGTAATTTATAGACCTCTCTAAATAATCAAACCTATTTTGCAAGCGGCTGAGATTTTTAAACAGAAAAAGATTTCTGAAACCCTATACGTGTTGCTTTTCATTAAAAGAAACACTCATATTTGGTATCTTCATTCAGGCATAACTACTATAAAAAAATTCCAGAATCAGAAATGTTTAATGTTCACTTATTTTTTATATTTATAAAATCTATTTTACAGAGAGTTAATATTGGGTTTTTTTTGTTTATAATATCCATAAGGACTAACCCAGTGGCCACATATAGTAGATATTTATTTAGTATTTGTTTACTGAACACTTAACTTGAAAATAAATATCTGAGTAAAATGTCCATACGCACAAGTTTTAAATGTGTACAAATGTTTCACACTGCCTAAGCAAGTAGCTAAAATTATTTCGTACAGAATGCATAGAACAGTCTTATGGACTCTGAGGGAGAGGGTGAGGATGGGACGTTCTGAGAGAATAGCATTGAGACATGTATATTATCATATGTGAAACAGAACACCATTCCAGGTTCGATGCTCAGGGCTGGGGCAATGGGATGACCCAGAGGGATGGGATGGGGAGGGAGGTGGGAGGGGGGTTCAGGATGGGGAACATATGTAAACCCATGGCTGATTCATGTCAATGTATGGCAAAATCCACTACAGTACTGTAAAGTAATTAGCCCCCAACTAAAATAAATAAATTTATTTAAAAAAAAACAAGAATGATGCCATATTACATGATTTATAAATGCAAGAGTGTGAAATAGTCAGTGTAACATTTAATGTTTATGAAAACAATCTCCCTCACATAACTGATGTTCCCCATAATCTGCCTATGTAAAAATTAAATCTATGAAACCATGTCAACTCTGAATAAAAGGCTATAAAAATCATTTGTAAACTACAGCTTGGTGGTGATTTAGTCGTTAAGTCATGTCTGACTCTTGCCACCCCATGGGCTGTAACCTGCCAGGCTCCTCTGTCCATGGGATTCTCCTGGCAAGAATACCAGAGTGGGTTGCCATTTCCTTCTCCAGGGGATCGTCCCAAACCAGGAATCGAACCTGTGTCTTCTGTGGCTCTTGCCTTGCAGGCGAATTCTTTACCACTGAGCCACTAGGGAAGCCTTGACTATTTGCATATTGCTAACTAAAATTTTTAATTTCACTATCTATTTACCTTAAATCAAATTTTCTGTCCAGAATGAATCACAGATTTAGGTCCCTAGATGGCCAGAGGTTTCTTTGATAACAAGGCCTGAAATCAGTTATCTGTCAGTCAACCCCAGAGGTCACACCTATTTCATGGGAGAGGCTGTCTATTAGGGGGGCTGTTGTTATAGGCAGGAATTACTGAGTTCAAACTCAGTCATGAGCATTGGACTCTTTTGTGCTTCATTTTCTTTATCTGCAAATAGACATAAAAATAGTTCCCACGTATTATTAAGATTTTTATAGAGATTAATTATGACAATGCATGTAAAACATTAAATACAGTGGCTGTGTGTCTGTGTACTCAGTCCTGTCTGATTCTTTGCACCTCCCTGGACTGTAGTCTGCCAGGCTCCTTTGTCCCTGAAATTTTCCAGGTAAAAGTACTAGAGTGGCTTGCCATTTCTTACTCCAAGTGATCTTCCTGGCCCCAGGATCAAACCCATATCTCTTGTGTCTCCTGTATTGGCAGGCAGACTTTTTACCACTGGGCCACCTTGGAAGCCATGATTAGCACCTAGGAAATACTCACTAAATGGTGGGCTAGCACTGTGAGGCTGGAAAGAAGATCATGAAGAGTAAAGGGAATGCCCAGAGAAGGCGAGGAGACGAATGGCAAGCTCTCAACCGCTGCTTATTGTTGTATTCAAGTTTTAACAAGAAAAATGAAAAGCAGTAAACAGAATGAGAGTAAGCTTATGAAAATGGATAGGACAAAGGACGCCCTTTTGCCAGAATAAACTTGTACACTCATCTTGTGACAGACTAAAAATCTGAAAGGAAAAATAAGGACAAAGCAAGCCTTGCACACTGGATTGAATACTTCTGAAATGAAACGTATCCTTAGCCTGAGGTAATACATCAGTGTTTGGGGAAAACAGAAAATGAGGGCATGTGAAGAAGAAAATGTAACAGAAAATTATTTGTTGAATTTCAAATTCTGTATTAATTTGTCACCTTTCTTTATGTCACAGTGACACAAACCTTGAAATGGTGTTCAAAAATGTTTAATTATAAAAGGATATGAAAAAAATGCCAAAATGGAAAAGAATTTCTCACAGAGGTAAATTTTTAAAAATTAAGATGTAATTGCCATATAATATTACGTTAGTTTCAAGTGTATAAATAGTTAAATACAGTTTTAGGCTGGATAACTGGCTTTTTAAAATCAGTTTACTGTAGTAGTATTCCAACCTTCTATAGATTATATTAACCATAGTGTCAAAATGACAAATCACATATAACATGTAGAAATTAAAGCTATCAAACTTTATGAACTGTTCTAATGCATCAAAATTGCATGAAGCTTAAGAAAATCATTTTATATTGCTCAGAATTGTTTAGTTCAGTAGTGGTAAAATGCTTCACTAAAATTTCTTGACTTATATAAAGTAAGAATTTTTAAATGTTGGATTAAAAATATTTTCCCTGTTCTAGCACATTAGAAAAAATACTAAAGTAAAAGCAGAGCACAGCAATTAAATAAAAGGTTTTATGAAGGAACTGGAATGCATAGTGGTTATAAGTAAATTGCTTGGCTCAAAACCTGGTTCTGCCATTTGCTGTGTGACCTTAGGTCAGTTACTTAACCTCTCTGAGGCTCAGTTTCATCTGTAAAGCATAGTAGTACTATTTATCTCATAGGATTGGTGCAGGGATTAAATTAATAGACCTACAGCATTTAGAATACTAATTAGCACATAATTGGTATTCTTGAAATATTCATTATTAAGGTCTCTGGAATTTCACTTAAAGGTAAAATAATTGAAACAATCTCAAAGTTTAAAAATGATAAAAAACACTTCTTTGGCATCAGTACAATGTTGCCCAGAGATGTACACTTCGATTCATTATCTAACATTTATTTATTTCTAATCTCAAAGAGATTTCACTTTAAGCAAAGATTTTGAGATTCTCAGAAAATCTCACTTGAAATATTTTATGGTTATTATTATAACTTACATTATTTCATAATAACCTCACTTGAAATACTTCTCACAGAAAATATTTTATTAAGAATTTCTTGAGTAAGTTAATGTAGAACATAAACACTCAGATAGTGCTAAAATGATTTCTTCCATGCTTGAATCTTTTCAAATATCTAGTCTATGGTACAGGTAAATCACAGATTTCAGACTTTGTCCACATGGATTCCTGCATGCTTGATTTAGTGATGATTTACTCAAACAGAAGTTCAGAAAATATCTATTATTATATAGAGTGATTAAATCCATTTATGATGTTGTGATGTAAAAGAAATATATATATTTGGTCTTTGTCCCCAGTTTCTGGTATAGAGCTTCTAAAAGCCTCACAATTTCTTGAGTGATAAGGCTGAGCAGATTTTTTTTTTTTGTAATTCATAATAAGTCCCTTTCAACTATATCCCAGTATATATGCTAATTACATGACTAGTTACTGAAACCCCTAGATAGCTTTCCAGATAAGGTTCTGTTTAGAACCAGAGAAACTGCTACATACTGGAGGGCTTAAATTTACAATCTTACCCAGTGGACCTACAGAGAAGGGAAAGGGACTGGTTAATCACTGTCAACTGATGATCTGATCAATCATGCCTAGATAACAGAACCTCCATAAAAACCTTAAACAAAGGGATTTGGAGAACTTCTGGGTTGGTGAATGCATTTGAGTGCCAGGAGGATGATGTACCCCAAACTTCATGGAAACAGAAGCTTCTACAACTTGGAATGCTTCCAGATTTCATCCTATGTACCTCTTCGTCTGGCTACTCATTTGTGTCCTTTATAATAAACTGATAATATTAAGTAGAATTTTTTCTGAACTCTGTGAGCCATTATAGCAAATTATTAAAACTGAGAAGATAGTTGTAGAAACCCCAATTTATAGCCAAGCCAGAGAAGAGTATGAGTGACCTATTACTTGTGATTGGCATTTAAAGGTGGAGGACAGTCATGCGAGACTGACCCCTTAACCTGCGGGTCAACACTAACTCTGGGTAGATAGTTGGCATCATCGGTGTAGGAACCTAGCTGAGAAATGGAGAGTTGTTTGGTCTGGAAAATTCACACTTTTGGTGCCAAAAGTTTTCCACGTATTAATAGATAAAATACAGATCATAGTGGTAGATCACTTACAAGAGCAAAGGAGCATTGATGAAAGAATAAGCATGTTAAAAACAATGGAACCCCATAGATAGTGAATACAATTAGGTAGAGTGAGATGAGAACAGAACTAGATTGAGACTGACTCTGTTGTCTAGTTAAGTGACTCAGATCAGTGATTTGGCAAAGAGAAAAAAAGCAGTGAGGTGAAGATACAGGTTTTTGTTTGTTTGTTTTTTTTTTTTTGTCGTATACGTATACGTACACATATGAAAAGCTGAAATACTGAAAAAAACCACTGAGAGAAAATAATTTTGTATTCTGGATTCCTCACCTGTTGTGAAGTGCACATGAATCATTAACCACTAGGAAAGCAGTCTTTCTGTTTTTGGCAGGGAAATCTGGCTACTTAAAACGAGAGCATAGACAGAGGAAGATATAATAGAAAATTATTTTCTGAAATTCAGGATTCCACTTATCTTTATGCTTATTACTGTGACTTGCTAGGTATAGCAATATGGCTCTCAGGACAAGAATGCAAGGTCAAATTCATTTCCCTTCCTCCTAGAACTGGTTCCCCTTAAACTAAACCTAACTTCTGAACTCAGGATCCTATACAAGGTGCACAACCCCCTGAGAAATGTAATTCAGTCACTGCTTCAATCCCCACGCCCCATCTTCTGCTCTGTTATGCCTGCTTCTCTTTTGGTGAGCAGCTGTCTAAGCAGAGTCTTTACTAAATCATTGGGAATAAAAATGTCTTCAGTTAATATTGTCTATTTATTTGATTTGTCACGTTAAGAGACAACAAAAAGAAGATACACAATAAGAGGGTGTCAAGATTTTTTAAATTATTTCAAAAAATCCATTTGTATATTATAATAAGCTATCATAGCTCTTAAGCCATACAGTGGACTGCACAGTTAATTCTCTGAAAAAGAAAAATAATGTTTCAGCATATATTTGCTTTTATATTGAGAAGAACATAATTGCTTCATACCAAAAAAATCACTAAAAGGAGTTTTCTTGTTGAGTTTTAAATTTTTAAATTAACCTTACAAATTAAAAATCTTCAAACTATTGAAAAACTGAAGGAGGATAAGATAATAACTGTCTCATTATATACCACAGTCTTTGATCTTCCAGAAACCCTGATGCTCTCAAATGTAAGCTATTTACTTGTCTGCAGGTTTCTTTTTTCTGGGAGGAAAGAAACTAGTAATTATCAATATATGCACAAGTTAGACCCAGTTACAATTAATAGCAGAAATTGAAAGAGATGAGTATTTCATGGATGGTAGTCCGGGGATTTTCCTGCCTCTGAATACTTTATTGGCCAGGAGGTTAATCCCATAATGAGAAGCCCATTCTATTTTAAAGCACATATATTGTTCCCAATACTAAGGTAAAATATATTTCCCTGTTATTTTCACATTAGTTTCGCTCTTTCACGTAAAATCATATAGAAAATAATTTCTACATTCTTGCTATAACTTGTCAATGCCTCTTTTAGAATATCATACCCAGAAGGGAATGCTGTGCTCCAGGCACCGACACAAATACCACGTGGAAGGATGTTCAGAAGCTTTGCCTAACAGGACTTATCAGAGGTGGCGGGTTTATGACATTGAGATTGCCAATGCCCACACCTCAATACTTTCAGTTTCCCTGGAAATGTCACTCAAGGATCACTTGACAGGACTGTAGGCATCTTTCTCCACTATTGTAGCAGCTGAGACCTAAAATGAATCTCCAGTCATTTCACATTAAGATATTCTATAAATGAAAATGGAGTACTGAACTTAATTATGCAAAACTTAGCAACTATCATAAAACTCTATTAATGTCGTAGTTATACACACAATTAATATAAAACATATTGTTATGGACTGAATTGTGTTTGCCTCAAAATTCATATATTGAAATCGTGATCCTCAGTATCTCAAAATATAATTGTATTTGGAGACAAGGTCTTTAAGAAGTAATAAAGTTAAAATGAGGTTCTTAAGGTGGGTCTTAACCACTGGTTTCCCTAGTGGCTCAGAAAATAAAGAATTTGCGTGCAATACAGGAGACCTGGGTTTGATCCTTGGTTGGGAAGACTCCCTGGAAAAGGGAATGGCTACCCACTCCAGTGTTCTTGCCTGGAAAACTCCATGGACAAAGGAGCCTGCTGGGCTACAGTCCATGGCATCACAAAGAGTCAATATGATTGAGTGAGTAACACTTTCATTTTCTTTACTCCACTGACTGGTGTCCTTATAATAAGAAAAACACCTGTACTGAGGAAATACCATGTGAGGACACAGCAAGAAGATGACCATGTGCAAGTCAACAGGAGAGGCCTTAACCTGTGAATACAAACCTGTGAACATCTTGACCTTAGACTCCATGAATCCAGATGAAATAAATTTTAAGTTGCTTAAGTCTCTCAATCTAGAATTTTGTTGTGGCAGCCCTAGGAGACTAATACATGTATATTGTATATAATTATTTATATAATTATTATGAAATCATATACATGTATGTTTTTACTATATATAATAATACAGTAATGTACAGTAAATTAATGTATAACATTAATGTTTATCTTATATATTGTTATATATAATTTTAAGAATTTGATTACACTAAATCTACATGTATATCACCTATATTTTATCTATAAATGATCCAGTGGGGTGAATTCCCTTGGAAGAAATAATATTAAGGTCAATATAAGTTATTCATGTCTGTAATAAATTTTTATAAGTTTTCATCTGTGTTGGAAAACACTAGCTGTGAATTGAAAAAAACATAGAATGCAAGATCATTCTTAATAGATAGCTTGTGGGGGAGTAAAATTCTACTTTGCTACCAAGGGATTTGCCTTCTCTAGCCAAGAGCATTTTAAAAAGTGCTGACAACACACTTACACAATTGCCTTCAATCTAACAAACTTAATGAGGAATTTCTATCTGTGTTTTGATCTTCCCACAGTATGGTGGCTGCATCTTTCAGAAGAATGTACCAATCATTTGCTCACATATGCCCATAGCAGCACGCTGTCAACCTCCACATTTTTGGACCTATCTGTTGTATTTGACACCCTTGATCATAAGTTCTCACATTCTTATACAGCATATGCTTTTCTTAAATAAAGGTTATTCTTTGCTCATGAAGTATATATGGTACCTTATTGTTAATATTGTCAAGCTTTCTCTGATTCACTTTAAAGATACCATTAAGAACCATGAGATTTAATTCTTGAGTAAAAGTGAGTCCATAATTGTTGAATCTAATTTATATTTTCCTTCAAAGACCATCATTTTGAAGTATAATTTTACTTGACATTATTATGTGGATGGGAGAAGGCAATGGCACCCCACTCCAGTACTCTTGCCTGGAAAATCCCATGGACGGAGGAGCCTGGTAGGCTACAGTCCATGGGGTCGCTAAGAGTCGGACACGACTGAGTGACTTCACTTTCACTTTTCCCTTTCATGCACTGGAGAAGGAAATGGCAACCCACTCCAGTATTCTTGCCTGGAGAATCCTAGGGACGGTGGAGCTTGGTGGGCTGCCGTCTATGGGGTCCTACAGAGTCGGACACGACTGAAGCGACTTAGCAGCAGTAGCAGTAGCATTATGTGGATGATATATGAGTTTATTTTTCATCTCTCAAAGAGCAATTTAAAAATTGACTAAGTACCTGAGTGTC
Source organism: Okapia johnstoni (assembly GCA_024291935.2). Taxonomy (NCBI): domain Eukaryota; kingdom Metazoa; phylum Chordata; class Mammalia; order Artiodactyla; family Giraffidae; genus Okapia; species Okapia johnstoni. Next base: position 31,703,619 of record CM044308.1, on the reverse strand, counting down.
ATTTGCTAAGTAAAACTGTGAGTATCAGACCATCACCTGAATAATTCTCACTTTCATAGGAATTGTATTTGTACTCCATAGTTACAGAGACATATCAATCCATATGGTTTGGTGATAGCAGGAAAACTTCACTGGATTTCACTATAGTACAGGTTTCAAATATTTTAGTACTCTACTTCTTTAAAATCTTACAAAAGTGATATCTTAAAATAATATTACAAAGCATCTTACATACAGTAACAATTTAACACTCAAAATTAGCTTACCAGCAAGTCATTACTAGAATTTCCCCAGTAGCTCAGCGGTAAAGAATTCATCTGCCAATGCAGGAGGTGTAAGAGATGCAGGTTCAATCCCTGGGTTGGGAAGATCCCCTGGAGTAGAAAATGACAACACACCCCAGTATTCTTGTCAGAACAGTCCCATAGAGAGAGGAACCTGGTGGGCAATAGTCCATAGAGTTGCAAAGTCGGACACAACTGAATGACTAAGCACACAAGACATCATTATCCCAATTTTACATAAGAAGTTGGTGAGAGACTCTGGAATGTTAGACGACTCACTAAACTGAACAGGATATCAGGGGGAAAATGTGAACCATGTCTGACTCCAAAATCCACTGTCTTGTCTATTGCTACACTAATACATAACTCTCATTGAAATATTGTGAATCAGTTCTATTTGGTTTCTGCACTGGAAGATTATTTTAAGGTTGACGTTATTTAAGAAACCAGGTTTTTCAAAAACCCCTGTTTAAATTTATACAACTGGTTGATCTCATGATTAAAATCAAGCATTAAAAATGGTTGTATAAGCCTGATAACAATAGAAAAAAATTCATATTTTGATATTAAAATTAATGATTGGAGAGAGTCCCCAAGATGGCAGAGCAGAAAGACCATGAGCTCACCTCTTCTCACAAAAGCATACCAAAATGAAAGCTATTTATAGGATAACTATCTATGAAAAACACAAGCACCTACCAGAAAAGATCTTCTACAATTAAAGATATAAAGAAGAAACCACAAGGAGATGATGAAGAGAGGCTGAGTCATGGTATAGCCAGACCAGAACCTCTGGGTGGGTGACCCACAAATATAACAATTACAACTGCTGAGGTTCTCCTCAAGCAGCAAGGGGTTTGAGTCCCACATCAGGCTCTCCAGCCCAGGTTTTCTTCATCAGGAAGATAGGTCCCCACATTTAGCTTTGAAGGCCACCTGGCTTACTTTTGGGAGACATAGAGGATGGTGGGAAATAGAGATTCCACCCTTAAAGAATATACACAAAAATCTTACATGCTCCAGGGCAGAAGCAGCAATTTGTTAGGACCCTGCGTCAGACCTACCTGCTTATCTTGGAGAGTCTCCCAGAGAGGTAGAAGGTGACTGGAAGTCATTCTTATAATGTAGATACTGGCTGCAGCCATTTTGGGGAGCTTCTCCTACCACTGGTAGACACTAGTGTTGGCAAGAAGTGTTTTGGAATCCTCCCTACAGCTTATTAGTCTCAGGACCCAGCCACACCCCTGCCCACCAGCCTGCATGCACCAGTATGGGGATGCTTCAGGCTAAGCAAAGCAAATAACTGGGCAGGGACACAGCCTGCCCCAACCCCCACCAGCAGACAGGCTTCTCAAAAAAACAAATAAACAAACAAAACCCGAGCCCACAGCCTCCCTTGGACAAGATGTTTCCCAGCACAGGGCCCAGTCCAGCACCGAGCTCTGCCCACCAGTGGACAGGCACCTCCTCCAGAGTCCCCTGGGGACTGGCTCCACCCACTAGTAAGCCTGCTCTAGACTCTGGGACCAGCCACACCAACCAGAGGGCATACACCAGCCCCAGAACAACCACAGCCCCATAGCCTGTGGTGGCAGGACCCAGCCCACACACCAGCAGACCAAAACCAGCTTTGGCCTGGTGAGCACTGGCCCCATCCACCAGAGGTTGGCACAAGCTTCAGGACACCCCAACTCCTGCACAGTGCTGCAGGAACTGGCCCTACTAACCAGTGGTCCAGTGCAAGCTTTGGGGCTTCTGAAGCCTGCAGCAGACCCAAGGATGTAGCTCTGCCCACTGGTGGGCCAGACTAGCCCCAGGACCTGCTTTCACCCACCAGTAGGTGAGCACCAACCCCAGGACTCTGACCCTTCCCACCAGTGAGCCAGCCCTAGCTAATGAAATATTTAAAATTCTGCATCTTTTCCCTCATCAACAATGTGAGTTACATTTAATGCTCTCTGGGAACTTGTGGTCAGCCAAATAATGCCCCTCTCTCCTGAACACAACCCCTGGAACCTGGAAAAGTTAGCCAATATGATAGATGTACTTAAGGTAAGGAATCTGCCTTTGGTAATGTTTTGTTTTTACTGTGTTTACTTTTCATTTTAATTAACATTTTTACATGTACAGAAGTTTTAAAAAGAAATAAGTGCATAAGGTTGGTAACAAACCAATGCCTTGGATGTCTTTCACACATTTCTCCTTTTCATAGGCAGTGATATTGGCAGTATTACTCCTTGATATTTCAGTTTTAGGAATCATTCGATCACTTGCTACTGTGGAAGATGAGCCCCACAAATACACAACCATCCCACCACTAACCCTCCCAATATAGCTATGTCATTTGGTTGATTAGATTAATATTTTTGTTTACATTATGATGATTATGCAAACGCTAGTCATAAATGAATTTTCTCTGGAGTTAATCATCTTTGTTTGTTTGCTTAGTTTTCTCTATACTCTTCACTAATTCAATCCCAAACCGTTTGCCAAATATTTAAATATCTTCTCCTAAATGATCAGATTTATGAGTCATTATGTCAATTTCGTATTTTTGCTCCAGTCTAGTCTCATTGCCCTCTTGGCCTGATGCACAGCTGTCATACAAGGACTCTTTGTACTCTCATTGTGGGGATTCTTTTCATGTCTTTCCAAAAAGAATCTATTCAGTGTTTTTCTGTGTCTATTTTTTGCCTCTCATTTGAAAGAATCAACTTCTCCAGCTTTCATAGAAAGTGTACAAGGGACATAATTCTTTGCTACTCTACATGACTAAATATCTTTATTCTATCCTTGATTGAAGTGTGGTTTGATTTAAAATTCTCAATTTAATTCCTACAGCTGTCTTAGCATACTATCCATGACCCTGTTAGCTTTCTGTGTGAGCATGGAGAAATTCAAAGTTGTTTTGACCCATCATTCTTTATTAGTGGCCCTCTATTTTTTGGTTTTCTCTTCCCCTGGTAGGCTTCAGTCCATGGGTTGCTACGAGACAAGACACGACTGAGCGACTTCACTTTCACTTTTCACTTTCATACACTGGAGAAGGAAATGGCAACCCACTCCAGTACTCTTGCCTGGAAAATCCCATGGACGGAGGAGCCTGGTGGGCTACAGTCCATGGGGTTGCTATGAGTCAGACATGACTGAACGACTTCACTTTCACTTTTCACTTTCATGCACTGGAGAAGGAAATGGCAACCCACTCCAGTGTTCTTGCCTGGAGAATCCCAGGGACACAAGCCTGGTGGGCTGCCGTCTATTGGGTCGCACAGAGTCGGACACGACTGACATGACTTAGCAGCAGCAGCTTCCTCTCTGGATGCTTATAGATGTTCCTCTTTTTCCAGAAGTGTTCTGAATATTTGCTATGTGTCTAGGTATGGATTTATTTAAATCATTAATTTGGACACTCCATGAAAAGAAGGGATGGACAAAAGTACATTGAGTTGACAAAATTGAAGTAATTTCCCTTGGATTTCATTTTTCTAATAAGGTAAGGTCTTCTACTGAAGTCCACAGAATTTTTTGGAAAGTTATTCAATTCTGAATTGTGGAGAACAGAAATGAGTTCTTATTAGACCAGTTTATTCTTATGTCAAAATAAGAAAACAGGGACTTCTCTGGTGGTCCAGTGGCTAAGACTTTGCACTCCCAATTCAGGGAGCCTGGGTTTGATCCTTGGTTGGGGAACTAGATCCCACATGCCACAACTAAAGATCTCACAGGCCACAACAGTTTGATAATCCTGTGTGTAGCCAAATAAATAAATTAAAATGTTTAAAAAAAATAAGAAGTAAACAGGACTTTTGTGGTCTTAAAGATACTAGGAACCCAAAAGCTTGAGAATTTGTTGATAGTTTATGGACTAACACACAGGTTGCAAATATTTTCACATGTCATAGTGACGTGCTGGGCATCTATGCAGGACATGTAGAGCAGGTGATCAAAAATCCATTTTGCACACTTAGCCAATACCTCTTCCTATGCTGTTCCCTCTTTGAGTTCTAAATGCCTGAAGTTGAATTAACGGAAGAGATAGAGTTTCTTTGAGGAAAGCTGGTGAAGTATTGCAGCATTTTCTTCTCCCTTTCCCTTTTCTGTCAACAAAAGAGAGGATCAGACTATTCATTTTTCACCATGAGCAAATAAAGATGGTAGTCAGGAGGACTACTCAGAGAGTTTGACTTGTACTGCTCACAGTTTCAGGGAGTTACTAAGTCAGTATTATCCGCATCTGGAAAAGTTTTAAATGAACTATTACAGACAGCTGGCATTTCTGATCTTAGAGTTAACAGAGGTGACTCTATTGGAAACAAAACCAGAAACTACATCTGTAGGCATGCAGGGGAGCTCAGGATTAATATTTTCCCTGAGCCAGAGTCATCTTGTAAGGAACCTTCCACAAGAGTGTGACTGCCTAAGACAAGGAACCAAAGAAGTAAAAGGATAGATGTGGGGAGGGGATGCAATAAGAGCTCATTAAGTCATATACCACTCATGTAAAAAAAAAAAAAGTACATTATGCAAGTCCTCACAGAAACTTCCAAGGGTGAAAATCAGCATCAAACACTGGTCAACCATAAAAAGCCTCAAAACCAGATTGCCCCCATAGTAGTTTATAGTTTTACAGATTTTAATCCAGTACCATAGTTGATTACATTGCTGCTCCAATATGTCCAGATATGGCCATCAGGAACTCTTTCAGACTGAATCTTACGTCTTTTCAATCTGACCCAAACCTTTTTTCCTTCTTTTAGCATGTTTGTAAAACACACTAACTGGCACAATTTGATGCTGGCACAATGAGATGCTCTAGGCTTCTCCTGCATTTTTCTCAGCACAGCACTGGAATAACAGTTTCTCCAAGGAGTTCTGGTTCTCTTCTTCCAGAATATATTCAAAACCAAGATCCTAACACTGAGTGTACCCTTTGAAAAGAGTCACTGCTTCTAGACCCTCTCAGTGCTTGGAGCTAGATAATATATGTATGTACACTGAACCTTTACTCACACACATACAATTATGTTTATTTATCTACCTATTTGCAGATATATATTTGCAATTAGCTCTTGATGATTCCTGTTTAATTCAGTACCACATGGTTCATCCTAGCATTTACCTTTTGCTTGTTGGTAAACTCATCCTCTGAAATTGAAAATTTTATTTAAACCTTTAAAAAGCTTTTCCTTGTACTCAGAATAATATTCTCATTGATTACAAACACTCTGTGATCATTCCTGCTCACTCAGGTTACTGTTATATATTCTACTCCAAGCTCTTTGGCCTCATTTCCTTGGTTTGAAAGTTCTGCTTCTATTGCAAATTTAGTTATTTGCTCTAGAGATGTCTTCTCTGTGTTCTTTGCTTTTCTGGCTCAACTCAATGCTATCTCCTCTAAGACAGAGGCCCTCCTTGACCATGAACAACAGGGGCACTCCTCACATACCTCTACCTCTCTCATATCATCCTGGTGATAACTTTTGTTGAACTCAACAATAGCTGAAACATCCTTTTATTTTTGGTTCACTTATTTATATTCTGTCTCTTCAACTGGAATGTGTCATGAGGGGAAGGGACCTGCTCATGTTTTCCTGACAGCTACCTGGCCAGAGCATAGAATATTTCCTGGTACATAATAGACACTTGATAAACATTTACAGATGCATGGCATGACTCCACTTCATGGTTATGGGGAAACAGTGAAACAGTGAAGACATTATTTTTCTGGGCTCCAAAATCACTGCAGATGGTGACTGCAGCCATGAAAAAGTGACACTTACTCCTTGGAAGGAAAGTTATGACCAAAAGACAGCATATTAAAAAGCAGAGACATTACTTTGTCAACAAAGGTCTGTCTATTCAAGGCTATGGTTTTTCCATGATGCTGGGAACGATTGAAGGCAGGAGGAGAAGGGGACGACAAAGGATGAGATGGTTGGATGGCATCACCGACTCAATGCGCATGAGTTTGAGTAAACTCCGGGAGTTGGTGATGGACAGGGAGGCCTGGCATGCTTCAGTCCATGGGGTCGCAAAGAGTCAGACATGACTGAGTGAATGAACTGAACTGAACTGAAGTATTTACAGAATTACTCATAGAATCACTGGCAGTCAACAACGGTAGTATGCTCTATCAAGATTTGACACCATGAATTTGCTATAATATTAGTTTATGCAGTTGTGAGCATTCAGTATCTCCTGAATGGGAAAAGAAAGGTGGGATTATGTTGATTTAGGGTTGTCATTTTGTCAAATGAATGCATCAAAAATATAAGAGGATAGGGCTGCTATGAGTATTGGCAAGAAAGAAGTTGAGCAGCAGAAGAGGCTGATACACATCATGGAGGATAACACAGATATGAGCTTTACAGAAGTATTAGCCAAAGTAGTATGTTGCTAGTGAGGGTGAGAGGAAATAGAGTGGGGAGGCAGAAGGATTTAGACCTCTCCAAAATTGTACATCCTACATTGAATAATTTTATTTATGACTGAACCATAGCATGGTGGGGCAGCAAGTAATGTCATTTGTAATTTTGGCCTCTATAAAGTTTTGGAAACAGTAGCAGTCTCTGCTCCTTGCAGGAGATAGATGTCTTGGGACCTAATCAGAATAAACATTGGTCAGCTTCTGAATTCCTAATTAGTACATAGTTGTTTGATAGGACACCTAGTGAATTAGCATGTAAGTGGCCACAATGAACTCAATTTTTGTCTTCCTTCAGCCCCTATGGTCTTCCCTTGTGGCTCAGCTGGTGCAGTGTGAGAGACCTGGGTTCGATCCCTGGGTTAGGAAGATCCCCTGGAGAAGGGAAAGGCTACCCACTCCAGTATTCTGGCCTAGACAATTCCATGAACTGTATAGTCCATAGAGTCGCAAGGAGTTGGACAGGACTGAGCAACTTTCACTTACTTACAGACCCTGTGGAGATCTTGCTAGAATGAATTCTTACTGGTGGCTGTAATTAGATCAATGAATGCAGTCCTTGCCTTTTCCTGCTGTAATTAACTATGCTTTGTCAGATCATCCCCCAAGAATGAATTTTAAAATCATCTGTGCTTAGATGAAGATGTAGCTGGCAGATGATTTGAAAGGTTAATAATGAAAAATTAGAGAGAAGGACCAATATGTGATCCCCGACCTAGTCTGATGGGAATAAGAAACAAACAAAAAATTAACAAATAATAACAATCCAAAAAGAAAAATACAAAATAACCCTTAAAAAACCCAAACTGTACAGAATGAGCAGAACCTAACAGAAAGAATGGAAAGAAAGAAAAAAAAAAAGAATGGAAAGAGACATAGGTTTCTTTTTCTTTTGAATTTCATGATCTCTTTCAGGTTAAAAGTACAATTTACCTCACTAGAAGTAATTTACTAAATGTATTCTAGAGGAATCCCTGAGTCCATGTATCACTGAAAATGAACAATTTGTTCCTTTCTTGTAGTAACAGGCCCAACAAATTATATAGAAATTGGGGAACAAGAAATGTCATTAAATATATTGAACTGGTTGAAGTAGTGGTTTTCAAACTGTGTTCCAAGGTCAGAGGCCACTAGCAGAAGGGTAAAGCAGAGGCAGCTTAAAATAGATCATCTCCATTTCTATCTGTTTTCTATATTGAGCTTCTGCATGAGATTAAATTTAAAAACAGAATTCTGCTCCAAAGTGAATTAGAAAACCATTGGTCTTCTAAGGATAGAAAAGAAGGAACATTTTAAAAATAGACACACAACTATTTTCAACTATATAACATCAAAAAATATTTTAAACTTCTGTACCTATCACTTAGGTGATAGGTATATTCTCATACATTTGACTTAGTAATTTTGAAATTAAATGGAAGTAAGAAAGAGAAAGAGGGAGGGAGTGAGGATGACAGAAATATTGGGCTGGATTCTAGTTTCTACTTTATTCATCTTCTAAGTAAATTGTTCTTCGACAATTACCCTTAGAGTCTAAGACTATATGAAAATAGACATGTAATTATTTATTTTTATTCATAAAGCTAATACAACATTGCATTAAAAAAGAAAATTTACCCAGAAGGATAAACCAAGTGAAAGTAAAATATAACTAGACTATACTAGGCACTCTATGAATATTTGTTAAATAAGTTAATGATGAATAAAGTTTCAAGATAAGATGTAAAACTATAATTTCACCTATTTGTTCAAATGTAAGATGATTATTAAGCTTTTGGGACAACATGTATTTTCTTGCATTGTCAGAAAAAAAATTACCTTTTTTTTGGATTTAAAAAAAATAATTATTTGATTCTTTTTTATAAATTAAGGTAAGATTCACATAACATAAACTTAACTAGTTTAAAGTGATCAATTCAATAGCATGTATTACACTTAGAATCTTGTGTAACTCCAATCTGTACACCATTTCAAAACATTTTCATCATCTCAAAAAAACCCTCCATGCTCACTAAGAAATCACTTCTCATTTTCTGCTCTCCTCAGCCTCCAGCAACCACCAATTTACTTTCTGAATCCATGGGTTTATCTATTTTGAATATTTAATATAAATGGTATCATGCAAAAATGTGATTTTTGCGTACAACTTATTTCACTTAGAATAATATTTTCGAGGTTCATCCATGCTGTAACATGTATCAGTACTTTATTCCTTTTTATTACTGAAAGTGTTCCTTTGCATGTATACACCACATTGTATATATACATTTATCTGTTGATGAATATTTCAAACTGCTTCTACATTCAGCTATTGTAAAAATGCTGCTATGAACATTCATTTACAAGTATTTCCTTGGGTACTTGTTTTCTGTTTTCCAGGGCATATACCTAGTAATAAAATAGCTGGGTGATATGGTAATTCTGTTTTTAAATTTTTTGAGAAGCTGCCAAACTGTTTATCACAGTGACTGCACAATTTTACATTCCCCCAGCAAAATATGAGTGTTCCAATTTCTCTATATCCTCACCAATACCTGTTATTTTTCATTTGGTTGTCTTTTAATCAAACATTATTAAATATAATTAAATATAATTATTGGTTTAACAGGAAAATAAATTTTTCAATAAAGGATTCTCTTTTTCATCTAGTTCCTTTGCTATTTTTCCAAAATTCAATTTCTTGCTCCTCTTTATCCATCATATATTAAAAAAGAGTTTCTGACTTTATTGAGGACCCAGATGTAGAATACCATATCATTATACTGTTGGGACCTGTTTTCTTTAAATGGAATGTCAGGATTCATTAGGATCTCAGGTAACATTCTTGGCTGTTTTTTTTTTTTAATCATTTCCCACTCCATTATCATAATTCTGTATGTTTCCTTCTCTACTGAATGCTTTTGGTATAAAATATCTAGGTCTGTTATATTGGCCTAGATTGGAAGTGAATAAGGAACAAAAATACAAAAACACAAATTAGAAAACATTAAAAAAACATCACAGAACATTTATGTCTACATGATATGCTATTTCACATATAAACACCAAATTATTTAATAGCACAAGAAAATGTAAGTCTCAGAACAATAAAACATAAATATTTTGATCTATTTTCTGACATTTGACCATTATTTTATGTGCTTTCGCTGATAATTTTGCTTTTTGCTCACATAATTTCATTTTTCTGCTCCATGGCTACTTTATCATCTAGAATCAGTTGTTTAGGTGATGCTAATGTGGCCACATATCAGTTTAATACATTTCTGCTCAAGCAGTGATCAGTCACACACCACCTGCCAAGCATTGTAAACGATCGCCAAGTAGACAATTTTGACAGGCTGTTCCCAGGAGATACCTGCTCTATGTTTTGTAACAGGCGGTCGCCCAGCAGGATCACAGTCTAGGAATGGAAACCCAAAAGCAAGAATGAAAAAAGAGGGAAATAAAAGATGGAAGTGACTAAACACAGAACAGAATCTTTAAAATTTAGACATGTTGAAAGAATATAAAACCTTGAGCCTAGGAGAGAAACATTAAATAGTATGCACTCAGAATTAAAAGAAATGTTATAAAACTGTGCCACATGATGAGCAATGAAGACTAAATATGAAACAAACATAAATTCAGAAAATGACAAAGGGGCAAACATAGAATTTGGCAATTTTTGCCAAGTAAATTGGAAGGATAGAGAATATAAAGCCTAATGGAGCAGAAATAAACAAGGAAACACAGTGGCACACAAACAAAGCAATAATTCCTAGAGACTACAGTTCACTGATAAAACGAGAAGCTTGGGGTATTAGTCTCATCATCACTTGTTTACTTGTATAAGAGCTCAATCAGTATTTGTTGGTTCTGCAAGAAAGACATGCTATACAGGAAATTTACATATGTAAAACATAAGGAAAATAGCATTATTTTCTCTTCTAATCTGTGCAACCATGTTAATTGTATGTACTGATATTTCCTAAATATGTCCTTCCCTCTGAGATGTAATAATGTGCCTTTACTGTATGATGTACTTACCAGGAAATAGCACCAAGTAAACCACAGAAATATAACTAAAGGAAAGCTTGCTTCTTTAAAGACTCCTGTTAAGAGTTGTAAGCTGGACTTCAAAAGTGGAATGAAGGCCCCCAACAGTTTGCTCCCACTTGACTCACAGTGCTGTGACAGGTGGGAGGAAAACAGACACATTCTGCTTCCTCCTGTCACGCTGAACAGCTTGGGGAACCCACAAGCAAAGAAACCAAGGCTGTCGCCTTGAATCCTGTTCAAGAGGAAGACAAAGTGCCTTTGTGCTGGCTTCTGCCCAAGGGAGAGTCCCGTGAGTACAGGATCTGTTACAGAAAACCTGCCTAGAAGTAAAGCATATTTGAGACCAGACTTTGGGTAATTGGAGAGTCATGCTTTTGTGACACTAGAACCTACATGGGACAGTCCTTGATTTGACTGGTAAATATCTGCTCTCTAAACTGTTCAATAACAACCTTTGATGAAGACACCAAAGCTGCATTTGTGGTAGAAAACTATTCTAGTGTTACATTTGTTAACTAATTTTTATGAGTTGCAGAACAGAGCAAGATAAAGTCACAAAGACACAAAGTCCAGAGACATAGAAAAAAAGTGACCAAGTAGTTCTTTGAAGAGTGGATGGAAAAATATTGGATAGTTGTACTAAAGTGGAGATGGTGATGAACCCATAAGAATCAAAAGAAGTTTGCACAAGAAGCACCAAGTAATTATTAAAAATGCCTCTTTGGAGAAGAATATTAAAATAATTTAAAAGGATATATCCTATAATCATAGAAATTCCACCATTAATTACTTAGAATTTAAATATATCTTATATTTACATACCATATGGATTTATTCTTTAGCAACCAGTTTGCATAAAACCTCTCCACAATTCACAACAAATATATGTAGCAGTTATAGCTATGTAGTATGATTAGTCACACAAAATAAATTTGTTTCTATGATAGCCATTAATAGATATGTTAAAAATAAAGTATTTCTGACATCTATAAATTTAAGATAAAATAGAACTAACCATAGATCTGATTCAGGCATTATTAGGAGAAGGATGCTGCTTGCCTGGTCCACATGTACAAACATGTTTTCTTTTTTGATGGTTACAAATATGAGATTGGCCCATGAGTTCAGATATCTCTCTCAAGGTCAACAAAATAATATGGATAATCACTGATGAAATATGGGATTGGAATCAGATAATAGAATGAACAGGTTATAATTTACTAACCTGAGCACACATTTTATAACAATTCAAAGAATAAGCAGGACAATAACATTCTGGCTAATCAAAATACCTTCTTACTTAGTCACTGAAAACACCTTAGCCCAACATACTAATGGTACTATGTGAATCCTTTTGTTCTTTCTCTTTTTGTTTCTTCATTTGATGATAGTTTATATCCTGCCCCTAAAATTTTCTGCGTAGTTGTATTTGCCCGTCACTTAACCTCTTTTGACAGGCCTTCTCAGCCTCACCAGCTCATCAGGCTCCCCTGCCTATGGGATTTCCCAGGCAAGAATCCTGGAGTGGGTTGCCATTGCATCCTCCAGGGAATCTTCCTGACCCAGGGATGGCATAGTGGCCATAGTGGCATAGTTGGGTTTAAATTATCTTTGTGCTTTTAGCAGTTTTGAAGTACACAATGTCGCATTTCCATGAGACACAGTTTTTGGCTCACTGATTACAAGTCCAAAGAACCTTACTTTCTATCTAAATATAGAAGCAGAAGATAAATGCCTGATTATGAAAACCAGGGATATCTTAATAACCTATTTGAAAAATGATTCGCCAAAGACATTGACTGTGAAAATCATTGAAAGATATTTCCTTGGTTTTGGTCACGGTAGGTCCACATCTGGCATTCGGTCAATCACTCATTAAATATTAATTAGCATTATTTATGCAATTTCAATGCTCTTTTACCCTTTTAATGGGAGCAACCTGAAGAAACATGCTCTTCAAAGGACAATAGGTTCTTTCTCACTGATCTGCAGATTGCTTATCTAATTTAAATAAATTTCTTTTTAAAAATAAATTTCCTTTATCTTAAGCCTGAAATGGCAACAGTTAATTAAATGCAAAGAAAAGATCTTTTACTTCTCAGCATGGAATTTTTTCCCAATAAAGTTATCCAGTTAATTTTTACCAATATAAAGAAGAAATCACTACATTTTCTGAGTCTGCATGTTTATCTTTTTTAAATATGTAGAATAATTTTAAAATAACATAACTCTAAAAATGAAGAGTTTAATACACAGAAAGCTCTGCGTATGTCTAGCAAGAGCTAAAACATGCCACACAAGATTGGCTCTTTAACGAGCCAAGAGTTTAAAAACCATTAAGCAACAACATATGGATTTGGAAATATGAGAGAGAAACATGGTTAACATGTTACTTGTTAGAGTAACTTTTAAAAGTACCTGTAAGAGTAACATGTAAAAGTAAAACACAAATAAAAGTACTTGTAAGAGTAACATGATGCTTTTGAACTGTGGTGTTGGAGAAGACTCTTGAGAGTTCCTTGGCCTGCAAGGAGATAAAACCAGTCAATCCTAAAGGAAACCAGTCCTGAACATTCATTAGAAGGATTGATGCTGAAGCTGAAGCTCCAGTACTTTGGTTACCTGATGCAAAGAGCTGACTCATTGGAAAAGACCCTGATGCTGGGAAATATTGAAGGCAGAAGGAGAAGGGGACAAAAGAAGATGAGATGGTTAGATGGCATCACTAACTCTATGGACATGAGTTTGAGCAAGCTCCAGGAGTTGGTGATGGACAGGGAAGCCTGGTGTGCTGAGGTCCATGGGGTTGCAAAGAGTCGGACATGACTGAGTGACTGAACTTGGTTAAATGAACATGGTTAAATGAAATTGTACAATTCTTTTTTTTTAGTACACATTTGAGCCTCTGCTGTGTGCCAAGCATTGTGGACAAAGGTGCTGTGGTGGACTTGGGCTGTCGCTGAATTGAGTAGGAAAGGATAGAAGATTCAGCAATCCCCGATTTCATTTGCATCGAGCTGTGTGGAGGATGAGAGTGAACAAGTCCTCAGGGAAATTCTCAAAGTTATTTGTCATCTAAACAATAAACAAATACTTGGTGAAACTCAAAATGATTCAACTATTACCTACCATTTTGTGACTTTAAGAAATTTTTTTTTTTTTTGACTTGAGACTTTGGGAAGCACTGGCAAGGCAAAATCCAAAATTTTTCTTATGCCACTTTGGATAGGAAAAACAAAAACAAAACTAAAGCCACTGTATATGTGGCTTTATATATGATGAGAGCCAGCTTGAGCAAGATTGAATTCTAAAGGATGTAATCATCCTTGTGCCTGAAAGCATTTATTCAGATTCAGTCTCTAATCATACCTATGGGAACAGGACCCATTACATCACTTCCACACATATTGGCTTGAATAAATGGGATAGACTTGTGTTGCATTTTGTCTTTGATTTTCTTTGCAATTTCCTTCTGGAATTACCATTAGAAAATCAAATCTATTCTTAAATTTTTCTTAACATACATTGTGGTTAAGTTGGGAAAGAAGTAAGAATATTCTATCATCTTTTAGACAGTAGTATCTCTATCATATGAAGATTTTTGTGCAGGGGGGATACTAAAAAACCTGTACCTTGGGCTGTTTATAACGTGCTAGAGATTAATATGCCTCTTGGTTATTATAATATTGCTAAAGCATATACATATATGTTAGATATTTGAGATTCAAAATATACAAACATAATAGTAGGATATAATCAAACCTGTCTTCAGATGTTATTTTCTATTATAGAAAATCATTATAGAAGATTTTCTTATTAAGGACTAAGAAAAACTAAATAAAGGGCCAGCTTCTTATTTTGTCCCTCTTTCTTGCTAATATGATTTAAAAATTAAGTTCAGATATGAAAGCCACTTTTGAGATAAAATAAGGAGTTTGATCTGATCCTGCCATCAATAATGGAGCAAACCTTTAACCTTTTTTGAAATTTGCATTCACTATGCCCAAAAGGACTTTATTATGAGGTTAATAAGATTGTGTCTGTAGAGTATTTTAAGCTCTTTTATTTTCAGAATGATAAGCAAATATGAGGTTTTATTATCATTATCATTGGCTTCAAAGGGAATTTGGATTTCATAGCTCAGTGGGGTGAAAAAAAAGATAAGAACCTGGTACTGGTGTTCAAATAACATCAGAGTTAAAAATTCAAGGAGAAGGTGAAGAGACAGAGGGAGAAAAACCTCATTTCATTGATACATTAATGATGAGAGCCAGCTTGAGCAAGATTGAATTCTAAATAAACTATCAGTGCAAAATATACATATCTCCTTCTCTCTCTCACACACATGCATACACATGAACTGGCTTAATCATTTAAATTAATTCCTCTGTTTTTCAATTTAACATATTACTTGTGTGGGTGTATGCACACGCTCAGTCATCTGACTCTTCGAAACCCAGTAGGGACTGTAGCCCGCCAGGCTCCTCTGTCCATGGAATTTTTCAGGCAAAGAATAATGGAGTGGGTTGCCATTTCCAACTCCAGGGGATCTTCCCAACCCAAGGATTGAACCCATGTCTCTTGCATCTCCTGCATTGGCAGGCAGATTCTTTACCACTGTGCCACCTAGGAAGTCATATTACTCATGTTCCTATGTTAAAGTAAAAATATAATTAAAATTAAAGATATTCTTGACTGCTTTTATTAATGCATGTGTTCATGGAATTTCCCTCCACGTTTAATGTTGCATGTATCAATGATAAATATAGCAGACCACTTCTATTAGATTAGCTCACAACAATTTGGTCCAAAGAAGTAACACCTGAGATCTTCCAGTCTGAAATGGATAGTAACATTGAGAGGAAAATCTTTAACAGTCTACGGTTGTTGGTTCTCCTATGGTCATGAAATCAAAAGTGACATATTTTCAAAAGAGTTTAACATCTGCACTTTTTTAGTTCAACTGAGAGCAACTCATCGAAACGTAAATCACAGAAAAGTATACACACAGAAATGAATGGATAAACAGCAGAAAAAATAAAAATGTATTATCTCTATGCAGCCATTTGTCTTCTGAGAGCATGAGTAAAGCTTAAGTCAGATACAATTAAATGGACTGAAGCTTTAACAGTGACTTTTGAACTGCTTGAATTAACAAAATCAATCCTCATAAATTAAGCTATCAATGATCTATGATACAATTAAGTTCCATAATCAAAAATTGCTACAGTGCGTGCAATGTCACTTGTGCTATTTCTAACACTGAATTTTAACTACTGCTGGCTAACTATTCCTGCAGGGTTGTGTAAAACTCCATCTGGCACACTAGACACTAACACTGATACACAGTTTCTTTTCCATTCTTCAATTTAGGCTGACATCTGGTGGTCTAGGGAAACGACAAGTAATGCTTCTGAATGCAAACCAATTCACAAATGTGGCATTTTTCAGTTTTCCCTTTGTCTATCTGAAGTCCTTGAAATTGCTACCAAACCAGTTAATTACATGGAGATTCACATAGAATAACTATTTAAGTGGCAGAACAATAAGGGTGAAGAAAATGACCTTCGTATGATGAGTTATATACATGTAAGTACATCAAACTCTTTAGTGACTAAAAAGCATCAATAGAAAGCACCATATATTGGCCAATTAGACCCACTCAGAAAGAGTACTGCTTAATGGCACCACACTGGGGATCATAATAGGAGTGTAGAACATGTAAGATTTTCTTCTTTCTTTCTCCTTGTTAGGAGAGTTGGAGGGAGGGAAATGAAAAGAGTAAGGGGGAGGGGTAGAATAAGCTACTGTGTATAGGCAGAAACTGATGTTTAAACAGGCATAAGGTAGTGTTCAAAAGCATTTATCTTTCGTTTTTTCTTTGGGAGGAAGGGGGCACTTCCGGCGGTTTGTGGCCTTCCAGATGGTGAAACACAGTAGGCCAGAAGAAGGAGCAATTCAACTCTCCCCATGCCAAGGATTAAACAAAAATATCCCCAATTAATTTACTGTCATGTATTCCAGTAATTAGCAGATCATGGAGGAACAGAATGACACAGTTGGCCCTATGATATTCATACTAGTTAAGAAAAAAACGCCCCTGACTTTTCTTGCATTCAGCGCTTAACTATATGATTTGTAGTGTTTTGACCATGAAGAGACTTAAGGAGCATTTTTGAGTTCAGATTTTGATCACTAAATATTTTTCACTGTGTCTCTTACAGTGATTGTTACTGCTGCTGCTGCTGCTGCTAAGTCGCTTCAGTCATGTCCGACTCTGTGCGACCCCATAGGCGGCAGCCCACCAGGCTCCGCCGTCCCTAGGATTCTCCAGGCAAGAATACTGGAGTGGGTTGCCATTTCCTTCTCCAGTGCATGAAAGGGAAAAGTGAAAGTGAAGTCGCTCAGTCGTGTCCGACTCTTATCGACCCCATGGACTATAGCTTACCAGGCTTCTCCGTCCATGGGATTTTCCAGGCAAGAATACTGGAGTGGGGTGCCATTGCCTTCTCCGGATTGTTACTATTACAGGAAATAAATGTAATGATGGATTTACTTTGTTTTATCTCCATATTTAAAAAAGGTTCTAGGTTGACAGAATTACAAGTGCAGCTACCTCTTACGAAAAATAAAACAATAAAACAACAAAAATCAAACAAAAAAAGACTTGGACCTTGCCTAAGAAAGACCATTTTGAATGTTTGGTTTGGTCTGTTTTCACTTACCCTTGTGACTCTGAAAAGGTTATTGGAAGGAGTGCCAATTATGTTGGTGCTTTTGAAAGATAGCCAGTTCTTCTATGAGGTACCTTAAGCTGCCAATACCCAATCTCAGAAAGGTCATCGAGAAGGTCAAATGAAATTGCTTTTAGTTACTAAAAAACTCACCTGAGTTGAAATGAGTACACAGAAGGTGAAGTGCTTCCACCGGCTTTTACCAGTCCCTTCTTCCCTTTATGAGTAAAGTTTAGTTCTAATCAGTAGCTGTAAGATGTTTTGAGAAAGGAGGATTTTATTTTCTTTTAATAAAACTGTTAAATAAACTTTCAAACAGGGAGAAGAATGAATCAGTTCAGTTCAGTTGCTCAGTCGTGTCCGACTCTGTGACCCTATGGACTGCAGGACACCAGACTTCCCTGTCCATCACCAACTCCCGGAGTTTACTCAAACTAAAGTCCATTGTGTCAGTGATGCCATCCAACCATCTCATCCTCTGTCGTCCCCTTCTCCTCCTGCCCTCAATCTTTCCCAGCATCAGGGTCTTTTCAAATGAGTCAGCTCTTCACATCAGGTGGGCAAAGTATTGGAGGTTTAGCTACAGCATCAGGCCTTCCAATGAATATTCAGGACTGATTTCCTTTAGAATGGACTGGTTGGATCTCTTTGCACTCCAAGGGACTCTCAAGAATCTTCTCCAACACCACAATTCAGAAGCATCAATTCTTTGGTGCTCTGCTTTCCTCATAGTCCAACTCTCACATCCATACATGACTACTGGAAAAACCATAGCCTTGACTACACGGACCTTTGTTGGCAAAGAAATGTCTCTGCTTTTAAATATGCCATCTAGGTTTGTCATAACTTTTCTTGCAAGGAGCGTCTTTTAATTTCATGGCTGCAGTCACCACCTGCAGTGATTTTGGAGCTGAAAAAATAAACTCTATCACTGTTTCCATTGTTTCCCTATATATTTCCCATGAAGTGATAGGACCAGATGCCATGATCTTAGTTTTCTGAATGCTGACTTTTAAGTCAACTTTTTCACTCTCCTCTTTCACTTTCATCAAGAGGCTCTTTAGTTCTTCTTTGCTTTCTGTCATAAGGGTGTTGTCATCTGCATATATGAGGTTATTGATATTTCTCCCAGCCATCTTGATTCCAGCTTGGGCTTCATCCAGCCCAGCATTTCTCATGATGTACTCTGCATATAAGTTAAATAAGCATGGTGACAATATACAGCCTTGACGTACTCCTTTCCAGATTTGGAACCTGTCTGTTGTTCTATGTCCCATTCTAACTGTTGCTTCCTGACCTGTATACAGATTTCTCAAGAGGCAGGTCAGGTGGTCTGGTATTCCCATCTCTTTCAGAATATTCCACAGTTTATTGCAATCCACACAGTCAAAGGCTTTAGCATAGTCAATAAAGCAGAAATAGATGTTTTCCTGGAACTCTCTTAATTTTATGATGTTCCAATGGATGCTGGCAATTTGATCTCTGGTTCCTCTGACTTTTCTAAATTCAGCTTGAACATCTGGAAGTTCACAGTTCACATACTGTTGAAACCTGGCTTGGAGAATTTTGAGCATTACTTTACCAGTGCGTGAGATG
The DNA here is from genome assembly GCA_024291935.2 of Okapia johnstoni. Taxonomy (NCBI): domain Eukaryota; kingdom Metazoa; phylum Chordata; class Mammalia; order Artiodactyla; family Giraffidae; genus Okapia; species Okapia johnstoni. The sequence continues at coordinate 31,684,540 of CM044308.1, read as the reverse complement.
AATGCAATTATGCAGTAGTGTGAGCATTCTTTGGCATTGCTTTTCTTTGTGATTGGAATGAAAATGACCTTTTCCAGTCCTGTGGCCACTGCTGAGTTTCCCATATTTGCTGGCGTATTGAGTGCAGCACTTTCACAGCATCATCTTTTAGGATTTGAAATAGCTCAACTGCAATTCCATCACCTCCACTGGCTTTGTTCGTAGTGATGCTTCCTAAGGCCCACTTGACTTCACATTCCAGGATGTCTGGCTCTAGGTGAGTGATCATACCATGGTGATTATCTGGGTCATGAAGATCTTTTTTGTATAGTTCTTCTGTGTACTCTTGCCACCTCTTCTTAATATCTTCTGCTTCTGTTAGGTCCATATGATTTCTGTCCTTTATTGAGCCCATCTTTGCATGAAATATTCCCTTGTTATCTCTGATTTTCTTAAAGAGATCTCTAGTCTTTCCCATTCTGTTATTTTCCTCTATTTATTCGCACTGATCACTGAGGAAGGCTTTCTTGTCTCTCCTTGCTATTCTTTGGAACTCTGCATTCAAATGGGTATATCTTTCCTTTTCTCTTTGCCTTTCACTTCTCTTCTTTTCACAGCTATTTATAAGGCCTCCTCAGACTTCCAGTTTGCTTTTTTGCATTTGTTTTTCTTGGAGATAGTCTTGATCCCTGTCTCCTGTACAATGTCACAAACCTCCAACCATAGTTCTTCAGGCATTCTAGCAGATCTAATCCCTTGAATCTATTTCTCTCTTCCACTGTATAATCATAAGGGATTTGATTTAGGTCATACCTAAATGGTCTAGTTGGAGAAGGAAATGGCAACCCACTCCAGTTTTCTTTCCTGGAGAATCCTAGGGATGGCAGAGCCTGGTGAGCTGCCGTCTATGGGGTCACACAGAGTCGGACATGACTGAAGCAACTTAGCAGCAAATGGTCTAGTGGTTTTCCCTACTTTCTTCAATTTAAGTCTGAATTTGACAATAAGGAGTTCATGATCTGAGGCACAGTCAGCTCCTGGTCTTGTTTTCGCTGACTGTACAGAGCTTCTCCATAAAGAAAAGTCTACAACAAATTATCAACTGGAAAAGCCATGCCATTTAGTAGACATCATGTGACTATTGCCTCTAAGAAGGATTGGGGCAGAGGAAATTGAGACTGATTTTAAGAGCACTCAAAGAATCTTTGTATCTCTCACAAATACCTTACACTGATTCTTAATAAAAGTGATCTCAAAACTTGACCATTTCTTTTTTCCTTTGGCTTTAGATTTTGTGGTCTCCTTGAATAAATACTTTTTCAAAAAAAATCACTTTCAGACTTATGTCTCATTTTTATCAGTCTAATTTCCTCTCGAAAAAAAAATGCAACTTTTATTTCTACTAGCTACTCCAGTTTACATATAAATATGTGGTCATATTCAGAATAAGCAAAACTATTTCTTTGAAAACACAGTATCTTTATCTTCTTCAAAGACTTTTTTGCATACTAGGAAGAGTCCCAAGAAGTGGCTTGTATGTGCTCTGGGATAAGCCATGTGTTCTAAGCCCTCCATTACTGAGCAACCCATATGAAACCTGATCATCACCTCTACCAGCACCACTCCTCACTGCCACCTACTAACACCTCTATCACCTCTGCTTCTTGCTGAAGCTAACCTGTCTGGTGCCTGCAAAACCCACAAATGCCAACACTAGAGCTCACAAAGAGATAATTTCTGCTGTTGTCCACTGAAGATGGTGTGGCTTTGGCTTTGGAGCCAATGGCAAATCTTTTTATTTCAGATTGACTTTTATTTCCTCCTTCCATCCCTTCCTTTCTTTCTTCTTCCTTTATCAAGGAAACTATTGCTCAACTAATATGTTTAGATGCTAAGCTATTTACACAGAATGGAAATATAGTTACCATGTAATTTTATAATAGGATCCCAAAATTTAAAAATACAGAGTACTCTCAGAAGGACATAGGGTTCTTTAAAATGTTGAGGACAAGAACCAAGAATGTATCTTTCTCTTCCTAGTGGAGTAGAGCTAGATGAATTTTAGATAAACAGGTTCCTTAACTGGTGCTGTTTTTGTTGAGTGATGCTCTGGTAATCCTATTTTAGAATCTATTTCTTAGAAGTAAACAGACCCATTTTCGAAACATAAACAAATGATAGCAAAGTAAAACACAAGGTAGGCAAAATTTAAAGATCAAATAATACACTGTTATGTTTATGTATATGAATTATTTTAGTGCCCCCCCCCTTGTTTTCAAATCTTATATGAAGCATGATTCATAGATGTTGCCAGGAAGAGGAAGGAGAGTGGGAATCACTGAATCAATAATCACTGAATACTTTGTTTTTCATATTGTCCTCAAATTCTCATGAGATTGTGAGGAAGGTAGGGACATATGCAACATTTTTTCAATAGTACTGTTAATGAAATAGCTTCATTGTTTCTCCACTATAAGATATAGAAATCATATTAAAGATATATTACTTTAGATAAAAATAGTAATCAAAAGGAATAATAATATGGAATTTGCTTTTGAAAAGTAGATTTACTGTATGTTTCTAGTTTGGTTTTATGTAAAAATGCTGAGAATATGTTTAAATGTTAAAGAGCATCTATAATACATATATACATTAATGTTTAAATGTCATTATTTCAAATTATATAACAATTATCATTTCATTTGTTTAATGAAACTTGACCCTTTATATGAAATGCAGTCCAGTATTAATTCATAGGTATCAGGGATTCATTCCAGAAACTTAAAACATTTTCTGTAACTCTAGCAGTTGGACTCATTATATGCTTCTAGTTAAAGTTTAAGACACAGGAATCTTAGTTTTGAATCAGGGCTACTATGCCAGTGTGTCTGGATGTATATACACAAGGTGGCTCATTTTAGCATGAAGGTTCATTTCCAAGTGGTTAGCTTGAGTAGACAGTGAGATTTGATGACTCTCTTGTCAGGCAGCCAAGAATTCCTGGGATGGTCCAGTATTTGTGTTCTAGAATGCAATAGCTGGATGAAAGCATCTGTCATGGCTACTGAAATTTCCTTTCTTACAGAGGGAGCCAAGTACCTCTTCTTTTTTGAGAGGCTATGTTTTTGCTGTTTTATTTTTTTTTACCTTAGTCACAGCAAGGGTTTAAATGGTTGTCATTTGTGTATGTCCTTTGAGAGCCAGTGCTTTTCCTGCCCAGCTTCCCATAGTTCCAGAAGTCATTAGAAGCCAAGTTGCAGTTTCCTTGATTCGTTCCTGAAACTTTTCCTTTTCTCTTCTTTCATTTCTAGATGTCCACATGGCCTTATTACGGGAGCCAGAATCCGAGAATGACTCAGCCAAAGGCAGATTTCAAGTGTTTGTGCTAAGTTGTGTCCGACTCTTTGTGACTCTACGGACTGTAGCCCACCAGGCTCCTCTGTCCATGGGCTTCTCCAAGCAAGAATACTGGAGTGGGTTGCCATGCCCTACTCCAGGGGATCTTCCTGACATAGGGATCAAACCCACGTCTCCTGAGGCTCCTGCATTACAGGCAGATTCTTTACCACTGAGCCACGAGGGAAGCCCCAAAGGCAGATTAAGGTTTCTAAGTGTAAGTGGTTGAATAGCAGTGATTAAGCCCACCTTAAATTTATGTGGCACAATTTAAAAGGCATTTCTTTCCTTTTTCACTTATGTAACCTGAAATTTCCATCATTAGAATCATCATTTGATTGAAAGTATTATCACTGTCAAAACAAATTATGCACCAATCACTATGTTAGACACTGGAGATAAAAGATGACCAAGGAATTGCATAACATTACTATATGATGAAAGAATGTTCAGTAAAAATACACGAAGGAGGAGTCTTCCTAGGCAAGAGAAGGGATTCAGTGAAACTAGAACAAGGAATGAGAACATTTAGCAGGTAGAGAGAGCAGCATAGTGAAAAGAATGAAAAAGCACAACCTGTGAAAGTAATGGGAAATGAGAAAGTTAATAGTATGATCATATCTTCAGCAACATGGAAGGTAAATTTGAATCCTGAGGGCTGAGAAGACAGTTTGGACCTGGATGCAAAGAAGTGATTGAGAAGGAGAAGTACGTGAGAGGGGAGAAGAAGGGCCAGAGTAAGACGCAGAAGGGCCAGAGTAAGAAGGGAAGTGTATGTGTTTTGCAGTGGGAACCTCCTTTGGAAGAAAATCCATGAACACTGTATAAGGGATATATGCACTGGACCAGTTGCATATCCAGTTGCAGAAACTGAAGGAATGTAGTACTATCAAGATTGGTAAATTAAAGGTCAAGATCAGAATCTAGGATTTGTTCAAGGAAGAGAAGGGACATCTGCCTTGGGCCTGTTAGGAACAGAGCAGTAATGGCATCAAATTCACAGCATGTGCAAAGAAATTCAAGAGTGAAGAGCATCTCCCCAGTTGCTGAATTGCACTGCAGTACTAACAATTCCTCAAATAATAGCAGCTAACATTTGTATTATTCAATTTCTGATTATTCACTATATTAGCTCATGATTCACCATGTATTCTGGCCCCTTTGGAACAATTTGAGAAAATGAAAATAATTATTTACCATTGTGTTTTCAAAATTGATTATCTAGCATGGTGCTGGAGGTTTAGAAAGATAGCATCAACATTCTTAAAGAATTTTTTCATGAGAATTTAACCAATGGATAATTTAAAGTATTATTTTCTACCAAAATTACACACATAAATTATTGATGAGAACACAAAATGCACAAAAAAATAGGACTTAGAATTAACTTAGTGTGAGAAGTCAGTTCTCAAGATCATGCGTTTATTTCTCTCTGCCGCAGGGAACAATATTCAGTGAAACATTTCAAATAATTTCCATTAAGATACTTTCCAAATAATGTTACTTTAATTATCTAGCTGAAAGTGAAAATATTTAAATATATTCATGGCTAATTAAATCAAAAGAGTAAAACTGGTAAGTAATGTGTTGTTTTTTCTTACTCCAGTCCCTGTAATGAGACTAATCACATAATGCCCACCATCTTTCTCACAATCAAAACCACTCACAATGGCCTTAGTAGACAGAGAGAAAAGATGACCTGTGGATTAAAGTTGAAATTGGTTGGGGCGTTATGGTGAAAGACTTCTCTGTTTAATGTAGTGAGGTTGTCTCAGCCCATAGCATCTCACTATTTGAAGTTTTGTTTAGTTTTAAAAAGGAATATATTTTTCTTACTATGATACTTGATTTCCATTTCAGCAATGCTATCACTGTAACATAGTAGCCATTACTGCTGGTATTTGCACATAGTGAGAATGAACACTTCTTTTCATTCCCCAAAACCATGCTTTCAGTTCAAGACCTCATTAATTCTTGTTTTACTTACTACAATAATCTCCTGACTGGTCTCTTTGCCTTTAATCTATCCTTACTTGAATCCGTCATTCTGTCTGCTTAATCTTCCTTTAGTACCATTCTCTTATTTCTCCCCTTCTTAAAAAGCTTCAGTACCTCTCACCTCTCCATTTCAAAAAATATTTTAAATTCTTTAGATCAATTCTTTGCAGCATTTTGGTTTACTGCTCTAAGTAATCTGTTAATCTTCTAAAAGTCATGGAGCTTCTCCCAATAAAACTGCAATTATATCTATAGTTATACCAAAGTTTTATAAAATGTCCAGGTAATCCACAGACACTGAAACATCTAGGAATAAGAACACTTGTCTTTCATTTATTTATTATTAGCAGGCTTTTATTATATGTCAGTCACTGTTTTAAGTACTGAGAATAAAGTAGTAAACCTTCAGATAAAATCTCTATCCTTATTTGGCTATATTCTAGTGTGTGGAGGTAAATGATAAAGAAAATAGATAAGTAAAACGTATAGCACTTGATACAGTGATGAATGTTAAGGAGAAAATTGAAATCAGGGAAGTGGGATAAATCAGAGACATCTTGAAAGGATTTTGAGACAGTAAGTAGGTCAACCAAGGAAGTTTTTGTTGATAAAGCGGTTATTAAGAATAAACCTGAAGAAAGTGAGTGAGCTAACCGTATAACTATTTGGAAAAAGCATCCAGGCATTGGAATTAGTAAGTGCGAAGGCCCTGAGGTAAACATGTTTGGCAAGTTTGAAGAACAAAAAGACCATCAGAGCTGTAGTGGAGAAAACAAGGAGGTAATCAGAAATGAAATCAGAGAGTAACATGTAACAGTATAGGTAGGGCCTCATAAGTCACAATAAGTGTTGTAAGGACTGTGGTATTTATTCTAAGTGATATATCTATCTTCAAGTTTTATTCAAATTTCTCCACAGCTGGTCTTAGCCAACTCTTTCTCTCAACTGTGACTGCTCTCCAAGCCATATAATTTTATTTAATCCTCCCAATGTAAAATTCAACCACTTGCATCCATATATGTGTCATTGTTTAGTCGCTAAGTTGTGTCTACTTGCGACCTCATGGAATGCAGCACGCCAGGCTTTTCTGTCATTCACTATTTCCTGGAGTTTGCTCAAACTCATGTCCATATATATACATACACACATATGCATACACACACAAATATAAATGTACTTTTATATATAAATGTACTTTTAAGTGCATACTTAGATATGTATGTAAAATATTTTCCTGACATTCATAATTAGTTATTAATTCATGCAAACTAAAATTTCACAATTAACACAGAACCAAAATTATATTTGATCTTTATGGTTATAAATCACACAAAGTTTAAGAAAATAACATTTGTAACACTGTTACCAAGGCAGAAAAATTTGTATCAGATAACTCATGTTATTCATCAGATAACTCATGAATTTTTTATTCAAAACATTAACTTTCAGCAATTGATCCAATCACATGTTGTTTTAAGGTCATTAAATAAAGATTCAGACTTCTTGGAGTATTGACTGGTTATCCACTATGTTCTAGGCATCTTGCTAGGGACTGGAGATACATTGATATGTCAATCAAATGATTTTGCTGCATAACAAATTACTCAAAATCTTAGTAGCCTAAATCAATAAACTTTTAGTCTTTCTCACAAGCCACAAGATCTACTGGGCAATTCCACTGGTCTGAATCAGTTTGGGTGATCTCTGTGGTCAGGAAGTATATCTCGACTGGGGCCGTTTGGTCTAGGATGACATCATAAAAATGATCACTCGCACTCTGCTTGAGCTTGGGGGCTACAGCTGAGATAGTTCATCTCAGTTCTACGTGGTCTCTCATCCTCCAGGAGGCTAGAGTGGACTTCTTGACAGAGGACAGTCACAGTGAACGCAGGAGCAACAAAGACGGAAGTCCCACAGTGGGAGTGCTTTTCAAGCCTCCGCTTAAGTCATATTTGCTATTGCATTGGCCAGAATCAATCATACGGTCAAGCCAGTGTCAAGGAGGGAGGTGACAATTAGAGGCCATTACTACTACATTTGTCATATATAGTGCATTTCTGAAGGTGACAATTATAGTAGATGCTCTGTTTTATAGTAGTAGCAGCAAGACATTGCTGCTTATTGCAACATTCGTAAGTGACAATTTGAAGAAAAGCCAAAATGCAGATCAAACCTTATAAAACAGCTTTTTTTTTTTCCTAAAGAAAGTTATTCTACAGAGAAAGATGCTATTAAGAACAGCTTCTATTTGTTGACTACCAGGTGCTTGATATACATTTCTAATTTAATATTTACAGAAAGTCTGCCAGGAAGCGTGTCACTTTGGCCATAGACAGCAATTTGAGGGTTTCAGGGGTAGTTACTTGTCCAGAGTTACTTAGTATGTTTTGAAATCAGAATTTATGCTGAGATCCTACTAAAAATAAAATCCATGCTCTTTTCTCTCTCTCTCTGTAATAGAAAGAACATGGGAAGAATCATGAAAAAGGATGCATTCTTGGCTACACAAACTTTCTTTGTGTAACCAACATTTTACCTCCTAAATTTCTGTTGACTCCATTCTTTGCTTTCCATCTTGCCCTCTGTCACCCTAACCTAAGCTTTTGCCTGGATTACTACAGCGGCTAATACCAGGGTACTTTTTCAAAATTTAAATCTACTCAGATTCCCCTGTTCCCCTTCTTAAAATCTTTTAATGGCCCCTCTCTTCTTTTCTCCTCTCTCTCTCTCTCCCCCTCAGTTACAAAACATCACAAGATTGCCAGGTCTGGCCCTTACCTCTCTAAACTTCATGCTCCAGACCGAAGCCTTCCTTTAGCAATCAGTAAGTCAGTTTCACCAATATGTATTTTTTGAACAGTTACTATGTATCTGTCTGTGGTACAGTGGTCATGTGTGGATGTGAGAGTTGGACGGTGAAGAAAGCTGAGCGCCGAAGAATTGATGCTTTTGAACTGTGGTGTTGGAGAAGACTCTTGAGAGTCCCTTGGACTGGAAGGAGATCCAATCTATCCATCCTAAAAGAGATCAATCCTGGGTGTTCATTGGAAGGACTGATGTTGAAGCTGAAACTCCAATACTTTGGCCACCTCATGAGAAGGGTTGACTCATTGGAAAAGACCCTAATGCTGGGTAGGATTGGGGGCGGGAGGAGAAGGGGACGACAGAGGATGAGATGGCTGGATGGCATCACCGACTCGATGGACATGGGTTTGGGTAGACTCTGGGAGTTGGTGATGGACAGAGAGGCCTGGCGTGCTGCAATTCATGGGGTCGCAAAGAGTCGGACACGACTGAGCGACTGAACTGAATGTATCTGTCTGTGGTATTTGGTATACATTAGACAAAGATCACTGCCCTCAACAGATCATGTGTTCTAGCTGAAGAATCAATCAATACACAATACATATTACATATAAATTATAAACTGTGTGAAAAAGCAATATGAGGAGGAAAAAAAAAGGTTAATCAAGCCACATAATACTGAAGGACATAGTGGAGCAGACTTTAGTGTTATGGAAAATAAGATGGTCAGGAGAGGCTTCACTGGGAATGTTAAGGAGCTAGCTGAGAAGATACCGCATGACTGAGGAGATATTGTGTGGATGAGGGCTAGAGTGTTAAGCGGAAGCTCTACCTGCTCAGAGGACAGCACGACTGAGGCTGAGTGGGGAGGGCAAGCAGAGCAGAGATGTCAAATATATCGCCTTATAATGTATTAAAGAGTTAATATAGTCCCAGTTCTAATGCTTTTACAAAGAGATATTGTCACCGAAAACACAAGTCCTTGTGCCCTATGCCCAGTGAGGCCAAACAATAACAAAACGCTGGAGTTTGAAACAGAGAAAGGTTTATTACAGGGCCCTGCAAGGAGTTGCCTTAAAAATCCCTGAAACCTTGCAGCAAAGCCCTTGGCTAGGAAAGGTGAGGGAGGGGCATGGTGAGCGGTTACAAACTTTTTGGTGTTAGATCCTTTGTTCTTGAGGTCGGGTCATGGTCAAGTAATGAAGTTCTTGTAAATCTCTACCAAATGTTACTCTTTGTTCTGACAAGAAAGGGCAAGGTCCCAAGGCACAACTTTTTCCTCTGAGGTACCAGTCTGTGCAGTCCGTGCGGTCCGTGCTAAGAGGAGCCAGATCTTAGCTGAAGGCTTCCTCAGGGCCAGGTCCCTAGACCTGCCCAGCTTTCATCGCTGAGGGATCCAAGTGCCTGCCCAACTGACCCTCAGGCTCCTCAGGCCTCCCAAAGGATGAGGGTGGGGACCAGGTCCTGCAACCCAGGCCAACTGCTGCTTCTACCACTGCCTCAAGGCCTGGGATAAGGCAAGGGCTCTGGAGCTGCACGGGACACAGCCCCTAGCTTGTTCCCTGGGCCCCCCAGCTCACCCACTGGCCCAAGGTCAGGTGAGCCAGAGGGCCTCTGGGAGAAGGCCTGACTCTCTCTTACCTCTCTCTCCACCTGACGACCGTTGGCTGAATCGCTTCGCTAAGCCTTCCTCACTGACAGTTGGTTACACTGCAGCACTGACCAGTAACAGAGCACTGCTACTAACGGTCACTCAGTGACGGTTGCTTGTGGGCAGGGCCAACTGAGGCACCAACCAATGGCTGAGCAGGACCCGTTGCCTGGTAACAGGCTGCAGAGTAACGATGCACAGCAATGGCTGTGTGTTAAGGGCTGTGCTCACTGTGCTCTGTTGCAGTATTATTCTAAATAAAATTTGTTATCGGCCAAATTGGGAACCTTCCAAAATATATAAGTTGACTTCCTAAAACAAAGGTGATTCGGGGCTTAACCAAGGGGAGAGTGTGATCAAGTTGCTGTATGGAAACTGTCAATGAAATGTGGTAGGCAATGATGCAGGAACAAATCAGAGATCTTTGAAACAACTAGTGCTGATGATCAAAATTTACAGAACTTCAGTTCTAAAGTTTTCCTGTATCTCCAGTATGTGTCTTTCAAGGAAAATTATATGGTAAAGATAGAGTGCCTAAATACACAAGGCCATGGTTTTTTCCAATTATAAATGGCTGTTTGATAGAATCAGCTTTTTAAATAACATGTATTTTTGACTGCACTTGGGTCTTTGGTGCTGCGCAGGCTTTTCAGAGAGCAAGGGCTACCCTCTAGTTGTGGGTGCTTGGGTTTCTCATTGAAGTGGTTTCTCTTGTGGAGCAAGAGCTCTACGGTGTGTGGGTTTCAGTAGCTGGGGCTCCAGAGCTCAGTAGTTACGGCTCTTGCAGTGTAGAGCACAGGCTCAATAGCTGTGGTGCTTGGACTTAGTTGCTCCACAGCAAGTGGGGTCTTCCTGATCAGGGATTGAACCCATGTCTCCTGCATTGGCAGGCAGATTTTTCACCACTGAACCACCAGAGAAGCTTGATAAAATTAATTTTTACAGATAAAAAAATCACTTTTGATTATAGATGCTTATCTTATTTGAACATTATAATTTATTTTTAAAGAAATATCCTTTGAATATTAAGTGGAAGACTGTGTTTTTGTTTCTCATTCCCATGTAGCAGCCATTACTTCCCTTTATCTCCGTGTTACTTAGATTTTACCACAGTTTATGGTTCATTGCAAATGGAGTGGATAACCTGCAAGTGTGAAAATCTGGTCATACCTCATTTAGGCACTCTTGGCTGTTAGTAGATTGTACACATTGTTTCAATTTGGCTTTCAGCCTCTCCAACATCTTCACAAAGAATGTGAATACCAATGGTTATATCCATAATTTTCTCTTTTGTGCTTTTTGCCATCTAATGCTAAGTTGTTACTCACTCCATAAGTTCCCATTTCCTTTATATGGTACACAGCTTGACCATATTTTGTGATACTCATCAGAACTTGGCCTCCATCTGCATGGTCTTTTTTCTGATTCAACTCTGTTGTGTCTCTTGCTGTATTTCCTCATCTCATGACACTTTTACATCTTGCAGTATTACCCTTCCATCTGGCAAATGGTCCTAGATGATATTTTACTTATCAAGAAAGGCGTGCTACTTTGTTGAGAAGATTTTGTTTATTATATATGTATTTCCATATGTATTCAAATCATTGACTGTCCCTTCAACATTACTTTTTGGTAGATAACATTTTTTTGAGGAAATACGAACATGAAACCTGAATAAGCTTGCTGTCTGTTAAAGATGTTAGACCAATAAGAAAATTCACTGATGAACATATGTGTTACTGTCCGCTGCACTCTTATTCACTACTAGTGTGGCTAAATAGTAAACTCAGTATGCTTGTATTAAATAGAATCTAATACGCTGTTAGAAAATTTAATTTAATGTTCACAATTTAATTTCCGGTAATAAATACCCAATGTCATTATGAAAATATGCAGGTGAAGTAAAAATGAAAAAAATAATTAAAATATAAGAAATAAATTGTCAATTTCCATCTATTATCCAGACTGTTAGATGCTAGACATTAACTTATAGATAGAGAGAATGCTTTGGAATTAAGTTCCTTATTCTCCAACCCTATAGTTCTAACCACAGTAAAGGAGTACAGCTTGTTACTCTGTTACAGGCAATGTATGACTTAGACTGAGACTATACTTCTCTGTCATTTGCTAACTTTTAACTATGATCATGTCATTTAACTTTCTCATTCCCTATTTCTTTATATTTAAAATGAAAGAATTGTAGTATTTGTTATCCTAGATATACAACCCTGTGATGACACGACTACTCCACATTTCTCCTTTTCTGTTTCTTCTCCCTTAACCCTGAAAGTGAAAGTCGCTCAGTTGTGTCTGACTTTTTGTGACCCCACGGACTATACTTACAGTCCATGGAATTCTCCAGGCCAGAATACTGGAGTGGATAGCCTTTCCCCTCTCCAGGAGATCTTCCTAACCCAGGGATCAAACCCAGGTCTCCCGCATTGCAGGCAGATTCTTTACCAGCTGAGCCACCAGGGGAATTCTCTAAAAATCTTGTTGCTTTCTAACTCATTAATTAGTTTTGTGACTGTTCTTCAAATTTATAAAGTTATATAATTTTTAATTAAAAATAATTTATTATTGTGTGTGCCCCTCAGGAAACCCACTGTCAGCAGGCATATCAGCCAATACAGCATAGTTTCTAAAAAGCTAATGATAGGGAATGATCCCGTAATTGACCTGTTCATTTTATATATTTAGAAACTGAGGGTCAAATAGATTAAGTAACTGATCAAAGTTTTTAACTATTTGGTAACAGCATAAGGAATTGATTTCCTTTATATATTTTTTGCTATACATTTCCTTCCATTCTGAATTCCCTCTAGTCTGTTAATATTGTTGGGTTGGGATTTTTTAAAGAAAAAATTTTATACTGTACTCTCAGACTAATGCTTCATGGTCAACTTGTTATGAACTATGATCATAAGCCATTTTTCTGCCAGACTTATGGGATATGTTTTTTTCCCTCCTAATGCACCGCTCCACTATTGTCTCTATTGAACTACATTCTGTATCTGATTATTTCATTATTAAACTATGGTTTCTTCAAATCTTTATGATCTTACATAATCTTACTGGGCCTCAATTTCTTCATTAGCAAAATAAAGGACATTGAACGGATTAACTCCTGAGGTACTTTTACCTCCAAAGCACCAAATTTTCCAAATTGGGACTAAATCTATCTTCAACTCCTTAATGTCACTTTCAGATTTTAAAAATATGTTCTGTAGTTTATCATCCAGACACTTGATGAGAAGACAACACCAGGCCCCAAATCAACTCTTCTAAGACACCATTTGTCACATTCTCCTGAGTTGACACTAATGCATTGATCCCATCCCCATTACTCATTTATATTCTCTGCAAGTGTTTTCAGTTTTGGGGGGATATTTGTCTGTCAATGTTTACAAAATTCCTGAGGCAGATTAATTTTATTTTCTGTATCTTTACATTTTGTAAAAAGTTTTTCCATCTTCAAACTGATGAGCTTATACAAATTTAGTTTTTACATTATTTTCGAGACTTTAAATAGGAGGAGTTGTTAGATCAGTTCAACTCAATTTTTAAAAAATCAATATTGTATTGATTCTACAAATACCAAATTTATCTAGTTTTAAGATTGAGAGACAGACTATAATTAGCTTTAGAAGCTTACAAAGCTTACATTAATCTTGTAAAGTAATTTAGGTTTATTTTGTCTCCTAGAACTTTTATGGAATTAGCCAAATTAGGTGCATAAGCTTCATTGTTTTTCAACAAATTAATATATCAATAAAATTTTGAAGAGTAGAAAATATTATGTTATTTTCCAATAACTTCACTTAACCTTGCTATAAACTGCAATACCAAAATTGCTTGTGGTTCTTCCAAGACATTGACTTAATTAATTCAAATGTGTTTTGCTCCCTCTGTAAAACGGCTTTCAATGTAATGTGGTGTTCTGCTTCCAGGATTTTGTTTCTATTGTCTCTAGAAAGAGATTCTGATCTTTGCTTTTCCAGCAGAGGGCACATACACATATCCTTCTTTGTTTCTTCTCATCTACAGAAAGGGAATTTTTAAGAAGCCTCATTTAAGGCTCTATAACATATTACCATATTTGAATTGAGTCTAATTAAAAAAAAACAAAACAGCACATTAAGATTTTCTCTTAAAAGTTTGATGCCTCAATGAAAACTAAAAGACACTGGAGTACTATTGCCACTGAAATAGAATATCAGTTTAATTCAGTATCTGTTTATGCCCTGTAAAATTTGGTTGGTGATTTTACTGCTCATTTTGTTTGAGTCATATTTTGATCTGGCCTTTTTGCTTTTAGTATTTGATTTGGGACTTAGAATTGACAAAGAAGCAGTCAACTAGTATTTATTTATCTGTTCATTTATTTGTAGAGTTAGCAGAAATTTAAACAACCAATAATCTGTGTTTTAGCCTAAAGTTGCTATAATAAACACGTATGAAGACTATTGAATTTAATTGGACAGTTATTTAAATGTTTCTGAGAGGAATAGTGATAAAAATCAGTCTGTTGACCATTTTGGTAAATGGCTTAAGAACACTCAGGAACATTTTAATCTTCTGGTTGCTTACAATGAATGGATAGAATGGTAGCATTTTTACACTGTCAGCAATGTGAGCACAGTGGAGCATCTGTAATTTCAACATTATGCATATGCATCATGTAATTATATAATTGCAGATATGTTGCATCAAAAGGTTATGCTTTTAAAATGGAAAAGAAATATTGAAAAGCAGAAGTCAAGAGACTAATATGCTCATTTCTATCTGCAGTAGCATAAATTTTAAGGATTTTGTATAAGCCACTCTACAGCCTGACTTGCAACAAAACCTATCCAAGAACTCAGAAATGAAGGTTCAAATGCTACATTAACTTTTAAAAAATTTTAATGCTTTAGGTCAAGATGATTGATAACCTTTACAGGCTAGTCTAAACTTTAGTTTATGTGGACCAAAAACCACTGTGATTTTTTTCTTTTTTTGAGATGTCTGTATCAGGACACTTTGTATTTAATTTAAAAAATAAGTTATTTGAAACTTAAATACAGAAAAATACTAATGATAACATAAGAGTTCTGTTCAAAGATTAGATTCTGCTGTTTTAAGTTTTTCTAGCAAAAGATAATTAAAAGTGATTGTTGTAGAAGAAGAGTTTGTCTGGAACATGCCAGACAAAGGAAGCAAAAGCACTCTGAGAATATAAGGCCATTTCCATTCACAAGGAGGGCTTTTTCCAAATAAAGACTTCCAGCAGAGCCCAATACCGATGGCAACCCCACTTGTAAGGCTGCTGGGGTTAATATTAATGATAGTAAACATTTGCCAGGGCTAAAATTCTTAAGCAATTAAAAATGTTGACAGTTTTAAAATTTACATATTTATGTATAGTTTTAGTTAACATCTACACATATAATTACAAGTTGTTGTTGTTTAGACAGTAAGTCGTGTCTGACTCTTTTGTAAAGCCATGGACTGTGGCCTACCAGGCTCCTCTAGCCATGAGATTTCCCAGGCAAGAATACTGGAGTGGGTTGACATTTTCTTCTCCAGGGGATCTTCCTGACCCAGAGATCTAACCTGAGTCTCTTACATTGGCAGGTGGATTCTTTACAGTTGTAAGTAATAATGATTAATTATGATTTTTTAAGGAAAACTGGTGTCTGTAGCCCATAATATTTTACTCTCTCTCTCTTTTTGATAAAATTAGAGACTCTACACAGTCTTAAAATATTGAATCTGTCTGACATACAGAAACTGGAATGCTGAGTATAAAAGAGAGAGATAAACTGTAAGAACACAGAATAATCAGGAAGGTTAAGTGCCTCACAAAGAAACAGATTGTACACACTATGAGTACATATGCATTTTTTCCTCTACAGCTAACAAATATCAAGTTCAAAACAATGCTTCTCTGGTACCATTGTTTTTTCTCTCTCTGTCCTCATTTCTTTATACTTTTTCTGTCTTTTTTTCTTTCTCCTTTTGCTAAACTGGATTATAGTATCATAGTGTTCTAAATTTACAGCTAATACCTAAGTGTAGTTCATTTTACTTTAAAATCTGAACTGTATCATGGAAAATTAATATGCTAATACAATGGCATGCATGAGGCACCAAGGCCTAATGGAAGAGGTATCAGACCAGAACTCAATTCTCCTAGTTTTTTGTAATTTATACTATGCAGCTGGACCAACCAATCATCTTTCTTTTAAAAGTCTTTTAACTTTGTTACTGAAAAAAAAGAACAGAACAACAACAAAATATGCTTCATATTTCTACAACATGCTTAAATTGATACTGTAATATAAATTATTTAAAATTTGTACTACTCTAGTTCATATAGCAAAGAAAGCAATCGCACCCCACTCCAGTACTCTTGCCTGGAAAATCCCATGGACAGAGGAGCCTGGTAGGCTGCAATCCATGGGGTTGCAAAGAGTTGGACATGACTGAGAGACTTCACTTTCACTTTTCACTTTCATGCACTGGAGAAGGAAATGGCAACCCACTCCTGTGTTCTTGCCTGGACAATCCCAGGGATGGGGGAGCCTGGTGGGCTGCCGTTTATGGGGTCGCACAGAGTTGGACACGACTGAAGTGACTTAGCAGCAGCAGCAGCAGTTCATATAGACATTTTCAAATGTGCAGCAATTGACTTCTCCTTAATCAATAAGGAAGTGGGAAGAAACAGAGACTTGTGGTGAGTCCTTAAGGTATGAACATACTGGGGTTTTCCATTACATGATTCATTGTGAAACAAAGAAAGAGAACTAGAGCATAAACATTGATACTGCCCCAATTGAACAAACGCATTTATCATTCTAACCAATTAATTTGTTTTAAAATTATTATTGTTCACATTTTGTTTTTAACCTCTCAGGTTGTATGAATCAACAACAATCCAAAGTGGATAACTCAAGTTAATTAATACCTTCACCTGAAACAGCTAATAAAAAGAGAATATTGTCTTTAGTTAACTGGAAAGCTTTTTATTATTCATATTATTTTGAGATATTGTTCCTTTCAGAAGAGAGTGAATACTGTGGACACATATCTATTTCTGTCCTATCTCAAATCTTCCTTGATGCAAACTAAACCTGTTATACAGAAGTGGGTATTCAGTTGCCTCTATGGGAATTACTTTGTGTTAATGATTAGACAGAACAACATATATGTTATAGTTACAGTGTGATAAAATCTTTAAAGAGATAACATGAATTAATAAAATTAGTTTAATACTTTCCTTTCTAAAAATGGTCAAATGAGAAAAATATCGGTTAGAATTGGTTTGTGATAGATACGTAAATAAATACTCAATTCCAGAGTACTTTGCACACACATGGAAGAGGAAGTATTGCATCTTTGCCAATTTTTTTTTTTAACTCAGATTATTAGGGTTACAGAAATACAGCTGGCTCAAGGCAGAGAAAGCATTGTAGAGGTCCCCAGCTGTAGGTGAACTTTCTCCTGGCCAACGGAAGGTTGCAGGTTCATGGAGGTCTGTTATTTAAAAGATGGAGAGTACACATTGAGGCTGATGAAGGGCATTGTTAGCAGTGATGATGGGCGGTGTGATGATAGAATCTAATCAGGTGGTTGCTAGAAGGTTGGAAACAAAAGGAAGATCACTTTCAGAAACTAAATGTACTAATACCAAATTAGATGCTTAGTCAATATAACCACGACCGCATGTGGTAAGTGCTTATACCTCACAGAAGCAGTTAATTATCTCTCTTCAATTCACTAGTCTCCGCTTGAAATCCAACTTCAGCCACATATTTAATGCCATAGTTGAGGAAGTTGTAGCTTCCCCCCACCACGTATGAAACAGAATCAATCTATTTCTTCCCCAGAGAGTGACATTTAATCACCCCTGTGTTACCAGGCTTATGATTGGGATTATGATTATTATTCTCATTAGCTTTGGAGGCTTTGTGCTTTCAAAGCCTTTATAGCAAATCACATACCCACACAGAGATGTCCACTGATCACTTCTCCAGCACCCTTTATCAAGTGGATCCTCAAGAAACTTCTTAATATTTCCTAGTGCACAGTTTTAAGTTGTTTTTATTCTATACGGAATAGATGCAGGCCACACACAAACACATTTAAATTTTAATTGTACATATGAATCAACATTTTAAATTTAATATCTAAAAAGAACACTTTGGTCAAGATTGTTGGTTTTTTAAATATCCTCTTAATTTTTTATGCTTTAAAAATGGATGAAAATTACTTGAAAGGGATAAATAATATTGTCTGATGTCTAAGAATTTATGTATACTTTCTTTTAAGGAAATCCAAGGGCTTTATATGTAATAAAAATGTCAATATTCTCAGATCCCTATTGTGTTCTGTCACTAAATTATGTCCAACTCTTTGCAAAACCTTGGACTGCAGCACGTCAGCCTCCTCTGTCCTTCACCATCTCCCGGAGTTTGCTCAAATTCTTGTCCAGTGAGTTGGTGATGCTATCTCATCATCTCAGCCTCCCTATTTCCTGAGTCACTACTGAAAGACTAATGTATCAAATATAACACAGTAGAAAATGCATTATTTAATTCTGTCAGTAAAAAGTTTTTCTTGCATGTCTTTTAAGATTTTTTTTTTAATTTGACAATTCAATTAATATTTATTTTAGCACCTACAAAGCACTGTACTAGTGAATTTAGGCATTTGGGAATAAAAATATCTCAGTAGTAAGCCCTTGCTCTTTGGCAAACATTGCACTAAGTGTTTTACATCTCATTTTTTCTTAAATAACCTCACAAAGGAAGTATTACTATTATCTCTATTCATTGATGGGAAAATTGAGACACAGAGAGGATTTACCCAAAGTCACACAGATTATAAATGATTTATCCTGTCTTTGGACATAAGTAGTATAACTCCAGAACTTCACTGTTTCTACTTTTGAAAATGAATCTACCCTCTTCCATTATCTATCTAAACTCAGTTTTTCCTATTTCTGCTTTTTAAAAGAAGATCTGAAATTATAATAAACCAATCCAAAATAAATACAAAAACTGAAATATATTCACTGCTAGCATAATTAGTTATTTGCTATATTTTCTTTGGTAATTGATTTAAAAAAGTCATTTACTTCTAAACACAACATACAGAGGTGGGGCAAAGATGGCGGAGTGCATAGGACGGAGAGACCACTCTCTCCCCCACAAATTTAATCGAAAGAACATCTGAACGCTGAGCCAAACTTCACAATACTACTTCTGAACGCTGGCAGAAGGTAGTCATACATTCATATAAGACAGCGCATTATCTTCAAAGGAGTGAGGAGAAATTATAAAAATAAAAAAGAGGCAAAAGATTAGGACGGAGACCCTTCCCGGGAGGGAGTCCGTAAAAGAGAGAAATTTCTAAGCACCAGGGAAAACCCCCTCTCACCTCAGGTTTGGGGGAAGATATCGAATTCTCGGAGGCAACATAACCAGGAGAAAACAATAAATAAACCCACAGATTACGTGCCTAAAGGCAATTTCCCGTAAAGAACCCCAGACGCTCGCTTCCGCCACCAGCAGAGGGGGCTGAACGGAGAGGAGCGGGCGGCACTGTTTAGGGTAAGGACCGGGCCGAATGCCCTGAGGGCAATCTGAGGGAGCTAACGTGAGATAGTAACCTAAACTGTGGGACAGCCAGAGAGAGAAAACTATCCCGCGAAAAGCCCAAAGCTAAGGCACTGCCGGCCCGCTCACAGAACAAAGGACTGAGCGATACATGGGAAGAGCTAGCCGGCTGCGGACCCCCCATCCCCCGCCGGAAACACGGTGCAGGCGGGGCCAGCCAGAGCCGAAAGGGGCAAACTCGGCCCCAGAGAGGGCACCCCCTACCAAACTGCAAACAGGCTCCCAGTTTCTAAGCAAAGACTGCCCTGAGATCCCTTAGGTCGCAGCCATAGAACAGCTCCCAGAACCGACCACAAAAGCACACCCGGAGCCGTAGCCGGGGCGCGCCCGTAAACCGAGGCGGGGACCAGGGAGGTGGATAAGCCGCACTGCCCCAACAGGGGCGATGCGCACGCCCAAACTCCTGGCTGCCTTAGCTGCTCCGATCGGCGAACGGCGCAAACCGCAAGCCCTACCGAGTCTGCGCCTCATTGGAGTACCCGGGAAGCGAGCTCGTAAACCGAGGCGGGGAACAAGGGAGGTGATAAGCCGCACTGCCCCAACAGGGGAGAGTGCGCTCGCCAAACTCCTTGCTGCCTGAGCTCTCCGACCGGAAACAGGCGCAAACACGCCGGCCCAGCGAGTTTTGCGCCTTTGTGGATACCCGGAACTCTGAACCTGAGCAGCTTAGACCTGGGAATGTGTCGCGCATCTCCGGGCCTCACCTCCGGGCAGAGTAACCTGAGCCTGATAAGGGTAGACGGGGAAAGCACACACGCCGTGAGGCGGGGGCGAACCCAGTGTGGCCGAGACACTGCGAGCTCTCCACACACCGCCAGTGATATTGGTTTGCAGTGGTCCCTCCCTCCCCACAGCAGGAACTGAACAAGTGGAACCTAAAGAGACCACCTCCGCCCCTTTGGGCAGGCGTAAATTATGCACTGAAGAGACCTCCAACTAAGCAAATAACAAGGGAAGCGCATTGGAAGGGACAGGCCAACAGACTAAAAATCCGTAGTTAACACTGACTGCAATTGAAAGGGGCCTATAGATCTTGAAAAGTATAAGCATGAACAAGGATCTATCTGAAACTGAAGAGACCCCACCCGGTCTCACAATCTGCTCCAGAGAAGTCCGGGATATCATATGTTTACCTATTATCATTTTTATTTTATTTTTTTATTTTTTTTATTTTTTTCTTCCTTTTTTTTAAGACCTCTATACACCTTTAATTTTCATTTTCATAACCCACTATTACCTGCTCAAAAAAAAAAACCCCTATTTTTTAAAACAAACTGCGTACATATATCATACTTTTTGTGTTTTCTTGTTTTTTACTGTTTTTTCTGTTTTTTTCTTTTTTTTTTTTTACTGTTACTGTTTTACTGTCTTATTTCTTTTTATACTGTTTTCTTTTTTATATTGTAAGATTTTAAAGTCTTTTTACTATTTATATCAATTTTGTACATTTAAGATACAATCTTTAGAAAACCCATTTTTTTACTCGGAGAGTGATTACTGGCTTTGATTACTCTCTCCCTCTATTGACGCTCTTTCATCTCCCCCAGGGAACCTCTATCTCCCACCCTCCTCCTTCTCTTCTCAACCCAATTCTGTGAATCTCTGAGGGTGTTCTGGGTACCAGAGAACACATCGGAACAGAATACTGCCCAGATCTCTCTCTCCCCTCTTGATTCCTCCTTTCTACTCATCCTCACCTCTATTGCCTTCCTCCCCTCTCCCTAATATCCCTGAGAACCTCTCTGAGGGCTCAGACTGTGGAAGAGCACAGAGGGAAGTGCTTTACTGCTAGACTGCTCTCCCACTTTGAGTCCCCCTCTTCTCCTCCTGGTCACCTCAACCTCCCTCCCCTTCACCTCTCCATGTAACTCAGTGAACTCGACTGGGTATACCCTCACTGAGGAGAATCTTTTTCACCATTAACCTAAAAGTTTTATTATGATGCTGTATGGATGTAGTCTTAGAGGCACTGCAAGAATAATACTGAAAGCCAGAGGAAACATTATTAATAAGAGATCTTCAAAAGCCTCCACATATACACCAAACCAGCTCCACCCAGAGCCAATAAGTTTTCCAGAGCAAGACATACCACACAAATTCTCCAGCAATGCAGGAAATAGCCCTGAGCATCGATATACAGGCTGCCCAGAGGCACACCAAATCCATAGACATCTCAAAACCAATACTGGACACTCCATTGCACTCTAGAGAGAAGAAATCCAGCTCCACCCACCAGAACACCGACACAACTCCCCAACCAGGAAACTTGACAAGCCACTCGTCCCAACTCCACCCCACAGAGGAACCCCAAAATAAAGAGAAACTTCAATCTACAGAATACAAAGGCCCACGCTAACACAGCAATCTAAACAGATGAAAAAGCAGAGAAATACTCACAAGTAAAGGAAAATGAAAATGCCCCACCAAACCAAACAAAAGGGGAGGAGATAGAAGCCTATCTGAAAAGAATTAGAATAATAATAAAAATGATCCAAAATCTTGAAATAAAAGAGTTACAGATAAATAGCCTGGAGACAAGGATTTGAGAAGAAGCAAGAAATGTTTATCAAGGACCTAGAAGAAATAAAAAGGAGTCAATATCTAAAAATAATGAATAAAGAAGATAAAAGACACGCTGGAGGAACCAAACAGTAGAATAACAGAGGCAGAAGATAGGATAAGTGAATAAGAAGATAGAATGAAGCAGAAATAAATGAAATAAATGAAGCAGAGAGGAAAAAAGAATCAATATAATGAGGAAAAGCCTCAGGGACCTCTGGGACAATATGAAAACGCCCCAAACATTCGAATCATATGAGTCCAGAAGAAGAAGATCAAATGAAAGGCCATGAAAAGATACTCGAGGAGATAATAGTTGAAAATTTCCCCTTAAAATGAGGAAGGAAATAGTCACAGAAGTCCACAGAACCCCAGGGGGAGTCCCCCAAAACAGGATAAACCCAAGGCGAAACACCCCAAACACATGTTTAAACAAAATACAAAGATCAACACAAAGAACCAAATATTAAAACGTCAAGGTAAAAACAACAAATAAACACACAAGGGGATCCCCATAAGGATAACTGCTGATCTTTCAATAGAAACTCTCGGCAAGAATGGAATGGCAGGACATAACTTAACAGTAATGAAAGAGAAAAATCTAACAACCCCGATTACTGTACGCCGGCAAAGGATCTCATTCAGATATGAGGAGAATTCAAAAGCTTTACAGACAAGCAAGGAACTGAGGGAATCAGCACCACCAAACCAGCCTCTCCAACAAATGCTAATGGATCTTCTCTAAACAGGAAACACAGACGGAGTTTAAACACAAAACTTAACAACAAAGTAAATGGCAACGGGACCATACTTATCAATAATTCCCTTAAATGTAAATGGGTTGAATGCCCCACCAAAAGACAAAACTGGCTGAGTTGTATACACAAACAAGACCCCTACATATGCAGTCTACAAGAGACCCACCTCAAAACTAGGACACATACGACTGAAAGTAGAAGGAATGGAAAAATATATTTCAGCAATGGAAGACCAAAAGAAAGCAGGGAGTCACAATACTCCATCAATAAAATAGACTTTAAATCAAAGGGTGTTGAAAAGAGAGACAAAGAAGGACACTACATAATAACAAAGGATCAATCCCAAGAAGAAGATGAAACATAAAAAATATATATGCACCCAACAAAGGAGCACCACAATATATAAGGCACATACTAACAATATGAACGGGGAAAATAACATAAACACAATATTAGTGGAGACTTTAATACTCACTCACACATATGATAATCAACTAACATAGAAAATTAACAAGGAAACACAAACTTTAAATGGTACAATAGACAAATTAATTTAATTGATATATTACAGGACTTTCCACCCCAAAACAATCATTTCACCTTTTTTCTCAAGTGCAAACGGAACTTTCTCCAGGAATAGATCACATCCTGGGCCATAAATCTAGCCCTTGGTAATTTCCAAAAAATTGAAATCATCCCAGCCATCTTCTCTGACCACAATGCAGTAAGATTAGACTCAATTACAGGAAAAAAAACGATTAAAAAATTCCAACATATGAGGCTAAACAACACACTTCTGAATAACCATCAAACCACAGAAGAAATCAAAAAAGAAATCAAAATATGCATAGAAACGAATGAAAATGACAAACACAAACAACCCAAAACCTATGGGACACTGTAAAAGCAATGCTAAGGGAAGGTTCATAGCAATATCAGGCGTACTTCAAGAAACAAGAAAAAAATCAAATAAATAACCTAACTCTACACCTAAACCAACTAGAAAGGAAAAATGAAGAACCCCAGTGTTATAAAAGAAAGAAATCTTAAAAATTAGGGCAGAAAATAAATCAAAAGAAACAAAAGAGACCATAGCAAAATCAACAAAAACTAAAAGCAGGTTTTTTCAAGAAGATAAACAAATTGACAGCCATTAGCCAACACATCAAGAAACAAAGGGAGAAGAATCAGATCAACAAAATTAGAAATGAAAATGGAGAGATCACAACATACTACACAGAAATACAAAAAAAAAAGGGATTTTCCCCAAAAAAATAAGAGACTACTACCAAAGATATAAGCCATATAAAATGACAACTTGGAAGAAATGGACAAATTCGTTAAAAAGTATAACTTTCCAAAATTGAACCAGGAAGAAATAGAATATCTTAACAGACCCATCACAAGCACGGAAATCGAAACTGTAATCATAAATCTTCCAAGCAAACAAAAGCCAGGACCAAACGGCTTTCACAGCGGAATACTAACACAAAATTTTTAGAGAAGAGCTAACACCTATCCTACACAAACTCTTCCAGAAAACTGCAGAAGAAGGAAAACCTTCAAACTCAATCCTATGAGGCCACCCATCACTCTAGTACAAACCAGACAAAGATGCCACAAAAAAGAAAACTACAGCCAACTATCACTATGAACATTAGATGCAACAAATCCTTAAAAAAAATTCTAGCAAACAGAATCCAACATCATATTAAAAAGATCATGCATCATGAACCAGGTGGGCTTTATCCAGGAATGCCAAGGTTGTTCTTTAACATCTGAAAAATCATTCAATGTTATTCCACCACATTAACAAATTGAAAGATAAAAACCATATGAATATCTCAATAGATGCATGAAATAGCCCATTGACAAAATTACAACACCTTTATGAATAAAAACTCTCCAGAAAGCAGGAATAGAAGGAACATAACCCTCAACATAATAAAGCTATATATGACAAACCCACAGCAAACATTTATCTCAATGGTGAAAAATTGAATGCATTTCCCCTAAAGTCAGGAACAAGTCAAGGTGCCCACATTCCACCACTACTATTCAACATAATTTGGACGTTTTGGCCACAGCAATCAAGCTGAAAAAGAAATTAAAAGGGAAATACAGGATAGGAAAAAGAAGAAGTAAACACTCACAGTTTTGCAGATGAACATTATCCTCTACATAGAAAACCCTAAGATTCTACCAGAAAACTACTAGAGCAATCAATGAATAAAGTAAATTTTGCAGGATCCAAAATTACCACACAGAAACCCTTTGCATTCCTATACACCAATAATGAGAAAACAGAAAGAGAAATTAAGGAAACAATACCATTCACCATGCAACCAAAAGAAATAAAATACTTAGGAATATTTCACCTAAATAATCAAAAGACTTATATGTAGAAACTAATAAAACACTTATGAAAAGAAATTCAAGAGACACAAACAGATGGGAAAATATCCCGTGTTACATGGAATGGAAGAATTAATATAGTGAAAAATGATATACTACCCAAACAACATCAATCTATAGATCAATGCAATCCCTATCGAAGCTACCAAGTGGAATTTATTCACAGAACTAAACAAATCATTTTCAACAATTAGTATGGAAATATAAGAAACCTGAATAGCCAAAGCATCTTTGCGCAAAGAAGAAAGGAACTGAGGAATCAACCTGCCTGGACTTCAATCTCTACAACTAAAGCAACAGTCCATCAAGACAGTGTGGTACTGGCACAAAAGATAGAAATATAGATCAATGAAATAAATAGAAAGCCCGAGATAAAACCCACGCACCTATGGACACTTATCTTCGACAAGGAGTCAAGAGTAATACAATGAGAAAAGACAATCTCTTTAACAAGTGGTGCTGGGAAAACTGGTCCAACTACTTGTAAAAGAATGAAAACAGAACACTTCCTAAAACCATACACAAAAATAAACTCAAAATGGATTAAGATCTTAAACGTAAGACCAGAAACATAAAACTCCTAAGGAAAACATAGGCAAAACACTCTCCGACACAAATCACAGCAGGAATCCTCCATGACCCACCCCCCCAGAAAATTGGAAATAAAAGGCAAAAATAAACAAATGAACCTAATTAAAATAAAAGCTTTTGCACAACAAAGGAAACTAAAGCAGGTGAAAATGGACAGCCTCAGAATGAGGAGAAAATAAATAGCAAACGAAGCAACAGACAAACAATCTCAAAAATATACAAGCACTCCCTGCAGCTGAATTTCCGAGAAAAATAAATGACCCAATCAAAAATGGCAAAGAACCTAAATAGACATTTCTCCAAAGAAGACATACAGATGGCTAACAAACACATGAAAAGATGCTCAACATCACTCATTATTAGAGAAATGCAAATCAAAACCACAATGAGGTACCATTACATACCAGTCAGAATGGCTGCTATCCAAAAGTCTACAAGCAATAAATGCTGGAGAGGGTGTGGAGAAAAGGGAACCCTCTTACACTGTTGGTGGGAATGCAAACTAGTACAGCCACTATGGAGAACAGTGTGGAGATTCCTTAAAAATCTGGGAAAGAACTGCCATATGACCCAGCAATCCCACTGCTGGGCATACACACCGAGGAAACCAGAATTGAAAGAGACGCGTGTACCCCAATGTTCATCGCAGCACTGTTTACAATAGCCAGGACATGGAAGCACCTAGATGTCCCATCGACCCCCCCCCCCCACCCGCTCCGCCCACCCGCAGACGAATGATAAGGAAGCTGTGGTACATATACACAATGAATAATTTACTCAGCCATTAAAAAAAAAATACATTGAATCGGTTCTATTGAGATGGATGAAACTGACCCATTAACAGAGTGAGTGTGCCAGAAAGAAAAGCTCCAAACAGTATACTAAAGCATATATATGGAATTTGAAAGATGGTAACGGTAACCGTATCTGCGAGACAGAATAAGAGACACAGATGCATAGAACTGTCCTGTGGACTCTGAGGAAGAAGGTGAGGGTGGGACGTTCTGGGACAATAACATTGAAACGTGTATATTGTCATATGTGAAACGGAACACCATTCCATGTTCTATGCATGGGACGGATGCTCAGGGCTGGAGCACTGGCATGACCCAGAGGGATGGGATGGGGAGGGAGGTGGAAGGAGGGTTTGGGAGGGGGAGCACATGTGAACCCATGGCTGATTCATGTCAATGTATGGCAAAAACTACTACAATATTGTAAAGTAATTAGCCCCCAATTAAAATAAATAAATTTATTAAAAAAAACAAACAACATACAAACACACATACACACAAACACACATGTTCCATTGTTTTTGGGTAATATGATATAGGGCAAACGTCTACTGTCAGCTACGTTAATTTGTGGTGCCCAGTGAGAAATGAAAACATGAAGTTCCTTGTTCAAAAATTAAGAATTTTAAGATAGAGACAGATAAGTATTAAACCGAAAGAGACGGCATAGGTCATATGCTCATGATGCTGGCTCTGGTAAGAAACCATAGCAGTATATATATATATACGTACACATGTATATATATACGTACATATGTATGCATGTGTGTATATTTGTGTGTATGTGTATATATATATGGATTCCCATATCCTATGTGGTGCTAGTGGTAAAGAATCTGCCTACAAGAGATGCGGTCCGATCTCTGGGTAGAGAAGATCCCCTGGAGTAGGACTTGGCAACCCACTTCAGTACTCTTGCCTGGGAAATCCCATGGACAGAGGAACCTGTCGGGCTACAGTCCATGGGACCACAAAAGTCGGACATAACTGAGCACACACACACACACACACACACACACACACACACACACTCATATGTGAAAACTGAAACTGTTAGTCACTCAATCATGTCTGACTCTTTGTGACCCCATGGATTGTATCCCACCAAGCTCCTCTGTCCATGGAATTCTCCAAGCAAGAATACTGGAGTGGAGAGCCATTCCCTTCTCCTGTGGATCTTCCCAACCCAGAGATTGAACTCGTATCTTCTACACTGCAAGCAGATTCTTTAAAATCTTGAGTATAATGTGTAGGACATATGGCAACAGAGAGGTTTTTTTGTTAATAATTTTTACAAAGCAGATGCAAATACTTAACTGATAGTCGAGTGCATTCCAAAGAGATTCTTTTTTTTTTGGATGGGTATGTCTAGTTGCTCCAACACCACTTGTTAAAAGACTACCTTTTATCCATTGTATTGTTTTATTCCTTGGGCAAAAACCAATTGGGATTATTATGACAAAACTTTATGATAAAGAAGTCTGAAAACAAAATTTTAAAACCAGATATCTCATTGCCACTCCAGTTCCAAAGTCTTGAGATCTCATCTTTCATTGAATGTCATTTGCATTTTCTAATTTGCTTTTATCAGGTTTATCCTGTCAATAAGTAAACTGTATGTCAGCATGAAAGTCTAAAATGTTATCTTCCTCATGAGATTTGTTTTGATTGACTTTCTTTAACTAAATAATCAAATATACAATTCTGGTTGATTCTAGAACATATTGTTTGAAATGATTTTCAATATTTTTATTAAAATGTTTACATGACTATAATTTCTAAGGCTTTTTTCCAACAATTTAGCAAACATTTTTATTTCATGCCCAGATTCCAGTTAAATGTGCAAACAGCAAGGAATCATTTGAATATATATTAAAATTTAAAATCCTAGAAGTACAAAATTAAAAAGTATTTATCAGGATATGTGCCTGAATTAAACATTATAATAAATAATGACTACATAATAAATTTATATTCAATTTAAAACTAGAAACATGAATTACATAAAATTTAGACAATCAAAGTAACCCATACACAGGGTATGTTACACTGTTACCTTTCCCTTTCCCTACATTTGGTGAACCAGGAAAAAAGTGCTTGCCAGAGACAGAAAATGTAAGCACATTTGTTCTTGTTTTATCAAAAAGAAAACAATGGTATTTCCTGCTCTCATTTATATATAGCTATGCACGTGAATACACACAGCCAATAAAGCAGCAGTTTTCTGTTTTCTATCTTTATTTATTATTAATACTTAGTCTTCATTTAAAGACACTCTTTTGTGTTAAGAGGATTGGTCAAGTTGTGTTTTGGTATTTCAGTAATAGTTTTCAGCGCCACATATTTCTTTGAAGGGGAGGAAGACACATAACTGATAGTACAAGCATGAGGCACATCAAGAAGAGAATGTGTCATAACCATCATGAAAAATCTCTTTGAATGGAAATGACATGAGTCTATAATATCTGAGCAAAGCAGCCAGAGTTCCTATTCTCTAGTAACATAGAAATAAATAATAGAGATTGTGCTTTAGAAACATCCTTGATGAGTGATCTGGAATTCTTAACACAAATTCAAGTGTCTGATAGCTCTTAATGGTTCATGTGACAAAATGAGAAAGCTGTAATTTCATTATCCTGGGAAAATCCTGTTTAAATTAAGTAGAACATTGTGCTTTCCTTTACTCAATCATTTTTAGCTTCTGAAGGGTGGGGGAAAGGGTAGGATGGCAAAAGAGGTATAAAAATATATTGGCCTAATTGTCTACATCTCATTGGTCCTTCAGGGTGTTCATGATAATGCATTTATATCTTTGTCCTTGGCTTCATATGCACCCACAGATACTCCAAGTCTTCCTGATAATCTTAATTAGAGACTCTTCAGAAATAATCCCCATTTTAACATCCATCCAAATGAAAGAAGCTTCTGCTGATGAGTATGCAAACAAAAAATTTACTTAAGAATGTATCTCTGTATATGAAAGGAGAAATACAGTTTGTAAGGGAAAGATGAAAACCCCTTATTTCTTGGATAGAAGGAAGTTTTATACAAGATATATTAAGACAGAAATTTTAGCATATTTGCAATGATTTAGAAAATTACTCCATGGAATGATTTGAAGTTGAGTTGAATATGGAACTAAGCAAATAAAAATAGACCAAAAATATTGTTTGTTTTTGGAAAAGGCAAAGAAGAAATATAAAATATTGCAGGCAAGTATAAATTAAAGTCAAATTTTTAACATATTTTGATTTTTCGTTTTAAGTAAAAAATGAATATATTGGTAATAGAAGGATAGAAAAATAGATAAACAGATATATAGATAGGCAGGTGGATAGGTAGAATGTAGCATGGTCTGTCATAGCCAAATGTCCTGCAATAAAAAAAGGAAAACAATTTAGAGGTTTCTTATTGATGACCTACACATATATCTATATTAGTTTCCAAGAAGAAAGAAAATTATTAGTTTGTACTACCTGTAAGGTGGTAATACTGAGTATAACCACTTTGCTGAAGTTCAAGTGTCTGCCTTTCTCTTTGATTCAAAACAATGCAAAACAATGGATAAATTGCTAAGACTTTTTGCCATATGATTCCCCATTGTAAAAGTTTATAATATTGACTTTCTCAAAGAGACCATGAACATTAATGAGGTAATAATGTGATTCTAAGATTGAAATAGATGTCCAACAAATGCCATGTTACTTACCATAATGGGAAGTAAAATGTTTGTGCTATAAAGCAAGATCAACTTTGTTCAACTCAATGCAAGACAACTGAACTATCATCTAAAAATTTCCTCCAATTTCACACAAAGATGGACTTTTATTTGAGATTTATTATCAGGAATTGGCTCACACAATTATGGAAGCTGAGAAGTCTCACAATCTGTTGTCTTCAAGCTGGAGACCTAGGAAAGGTGGTATGTAACTCAGTCCAAGTCCAAAGGCCTGAGAACCAGGAGAGCCAATGGTACAAATCCCTGTCCAAGGGCAAAAGAAGATGAGATGAGATGTTCCAAGTCATGCAGTGAAGCAGAAAAGCAAGGGATAATTTTTCTCCTTTCTTTGCTTTTTGTTCTATTCAGGTCCTCAATAGATTGGATGATGCCCACCCACATTGGAGAGGGCAATTTACTGAGTCCACTGATTCACCTGCTAATCTTATTCAAAAATACTTTCACAGGCGCACCCAGAAATAATGTTTAATTTGAGTACTCCTTGGCCCATCAAGTTGATACGTAAAATCAATTATCACAACTGAAGTCCCCTAAGTAACTGACTCAACAGAGTCTGGGCTGTTAAACATCATGTTCAATTGTCATTGTCATATGCAACATATAAACTACAAGATTTAGAAAATGTTGAATATGCAAGTTTAGAAACACTTATAATTCATGAACTATGTAATATTTTCAGAAATATAATTCTCAGTTTGATATCACTAAATATTATTACAAAGTTATTATTTTATTAAGTATTCCACTAACTGAACAACTCAAAAGGTCTTTAAATGGGTAAGAGGATTACAATTCACTAAGTGTTTAAGAATAGTTGCATAACATTTTAATGGAAAAACAACCTGGATAATTAGATTAAAATACTAGCAGAAAGACTATGTTTTATAACCTTTTTTGGATAGATTTCTATGTGGGACACTGTTGAGACATGTGACTGTAGAGTTTGATGTCTATCCCCACATTGTCTTCTTGTAGTTATTCCTTTCCTCAGGACCTTAGGACTCTGAGGAATGAACAGTTTGAAAACCTACTCTTAGATTAAACTAATAATTTAGAATTTATAAATGTTACCTCAAACATGATCAACTGCAAGTCTCTTTTATAGAAAAAGCAATAGCAATTATATAGCCATATAAAAATATACAAAAATATTTGCCTTAAAATTGCAAATATCGTTTTGTCATTCTGAGAAAATGATTTTAAGTTGCCTCTGTCACTAACCAGTTTATATTATTTTGGCAGTTGTCACATACTGTAATGCCTCAGTTTTTACTGAGGTGGTTTTATTACCTCTTCTCCTTCGCCGTATTTTTTCCCTTCTTTTTAAACATTGGTGAAATACTTTGAATAGTGTACCCAAATAACTTTTCCTGAACACAATTATCTGACTGACTAGGATAAAAAAGATACCTTTAAGTATTGAATTAAATTCATCTTCCCTTGCCTGGCAGTCTGGTTGAGCCGGGGCACCTCTGGCCCCAAAGCCACTCCTCAGAGTATCTGCTCTGAACTGGGAGATGAGTCTGTTAAGCCAATGCCTTATGATCTGTTTTTAGCAAGTTTTACATTGGGATAGGAATTTTAGGTTTTACAATTACTTCAGGGAGTTAGATACAGATAAGTTAGCACAGAGTGGACCTACATGTAATGAAGATACGAAGGAACAGAGAGGAATTCCTCATTTGTGTTGTAAGTGGTGAATATGGACAGATAACATTGTCTTTTTGAGGTAGGAAATAGAACTGAAAGGAATAGCATCATGCATGCTAGTTATACAATTAAAATATTAAGGTCATGCCGATTATAATACATCTATTAAGCTGTACTAAGTACCCTTTTTTCTAGTAGACGCTGTAAGATATCAAGTGCATACAATTTTGTTTGTGAAATGGTTTCCTTGGATACATGCAGTCCTGACAACTGATTTGAATTTAAATTCATGAACACCATCTAACCATATTTCCTTAACAAATTCACTTTCCCTATCTCTATCCAGTTATTAGGTTCTTTATAATCAGTGCTTATGGAAACTGTAGCCCAAATTTCTAGATGGCAACCTAATTATAGGAAACAGCCTAGCCTTGGAGTCAGACAATGTGGTCTTAACTTGGTTTCTTGATTTCTTAGCTCTGTGACCTCAAGTAAATAAAATAGCCCTCATCTCAGAAAAAAAAAAAAAAATTACAGCTAATAATAGGTACTCCACCTAGTTGCTATTAGAATTAATAGGAATGCACACATAGGGAGGCCAAAAAGTGTCAGAGAATAAAAAGCACCCAGTACAGGACACAGTATTCAAGAATTCTACTAACTTGGTAAATATTAGTAAAGCCTACCTAAATATTTCAACATGGAATATAGGGTGTACTGATGGAGATTTTATATGTTTTGAAATTTACATTTTCTTGGAGCAGTTGCCCCAGAAATAAAACATATGAGAAAAATTCAGAGGAAGATGCAGGGCAGTCATAGAGTAGTCAGCTTTCCATTTTGGATCAGCAAGAAATGGGCATTAATAGTCTCTTGCACACTGTGTTTATGCTGAAGAAATACTTAGCATAAAAATTGTCTGGATTAAGGCAGATATAGGTCTTCCCTTAGGCTGCACTTGGCAGAACTGTTTTGAGTGGACTTGGAGGCCCCAAATTCTAAGGCGATTAAGCCAGTGAAAATAGGCCTGATAGAACTGGTTATCTCTTTGTCCACAGTATGACAAGCCTTATTCACAGTAAAGCAGTTTGCTGATGATGTTTATTTTTTCCAGCTTTACTTTAAATTGATTCAGGTAACAAAGTGATAATCATGGGCATGAGCTGAAAGATCTTCATATCCAGGAAGAAAAATGTAAAAGCTTAGCCACAGCTGATGTTCGGCTTGGGGATTTATGGAAAATCTATGACACATTACTTCTGAGGATGACTTGCAACCCAACGCAGCCAGCATCTGTGTGATCGTATTTGAATGCAAACACCTGTAACATTTATAAAGAGTCTTTACACCAGTTACTCCTGGTATAGAAACTATTTGAAATCAAGAGAACTCATATGTTCCTCACCTTTCCTAAATCTTCTTTAAGGGGAGGCAAGGAAAGGGAATTGTTGACTCTTTACCATCTGCTTTGGTTTCTGCTCAAAGGCCTGACCTCTTCCCTTCTTCCTAATAAACAAAGGAGGGTTGTATTGACCAATTCATTGTCAAAGGGAGTTAAAAGGCTTTAAGCAATAATTCTCACATAGTGTATAATGTGGGGCTTCCCCAGTGGCTTAGTGGTAAAGAGTCTGCCTGCAATGCAGGAGCCAGGGGTTTGATTCCTGGGTAGGGAAAGTCCCCCGCAGGAGGGAATGGTAACCCACTCTAGTATTCTTGCCTGGAGAATCCCATGGACAGAGGAACCTGGCAGGCTACAGTACACAAGGTCACAAAGAGTCGGATATGACTGAAGCTACTGAGCACAGGACAGTATATAATTTTAGTCTCTCACCCACCCTTTTGCCTGAGAAGAACCTGAAAGGAATATGCACATAAAACATATTCACTCAGGAAATAGACAATAGTATTGCTTTATTTACTGATCTTTACCAGGTTAGTAGGTTTCTTGACTACTATGCCTCATACCGGTTGCCTTTTTATCACTTTCCTTCTTCCCCATTTCCCTTTTTTGTTTCAATATTTTAAATTTTATAATGCTTACGGTCTGTTTACTTTTATATATGTTGTCTTAAAGTCTTTGGAGAAAAGCTAATCCAAAAATTAAAATGCTTACAGAAGTAGTCATAGAGGCTAAGAAATAACTTGCTCAAATATTATTGTTTCTTTTGACTGATGTCTTCCTTTCAATGATAACAACATTTTGACAGTCAAGGTCTTTTATTGTAAGTATCTAAGAGAAAAGCCCATATTGTTAAATTTTATTTCTTTTTGATATAAATGTATTGCATGAGAAAAACAATTGCTTTTGTTTTTCATTACTTTTCTAGTTTAATATATAAACCATTTACCTCATGGAGCCTGTATGATAAAAAATAATCACTTATTAAAGACTCACTTCAAATTATAATTCTTGTATGTTTCAACAACAATACATTGTATTCTTGAATTTCCTCATTTATTACTTAGTATGAAATCTTAATCAAGGAAACAATTGTACAAAGAAGTTGTATCGTTAGCTCATTTTAAAATGCAATTTTATTTTGAAAGTTTTTGATAATTAATTGAGCAAGCTCCTGGAGTTGTTGATGGGCAAGGAAGCCTGGCATGCTGCAGTCCATGGGGTCGCAAAGAGTTGGACACAATTGAGCAACTGAACTGAACTGAATTAATAATTAAAACAGCAAATGGCCTCATCTGCTTGGCTACCTGTATCTCATTTTTCTAAATTTTATTCTTCTATTCTATATTTTTATTTTACCAAAGCAAACTCCCAAAAGCCAACAAACTTCGTATTACGATCCTTACCTATAAAGAGAGAAACTATATTGGTACAAGCAGGAATATATGTGAAGAGTGGCCACTGTATTACTGAAAGAACCAGTCACATATCACTGACTTCCTTCTAGTTACAATTTACCTCCTTCAAAAAGTGATGATTTATTTACTTCTAGAAATAGAAAAGGAGAAATACCCAAAGGCAGTACTAGAGTAAATCATCTTTATTGACTTCATTTCTAATAACAACTAAATTGTATTTAAAAGTGAATTTTTTTTCAGCATGGCATAAAGTAGAAAGTCTGGCAATGTTGGAATAAATTCATCTTAAATACAATTAGAAAGAAAGTGTAAATAGAAAGATATTGTTCAGGTTAACACCCAGAGCTGAGGTTAGGTGGTGATGTAGGAGAGCAAGTTAGCATCAAGAGAAACACTCCAGGTGCTATCTGTGGCTCTGGTTCTGTTTAATAGATGAGTGCACATTTGTAAAATTATTAGAGGCTCCTTTGAGCCTCTAGCTTTGTAACTCTTTGTCATAATTGTTTGGGAATAAATACTTATTTAAAAAAAATAAACATAAAAGCCTTGAAAAGAATAACAAAAATTGAATTATACATAGAAATGACTAATGTATTTATATCATGTTAACATTCTCTTTTTCTTTGTACTTTTATAAGTAAAATTGATATTTTAATACTGTAGTTAAGTTAGAAAGTGCAATTTTCTGAGAACAATTGACTAGCTCATATCAATATGTTGCTTTATCAACTGTCTTTCTGGAATCTTCCTTTACAAAATTGAATTCCATTACAGCTCTCTAATATTGCTACTCTATTATCATAGTCTTCATTAACGCATAATTACCCTTACTCCTTCTCCATATTTCTTTTGCTGAAGACTAATGTAAAATTGCAGTTCATTAATTATGCCACTATAAAAATCCTTGTTAATTTGTTATTTCCTGCATGTACCTATGAACCTCCCCTTTCTTGATTCTCTTCTGCGATCTAGCTATGTTTATTTCTAATGTCTTAATGTTTTTATAATTTTTTATGTAACTGAAGTCAATTTATATTTAAAAGACCAGGGCATAGCTGTACCTGAGTAGATCATAGGAAGCTTGTATGCTGTAGATGTTTAGATCAGAAATAATCATATTAAATAGCTTTCATAACATTCTAAAGGAGATTTAAGGACTGCGGGGAATCAAGCAGTAGATTTTAGGATATAAGATGTACCTAAAATTCAGATTGAAACTGAAGTAACATATTGACAAAACAGTAGAGAGGAAAATCACCAAGAGAGGGAAAAAAACCGACTAACAATAAACTGGCTATTCAGAGTCACGAAGATCTTTTAGGTAGAATACTGGTCATGGCCAGATAGTTACCTTTCAGCCATGTTATGCTGTCGCTGTTGTTCTTATTGCTGTTTTTTCCGGAGTCTTTGTATTTGGCTCTACTTTTTGCGTGTACCAGAAATGAAGTGAAAGCCTTGCCTAGAAAATTAATGAATTAAGGAATGATCAGACATATTATGGTCTTTCTGAAACACTTTAAGTTATCTTATAGATATTAACTGCTCTATTTTGGGAAAAGAAATGTATCATGAAGATTTTTGGTTGATTATTTGTTTGTTTTCACCATACTTTGCCAGTGTGCTATCTTGACTTTTGGTGAGTTCCAGGAAATGGAAAATGATACTTTGACACTTCTCCCTGACACTTTTGTGAGTTTCTTGCCAAACTTCCTCTCCCAAGCCTTCTGCCCTTCCTATCAACCCCTTGCCAATGACCCTACCAGATATCTCTAGGTTTGGGGGCAACTTTGAAGGTTTTGCAGATAAATATTTGCTTGCTTTCCATACCCAGTTACTTTTTCCCTGCTTCACTTCACAGATAAAATAGTTTTTTTCTCTGAAAATACAATAAAAGTCAAATGTGTCTGCTACTATAAATTCTGTGTTATGACTTCATCTAAATGAATTATGGCAACTAGTTCTTTAATGTAAGCCTGAAGCAAACCTTCTAGCCATCTTATGATTTGTTTATGTTTGCACCTTCATCTAGGAAGTATCTTCCTGGATCTCAAAAATCCTTGTAAATGGCTGTTATTCATAGATGCGTTTTCTACTACATTTTACTGTCAAAACTAGGCTTTTGTTAGGCTCTTTTCTGACCAGCCTTTAGTGAATGAAATCACAGTTCATAACATTTATGCTTTGCATTAGCTTCTGAAGATTATGGAGGCAAGGAAGAGAAAGTATTTTGTTTTTTTTATTATTGTAAATAATAACCAATATTTGCATAACACTGTATAGTTTTAAATGTGCTAGCACATGAATTACTACATTAAATGAGACAAATGAGGAAATTCACGGTTAATAATTTCAGCTCCTGAATGAGATAGTTTCATTTTTCCTTCTCATTACCAGGCTTGAGGAGCATGTCTATTAAGTTCATGTCTGTTATCTGTGAGGATTCCAAATGCAGCTGGAATGGAGTATTGAAATGAGGAAGAGTGAAAGTACTGTCAAGGTGTGTGATTAGGAAACAGAAAATGATTTTGGCAATAATGTAAGTCATGAGAAATTACAGGACAGCAATAGATACAGTGAAGCAAGAAGCTGGAAAAAAAGAAAAAACTGAACTTTATAAAGCAGGTAAAAAACATTAGAGTATTAAAATAATAAATTAAGATTTTAATATCCTTTTAGAATTTACTTGGTATGAAAACATATATTCAAAACATATACATAGATAGTTATCAAGATTTAATTGGAGCTGCTAATGGAAAGATACGTGATGGAAGAAATCAGTCAACCAATATCAGCTAAAATTAATTTGATGCCTTTGCAATATAAAGGTTATAGTTATATATCTTCCCCATAATTCTTTAATTTGAAATATTTATTCCCTGGTGATTCAGCTGGTAAAGAATCTGCCTGCAATGCAGGAGACCTGGGTTTGATCCCTGGGTTGGGAAGATCCCCTGGAGAAGGGAACAGCTACCCACTCCAGTATTCTGGCCTGGAGAATTCCATGGACTCTATAGTCCATGGGGTCACAAAAAGTCAGACACAACTGAGCAAGTTTCACTTTCATCTCACCATGCAATTAAAAATATTTATTTCATTCCATCATCAATAACTGAAAGATAAATCTTTTCGTAACTGGAAAATATGACATGTTCTTTGAATCCTTCTACACCATCCACAGCCCTCCAACCCCCAACCTCCCAACCCCAATTATCAAAGAATAGAAGATGGAGACCTTGGAATTCTTTAGATACACTCTTAAAATATGCAGAGTCTGCTGAATTTAAGATTAGGAACCAAAGTGAACGGCATAAGAAAATTAAGGATATATGGTTAGTGTTCCGTTTGGGGGGCGAGGGATCTGAGTGAGGCAGAGAAGAAAGGGAAGGACCACTACAGAAAAAAGGAGGGGAAAAAACAGAAGAATGATCTAGAAAGAGAGAAAGATGGAAGGAGAACCAGAACAACAGCAGAACAACAGCAAAAGAGTCAACAAGAAAATCAAACAGAATGGTGCGAGGCTAAGGCATGAGTTTTGGAAATAACCTATAGAGATTTTAAGAAATTACATTTAATATTCAATTTAGTTTGTATTGCAATAATGTACATTTTCAAGCTCTACATCTTTTGTGATCTCTTATGCACAGAAAGGATTTCTGTGAGCTAACTGTGGTGTACCTATGTGCAATGTGTTTGAGTGTGTAATGTGGAAACGAAGGGATAGCTAGACATGGATAGATGTGTATATTTTAAATGATGAATTTAGAATATTATTAAAATATGAGGAACATCAAATGAAAAATTGAAAAGTAACTAAGTTAAACATTACATAAATATATAACGTAATGCTTCCCTGATGCTGGCTCCCTATAGGAAAAGCCAGCACTAAATTTTGGGTTTTGATTAAGGAAGAAAAAACAGACACCACCATGGCATAACCCTGGCCATTAAACACTAGATAGATTGGCTGATAAATCAGTTTTACAATATTTAGAATGTTCAATAACCTCACCAGAATGTCTCTGCCTCCCCTGAAGCCAGGGGTTGTGGCTGTGGATGTGTGTCTGTTTTAAGCTGAGGCAAGTGTGGCTAGATAAGCGCTCTCATAGTCACCTCTGCACCGGACTTCCCTGGTGGCTCAGATGGTAAAGCATCTGCCTACAATGTGGGAGACCTGGGTTTGATCCCTGGATTGGGAAGATCTACTGGAGAAAGCAATGGCACCCCACTCCAGTACTCTTGCCTGGAAAATCCTATGGACAGAGGAGCCTGGTAGGCTACAGTCCATGGGGTCACAAAGAGTCGGACACGACTGAGTGACTTCACTTTCACTTTCACTTTCTTTCACTTTGAATGACAATTTTGAGAAAAGCCAAATAGATCATAAAATGACAAAATATGTTCCACTTTGACAGCTTGAAGTAGAGAAAGAATAAAGAGAAGTTACCAGGATGAAAACTAATTTGTTTATCTGTAATTCCAACCCCTTCGATAGTCAGATATCTTTTATTTTTGTCTTCTTGAACTGCCACTAGATTTCCATCCAGCAAAAGTATTATGTACCTATTATAACTTTTTTGTTTCATTCATTCATCTGGGAAGAATTACTTTTGAATTACTTTTATTCTAGATTTTAGAGCAACCAAACAAAAAACTATTTTCTTTGATTATTATTTACTTCTAATTGTATTCTGTATTGAATAGAGATTTTATCTGTATTTTATGATAGAGAGAAGACCCCCTTGCTAGCTAGTTTGAATATAAGAGGATTTATTCCTGACTATGATACGGCTTACAGAATTTGGGGGGATGCTAAAGAAACTGATTTAAGGCTGAACTTTGAGGTTTAGGTCCTAAAGTCATATGGCTTCCAGGAAAGTGTCCTAAAGCTATACAGTAGAACTGGATAGTTCAGGAGTCTACTAGCTTGGAAATGGTGGGAATCTGTGGAGTCAGGAAGTTGACTAGCAAATTTGGAAGCTATTGCTGCAGTTTCTGACTTCAAAATATAGCATTATTACTATAATGTGTATGACTAAAATAGATGCTTCCTGCTCAGTTCCTCTTCATAGATGTCTTTTTTCTGATTCCAGGTCAAGAGGATTCAATGATTGGTGGAATTT
Source organism: Okapia johnstoni (assembly GCA_024291935.2). Taxonomy (NCBI): domain Eukaryota; kingdom Metazoa; phylum Chordata; class Mammalia; order Artiodactyla; family Giraffidae; genus Okapia; species Okapia johnstoni. The sequence goes on along the minus strand of CM044308.1, from coordinate 31,644,606 downwards.
AAATCACACAGGGAAACTCCAGGAACCCTGGTAAGTGGAGGCCTGTACTCACGGCCTCTGCATCCTTAAAAGTGAAAGGAATGTGTTTTTGTGTGAGCCAATTCATGGTACCAGCCACATATTTTCTTGGTTGTGGCCTCAGGGAGTTAACATAGTAATATATTCTATTAAATAAAATATCTAGAATAACCAGTACTTATGAATAAAACAGAATAAAACTTGAAAATACTTATTAGTATTAGGGAAGAATAGCATGTAAACTTTAATAACATAGATTTATAGTTCTCAGTTAGTGCTGTACATCCTCTACAGGGACATTTGGAAATGTGTGGAGACATTGTTGGTTGTCACAAAGACCAGGGAATGCTATGGTCAATAGATGGACAAGAACCAGAAGTAGTACACTAGACTTCAATAAAATTTGACACAGTGGAGAATTATCCTAACTTGCATACCAGTAGCCTCTCTCTCCAGAAACATTGGCATAAGTAATCCTCAAGTAACCCATTTTTTGGCTGCGCAGGTTTTTGTTGCAGTGCACAGGCTTTCCCTAGTTGTGGCAAGCAGGGATTACTCTCTAGTTATGGTGTGTGGGTTTCTCGTAGTGGCTTCTCTTGCTGTGGAGCAACAACTCTAGGCATACAAGCTTCAGTAGTTGTAGTCCATGGGCTCAGTAATTGCGGTTCCAGGGCTCTAGAGCACAGGCTGAATAGTTATGTCACTGGGGATTAGTTGCTCAAAGGCATGTGGGATCTTCCCCAGCCAGGGGCAGAACCATGGTCCCCTGCATTGGCAGATGGGTTTCTTAACCTACTTTAACCCACCAAGTCCCTGATCCCTACTTTAACCAAGGACCTCAATAATCTACTTTATCATCAGAAAAATTTGCTGATTTGATTTTTTCTACTCCTATGGAAGAGAATAAGACATTCATACCTAGATGAGATGAATATTTCCTATGTATATAAATAGGTTAGAAAAGGATCATGAATAAAATAAATTAATATCTTATGAACAGAAGAAATCACTTGACTTTAGTAAATGGTGGTCTTCAAAGGATATTCATCTAGCTAGCAGCACAGCATCACCTGGGCGCTTATTTTAGAAATGAACATCTCTGGTTGCAGACCTACTGAATCAGAAATACTGGGATTGGGGCCAAGCAATTTGTACATTAACAAGCCCTCTAGGTGGTTTTTGTATACTTAAAACTTTGACAACTGTTGGAATTAAAGCATCAAGGAGTGAATGCTATAAGAATTTGATGTATTTAGAGAATCAGTACCATCTGCTATGAATATGTTTAAAGGAAAGAAACATTTTATATTAAATTGGCCTGCATTGGGGAAATCTTTAATTGCTCTAATAAGCAATTCCTCCTAGGCATGGTATTCAAGAACATATGAAAGAGAAGAGATGTGAGACATGATCCACACTAGGGAACTACACCAGAGAAACCTACGAATGTAGACGTGTATTAGTTTTCTATGGATGCTATAAAAAAATAACCACAAGATTAAGGTCACAGCTTAATTATTTCACAACTTCTATAGATCAAAGGTCTCATATGGGTCTTCTTGGGCTAAAATCAAGAAGTTCACAAGAGTAGCATTTCTTACTGCACACTCTGCAGAGGAATCTACTTCTGGGTTCATCCATGTTGTTGGCCAAATTCAGTTCCTGAAGGTTGCTCCTAGAAGCCCCTATCTAGTTCATGCAAACAGCCACCTACATCAAATCCTTTTTACACTTGAAGTCTCTGACGTTACCTGTTGCTGCTCCTATTCTGCCTTCCTAGTTTCACTGTATCTGTCTACTCCAGCCAGAGAATGTTGCTGTGCTTTTAAGGGATCGTGTGGCTAGACTGGGCCCACCTGGATAATCTAAATTACTCTCCTTATTTTAAGGTCCATAGCCTCAATGACAACTTCAAACTCCTCCTTTTCTACGTAACATCATATATTCACAGGTTCCAGGGATTAGAACAGGGGCAACTTTGGAGAATTATGATTCAGCCTGCCGGTAGGGGAATTAATTCATTCATGCCTCTAGCTACAGTATTAACTATGCCAGGCTCTGGAGTGTAAAAAAGAATGAATGCTATATTCCCTATTTCAATAATTTTACAGCCTAGACTGTGTCAAATCAGATGAGGGAATCAGAGAGCTATCTCATTTATGGGACAATTCACCTGAAGTAGTGATTCCGAAATATACTATACTATAATATATATACTATAATAATTAACAATAACAAGAGTCTCAAGCAGCAGAATTTCAGTGGAAGGTATTTCCATTTAGAAAGTCTATCCGTTTGTCAAGGTCCCAGGTAGGGGACTTGGTAACACCTCACTCTCCAGACCTGGTGAGAAGCGGGAAATAGAAGGTCTCAATCATTAGACCTAAACAGAGCTCCAGTCCCTCAAAGCTAGAGAGGCACCATGAGTGAAATTAGTGAAAAGTTAGAAATAGAGACCAAGATGGAAACTTAGTGGTAGAACTCAACCTTATAATAGTGAACAGGAAGAGGACACTAGGATTTGGGAGAACTATGCACATATGCAAGAATTTTCCTTGGTGGTTCTGGGTATTGTGTCTGATTGGTACTAAAGAGAATTAAGGAAGCAGTTCAGGAGAACAGTGGTCATTACTGGGTGTGTTTACGAGGGACAGAAGCTTGTATGCAAACACCTGCCTCAGGGTTCTGAAGCAGAGTAGGACTGATCTTGGAGATTCTGTCAGGAGGCCTTGAACTCAAAGAACTTCACCATCCTTAACTACTTTCTATGTGCATTTGGCAATTCTCTGTCAAACTGGAAACTTTTCTTTGTATTTTAGATAAAAGGTGTAAAGATGGATAAAACAATAGGCCAAGTGGTAATGGCAGCTGAGAACTTACGGTGTGGGACATGAAACAAGTCTTTGGAAACAGATTCATGTCTCATGGGTCAATAGCCCTTTGCTGAATTCAGCTTTTTAAGATGATTGTGGGGTTGAATATTTTATATTAGCTTATCTTCCATCTTTCTTTCTTTCCTTTCTTCCCATTTTAGTATGGATTGTATTAGTATCTTTTACAATAATCCATTAGAAAATTATGAGAGTGGGAATCTTTAAATGTTTTCAGCCTTTAGTAACTAGAACAGGGGGTGATATTCGTATACGCCAAGCCCAGATACCTTACTTTCTGCTCTACTCAGCACATTTTGCTTCCTAAATAGAGCACATTTCTCCTCCAGAAATGGGGCATTTTGTATGAAAACAAAGAAAAATTAAATGATTTCCAAAATTATATTTTTCAGTGAGAAAATAACAGCTAGAATATCACTATATAATTCCTAGTCTCCCAGTGTTTCTCATTAAAGTGAAAAGCAAAGGAAAGAGATTAAAGATTTATCCTATGTATATAGGCAAATCTTTCCTACTGATGTAAAGTGAGAGAAAAAAGAGAGCCAAAGCAGGTCTTTTGGGAGAGCATATGATTCAGGAAACACTCAGCACCCCGGAAGCTTCTGAGAATAAAGATAAAAGAGAGAAGTTGACAGGGGAGAGCAAATAGTTGTGAGTGTGGGAAGGAATTGTCCTCCAGATTTTTAAGTCACATTGCTAAGTTGTGAGACTTTTTTTTTTTAATTGAATGAGCTTGACTTTTAAACAGCCTTTGGCATGTATGTATGTTGGTTACTGCTATTTCAATTTTGTATTAGAAATCCCACCAGAGACGCAGTCTGTTGCTTTTAACAATCTAACCTGACTCAGGTAACAGAAAGTCAATCCTCAATAGGGCATTATTCAATCCTGGAGCTAAGGCTCTGTGGTGTCAGTGGACCTTTGGGGATCAGATCTCACTTCTCATTGTATCCTGGTTGCCACACATTAAGAAAGATTAGTGATAGCTGGCAGTTTTGATGCTACATTCAATTGTATGTGTTCACATTACAGTTTTATTTCCAATTGGATTCTAAATCTTTATAGTATTATTTGGGGGGCACAAGACCATGGATAATAAGGACAGAGGTTTGTGTTGGATTTTTGGCTCTCTCCAGAGGTGACCTTCCATAAATTAGTTACCTTTCTGTTGATTCAGCATGAACTGCAATCTGTTGACTTGTGTCAAAGGTAACTGCAGGTGGTTTCCACATGAGACATGAGATCCATATAATTTGTTGTTTTCCTGTGAATCTTATGTGAATTAACTTTTGCCTCATCAACCACAGAGAAGAGAAATTTCTTCAGAAACTTGGTATAAAACACTTATGTTAAAAAGCATATATTGTTATGGAAATGGTAACTAATGATAATTAACTATTGGAATAGAGATTAATCGAGGGACTAAAGATAGCTCACTCCAGGCAAAACTGAGCAAGTTCTTTTAACTGTGCTAATATTATACAGAAAATATAACCAAAGATATGTTTCATTCAATAGCCTCACTGACATAATTCTCCTGAGTCTTCTGATTTGAAATTGCCTCTGCTAATTGCTTCAGTTTTTCCCAACAAATATATTACAGAGCCAAGAATGCCCACTGTTTGAACCACTGATGCTTGGGGCAGGTGGGCCACAGCTACATGAGACGTAAAAATCACAGCTGGAATGCTGCTCTTCTTTGTCTAATTCTAAATATTTTATCTTAAAATAAGTAAGTACTCAATTCTGGAAATGTGACCAAACTAATTCTTTAGGGAAGCTGTCCAATATTCTTAATTTTTCTACACTTTTAAATGAAAACTGAAAAGTTACATTACAGTCTTGCTATTACTAATAATTACTGTCTTCTACAATATAATTATGAGAATTCTATCTTTGTTTTAAACTTGTTGAATTTCATTTAGTTGATCTCCAGTCACATAAATTCTACCATTTTATAAACCAGAATATAAAAATGTTGGAAAGTAAAGCTATAGATTACCATGTATTGTCTCCAATATAGCAAATCCATATGTGAACAGAATTTATTCTTAACCTGAGAAAAACAAAACATGGGTCAAACATAAGACAAGCACATTTAATAAAACTGCATAACTTTGCTACTTTTTGATTTATAAGAAAATTACATATTGAAACACTAAATTAAATGAGCACTAAATGAACACTAAATTTCATTAAATAATAATATGATTTATAACAATCTTGCCAAATACACTTGATCAGATGCCTATTCAGAATTCTAATATTTTCTTAGATATTAAAGCAAAGAATCCAAAGATACAAGTTGATTTTATTTAGTTTTCAGACAAAAAAAAATATAATTAATGAGAAGGTTCTTTCTCTTGGCATTTGCCTGTTTTCCTCTTTATTACCAATTGATCTCTTTTCTTCCATGGGCTATTTTTCACTTTTCTATTTTCCCTACTTCTTTAACAAGAAAATACTCTTGGAAAGCATAATTAACATCTTCAAGTGTATATGAAAGTCTTAACTTCCTGCTAGATAATAAAGTCATTCTAGTTCAAAATTCTATTTAAAAATATTATTTTATTTATTTCCAGTCACTTTAAAGGCTAGGACAAAAAGGCCTTAAGATGTTGTTAAGGAGTATTGCTGCTAGTAACCCATAGAGTAGATAATTAATTTAGAAACATTGTTTTAGAAATGTAAAAAAAAAAAATTAGTTATTTTAAAATACTAATGACTTCCCTTTACATGGTGCAGCTGATACAAGTTTGTGAATTTCCTATTTAGAAAATCTCAGTACCTTTTCTATCAGGCAGGAAACATATATATCTAGCATCACCTGCCATTGCATTGTTATTAATGACAGGTATTAATTGCTTGCAAATAGAATCATCCTTCATTATAAAAGGCAAAGATCCATTTCTCAATCCCTCTCTTTCTCTAAACGACACCTGTCATTTGCCAAAACAATTTCCTTGGACTATATCACTATTATGGGATGGATGTTTATGCCTTTCAAAATTTACTGTTGAAGCCACCTGTGATGGTTTTTGGAGATGAGGTCTTTGGGGAGGTAATTAGGGTTAAATCAGGTCATGATGCTGTGGCACCCATGATGGGATTAGTGCCCCTATGAGAAGAGACACTAGAGGGCTTGTTCTCTCTCTCTCTCTCTCTCTCTCTCTCTCTGTCTCTCTACGCCACTTGAGGACACAAGGAGAAGACAGCAGTCTGATAACCAGTGAGAGAGATCTTACAGAACTTGACCATGCTGACACCTTGATCTTGGACTTCCAGCCTTCAAAACTGCGGGAAATAAATGGTTTTTTGTTAATTAGACACACAGTCTAAGGTATTTGGGGCTGTTATAGCAGCTCAAAAGGACTAAGACACAGCTCAAGCTAACCCAATCATAGTATTCATTTTTTTATTCCATATAGATTTAGTAAGAAAATATTCAATCTCAGCAGCTTTCTTGACCATATCTCCCCTGTGAAAGGCATATTTACAACCATAATTCAATGACTCAGTGCTTTTACTCTTCTGTATATTTACTTAGCATTAATGTTTTAGCAGGAGACAGTGGTACCTTGCAAACACTGCAAACATTTTAATACTATACACCCAACAAGATGTAGACTTGCATATGTATTTTTCAAGGTGGAAAAGGCTAAGTTTCTAGAGATTTGTGGTAAATTCTAGAGCTGAAAAATTGTTTCTTATTTCTAGACAATAAAAGATTTTATGTAAAACTACATTTTTAAAAACTGTGCCTGTATCCTTTCCACTGGTATTATAAAACTGTTCATTACATTGCAAGCAAATTGACTATAGGATTCATTACAAAGTGAAATAATACATAGAAACAATGAAAAGAACATTTCCTCATAAGGATGATTTATTTGCATCTAGAAAATTTATTATACTTTCATGGATTGCTATTCTTGACTTGAGCAGCATTTACCTCCCCATATCTGAGACAAGCTTAAAATTTTTTAATCAGAGAAAACTAGCAATTTTACAATTTCAACTAGATTATAATCTATAGTCTTGTTGTTTTTTGCCACAAAGCTCTGACTGCTAAACTATTATATCTGTCATTAACATGATCAAGTAGTAAGGCAAAAACTTAAGAATATTCTTCCTTGTGTGCAACTCTATATGCATCTTGTAGAACATTCCAATAAATCTTATGCTATTATCCATGAGAAATTTAACTAGGCTAATTGACTACATGGAATAAATTAGTGTGAACCTCATTTATTTAATATAGTCATAAAAAATTGAAAATATCTGTTTTGATTATCTGACATAGAAAGACACAAAATTTCTACTAGAGAATTTTTAATGCAGCATATAACCAGTTGATAGTTTAATTAATATTTAGTCTGTATATTATATATATGCACTTATGTATATATGTACATTTAAAAAAAGTTGTCTAATAACAAATACTATGAAAAATAAATATCAGCTTATTAATTAAAATCCAATTTAAATAATTTAATTCTAAACTATGTGTATATTTGATCTATTGATTTTTATGAAGCCTATGTCTAATATAACAGTTTCTCCATAATCTAATCATAGTTATTATTGTCTTTAATAATGCCATGATATAATAAATATAGAAATAAAATTATCATTATTATTTAGTCCTTAATTAGTAGCAAAATTACAGTAAAATTTTACTAATTTGCACTAGTGAAAGAGGAATAACAATAAATAGATGGAATTTTGAATCACAAAAAATATTATAAAGAATTATGGTTTTATTCTGCTCACACAGAAATAAAAAGTAGGTTAACAAAATGATATCTAATGTCCAAAGAAGCACTAACTTAACAGATAAAAGGGAATGATTGATACACTTTCTCATTTATCATGACTTATTAATTATTAATAACATCTTTAGATTTTGTTCTGTTAAACAGTTTAGATGTGCTCCTTGCAAACACTATTACCAAGGCTTAACATTTTTTTTAAGCTAGCTGTATTGCCAGGGGTTAGAAATAAGCTCTGGAAGAATAAAAATAGATTCTTTACATTCCATTGTCAAAATCAGCCCCTTCTGACAGCATAGAAGAGAACATATTATTCCAACTTCCTAGGAATAAAAGAAATTTTCTGGTAACTGGAATCAGGAGTGTACAAGACATATATTTGATACAAGTAAAAGCTATAATTCAGGTAATATTTGCAATTTCTATTCGAGTTCTAGGAAAGTTATTGTGGCTAATTTATATATTGCCTTGAATATACAAATGACATCTGACTTACCTATGAAAAATAATTTTTCATCTTTCTTTAGAAATTTGAGATTGACACATGGAGGCCTGTTAGCACTGCCTACTACATATTTTCTCCCTAAGACTTGAGTGAGAGATGAATTCACTCAATTACTATTTTGGGAATAATTAAATATAAACTTACTGAGTGTCGAGAACTGAGCCAGTTGCTGAGTATACAATTCAAAAAAGACAGTCTTCATCCTCATAGTCCATAGAGTTAAGTGGAAGAGCTGGATACTAAAAAATTTGAAACATAAATAAATAATTACAATTGTTATAATGCTATAAAGGAAAAAATAAAGAATCTTAAAATTGAAATGGTTCAGCTGGGTCCCAAACAGATGGATCTGCAAGGATTTGGCCATACTTTTTATCCAGCAATGACCAATATAGTGAAATCTTAAACCTAAAGGACATCATTAAACTAATCATTATGGAGTACACTTGTTAGAAAATACATAATTTCTTAGACTTTACACATGGCTTAAATGAAATGAATCTTAGCATCATGTCTCTTTGTTTTTTCAGACAATATTCACAAAGCAACATTTTGATTACCAACTTAGAATTCCTAGTATGTTTGCACTGGGAAGGAAAAGCACTGAAACACACACAAATATTTAAGTCACTGCAAAAAATTTTCCTCATTAGAATGTAATATGTAAGTGCAGGAAATTTTTTTCCTCCAACTTTATTGACATATAATGGACATATATCCAAACTCAGTCAGAGAGACTGAGTCAGACCTGCCTTTGAGTGTTTGAGTGTCTCCTGTGGACAGCAGTGGCTGGCCACAGGGGGAGGGGGTCAGGGTGCGATAGACCTGGAGGTGGCATAAGCCCTCTTGGAGGAGGTCGCCATTAACCCCATCATAGAGCCACCAGAACTTACACAGGACTGGGGAAACAGACTCTTGGAGGGCACAAACAAAACCTTGTATGCACCAGGACCCAGGAGAAAATGGAGCAGTGGCCCAAGAGACTGACCCAGAATTGCCTGTGAGTGTCCAGGAATCTCCGGTGGAGGCATGGATCAGCAGTGGCCTGCTTCAGGGTTAGGAGCACTGAGTCCTACAGTGCATAAACAGGATATTTTGAAGGAGGTCACCATTATCTTCATTACCTCCACCATAGTTTGGTCTCAGGTCAAACAACAGGGCGGGAACACAGCCCCACCCATCAACAGAAAACAGGATTAAAGATTTACTGAGCATGGCCTGACCATCAGAGCAAGACCCAATTTCTCCCACAGTCAGTTTCTACCATCAGGAAGCTTCCATAAGCTTTTTATTATTATCTCAGAGGGCAGACAGAATGAAAACCACAATCACGGAAAACTAATCAAACTGATCACGTGAAACACAGCATTGTCTAACTTGAAGAAACTATGAGCCATTCCCTGTAGGGCCTGCCAAGACAGAGAGGTCATGGTGGAGAGTTCTGACAAAATATGGTCCACTGAATAAGGGAATGGCAGCCCACTTCAGTATTCTTGCCTTGAAAACCCCATCAGTTCAGTTCAGTCACTCAGTCGTGTCCAACTCTTTGCAACCCCATAGACTGCAGCATGCCAAGCCTCCCTGTCCATCACCAAATCTGGGAGTCTACTCAAACTCATGTCCATTGAGTCAGTGATGCCATCCAACCATCTCATCCTCTGTCTTCCCCTTCTCCTCCTGCCTTTAATCTTTCCCAATATCAGAGTCTTTTTTTTTTTTAATGAGTCAGCTCTTTGAATCTGGTGGTGGAGGTACTGGAGTTTCAGCTACAACATCAGTCCCTCCAATGAATATTCAGGAATGATCTCCTTTAGGATGGACTGGTTGGATCTCCTTGCAGTCCAAGGGACTCTCAAGAGTCTTCTCCAACACCACAGTTCAAAAGCATCAATTCTTCAGCACTCAGCTTTCTTTATAGTCCAACTCTCACATCCATACATGACTACTGGAAAAACCATAGCCTTGACTAGACAGACCTTTGTTGGCAAAGTAATGTCTCTGCTTTTTAATATGCTATCTAGGTTGGTCATAACTTTTCTTCCAAGAAGTAAACATCTTTTAATTTCATGGCTGCAGTCACCATCAGCAGTGATTTTGGAGCCCAGAAAAATAAAGACTGCCACTGTTTCCGTTGTTACTCCATCTATTTGCCATGAAGTGATGAGACCGGATGCCATGATCTTTGTTTTCTGAATGTTGAGCTTTAAGCCAACTTTTTCACTCTCCTCCTCACTTTCACCAAGGCTCTTTAGTTCTTCTTCACTTTCTGCCATAAGGGTGGTGTCATCTGCATATCTGAGGTTATTGATATTTCTCCTGGCAATCTTGATTCCAGCTTGTGCTTCCTCCACCCCAGCATTCCTCATGATGTACTCTGCGCGTAAGTTAAATAAGCAGGATGCCAATATACAGCCTTGACATACTCCTTTTCCTATTTGAAACCACCGTTTTGTTCCATGTCCAGTTATGACTGTTACTTCTTGACCTGCATACAGGTTTCTCAAGAGACAGGTCAGGTGGTCTGGTATTCCCATCTCTTTCAGAATTTTCCACAGTTTATTGTGATCCACACAGTCAAAGGCTTTGGCATAGTCAATAAAGCAGAAATAGATGTTTTTCTGGAACTCTCTTGTTTTTTCGATGATCCAGCAGATGTTGGCATTTTGATCTCTGGTTCCTCTGCCTTTTCTAAAACCAACTTGAACATGTGGAAGTTCAGAGTTCACGTACTTTTGCAACCTGGCTTGGAGAATTTTGAACATTACTTTATTAGCCTGTGAGATGAGTGCAATTCTGTGGTAGTTTGAGCATTCTTTGGCATTGCCTTTCTTTGTGATTTGAGTGAACACCAACCTTTTCCAGTCCTGTGGCCACTGCTGAGTTTTCCAAATTTGCTGGCATTTTGAGTGCAGCACTTTCACAGCATCATCTTTTAGGATTTGAAATAGCTCAACTGGAATTCCATCACCTCCACTGGCTTTGTTCGTAGTGATGCTTCCTAAGTCCCACTTGACTTGACATTCCAGAATGTCTGGCTCTAGGTGAGTGATCACACCATTGTGATTATCTGCGTCATGAAGATCTTTTTTGTATAGTTCTTCAGTGTATTCTTGCCACCTCTTCTTAATATCTTCTGCTTCTGTTAGGTCCATACGCTTTCTGTCCTTTATTCTGCCCATCTTTGCATGAAATGTTCCCTTGGTATCTCTAATTTTCTTGAAGAGATCTCTAGTCTTTCCCATTCTATTGTTTTCCTCTGTTTCTTTGCACTGATCACTGAGGAAGGCTCTCTTATCTCTCCTTGCTATTCTTTGGAACCCTGCATCCAAATGGGTATATCTTTCCTTACCTCCTTTGCTTTTTGCTTCTCTTCTTTTCTCAGCTATTTGGAAGGCCTCATCAGACAGCCGTTTTGCTTTTTTGCATTTCTTGTTTTGGGGGATGGTCTTGCTCCCTGTCTCCTGTACACTGTCACGAACCTCTGTCCATAGTTCATCAGGCACTCTGTCTATCAGGTCTAGTCCCTCAAGTCTCTTTCTCACTTCCACTGTATAATCGTTAGGGATTTGATTTAGGTCATACCTGAATGGTCTAATGGTTTTTCCCACTTTCTTCAATTTAAGTCTGAATGTGGCAATAAGTAGTTCATGATCTGCTCCACAGTCAGCTCCTGGTCTTGTTTTTGTTGACTGTATAGAGCTTCTCCATCTTTGGCTGTAAAGAATATAATCAATCTGATTTTGGTGTTGACCATCTGGTGATGTTCATGTGTAGAGTCTTCTCTTGTGTTGCTGGAAGAGGTTATTGCTATGACCAGTTCATTCTCTTGGCAGAACTCTATTAGCCTTTGCCCTGCTTCATTCTGTAATCCAAGGACAAATTTGCCTGTTACTCCAGGTGTTTCTTAACTTCCTACTTTTGCATTCCAGTCCCCCACTGTTCATGAAAACCCCATGAACAGTATGAAAAGGCAAAAAGATAGGACACTGAAAGATGAACTCCCCAGATCTGTAGGTACCCAATGTGCTACTGGAGAAGAGTGCAGAAATAACTCCAGAAAAAATGAAGAGAGGGAGCGAAAGGGAAAATAGCGTCCAGTTGTTGATGTGACTGGTGATGGAAGTAAAGTCTGATGCTGTAAAGAACAATATTGCACAGGCACCTGAAATGTTAGGTCCATGAATCAAGATAACTTGGAAGTGGTCAAACAGGAGATGGCAAGAGCGAACATCGACATTTTAGGAATCAGTGAACTAAAAGGGACTGGAATGGGTGAATTTAACTCAGATGACCTTTTTATCTACTTCTATGGGCAAGAATCCCTTAGAAGAAATGGAGTAGCTCTCACAGCCAACAGAAGAGTCTGAAATGCATGTCTTAGGGAAATTTCAAAAATGATGAAATGATCTCTGTTTGTTTCCAACCATTCAATATCACAGTAATCCAAGCCTATGCCCCAGCCAGCAATGCTGAAGAAGCTGAAGTTCAATGGTTCTTATGAAGAATTACAAGACCTTCTAGAACTAACAACCAAAAAAGATGTCCTTTTCATTATAGGAGACTGGAATACAAAGGTAGGAACTCAAGAGATACCTGGAGTAACAGACAAATTTGCTTCAGTGTACAAAACGAAGCAGGGCAAAAGCTAACTCAGTTTTTCCAAGAGAATGCACTGGTCATTGCAAACACCTTCTTCCAACAACACAAGAGAAGATTCTACACATGGACATCACCACATGGTCAATACTGAAATCAGACTGATTATATTCTTTTCAGCCAAAGATGGAGAAGCTCTATACGGTCAGCAAAAAGAACAGGAGCTGACTGTGGCTCAGATCATGAATTCAGACTTCAGTTGAAGAAACAGAAAACCACTAGACCATTCAGGTATGAACTAAATCAAATCCCTTTTGATTATACAATGGAAGTGACAAATAGATTCAAGAGATTAGATCTGACAGACAGAGTCCCTGAAGAACTACGGACAGAGGTTCATGACACTGTAAAGGAGGCAGTGGTCAAGACCTTCCCCAAGAAAAAGAAAGGCAAAAGGTTGTCTGAGAAGGCATTACAAATAGCTGAAGAAAGAAGAGAAGTGAAAGGCAAAGGAGAAAAGGAAAGGTATACCCATTTGAATGCAGAGTTCTAAAGAATAGCAAGGAGAGATAAGAAAGCCTTCCTCAGTGATCAGTGCAAAGAAACAGAGGAAAACAATAGAATGGGAAAGACTAGAGATCTCTTCAGGAAAATTAGAAATACCAAGGGAACATTTCTTGCAAAAATGGGCTCAATAAAGGACAGAAATCGTATGGACCTAACAGAAGCAGAAGATATTAAGAAGAGGTGGCAACAATACACAGAAGAACTGTACAAAAAAAGATGCTCATGACCCAGATAACCACGATGTGTGATTACCCACCTAGAGCCAGACATCCTAGAATGGGAAGTCAAGTGGGCCTTAAGAAACATCACTAAAAACAAAGCTAGGGGAGGTTATGGAATTCCAGTTGAGCTATTTCAAGTCCTAAAAATTGATGTTGTGAAAGTGCTGCACTCAAAATGCCAGAAAATTTGAAAAACACAGCAGTGGGCACAGGACTGGAAAAGGTCAGTTTTCATTCCAATCCTAAAGAAAGGCAATGCCAAAGAATGCTCAAACTACCACACAATTGCACTCATCTCACATGTTAGTGGAGAAGGCGATGGCACCCCACTCCAGTACTGTTGCCTGGAAAATCCCATGGACGGAGGAGCCTGGTAGGCTGCAGTCCATGGGGTCGCTGGGAGTCGGACTCGACTGAGCGACTTCACTTTCACTTTTCACTTGCATGCATTGGAGAAGGAAATGGCAACCCACTCCAGTATTCTTGCCTGGAGAATCCCAGGAACGGGGGAGCCTGGTGGGCTGCCGTCTATGGGGTCGCACAGAGTCGGACACGACTGAATTGACTTAGCAGCAGCAGCACATGCTAGCAAAGTAATGCTCAAAATTCTCCAAGCCAGGTTTCAACAGTATGTGAACTGTGAGCTTCCACATGTTCAAGCTGGATTTAGAAAAGCCAGAGGAACCAGAGATCAATTTTCCAACATCAACTGGATCATTGAAAGAGCAAGAGAGCTCCAGAAAAAACATCTGCATCTGCTTTATTGCCTATGCCAAATGCTTTGACTGTGTGGATCACAACAAACTGTGGAAAATTCTGAAAGAGATGGGAATACCAGACCACCTGACCTGCCTCCTGAGAAATCTGTATGCAGTTCAAGAAGCAACAGTTAGAACTGGACGTGGAACAACAGACTGGTTCCAAATAGGGAAAGGAGTATGTCAAGGCTGTATATTGTCACCCTGCTCATTTAACTTGTATGTAGAGTACATCGTGCGAAATGCCGGGATGGATGAAACACAAACTGAAATCAAGATTCTTAGGATAACCTCATATATGCAGATGACACCACCCTTATAGCAAAAAGCGAAGAAGAACTAAAGAGCCTCTTGATGAAAGTAAAAGAGGAGAGTGAAAATTTGGCTTAAAGCTCAACATTCAGAAAACAAAGATCATGGCATCCGGTCCCATCATTTCATGGTAAAATAGATGGGGAAACAGTGGAAACAGAGACAACTTTATTTTGGGGGACTCCATAATCACTGCAGATGGTTACTGCGGGGATGAAATTAAAAGACACTTGCTTCTTGGAAGAAAAGCTATGACCAACCTAGACAGCATATTGAAAAGCAGAGACATTACTTTGCCAACAAATGTCTGTCTAGTCCAAGCTATGGTTTTTCCAGTAGTCATGTATGGATGTGAGAGTTGGACTATAAAGAAGGTTGAGTGCCAAAGAATTGATGCTTTTGAACTGTGGTGTTGGAGAAGATTCTTGAGAGTCCCTTGGACTGCAAAGAGATCCAACCAGTCCATCTTAAAGGAAATCAGTCCTGAACATTCATTGGAAGGACGGATGCTGAAGCTGAAACTCCAATACTTTGGCCACCTGATGCGAAGAGCTGACTCCTTTGAAAAGACCCTGATGCTGGGGAAGATTGAGGGCAAGAGGAGATGGAGACAACAGAGGATGGCATGGTTGGATGGCATCACTGACTCAATGGACATGAGTTTGAGCAAGCTCTGGGAATTAGTGATGGATAGGGAAGCCTGGTGTGCTGCAGTCTATGGGGTTACAAAGAGTCGGACATGATTGAGTGACTGAGCTGAACTGATGGACATAAAGCATATACATATAAGTTTAAGGTATGCAGTGTGATGATTCCATACATATGTATATTTCAGAATTATTATTTTAATACAGTTAAACCTCCTCTATCACCTCATATAATTACAATTTTTTATAATGATAACATTTTAGATACACTCTTTTAGCAACTTTCAAGTATGTAGTACAATATTGCTCACTAAAGTCCCCAAAGTGTACATTAAGTCCGTAGAATTTATTTATCTTAGAATTAGAAGTTTGTAACTTTTGACCAACATTTCTCCATCCACACTCCTCCCCTCTCTGGTTCCGCTTTCTATGAGTCTGGATTTTTTTAGATTTTACATATCTGTGAGATCATAGAATTCTTTTCTTTCTCTCTCTGACATTTTTCACTTAGTACAATGCCCTCAAGGTCCTTTCATTTTGTCATAACAGGCAGAGTTTCCTTCATGTTTATGACTGAATAATATTCCATTGGATATATACCCCACATTTTTATCCATCTTCTGTTGAATGTCATTAAATTTCCTTCTATATCTTGGCTACAGTGAGTAATGTTACAGTGAACATGGGGGTTCACATACCTCTTCAAGGTAGTAATTTTATTTACTTTATATACCCAGAAGTAGGATTGCTGGATTCTATCATAATTTTATTTTTACTTTCTTGAGGAAACCTAATACTGTTTTCTAAAAAAGTCTACCTCTGCTAGTCCCTGGCTAGCCTAGACCAGGGCTGCACTGTATGGTGAAGTTGGGTGCCCATTTCACTCCTTCTCCTATCTGGAGAATGTCTGCTTCTGCACTAGGCTGCCTGGGCTTGGAGGAGGGTGGTGGGCTAAACTACATTTCCCACCTTCATCAGTACATCTTTTCTTATTTCTATGCTTCACTCAGGTGGTATTATCCCTTACCTGTATTCATAGCTCTTGGTAAGATATTTTCATGCACAAAAAATTGTTCAAATTGGTGTTTTCTTTTTTATTTTTAATATGACGTTTGGATATGGTGGTGGTAATGCCTTTTCCCTGTATCTATTATTTTTCCTTTTTTTTTTTCGTCATTTGGAGGTAAACTATACTGAGTAATAATGCTACTAGCCTTTCTCTATCTTCACATTAACTCTTCCCCCAGGAGAAGTAGTGAGTTAATTTGGTAAGAGTTTGGAATGAGAAACAGCATGTTTTTTAATCCCCTTTGACTATCACTTTTGTTTTCTTTCCCAAGGAAGCATCCTTTGACTTTACCTCTGCCTACCTCATTAGTCGTAAAAGCTAATCATTTCTATGTTGTGATAATTTAAATTTAACTTCTCAAGAAGATAGACATGAACTTTGTCATTAGGTGTCTTCTGATATGATCGAGTATGCTTATATTAATTTTTAAATTATTCACCATAAAGCAAACAAAAGTACTTTAAATAAAACATCAAGTTGGCATCGAGCTCCTAGGGATCTATAAACCTGAAAGACTAATGCAGTACTCAATACTAATAATAATAAAATAAATAATTTATTGTAAAAATGAGAGCTCTTCTCTTTACAAACTTTTTGGCATTATGCTAAACTTAGACATTTAAGAAATTTGAAATGTGTTATAAATAATTAAACATAGATATATCTTGATTAAAATCAATCCTATTAATTTTTAAACACTTTGATTTATGTGGAGGGTTCTGCATATGTGTTCATCTAGGAGTTTTATAGTGTCTGGTATTCCATTTATCTTTTTAATCCATTTGGAGATTATTTTTGTGTATGGTGTTAGGGAGTGTTCTAATTTCATTCTTTTACATGTAGCTGTCCAATTTTCCCAGCATCACTGGCAGAAGAGACTGTCCTTTCTCAATTGTGTATTCTTTCCTCTTTTGTTATAGATTAACTAGTGACAAGTGGGTTTATTTCTGGGATTTCTATCCTGCTCCATTGATTTATATATCTGTTTTTGTACCAGTAACATATTGTTTATTACTCAGCCATAAAAAGAAGGAAGTAATGTCATTTGCAGTAACATGGATGGACCTAGAGATTATCATGCTGAGTGAAGTATGTCATATAGAGAAAAAATATTATTTGATATCACTTACATGTGGAGTCTAAAAAAAAAGATACAAATGAACTTATTTACAAAGCAGAATTAGATGCACAGATGTAGAAAACAAATTCTTAGCTATCAAAGGCGAGGGAAGTAGGGATGAATTAGGAGTTTGGGAATAACAGATACACACTACTATATATGAAATAAATAAACAACAAGGACCTACTATACAGGGGAATCTACTCAATATCTTATAATAACCCATAATGGGAAAGAACCTAAAGAAAGAATAGATAGGTATCTGAATCACTTTACTGTACACCTGAAACTAATACAACATTGTAAATTAAATATACTTCAATAAAAAAACAAAAAATTTAAACAGTTAACATCTTTACATTTTGTTAAATGCAAATTTACATATTGAACTAGCAAAACTAATGTCAAAGGAGAAGCTAGACTTTGAAAAAAGAAGCTAGAGGCGAACACTTGCTATCCTTGTTTGGTTTGCTATTTAGGAGCAGAGAGACTTCATTTTAAACATTTTTTGTTGTGTCTGTCATGTATGTTCATTGAGTCATAATATTTGTCCCACCCCTACACTCCCAACTTACCTAAAAATATTACATATCATGTTTAACTTGTGAACTTTTGCCTTCACTTGGCCTAGTCCTGTAAAACTGTGTGGACTCTTAAATTGTTATATGATAGGCTATTAGAGAACTGGAGACTACCATCCTGTATACCAATCAACTGCCATTGCTCCCAAGGAAGTAGGGAGACTCTTGCCATATTACATACTGCTTAGGATAAAAAATAATCATTCTTCATCTTGAACAATTTTCTACAAATATTATTTGTGCTTTGATTGTTTATGTTCAACTTTGAAAAATCACAAAAGTTTATAAAGTATGAAAGAGGGTGTTTATTATGAAACAAATTTCTATTACATGCTTATGTTTTTGAAGAAACTATCAAGTGTACAATATTTTAAAATAAAACAGTAAAAGAAAAAAGTCTATTTTAAACTATGCACCAAAAAAGGAAAAAAAAAAAAAAACCACAACACTTTATGTGAACCATCTGGCTAAACAATAGCTGGAACAATAGCAAAGAAATGAAAACAGTAACTTTATTCCATTTTATCTTCTTATTCTATTCTTTTAAGTCAGTATTTTAATTGACTCCCTGAGATGGTAACCTCCAAGCTCCCAGTCAGAATACCCATGGACCCCTTCACAAATCCATGGAGTAGTGCTGTTCAAATTTTTAAATAATGATGAAAATGAACACATCTATTTCAACATTCTGTTTCATAAAGGGGCAAACTACTTGTTGTGATCTGAACTGTGACTACACCAAAGCCTTTTACTATGTGGATCACAACAAACTGTGGAAAATTCTGAAAGAGATGGGAATACCAGACCACCTGACTTGCCTTCTGAGAAATGTGCATGCAGGTCAAGAAGCAATAGTTAGAACTGGACATGGAACAACAGACTGGTTCCAAATAGGGAAAAGAGTACATCGAGGCTGGATATTGTCACCCTGCTTATTTAACTTATATGCAGAGTACATCATGAGAAACACAGGGCTGGATGAATACAAGCTGGAATCAAGATTGCTGGGAGAAATATCAATAACCTCAGATATGCAGATGACACCACCCTTATGGCAGAAAGAGAAGAACTAAAGAGTCTCTTGATGAAAGTAAAAGAGGAGAGTGAAAAAGTTGACTTAAAACTCAACATCCAGAAAACTAAGATCATGGCATCTGGTCCTATCACTTCACAGCAAATAGATAGGGAAAAGGTGGAAACAGTGACAGTCTTTATTCCTTTGGGCTTCAACAAAATCACTGCAGATGGTGATTGCAGCCATGAAATTAAAAGGCGCTTGCTCCTTGGAAGAAAAGTTGTGACAGCACTTAGGAATCTGGGAATAGACAGCATATTAAAAAGCAGAGACATTACTTTGCCAACAAAGTTCCATCTAGTCAAGGCTATGGTTTTTCCAGTAGTTATGTATGGATGTGATAGTTGGACTATAAAGAAAGCTGAGTGCCAATGAATTGATGCTTTTGGACAGTGGTGTTGGAGAAGACTCTTGAGAGTCCCTTGGACTGCAAGGAGATCCAACCAGTCTGTCCTAAAGGAAATCAGTCCTGAATATTCACTGGAGGGACTGATGTTGAAGCTGAAACTCCAATACTTTGGCCACCTGAAGTAGGCTCTGGGAGCTGGTGATGAACAGGGAAGCCTGGCGTGCTGCAGTCCATGGGGTTGCAATGAGTCAGACACAACTGAACAACTGAACTGAACTGAACTGTGAAAGGGAAACTAACTTGCTTAAAAATATCCCCTTCAAGAAAAGACAAAATTCCCAGATTCCTAAGTGCAGAGAGTAAGAATTCATTAACAAATTTCTATCATCCTGTGTGTTTACATTATTATAAGTCATGTCCAACCCTTGCGCCCCTGTGGACTGTAGCTCACCAAGCTCCTCTGTCCATGGGATTTCCAAGGCAAGAATACTGAAGTGGGTTGCCATTTCCTTCTCCAGAGGATTTTCCTGACCCAAGGATCAAACCCTCCTGCATTGCAGGCAGGTTCTCTACTGCTGAGCCACCAGGAAAGGCCCTAAGATAGTTACTAGAGGTAAATATTTCCTGCTGTCTAGTTTCTAGGCTCTTCATAGGATTGTATGTCCTGTGACACTTGTTGAATGAATCATATGACTAGTTTTGGCCAAGAAATGTGAATATCAATTGTGCGTGCCAATTTAAATCAGAGCATAGAAGGTTCTCTGTTGTCCTCTTTCCTTTTGACCTGATCATACAGTGTTCCAGAAGGTAGCTGTGCTGACTGCCCTGGGGCTCCCAGACAATCCCAAAAGACATGTACCTTGAGAGAAAAATAAACCTTTTGTTTTCAGTCTCTGTGGTTTGAGTTTATTATGCAGCTTAACACAGTCCGACCTGTTTGACTGCACTTCAATAATTTAAGACCCAACTTTTCCTGAACATGTGAATGTTTAGTCATACTATACGTACTTTGTCTCTTATAGAAATATGGAATCATGAAGCCATTTTATATCTGTGTATCCTTTAACAATTTAAAAAATCATTTTTACATGTTATCTCACTTATTTTGTAAAATAGTCCTCTCAGAAAACATGAGAGTTATTATTACCACTGTTAATGAATTAAGAGGTTAAAAATAGTTGAATAACCTGATACTCAGTCACAAAGCCAAGACTTAAATATACAGGTTCATTATAGTTTATTCTTCCTCTCCCTGTTGCACTTTCTTTTTCCAAAATCATCATCAGCATTGTGACCACAAAGGTCTAAGTCATGTGGTGTCAGAAAGTTAATAGACCTGGATCTTATAATGGGAAGTTTTATAAACTAAAATAGTAATGTCCTCCATTAAGATCAAGTCCATCACCACTAACGACTTTAATTACAGAGCCAGCATTCTTACACATAGTAAAGATACATAGTCATTGATTTTGTGCAAGAGGGAGCTAGTAACAAATAATCCATTTTATGAATAACCTCTTTATTTAAAAAAAAATATGAAAAACACACCAAGAATGTTGGTTATACAGTCCCCCTAAAAGTAACATTATTTGTTTTCTTGAAATTAGGAGTATAGAAATCATGCAGGAAAAATGAGGAAGCTAGTTTTATTTTTGTCGGGGCCACTGGAACAATTCATATTCATAGAAATTATCTGTATTTCTGTGACTCCTCAGAGAATTATTAAAAAATGGTAAATAATTACTGATTAAAATGGGGATGGGATAGGGGAGCAGTAAGAGGAATAACTAAAGTGCCATTGTTAAGAAGAAAAAAAGAGACAAAACCACAAATCTAATAAATCATGAGCATTCCTTAACATCTGTCATGCTATCAAAATTGTATGGATTTTACCTAAATGGATGCTTAAGATTTGATGTTTATTTATTTGTTTTTTTTCTTTCCTTTATTTTTTTTAAAATAAATTTATTTTAATTGGAGGCTAATTACTTTACAATATTGTAGTGGTTTTGCCATATATTGCTGGAACATCGAAAAAGCAAGAAGTTCCAGAAAAACATCTATGTCTGCTTTATTGACTATGCCAAAGCCTTTGACTGTGTGGATCACAATAAACTGTGGAAAATTCTGAAAGAGATGGGAATACCAGACCATCTGACCTGTCTCTTGAGAAACCTGTATGAAGGTCAGGAAGCAACAGTCAGAACTGGACATGGAACAACAGACTGGTTCCAAGTAGGAAAAGGAGTACGTCAAGGCTGTATATTGTCACCGTGCTTATTTAACTTATATGCAGAGTACATCATGAGAAACGCTGGGCTGGAAGAAGCCCAAGCTGGAATCAAGATTGCTGGGAGAAATATCAATAACCTCAGATATGCAGATGACACCACACTTATGGCAGAAAGTGAAGAAGAACTAAAGAGCCTCTTGATGAAAGTGAAAGAGGAGAGTGAAAAGGTTGGCTTAAAGCTCAACGTTCAGAAAACTAAGATCATGGCATCTGATCCCATCACTTCATGGCAAATAGATGGGGAAACAGTGGAAACAGTGTCAGACTTTATTTTGGGGGGCTCCAAAATCACTGCTGATGGTGACTGCAGCCATGAAATTAAAAGACACTTACTCCTTGGAAGGAAGGTTATGACCAACCTAGACAGCATATTTAAAAGCAGAGACATTACTTTGCCAACAAAGGTCCATCTAGTCAAGGCTATGGTTTTTCCAGTGGTCCTGTATGGATGTGAGAGTTGGACTATAAAGAAAGCTGAGTGCCGCAGAATTGATGCTTTTGAACTGTGGTGTTGGAGAAGACTCTTGACAGTCCTTTGGACTGCAAGAAGACCCAACCAGTCCATCCTAAAGTAGATCAATCCTGGGTATTCATTGGAAGGACTGATGTTGAAGCTGAAACTCCAATACTTTGGCCACCTCATGTGAAGAGTTGACTCATTGGAAAAGACCCTAATGCTGGGAAGGATTGGGGGCAGGAGGAGAAGGGGACAACAGAGGATGAGATGGTTGGATGGCATCACCGACACGATGGTCATGGGTTTGGATAAACTCCGGGAATTGGTGATAGACAGGGAGGCCTGGCATGCTGCAATTCATGGGGTCGCAAAGAGTCGGACACGACTGAGCGACTGAACTGAACTGACATGAATCCACCACAGGCGTACATGTGTTCCCCATCCTGAACCCCACTCCCACCTCCTTCTCCATCCCATCACTCTGGGTCATCCCAGTGCACCAGCCCCAAGCACCCTGTCTTATGCATCAAACCTGGACTGTCTATCCGTTTCACATATGATAATATACATGTTTCAATGCCATTCTCCCAAATCACCCCACCCTTGCCCTCTCCCACAGAGTCCAAAAGACTGTTCTATACATCTGTGTCTCTTTTACTGTCTCGCATATAGGGTTATCGTTTCTGCTGCTGCTAAGTCGCTTCAGTCATGTCCGACTTGGTGCGACCCCATAGACGGCAGCCCACCAGGCTCTGCCGTCCCTGGATTCTCCAGACAAGAACACTGAAGTGGGTTGCCATTTCCTTCTCCAGTGCAGGAAAGTGAAAAGTGAAAGTGAAGTCGCTCAGTCGTGTCCGACTCTTCACGACCCCATGGACTGCAGCTTACGAGGCTCCTCCGTCCATGGGATTTTCCAGGCAAGAGTACTGGAGTGGGTTGCCATTGCCTTCTCCGAGGGTTATCGTTACCATCTTTCTAAATTCCATATATATGCATTAGTATACTGTATTGGTGTTTTCCTTTCTGACTTACTTCACTCTGTATAATAGGCTCCAGTTTCATCCACCTCATTAGAACTGATTCAAATGCATTCTTTTTAGTGGCTGAGTAATATTCCATTGTGTATATGTACCACAGCTTTCTTATCCATTCGTCTGCTGATGGACATCTAGGCTGCTTCCATGTCCTGGCTATTATAAACAGTGCTGCGATGAACATTGGGGTCCACATGTCTCTTTCAATTCTGGTTTTCTTGGTGTGTATGCCCAGCAGCGGGATTGTTGGGTCATATGGCAGTTCTATTTCCAGTTATTTAAGGGGGTGGGGACAGTCCTAAGATGGAGGAAAGATTTGATGTTTATAGGAAACACTTCCAGGGTTTGAAGAAAAATCTGTTTTTTGTCTTAAGAGGGAATCTGTTAAATGTTTATAGAAGTACTGTGACATCTCTGCAGGCAAACCTCTCATGCTATCTTTTCATCCTGCCAGGTGTGAATCACAAAGCCTATCTGTGTGATTTCCATCACAATGGAAATAAGGAATAAATGAGGTTATTAAATGTAAACTGATTTAAATGAAATACTTTAACATTCTTCTCTTCAAAGACAATCATAGTTTTTGTTACTAGCAGAGCTTATTTTTTAAAATGGCAATTCTATGGGATATCTCAATTTGAGTATCAACTTAAGATTCAAGGTAAAGTGGTATCTCATTTATCCTGTTTTTGTAGTAAGTATGAATTATGCACATGGACCATTTATTGTGTTTTCTCACAGATTTTAGAGTGTATCCTTGTACACAGAAAAACTCACTCAAAAGTCTCTTCAATTTAATTGTTCCGTGCCATCAACTACCTGCCTATACATATACAGAGTATGAAGCTTTTCTGTCTGAAAGGATTAAGAAACATTTTATGAATACTAGAAATCTATACTCCAGATTTAGAGTATCTGCACCTGCGCCTGCATCTGTTTTTAAGGATCAGAAAAGGACTAGCTGAAACTTTCAGATTTCAAGGGGTAAAGAATAGGATTTTCCCTACCTCAGCAGGAATAAGCTGTAAGAATATGTACCTCTGATAGTAGCCATATGTCACATTTCCCAGCTGTTAAGGTCTCCTTCAGTATAGTTAATTAATTAGATTGTATTTTCCAAGTAAGGTAATTTACACGTATACATCCTTTGAGGCTGATGGGCCTGAAATCCTTAGGATGTTAAGATATCCTCCAGAGTAGGAGCAGGAGAGGGAGAGAATGATTCAATGATTTGGTGCAGTCACACTTATTTTATAATGAGCATGGTTTATGTAAATTTTCCATTAGTAGAATGAGTTCTGGAGTACACATATCAAGAACGGTGAAAGGCATACAGGAGTGATTGTAAAAGACATTTCTGAAGGCTCTGCTGTAGTTAAAGCTTCCATCAGCCTGCATAGAGATTTTATTATATCCTGTGAAAACAATTGGTGGACACTGGTGAGACTAGAGTGCATCTGAGAACAAGCCTATAGGCCACACAAGTGTCTTTAAAGAATTGAACATAAGTATGCATTAATGGCAACAAACACAACACTGTAAAGCAACTATTCAGTTCAGTTCAGTCACTCAGTCGTGTCCGACTCTTTGCAACCCCATGGACTGCAGCACACCAGGCCTCCCTGTCCATCATCAACTCCCGGGGTTTACTCAAACTCATGTCCATTGAGTTGGTGATGCCATCCAACCATCTCATTCTCTGTTGTCCCCTTCTCCTCCAGCCTTCAATCTTTCCTAGCATCAGGGTCTTTTCAAATGAGTCAGTTCTTCTCATGAGGTGGCCAAAATATTGGAGTTTCAGCTTCAACATCAGTCCTTCCAATGAATATTCAGGACTGATTTCCTTTAGGATGGACTGGTTGGATCTCCTTGCAGTCCAAGGGACTCTAAAAAGTCTTCTCCAACACCGCAGTTCAGAACCATCAATTATTCAGTGCTCAGCTCTCTTTATAGTCCAACTCTCACATCCATACATGACTACTGGAAAAACTATAGCTTTGAATAGACAGACCTTTGTTGGCAAAGTAATGTCTCTGCTTTTTAATATGCTGTCTAGGTTGGACATAACTTTCCTTCCAAGGAGCAAGCACCTTTTAATTTCATGGCTGCAATCACCATCTGCAGTGATTTTGTTGATGCCCCAAAAG
The DNA here is from genome assembly GCA_024291935.2 of Okapia johnstoni. Lineage (NCBI taxonomy): Eukaryota > Metazoa > Chordata > Mammalia > Artiodactyla > Giraffidae > Okapia > Okapia johnstoni. The sequence continues at coordinate 31,619,194 of CM044308.1, read as the reverse complement.
AAAAAAGACTGTCACTGTTTCCATTGTTTCCTCATCTATTTGCAATGAAGTAATGGGACCTGACGCCATGATCTTAGTTTTCTGAATGCTGAGATTTAAGCCAACTTTTTCACTCTCCTCTCTCACTTTCATCAAGAGGCTCTTTAGTTCTTCTGTTTCTGCCATAAGGGTGGTATCATCTGCATATCTGAGGTTATTGATATTTCTCCCAGCAATCTTGATTCCAGCTTGGGCTTCTTCCAGCCCAGCGTTTCTCATGATGTACTCTGCATATAAGTTAAATAAGCATGGTGACAATATCCAGCCTTGATGTACTCCTTTCCCTATTTGGAACAGTCTGTTGTTCCATGTCCAGTTCTAACTGTAGCTTCCTGATTTGCATACAGATTTCTCAAGAGGCAGGTCAGGTGGTCTGGTATTCCCATCTCTTTCAGAATTTTCCACAGTTTGTTGTGATCCACAGTCAAAGGCTTTGGCATAGTCAATAAAGCAGAAGCAACTATACTCCAATAAAAATAAATTTTAAAAAAGTATGCATCAATATCCTTATAGGAAATATAGTTTACTTCTCATGTGCTTATGTGAATGCTAAGTCGCTTCAGTCATGTCTGACTCTTTGAGACCCTATGGACTGTAGCCTGTCAGACTTCTCTGTCCATGGGATTCTCCAGGCAAGAATACTGGAGTGAGTTGCCATGCCCTTCTCCAGGCGATCTTCCCAACCCAGGAACTGAACCCAGGTCTCTTACATTCTTGTAGTAGCAAGTGAGGTCATTACTACTGGCTCCACCTACTTCACATTTGTTATGTTGTTCAGTCACTCAGTCGTGTCCAACTCTGGGACTCCATGGACTGTAGCAGCAAGGCTTCCTTGTCCTTCACCATCTCCTGGAGCTTGCTCAAACTCATGTCCAGTGATTTGGTGATGCAATCCAACCATCTTGTCCTCTGTCACCCCCTTCTTCTCCTGCCTTCAATCTTTCCAAACATCAGGGTCTTTTCTAATAAGTCAGCTTTTCCCATCAGGTGGCCAAAGTGTTGGAGCTTCAGCTTCAGCATCTGCCATAAAGGTGGTGTCATCTGCATATCTGGGGTTATTGGTCTTCCTCCCGGAAATCTTGATTCTGACTTGTGCTTCATCCAGCCCGGCATTTTGCATGATGTACTCTGTGTATAAGTTAAATAAGCAGGGTGACAATATATAGCCTTGATGTACTCCTTTCCCAATTTTGATCCAGTCCATTGTTCCATGTCTGGTTCTAACTGTTGCTTCCTGACCAGCATACAGATTTCTCAAGAGGCAGGTCAGGTGGTCTGGTATTCCCATCTCTTTAAGAATTTTCCACAGTTTGTTGTGATCCACATAATCAAAGGCTTTAGCATAATCAATGAAGCAGAAGTAGATGTTTTTGTGGAATTATCATGCTTTTTCTATGATTCAACAGATGTTGGCAATTTGATCTCTGGTTTCTCTGCCTTTTCTAATAAATGTCAATAGTTAAGAAGGAGATTGGAGAGGAGGCTGTAGCTTGGGACCCAGCATGAGTGTGAGAACACTGAATAAAGAGAAAATATCTTTACAAGTTAAAAAAGATCTGCTTGATTCAAGTATTGTAAATATTCTAAATCACTGTAATAGTTCTAAGGCATTTTTTTTTATTGTTTACCAATGGATTGGGGAAAGCTAAAGAAAATTTAAAAATCTGAGCACATGTTTCTGAAGTTATCCTAACAGCTCAGAGACTGAATCTGAAATAACAAAAAGTTTCTCCTACATCTAATGTAGCTTTCTTCCCAGGAAATGATGACATCTAAAGACAGTAATGAAATAAATTAAGTCCATTTTTTCTTCTGATAACAATATATGTGAGTTTTTTCTCTTGGTTGACAGAGTCATTAGAAGCAATAATAATAATAAAAAATACCAACATCTAAAACTTCACTGTGGTCATCACTGGCAAAGCTACCATAAACTTTCTCTTAATAAAAATCAATCATTCAGTGTTTCATATCAGTGAACAAGAACACTCACCCAGAAAATGAAATTTATGTGTAATCTATCTATCTAGATAAGATGGCATCTTGGTCATGAGGGAAGCAAAGAGCTCTGGATAAGGAAGATGAAAATCTGAGTCTCAGTTTTTCTCTGCCTCTTACACTTTAACTAGGACATGGCAGAAATGTAGGATCAAAGTTCCTTGTCCATAATGTTATGACTAAGTTCTTTTCTTGTTTTATGAGCTACGAAGTTCTATAACTTTCAGAGTATGATCTGTGGAGAGAACACTTTCCAGACATTACTGCCAAAGAGAAGTGGGCCATGGACTTGACAAGGCATGGTAGAAGGCACAGCTGCTGAGATTCAACAACAGCCAAAACTAAACTGTAATTTTGGAAAACATATGTTCCCTGATATGTCAGAATTAATTATATATTTTTAGGAATAATTATACCAGGGAAAATTAATTGGAATATCATTAAGTCCAGAATAATTCTGTTTCAGGTTTAAAGGAAAATTTTTTATTATCTGAGAATTTATCTCTAGTTGTGACCATACAAATCCATAAATATATGATATTTATACAAATTAGCTTTGGGGCAGAATTCTATGCTATTTTTGTTTCTTTGTTTTTTCTGTTCTCTCTAACCTCAACTTTTAGGATTTTCTCATCCTTTTCTGAGACTCTGGTGCCTCAAATAAATATTCAGTTTCAGAGAAAAAAGTTCTGATGAATAAATTGACAGTAGATGTCAGGGGATTGGTTAAAATACATCTAAAGGTGAATGTGAATTTTAAGAAGCAAATGGAGGAAGGCAATGCATAACCTAATGAAAACCTTATTAATAGTAGACTTTCAGGCATCCAAGGAGAAGCTAATTTTGGAAGGAAGAATATATAGAGGAGTACTTATCTTGCTTGTGAATAATGATACACATGGTTCCTGCATAAGTGTTTCTTTAATTCATTTCACAAACACTTATTGAACATGCTTTATATAACAGGTATCTGCTCTACTGGTGAGATCACATACACACATACACAAACACAATTGCTATTCTTATGGACTTCACTCATAGTGAAGCAATTGCATTGGTCTGACAGTACATTTTCTACTCATTTATCGACATGAGTTTACCCTAGGATAAACCAATCATAATTGTTTACATTCTGGTCAGATATTATCATTTTCTAAAGAGTGGTAGAGGAGGCAATGGACCAATGATTTCCTTTCTGAGGATGTTTAGAAGGTGCATGAGTGCATGTAAGTTACTTCACTCATGTCCATCTCTGCGACCCCATGAACTGTAGCCTGCCAGGCTTCTCTGTCCAAGGGATTCTCCAGGCAAGAATAATGGAGTGGATCGCCATGCTCTTCTACAGGGATCTTCCGGACCCAGGGATCAAACCCATATTTGTTTATATCTGCTGCATTGATAGGCAGGTTCCTTACCACTAGTGCCACCCGAGAAGCCCTGTTTAGAAGGTATTTGAAGCTAAATCTCTCATACTAATGCCTACAAAAAGATAGGCAAGCTCCAGTTGTTGTGATCTCCACAACTATCCTGTATCCATCTATTCTGAGAATTACTCGATTAGCTCTTCTCTTTATTCTTGGAAAATACTGGTATCTTACCAACACTTGCCCATTTTAGTTTCAGTTGTAGAACTTGAATTTTAACAGAGATTATACATACAACTAAGATGCTAGCCATATCATGAATATTATAATGTATGCCATGGAAGAAAAATGACAGGAATTATGGGCCCTGTAAACATGGATAAAATAGTCTGTAAGGTTAATAGGAGGTATTCTTAAGAAAATGACATTAAATATGTGTTACACTCCAGGTAGGTGAAGAAATGTATCTAAAAATTCTCCATTGTTGTTGCTCAACTGTGTCGAACTCTTTGAGACCCCATGGACTACAGCACGTCAGGCTTCCTTGTCCTTCATTATCTCCTGGAGTCATTTATTTGTTTATTCAGAATTTGAACCTAGCCCTGTTAATATATTTTCAGTGCCATTTTCTTGAAATGACTGATGGAAACTTTAGGTCTCTGAAATCCACTTTCCTAGCAATTCAGTATCTTCTGAAGTTTGATGACTGGTGCAGTGGGGGAGATGAGGCATATTGTATGATATCACTTAAGTTCACCCAGTTATAGAGCAATTCTTCTTTCTGGGAAGTAATTCAGAATCTAGAATCAGGAGAAGAAGAACACAAAACTCTCTTTGTCCATATTTTACCAATTGGTCTCCAAAATCACTGCAGATGGTGATTGTAGCCATGAAATTAAAAGACGCTTACTCCTTGGAAGGAATGTTATGACCAACCTAGACAGTATATTAAGAAGCAGAGACATTACTTTGCCAACAAAGGTCCATCTAGTCAAGGCTATGGTTTTACCAGTAGTCATGTATGGATGTGAGAGTTGGACTGTGAAGAAGGCTGAGCACAGAAGAATAGATGCTTTTGAACTGTGGTGTTGGAGAAGACTCTTGAGAGTCCCTTGGACTGCAAAGAGATCCAACCAGTCCATCCTAAAGAAGATCAGTCCTGGGTGTTCATTGGAAGGACTGATGTTGAAGCTGAAACTCCAATACTTTGGCCACCTCATGCGAAGAGTTGACTCACTGAAAAAGACCCTGATGCTAGGAAGGATTGGGGGCAGGAGGAGAAGGGGACGACAGAGGATGAGATGGTTGGATGGCATCACCAACTCGATGGACATGAGTTTGAGTAAATTCTGGGAGTTGGTGATGGACAGGGAGGCCTGGCATGCTGCGATTCATGGGGTCACAAAGAGTTGGACACAACTGAGCGACTGAATTGAACTGAACTGAGCTAAGGTTTCCTATAGAATTCTTGTAACCTAGGACACATGAGTTTAGAGGCTGCTTTACTTGACAAGAAAGTACTTAGTTAGTGATTCTTCTTATTTGTTGGTGGAAGGACAAAAAAAAGTTCATGCAAAGTGTGGGGAGTAATGTTGGTAATGTGCATAATTCATCTTCTTCTTGTAATAATCCCAACCAGTATAGATAGTAAAATAATAAGTTATAATTTGGATCTAAAAGCTTGGAGAATGTGTCATAATTATACTCCTCTAGAACACTTGATGCTTCTGGATAAACCCTTTTTCTTATGAGAAAGAATGAAATCATTCTAGATCCTTATCAATTTATTATTAATATATTATCACATCTTGGAAAAACATCTTGGGATCAAGAACTGTTAGAATGGTGAATGGAAATAGAGAACTAGGATTTCTGACTAGAGCCATAAAAATACTTTATTTTTTAAGATGGCAAACATTTTGTTGATCGTTACCAGTTTATTCATAATTATCAAGAACTACTATATATTCAGCACTTACTTTTGTCAGAAAACATGAGCTTCATTGAATCCTAACAACGATTCTATGAAGCAACTATCATTACCACTACCACCTGGTTTAGAATGAGGAAATGGAGAGCCTGGCAGAGGTCAGAGTTAATAAACACTGGAGGTATGATAAAAATTTCCATCAGATGCCAAAGCCCATGCTTCCCTCTCAGTACTAACCTGACTTCTAGGGGTTGAGTGTGATTTTTTAACAGCATATGTATGTGTTTATGCTTTTTCCTACATTTATGTTCACATTTGCAAATTTTATAAAGTAACTTTCAGCCAACTCATACTGCAGTTAGGATAATTGGGGTTATGGTGAGACACTCCCAATATTTATAAACAAGATTGCCCTCAGGAGAGTACAATTCATCAAATAGAAATAAAACTGGTATGATTAGCCATTTGCATTAGAAAATCAAAATACTGTCCATCAATTGTGTGTTAATGTCAAGAACAAAGGAGATCTGAGAATCACTTCAGAGGCAATACTGTTTGAATCTTCAGTCTACCACATGGAGATGGAACTTATTGAACCTATCTGGAGAAAGACTGTGAACAGAAGAGGTCCTGAGCCATGGAAGCATGAGAAAAGGAAAGTCTCAGAAGTAAACACTGGCAGAGCATCCATTCCGTGCTGTGGATGGAATGAATCTTTGCTGAGCAGACTCAAGTATGAAGAGCAAGAGCATCCCTCTAGTAGGTGAAAGAACTCAGGCTAGGTTTGCTGTTAATAAACTTCACTTAAGATAAACTGATTTTTGTTCTGATGCCAATATCACTACTGTGGTGGGCAAATTTAATTATTCTGGTCAAATTAATGGTTGTAAAGTAACATATCGATATCCTTTTATGTATCAATTTATGTGTGCTGGTTAATACGAGCCTATTTTTACAAATGAAAGAAGATGAGAAGTTCTCTTTTGTTATGCTGATCAAACCCTGACTATAATGAATCAAATTGGTAAAGGCCAATTTCTGGGAACTTCTTGAACAAGCAGACACTCATGTCCATATTTCCCTCCTTTCATCTTATTTTTCACTTTTTAAAAAAGACTTTTGATATGTATTTTTTATTGGAATATAGTTAATTTATAAGTTTGTGTTTCAGGTGAACAGCAAAATGATTGTTATACATATACATATATTCATTCTTTTTCAGATTCTTTTCCCATAGGTTATTGCAGAATACTGAGCAGAGTTCCCTGGGCTATACAATAGATCCTTGTTGGTTATCTGTTTTATTAATTGTAATATGTGTATGTTAATACCAAACTCCTAATTTATCCCCCCACACATATTTTCCCTTTGGTAACCATGAATTTGTTTTCAAAATCTGTGGGTATGTTTCTGTTTTATAAATAAATTCACTTACATCATTCTTTAAAAATTAGATTCCACTTATGAATGGTATCATATGATATTTGTCTTTCTCTGACTGACTTCACTCAGCATGCTAATTTCTAGGTCCATTCAAGTTGCTGCAAATGGCATAGTTTCATTCTTTTTTATGGCTGAATAATATTCCATTGTATATATGTACCACATTTTCTTTATCTATTCCTCTATGTCTCTGTAGATAGACATTCAGGTTGCTTCCATGTCTTGGCTATTAAAAATAGTGCTGCATTGAACACTAGGGTACATGTACTTTTTGAATTACGGTTTTCTGCAGATATATGCCCAGGAGTGGGATAGATGTTTCATATGGTAGATCAATTTTTAGTTTTTTAAGGGACATCCACATTGTTCTCCATAGTGCTTAGTCACTCAGTCATGTTCAACTCTTGTGACCCCATGTTCTACTCTTGTGACCCCATGGACTGTAGCCTGACAGGCTCCTCTGTCCATTGAATTTTTCAGGCAAGGATAATGGAATGGGTTACCATTTTCTCCTCCAGGGTTCTCCATAGAGGCTGTACTCATTTACATTCTCATCAGCAGTGCAGGAGTGTTGTCTTTTCTCCACATCCTTTCGGGTATTTCTTGTAGACTTTTTGACTTTTTCAGATGGCCATTTTGGTCGGTGTGAAGTGATACCTCATTGTAGTTTTGATTTATATTTCTCTGATAATTAGTGATGTTAGCATATTTTCATTTGCTTTTTTGGTCACCTGTATGTCTCCCTTGAAGAAATGTCTATTTATATATTCTGCTCATTTTTTTGATTGAGTTGTTTGGTTTTTTTGATATTGAGCTACATGAGCTGTTTGTATATTTTGGAGACTAATCCTTTGTCAGTTGCTTCACTTGCAAATATTTTCTTCCCTTCTGAGGGCTGTCTTTCTGTTTGGATTATGGTTTCCTTTGCTGGGCAAAAGCTTCTAAGTTTGACTAGGTTTCATTTATTTTTGCTTTTATTTTCATTAATCTAGGAAAGTGAAAGTGTTAATCTCTTAGTCATCTCCAATTCTTTGCTACCCCATGAACTGTAGCCTGCCAAGCTGCTCCATCCATGGAATTTTCCAGGCAAGAATACTGGAGTGGGTTGCCATCACTCTAGGAGGTGGTTTGGAAAAGATATTGCCATGATTTTTGTCAAAGAGTGTTGTGCCTATGTTTTCCTCTAAGAGTTTTATAGTATCTGGTTTTACACTTAGGTCTTTGATCAATTTTTAGTTTATTTTTGTGTAAGATACTAGAGAATATTATAATTTTATTCTTTTATCAATAAATGTGGCTTTTTAAATTCCTATATGTTTGATAACTATATTATAGGGACCAAAAAAAAATTTAGTAGGAGTGGGCTGCTAGCACATTTGGGGTACTTTATTCTGTCCTAGATCATCTATTCTAAGGGATAATCTCATATCCTCTAATCTCACCCAACTGAGCTATGTATTGACAAAGAACAAAAGAATTTTGCAAATCTTTTGGTAATACATATGTATATATTTCTAAGGTGCAAGTATCGGGTGATGCAGAACTAAAAAAGGATCCCATGAATTTTAAAATTTTAGAATGAATAATCATTTTAAAATGAATGATTATACCCCTGTAATATGATATAATAAAATAAATTTGATAATCACTATCTTTGAATCATATAAAAACTCTAGGTATTGGGGAGAAGCAAGATTCTGCCTATCCCACTTGTGCTTCTCCACACAGGCATTTACTCTTCTTTATTACATTAGCAATCTCTACAGAGGAAGCTAATCAAAGGCTATGCAAACTGGAACATGTAAGACAGAGACTGAGAGCAGAGGTCTCCTTTGAGGGCTACCTAACGTATTGCATCTTTACTTTTGTTACAGTGATTGCCTCCTCTGGCATACCTCCACCCTTTCTTTCCTCCATTATTCCCCTCACTCGTAAGAACCACAGGTGGAAAAGGAAGGGCTCACTGATGTCTGGCAGTCATCAATTCATGTATGGAACATTTAAAGGGACCCAGTTCTACCCTGCTAACAATATGCTGAATTTAAAAACTGAGACTGTTGGTAGTCTACTGCTTATGCTCCCATTTCCCATAACCTTATTAGCTGACGTTCACTGTTTAGTTATGCAATTCAACATAAATATCAGTGTGTTTTCTACAGGTACAGAATATGTTAGGCTGTTCCACAGGAAATTAGTCCCACTATCCATTGGTAGCTATTTACTGTTATTACGAAAGAGAAAAATTATACATGTACGCATACATGTGCAAAAATGTACTCTTGTGGAAGCCCTGAGGGAAATAAAAAGAGAAAAGATATGAGAGCAGTTCTAGAAGTGGCGCTTGATAAAGAGACAGAAGTGTCAGCTCTACAAAGTAAAATACACAACAGAGAGGGAGATGGCTTACTTCAGAATTCTTACAGTTACGGAATCCTCATTTAGCTTGGTAGCTTGCTGATCAGTAAAGAAAATGAGTAGGAATGCACTTGAGTTTGACTAAATTGCCTGAGAAGATCTGGAAGTCAAGACATTTCCTGCTAGGTATCACATTGCAATGTCCCCTATGCCTCCTTTGCCTGACTAGAAGCAATTCAATCAGTAATTCTATATTGAAAAACAATCGTCATTTACAAATTACAACTATCATTGAACTAAAGGTATATACATAATACTTATCAAAAGAAAAATTATATTTGCATTTCCTACTTAGCATCAGCAATCACTAGAACACATTAAAGAACAGTTGTATCTCAAAACATTTCTACCTTTTTAAAAGTATAGGTATATTGTTTGATTTGTTATCGGTGTGAAATTTTTTTTCATACTGACATCACAGTGTCTGATATCTCTTGCAAGAAACCAAGAGGCGAATGAGGACTTAAAAATGAGGAATTATGTCTATATCCTAGCTATATTTTAACCTTCAGGCTCTGTACCTGTGAAAACAAAACAAGGAAAAAACCACCCTGGATCTATAACACAGTTTTAAAAATTAAGATTTATTATTTCATTTTAGTTTCATAAAAGTACTAACTTTTATTATTTCATTGTGCAAATGAAAAAGCTAGGCAGGAAAATAAAATGGCCTGTTCATTGCCATGGGGCTATTCAGTGGATGAGTGGACACAGCCCAAGAGAAAGTTCAAATTCTTTGCTGTATAAACTTGTCCTTTTTATTTCCCCTTCTCTTCTTTAGGTATAGAAAATCTGCAATCTGGTAGCTGATCGTAAAAGAGAAGGAGATAAGTTAATATAAGATGTTTTCTCAGTAAATAGAACTGTGTGCTCACATCACTAAAGATGAAGCTTTTCATAAAGAATGAAAGGTTTAAGTCTCTTAATTCCATCCAGAAGTTCAGATTAATTACCCTTTTCAGTCAAGGTCACTGACAGTGTAAAGAATTTCCAGGCCCCCTAGAGCCAAGAGTTATCTTTCTCATACAGCAACCATGGATGCTTAAGTAAATCAATACATGGCAATTAGTAGGTAATAGGCATGATTTTTAAGTAGAAATAAGATACGATGATCCCACTGTAGTCCACATCTGGTCGGCCATGGGTGAACAACTGCTGCTATCTTGCTGTTTTAATAAAAATATCCATTTCAACTCCGAGAGAAAAGGGGTCATCATAAAATGGAAAAAAATCAGGATACACAATTTTCAGATTTTGCTGCTTTTAAAAGATTATGTGATTGGATTTTATACATTCTTGGAATAGTGCTCCTCTAGAGAAGAGTGATTTCTGTAGTGTATTTTTTATCTTAATAGACTTTTATTTTATGGAGTAGTTTTAACTTTACAGAAAAATTGAGCAGAGAGTACAGAGAGTTCCATGCACCCATGCACCTACACACACACACACACACACACACACACACACAAAACAGTTTCCCCATCTTGCATTAGTGTGGTACATTTGTTAAAACAATATCAATATATACTATCCTCAAGTAAAGTCCATTGTTTACATTAAGGTTCACTCTTTGTGTTGTACAATTTTATGGATTTTGAGAAGTGCATAATGCCATGTATCTGCCGTATATCAAACAGAATGTTTTCATTGTCCCCAAATTCCCTTCTGCTCCACCTCATGCCACTAGATAAGATTCTATAATATTGTATTGTTATGTCTGAAACCCTAATATAATTATATCTTGACCTTAAAATTCTATTTTATAGATACTGTAAGATTGATTTAGGAGCTAGAATAGTGTGATTTCCCTTCTTAGAACATCTTTAATATTCTTTAATTGTACATTATGTCCATAAATTTCTTGTGGTACTACTGTAAAAAGAGAGATTTTAAAACCTTGTTTTTAACTCAAGGTATTTGCGATTTAGTTCAGATTAATAAATGAATGGATGAAAAGTGAAATAATACAAGGCATCAGATGGCAGGCTAGAAAGCAGTAGGATTAAGTGCTGAATGAGTGACACTGATAAAACTGGGGAGTGTTCAATGGAGGATTGCCCATAAGGGCACGAGGTTAAGAGAAAGGCTTAGTGGATTAGGAGGGGCTGGAGGGGCTTGAAGAGGAGAGGGATACGCACTGTCTAGTAGAAGGGAGGACATTCAAGGTAGGTGAAAGAGCTTGGTCAAGACTGGGTGGAGGGGGGTTTGAATCCTGTGCCTCTAGGCTGATCTCCGGGAAGTTTGTGTGGCTGCTTTTGGTCCCATCTACCAAATGCCTTTGCTCACACAGTCCTCACTGAGAACAGACCAGTTTTCTGGTGGCACTGCAGAAGCGTTCCCTCTGCTCCCAAGACTAACAGTTTTTGCCTTCTTAGCTCTCCTCACTTCAACCCTGAAAAATCTCCTCCTAGTGTAGACAAAGCCTTTTTGTCTTCCTAATACTATGTGCAGGAATTCCAGTATGGCCTTAAGCTTTCAGAGGAAATAGTTAAAAGGGAAGTACATGCTTCTCTCTCTTTTTTTCTTTTCCTAGTCTGCTTCAAGTGCCTGCTAGGGCAAAGAAGTACAGGGGTCCCATGTTTGGAGTGGTTAGGGCAAAAGGAAGAAAGGGGAAATATAGGGAAGAAAAAAAAAAACAAACCACAAAACTTAAGTTAGTATCTCAAAAACCCCATCTTATTAGCGAAATGACCAGACTCAAATACTATGCTGAATTTTTTTCAAAATTAGTCTCACAACCAGAAATGTCTAATGTAACTAAGATATATCTGGTTCCCATCTCCTGTAAATGCTGAAAGCAATTTCTAATGACAAGCCACAAAGGACTGAGGAATGAATGACTCATATTAATAGACTTTAACAAGGAGGCAGCATAAGAGGCAAAAGGACAGGTTAACAAGGGGGCCCCAGGACAGGAAGTCAGTTTCAGAGGGATTTGACCAGTAAGATTTTCTGTCCAAGGAAAGAGACTGAATTTCACAGGAAAGTCTTGAGCCATTAGTGCAAGAAGCAACTCTTTAAGTCAGGGAAATAAATTACATTAGGATAAAAAAAAAAGTAGGTATCCTAGATTCCTGTGAGCATTTTGTAACATGTAAACCTCTAAGAAATTGAAAAGATAGTATAAAGTCTGTGTTGTGATCCAGGACACAAGGTCTGCCCCTTAATAAAAATATTTCCTGTTGTTTATAATTGAAGCAAAGTAAAAGAGTACCAAAAGTAAGCATTCATGATGCCAGGGCAGAGAATTCAGATGTGCTGGGCGTGAAGTAGAGATAGATGAGCAGAGATTAGACAGAGGCTAATTAAAGGGTTTTCCACCTCCAACAATTCTCCAGTTCTTTGTGAACACCAACTGGGTGTCCCACAATTTAATTCATTCTGACACTACCTCAGGTTAGCACAGATGCCTCATGTTAAGGGCTCAAGTCCACCAGAATCCACCCATTTCAGACAACTGCAAGTAGTAGATCCCCAGATTACCCACACACTCTTGAACTTGGCTTCAACTGGGTGTTCTCAAGACCCCTCCTGTGGTTTGATAATTTGTTCCCTAAATGACTCATAAAACTCAGGGACACATTCACTTGTACTTACTGGTTTGTTGCAAAGGCTACTATAAAGAATGCAGATGAATAGCCAGATGAAGAGGTACATAGGGTAAGGTCCAGAGTGGTGCAGAGTGTGGGACTTTGTGTCCCCACAGAGTTGTAATGTGAATCCTTCTGGCACATGGATGTCCTCTCCAACCTGTAAGCTCTCCAAACCCTGTCCTTTAGAGCTATAGAGACTTTATCATGCAGGTGTGATGGAGGATTAACTCAATTTCCAGTCCTTCTTCCCTTCCCCAAGGAAGATATGGAAGTGAGGCTGAAACTTCCAAACTTCTAATCATGGCTTATTCTTCATCCATATGGATGTTAATGTGGACGTAACTCATGGAAGAATCCCAATTCATTGATTTGATTTTATTTTTTTTTAGATGAAAACAACCTATGTTTATTTTCCATCAGAGTCCCATCTACAATAATCTCCCTTTTGATTAACTCAAAATTATTTTGGGATCTTAGTTACACCTTTAAAATCCATTCACCTTTGCCATATTCTCATCATGGAATTTTAGATTCAGCCTAAACCAAAGGAAAATTGTCCAAAGTTCCCCTCTGATATCAACTTGTAGAAAATATTACAATATTATTGTCATTTCTAATACTTTATATAAACTGAGATATCAAAACTATAAAAGTTTGTAAAATTTAATCACATGACCACATATAAAATCATTAAAATATTAGAGAAAAAGTAGAAAAATGCATTAGTCCAATTCCTTCTACCTATAAATACAATTTGTTCTCCATTATCCAAATTTTTTTCAGATATGTAAGCATTCAGTATTAAACGGTATTATTTAAAAGTGCTCAAAACTAGAGATTAATTGAGTTTTATTGACATTATCACAGAAACTCAAAATGAGGTCAACCAGAAAATTTTACTCTCATCACAACCCTTCTTTTTCAGATCTGAGGAGAATATGATGAATATAGCATCATTTGAGTCATAGACACTCAGCTATTTTTCTGCAACTACTACTTGAATGAAAATTTTGATAAGTGAAAATGTAAGGTTAGCTTTTTTCTTGATTTTGTTTCCTTTGAAGTGTTCAGTTATTAAAGAGAATATTCTTTAAGGTGGGGTACTTTATTTTTCCATGGGTAGGATAGGTGATTTATGTTAGTTTTAACACTGTCTCTTTACATTTTCATGTGCTCAACCTGCAAAGAATGAACTTTCAGCAAATAAAATTATGTCAGTGGGGAAACTCACAGTGATTGTTCTCTGCTGGAAGGATTAAATAAATGTAGATTTCCAAGCAGGCTTAGGCGGTGAACAGTAAAAGACTAAAAGAATGTGAGGGTAAAATAATCTATCTTCCACCACCAACTGATTGTGTTGCCAGTGCCATACTCAGGCGTTAGCAATGAGGTTACCTCTCCTCTCCTCTGCCTCTTCAGCAGCTCAGAGTCAGCGCCCTCTCTACCAACATCTGCCGACATACCAGGGCACCGCATACTGTTAGTAACAGGATAAGGTGCGTAACCTGAGAGCCTGGCCACACACACACCCCCCCCCCCACCCGTTAGCTCTTTCCACGTGAGGTTTCTTTATAACTTGTACTACCTACCTCACAGGTTTGTTGCTGAGTTTAACAAGAGAATATTCACAGAGGTGTTTTGTAAACAGTAATTTACGTAAACGTTAATTATGTATAATATTGCCCAGAAACTACACAGACATACAAATGTATGTGTATTAAGTATATGTATGCTACACATACACTTATATATGCATATGTATATACACTGTAAGAATATAAATCAGTTTCTTCTCTTCACAGCAATATCATTTTTAGAAAACTCTTGTCTGAAAATAATTCAGTTCTGTGAACTTTTATGGTGTCTTTCCTCTTGTGTAGTCTGAAAAGTTTTTATAGTAATATAAATGAAAATACAATATTCCAGAAACTGAACTAAGGTCTTTCCTAGGTTAATGCCTGACTCATTTTTCAAAACAACCATGAGACGTAGGCATCATTATTTTAATTAACAAAGGAGAAAAGTAAATGCCAGAAATTTTCATTAAATTTTTAATAATCATATTCTTGATTCAGACCTAAGAGGAGAAACACCACATGAAGGATCCACACTTTTGGATTTGTGGCAGTTAAAACCACAAGTTGACTATTGATATATATATAAGATTTTATCTGATAAATAGATATTATTTTCCTCACCAGTAGATGAAGAAATTGAAGGTTAGAAGTTTTAATAATGTGCCCAATTTGAAGTTGAGAACAAAGATTTGAATTCAAATAGGTTTGAGTTTAAAATTGTGATATTTATATTTACTTATTTATTCAAAATGTTTCTAGAGGATCTTCTAAGATATCTCCTGAGCAAAATTGCTGTAGTTGTTGCTATTGTGGAGCTTTCAGCTGAGTGGGAAATATAGAAACTAATCTAGTAATCAAACGTGAAAATGTAACTGACTTACCAGCAAAATGTCTCCCTAGAAAACCCCTCTGCATCACCCCTAAAGGTGTGGCCTCCTCCCTTCAGCAGTCTCTTGCACACCACCCTATTAGAACGTCCTCATAGCAATTATTTGTTGTTGACTTGCATTTTTTTTTAATGTATTTATTGCCTGTATCCCACTAGAATAGAAGCTCTTGAGAGCAGGGATCTTATCTGACTAATTGACTGTTATTCCCGAATGCCTAGAATCATGCCTGCTTATCCTATAATTCAATTATTCATTAAATGTTTGTTGAAAGAAGAGAGGAAGGAAGAAGGGCTCCTGAGGGGAAGTACAGAGTGCAGTGAAAATGTATTTTATTTACCTGATAGGCAAAATCAGAGATATTTGAGGAACTCTCACTTGAATTGCAAATCTGATGAATGAGATCCTAAAGGAGAGAGAGAGCGTGTGCTTGTGTGTAGGAAGGGGGAAACAGGGAGTTTTACAAAGAGCAGGGAGTGTATGCAAAGCCTTGTGGTCCAACATAACCTGTCAAATAAAGAAGGAAAAGAAGGCCAAGGGTGATTTAAGTGCAGAGTGTGGCAAGAAAGGTAGGTTGGGCCAGAGCCTTGTAGCAGTTTTGACTCTATCTGGTGAGCCATGAGAAGGCACTGAAACATTTCAACCAGGAAGGAAGTATATGATGTTTACATTTTTTGCAAGATCTTTTTTTCATATGGAGAGAAGAGAGGAAAGGAACAGAGTAGATGCAGAGATTCCGGTTAAAAGTCTCTGAGATAATCTAGAAATGAGGCCAAAGATGTTGGATGACCTTGGATGATAGCAGTAAGCAAATTTGTTGAACTCATGAACTCTTTACAGGAGAAAACTATCCAGAGTCTGTAATAGAAAGGAAATATGGGGCTTTCCTGGTGGCTTAGATAGTAAAGAATCTACCGGCAATGCTGGAGGCCTAGGTTTGATCCCTGGGTCGGGAAGATCCCCTGGAGAAAGGAATGCTACCTGCTCCACTATTCTTGCTTGGAGAATTCCAGGGACAGAGGAGCCTGGCAGGCTACAGTCCATAGAGTCTCAAAGAGTTGGAGATGACTGAGCAACTAATACTTTCACTTTTTCACAGGACGGAGGAGGTGATGGTGGGGAGCCCTCTCAGGTTCCTAGACTGCAGAGTAGAATGGATGGTGGTGTTGTCTCTGACAGGGATCATAGCAGAGGAGCAGAGAAGGGGTGGCCTGGATCTCTGCCTCCTCTATGTCCTGGGATATCTCCTTGGTCTTGAAAGGTTCGGTTACATCAGAGCCCCAACAGAGTCTAGGTGCTTTCACTTCAGTACATTCTGCATAGGAACCATTATATTGCTCATTTTAAATAAGTTTTTTTTTTTTTTTACTAGAAAAGGCTACATCCCTATAACTACAAATCTTGAACTAATTTCTGAAAATGTTTACGGTGTTAAATAAATTCCTTCATAAATCTCAAGTTCCAGCTAGTTTTTTTTTTTTTTACTATACTAACTATACTAATCCTAAAGATAAGAAAGACATACAATCTCACAATACTTTTTCTTTTCATTTTAGAATTAAGAATAATATCTTGAAAAATATAATTAGCTCTTTTCATTTTAATACATCTGTCTGAATACTCCTAGAAGTTTCAAAGAATGAAGGGGAAAACTGGAAATGGGTAAATATTGGGAAAAAAGCATCCAGTATCCAAACTGTGAGAGTAGTTTTGGATCTCAATATAAAACAAAAGAATTACAAAATCCACAGCACAAAGAAGGTCTGTGTCTTTTCTTTTGATGTTCCTGTGTAGTGAAACTGCAATTAGTGGTAACAGAAGTTGCATGTGTAGCTCAAAGGAGCTTGATACAAGATTGCAGCAGGGTATTAACAACATATAATTTTATTGTCTCTTTTAGATAGTGTAATTTTTCTGTTATCAGAATTTCCCCAGCCCATTACATCACAAATGCAATTATAAATGCATTATAAATCCATCCAAGTTGATAAAAAAAAATCAAATGCAGCAAATTAATTTGAAGGGAAGGAAGAGTTTAGAAAATAAATGGTGGTCAAGTTGTATATGAAATGTTGTCTTCTCTCCTAATCTTACGGTTTCGAATAATATGAAAAGTGAAAGTGTTAGTTGCTCAGCCATGCTGGAATCTTTGCAACCCCATGGAATGTAGCCCACCAGGCTCCTCTGTCAGTGGAAGTCTGCAGGCAAAAATACTGGAGTGGATGCTTTTTAGTTACAAGCAAATTTGTTAAGCATATCATAGTATTAATGTTTTATACAAGTGCAACAAGATAAAGGAATCCCAGAGTGTTTAACCTTTTAAGTTAAAAAATATTTAACCATTTCAGTTCAGTTCAGTTCAGTTCAGTCGCTCAGTCATGTCCAACTCTTTGAGATCCCATGAACCGCAGCACGCCAGGCTTCCCTGTCCATCACTAACTCCTGGAGTCCACCCAAACCCATGTCCATTGAGTCAGTGATGCCATTCAGCCATCTCATCCTCTGTCATCCCCTTCTCCTCCTGCCCCCAATCCTTCCCAGCATTAGGGTCTTTTCCAATGAGTCAACTCTTCGCATGAGGTGGCCAAAGTATTGGAATTTCAGCTTCAACATCAGTCCTTCCAATGAACACCCAGGATTGATCTCCTTGAGGATGGACTGGTTGGATCTCCTTGCAGTCCAAGGGACTCTCATGAGTCTTCTCCAACACCACAGTTCAAAAGCATCAATTCTTTGGCGCTCAGCTTTCTTCACCGTCCAACTCTCACATTCATACATGACCACTGGAAAAACCATAGCCTTGACTAGACGGAACTTCGTTGGCAGAGTAATGTCTCTGCTTTTAAATATACTCTCTAGGTTGGTCATAACCTTCCTTCCAAGGAGTAAGCGTCTTTTAATTTCATTTAACCTATGTCAAATGTCCTCCATTGAGTCAGGCAGTTTCTATTCTCTGCTACATTTTAATGCCTATCTTTCTGTCACAGAATGAAATAATAAATTTATTTTCACCCTCTACAAGAGACAAATACTCCAATCTGATACAGAAGCATCTTTTTTTAAGGTTCTGGTTTAAATATGCTAGATTTTTCTAAAGCAATGGCAATCCTTAAATTTTATAATCTGGCATTCATTCTTCCTTCCTGTAATAGGTTTGATAGCATTTTCCTAGAATTAACTTGCTTTTAACACTGTTGCTTAGCTCTGTGTAGAAATGCATATATGTTAACATACATTACAAATATTTAAAGATGTATAACCATTTAAATTGATATGCATATCATGTATGTACACAATAGATGTGTAAATATGTAAACTAAATCAGATAGTTCTCCATGCTGAAAATTTATTTATATACATGTAGTATTACAGTACACAAATGAAGGTTTTTAGTTATAAGCAAATTTGTTGAGCATATCATAGTATTTATGCTTTATATAATTGCAAACAGATAAAGGAATCCCAGAGTATTTAACCTTTTAAGTTAAAAAATATTTAATCATTTAACCTAAGTTAAATGTCTTCCACTGAGTCAGGCAGTTTCTATTCTCCGCTACATTTTAATGCTTATCTTTCTGTCACAGAATAAAATAATAAATTTGTTTTCACTGTTTACAAGATTTTTACGTTCATTGGGTATATAATAATATACACTAAACTTTAATTCACGTTAATAGTTTTGCTAAGAGTATCACGGTGAAAATGGGCATAAACTTGAACATTGTGTTTCTTGTATTACCCTCTAATTTAATAAGAAGTTAGTTGCTTAAATATATGAAGTGGTATCACAGATTTACCTACACTACAATTTAAAAATAAGGCAAAACACAGTCCCTTTATTTTGCCAACTTGCAATCTGAACATAAAAGTCCTTATTTTGGGGGTAATCAGGGAAAAACTTGTCCAACTGGTTTTAACTTTAATTTGAGCAAAATTTAACAGGATGTTTATGTAATGTTTTTATTTAAATTTAAAGAGAGATGTAATGTTTGTTAAAGAAAGATGTAATATAATGCTAAAGAGAGATGTAATGTTTATTCTCTTCAAATAAGATTTCTCAGAATTCCAGTCAATCAAGGCACCTTCTCTCTTCTCTCTAAAACAGCATCACTTTAAAGTAAAAGTGGTGCTCACACCTGCTTTGGTGTCTGGGATTTGCTCTGCTGTGTGACCTGTTATTGAACGCTTTACCAGTGACCATGACGACTGGCTCCCACCCTCTTCTCAGTCTTTGTTCTCAAACAAGAATCAACTGAAAATCCTTACTTTTTTGGTGGGGAAGGCTGCAAAAGAGAAAATCCATAAGATGGAAGCTGCCTGAGAGTCAAGAAGTATAATAAAAGGAAAACATCAACTTTCCATTACCAAATCTGCAAATCCACTCAGGTCTGACCTAACCTTTTTTTCTGTTCTGTTGTTACAATGCATTGTCTACTAGAATCATCTAGAAGGCTTGTTAAACCCTAGATTTCTGGGTTCCCCTACTTAGTTTATGATACTAAGACCTACTGAGGTCTTGGATAGGTCCTGCTAATTTGCAGAGCTGATATCAAGTGATGTTAATACTGCTTGTTTAGATCCCTCACTATGAGAACTATTACAGTGACAAAGTTTAACTCTGAATCAAAGATATACTGCATCCCATCCTTTCCTTCTTCTTAGAGATCTTGTTTCATCAATCCTTCTTTCTATTTCTCTATTTTTCAATCTCTTACTTACTGGGGAATCCTTTGGATCACCACTCAGGCATAGTCTACTCCATGCATCTGTTTGTTGTCTTTCAGTTGCTAAGTTGTGCCTGACTCTTTGTGACTGCAGCACGTCAGAGTTGTATGTCCTCCACTATCTCTAGGAGTTTGCTCAAATTCATGTCCATTAAGTCATAGATGCTATCTAATCATCTCATCCTCCGCTGCCCTTCTCCTTTTGAATTCAGTCTTTCTGAGCATTGGGGTCTTTTCTAATGAGTCAGCTCTTTGCATCAGGTGGCCAATGTATTGGAACTTCAGCTTTAGCATCAGTCCTTACAGTGAATATTTAGGGGTGATTTCCTTTAGGATTGACTGGTTTGTTCTCCTTGCAGTCCACAGCACTCTCAAGAGTCTTCACCAGCACCACAGTTTGAAAGCAACAATTCCTCTGGGCTCAGCCTTTTTTATGGTCCAGCTGTCACATCTGAACATGACTACTAGAAAAATCATAGCTTTGACTACATGTATGTTTGTTGGCTAAGTGATATCTCTGGTTTCTAACATGCTGTCTAGGTTTGTCATAGCTTTCCTTTCAAGAAGCAAGTGATTTTAATTTCGTGGCTGTAGTCACCATCCACAGGTGATTTTGTAAGTAAGAAGATAAAATCTGTCACTGCTTACACTTTTTCCCCTTTTATTTGCCATGAAGTGATTGGACCAGTTGCCATGATCTTAGTTTTTTTTAATGTTCCAAAATATAAAACAAAAGGCACACATAACTACAGATAGCTTTCTTGAACCCAAGATTCCTCTCTGGCTATCATATGATATCCACAAAGCCAGAGTTCTTGGAGAATTTTTCTACTCAAGCTGTAGCTTTTTTACTATATTTTGTTTTTTTCTAGCTTTATATAATCTGGTTCTGCTTTTGCTACTTCTACTGTTACACCGTAACTGCTGATCTGGATAATCTAAGTAAATTTTGTGCTTTTATGGCACTATTTCAGTTATTTTTAGGTAGGAAAAAATTTTATTTTAAAAAGAAATGAACATATCAGAGAATTTTATAATTTATAGAACTATGTTCCAACTTGCTCTGCTATTTGCAAGTTGGGTGATTATGTCTAAGTGCTTAATCTCTCTGAGGCTCAGTATTCACCCATGTTAACTGGAGTTAACAGCGTCTCTTGCTATGTTATTTTGAGATTAGAGCTATTGCACATGTAATGCCTTAATCAGTGCTTGGAATATAAGCAGTAACTAATATAACATTAGAAATATTAACTATAATTTTGACAGAACACAGTAAAATCTGATTTTGAGTTTGTGCTTTGTCACCAACTATCAGAATGCAAGAGGATGATAGCATTGATTGTTTTAAAGTGGAGTGTTTATTATATGTAAATTCTAAAGAATCCAAAGAATGCTTTACTATGAATTAAGCAGTTCACTTATTGACAAGTTACCTTATCTTCTAATATCTTATGGACCAGTCATGATGGTTCTTGAACTGCTAGAATTGAAGAAGTTTTTCTTTTAATAATTTTATTTATTTATTTATTTTTAGCTGTGCTGGGTCTTGGTTGCTGTGAAGACTATTCTCTAGTTGTGGTGAGTGAGGGCAGGGGCTTCTCATTCTGGTGGCTTCTCTTGTTGCAGAGCACAGGCTCTAGGGCACGCAGGCTTCAGTAGTTGTGACATGGCTCCCAGGCCCTAGAGCACAGGCTCAATAGTTGTGACACAGGGGCTTAATTGCTCTGCAGTGGGATCTCCCGGATCAGGGATGGAACCCGTGTCTCCTGCATTGGCAAGTGGATTCTTTACCACTGAGCCACCAGGGAAGCCTAAGAACTATCTTATTAACCAAGAGTTATCCAAAGGGACCCTCTAGGTGATAAACATATTTCTCCCTATAACTACATTATAATCACAGCCATGTCTTCTCATGATCACAGTCAACTATCTTTTGTGGAATTGGTAGGCTTGACAGATCCAGCTCATCTTTATTAGAAATCAGAAACACGCCAGGAACTCTTTTTCAAAAGAACAACTATTCTCCTCTGAGGTGGCTTTGGAACCAGAGAAGGCCACAGTAAGTGGCTTGTCATAAACCCCACACACCATCTTTTCTCACTCCAGATTCCTACAACATCACAGGGTCTACAGATCCTGTGTCCTAAGCAGTACCAGTCCCTTCATTCCAGCCTGGGTCTGGGGTGAACTCCTGTGCTGTTCTGTGCTCTAATCATGGTTGGCAGCTTTTCACATCATCCAGTGTAGGGTCCAGAGTAATACCCAGCTGGGGCATATTCTGTCCCTAGAACTGAAAGAGGCTTGTCAGGTATCATGCTTCTTTTTTTGGAGTGGAAGATGCAAGGGTCATTTATTTTTTTCCTTTGAAGTAGTTGGTCCAGCATTCCTCAGAAAACAGGACTTTTAGCAATTTCAAAGATGCAGCAGACCCCTGAAACTTTGCTTACTTCTTGCCCATTGGAGCATATTTGTCTCCTAAAGCCTCTAACATAGTTGCCATTTCTTGTTTATTGGTTCTATTAGCATGAGGTTATGCGTATAATGTGCCAGGAGGATGTTCTTCACGATAAGCAGCCAGTCCAGATTTCTTTGACAGAGGGAGAAAGTGTTAACATAACCCTGAGGCAAGACTGCAAATGTATACTATCCTCACTTCCAAGTGAATGATAACTGTTTCTGTCCCTCTTTTCTGAAAGGGGTAAAAAAGGAACACATTTTCCAGATCAAAGGCTTTATACCGTGGTCTTGCGGCTGTGTTTATCTGCACTGGCAAAGACAGCACATTTAGCATAACAACTGCAGTGAAGGCTACTGCTTGATTGAGTTTGACTGTTGGCATCCAGGAAGCATCTTGATTTTGTAAGTGCCAGGCTTAAGATTTAAATCGAAATAGGTTGGGACCACTAATAGGTTGGAACCCCTGCCTTCTTTAGGGGAACTCATCTCTGCCATCTCTCCTACAAAATGACACCAGTTTTGATTTACAGTCTTGGCTGGAAAAGCAGTTTCAGAAGCCTCCCTTGACTTTTCACATTACTACAGGACTCAGGCAGGGAAAACGATATAGAGGTTGTGCTGATTGCCAAATATATCCATTGCAAGTATAGTATTGCAAAATGGGGGCATTAGTGGATGGGTTCATGAATTGAGTGGACCATTGTGGACTCGACCCAAAGCTCCATTTAGTACCTGGCCCTATATGTTCTTCAACAGGGGTCTCATCAGTCAGTACACTGTAGTTCCTCAGTGTCCAGTGTCAACAAGGGTCTTATGCCGGTGACCTAGGACTGTTTAGGTATTCTCTTTTTCTCAATGAATAGATGAAGATTAGAGTGTCAGAAGTTTAGCAGGGAGTGCTAGATTCCAACATCTATGGAAGCAAGATTGAGCAGAAGATACATCAGACTTTGTTTATCCATTCATCAGCTGATGGGCATTTGGGTGGTTTCCACCTTGTAACTGTTCTGAATAATGCTGCTATGAACAATAGTGTACAAATGTCTGCTTGAGTCCCTGTTTTTAATTTTCTCTCTTTTGGATAGATAGCCAGACTTGGAATTATTGAACTGAATAGTTGTATTTTAAATGATAGCAATACATAATACTTGTTTTATTAAACATGTTCACTATTCAAAGAGTATAATTCTAATTGTATACAAAATCATATACTTTCAATAAATTTTCTTTTATCATAGGTATGCCAACCTGCTAAGTAGTTTATATTCATTATATCTTAAATAATGGCCAACAAATAGTAATTACAAATTAAATGGTATGACGATATTTACTATTGTAATCTCATTGAAGCCTTACAGTAATATCTGAAGAAAGGGTATAACTATCTTTATACTAAATGTATTAAATGAAATAACTGGGGCTCAAATATGTTAGTAACTTGCCTAAGGTCACACAGATCCATGGTAGCAGAGCCAGGCTTGGCAACTAAAAGTCTTTGCTTCAAAGAATATGCTCTGAATTCTTATCCTTTCTTAGAGGAGCTTCCCTGGTGGCCCAGATGGTAAAGAATTCTCCTGCAATGCAGGAGACCCTGGATCAATCCCTGGTTGGGAAAGTCCCCTGGAGAAGGGAATGGCAAGCCACTCTAGTATTCTTGCCTGGAGAATTCTGCGGACAGAGGAACCTCATGCGCTATAGTTCATAGCGTCTCAAAGAGTCAGACCTGACTGAGTGATTAACACTTCACTTTTCACTTTTATACTAAAGAGCTATTAGGTCTTTGGCCTTATACTTTAAAAATGCATTTAATTACTTTAAAGTGTGGAATCCCCTAAGGGGAATTTTGTATTTTTATTTGTTTGTTTTTTTTACAGCATATTCATTTATATTATAAAAATATAAATCAAGTATATTATTTTAGTATAAGCATTTTGATAGTCATAAAGTGCCTTTTTCCCTATTTATCCTCTAATTCCATGAGAGTACATGGAATATAGCACTGGCCTAAGATGTGTATAATTTTTTATTTTCATGTATGTAAGAACTGGAAGCAAATAAATTTTCTACCCCAGATTTTTTCAATTAATAGACATTGTAACATTTTAGAATTTTTAGGCCATTTCTCAGAGAACAAGTAGAAAGTTATTTGAAAATATTTTCTTCATTTTCAGAAACATAAAGCATATTTACCAGATAGTTCAATCAAAATAAACTACAAAATAATTTGACTTTGCTTTTTCCATAATTATTTGCCTATAATTATTTTAGGAGAAAAAATTTATCACATAATTAATAAGATGTATAATTATTTGTTCCCTAATCTGCTATTAGATTTATGGGCAAGCAACCTGCACAAAAAGCCAATTTAACAAGACATCTTTAAAAAAATATGTTTCTCTACACTAAGATAGTTAAAAACCATATTGAGAGAAATGAGCAAAATATTTAAATGGTAGTTATATTTCTATTGTGTTGGTTTTTACAGTTTGTAAGAGATACTTTACAAAGTGACATAGATATCTGTCTGAAGTAATCACGTTAGATCAAGCAAAATAGTTTCAAGGATAAGTTGCTTTTATATTATATTAAATTTAGGGTACATTCTTTGGTCAACATACTACTTTTCTTAATGAAAAATTTGTTCCTTAATGAATTTTTCTTATTACATTATTTATTCTGTTTTTAAAAGCCATTATAACTCTAACTTTGATTTGGCTGTATGAAAACTGGAATGAGAAAGGTAACATAGCTGAGATTCTTTAAGAATTTATCAAACTCTGCAAACTATAAATAACATATATCATGATAATTTAATGGTATTATTAAGTGTATATGATTCAAAATTAAACACTTAGCTTTTAAGTGTTTCTTGAAACACTTGAAATTGATAAGCAAATTTGATTTACATGTCAATATTTCTCATTCTTTGATGATTTAGAATAGTATTTTCTAAAATAACTTTTGTCAAGGTTTGTCTCTCCAGATGTTTGGTCAAAAAAGTTTGGAGGATCCCCACAAATATCTCTTTTTAGAGAATGACTGCAAGCATTAGTCTATAAATTATTCTGTGAAGTCCTGCAGTAGGGAAACTCAATTAATGTATTAATTCAAAAGATTTGAAACCCTGATTTATAAATTATATAATTTTTATGTACGTGGAATCCTTTGCTTGAATGGTAGGAAAGAACACTACCTTCTCCTTTACCTTAATAGCTGAGTTATAAACTTCTTTTGTAAGATGCCCTCTGTCTCTCAGTTCTATTAGAAAGAATAAAGATCACCTGGCTACCTAACACTATTTTTGAGTATCCATTTAATGTCCTTGGCATGCAAGTCAAGATGGTAGAGTAGAAGGATTTGCACTCATCTTCTCCTGCGAGAACTCTAAAATTACAACTTGCTGCTGAACAACCATCGAGGGGACAATGTTGGATCCCACCAAAATAAGATACTGCACGTTCAAGGGCAAAGGAGAAGCCCCAGCAAGATGGTAGGAGGGGCGAAATTGTGTTTAGAATTAAACCCCATACCCACCAGAGATGCTCAGAGGGCTCAAACAAAACCTTGTGTGCACCAGGAAACCACACAGGGGCTGAGCCAGACCTGCCTTTGAGTGTTTATGTCTCTTGTGGAGGTACGAGTTGGTAGCGGCCTGCCGCAGGGGCAAGGGCTCTGGGTGCAGCAGACCTGGGTGTGATATAAGCCCTCTTGGAGGAGATTGCCATTAACCCCACCATAGAGCCCCAATAATGTACACAGGACTGGGAAAACAGATGCTTGGAGGGTACAAACAAAACCTTGTGGGTACCAGGACCCAGGAGAAAGGAGCAGTGACCCCACAAGAGGCTGACCCAGACTTACTTGTGCGTGTCCAGGAGTCTCTGGCAGAGGCGTGGGCCAGTGGCGGTCTGCTGCAGGGCTGGGAGCACTGAGTGCTGCAGTGCATGCACAGGATCTTTTGAAGGAGGTCACCATTATCTCCATTGCCTCCACCATAGTTTGATCTCAGGTCAAAAAACAGGGAGGGAACACAGCCCCGCCCATCAACAGAAAACAGGATTAAAGATTTACTGAGCACGGCCTGACCATCAGAGCAAGACCCAATTTCTCCCACAGTCAGTTTCTACCATCAGGAAGCTTCCATAAGCTTTTTATTCTTATCTCAGAGGGCAGACAGAATGAAAACCACAATCACAGAAAACTAATCAAACTGATCACATGGACCACAGCCTTGTCTAACTTGAAGAAACTATGAGCCATTCTGTGTAGGGCCAGCCAAGACAGATGGGTCATGTGAAGAGTTCTGACAAAATGTGGTTCACTGAAGAAGGGAATGGCAAACCACTTCAGTGTTCTTGCCTTGAGAACCCCATGAACAGTATGAAAAGACAAAAAGATAGGACACTGGAAGATTAACTCCCCAGGTGGGTTTGTAGATGCCCAATATGCTACTGAAGAAGAATGGAGAAATAACTCCAGAAAAAATGAAGAGATGGAGCCAAAGGGAAAACAACGCCCAGTTGATGTGACTGGTAATGGAAGTAAAGTCCGATGCTGTAAAGAACAATATTGCACAGGAACCTGAAATGTTAGGTCCATGAATAAAGGTAAATTGGAAGTGGTCAAACAGGAGATGGCAAGAGTAAACATTGACATTTTAGGAATCAGTGAACTAAAATGGACTGAAATGGGCAAATTTAACTCAAGTTACCATTATATCTACTGCTGTGGGCAAGAATCCCTTAGAAGAAATGGAGTAGCCCTCATAATCAACAAAAGAGTCTGAAATGCGGTACTTGGATGCAATATCAAAAACAACAGAATGATCACTCTTTGTTTCCAAGGCAAACCATTCAATATCACAGTCATCCAAGTCTATGCCCAACCAGTAACGCTGAATAAGCTGAAGTTGAAGAGTTCTATGAAGACCTACAAGACGTTCTAGAATTAACGTCCAAAAAGATTTCCTTTTCATCATAGAGGATTGGAATGTAAAAGCAGAAAGTCAAGAGATACCTGGATTAACAGGCAAGTTTGGCTTTGGAATACAAAATGAAGCAGGACAAAGTCTAACAAGAGTTTTGCCAAGAGAATGCACTGGTCATTGCCAACACTCTCTTCCAACAACACAAGAGAAGACTCTACACATGGACATCACCAGATGGTAAATATTGAAGTCAGATTGATTATATTCTTTGCAGCCAAAGATGGAGAAGCTCTATATAGTCAGCAAAAACAAGACCAGGACCTGACTGTGGCTCACATCATGAACTCCTTATTGCCAAATTCAGACTTAAATTGAAGAAAGTAGAGAAAACCACTAGACCATTCAGGTATGACCTAAATCAAATCCCTTCCAATTATACAGTGGAAGTGACAAATAGATTCAAGGGATTAGATCTGACAGACAGAGTCCCTGGAGAATTATGAACAGAAGTTTGTGACATTGTACAAGAGGCAGTAATCAAGACCATCCCCAAGAAAAATAAATGCAAAAAGGCAAAATGGTTGTCTGAGGAGGCCTTACAAATAGCAGAGAAAAAAAAAAAGAGCATAAGGTAAAGGAGAAAAAGAAAGATATACATGTTTGAAAGCAGGGTTCTCAGGAATAGCAAGGAGAGATAAGAACTCCTTCTTCAGTGATCAGTGCAAAAAATAGAGGAAAACAATAGAATTGAAAAGACTAAAGTTCTCTTCAAGAAAATTAGAGATACCAAGGGAACATTTCATGCAAAGATGGGCACAATAATGGACAGAAATTGTACGGACCTAACAGAAGCAGAAGATATTAAGAAGAGGTGGCAAGAATACACAGAAGAACTATACAAAAAAGATCTTCATGACCCAGATAACCACCATGTGTGATCATCCACTTAGAGCCAGACACCCTTGAGTGCGAAGTCAAGTGGGCCTTAGGAAACATCACTAAAAACAAAGCTAGTGGAGGTGATGGAATTCCAGTTGAGCTATTTCAAATCTGAAAAGATGATGCTGTGAAAGTGCTGCACTCAGAATATGCCAGCAAATCTGGAAAATGCAGCAGTGTTCACAGGACTGGAAAAGATCAGTTTTCATTTCAATCCCAAAGAAACGCAATGCCAAGGAATG
This sequence comes from Okapia johnstoni, assembly GCA_024291935.2. NCBI lineage: Eukaryota > Metazoa > Chordata > Mammalia > Artiodactyla > Giraffidae > Okapia > Okapia johnstoni. The sequence goes on along the minus strand of CM044308.1, from coordinate 31,590,659 downwards.
TTGAAACTACTGCACAATTGCAATATCTCACATGCTAGCAAAGTAATGCTCAAAATTCTCCAAGCCAGGCTTCAACAGTATGTGAACCATGAACTTCCAGATGTTCAAGCTGGATTTAGAAAAGGCAGAGGAAACAGAGATCAAACTGTCATCATCCGCTGGATCATCGAAAAAGCAAGAGAGTTCCAAAAAAACATCTACTTCTGCTTTATTGACTACGCCAAAGTCTTTGACTGTGTGGATCACAACAAACAGTGGAAAAGTGTTAAAGAGATGGGAATACAAGGCTGCCTTACCTGCCTCCTAAGAAATCTGTATGCATGTCAAGAAGCAATAGTTAAAATTGGACATGGAACAACAAAATGGTTCCAAATTGGGAAAGGAGTTTGTCCAGGCTGTATATTGTCACCGAGCTTATTTAACTTATATGCAGAGTAAATCATGTGAAATGCTGGGCTGGATGAAACACAAGCTGGAATCAAGATTGCCAGGAGAAATATCAATAATCTCAAATATGCAGATGACACCCATCCCCCCTTATGGGAGAAAGTGAAAAAGAACTAAAGAGCCTCTTGATGAAAGTGAAAGAGGAGAGTGAAAAAGTTGGCTTAAAACTCAACATTCAAAAACGAAGATCATGGCACCTGGTCCCATCACTTCATGGCAAATAGTAGAGGGAACAATGAAAACAGTGAGAGACTACTTTGGGGGGCTCCAAAATCACTGCAGATGGTGGTTGTAGCCATGAAATTAAAAGACACTTGCTCCTTGTAAGAAAAGCTGTGACCAACCTAGACAGCATATTAAAAAGCAGAGACATTACTTTGCCAAAAAAGGTCCATCTAGTCAAAGCTATGGTTTTTCCAGTAGTCATGTTTGGATGTGAGAGTTGGACTATAAAGAAAGCTGAGCACTGAAGAATTGATGCTTTTGAACTGTGGTTTTGGAGAAGACTCTTGAGGGTCCCTTGGTCTTCAAGGAGATCCAACCAGTCCATCCTAAAGGAGATCAGTCCCGGGTGTTCATTGGAAGGATCGATGCTGAAACTGGAAGTCCAATACTTTGGCCACCTGATATGAAGTACTGACTCATTGGAAAAGTCCCTGATGCTGGGAAAGATTGAAGGCAGGAGGAGAAGGGGACGAAAGAGGATGAGATGGTTGGATGGCATCACTGACTCTATGGACATGAGTTTAAGCCATCTCCAGGAGTTGGTGATGGATAGAGAAGCCTGGCATACTGCCGCCCTTGGGGTAGCAAAGATTTGGACATGACTGAGTGACTGAACTGACTAATTTAATGTCCATGCCTGTGATGGAGTGCTACATATGCTTCAGAATTCTTCCTCACTATCCCTGAAATGGCCTGACTTATTCAAAAAGGTTGTTGGGTCCTTTATGGCAGTAGAATAACAACTTGCATGGAATGTGTACAAATTGATAAGAAAGAGGAAGGAAGATGGAGAACATAGTATCAGTTTGATTACTGTATATATTACTTTATTACTCTGTCAGAGAATGTACTTGTCATAAGACCTGAATGAGATACCTAACCAACTTCACATTTGTGCTCGCTCAGTCATGTCCAACGCTTTGTGATCCTTTGGACTGCAGCCCACCAGGATCCTCTGTCCATGGGATTTTTCAGGCAAGAATACCTGAGTGAGTTGCCATTTCTTCCTGCAGGGGCTCTTCCCAAGCCAGAGTTCGAACTCACATTTCCTGCCTCCTCTGCATTACAGACAACTTACGGCTGAGTCATTGAGGAAGCCCTCAAATTTAAACAGACCTAAGCACCTGAGTAAGTCTTGTGGGTTAGAAATACTGGGGAGAATTTGTGCTATATGCAGGCATCTGGCTCCCAGAGGAAAAAAGAGAAGAGCATACTTAATTTTTATTTTTTTTTCCTCAAATTGACCAGTCAAATGAATCATAGTCTTTCCTTTGAGGCAGAATAAATTCAGTTTCCTCAATGTGAAAATACACATGAGGAGTATAGATGATGTGCTCTCTCTTAACAGTGCTATTTGGGGAGGCAAATGTGATTATCAGCAAACATGCATCAACTCTTAAATGAAAAGCTATTAGTAAGAGTTTTTGTTCTACTGTTCAGATGTTGTTTTACCTTCAAGGTGTCAAAACTACCCAAGATCAAGTTTTCTCATATCTAAATTATAATAATAATGTCTAGCTTTCGAATTTCTTTTAACAGTTAAAACAAGTAATGCATGTGAAAATGTATAAAACATACATTATTGTTATTAGGTGGCATAGGTCAATTAAGACTTATTGAGCACTTTGCTAAACTTGGAAGATACAAAGATGAATAAGATATGGTCTCCAATCTTGGGTCTCAACATAAGAATAAAAAATTAGGCAGATCATTTCAGGGAAATGGCATTAATAAATGGTCTTTTTATTGAATAATGAAGTATCACTCATTAAAAACTCATGAGAATATATAAGTTGATTTCTAATTTTGATATAGATCGCATGAGTCCACTGAAGAAAAACTGCTAAGCTTTATGTCCATGGTTTTCTTTCTATACTTACATTGCTTTCTAACCAACGTTCATATGAATGTGAATTCTACGAATCCTAACGCTGAACTATTGTGGTCATGTCATGTGGTGGTAACACTGGATTTATCACCATTAAGCTATATATTGTGAAAAATTAAGGAACATGTCACAAGATCAGAAAGTTTATGGGATAAAATTGACATCTAAGATGAAAGCCAAAGCTAAGAGATTGTTCCCATTACAGTAAGAGCTGTGAAATTGCAAGAGGAAGAACCTGTGCAGTAGTCCAGGGTCAAAACCAAATAGGGACTAAAAATCGGGAAAGCACACAGGCACTGTAGACTTGCACAGAAGATGAATTTCTTGAACTAAGTTCAGCTCATCAAACTTTCTAAAATGAAAGCTATCTTAGGCAGGCAGCTGAAAATACTAGATGAGAGTACTGCTCAGCCTACATTTTTCAAATTTCTCCCATTAAAAAATGTGTGATAAAATATACATAAAATTTACCATTTTATCCATTTAAAAATGTACAATTTAGTAACACTAAGTACATTAACAGTGTTGTATAACCATCACCACTATCCATTTTCAGAACGTTTTCATCATCCCAGATAGAAACACTTCAGGTATTAAACAATAACTTCCCATTCTTCCCTTCCCCCAGCCCTTAGTTATCTATATTCTACTTTCTGTCTTTATGAATTTGCCTATTACGGATACCAATACTTTGGCCATCTGATGTGAAGAACTAACTCATTGGAGAAGACCCTGATGCTGGGAAAGATTGAAGGCAGGAGGAGAGGGGAACAACAGAGGATGAGATGGTTGGATGTTATCACTGACTCTATGGACATGAGTTTGGGCAAGCTGTGGGAGTTGGTGATGGACAGGGAAGCCTGGCATGCTGCAGTCCATGGAGTTGCAAGGAGTTGGACATGACTAAACTGAATATAGTGGAATAATACTTTTGTGTTTTGCTTATTTCAGTAAGCATAATATTTTTTATGTTCATCCATGTTGTAGCTTGTGTCAGAATTTCACTCATTTTTAAGGCTGAATACTATTTTATTGTATGTATATACCTTTTTTTCTTTAATTACATTCATTGGTTGATTTTTGGAGAAACCACTATGCTGTTTTCCATGATGGTTATACCATTTTGCATTCCCACCAGCAACGCATGAAGTTACAATTTCCCCATGTCCTCAGCAAGACTTATTTTTTGTTTGCTTGTTTTATAGCCATCCTAATGGGTATGAACTGATATCTCATTGTGATTTTTTAAACTTAATTTATTTAATTGGAGGCTAGTTACTTTACAATATTGTGGTGGTTTTATAGTTTCTCTTGCATTTCTATACACTAACAATGAGATGGTACCTCATTGTGGTTTTGATGTGCATTTCTCTAATAATGAGTGATGTTGAGCATCTGTTCATGTATTTGTTACCCATCTGTATGTTCTTTGGAGAAATGTCCGTTTAGTTCATTTTTTGATTGGGTCATTTATTTTTCTGTTATTGAGCTGCATGAACTGCTTGTATATTTTAGAGATTAATTATTTGAGAATTGTTTCATTTGCTATTATTTTCTCCTATTCTGAAGGCTGCTTTTTCACCTTGCTTAGAGTTTCCTTCATTGTGCAAAAGCTTGTAAGTTAATTAGGTCCCATTTGTTTATTTTTGTTTTTGTTTCACTACTATGGGTGGTGAGTCATAGAGGATTTGCTATAATTTATGTCAGACAGTGTTCTGCCTATATTTTTCTCAATGAGTTTTATAGTTTCTCTTGCATTCCTATGCACTAACAATGAGAAAACAAAAGAGAAATTAAGGAAACACACCCATTCACCGTTGCAAAGAAAACAATAGAATACTTAGGAATAAATGTACCTAAAGAAACAAAAGATCTATATATAGAAAACTACAAAACATGATGAAATAAATAAAAGATGAAACAAATAGATGGAGAAATATATCATGTTTGTGGACTGAAAGAATCAATATAGTGAAAATGAGTATACTACCCAAAGCAATTTATAGATTCAACACAATCCCTATCAAGCTACCTACAGTATTTTTCACAGAACTAGAACAAATGATTTCACAATTTGTATGGAAACACAAAAAAGCTTGAATAGCCAATCTTGAAAAAAAGAATGGAACTGGAGGAATCAACCTGCCTGACTTCAGACTATACTACAAAGCTACAGTCATCAAGACAGTATGGTACTGGCACAAAGACAATATAGATCAATGGAATAAAATAGAAAGTGCAGAGATGAATCCACATACCTATGAACACCTTATCTTTGACAAAGGAGGCAAAAATATACAATGGAGAAAAGAAAATCTCTTTAACAGTGGTACTGGGAAAACTGGTCAAACACTTGTAAAAGAAAGAAACTAGAACACTTTCTAACACCACTCAGTTCAGTTCAGTTCAGTTCAGTTCAGTCACTCAGTCGTGTCCAACTCTCTGCGACCCCATGAATCACAGCACACCAGGCCTCCCTGTCCATCACCAGGTCCCGGAGTTTACCCAAACCCATGTCCATCGAGTCAGTGATGCCATCCAGCCATCTCATCCTCTGTCGTCCCCTTCTCCTCCTGCCCCCAATCCTTCCCAGCATTAGGGTCTTTTCCAATGAGTCAGCTCTTTGCATCAGGTGGCCAAATTATTGGAGTTTCAGCTTCAATATCAGTCCTTCCAAAGAACACCCAGGACTGATCTCCTTTAGGATGGACTGGTTGGATCTTCTTGCAGTCCAAGGGACTCTCAAGAGTCTTCTCCAACACCACAGTTCAAAAGCATCAATTCTTCAGCCCTCAGCTTTCTTTATAGTCCAACTCTCACATCTATACATGACTCCTGGAAAAACCATAGCCTTGACTAGGAGGACTTTTGTCGGCAAAGTAATGTCTCTGCTTTTCAATATGCTATCTAAGTTGGTCAAAACCTTCCTTGCAAGGAGTAAGCGTCTTCTAATTTCATGGCTGCAGTCACCATCTGCAGTGATTTTGGAGCCCAAAAAATAAAGTCTGACACTCTTTCTACTGTTTCCCCATCTATTTGCCATGAAGTGATGGGACAGATGCCCTGATCTTAGTTTTCTGAATGTTGAGCTTTAAGCCAACTTTTTCACTCTGCTCTTTCACTTTCATCAAGAGGATCTTTAGTTCTTCTTCACTTTCTGCCATAAAGGTGGTGTCATCTGCATATCTGAGGTTATTGACATTTCTCCCAGCAATCTTGATTCCAGCTTGTGCTTCTTCCAGCCCAGCGTTTCTCATGATGTACTCTGCATAGAAGTTAAATAAGCAGGGTGACAATATACAGCCTTGATGTACTTCTTTTCCTGTTTGGAACCAGTCTGTTGTTCCATGTCCAGTTCTAACTGTTGCTTCCTGACCTGCATACAGATTTCTCAAGAGGCAGGTCAGGTGGTCTGGTATTCCCATCTCTTTCAGAATTTTCCACAGTTTATTGTGATCTACACAGTCAGAGGCTTTGGAATAGTCCATAAGGCAGAAATAGATGTTTTTCTGGAACTCTCTTGCTTTTTTGATGATCCAGCAGATGTTGGCAATTTGATCTCTGGTTCCTCTGCCTTTTCTAAAACCAGCTTGAACATCTGGAAGTTCACGGTTCACGTATTGCTGAAGCCTGGCTTGGAGAATTTTGAGCATTACTTTACTAGCATGTGAGATGAGTGCAACTGTGTAGTAGTTTGAGCATTCTTTGGCATTGCCTTTCTTTGGGATTGGAATGCAAACTGACCTTTTCCAGTCCTATGGCTACTAACACAAAATTAAACTCCAAATGGATTAAAGATCTAAATGTAAGACCAGAAACTATAAAACTCATTGTGATTTTGATTTGCGTTCCCCTGATGACTAATGTTGGTAAGCAACGTTTCATGTACCTGTTGGTCATTTGTGTATCTTCTTTGGAGAAATGTCTATTCAAATCCTTTGCCTATTTTTTGAATTGATTTGTTTGGTTTTTGTTGTTGAGTTGTAGGTGTTATTTACATATTCTGGATATTAATCTTTTATAAGATATATGACCGGCAAATATTTTTTCTCTTTCTGTGGGTTGTTTTCTCATCCCCTGATAGTGTTCTTTTATATACAGATGTTTTAAACTTGGTGAAGTCCAATTTATTAATTCTTTCTTGTATTGCCGATGCCTTTGTTATCACATCCAAGAAATCACTGACAGCCTACTTTTTAAAATCACTGATAGCCTACTTTCTGAAATAAGAATTCAATAAATAAAAACTGAAACAATGTTCTATTAGCTTTTGCAATGTTATTTACTATTAATTTTCATTTTACTTTATTACGGTGCTATTCCAAGTTTAAAAGATGAATTTTAGCTTATTATAAACTTGAAAAAATATTTTTATGACAACCATGGAATGCTATAATGACTGGTTTGTTTGTAGTGATACATGAAAAAGAATGATTTTATTACTGATGGAGAAAACTGGCAAATGTCTTTCTTCTCAAATCTCAGTATGCTGCTGATAAGTCACCTCAGTCGTGTCTGACTCTGTGTGACCCCATAGACGGCAGCCCAGCAGGCTCCACCGTCCCTGGGATTCTCCAGGCAAGAACACTGGAGTGGGTTGCCATTTCCTTCTCCAATGCATGAAAGTGAAAAGTGAAAGTGAAGTCGCTCAGTCGTGTCCGACTCTTAGCGACTCCATGGACTGCAGCCTACCAGGCTCCTTCATCCATGGGATTTTCCAGGCAAGAGTACTGGAGTGGGGTGCCATTGCCTTCTCCGAAATCTCACTATATTTATAGGTTAATTGTACATCACAAAAAGAAAGTATTTAGATTGAAGAGTTGCTCTCTCTATATTGCTATTGATCTAAATCCACGTGTAGAAATGAGGCATTAATTTGAGGGCAAAAATGTGCCAGAAATGATTTATAGATTTTTATGGAGTGTCAGGAAATGGACATCACTATCAGGTAGCTTATATGAATACTAAGGATAAAATTCTGAAGGAACTAGGTTACAAAATAATCATTTCACAGAAGCAAATGTTGACATAAAACTAATGTCTCTTGTTCTTAAGTGAATGGTTGAGATGAATCATGGAGATTATTCAATATCATGCTATTAGCAAGATAGTCTAACAAAAGCTGTCTTCTAAGGGCATTAAAGCTCCTTTTGTGCTCTAAAAGTATTCTTAATTCCTAAAACAAGAATCTGAAATAAGCTGGGCTGGCTCTCATAAACAGAGTGTAAAGTCAACTGTCTGTTATAGATGAATGACCTTCATATTTACATACCCTAAAGTACTTGCTTAGAAAGCCATCTGGATAAGTGTTAAAATGTCTTTGCTTGCCAGAATTTGTATTAAGAAGGCTAGAAGCCACCAATAGAAAAGCAAATTAGTTCAAGTAGGAGATGTGGTAAAAGAATATAGATGCATATATTCTTACCAATAAATTAGCACTCAAGGATTAATGTTTCAATATGAAAGAAAATTTTGGCTGTTGCTGTTAGTCATCATAATATAGGTAAATATCTAACAACAATACATAGGCAATGATCTGAAAGGTGGGATTTGGATGGCAGAGGAAGCAGGTGCAGCTTTTAAATATTTTTTGAAAGAATCAATTTCCGTTTTCGTACCTAATTTGATAGCATACAAGAAAATGTTTTGTTGTGTTACTTCTTTGATCCTTGAGTATATGTGAGCTCAGTAAAAAATTAGATAAAAACAAAATATGTAAAAATCTTTACTATTTCTTCTCTGCAATCTTATTTAGAATTGTTCCTTAGATGAAGAGCATACCATTTCTTTCAACATTTTATTTCCCCAAAACTATTACCCTCGTTCTTCCAATGAAGAGGATCCCAGAAAGTCAACCCATTCTAGTCTATTGGTACCTTCTTCAGATACATCCAAGAATTCACTAAATTCTTAAGTAGGCTTTTCCTGAAAGCATCAACTATCCAGCATATATCTCCTACAGGGTTTTTAATTAAGAGAAATTTTTTCCAGACACCTTGGCATGGTTGTGGGTTTTATTTTATTCAAAGTGACAACCAGTCCCAGTCATAATCTGAACTGTAGCAGGACAGAGCAGAAGATAGATGGTGATTATTCATAACTGCTGTGTTAAGAAACAGAATAAAGAAAGATTTTCAACAGGATTCAAAAAATGACACTTTCTTAACTGAAGCTGATTTTATATTTTGAAGTTTTTTCCTCTATACAAATATAATTTTCTGGAGGTTCATCAAATTTCAGATTCTATAATATTTCTGCAATTCAAGTAGATTGCAGAGTACTAGCTTTAGGCTCTATAACAAATAGATATAAAGGAAATAAAATGATAATTTAAATAATTCAGTCCTATTTAAGAAGTGAAATGAATATTCCCCATGACATATATTTATATATGATATAAAGATCTTGTCATATACAACACTAAAATGAGTTCAGAGCAGTAGAGTATACCACCTACACATATTGTTCCATTTTCCTGATCTATGTTATCTCCAGGCCTGGAAAACAGCATCAACACCAACTTTATATGTGATTCAAGCACTATTCTGACTATCTAAGGGGTCTGAGCTAAACTAAGGGGTTTATCCAAGTGTTGGATCAAATTACTTCAACATTGCCGTTATCTGAAGGAGCAGGACAAAGGTTAACCTACTGCACGGATGACTAATGTAGGCGGTGCAGGCATCAGGTAAGCCTGCACAGTAATGTTAAAGGTCTTCTTGACTCAAAGGCATATTTGTTCTGAAGGGGTTTGCATTTATTTGGTTGAGGTAGAGAGTTTGGTTGTAGACCAGGTCGAGGTCACAGGATAGGATTAGGTATTTGTAAGGAATGCACATCTTGTTTTCATTATCAAGGAGGTATAAAAAAACAAACCTTAAAAAGGCACAAAAACCTGAAAATAGATGGGTAGCCTGACTCCAATCCTTGCTACCAACATATTTTCCCTTATTCATTCCTTTAAAAACAAAACCCCAAAATTTTTGGTCTATTTTAGGAAGTGCATCATTGTTTGCTTTTTTTTTTTGTTTTTACTGACTGCCCACAGAGGTGGTTAGGCCAGAGAGAAGTTAAGTCTTTCTTTCCTGAGTCTTTGGAAGTCATCCGGCTTGGTTTCTGGGTTTCCAGTTCGTGGTTCTTTAATCTAAGGATATAGTGATCACAGCTGATTCTCATATCAAACGTGAAATCTATGATAAGCTGGAAAATCAGATACTGTCTTGGGAAACAGATTAAACTTACAAAAGTATTCATCATTGCTGTGACATTGACTTACATTTTAGTGTTTAGCATGATATATTGTTTGTCAGTTAAAAATAAAAATGGACAATGCTGGTGCTCTTTTTTGTAAAGCTCTTACTGTATATTATACTCTATGAAGTAGTTTTAAAGATAGTTATTTCGCTATTAATGGTTTTAACCCTCTGGCAGTCCACATTGAAAATCTGTTTCATAAAGGAAATGTCCTTATCTATTAACACAGAGACACTTTTTAGGAGTAACACTGTTAAAAATAAAAATATTTCTTCCAAAAGACTACTTAGTAGTTTAAGGTGTAGAAAGTGCTCTTCAAAACACTTGAAGACTAAATACTTTGAGACTATCTTGCAAAAGATAGTCTCTTGGAAATTTTAGTTTTAGTATTAAAATTTCACGTACAAAAGAAATTTCCTGTATATATCAAATATGTATGTCATTTTTTGAAGCTACGTTTAAATATAGAAATAAAGATGCCATCATAAAACACAATGAATAAAACTAAAATATATCTGCTGTTGAGTATTCATTTTTTAAATTAATTCAATAATATTTTTAAATGTCTATCAAATTCCAGACAATGTGCTAGGTCAGGGATTTTTAACAGTGAAAAATAAAATGAACAAACAAAAACCCTTGAGGTCACTTCCCTCGTGATGAGACAACAATAAGGAAGATGAGTAAAATATAGAGCATGTTAGTAATAAAGCATATGAAAGAGAGGCAAGAGGGTATGAAAATTGCCTGTGTACAGGGCAGGGTCTCAAGGGCTGATGGTGATACAGAGTGTAAGAAAATCTTCCTTGGAAAGTTGGCATTTAATGAAGACCCAAAGGAGGTGAGGATGCCAGACACATGATTTCTAGAGAAGGAACCTCCTAGACAGAAACAGATGCCCTGAGGCTGGACTGCATCAGTGAGACATCAGCATGGTAGAGCACAGTGAGCTAAGAGGACAGGAGAAAAAAGGTTGATGAGGTCAGAGAAGGGAGACAGGCCCAGACACAGCTGACCTTATTCTTCATTAGGGAGCCATTGCAGCATTGTGATACCAGAAGAGTGATATTGCTTGGCCTACACTTTAACATGATTGCTTTATATGCTTTGTTGTAAGTATACTGCCAAAGACAGAGCAGAGAAACCAGTGAGGAGATTACTGCAATAATTACTAATGTATTTTTAGAAGATAACATTTACACACATAAAATTAATAGAAAATAATTCAAAGACAGATATAATCATGCTTCTACATGAGCATTGCTTTAGTCATCTTTAATGAATCGCCCAGGACTATCAAAGTTATTTCACACTTTCGTTTCTTTCCCTAAGCCTGAAACTTCTATTGTATAACAAACAAAAAATTGCTTCCAAATTCATGAAAAAATGTTCATTAATTCTTTCAATAAAAATGTATTGTGCATACATTTATGCACATAAAGATAAAGATAAAAGCATAAAAATAGTCACTATAGATATAAAGATGAATAACAAACAACCTTTTCCCCCCAAAATTCTCAGTCTCATGAGCAAAACAGAAATATCAAAAGATGTATGTATTAATATGATTTAGAAGCACAATGACAGAGATATATCCAGGACATTATTGAAGCACAAAGTATATATAGAGTAAGAACACATATTTTAACCTAAGCAATCAGGATAAGTTCTCAAGTGTTTTTCTGAGTAAACTTTACTCTCTTAAAACTCGTCCTAACAGCCTTTTACATAGGAGAGCTATACACCTAGTAAATAGCTTTCAGAGATTTGAGAAAATTCAACATTCTCTGAGATAATCCAGAATTCATTAAAATCTTTTTTAAGCATAAGAACAATAAAATGTTTACTTATCATATATTCAATTTCATTTTTTTCCTCTTGCCCTCATATCATTAGTATCACAGTAAAAATAGAAAGTTTTCATCAAAGTCTGTGAATTTCTAACTATCAATGCATTTCTGGAAATCATCCAAATTTGTCTTTATAATGACAGTTTGCTGCTCCCTAATGATGAGTTTCTTATATCATTCATGAAATCTATGAGAGACTAGAAAATCATGCAGTGTATTGGGGGAAAAGAAATAACATTTTTAATAGCAGTCATTAATAGAAGATGAAATTGGTTCACCAAAATGAAGAAACACAAGACTATCAGGTTTTCTTATGTCTCTACCTATCCGAAGAGTACACAGATTTAGAGTTTCATTTTGGCAAGGTGCTAAATAGATACCCCATGTGAATCTGGTTTGGAAATTTTATCCAACTATTTTAATAGATAACATCAACTTGAAGGGTTATTGTCTTAGTTCTATGCCACAAAGTTTTGATTTTGTTTTTATGTGGCTTTTTCACTCTTATACCAGTAATATTAAAAGGACCTATTTCAACGTACTTGTCCAACACACCAAAGGCTCAGCAGCACACAAAGATATGAAAACACTATCAAATTATAGATGATACAAAGCCGGGAGTAAGTCTCATCTAAATTAAAGTATCTATGATCAAAGTAACCTTGTTAATTTGGAATGCTGGCAAAAATTCTGTAGAAATAAGTTTATAAAAGTTTATAAAGTTTATAAAACCTACATTTTAAATCAACCAAAAAAAAAAAACGAGATAGTGAAATTTCTAGGCTGAAACAGCTAACTTTTCTTCATTTACTTTCCCCATAGAAATTATTCAGAAAACATCCAAGAAGAAACAACATTGTAACGACATTGGTAACTAGATATGCCAATTAATTTGTACTGAAACACAATAGCAGGGATAGGCATTAAGTTGGTAGAAAGAGTTCCAGCCACTCTGTGTCGAACCTCTATCTCAGGAACAAACGGACATCAATACAGATATCCACTTAACCCATATTTACTGAACATTCACTATGTTCTGAGAACAAGCCAAACGCTAGAGTTGGATGAAGAAAAAGCACAGTTCCTCTTCTCAAAGACGTTAATGTCTAATGAGAAGGATAAAAAAGATAACCAAGAAATGTCAAAGTGTATTTAAGAGTGTACGTTGAATGCTACTTGGAAGGGACATCTAGCCAGGCTTAGAAGAATCAGAGGGATGTTTTTGGATATGATATGTGATAATCTGAAACAAAACTGGGAGCTGGGTAGAAGGTGGTAATGGTGCATGTCAACATGTATCATGCAGTGTAGTTTGGTCTGATGAGAGGATAGGGAAAGGTGGTAAAGAGGTTTTAAGGCTGAGTGAGCAGCATGATGTGCAAAGGCCTGGAAGTCAAAAAAGTTATTTAAGTTGTTGCTGTTGTTCAGTTACTAAGTCATATCTGACTCTTTGTGACCCCATGGACTGCAGCATGCCAGGCTCCTCTGTCCTCCACTGCCTCCCAGAGTTTGCTCAACTTCATGTCCATTGAGTCAGTATGCTATCTAACTTCTCATCCTCTCACACCCACTTCTCTTTTTGCCTTCAATCTTTCCCAACATCAGGGCTTCTTCCAATGAGTCAGAATTGGAAGTAGTTGGTGGAATTATCAGTTGGTAGAATGAGGATAGAGAGTATAAAACACGGGGAGGGCAATAAACAATGAAGCTATAGAGCTATAGTAATCATCAGAGGCCAACAGTACAAGTCTTCTATTGCCACCCTGAGAAGTTTGGACTTTAGCCTTTATTTTTATGGGAAGCATTTAAATGGTTTTAATCAAGGAATGGTATGATTGGATTTGCATTTTAGAAAACTAAATTAGCTGCAGATTGGAGGATTGATTGGAGGGGGGACTAGTGAAAGACTAGTTAACAGGGGGTCTGGCAGAAATTTGGACTAGCTGTGATGGTGGCCTGGATGAAGATAATTGTTATTGGAATTGAAAGCAGTAAATACATTAAAGAGAGATTAAATAGAAATTACAATGTTCAGAGAAAATACATTAAAAGAGAATAACTAAATCCTAAAGGAAATCAGTCCTGAATATTCATTGGAGGCATGGTTGCTGAAGCTGAAGCTCCAATCTTTTGGCCACCTAATACAAAGAACTGACTCACTGGAAAAGAGCCTGATGCTGGGAAAGATTGAAGGCAGGAGGAGAAGGGAACGACAGAGGATGAGATGGTTGGATGGCATCACCGACTCGATGGACATGAGTTTGAGCAAGCTCTGGGAGTTGGTGATGGACAAGGAAGCCTGGTATGCTGCAGTCCATGGGGTCACAAAGAGTTGGACATGATTTAACTGAACTGAACCTCTTGGTAGTCAATTAAGTAGAGAATATCAGAAAAAAGGCTTCACTAGAATAATATCAGGGATTTTGAGTTGGGCAAATGAATGAATTTAGAGAATGCAGGAGAGGAATGGCAAATTTTGTTTGAGAAATACTTGAGGGACAAGCATTTTGAGACTTCCTCTAATAAGTTATATATTTGGGTTTGGCATGAAATGGTGTGGGATAGAAATTAAAATCTATAGAAATGAATAAAGTTATACAAGTTGTTCAGAAGAATTGATGTAAGATTGAAAGTAACACCTTGGAAACATTTAAGGATGAAACATTATAGGGGCCTAAGACTGAATCGGAGTACTCAGAGAGGTAGATACAAAGGTTTTTTTTTTTTTTTTTTACTTACTAATATAAAATCATAATTTACTCTGAATGAGCTAGCATTTATAAAGCACATAGACTAGTACCTGACCCATGGTAGATTCCCTATGAAAGTAAAAGTGAAAGTGTTAGTTGCTCAGTCATGTTAGACTCTTTGCGACCCCGTGGACTGTAGCCCACCAGGCTCCTGTGTCCATTGAATTCTCCAGGCAAAGATACTGGAGGGGGTAGCCATTCCCTTCTCCAGGGGATCTTCCTGACCCAAGGATCGAACTCAAGGAGATTCTCTATAAATGGCATCAAATGCTACTGATAAATCAAGTAAAAGTAACTAAAATATCCCTCAACATCACCATCCTAGCAATGATACCACATTTTTTCCTCTTGTCTGCAACTGGCATGCCTTTCAGTAATACAGGTTCTGGGATGTCCTTCCCAAGTATTACTCTTATCTTTCAGCTCCAGCAATTGTGTGGTATATCCCTTGCTAGTCACTCCTAGTTTAGCTGCTTACTATCAACATCTTCTATGTAGGAAGGTTATTTGAACTCACTGAAAAGATGGCAGGACTCAGTTGTATAGAAGAAGCTGGTCAAGTTCATGATCATACCAGGAAGTGAAATAAGACTAGCGCTTGGGAGACTATGGTGGAGGGCAAGAGTACCAAGAGCAGAGAGGGTTTAATAGAAGGGAGAAGGCAAATCTTCTGAAAGCTATATTGTGAATGAAGAAGAGGATACTATGACTTTCACTCTTAACATTGAGGTGTGTGGAGCATGCAAGAATGATCATTAGTGGTGACTGGTTTTCTTTCACAATGTATGGTGTTTAGCAGCATCTCTGGCCTCTCTCAGAGATACTAGTATCATGCCTTGAGTGTGACAACCAAAAGTTTCCCTAGATATTTCCAAATATTCCTGGGGGAACAACATTATTCCAGTTGAGAACCACTGTCTTAGAGCCAACTGAGAGATAGAGCCATGGTTTTCTCAACAGACCTGCTAGATATTCTTGCAAATGTCATTCTGGCCACTTGCCTTGGTGAATCAGAATTCTTAGTGGTATATGCAAATTAGATTCTCTCTTTCATACCCTCTGATTCCCTGTCCCATCTGGATCATCACAAAGAAGCAAATGTTAAAACTTTGCTGCAATGAAAACTTGTGTAATTGACTATTTAAATACTACATCTGAATTCACAAGGCCTTTTAAATCAAAGTTCATTTAGACTTTTCTTAAGTCATATCAGGTTTCCCTGGTTGCTCAGTGGTAAAGAATCCACCGGCCAATGCAAGAGACGCAGGTGTGATCCTTAGGTTGGGAAGATCCCTTGGAGAAGGAAATGGCAACCCACCTTAGTACTATCGCCTGGAAAATCCCATGTACAGAGGAGCCTGGTGGGCTACAGTCCATGGGGGTCACAAAAAAGTGGACACAACTTAGCAACTAAACAACAACTAAATCAATATATCAGGTACAATATGAGAAACCTGTCTTCCACTGAATGGTAAGTTATATAGTCATTTTCACATTCCAATGACCATATATTTTTTAAAAATATGTTTATACTCCTCAAATTAAAATATTGGATATGTATTATAAATGGCTGGGCATTTTTGCAAGACTTTTGTTAATCCGCACTATAAATTCTAACAATCAATGTTCCATTGTCATTTACTTGCCCAGATGTTTGAAATTTTGGTACTAAGCAATTGACCTTACTCCCTGCAACATTATTTTCAAAAGAATTAATCTACTTTTGTTACTGAACTGAGTTTGGATTTGCTTGTCTATCATACAGAAAAGCCAATATACTGACCCTGGGTGGTGATGAAGGAAAGTGCAGGGCACCAAGCAAGGAGAATGGGCAGCTCATGCTCCAAGGACTCAAACTCCCCAATGGTGTTTAGGTTAGAGTTTTTAAAGGTAATATTTGGGGTAAGGGTTGCAGCTCATGGACTTTCTTTTGATTGATTGTTGTTGAGGTAACAGGATGATGTTTCTAGAGTCTTAATCATCAACCTTCTCCTCCCAACAGTCTGGAATCTACACACTTATGGTCAGTATGTAGTCATCATTCTTCACCTGGGTATGGGTCTTAGTTTCTATGGAACAAGTCAAAGTTATGCACCAGTTTGGTATGTATATCCCCTTGAGGAGGAACTCATACTCTATTTCATCACTGAACTAATGTTCAAGGTTTCTTCCTTAGCTACTTTTCCTTTGTTTCTGCATTCTATCACTTCACTAACTAGTAACTGCTTGAATCTGTTCTTTGGAACTCGGGGAAGACCTAGGAGACTAAAACATTTTTCTATAAACAAGAAATTGAGGATACAAGAAGGCTTTTTTATCTGGGAGGGCCCTGCAGGATCCTTCTCAGTTTTACCTTCTATTACCTTAGTGGAGCACTCTTGATAAAATTTTTGAAAAAATCAACTGCTGACCCCAAAACATTTAGGGTAACATTTAGAATAATTTGGAGGGATGAGAGAAAAAGAGAGTAGGTTGAAAAATGACCAACTAAGCCAAGAAATTACTAAATCATGGATAATGTCCTACTAGTTACATTGAGTGAGCTAAGCAAGCCTCTAAACATTGTATCCCAGTCTTGTTTTCAGTGTTATAGTAGTAGTGATTGATTCAACCTATGTTCTTAGAAGTAATTAAGCAAGAGTGATAAAATGAGGACTCTGATTTGGAATGAGATTCTGCAATAGAAATATTTCTCTCTGGAATATTTTTAATATATTTGTTTCTATAGTATTGGTTTACAAGATCCAAGAAAGTAGAAAACTTTGAACCAATATCCTCTGAGATTTTTTTACTAAGAACAAAAGTATCATAAACCAATCAAATTATGTTAGTACTTTATAGGCCATAATAAATTAAACATAATTTTCAAGAGGCTGAAAAAATCTGTTGCATTTATTTGAAAAATATGAGTTTCTTCCTAACCAATTAATTAGAGTATCTTTATAAGAAAATATGAGAAGATAATAATTTATAATTCATCACACCAATGATAAATAGATTTTTGTAACCACAAACTGCTCCTTTAGAAATAATATACATAATGAAAAATTATTTTTAGCTTGTACTTTAAAATATAACACTCAATTTAATTTAAAATATTATATTTAACAAATTGAAGGTAGATGTGAAAAACTGGATAGTATATATGATACATTAAAGTCTTATGCATTTTTCTCAATGTATCATTTTCTTTAAATATGAGGAAGACTTTGGTAAGGACCAAACATTGTTGAAAGCCATATTTGAAAATGTAAAGAATGTCTTTTAAAACTATAGTTTAAAGGAAACTCATGGTCAACACAAACAAATACCACAGATACAAAACTGGATGATCTTTTTCTCTTGCAGTTTAGCTTCAAACTTCATTTATTACATTAAGTAACGCTTATAGCAAACTATCCCTTTGCATTACTTACAATTTCTATGTAGATTCTTCTTTGATTTAGACTTTACAACCTAGTAATGATACTCTTATAGAGGGACTAAGAATTAATTCACGAAAATTCTTAACTCTGGATGGATTATTTAGAAAACAAACATGCTTCAACAGTATGGAGGTAATAGGGAATTTGAGACAAAAATTTAAACATACAAGAGGATTGCAAAACATGCTTCCTTTGTCCCCTGCTTCTGAGCCTAAGCTAACCATTCCTAGAATAATGGCAGAGAAAGGTTGACTCCCAAAGTCACAAGGCTTCACTTCCAGAAAGGCGCAACTCTATCATAGCCTACTCCTACTCTCTTCTGAAGTTGTTCCATCTCTTGTCAATCTGTTGATCTTGATTTTATTCCCTGACGACATGTTGCTAGGACCCCATTTTCATGATATAGGGAGGAAAATACTTTCAATCTCATATGCTTGGGAATGGTGAAACTGAAGTAAGTTTGTTTCCTAAAAGTTATCATTTTATCACTGTGCAAGTTTTCTTAATTGCATTATGAATTCCACATTTATTTATGTTTTCATTTGTGATTTAGAATGATGCTCAGATAATTCAGCTCATTTTAAATTTATCTCAAGTTTCAGGTACCTACATTAGTTGTGAGTAAAAAGACGTTCATTTTGTTATCAACATTTTTCCTTTACCTGTGTATCTTCATCATAAATCAAATTGATTCTAAAAAAATAAAAATCCCTGAATTAAAAAGTGTGAAATTTAATGCTTTTCGCATATAGGAAATATAGTGCAATGATTTAGAGAATAAACTTTGGAATCATATTTGTATTCAGTTACATTTACCAGCTGTGGGCCTTGAGTAAGTTATTTAAATTGTTTTCTCAGCTATAAAATGGAAATGACATCATTGTAGTTTATAGGTCTATGTTCTGATTAAACCAAACAATGCATATAAATTAGTAGCTATGATGCCTGTCAAACAGTAAGCACTCAGTAAGAATTAGTTATTTTTATTATTATGTAAGAATTACTTAAGTCTGTATATGGCATAGGAATAAAAACTGAGCAGCGGCTACACACATACAAAGAGTCAGACACAGTTTAGCAAGTGAACAACAAAAAGTGGCTACATTAAAAATATGTGTGATGAATGTATTTACTTTACTTTTAATTGACTTCAGTTTCTAAACTGGGAAGTTTTTATGGTAAAACAAAGGTTTTATGGGTCTGGAGGTTGACTAGCCTCAGACTTAAGTCTTGGCAACTGCTCATACTCCTGATTGTGGAATGGTCTCTGGCTTAATTTAGACCTGACCCTGTTTAACATTTGAAATGGGATACAGTTTCCTCAGTTTGCCTGAGTGCAATACTTGCCTAAACTACTGAACAAATGAAAAGGGTGAGGATAAAATGATTTTATGTAAAACCCAATGCTTCATTCAGCAATTCAGAGATTTAATACACAAATAAAGCAACAATGATACTGATTTGATACAATCTCTACTAAAAGGTAAAATTAGTTTCACTTGAAAGAGATGTGAGGAAGATATGATTAATGTAATGACCTTCCCATTATGAACTTCAAATGAACCGTAAATCATATGTTATATAGAAAAACGGAAAAATCTAGTATAAGCAATGTTATTTTCTTCTCAAACAGGCAATTAAGTTGAAATTAAACACATATATAATGTAAAAATTCATATTATTTAGTATCTCCAAATTTTTCACAAATATGATTCTATATATGCTTACTAAGTACCTTGATTCATTTAATTTTATCTATTCAGTAGTTTTAAAAGTTATTCATGGACTAAAACTTGAAGGAGGAAGAGAATAAATATCATTGCAATAATTATTGATAAAATATCATAACCATGTAGAAATAGACCTTTTATTTCAAATTCTTTCACGAATGTTACCCTTGAGAATCCTCAATGTTGATGACTCAGCAGTGAAGAACCTGCCTGCAAGGCAGGAGATGAGGCAGTAGTCTCGGGTTCGATTCCCGGGTCAGGAAGATCTGCTGGAGAAGAACATGGCAACCCACTCCAGTATTCTTTCCTGGAAAATCCCATGGGCAGATCATGGGATCACAAAAGAGTTGGACATGACTTAGTGACTAAACGACAACACAAATCTTGATATAATACGTCCCAAGTTGTATACAAAGGATTTGGAGTAGGGGCTGACTGGATCTGCCTCAGGCTGGAATCCTGGCAGAGGAGCAGGCTGTTTCATTTGATTTTGGAATCTGAAGCGGGAAAGGTGACGTTCCTCTTTCGGGTGGGTGTAATCCTGGTGACTGGAGGATTTACTTCGAATTATACTTCGAATCTGCATCTTGGTGTCTCAGCTGGGGCAGGGCACTGTTAACTACCAAAGTCTGACAGAGAGCAGGAGCCAAATTTACAGGATTGTGGCGACTAGCAAACAAAACAGACAAGTGTAGAGAACCGGGAAGATGGTGTGGTTTCCCTCCAGAGTTGGGGCATAGATGTTAAGGCGGCTTTCGGTCCATTCACCACAAAGGCCATAAGCATGTCAGATCATAAAGGAACCAGATGGCAAAGAGATGAAATACCATTTCTCACGGAAAACCCAAACATTTTAAGAAGTGTCATTTATTGAACTCCTCAAACTGTATTTTTTTTTTCAGTCATTCATTCATCTTTAGTCGTTCACTCACCAAAATACATCAAGCTTCCGCTTGGTCCGTGTAACATAACAGATCTTCCAGACTAGCTTGAATGCCTTAACTCCTCTGGAAATTACAGTCCATTTAATATCTAAAATAACAGATAAACCTCTCTAGGTTTACCTGAATGTTTTATAATTCCTATAGTGCCATCAAGGGAATTATATTTGCTCAAGATTCCCAGAATTTTTCTAAGGGACTTTGAATTCTCGGTTGTATTTAAGAAGGGTATTGTTGTAGATCCTCTCATTTCCAATATTCATCTAAACAGAGTTCAAGAGTAGCTTTACCACAGTAATCAAAACCGTATTGTACTGGCACAAAAACAGACATGCAGATCAATGGAACTGAATAGAAAGCCCAGAAATAAACTCGCACACCTAGGATCGATTAATCTATGCCAAAGGAGGCAAGAATATACAATAGAGAAAAAACAGTCTCTTCAATAAGCAGTGCTGGGAAATCTGGACAGTTACATGTAAAAGAATGAAATTAGAACATTCTCTAAATCATATACAAAAAGAAACTCAAAATGGATTTAAGACCTAAATGTAAAACTCCCAGAGGAAAGCATAGGCAGAACACCCTTTGACATAATTCACAGTAATATTTTTTTGGATGTTTCCCCGAGTAATGGAACTAAAAACAAAAATAAACAAACGGGACCTAATTAAGTTTAAAAGCTTTTGCACTTTTAAACTTAAAAGTTTAAAAAGGAAAACATAAATAAAACAAACAACAACCTATAAACAGGACAAAATATCTGCAAATGAAGCTACTGACAAGGGATTAATTTCCAAAATGTACAAGTAGTTCATACAGCTTAATATCAAAAACAAACAACCCAATCAAAATATTGACAGAAGACCTAAATAGACATTTCTTCAAAGGAGACATGCAGATGATCAATAGGCACACGAAAAGATACTCGATATCGCTAATTTTTAAACAAATGAAAATCAAAATTACAGTGAGGTATTTTCACCTCACAACAGTCATGAAGGTTGTCATTAGAAAGTCTGCAAATAATAAACACTGGAGAGTGTATGAAAAAAGGAACTTTCCTACACTGTTGGTCGCAATGTAAATTGGTACAACCACTATGGAGAACAGTATGGAGGTTCTTTATAAAGTTAAAAATAGAGTTACCATATGATCCAGCAGTCTCATTTCTGGTTGTATATCCAGGGAAAACTCTAATTTGAAAAGATATATGCACTCCAGTGTTCATAGCATCACTATTTACAATAGCAAACACATGAAAGCAACCTAAATGTCCATTGACTGATGAATGATAAAGAAGATGTGATGAGTGTGTATGTATATATATATAAAATGAAATATTCCTCAACCATAAAGAATGAAATAATACCACTTGCAGCCCCTTGAATGGACCTAGAGGGTATCATATTAAGTGAATAAGTCAGACAGAGAAGGACAAATATTTTATGATACCATTTATATTTGAAATCTAAAAAATTATACAAATGAGCTTATTTACAAAACAAAAAATAGACTCATAGACTCACAGACACAGTAAACAAACGTGTGGTTACCAAAGTTGATAACAAGGGTCAGAGGAGGGGAAGACAAATTAGGCATTTGGGATTAACATAAATACACCCGTGTGTATAAAATAGATAAACAACAAGGATCTACTATATGACACAGGGAACTATATTCAATATTTTGTAATAATCTATAATGGAAAAGGGGCTTCCCTGGTGGCTCAGCGGTAAAGAATCTGCCTGCCAATGCAAGAGACTTGGCTTTGATCCCTGAGTTGGGAACATCTCCTAGAGAATGAAATGGCAACCCACTCCAGTATTCTTGACTGGGAAATTTCATGGAGAGAGAAGCCAAGTGGGCTACAGTCCATGGTGTCACAAAAGATTTGGACATGACTTAGTGAATAAACAACAACAACAATAGAAAAGAATCTGAAAAAGAAGAGAGATATATAAATATACGTATAACTGAATCACCTTGCTGTATACCTGAAACTAACACAAAGCTGTAACTATACTTCAGTTTTAAAAATGGTTATAAAAAAAGAATAGCTTTAGTAAATAAATAGGATTCTTCACAAATCTAGGTTACATTTTTACCCAGAGGTGATAACTCAGAGTTCTCAATAGAAGGAAGGTTAGGTTAGGAGCATAATGTGGGACTAATAGATGACCAGCAAGAGTGGGGTTAACATCAAAGCTGGCCTGTGGCTTTACACCATAGCACCCATCGGTGTACAATAGTGGGGGAGAGGTTATAATTTCTAAGGACTGTTAGTTTGGAAGACCTCTAGAAAATAACTAGTGGCAAATTCTCCTGCTCCTTTGGCCAGGACCCTTAATTTGCAGTGTGTTCAGCTCAGGTGAATATTAATTTTTTTTTTTTTTTTTTGGTCAGGTGGAGGGGGAGTGGGGAGTTAGTTTCTGTATCCTGACGATTTAGTTCTTTTTTAGTATTTACATTTATACACTATTTAGGAAAAAGTAAGAGGGAATAAAAAGGGAAGTTAAAAGTAGCAAAGTGAGGGAAACTGTGATGTTTTAGAGAACCTTATAAAACTAATTGTTTTAATTATGATTGAGAAAGAGAGAGAGAGATCCAAGGAGACCAAGAAACCAAAGAAACATAATGTGATAGTGAATGGGCCTGGCACTAAAAGATGGGCTGGAAGAGAGATAAGGGAACTGATTGAGATCTGAAAAGCACTTTTGTCTGCTGTGAATTCTCTAACTTTTCCACTCAATATGCACAGCCGTACAGTTTTGCCAAATTTGTCAAATGTGGCAAATATTCCAAATAAGGATGGTCAGGTACAGTATTCAAGGTCACTTTTCCCATACTTTATTCCGACAGCCAAAATTAGCTGGAAAACTGATAATAGAAGAAGAGCAGCTTTCATGATTGACTGAGGCTCTACAATTAGTATTCTTTCTAACCCAAACTCTTGTTTCCTGATGTTCAGATCAGTGAAAAGGAGGTTATCTTTAAGTTTATCCTAATTTAAAGGAAGACTGTGACATTGAATAGAAAAGCAAATGCCCTTTGTCTTTTTTTAAATGCATATTTCGATGACTTCCCTACTTAATATTTATGCCATGTTGCCATGCACACATCTTTCATAAATTAAAACGTTAAAGAATAAAAAGAGCATCATGATATGTTTGCCATTACCACTTATTAAACTAGAAAAAAAACAACTAGAAACAGTATTTTTTGCTCTAGGGTTAGTAACTTCTTTACAATAAACATTTGGTTGCTGTCATATTTCTCATATAGTTAGCCTAATGAAATTTCTGACCATTGTATATTCTACTATTTTACTACAGCGTGATTAAATGATTGTTGTTGTTTAGCCACTAAGCCATGTCCAACTCTTTTGAGACCCAGTGGACTGTAACCCACCAGACTCTTCTGTCCAGGGGATTTCCCAGACAAGAATACTGGAGCAGGTTGCCATTTCTGTCTTCTGGAGATCTTCCCGTTTCAGGGATTGAACCCATGTCTCCTGCATTGGCAGGTGGATTCATTACTACTGAGCCATCAGGGAAGCCTGATTCAATTGTAAATATTGTTAACTGGCAATGCTATGAACCAACCTCAGTTTCATCTCAGATGTTTTCCTTTTCATCTCTCTTTAACTCACTAAACTTGAACATTATTGAGCCCAATTCAAGTTTAGCAGAAGGCAGCATGTTTTGAGTTTAAATTCTGCTTCCATAGATTTGTTAACCTCTTTAGCATCTATTACACTTGGCTGCTGTGAATATTTAATGGAATAACACATGTTAACTCTTTTTTCTCAGTCAAGCATCTTGTTTTAGCTAAAATGATACTCAGCTTATTGTTTTTTAATTTTTAGCTCTACTAACCTCCGTGTAGCCTCTATCTGGGAAAAGGAGGCAAAAAACTCTAGAAGAAATGGCTGTTTTCCTTTGGAGTTTTCCTTTTTATGCTAGATTATATTGTAAAGCAAACTTAAAGTGATGTAAAACAGAGCAAAGAGCTTACGTATTTGGAAAGAGAGAAATGCAGAAGCAGATATTTATGGAAACTATTAATATTGCCATCCTTATAAATAGCTGCAATTATCTTCTGCTAAAGGCAAAAAGTGAGTCAAATGCAAATGATCACCTCCTTCTCCACAGACACCCACCCACACATACACACATGTTCTAAGCTGTCTTCACAGGGTGACCACCTCAGCTTTTACACATACTTTCTAGGAACCAAACAAGATGATATTGTTTGCTAAGCAGGTCCCATCTAAGTTTATTCTGAGTCATTAGCACAAGTGCAAAAAGAATTTTGGAAATTTGATATTAAAGGGAATTTACAGCTTTTTAAAAATGTATACATATTTATGCTGCTGCTGCTGCTAAGTCGATTCAGTCATGTCCACTCTGTGTGACCCAGTAGACGGCAGCTCACCAGGCTCCTCCATCCCTGGGATTCTCCAGGCAAGAACACTGGAGTGAGTTGCCATTTCCTTCTCCAAACACATATTTATACTAGACTGGAAAAGGATGAACTGACAGCATGAATGTATTGCAATAATAATAATAATAACCACTTAAATTTCCACTTGAACTCTCAGTGATACAATCTATTCTGGCATAATGCAGCTTTCCTCATTTATTTTAATAGCCACAAATTCAGTCTATGTTTTAATCATTAATATCTCTTCTTTAAGCCTTTATATTTTAAAATGTATTTTAATATGTTAGCTTTAATTGTGATGGAATTTCAACTCAATACTGTGATGGTTCGTTAGTTACAAATCCTTTCTGAAGGCAGCTACTTACTTCTCTGCAATGTATAGCCTGTTAAACCTACTCAGGTCAGCTTTGAAATATATAGTTATGCAGCTTAAAGCATTTTGTAATAATCATATTTCTAAGAAAATCTTGCATTTTAGATTTGAATATAGTAACATTCAAAGAACATCACTAATATTATTTGGAATGAATTTCAAAAAACGATGTTACTTGTTTACTTTAATATTGTCATCATACTTATCACACAAAGGATTTTTTTCCCCTGTAGGTCAGCTTCTAAATTCAATAGCTAGTAGTATTAAAAGTCTATTGAGGGTTAGGAGGGGGACTGAGTATGTAGAGAGAATAGGACTGAACAGAAGCTCAGGTAGAAAGAAAAACCCCTCCTGTAACAAGCAAACAGTGCATGATCTCATTTGTACTTAAAGACAACTCACTAAGACTTCTATTGAATAGACAATGAAGAACTTTAACTGTAATGCCATGGAATTCACTGTGGCTGTTATACAGATAAGATATAGAGATAGATAGATAGATATACATATATGTAATTAGAAGTTATTCTATATGTATTGTGTTAATATGGATGAAATAACTGTCATTTAAGATAGAGAGCTTTAAGTAACATACAATGATATGTGAAGATGGAAAGTGTCATTCAGTCCACAATTTAAATATACTTTCAAACAGAGTCCTCTATGGACTCAAACCAAACACATCACCCAGTCATACACGGAGCATCATTTAGCTTTCTTGTCCTTATAGTATTTATCATTTCATTAAATCATCTTAGGCATTTGTTTATCCATTTGTTATTCTTCTGTTTTCCTGCCGCCACCCCCCCACCCCATTTTCCTAACCAACTAGAATGTAAATTCTAGCAAAGAAAGAATCCTACATTTCTTATCCACACTTTTGTCTCCAATCTGGTCTTAGAATAGTGACAGACAAATTCTAGGTGTTCAGTAAATATTTGTTGAATACTTAGAAACATATTACTTCTTAACAGATGTTGGAAATAAAGCTATGTAATGTAATGTAATTTGTGTTTTTCACCACTTATTTCTACTTGGAGTTATTTTTACACATATTTTGTTGCACCATAGGTTGGAGAAATTTATATAGTCACTGATTTAGCAACTTAGCTTTGATACATATTTATAACAATAGATATCATATAATGAATATTTATTTTGGTGCTGTGCTAAACGTTCCCATGCTCTCTTATTTAATTCTCAAAGACACCCAATAATGATAAATGCTATAACTACTGTCGTTTAATGTATGTGGGAACTGAGGACTAGTGAGGTTAAGTAATTCACCCAAAGCTGCTCTGCTGCTAAAAAGTGAAGCAAGGATTTGATGCAACTTTTGTGAAACCTGAAAAACCAGTGATCTTAATCACTACATTTTATGGCCTCTCATTGGACATTAAAATTTCCCTGGTGGCTCAGTGATAAAGAATCTACCTGTCAAAGCAGGAGACATGGGTTCCATCCCTGGGTTGGGAAGATCCCCTGGAGAAGGAAATGGCAACCCACATCAGTATTCTTGCCTGGGAAATCCCATGGACAGAGGAGCCTGGTGGGCTACAGTCCATGGGGTCATAAAAGAGTTGGACACGATCTAGTGACTAAACAACAATAACGATTGGATTTTATGTCTCTATCAGTTTCCCTTTTTAATACAGTGAGAGTGGAAGTGTTAGTCACTTAGTCGAGTCCAACACTTGGCGACCCCAGGTTCTTTGTAGCCTACCAGGTTCCTCTGTCCATGGAATTCTCCAGCAAGAATACTGGAGTGGGTAGCCTTCCCTTTTTCAAAGAGATCTCCCCCACCCAGGGATCAAACCCAGGTCTCGCACATTGCAGGCAGATTCTTTACTGTCTGTGCCACCTGAGTTAAATATCTACAAGACCTTAAAAAATTTATGGTAAGGAAAAAAAACAACACCTTCAGTGAGATCTATCTCCTCAAACAGTTAAATGTACTAATACAATTCTGTGGGTTTTATAGAGTATTAAACGGAACAACATTTAGGGGCATAAATTTATGCAGACTGCTGAGGCATAACTTGTTATTGCCCTGGAGATGTAAAACCACTCTCGGTTTTAATTTATTTTTGTTAATGAACATATTTTTAAAATGGTAGTGCATTCTATATGCTTCAGAACTTATGCTTTCTTAAAAAATATTTTTCAAGAAGAAGTTAATCATCTAGGCTCTAGGCATACTTTTCCTAGGAGAACACTAAACATTAACACAGTGAACACAGATGTGCCTTCATCAGATGGAAAATGCCAAACTGAACAGATAACATAAGAATTAGTCTCATGCCCTGTATCAGAAGAGCAGGTGAATCACATTATCGCAAACAGTATGTTAACAAATGTCCAGATACTTTAATGTCCAGATAAATAGCATTAATCTGGACATTTTAATTATAAAAAAGTGTTTTGTTTAGGTAATCTAATGATATAGCTGTATAATCTGATTTTATCAAGTTGTGGTATTTCTAAATGATCTAAGTTAATGTATAATCCTTAAAATATTTCACATGAATTACATTTAAGCAGATGCTCATTGCTTATAATCAATGCTCATATATGTTTATATAAAGACGATATAGATCCTTAGAGATTTTATAACTTAACATCTAAATACTGAAAACTTCACACACCTATCTTTCTCAAAGTGGATCTTTAGGAGAAATTCCTCAAGCGTGTGCTTGCTCTAAACAGTCAATAACACCCTGACCTATTTTGAGGCTATTGTTTTATGCAGGAAATGTATAAAAATAGAACTGCCTGAAAAAATTTATGACATATAAAAACATTGAGTGAAATATGTACGTTAGCATAACTACTTATATTCAGGAAGAATCATGATTCAATTTAAACTTGCTGATTATCTGCGTCTAATTGGTGTCTACCCAAAGTAGTAGGCCCAGGATTTGCACCAAACATACAACTTAAACAACTTTTCTAACATACAATGCATCTACAAAACAGTATACTCAGTTCAGTTCAGTCTCTGACTTTTTGCGACCCCATGAACTGCAGCACGCCAGGCTTCCCTGTCCATCACCAACTCCTGGAGCTTACTCAAACTCACGTCCATAGAGTTGGTGATGCCATCCAACCATCTCATCCTCTGTTGTCCCCTTCTGCCGCCTTCAATCTTTCCCATCATCAAGGTTTTTTCAAATGAGTCAGTACATTATCTTCTTTATTTAGGCATTTTACTTGAACATAGTAAAATAAATAAATAAATAAAAAGAATATCCAAAATCCTTCAAGCTAGGTTTCAACAGTATGTTAATCAAGAACTTCTAGATGTACAAGCTGGATTTAGAAAAGGCAGAGGAAGCAGAGACCAAATTGGCAATATTCCTTGGATCATAGGAAAAGCAAGGGAATCCCAGAAAAACACCTACTTCTGCTTCATTGACTATGCTAAAGCCTTTGATTGTGGATCAAAACAAACTGTGGAAAATTCTTCAAGAGATTGGAATACCAGGCCACTTTACCTGCTTTCTGAGAAACCTGTATGTAGGTCAAGAAGCAATAGTTAGAACCAGGCATGGAACAATGGGCTGGTTCCATATTGGGAAAGGAGTACGTCAAGGCTGTGTATTGTCACCCTGCTTTTTTAACTTATATGCAGAGTACATCATGCAAAATGCTGGGCTGGATAAATCACAAGCTGGAATCAAGATTTCCAGGAGAAATATCAATAATCTTAGATATGCAGATGAAACCACCCTAATGGCAGAGAGCAAAGAGGAACTAAAGAGCTTCTTGATGAAGGTGAAAAATGAGAGTGAGAAAGCTGACTTAAAACTCAGCATTCAAAAAGCTAAGATTATGGCATCTAGTCCCATCACTTCATGGCAAATAGATGGAGAAACAATGGAAACAGTGACAGACTTAATTTTCTTGGGCTCCAAAATCATTTCAGATGGTGACTGCAGCCATAAAATTAAAAGAAGTTTGCTTTTTGGAAGAAATGCTTTGACAAACCTAGACTGTGCATTAAAAAGCAGAGACACCAATTTGCCAACAAAGGTCTATATAGTTAAAGCTATGGTTTTTCCAATAGCATCCAACATGCATGGATGTGAGAGTTGGACCGTAAAGAAGGCTGGGCACCAAAAAACTGATTGTTTTGAATTATGGTGCTGGAGAAGACTCTTGAGAGTCCACTGGACAGCAAGGAGATTAAACCATTCAATCCTAAAAAAATCAACACTGAATATTCATTGGAAGGACTGATGCTGAAGCTCCTATACTTTGGCCACCTGATATGAACAGCTGACGCATTGGAAAATACCCTAATGCTAGCAAAGTTTGAGGGCAGCAGGAGAAGGAATCACAGAAGATGAAATGGTTGGATGGCATCATCGACTCAATGGACATGAGTTTGTGCAAATTTTGGCAGATAGTGAAGGACAGGGAAGCCTGTCGTGCTGCTGTCCATGTGGCCCAGTGAGACATGACTGAGTTACTGAACAACAACAACAACAAAATTTCAAGGCCAAAAAATTAATGATTTTTGTTAACCTGTCGCTATCAACCAAAAACATAATTAAATAAATGAGAAATTGATGAGAAAATTATGTTTTTTCACTTACCAAGTTTCTCAAGATTAAAAAGCAATTACAGAATCATAATTTTTTATTTTCAAGTTTCTCAAGGGAGGATTATGTATTCACTGTGTTACTTTTTATAAGCAGAGATTCTGAAATATGTAGGTGGCATAAATATTTTCCATTATGTCCATACGAATCTGAAAAACATTTAAGACTTTTGAGTGCTCAATCTTGTTTTAAATTGTGTATGTATGTGTTAGTTGCTCTGTTGTGTCATACTCTATGTGACTCCAGGCTCCTCTGTTCATGGAATTCTTCAGGCAAGAATATAGGAGTGGGTAGCCACTCCATTCTTCAAGGGGTCTTCCTGATCCAGGAATTGAACCTGGGCCTCCTGTATTATAGGCATATTCTTTTACCATCTGAGCCATCAGGGAAGCCTCTATATTATACTATATATTTTATATTTTAAATTAACAGAAAATAAAATATGTAAAAATAATTCCATACATATAATGTTAATTAAAATAGTACCAGAAATGCAAGATTATTTGATAGGAATCCTTCCCTAACGCTTTAAATTTGGGTTATTTATATCTATGTTCTATGATACAAAATATCCTATTTTGCATCTGTGGTAGTCCTTTATACACAGCCTAGTAATTGTCTATTTATGTCTTTCCTATTATATTATCAGTTCTTTGATTATAACTTTTATTTCTCTATATCCCTGGTTGGTTTAGTACTCTGCCTAGCATATTGGCAATGTTTAATTAATTAAAGTTCATGAATATTTTATTATTCACCTTTGTATTAGCTGCTGGCACACAGTAGACACTCAATAAATATTTGTGGACTGAATGAGCAAATGAATGAATACCATCTGCTTTTAGAATTACTGTGAAGACACATTTCTCAATTATTATATACGTCATAAATACTGAGATTAATTAGAAAAATCCCATATAAAATCTTTGAAAATTTTTATAAAATGGCAAGTATTTGTTTTCATTTTTCAGAATAGTGAGTGAAGGTAGTTGAAACCCTCTCTGTCCCCTGTTTTACTTGTTGGATGTACTTCTATCATTGAATATATGATTTTGTGCTTATATTCTATGACTTATTCTTTATTTAACAAATGTTTATTAAAGATAACTATAAATAATGTATGGGTTTCTCTGATGGCTCAGATAGTAAAGAATCTGCCTGTAATGCGGGAGACCTGGTTTCGATCCCTGGGTTGGGAAGATCCTCTGGAGAAGGAAATGGCAACTCACACCAGTATTCTTGCCTGGAAAATGTGGTGGACAGAGGAGTCTGGCAGGCTAGAGACCACAGGGTGGCAAAGAATCAGACACGACTGAACGACTAACACTTTGACTTTCGTAAACAATGCCCTCTTTAGGTATGAGGCAATGGATGGGGTGGGGGAGAGGGGAAGCAGAAGCACCTTTGTCCTCAAAATCTTCTATTTCAGTCAGGGAAACAAGCAATAAACAAGAATAAGTACATAGAATATGCATTGTTTTAGAGAGAACTCCTAAGGAAAAATAAAGCTGGCAAGGGGGCTCAGAAGTGAATGTGAGTATTATGTGCAGGGTGGAAAATAAAAATTTAGATAAAATGGCCAGAGAAGGCTTCAGTGAACTGACATTTGATCAAAATCTGAAAAAAAGTAAGGAAGTTATCCTGCATGGATCCAGGAGGAGAATTCATAAAGAAAAATGCAACAGCAAATAGTGGTGGTTGTACAGGGTTGGGGTTGGGAGGAGTTATGATCTGCAGGGCCTTTAGGCCATTCTAACAACTTTTACTCTGACTGACATGGGATGCCATTATAGGTTTTGAGCAGAACAGTGGTGTGATCTGACTTAGATTTTAACATGCTGGTTTTGCCTTCTCTTTTGAGAATATGAGGGTCAAAAGCAGATATAGAGATCAGAACTATCACAATAACCTAGGTGAAGGATGATGATGGCTAAACAGGTCATAGCATGAAAGTTTTGAGAAGTGGTTGAATACTTTATATAATGTGAGGATAAAACCAATAGGATTGGCTGACACATTAGATGTGCATTGTAGGAGAAAAATAGAAACTTTTTCTGTAGGAATCACCCACAGATCTTCAACACAGCTGCAAGAATAGAAGTTGCCATTGACCATGATGGGGAAGATGGCATGCAGAACAGGTTTTCAAAAGAATTCAGAGGCTTTGTATATTTTTAAGCTTCAGATGCTTCTATAAACAAGCAGAGATGTCAAGTGAAAAGTCAGACATGAGTTAGGAGTTCAGGGCTACAGATATTAATGTGGATGTCATAAGCATTCAGTTGGTGTTAAAACTCTGAGCACAGATGAGCTCACCAAAGAAGTGAGTAAAAAGAGAAGGCAAAAGTTTAAGTACTGAATCTTGGAACACTCCAAATGCAGTGATCATGGAGATGAGCTGAATAAAAACAGGGGACTATGGTGTCCAGAAGCCAAATGGAAGAAATTTTTCAAATAGAAGGATATAACTTAAATTATATTAATTTATAATTTAGTCACTTTGACCCTTCTCTTTCCTCACCATGTACACCCAGTCCTCGGTATTCCTTTTTTTTTTTCTATAAAATATATTCGTATAAGTGTGTGTCTCAACAGAAAGGCAGAATCAATATGAGTGATATGGGATAAAGGATTTATTATAGGGATTAGAACTTATGCAGCTGTGGGAGCTGGGGAGAAGTCTATGGCAGTCTTTTGCCACTGCCTGAATGGTGGACTTAAAGTCAAAGAGATCAGCAGTTGGGAAGAAAAGCTGTGTGGACATATGGTCAGCTCAGACAGACTGGAACCCTTAGGATAAACTGCATTTCCAAAAGACAATCTCTTACTTCCTATGATTCAACCTTAAGCAACTGATGACCAAAATCTCATGTTATATTTCAGAGATGTGATATCTTATTGTCTGGAGCTTCTATTCATAAATATGCCACAATACATGGAGAAAGGGTTTCCCTGATAGTTCAATTGGTAAAGAATATGCCTGCAATGCAGGAGACCCTGCTTCAATTCCTGGTTTGGGAAGATCCCCTAGAGAAAGGGACAGGTTACCCACTCCAATATTTTTGGGCTTCTCTGGTGGCTCAGCTGGTAAAGAATCCACCTGCAATGTGGGAGACCTGGGTTCGATCCCTGGGTTGGGAAGATCCTCTGGAGAAAGCAAAGGCTACCCACTCCAGCATTCTGGCTTGGAGAATTCTATAGACTATATAGTCCATGGGGTCACAAAGAGCTGGACATAACTGAGCAACTTTCACTTTCACATGAAAAAAACAATAAAAGGAAAAAACTAAATAATAAATATTTTATTAATGAGTCTAAAAGGTAAATATGGTGATAAAAAGTACTTTATCTCATTCCTCCCTCATTCCCAGCATCAGTTAAAACTCTTGGTGAGAGCTGAGTTTATTCTGAGGTTTCTTATATCTTCCACGGTCTTTACTTTTGCTATGGTCTGAACGTTTGTGTTCTCCCAAAATTCATATGTTGAAATTTTAATGCTCAATAGTATTAGGAGGTGGGGCTTTTGAGAGATGCTTAGGTCATGAGGGTCTACCTTCATGAATGGGATTCGTGTTCATACAAAGGAGACCCCACAGAAATCCTGTGCTGCTTCTGCCATGAGAGGACACAGGTAGACGGTACCAATATGAATCAGGAAGAGTGCCCTCACAAGAATATAACTATACTGGTTCCTTGATCTTGGACTTTCCAGTTGCCAGAACTATGAGAAATAAATTCCTGTTGTTTACAAGCCACTTAGTCTATTGTTTTATTATAATGGTGGAAGGAACTAAGACAATATGTTACACTATTGCATCAAAGTTCACCACACTGCTTCATATGACTGAATATTACTTATTGAGTTGTTACAGTGATGCCTGTAACCTTCATTTTAAAAGTCAGTTCAGAAGAAAGATAGCTTTTAAAAGACTGAGAATGGTTTGGAGGAAAATAAAGGCTCTTGAAATAATAATGAGCAATAAAGCTTCTCCAATATCATGAAATGATAAACAGAATAAATCCTCAGTCATACACACCATGCTTTCTATCACTTGAGGACACAGTATTTTGCTTCTACTAGGCCTTAATATAATGATGAGCAAATAAGTCATGGGCCCACTATTGGCTTATAGTTTAGTGGGAGAGTTTTCTCTGGTTGGTAGAAGAAGTTAAAGATATAAGGCATGAGGTTTCAAGCTACTGTTGCTGGCTTGACAATGGAGGGAGTCATGTGTTAAAAAAAGAGATCTCACTTGCATAACTGCAAGAAACTGAATTCTGCCAACAACCGGAAAGAGCTATAAGCTTATTTGTACCCCAGAGCCCCTAGATGAGAACTTAGTTTGGGTAACAACTTGGTTTCAGGCTTGTGATAATAAGCAGAGAACTAGCCACACCTTGTCAGAATTCTGACCTAAAAAACTGTGATCTAATAAATTGCTATTTATTTTAAGCCACTGTGTTTGCAGTAATTTGGTATGCAGCAGTAAAAATGAATACACCTTGCTTCCACTCCACATGGCAGGCTGGAGTAGATAGATTTGGAACTAGAGGATCTGTTACCAAAGTGGCTCACTTCCATGCCTGGCAAATTGGTGCTGGTTGCATGTAGAGTCTGTCAGATGGTTCTGAGGGCTAAAGGCATCAGTTCCTTCAGTGTGGGCCTTTCCACAGTTTGCGTAGCTTCTGTACAGCAGGTGATTAGGTTCCACAAGTAATAGTTCCTGGGAACAAGGATAAAGTAAATGAAAGTTTTATGACCTAGCCTAGGAAATTATATAACATGGTTTTTACTCTATTCTCATGGTGGAGACTGTCACAAAAGTCTGCTCGGGTTCAAGAAGAAGGGACATAATCCTTACCACTTTATCACAACAGTTTTGACATCTCACTGTAAGAAGTGCATTAAAATGATAGCGAATATTTTGTATTTGAAACATATAATTACATAGTGATTTAATGATTGACTCCTATCTCAATACCCATTTTGTTTGTTAAAATATTAATATTTGAAGGAAAGTTGCAAGTGATGACAGTACAAAGAAAAGCATAATCACACTCTAAAGGTAAGTCAGGGATGTGAATGTGTTTGGATACACACACACACACACACACACACACACACACACACACAATAGGTCCCATAATGACAAATGTCAAGAAGACATGCTGCTGCTGCTGCTGCTGCTAAATTGCTTCAGTTGTGTCCGACTCTGTGCGACCCCACAGACGGCAGCCCACCAGGAGCCTCCATCCCTGGGATTCTCCAGGCAAGAACACTGGAGTGGGTTGCCATTTCCTTCTCCAGTGCATGAAAGTGAAAAGTGAAAGTGAAGTCGCTCAGTCGTGTCCGACTCTTAGGGAACCCATGGACTGCAGCCTACCAGGCTCTTCGGTTCATGGGATTTGCTAACTTTAACTTAAATTTCTAGAAAACATTCAAGATGTTACGTAGAATGAAAATAAAAATTAAGATCTATTTGAGTGAAAATGTGTTATTATAAGCTAGTTAATATGTCATTAACTTGAATTATGCTACCACTTTCTTGAACACTTGTTCAATATATAGAAATATATAGCATTAACTATAGTTAACATTTCCTGCATTGCGTATTTTGGTTTGCATTTTATGTAAATGCTATGAAACCAGAAAAACTATTATATAAAATTTAGGCAACTACTTTATTACAGAATTAAGTACTCATTTAGGTTTATTTTTCTCAGAAAGTGAATACAATTCAGTATCATTTTTATTTATAGAATATAACGATAAGTAAATATGATGCAATAACATTAGTCCGTAGCAGATCTAGACTGAATGGAAACATACAAATTATTCCTCTCCATCTTCCACATTTTGATGATTAAAAAATAATTGAATCTCATTACTTTGCGAACCAGACATAAGGAAACCACAGTTCAATTTATGATAGCATATGCATTCACTAGTAAAATTAAAATTATGGTCAACAATGTATAGATTTGGTAAATTAAAAATTAATTCCATCTTGTGTAACTTCCTAAGTGTAGAATTTGAAAATATAAGAGAAGCTTTATACAAGTGACAAAAGCTATGAAATGCATTTTTCACATTTTAATTACAATTCACATGTCTGTATCTCCTGCTGTGATGTTTTGTTAAAAAGACATCTCATTTGTGAAACTGCCAGTATAGAAACTGACAGATGGCAAGACCAGTTTCCAACCTGCTTAAGTACTGGTTTAATATGGTTTAGATTATTTTATTATCATTGTCTATTTTTACCATATATCTAAATAGTAAAGAGTACTATTTCAATTTTGTTATAGCTCTTCTATTGTTATAATTAGAATCTATTTATATGATTCCCATAGATTTAATGTTATTGTTTCAGGTTTTATCAATATACTATTTCAAGATATAATTTAACTGATGATTTCTCTAAAAAAAATGTGTCAAGTTCTATTTATTTTAATGAAATGCCTACAAACACATAGATGCCTGGGGACAGTCACGATAGGACAACTCAAATGTCCGGTGAAAAAAATCTCTTTGATAGATGAAACTCACAGACATCAACAAATGAACCATTAACTGGGTTAAATATTTTTTTTAATATTGCAATCAGAACAAAACAAGTATTCAAACATGAAAATTACCTCATATGAAGGTAAGAAAGCCTGAGATTATTTTCCATAAGATCTCATTGATCACATTTGGAAATAGAAACAAAGATAAAGAAATTATATGCCAGTAAAAGTCTCTACTGGTGAATCTGCTTATAAAGACTCCTTTGGTTTCATGTTGATAAACATTTTTTAATACAATTGATCCTCCTTAAATAATTGAGAGGTGTAAATTCAGAGAACGTCACTGTTGGTCTCAGCTTTCCTTGCCTTCTGGCACTGCAACTTTTCAGCTTTCTAAATTGGATAGTCTCCTCTGGAAATTAAGGATTTCTACAGTTCCTGGTAAGTGATGCCTCTCCACATACTCTGCTTTCCATCTAGTCAGCCCATTAAATGGGCTTAGAATTAGATCGCTTTGTAAACCTGGGATATGGCAACCCAGTGACAAGAACAGTGACTTCCTTTCACCTTAATAGTCTTGCAACCACATCTGCCCCATGGGATGAATCCTTGGTGTCTGTGTAGTTCCTAGATCAAAGACAGCTCATGCAGTGAGAATTTGCAGTCATCTGGGCTTAGCTTCTGGCAAGGATTCCTCTCTGAAATCTTGGGCAGTTGACCTGCCTGGCCTGTTAGTTTCCTCCACAGAACAAGGGCAATGATAGATCCTGTTGTCCTGTCACCAGACAGAATTTCTGTTGCAAAAAGACAGTTTACCAAGTTATATGAGCCACTACCAAATTTCTGAAAAAACAAAAAACAATTCTACTTTAATGTTTTTTTCTACTAGTGCCCTGTCTACTTGACAGGTTGCCCCAATTAAGAGTCTGCCATGTTAAAACAGAGCTTTTCCTGTGCTCTCTGGACCCCAAACTGCAGTTGAATCAGTCCTCCTATCTTTGGTCCCATACTTTCTCCCCAGTCCTTGGTGTTGAATCCAGTGCAAATTCCAGCCTCAATCTCCATTTAAGGCTCTTACTGCTCTAAGGTACCAATAATGCCACTTTAATTTTATAACAGTTGTCACAAAAAGACACGGAAAAAATTCCAAATGTTAATTCAATATTCAAAAAATTTTTCATTGTATTTCTTTTATTCTATCAGGCTAAAGCAAAGGGGAGAAATGGTCATTATTTAACTTTCTTCATAATGATTGGATAATCATGATAGAATATGAAGTGAAAGAATGATAAATCAACTAGGACATAAAAAAATGCAACTTTAAATTTGTTTTCTGAGACTTTGTCTACAAACATTGTTTGCAAATGTTTTAAAGTTAATTCATTTTCTGAAACATCATATGACTTTTATTATAGTAATAGAGTTGGAAAGAAAAATTATCTCCTCTACTTCCCTAGGCACTAATTTTACTTTATAGGTACCACTACTGAAAATTTCTAATTTGGCTCTTCACTTCAGTGGGAATTCAGTGCACATAAGGGGCACATATGTAATTGGCAACCTAAATTTTCTGCTTTCATCAAATGGTACAATGCCAAATCTTCACTGAACTTGCCAGTTAAATACACTTGGGAACCAAACAGCAGAAAGCATAAGAGATGAAAATGAACAAATTGGAAAGAGTCATTAACTTTCTGTTTTCCTATCACAACAAAAATTGTATCATGAAAATGCAGCAAAGTGGGAAATCCTACATGAAACATTAAACAATCATAAAAGAGAATAATTCATTTACTTAACATCTGAAATGTTATTCATTATAATTTATAAATAGGGTTTCTAGTACAGATTTTTTCAACAAAATATGAAATAGTTAAAATGAACCAACTTTTCAGAAGTGTATTTTAGGTTACATATTTCCATATGCCTTACTGGTCGACTGTATATGAATTTATTTGGCAAGCAAAATTGTTATAAAATTAAGCAAGAAATGTTGGCTTTATTTCATACTTTAATAAATAAAAGCAATTGACAAATTTTCAAGGTTCTCACTAATTATGAATCCAGTTGAGAGTGTGAAAATTACAATCAGTTGTGGCTATCAAAAGTGCCTTTGAAATATCTGGCCTAATGCAGAATTTTGAACTATACAGAGTCATTATAAATTCTCATTATTGGTGACAAATGAATAGGAAACTGGAATAATAAAAGTACCAAATACTTGATTGAGCATCATCCTTAAAGGGGAAAACCTTTTTTCTTAAATGCCTATTTTTAGCTCTTAAATAAACCATATACTTGTTTACCAGGTTCAAAGTTTAGATCAGGTCTATCTCTTTTACAAAATATCCTTTTGCAGTGATAGCAGGATTCCTTTTGTAAGGACTTTGGGGAAAAGCTTCCTAACTTTTTTCATCTACAAATCCAAGTAGTAAAGGCTTTTTAAATCCTTGTGCTCGTTGTGCTCAGTTGTTCAGTTGCGTCTGATTCTTTGCCGCCCCGTGGGCTGTAGCCCACAAGGCTCCTCTGCCCATGAAATTTTCCAGGCAAGAAAACTGGAGTGGGTTGCCATTTCCTACTCCAGGAGATCTTCCCGACCCAGGGATTGAACCCGCTTCTCTTGCATCTCCTTCATTGGCAGGCGGATTCTTTATCAGCAGTGCCACCTGGAAAACCCTAAAAAAAATGGACATTTTTGTAAACTTGTATTGCACTAGAAAAAAGGAGAGAAGCCGAAGGAAAATGACGAGAGACTGTAGATCAGCTAATTTCATAGTTACTGAAAGCTATAAAGAAACTGTAAAACTTAACTAAGCCAGGTGTTCTGTCTGAATGGGAGGTAGTACGGACAGCAGTGTAAGGCAGAGTTCCAGCTGCATCACTTTATTTGTATATGACCAAAGGTTAACTACCTACTCTCCCCAAACCTGATTTTCCTGATCTATATAAATGAAGGAAGGGTAATAGGTTTTTCATAGGGCCTACACACATTAAATGTCAATGACCTTTGTGAGTATATCTGTTTAACAATGCTTGATCAAAGGAGCTTTCATGCCCTGGATTTTTATGTTATTGATGTATTTGTCCACTGGTTCCAACTTTTCTGCCCTTTCTTGATTATATGCTTAAGCCACTTTTAACGGATTCTAAACTCTTTGTATGAGATGTGGGAGAATTAGGGAAAAAGAAAATTGATGGTAAAGGTAAAATAAATGGAGAATATATTATGAGCCAGCACACTCCAAACACCCAAGGATGTAGCAATGGCCATGTTGTTGTTGGTTAGTCACTAAATCATGTCAGACTCTTTGATACCCCATAGACTGTAGCCTGGCAGGCTCCTCTGCCCATGGTCATAGCTACTAATAAAGAGAGAAGATATAATAACCGAGTTGTCAAACCTAGCCTTCTAGATGCTCTTAAGTTCCTTGTGGCACATTTATGAGAAAAAGTTTCCCACAGTTGTCACCCCAAAGCAAGGTTGTCCCCATATCAAAATACACATCGACCACTAATACTCATTCAAAAAGTACAATTTGCTTTTACTCAGTATATCCACATTTCACAAGTCAGAGTGTGACCAAATTATTTATAATGTGTGTGTGTACACACACACACACACGCATACACTCTTGAAAGAAGCATAGACTGCTTGATTCTTGGAAGCAGCTTGCCAATACAGTAGAGCACCAGATCACAAAATCATGTAATCTGAGCAGGAGTCTAGTTAGAGGGTAAGGAAGGTGATGTCAGGTGTACAAACTTAACACTGGGGATGTATTTGTTATCTAGAAATAGTCCTACAAGCCACCAGAATTGGCTAAAAAAAAAGTTTCCAACACACAGACACACACAGAGTTAAATGCATTCCGTCTGCTGTACTGTCTGCTAAAGACATAAACATACAGGAGTGGAGATAAAGAAAGGGATGAATGGGCGAGTTCAGGACCCAGGGCAAATCTAAAAGGAAATGAGGCAGTGCAATAGGAGAAAGGATCAAGGGAAAATAAATTAGGTAAGCAACAGCATCATGCATCAGAAGTCTTCTCCATCACTAAACTGGCAAAATTTCTCCAGGGGGCCATCAGTCAAATGATGTCAAAATGGTAACTGGTTCTTGTTTGTAATCCCCGTGTTGTCGAGGACCATCTGTGTAACAACACAAGTTCCACTCCAGGTCACAGTCCCAATGCTTTCATTATCCTACAGAAGAGTTGATGACTGTAAATATTTGCTGGGAGGTATCATGGGCTTAGAGAAAGGAAGTCAGGTTTCTTTCCTTGCTTGTCTTTGAGGGAGAGACGTGTCAGAATGTGAATAGGCTGTGTGAGAAGGAAAAGAGGAGGAAGGACCTCACAATTTCTTCGGTGAGAAGAGGAAGAGAAAGATTACATCGGTGGTTTGGAGAGAAAACATACAGTGCGTTCTCTGTATTAATGCGTCCCCTTCGCAGAGCTTCAGATTTCCTCCCTTCCCCAGTTTTGACCTGCCAGTGCACTCGCACTCTTTGCATGCACGAAGATGGGCTAAGAGGAAAGCCAAGTCAGCACGGTCTGATACGGCTACCCCTAAAACGAAAACTCAGCAACGGGCCAGCAGTGGGTGTGCGCGCGTTAATGCGTGAGTATGCATGCGTGGTAACCCGCGGACGCAGTTGGCCCGGCGCCGCCCTCGCAGCCCCCGCCCCCACCCTCCCGGCCCGGTCTAACCCCTCCCCCCACCCCCGACCTTATAAAAGCAGCGCTCGCCGCCGCCCTCCTCACAGTCTGGGAGCGCGGCCTGCCAGAGAGGTGGCTCCGTCGTTCCCCACTCAGTCACACTCCGCGCACTCACACACTTGGAAGCGCCTCCCCACGTCCCTCCCCTGCCCTCCTCTTGCTCTGCTCTTCTCTCTCTCACCACAAATAGTCGCCGACCGACTGCCAATCCGCCTCTCTCCACAACATGACTGACTGGGAAGCGGTGGCTCAGGCAGAGCAGCTCTGCTGGCGCGGGCAGGAGGAGCAGGATTATTAAATAACGCAGCTCTACTCTGTACAACTGGGAGTGGAGAGAAGGAGCCCAACATCCGAGAAGGGGAGGGAGGGCAGACGAGGGGGACCGGGAAAGACAGTCCCGTGCCCCGAAGACATAAATCCCCGAGTGCCCGGGAGGAGCCTAACAAGCGGCGCGGAGCCCTCAAGGTAGTAACGCCCCCGGTGCCCCCGCACCCGGCGGGTCGCGCTTCGCGTCGCCGCGACACTGGGGTCGGCCCCGGGCGGACGCGGGGAGGACCGCCGGGCAGGTGACGGCGCCGTGCGCAGGCCGCCCCGGGGCAGCCCCCGCCCAGGCCCGGGGCGCCGGCCGTGGGCCAGGCGTGTGCGGCGCGGAGACCTGGCCTGGCGGGCGGGGTGGGAGGGAGGCGGAAGGGCGCGCTCGCCGCGGGCCCGCGACTCTCAGCGCGCTGCGTGGCCTTTTCCTCCGCGCTCCTGAGCGCTCGGATCACCGCGGCCGCGGCCGCCACTCCGGGGCGGTGAGGAGCGCGGCCGGTCGAGGAGGCAAGAGTTGGAGCAGGCTCGGGGCCGCTCCCCTGCTTCACCACTCTCGTCCCGCAGGTAGGGGCGTCCGGGCAGCGCTGGCCCCGGGGACTGCGGGAGCCCGGGCGGGGGCGGCGGCAGGGAGGGGGAAGGGGGAAGGGGGCGGGGAGCCCGGGGCTCCTGGTGGAGCCGCAGTGCCTGAACCTGGACGGCCCCGCGCCTTCGCCCGCTTGTCCTGGGCGCTGGCTTCCTGGATTGGAGGCGAGACCCTCCCCAGCAGCGGCAGGAACAGCAGAGACTTAGTGTGAACAAATTGCTTTGTGGTGGCGCATCCAGGGCTCCAGGGATGGGTGTGTTTGTGTGTGTGTGTGTGTTCGCCCTCTGGACTAATCAAAGCGTTGGTTCACCTGGAGAGAAAATCAGTCCCGAGCTGAAACCGCAGGTGTCCCCTAGCTCCGCCTCCCCCCACCTTTTGGCTTGTGTCCCGGGGACTTGTACACGCAGTGCTGTCAGGGGCAGGGTTGCGCGATGGGGTGACGGAGGGATTTGTGAATGGTGCTGCTCTGCGCGTGGAGGCTGAGTCTTGCTGATGTAAAGGAGGAGGGATCCAGAGTGAGAAGAAAGGCTATTTATGGCAAAGAGTTGTGAAATTTCTCGGGGTTTCCTTCCGTGTTTCCTGAGCTTCTCTGTCTCCCTCTCCTCCTCTATCTCAATTCCTCTCTCCCATCTCTCCCCTCTTCTTTCTCAGAATTAGAAGCAGTTCTGCTTTCCATTCCATCCCCACCCCCTTTCTCGTCGGACCTTGAATATGAGATGAAGGAAGTCAGAAAATCACTTGCCATTTTACAGGTAGAAAAAAACATGCTTTTTGCAAGTTACTGATCCTTTGCTTTTTATGTTTGTCTGTACGTATCACGTCTCTTACCTCTTCAGGCCACTAGTATCACTTACAGACAAAACATCTACTTGGTTTCAACAGCTTCATTTCTAATATCTTTACAGTTGAATACCTTCCTACTGATATCGAACACATTTATACCCCTAAGAAAGGCTGTTAACATAATGTGCACACATTTTACCATAAAGCTGGTTTTATTAAAAGCCTTGGGGAATAAAGAGAAGCAGACAGCTATGTGAGTTTGTATTGATTATTGCTGATTAGAATTAGAACTAGCTATTAAGAAAAGACCTAAAATACTATTAGTATAGTCCACAACACAATTAGTTTGTTTCGGTTTCTTTTCCTGTTTGCTTTATAACAGACAAAAATTCCAGACATAACGTGAAGCTTAGAGAGGTGGGTTAGAACAGTGTATACCAACTGCATTTTAGCAAATTTATGTTTGTTCTATGAAAAATCTATGTTTTCATA
The DNA here is from genome assembly GCA_024291935.2 of Okapia johnstoni. Lineage (NCBI taxonomy): Eukaryota > Metazoa > Chordata > Mammalia > Artiodactyla > Giraffidae > Okapia > Okapia johnstoni. The sequence goes on along the minus strand of CM044308.1, from coordinate 31,547,328 downwards.
GAACCATTTGCTGGGTTGTAACTGAGATAGTAGGTTAGTGTCGTTATTTTAAATTTGGATGTCTCTAAGCAGCTATCAAGCACAATGTTTTTAAAACATTGAAATTCCATGTTGTAACAACCAGTTCAATAATTCCACGGAGAAGAAAGAGAACTGACCAACTTACTGTCAGAGTGATTTGTTTTCATTTAGTATTAATTAAGGAGCTCCTTTTTTGATCAAAACATGCCAACTGTTGATGTTTTCTTCCAGTGTGAAAGTAGCTTTCCTTAGCAGTTCTGTTTGTTTTGAAGACAAAGCAGAGTTAAGGATTTATTTTGATTTGATTAGATTTGTATTACTTTAAAATATATTTTTAACATTGGAGCATGTGCAGTTTTATATATTACATTAAAACATGAACTGAGCGCCCTGGCTCTGAGGGTTAACTTTCTTGAATCATTGGAATGTAAAAGTAATGGGGGATTTTAAAATGTACTTGATGGGCTATATTATTGTAGTCATTAAATAGTCATACTTATGAATACTTTTTTTTGATACCATCAGAGAATCAGCAACTGTTTATTATTTTAATGATGCATTTTTATACTATAGAATGTTGATTTACGTTAAATTGTGAAGTTGAAAATGAAAAAAAATATATATATTATACATGTTGGCCTCCTTATTGCATTTATTATGCAACATAGTATTCATAATAAAGAGCCTGTTATGTGCAAGGTACTATCTAGGTATTGTGGAGGAATGTAAGACTTCTTTGCCTCCTGCCCTTCAGGAGCTTACTCTCCAGTTGGGGAAAGTCCGATGTTCATGCTTGAACAGTTAACAAACCTTGACAATAAGAGATTGCATGTCTAATGAAGACTGCAGGAGTTCAGAGCATGACAATAACATTTCATACTGAATTTTGTCTGAAAAGGCTTCTGGGGTAGGTAAGACTTGCTTGGTTTTGATCTTAAAAGATAAATAGGATTAGTGACTTGTGGATAAGAATATAAAATGTAAAATGCAAGTCTCCTTGAATTGTAGAAAAGAGCAAAAGATATGAGAAAGATAAGTTTGTTTGAAATAGCTTTTGATATTGCAAAGTGGTTGAATTTGTTGTGCAAAGTGCAGGGTGAGTCTGTTTTTGATGTACAACATTCTGTATACTGTGTTTTTGGAATTAGTTGTAAATATTTCTGTGCCTAAGAAGACAAGTTTTTATCTTGCTTTTTAGTGAAAAATATACTCTCTGTATATTAGAAAAATACATAAGTAGAGAATGCTTACCCTAAATATTTAAATATACAACATCACACTAAAGTGTTGAATTTTATGTTAATAACAAGGTGGAATGAATGTACATGAAGTGAGGTGTTCAAGTTATATCCTTAACCAACTCTCCTTAGATTTGGTCTAAAGAAAAGAGTATGAGATATATAAAAGAAAAACTGTATAAATAATGAGCAGTCATTGAATGCTTAATATTTTATTCATATAAAATGTATAACTCATTGACATATTTTCCATCATATTTTGTTTTAAAGTTGTTAGAATGCAACTACATAATAGTTAATCTATCCTTACATTATTTTCCATGAATACATAGCTATGATGTAGGACCTGTGGAAACAATTTTAGAGTTGTAACAGTTTAAAAAATGTTTTAACTATCTTTTGGTGAATATATTGTATTACTAATAAGATTGTACTCTGTTTATAAGAGTGTGCATTTTTAACTTAGTTACGTGTTCTTTGTATATATATTTGTTTTTATACAAACACAAAACTGTTTAGAATGCATTCCTCCATTTTAAGAACACAAGAGGTAAGGTCTGAATTGACATTGAGCCTGTCTAATTAATATGACACTCCAGAAGTGTTTTATGGTGATAGTAAGGAAATAGTACAAATATTAGATATGACTTTCAGTAAATAACAGAATAGAATTACTTTCAGCTTAGTTGAATTAAAAGACTTTTATATATATTTTGTTGACAGTGAATAGATAAGTCATTACAGAAGTAAAAATCCTATTAAATCATCAGTTTCTATTCATGCAGGAATGGGGTGATTTCCAATGTAGTCAAAGTACAGACCAGCATATCTGTTAATTGGTCTCTTTTGAGTTTGGTTTTGGACAATATGTCACACGTGTATCACTTTGATAATGTAATCTCTCCCACTGTATGACTGACAGCTTTTGCATGATTTCCCTACTGGATAGTGACAAAATCTATTTGCTTTATATTGAGGATGTATGCTTTTATCAGCAATATAATCTTCACTATGTGAGAGTGTCATTTAACAATAAAACATGAAGTCTGCAGTGGGAGAAGCAGAGAGAAAAAAGATGAGATTGATGAAAGACACTAACAAAGGAAACATACTTCAATATGTAGCTTAAGCTAAATGTAATATAAAAATGTAAAGCTGACCAGTCTAAGCTGCAGTTGATACAGTACCAGGATATTGCTATCAGTTCTTACTTTAAATGACTGTATTTCATTTAAAGCTTTTTTCATGGCTAAACAAAATGGCAAAAAAAAAAAAAAGCGGTCATTGAAAATGTTTACTAGGGTATGTGGTATTGTATTACAATTAAAAGAAATTCTGCTTGGGCCTTTGACAGATAAAGTTTGTTGTTTGGCCAAATTCCTGGCTCTATATTTAGACTAACTTAAAAATATACTTTTTGTTTTTTAATTATTTACACTGTAATAACAGTTTTAAAATTTTGATTAAACTTATTACAATTCTTGAACACTGTAGCTGTGTTCTGATACTAAATAAGATCTAAAGGTCATTTATAAGGAAACATTCTGTTATCTAATGGCAGATTCTTAACCTAGAGTAGTAATTCTCAAAATGTGGTTCCCTGGGCAGTAGCATGAGTGAACTTGTTGAAATGCAATTCCATTAAATGATTGAATCAGAAATTTTGCATTGGAGTTTCCTGTGTGATTCTTGGGCTTCCCACGTGGCACTAGTTATAAAGAACCCGCCTGCCAATGCAGGGGACATAAGAGACATAGGTTCAGTCCCTGAGTTGGGATGATCCCCTGGAGATGGTCAGCCTAACCCACTGCAGTATTCTTGCCTGGAGAATCCCATGGACAGAGGAGTCTGGCAGGCTGTGGTCCATAGTGATTCTTACACACTCTAAAGTTTGAGAACCACTATAGTGAAATTTGAAGGCCATGTCTTCCACCTATTTTATATCTAAATACTTTCCTCAACTGGTAGAGATAACTACGCTTTAACTGTTTAGACCTAGGAAATATTGCACCCTCCATCAGAAGAATTTCATCTTAATTGAGTTTTTTCCTTTTTAAAAAAACTTAAATGACTTTGTGACTCCTTGTTGTTGATTAGGGAAGCAGTACATCAGTGTAGAATTTAACTGGGCAATAATGAGCTCAGGCTGACCTTACTGGTAGTCATTTATAAAGCAAAAAATATGCACAGGGTACAAAGGTTGACCATCATGAGTTTTGTTGACTCTTATGTGATATTTTTGGTCTTGGCATTTATAATCATTTTCTCTGTATAAGATTACAGTTATTTTAGCTGCACAATAATAGCTTCACAAGTGTGGAGTGTTCTCTCAAATGTTCTTACTGCTGAAAGAATTTTAGATCACATCTGTATGTCTTTCAAGATAAAGATAATGCGTTCAAATCCTATATCTCTCTTAGCATCCTTCTCCTTTTCTGCTTCCTCCTTCCTGGTCCCCCACCCCCAGGACTCCCCACCTCTGCCTTTCAGGTACAAGTTCAATAGCCCTTCCCAAAGGAGACCTTCCTTGGCCTTCTTTGCTGCATCAGTGTCCCTTATATATATTGTTTTAGTTCCATGTTCTTCTTCCTTATGGTACTCATTGCAATTTAATTTTCTGTGTATTTGTATGTTTGGTTCAGTATCATCAAGAATTAACAATGGCCAACATAAATATTGAATAATTGTATGCCTTCATTCTAAGGATATTTTATGTTTTTCCAAAGACTGACCCTTTAAAAAGTATTTTAAAATAAAGGGAGTCCCTAGACTATATGAAAATATGGGTGTTGTTTTTCTTTCTATTTTGCAAATGATGAGATGTTTGTTAACAGCAGCAGCAATAGCTATCACGTGCTGAACACTTCTTCCATGACAAACACTTATATTTGTTATGCCATGCAGTTCTCCTAACATTATGAAGTTTTGTGCGTATTTTAGAGATGAGAAAACTGAGGCTCTGTTCTATGATCTGCCAAACCACTTATACCAACTATTCATACTTTATTACAATAACTTATAAATTATGAAATCAGTAGATAGAAGGTGTGGGGTGTATTCAGTCCTTATTCCTGTTTTAACTCTGGGCGCAGCAATATCTGTTCATTATTCACCCTGTTGCTTCTGTCTTCAGCGATGCTGTTGCTACTTCGTGGGTGATTGCAGTAAGTGATGGAGAACTTGTAAGGCTGATATTCCCATCTTTTTATTTTTCTTTTCAGTACTGATATATTTTGCCCTCAGTGCCATAATTCTTTTACCCCAACTAGTCAGAATCTCCCAAATTATTAGTGGAAATTTAAGATGTAACCAAGTATAGTTTTAAGAATGAGTGCCTATATGTGGAGAATGGTCAAACATTAGATATTCTCCATATTTGGAAATATACAGCATATCTTTTGGCAAGGTACGCAGATTTCAGTACCTTGCTCAAGAAAAACTGGTATTTCGTGCAGCCTGTTAATTCAACTTGTCTCCCATGAGAAAAAAAATTACCTATCAGTTTAGTTTCTTTTGACTTTTAATCTTCAACTTATTTACTTAAATATGGCTTTAATCAGTGTTCAAATGTTTGAAGCAAAGGAAATATTTTGAAATATTTATGTATTATGATTCTGTAGAAGTCCATGATCAGCATTAACATTTGCTTTTTCTGAAGCTTTCTAGTAAACTAATGGACAAAGTTATATATTTCATAATGTGTTTAAGTCAGTCAATAACATGAATAAAAATAGATGCATAATAACAAAAAGAAAAAAAAATGGTTGTTTTACTGAGTATCTCACTTAAGGCCTGTTTTGTAGCTTTTTGTCAGAATCTGTTTCTGCCACTAGAATTGTTTACCAGAGCCCTCAGCCATGCCCCTGATTTATGAGCAGTCTTGCTATGTAGTGGAAAGCTTGGCATCTAGTCCAAGACCTTAGGACTTAATATCAAGCCACCCTTGATGTCCAGCTCTAATGCTATAGCATATTTTTAGTAATGCTTCTTTCTTATAACTGAAACTGATTTCTCACTTAATATTTCCCCCTGTATCTTGGTAACTTACTCAGTATCACCATTTCTCATAGCATTTGAGCACAGGCTTTCTTTGACAGAGCCTTCTTTATTTCTTAAGGACTGGGTTTATGCCTGTGAAACCACTTCATTTCCCTAGCTCTTGCATCTGTCAGCAGACTCTCTCCTGCCTTGTCCCCAGTAACTACTTTCCTGGACTTGTAAAACTTTCCAACTCTGAGAGGTATGCTTCATTCCCAGTACTCACTCTTAGACCTTCATGATGCGAAACCTCTTATGGCATATTGTTGTTGTTGTTTTTCTGTTGCTAAGTCATGTCCAACTCTCTGTGACCCCATGGATGCAGCATGCCAGGTTCCTGTGTCCTTCACTGTCTCCCAGAGTGGCTCAGTTTCATGCCCATTGAGTTGGTGATGCTATCTAACCATCTCATCCTCTGGCACCTTCAGTCTTTCCGAGCATCAGGGTCTTTTTCAATGAGTTGGCTCTTTGCATCAGATGGCCCAAGTACTGGAACTTTAGCTTCAGCATCTGGCTTCATGGCGGCTCGGCCTTTGTCAGAAAAATGGTGGCAGGTTTTTAATACGCTGTCTAGGTTTGTCATAGTTTTCCTTCCAAGGAGCAAGTGTCTTTTAATTTCATGGCTGCAGTTACTGTCCACAGTGATTTTGGATCCCAAGAAAATAAAATCTGTTACTGCTTTCACTTTTTCCCCTTCTGTATGGCTCCACCCCCCGATATAGGTTGGTTGGACTTCTTGGAAGTATTTACAGCTGAGGTTGTATTGTGCCTTCCAGACTTCATTTTAAGTTTTTTTCATGGCTAAAGAAAATGGCAAAAAAAAAAAAAAGGCGCGGTTGTTGAAAATGTTTACTAGGGTATGTGGTATTATATTACAATTAAAAGAAATTCTGCTTGGACCTTTGACAGATAAAGTTTGTTGTTTGGCCAAATTCCTGGCTCTATATTTAGACTAACTTAGTTCTAGGTTCTGATCATCATCAGATTGCTTCGTTTTGCTACATGTTGTCTTCTTTTATGCGGCTGTGTCCCACTATAGAGCTGACTCATTCATTCATCATCATTGACAGCAAACATTTTGTAAGTGCTTATTATGTATGTCAGTCTGTTTCAAAAACGGTGTACCTCCTGTGGTTCTTTAACAGTGTAATCCACATAAATGGAATACAGATTCTTCCCTGTCTGGTTTGTTTCTGTAATTTTAAGTCAGTTGTTTATTTCAAGATGACCTGGCTTTTCTTCATTCTGCTTTATAACTTTATTTGAATATAATATAGTTGGAATGTCAAACAGCTGAAGAAAGATACTCTGTATGGTGTGATGCCTTCTCTAATTTTCCCCATTTGTTAACGAAAACTAGAGGTATTCCTGTGTTCAGGAAGTGTTTGGTAAGTCAGGTATACTGCCTTAATTCAACTTCCTTATCAACCAAATTCAGACTAGCATGTCATATTTCTTATGTATCTGTTCACTGCAGTTAGGTTTTTCCTGGAAAGTTAAATACTGTGATTCTGTTAGTGAGTTGTTATTGCTTTTGTTTGTGGCTTTTTTTGTTGTTTTTTGCTTGATTTTGGCAGTAGCAGCAATTGATACATCATAAACCAATGTAAGATTTACAAATAAAACCAAGTATAAAAACATGGCAGAAACAAATGCAGATATAGGCTTTGACATTCTAGTCAATTCTTTCTCAACTATTTTTATTTGTTTGATTGTTTTTGTTATTTATAGATATACAAATTACCAGAGCATTAAGTCATTAAGTCTGAATATATGAAATGTGTTTAGTGAGTAGTCTTTAATATAAAGTATTATTTAGAACATTCAGGAAAAACTTGAAGGACGTCATATGTGAAGCTTAAGAAAAGGAAAAACATGCCTCTATATAAAAATCAAGTTCAATATTAGAAATGCAGACTAAGAGTAACTTATTTCATGTAAAATTTTGAAATGTCTTACTGATGATAAAACCAATGGGTCAGTATACCGAAATTCCTAAATTTTCAAAGGAATGCTACCTACTAGGCAGATAGCTCAAGCAGAGTTAAATGATTTTGTTTTCAATTTTTAATACTATATTCATGTGCAAACAGACCCAATAAAACTAAATGTATTCATTAATAAATGAGTTTCTTAAAAGTTAGAATGTACCTCTTTGAGCGGTAATTTTAAAAATAAAGTACAGATTACTAAGTTGGGCCATAAAAAAGCATTATAAATTTGTACAGCAAACTTATAAACTTGGCAGCAACATTATGGCTAAAATTAACTTTGAGGTATATTTCCTACAGTGTTCCTCAAGGTGTAAATATGGTGATATTGGGAAACATCTTCATCAACACCAGTTCATCTTTTGAAAGAGTGAAGGGTTCTGCAGTGGGAGGATCTAAGTTGATTACAGGGAAAGTGTAATATGAAGCATCCCACGGGGGCATTTTGAGGGTCCCAGGTCCAAGTCCTGCTCAAAACACTGAAGGGATAAAGACACTACGGTATTAACTATCTAGTGAAGAGTAGGAAAGAACTGCCTTCCAGGATATTTCTGAGGCCCATCAGGTTCATTGGATGATAATGAAGGAAACACATAGCCCCAGAATCTAATATAGGGAATGATTTGATGATATACTGTATTTTAGATACCAAAAAGTTTTAGTTGAATATGGGATAGATTGGTAAATTTGAAGTTCTGGAGATCTCCAACCACACTTCCAACAGGCTAGTCCTCAGTCTCTCTAGGCACCTTTGAGGCAAGGGAGCTCTCCAGGGTACTAGATTCTTGCTGAAATCCTCTCTTGCAAAGTAGTGCAAAATATTTTGTTGTTTTTGTTTTTGCTTATCATAGCCTTTCATAGCCATTGCAGATGCTGCATCATTCACTTGAAATGACTGACCTCCAATCATTTGACTTATTCTTGTGAGTCCTTCAAGGCTCAATGCAAATGTAAGTTCAAGGATGCCTACTTCAACTCCATGTAGGAAGCCTGTTCTGAGTTCTGATAGCAGGCTGTGTATATCACTATCAAGTCTCCATTTAAAGTATCATAATTTACTGTTTGCTTATGCTTCATGCCCACTAGATTGTAAACTTAATGAGGGCAGAATTTTGTGCTTTATTCTTTTTCAAACATCTCATCTAAATCAGTGATGTGAAGATCCTTAGTAATTGATTAGTAAATGAATACTGCTTAAGAGTAGCTTGAATATTGTCCATTTTATGTGAACAACTCCCAGGACTAACCACTGTTCTGAGTCATGTCAAGATTCACTTTGAATATTTCTCTCTATGGCTTTTTCATGGACTAAAAACTTTTTTAGGTTACTTGGTTCTTAACTTGAAACCAGATATCCTAAAATGGCCACAAGTCTTGGAAAAAATGAAAGGACTGGAGGGACTATGGCATATATATACCAGGGGCATTAGGGTATCAGTGAGGTTTAAAGAAAGTAGCATAGGCTGATGTGGAAAATGGGGGCCAAAGAACTAACTGGTTTGTCATATTGTTAAACAAGAATCCCAAACATCTACTCCATGTTCATTTTAAGGCTTCCGGAATTTGGAGTCTCCTCTCAATTTCTATAGCCCAGATATCCATTTTGAAAAGTTTGCAAATCTGAGGTCCCATGAGATAGCAGAATTCTTCGACTGAATAAGCGAATGTTGCCAATATCTGTGTACGTAATGGTTGATGAAACATGGTTTTTGTCCTCCTGAAGCTTGCAGCTTAGTTTTCAATTGTAGTGCCCATATTATCCATGGTACTTGGTGAAAATGGAACTTGGAAGACTTCTTTTCTCTGTCTTTTTATAGCTGCGTTAGTGACTTCTTGGACTGCCATTCTGTACTTCTGCTTGTTTCCAGTACTCCACTCTCATGCAGACCCTTGCTCTGAATATTCCGTGTGGCAGTAAGTGATTGTCATCGTTGAAAAACACTTTTGCTTACATGTAAGACATCCTGTCACTAATATGATACAGATTTACTGATCACTTTAACATGATTGATAAATTGTATACCTGTCTATATCTTCCCTTATAGGGACAATTGGAGAGTAGTTGAGGTACCACAGTTTTTCATTTGGTTAGAAATTCCCTATATTTCAAGTGCATGAACTGGAGGAAATGGTTGTGTGGCTTTTTTGTGGGGGATATTTTCACTTTATAGTTCTAGTTTTCACGTTTTTGAAGTATACGTGCTGTCTATCTTGTATGTCATGCTGTTTCTCTTCCCTGTTTTGATTTTTTTTCTTTTACCTATTGCCAGCAGGAATGTTTCAATTATGAAGCATAAAAAGAAGAGTATATATTTTAGTGATTTTTACTTCTTGAAAGATCTAGTTATATAACTCAGAAAAAAAATATGGATTCAAAATAACAGTGTAAAACAAAGACTGTTAAAAAATAAAGCAAAACTTTTCTGTAACCATCTTGAGTAAACTCATAGTTTGGAAAGCTAGTAATTTCTTTATTAAATATTTAGAATTATGCCAAATATTATCATCATTAATTTTAGAGATTAAAAATCACTAGTCATTTTTAAGTAATACTAGAGATGAAACACTCCTATAAAAACTATGGTTTAATCCATCTAGAAGAACAGTTATCTTAAAACTTTTCAAGGCTGTATATGGTGTGTTCTCAAAGTTTAGGTATTTTATAATGTAACTGTTAGGAGAAAGAGGTGGTTTTAGGAATCATGTGAATCATTTGTATTGTGTAAGCATAGCCTTGGGACTCTTCAGCCCTTGGTCAACCCTAGGACTCCTTTGAGACCAAAAGTGATGATTGACTTTTTAAGTGGGTCATGAAAAGATGGGGACCTGCTGTGACTACATTTTCTTTTCCTCTTAAGTAGAAGAAGGTAATTCACTTTACACCCCCACCAAAACCATATTAAGTGCTTGTACAAATATCACTGAATTAAAAATTACTTTCATAGAGTACTACTGTCTGACATTAAGTCGAAACTTGAATCAATTATTGTAGTCTACATGTACAAAAATACACATGTATATATTAATATAATTTCTTATAATGGGATTTGTTTTATAAAATTTTTTCCTAGTAATGCATGTGTTTTTAGCCTTTTTTAATTTTTGAGGGGAAGAGATGAATCAGTTAGTGCTCTCCAGAAGAACAGACCAATTGTATACATGTTCATATCATCTATCTATAAGAAGACTCACTTTAAAGAATGAGTATATGTGATTATGGTGGCTGGCAAATATGAAATCTGTAGGTCAGGCCAGCAGGCAGGAAACTCAGGCAGGATTTCTATGTTACAGTTTGAGGCAAAATTCCTTCTCCAGGAAATGTCAGCTTTTGCTTTTAGGCCTTCAACTGATTCAGTGAGACCCACCCACATTATTAAAGGTAATGTGCTTTACTTAACGTCAGATGTTTATAGACATTAACCATGTCAAAAAATACTTTTCACAGCAATATCTAGACTAGTGTTTGACCAAACACCTGGGCACCATATCTAAGTCAAAATTTCACGTACAGTTTAATCATCACAGAGGGCGAGGAATAATACGTTAACAAGCCCTTTCTAGTTGACATGGTAAGTTTGTGTACACGTGTTTTTCCTTTGGCTGGATACTTCAGCATTGGTCATTTGTTTGTATTTGTAGACATAAGTCATCATTCATTGGTTCCTTATACGTTCTGTTCAATTCAGTCGTTCAGTTGTGTCCGACTCTTTGCAACCCCATGGACTGCAGCATGCCAGGCTTCCCTGTCAATCACCAACTCCCAGAGCTTGTGCAAACTCATGTCCATTGAGTCGGTGATGCCATCCAACCATCTCATCCTCTGTCATCCCCTTCTCCTGCCTTCAGTCTTTCCCAGAATCAGGGTCTTTTCCATTGAGTCAGTTCTTCACATCAGGTGGCCAAAGGATTGGAGCTTCAGCTTCAGCATCCGAGACTCCAGTGAATATTCAGGACTGATTTCTTTTAGGATTGACTGGTTTTGGTCTCCTTGCAGTCCTAGGAACTCTCAAGCATCTTCTCCTACACCACAGTTCAAAAGCATCAATTCTTCGGTGCTCAGCTTTCTTAGTCCAACTCTCACATCCATTCATGACTACTGGAAAAACCATAGCTTTGACTAGATGGACCTTTGTTGGCAAAGTAATGTCTCTGCTTTTTAGTATGCTGTCTAAGTCTGTCATAGCTTTTGTTCCAAATGATTATACATTCTGTAATCATTTCTCAAGTATGCAATGTGTTCAACAGACAATACTAGGCAATTGAAAACTTCAAAAAGTGACTGAAAGAGGCTAAATCTTCTAAGTGTTTTAATTCTAGTAGAATAGACACAAGTATAATAGATGACTATGATAAGTAAATTTGCAGAGTAGAAATGTACATTTCTTAATCATGACAATTAAATATGATTTTTCCCATGAGCAATCAGAAAATAATTCATGTCAATGATTAATATGCCAAGTTACTATGCTTATTAGTTTAAGGATGACTCATATGTAAAATTGGATTATGAATGCTTGCCCACTGCAGGTCCACCTCATTTAGACAGTGTTGACCATGCGTACTTTGATTTTAGCACATTAAAGGGTTTGTATTTGTATTCAGCCTATGCAATGGTGATTCAGTATATACTCAAACAGGTCTGACAAGTGGGCTGTCATGTTTTATTGATGATCTTGTATTTTATATAGCATAGAGCAATAAACATTTTCTTTACAGCTTCCAAATGGGTGTTTTCTCATAACAGTTTCTTCTTCCAAAACTACATTTTATTTCTGTTTTATTATTCAGTGAATGTGAACTTGTCTGCCTGGCTTTTGAGGCCCTCTATAAACTTACCACACTTTACTAATCCAGATATAGATCTTCCACTTTGTTAAGGTTGTGTAGCTTAGAGCACTCTCACATACGCAGCATATGCATTTAATCCTTTTTGTTTATACAAATCTCAGCTGTCATTACAGGCCTGACTCCATGAAACCTTCCATGATGACTCTAACCTGCCTAGGGAGTTTCCTCTGCTGTACTCTGAGCTGCGAGCAATACCTAGTTGGCACCAGACAATTAAGTACAGTCTGTTCTGCTACAGTGAATTTTTCTGTAATGTGAATTAGCTCCTACAGGATTGGTAGAGGAATTTTATTAGTTAAATGTGGAAGTTGGTTCCTGTGTGATTTTTCCCCAACATATTAATATTTAACTTTATCTGGTGATTATAACCGCATGCAAAGTATACTAATACAGGCAAATGAAGAATACAGTAGACACATACCCTTTTCACCCTTTTAAAAAAGGAAAAGGTTTTGTGTTTCCAATATTATTTCTTTTTTTTAATTAGAAATTTTACATGTCGTCTTAATCATACAGAGTTTTTATAAAGATTATTTTGGTTTTGTTTAGAATTTTGGGTTATAAGTACATAGATTTTTAATGTTTCTGCAAAGCCCTAATTTGGGAGTATAAGCTCTTGTATATGTTGTCCAGTTTTTCAGAATGAAAGAATACATCTATTGCAATAGCAGAAATTGAGAAAATTTGTTTCAAATAACTCAATAGTTAATGAACATCCACACCATGCCAGACACTAGGGCTCATGTTGGATGTATGAATATGAACAAGGCTTACTTCTGAGTGCACAGGAGACTAAGCCAAAACCTTGTATGGGTGGTTCTGTTGCTTACTTAGCTTGGTGGACTAGGAGGAAGAGAGAGAAGTAACTGAGATCTTTGTGTGTGTTTCTCACTCTGCCTGGAGTACTCCCTCATTCAGGATTTGTTTAGTCAATTTCTTCCCAAGCTTCATTTCTCAACCCAAGTATCATTTCTTTATACTATTTTAATCTCACCTAGCGCCGTGTATCTTTCTTTTACAGCACTTAAGGTAACTGTTATTTTACAATCATTTGTAAGATTATTTAGATTATTTAGTAAATATTTTTCTTAGAATGTTCCATGAGAACAGAGATCATGTTTATTTATTCCCGTTGTTCTCATTTTCTGGTAAAGTAGGTAAACAAACACAAACACACATACAGTTGGTATTAATATTAATATGCATGATAAATGTAATACATATTATATATAGATATATATAGTAGGTATTCATTCACTAATTTTTATTTATGTGAATAGCTTTCTTTATTTTTTAGCAACTGATCTGTAAATATTCTTCCTGGAATGAGCAATTATTTTTCTAAACATGTTACTTTTGTATCATCACATTTCCTGGTAGTGAATTTGTTGGTATTTTTGGCTTATATTTTTGTTTTATACATTTTAATTAAGTATATAATAGAAAAATATTTTAAGCTTCACAATTTCTTATATCTTCTAGAAGTTGAAAAATATCTTCAAATATTCACAGAGCCAAAAAGCTTAAATTATGAAAGAGTATTTTTATTATTATTATTTTTTACTTATTATTTGAGTGAGAAGGGTAACTTGATCAAGGCCCTAAGTGTAAAAACGCTCAAGGAAGTAATTGAAAATTTTGGAAGAAAATATTGATTTTTTTAATTAAAATTAATATCTGAACATGACTGAATGACTAACACTTTTCACACTAAGTTAAATGAATAAATAAATCACAGTCAAGAGGAAAATGTTTGCAAGAACTATAACTGGTTAATAACCCAGAAAATGTAAGAAAGGTAACAATTAGATAGTAGTGTGACCAGCTACCCAATAGAAAAAAATAATAGACAAAAAGATACATAATACTGGCAGCTTATAAAAGAAGAAACTCTTGGGAAAGTAAACATGAAAATGTACTCAATGTTGTTCTTGGGGAAAGTGTGAATGCAAAGTAAACATGAAAATGCATCAAAATGCATTAAAAACCCATTCCAATTTAAAAAAATTGTTCGCTCAGTTGTGTTTGACTCTTAGTGACCCCATGGACTGCAGCCTACCAGGCTCCTCCGTCCATGGGATTTTCCAGGCAAGAGTACTGGAGTGGGTTGCCATTGCCTTCTCCGTGTATATATTCATACATACCTAATTTGGGATAGTGAGTTCTTCTGGGAGAGGAGGAAGGAAAAAAAAAGATTGAAAAAAGCTGTATTGCTTGCTAAATTTAATCCAGAATAAAAATACTTGTTAATTTTATGAGAGAATAAACTGATTGTCAGAGAGGCTGTGAATTGTCCATAGTCACTCAGCCTGAACTGTGTTCCAGGTCCATGTTCGTTGTCCATTTGCTGACATCTTTAATACATGTGAGAGACCTGAAGATTCTTTTCATGTTGTATCCCTCTAAACATTGTTATTTGTGTATCCTTTTCTTATAAGGTCACTTCAGCACCCAAGCTATAAGATGTTTTAGAGTGAAAGACAGAAACTAGTTGTCAAATTGTTCCATCCATTGCTTTTCTTCTAAACCTTGACAGTCCAAATTTGTTCCTTGAAATTTTACTTTAGTCTCTCTCAGAGCTTTTCTGAACTTGCTGCCATACTTTCCCCGATCAAGTTATAGCTGGGTGATAATCACATTCTTGCTAGAGCAGTTTTATTGTAGAAGGCCATATTTATTGAATTTAATTACAGTTAATCCATTTCATTGGATTAATTATAATTTCAAACCTTGTGGATGACTTCTTTACTCTTTCCCATTTAATGTGGGGTCTAGGTGACTAGATTATTTTAATTGAAACATTATTAAGTCAAATGCATGTGGCCCACCATGTACTTGTAACATTCATCCCACAATTAACTGTTAATAACTACTTCACTGCCACTGCCTTGGATATGAGTTAGTTGAAGTTTTGTGAATGTGGAGTCTGATTTAATTGCTGGTCACAATGAAGCACCTGAGTCAAAGCTTGTTTAAGTAGTGAGGAAAAAGAAGTGATAAAGTAGTGGAATATAATTACAGTATATCTAGTCATCATTCCAGACATGAAGTGCCAACTGGATTATTTGGTGACCTTGGCGATTTAGAATGCTCAGAATACAGTGTGATCACATAGGATCATACACTATAATGATGTGGAATCAATTTCAGATATTCAGACTGCTGTAATCACTAAGTAATATGCCTATGGAAACATTTCATTTAAAATATTTTTTTCTAAGTCTTAGTTTCTCCTTTGTGATTTCAAGTGTCTCACTTATTCATTTTGATCAGCTATATACTTTTTTTGTATCTTCTGATAATTAAACTATTAATATCTAACATTCTAAAAATCAAAGAGATCAGCTTACCTAAATTAATTCTGCTTGAGTATTATTTCTGTTAAGTTTAGGACCAATATTTACTTTCATAAAATCTAGGCTGTTTTTACGTTTAATTTTAAACAAAGTCTGGTGGCCAGTAAACTTACAGATATCAAATAATATGATAAAATATAAAAAATTAATCTTATTTGCTTTCTAGATAACATTTCAAATGTTTATCCTGTTCTTTTGTTACTTTCTTCCTTTAAATATTGTGATCTCATAGGCCCCAATTAGATTTCAAATCAAAATATGGAGAGTAGAGCACCTTTCCAATTTAACAAACAAAATACATAATTTTTTATGTATAGGGTAACCCCAACCAAGGTAATGCAGAATGCCACATAACCAAGTAGCACTTAAATAATTAAAGAGTTACATTTTAAAGTAAAACTAGGGAGGGTAAAAGAAATAATAATTATACTTCTGCCTCTCTATTGTATTATATGTTATTTCCTTTAAAATAAGTATTTATTCCTATACCAGTATTCTCTTTAGTTATGTGCTCTACACTTGTGTTTGGATTCATATTATTCATACAATTTGGGCTGACTGACACATAGCGTTTCAATATCTAACTAAAAATGATTTTTAAAAAACTTCATAACCCATGTATACAGGAACTGACTACAGATGTCTAAATTGTTAAAGGAGTATGATCTTTATGCCAAAGATTTATTATAGATCATGTTACGGATTTTTTATTATTTGACTCTGTTACTACATTTTTATATGTGAATTATCTAAATCAAAATTATGTAATTTTTCCTAATTTTTCCTTTCCTATATCTTCATCCCTTGGAAATATTTATCTCTGGAGCTAAGACTTACCATCATTGATTATTATATGCAATGAAAACAAAAATAAAAGAAAATTCTACAGGTTTTAAAAATTAAGATCAGAGTTTTCATATTGTCAGTTCAGTTCAGTCGCTCAGTCATGTCTGACTCTTTGCGACCTCATGAATCGCAGCACACCAGGCCTCCCTGTCCATCACCAACTTTGGAGTTTACCCAAACTCGTGTCCATCAAGTCGGTGATGCCATCCAGACATCTCATCCTCTGTTGTCCCCTTCTCCTCCTGCCCCCAATCCTTCCCAGCATCAGAGTCTTTTCCAATGAGTCAACTCTTTGCATGAGGTGGCCAAAGTATTGGAGTTTCAGCTTCAACATCAGTCCTTCAGTGAACACCCAGGACTGATCTCCTTTAGGATGGACTGGTTGGATCTCCTTGCAGTCCAAGGGACTCTCAAGAGTCTTCTCCAACACCACAGTTCAAAAGCATCAATTCTTCGGCCCTCAGCTTTCTTCACAGTTCAACTCTCACATCCATACATGACTACTGGAAAAACCATAGCCTTGACTAGAGGAACTTTGTTGGCAAAGTAATGTTTCTGCTTTTTAATATGCTGTCTAGGTTGGTCATAACTTTCCTTCCAAAGAATAAGCGTCTTTTAATTTCATGGCTGCAGTCACCATCTGTAGTGATTTTGGAATCCCCCAAAATAAAATCTGACACTGTTTCCCCATCTATTTGCCATGAAGTAATGGGACCAGATGCCATGATCTTAGTTTTGTGAATGTTGAGCTTTAAGCCAACCTTTGCACTCTCCTCTTTCCCTTTCATCAAGAGGCTTTTTAGTTCCTCTTCACTTTCTGCCATAAGGGTGGTGTCATCTGCATATCTGAGGTTATTGATATTTCTTTCAGCAATCTTGATTCCAGTTTGTGCTTCCTCCAGCCTAGCGTTTATCCTGATGTACTCTGCATATAAGTTAAATAAGCATGGTGACAATATACAGCCTTGACGTACTCCTTTTCCTATTTGGAACCAGTCTGTTGTTCCATGTCCAGTTCTGACTGTTGCTTTCTGACCTGCATATAGATTTCTCAAGAGGCAGGTCAGGTGGTCTGGTATGCTCGTCTTTTTCAGGATTTTCCACAGTTTATTGTGATCTACACAGTCAAAGGCTTTGGCATAGTCAATAAAGCAGAAATAGATGTTTTTCTGGAACTCTCTTGCTTTTTCGATGATCCAGAGGATGTTGGCAATTTGATCTCTGGTTCTTCTGGCTTTTCTAAAACCAGCTTGAACATCTGGAAATTCACGGTTTGCGTATTGCTGAAGCCTGGCTTGAAGAGTTTTGAACATTACTTTATTAGTGTGTGAGATGAGTGCAATTGTGCGGTAGTTTGAGCATTCTTCGGCATTGCCTTTCTTTGGCATTGGAATGAAAACTGACCTTTTCCAGTCCTGTAGCCACTGCTGAGTTTTCTAAATTTGCTGGCATATCAAGTGCAGCACTTTCACAGCATCATCTTTCAGGATTTGAAATAGCTCAACTGGAATTCCATCACCTCCACTAGCTTTGTTCGTAGTGGTGCTTCCTAAGGCCCACTTGACTTCACATTCCAGGATGTCTGGCTCTAGGTGAGAGATCACACCATCGTGATTATGTGGGTCATGAAGACCTTTTTTGTACAGATCTTCTGTGTATTCTTGCCACGCTGAGGAAGGCTTTCTTATCTCTCTTCATTCAGTTGGGAATATCTTTCCTTTTCTCCTTTGCTTTTTGCTTCTCTTCTTTTCCCAGCTATTTGTAATATCTTCTGCTTGTTATTTCTTTTCCATGGGGATTGTCTTGATTCCTGTCTCCTGTACAATGTCAAACCTCTGTCCATAGTTCATGATTCTGTCTATTCTGTCCCTTAAATCTATTTCTCACTTCCACTGTATAATCATAAGGGATTTGATTTAGGTCATACCTGAATGGTCTAGTGGTTTTCCCTACTTTCTTCAATTTAAGTCTGAATGTGGCAATAATGAGTTCATGATCTGAGCCACAGTCAGCTCCCGGTCTTGTTTTTGCTGACTGTATAGAGCTTCTCCATCTTTGGCTGCAAAGAGTTAATCAGTCTGATTTCACTGCTGACTAGCTGGTGAAGTCCATGTGTAGAGTCTTCTGTTGTGTTGTTGGAAGAGGGTGTTTGCTATGACCAGTGCGTTCTTTTGGCAGAACTCTATTAGCCTTTGCCCTGCTTCATTCTGTACTCCAAGGCCAAATTTGCCTGTTACTCCAGGTGTCTCTTGACTTCCTGCTTTTGCATTCCAGTCCCTTATAATGAAAAGGACATCTTTTTTGGGTATTAGTTCTAGAAGGTCTTGCAGGTCTCCATAGAACCATTCAAGCTCACCTTCTTCAGCGTTACTGGTCAGGGCACAGACTTGGATTACCGTAATATTGAATGGTTTGCCTTGGAAACAAACAGAGATCATTCTTTCGTTTTTGAGATTGCATCCATGTACTACATTTCGGACTCTTTTGTTGACCATGATGGCTACTCCATTTCTTCTAAGGGATTCCTGCCCACAGTAGTATATATAATGGTCATCTGAGTTAAATTCACCCATTCCAGTCCATCTTAGTTTGCTGATTCCTAGAATTTCAATGTTCACTCTTGTTTTGTCCTGTGTGACCACTTCCAATTTACCTTGATTCATGGACCTAACATTCTAGGTTCCTATGCAATATTGCTCTTTACAGCATCAAACCTTGCTTCTGTCACCAGTCCCATCCACAACTGGGTGTTGTTTTTGTTTTGGGTCCATCCTTTTCTTCTTTCTGTAGTTATTTCTCCACTGATCTCCAGCAGCATATTGGGCATCTACCGACCTGTGGAGTTCATCTTTCAGTGTCTTATCTTTTTGCCTTTTCATACTGTTCATGGGGTTCTCAAGGCAAGAATACTGAAGTGCTTTGCCATTCCCTTCTCCATGGGACCACATTCTTTCAGACCTCTCCACCACGACCCGTCCATCTTGGGTTGCCCCACACGGCATGGCTTAGTTTCATTGAGTTAGACAAGGCTGTCGTACATATAATCCGATTGGCTAGTTGTCTGTGATTATGGTTTCAGTCTGTCTGCTCCCTGATGCCGTCTCTCAGTGCCTACCATCTTACTTGGTTCTCTCTTACCTTGGATGTGGGGTGTCTCTTCACAGCTGCTCCAGCAAAGTGCAGCTGCTGCCCCTGACCTCGGGCGTGGGGTAGCTCCTCTTGGCCGCGTCACGATCCGTGAATTTATAGGTATTTTTCTAAGAAGTGCTTTTTCCCTGTGACACTGACAAATGATGAAAGAGGTGACAGATTTCCTGAAATAATCTGTGAACCACTATTATATAGGTTTGTGGTTGGCATTTGAAAGCTAACTGCTACTAGTTATCTAGGAAGTAACATTCTTAGCTCCTCCTCAAGAGTTAAATGGGGCAGACAGGGTTTGTGGGGGGAGACTTTAAATGGGAAATATGTTTCAAAGTAAGATATTCAACTAAAGTAGTCAACAAGTGAGATAAGTGGGTGCCTACATGCTAAGTTGTTTTAGTCGTTCGTCTCCTTTTGATCCTATGAACTGTAGCTCAGTAGGCTCTTCTGTCCATGGATTCTCCAGGCAAGAAGAATACTGGAGTGGATTGCAGTGCCCTCTCTAGAGGATCTTCCAGACCCAAAGATCGAACCTGCGTCTCATTATATCTCCTTTTGGGGTTTCCCTGATAGCTCAGTTGGTAAAGAATCCAGCTGCAATGCAGGAGACCCTGCTTTGACTCCTGGGTCAGGAAGGTCCCCTGGAGAAGGGATAGGCTACCCACTCCAGTATTCTTGGGCTTCCCTTGCAACTCAGCTGGTAAAGAATCTGCCTGCAAAGTGGGAGATCTGGGTTCGATCCCTGGGTTGGGAAGAACCCCTGGAGAAGGGAAAGGTACGCACTCCAGTATTCTGACCTGGAGAATTCCATGGACTGTGTAGTCCCATGGGATCACAAAGAGTCGGACAGGACTGAATGACTTTCACTTTCACTTTTCACCACCAGTAAAGTAGTTAACAACTGAGATAAGTACCACTCTTTTGATATTTGATTCTGTAACCCCATTTTTGCTTTCTTATTTTTCTAGTCTTTTGAAAAGTGGAACCGAATTTAATAGCACAGATGTAGAATTTTAACCTACAGTGCAAGAATAGAAGATCAGACGATCATTTTAATATGTAAAGTGTCTTTAAGTTTTTAGAAAATGTAAAATAATACTTTTTCCATAATATGCTTTTCTCATGTTTAAACTTAAATGCAAAGGATGTGATCTGTACATCATTTTTTTCTCCTAAAATAACCTGTCCTTCAGTACTTATTACCTCTGATTTTGTCTGGAGAAACAGTTACCATCATGTTGTAAGTTTGGCCCCACAGCTTTTACTTGGTTCAAGGAATAGATCATAAAAAAGATGTGAGTTAAATAATAAAAGAAGGTGGGATTGGAAGATTAATTTAGTATTGGTTATTTAGTTAATGTCTACCTGTTATTGAGACTGGCTAAGATAAATCAGTGTAACTTTATATTAGCCAATTTTGATGTGACCAGATAATGTTCATAAAATACCTTTACAGTTGATGATTATTTGTCCAAATGTTAATGCATCTGTTAGAACAGCATGCTTTTGAAAATATTACACTAGAAGATGATGAATTTTCCTTAACTTGAAGGTGAGGCACTGCTTTGGTCAGTCTCTGTATTTGACTTTTGCCAAATCAGCATCAATGCTGCTGTTAAACTCTGAAAAAACACACAGATTACTTCCCTTTTAAGACACTATAATATCCTTAAAAGTATTCTACATACAGGATTAAATATTCATTTTCATGATCTTAATAATTTTTGAAGTTAAACTATAGTGTTTCTTTTGATTGTCTTTGGGCTACCACTTGTGTTTTGGTTTATTGATTTACTTATTTACTATTTCACTTATTTACTTTCAAAACTTGGTTTTCAAACTTATAAACTTAACAGCTGTTGACTGTCTTCTCTGTGTAAGGCACAGTGCTAAATGCTAAATTTTCATGCTCTCATTTTATTCTTGAAACAGCTCAATGGGATAGGTTGTTTTAATTTCCACTTTTGTTTATAAAAATTGAGGCATAGAAAAATCAGACAATTTTTCAGGGACTGTCTAGCTTGTATGTGATGGAATAACTTGTTATGTCAGTTAAGTAACTGCTTGTTAAACAAAGCATTCCACTATAAAAAAGTTTTTTTAATAAACCAGGAGTTTTGTCTGGCTTATTAAAATATGCATCTAGTACCTATAGGTGTACAAGTAATGTTGGCACTGATCAAGCACCTAACAGGCTGATATAAATTTATTCTGAAAAAATAATTTTATTAAATGCATGCCTCAATACCACAAGTATTTGAAGAAATCGGTGTACTTATAAGCAAGAGCCTTACAGTCCTAAAAATATCTTCATGACAAAATTATTTCAAGTTTGAAATGAAATGAATACATCTGTACACACAAATATTTAAAATAATTTTCACATTTATATTGAAAAACAGAAATGCCATTTCATTGGGTATACTATTATGACTTCATTAAAAGAAAACTAATACTGCTTATGATTGTGAATTTATACAGGTTAGAATGTGATTAATTTGAGCAAGATAACTTATTAGAAGATTATTTCAAGTTTGAATTTTAGTAACTTAACTTTTTAAGTTACAAACAGCTCTTGGCAGTTGAGTAAACCAATGGTCCCTTTTCCCCAAAATAAGCATGTGTACATAAACAAAAAGTAACATTGGTAGGTTATAGTAGTTTGTAGATCACCCAGAGTATCCATGAATTTACTTTGAAAAATTCAGTACTAGTCTCTTGAAAATATTTAATCAGAAAAAAATATGAACATCTTTTGCATTGCTAGTATACTTGAGTTGATGACGTAGCAAAAAATGTGCACAAAGGAATACATATTCTATAGAAAATGTAGATTTTATAGTATAGATTTGCTTCTGGTCATGAGGGCTTCCCAGGTGGCGCTAGTGATAAATAATCCGCCTGCCAGTGCAACAGACATAAGAGACGTGGGCATGCAACCCACTCTGGTATTCTTGCCTGGAGAATCCCCATGGACACAGGAGCCTGGTGGGCTACAGTCCATGGGGTTGCAAACAGTTAGACATGACTGAGGCAACTTAGCACACCTCACACATGGAGCAAAGGGCATTTTGGTCAGAGAGAATCAGAGGAAGAGATCTTTCTGCCTGCAGTCGCAAGCCCAGCATTCCTCAGGAGAAGTTTTAGTCTGTAAACTGATTTCCCAGACTCTTAACTCATTTGAGTTTCACTGGATAGTTACTTTTAATTTTATTATATAATGGACACACCTGAGGATTAGAAATTAAATGTATTTCCTGTGATCTCACTGTTAATTTATGCTTCTGCCTTTAGCTAAACTATTCTTTCTTCTGTCACTTTCTCTTGTGCTATCAAGCAGAACCTCCAACCTGAACTCATCTGTACCTAGGCTTTCCTTCCATAAGGCATAGGAATAGGAATACTGTATTTTGATTTTGTGAGTCTCTTTTCTGGATGCTTTGTTTTACAAATAGATCATATCATTAATTAAAGATGTGAGTAGTAAAACATATTTTAGAATGTAAAATGTATTTTGATTTTGGAAGAAATTTATGCTTCTTGTGGCATCTATTTCAGAAATCCAGTAATATTTATTTATAATAGCAGGTAATAACCAATACTGGTATCATTTTTAGGATTTATTAGCCACTGGTATGTATGTTGCACATATTAACTCATTTAGTCCTCACAATAACTTGATGGATTGGTAGTAATTTGCTTGTTATACAGATGAGGCTGTTGAGGAATTTTTGTTGTTTAGTCACTAAGTCATGTCTGATTCTTTGTCCTCCTCCAGGGGATCTTCCCTACCCAGGGATTGAACCTGTGACTTCTGCTCTGGAAGGTGGGTTCTTAACCACTGAGCCACTAGGAAAGCCATTGAGAATTAGAGATGTTGAGTAAATAGCCTAGGTTCACACAGAAAGTTGTAGAGCAGGTGCCAAACCATGAGGTAGCGCTCAGAATCCGTGCTCTTAAACTTTTCACTCTGTAGATATGGAGCCTAACCATAGTTTTCTTAATAAACATTTGCATATTTTGTTCTAGTGAAGAGAAGCCTTTGATAACCCTTTCAAAAATAGTGGGAGTCTAACATTGGTGAAATTGTCTACTTCTTTTTCATTGTCCATTAAAGAATACAGTTGACTCCAGTACATATTGGAAGTAGTGCTATTAACCCAGCATCAACTGGGAAATAACTTGGAGTAGTTGGACTGCTGCTGCTGCTGCTGCTAAGTCGCTTCAGTCGTGTCCGACTCTGTGCGACCCCAGAGACGGCAGCTCACGAGGCTCCATCGTCCCTGGGATTCTCCAGGCAAGAACACTGGAGTGGGTTGCCATTTCCTTCTCCAGTGCATGAAAGGGAAAAGTGAAAGGGAAGTTGCTCAGTCGTGTCCGACTCTTAGCGACCCCATGGACTGTAGCCTACCAGGCTCCTCCGTCCATGGGATTTTCCAGGCAAGAGTACTGGAGTGGGGTGCCATTGCCTTCTCCGGTAGTTGGACTAGTAGATGTTTAATGTTTCTTTAGGCAAGGCCTACAGTGAATGATTCTTAAAAAAGTATGTTCACCTTTGGGAGAGGGAAGTAACAGGTTGAAATTAGAAATAAACATATAACTTATTCCTCTGTATGACAGTTCTGGGGGAAAAAAGTAGCTCATGGTGAACTCAACCATGAAACTTTAAAAATCAGAACTGGACTTGCACTTAGCTGAAGATTTTATTATTAAAAATCTGTTGATATTGGAATGATTTAAAACTTTGCTTAAAATATTTAGTGATACAGGAAAAATAGAAACATCCAATAAAGGGGAAAACATTTTTTGTATTCAAGTTGTCTTTATTATTCTTAAAATCAACCCCCATGTGTTTTTCAGTGTAGAATAATTTGAAACTCGATAGATGGGATAGTTTGAAATCGTTAGTGTTTATGCTAACTTTCTGAACTGTGGTCAATTTTTAAAAGGACTAAAATTAAATTTCAGTCTGTGTTTTAGGTTTAAGTTTATTATTCTGGTTTATTTGAGTAGGTTTTCCATTGTAAATTCATGTCAGTTGTAGATGTGGGGAAAATGTGGGGTTTCACACATTTTAGTAAGTTAGTGCCTAGTCGTTAGTGGGGACCCATGTTTTCAATCCTGCCTCTTGCCACTTTAAATGAAAGAGATGCATGCTCTGTTACCAGTTATGTATGTATAGAAACTTACTTTTTAAAAAATAAGATCATTACTAGCTTGTGAAGGGTTCTCAACATAAAAACATTTATTTGCACTTGTACTTCATTCATCTTCATCACTCCTGTGGGTATCGTGGATATAATCAGCAGTATGTTGTTAAAACCAGTTCTGACCACCATGATCTTTTCATATTTGGGATACTGACATTATTAAAGGAGAAAAACTAATGTCTTACTAATAAATAAGTCATGCTTTACTCAGTCTAAATACCTTTATAGCAAACACATGTGATATAGTGCATAGGTTTCATGTTTATGCATAGATGGCTCTAATAACTTGTCTGTTTAAGAATATAAATGGTTATTAGTTCAGTGAAGGAATATAAGTATATATATCCAATATTTCCTCATAATTTTAGTATTATTTTATTGTTTTGTGGTTGGAGTTTATTTAAAATACCATCATTAAAGTCTTATTGAATGAATTCTTCTTTTCTCCCCCTCACAAGAGTAAAGCATTTGATTCAATAAAAGGTTCCACAGCCGTGCTCTGGGTTGACAAAGACTTGCTTGGTTGATTAGCATGAATGAGAATATGAAAGATTTAAAGCAAAGCTGTCAAAGCAATTAGAACTGAAGTCCTCCTATTGCTGAATAATGAAAATCGTGCCTGGAACACTTTCAAATGTATCTAAGAAAATTGTACTTATGCAAAATGAAATGATAGTGAATAAAAGAAATGGAATAATAAAAGCCAACAGAGGTGAAATAGTCCAGGTATCATTTAATATATTCTTACTACCATATTTTAAACTTATTAAAAAATATGATACAGGGTTTCTGAAAAAAGGTTTATTTATAATGTTCAATCTAGGAATTGCTTATTTAGATGCAGTATGTTCAATATCTAATTGTTTGAAAGTGTTTAATTTTAAAGTGATTCTATATGATTTATAAAATCTACCATTTGGAATTTTTTTTTTCTTCTTGCAATGTAATATATAAGTCAGTAATTTGAAATGGAATACAGATATTTAAGCTACAAAAGAGGTTAATAGGAATTTAACATTTAGTATACATTTTTAATGCTTTTAAATCTTAAAAATCTAGAATATATTAATAGAGTTTCAGAATATTTTGTGTGATTAAGAAGACTCATGGTGCAAAGAATACAAGTATAAGTGAAAACTTATAATCATTTTATATTTTATTAAAACAGTTAATCCTAGGATATAATTATATACATTGATTTATTTTTCACTTTGTTCAGTTATTCAGTATTACACCATCACTTATCCTGTTTTTACAATGTGTAAAACATTGTGAAAAATACCAAAATGACTTAGACATGGATCTGGCACTGACAAGCTTGCATTCTAAGGAAGGTAGCTATGACAAATATCTTATATACCCTAATTCATTAAATAGATTGAATGTGAATGCCAGTAATATGCTTATAAAAAGCGATGTGATTCTAAAGGAGAGATTGTCTTCATCTATATATTGTATTTGAATTTGGTCATGAAATGTGTGTATGTATATCAATTTAAAATGTTTTTGCTTACAAGTAAGAATCAAAGTATCTTAACACAGGGCTCATATAACTAAAGGAGTTCACACGGAGAGCAATGAACTGACACAGTTCATTCAGAGCTTCTCTCTTTCTGAAGTTAGTTATCAGCTCTACTCTTTTCTTTGGTAAGAGGGTGTCAAGAGTGAATTCTGAGACTTACTACTTATGTAGTTATTATTGTACATAACAATCTATAGAAGAAGAAACACTGCCCTAGTATTTCAAGCAAGCACTGTAAGAGCTACCTTGATTGGAGTACCTAGGATCCATGTTCACATTTAGTCTGTGGCTAGGATGACCGAGCATGCATATTGGAGTTAGTGAACCAAGGCTCATCCTTGGAGTTGGAAGTGGGCCTTGGTTTTTCCCTGAGTATTCATTTGCACGGGGAGAGTTTTGGAGACATTGACCTGAAAATCCATGAGCTACTGGAGAATGGATCATGGGTAGGCATCCTGCAGTGTCCACTGAAGTGTGTTTAGACATTCAAGCATCAGGAAGAACATTTGGGCAAGTAGATGATGTGAACATGTGAAGGACAGAAAATACCATGTGCAGAGGTCACTGAGTATTTCAGTTCATCTGGGTTGAGTATGCCTGAAGGGAAGTTGTAGGAAAAACAGCAAAAGGATAAATTGGGATCAGATGGTAGCTTGACAATAAAATTTGGGAGTTTATTCTGTAGCTCATGGGAAGTACTCAGCATTTTGAGCTGTAGTTCAACAAGCTCAGAATTGCTATTAGGATTTAAATTTGTCGGTGCCTGATTTTAAAGAAAATGTATTGCAAGTGCATCATAGTTCTTGACTTTAGCACTTGCTTAAATGTTGATGTAATATTCTGACACCAGAAAGAAGACATGGGACAGTTTGTGATGTGTAGCTTAGGTTATAGCGGAGAAGGCAATGGCACCTCACTCCAGTACTCTTGCCTGGAAAATCCCATGGATGGAGGAGCCTGGTAGGCTACAGTCCATGGGGTTGCGAAGAGTCGGACATGACTGAGCGACTTCACTTTCACTTTTCGCTTTCATGCATTGGAGAAGGAAATGGCAACCCACTCCAGTATTCTTGCCTGGAGAATCCCAGGGATGGGGGAGCCTGGTGGGCTACCGTCTATGGGGTCGCACAGAGTCGGACACGACTGAAGCGACTTAGCAGCAGCAGCAGTAGCAGCAGCTTAGGTTATAGAAAGATAGTTGTCTCTTTACTGAAAAGAGAAAAACACAGTAGGGAAAAATCTGAAGGGGAAATTGATGAGTCAATATTTGGATACATTGAATTAGCTACTCATGGAGCAGTTGAATGATAGAATCCTTAAAGTTCAATTTTTCAAAGCTTTCTATTTTACAGATGAATAATATTCACAGAATATAGTGACTTTGTTCACGTTGCTTTACATTTTGGAGCTAGTTTTTACATCCATTTCTCTTGCCTATAAGCTCCATATTCTGTCCATTTTAACATAGCTGCCTCCATGTTTGCTCTACAGATTGATATATTTTGCCAGAGTAGTAAGTAATGCTTAACATTTATTGAGAATCATTTTATTTCAGGAATTGTGCTAAGCTGTTTTTATCTTATTAATAATATTTACATGAGAAGTGTGACAATGAAAATCTTAGTACCTGATGTTACTGAATACTGACAACATGATCTTTCACTGTGTCAAGCAGTTTGCATGTATTGTATACTGTGCTTTTAATAACCATCCTTTGGCAGGTAGTAGTGTTATTTTCATTTTATAGAACATTTCAAGTTTATGTAGCATGCCTAAGATCACGTAATCCCAAAGGGCAGAGCATGATTTGAATCCATGAAGTTCTTGTGCTCAAACCAGTGCACATGATCACCTTCAAAGTAAATTCTTAAAATGTCTTTTAAGTTTGATAGAGAAGAGAGGGTAGACTGGAGAGAGTTGTACTTAGAAGTTAGAAATGTAAGGTTAAAAATTCATCTAGAGGTCAAGCCTAACAGGACTGATGATGATATGGATATTTCAGTAATGTACACTAGATGGAAATTGAAGCTATGAGGTTGGTCTGTCTATAAAAGGGAGAGATTATAGAAAGAGAAAAGAAAAGGGCTAGAGTCAGAGTCTGAGTTGGAAGAATAATATTTGAACAACTAAAAAATTAGGAGGCATGAGGAGAGTACAGTGATCATAAATGCAATAGAGATGAGATTTTTCAAAACAACTTGGGCAAATTCTCCAATGCTACCAGAAAAGCCTATTAGGGTTGATGACTGGGTGGTCATTGGATGCCTGTTGGGACACTAGTTTTTATCAAGTAGCAATTACAGAAATCACTGGAAATAGGGTTAGTGAATGAGTGTGATAGCTATTTATAGTTGGAGAGAGATTTCATTGGGGAGGAAAATCTTAAAGAATAACAAGGGAGATAAAATAGGTAATAAAGGTTGATATTAGAGGCTATGGGAAGGAGAATGGAAAGTGCTAGTGGAAAAATAGTTTTACAAAGGGAAGCTAGAAAGAAAAGACATTGATGGGGATTTAGAAAACAAATATGAAATGAAACTGGTAACAGTCTCATTGATGATCTTAGTGCTCTCAGTATAGTAATCTGACTGTACTTTACTGTGATGTTTTTTGCCAAATATCGCATATAGCACAACTGATAAATCCCCTAGAAACAAAGACTTAAAATTCAAATCATGCTGTGAAAGAGATAAGCTATCACAAATATAAATCATGCCAAATAAAATTGCCTGTTCCTGCAGATGCTTAATCAAAATGCACGACTTGTAATGTTATATCCTAAATGAACGTAAAGAGAAAAGTGATTTTACTCTGTAAACTTGTAAAGTCTTTATTTTTCCTTTTTTTCCATTTTCTCATCCTGTGTTCTTTTCCTTCTGGCTGAAGACCTTTGCTTGAGTTCTTGCAAGTATACCGTATCCACCTTGTCTTTTCAACCTTCTTTCATGCAAAATGAGAGCAGATTTCATAGTCAGTTTACAATAATAAACGTTTATTTAGTACTTACTATGCCCCAGTCACTGTTCTAGTGGCTTAGAGATAATAAATTATTTATTACTCCAACCAGCTCTGAGTTAGATTTTTATCCAAATGTTCTTAACAAATAAGAAAACTAAAATATAGAATTTACATACTTGATATTCTATAGTTAATTCAAACATAATCACTATAATAATCATTTTTAAGCTGTATGTAAAAATGAGAAATTAAAGGGCTTATTTTATTAAATAGGTGTTTTTAAGCGTGTAGAGAAATGTTGGATTGGAAAGAAAGGATATCAATATCATGTCTTACTCTTCTGGTTCAGAAAATAAAAAAGAAAGAGCTTTGATACCTTGTGAAGTGTGAAAAGCATACATTAATGAAGTTTTACATGTGGAAGATGTAAGCCATGTCCTCGCAGGCTGACCTCATTTTGACTTGGCAATCTGAACCTTACCTCTTTCCTCCCTGAGTGCAAAGCAGAAAGCCTTTTCTTCAATAACTTGCTTTCCCTATTTCTGTTCCCATATTTGAAAGATTGATACTTTGTGTATTTATGTATTTTATGTTCTCTGCCATAATGAATTCTTATGTTCCATTAATATTTAATGATTATAATAGCATAGTCCATAAATACATGAATATATTTGATAAATGTTCCTTTTACCACTTGTACATGTTATAGTGACATTTTGGACAAATAAGTTTCAAATTAAAGTGAGTTCTTTTATTTAAGGTTTTTTTTTGATGTGGGCCATTTAAAAATATTTACTGAATTTGCTGTACCATTGATTCTGTTTTATGTTTTGGTTTCTTGGCTCTGTAGCATGTGGTGTCTTAGTTCCCCTCCCAGGGAATGAACCTGCATCCCGTGCATTGGGAGGTTAAGTCTCAACCACTGTGCTGCCGGGGAAGTCCCTAAAGTGAGTTCTTAATGCTTGTATTTATCTTCTTGTTTGTGAAAATTAACAACAATGCATTGTATATTTCAAATGAAAAAAATTCTAAACTTATCCTGTATTTAAATGAGTGCCAGTACCCTAAACATATTCTAGTAGTCTGAAAAAAAAATTAACACATCAGAACCTTAACAGTGGTAATAAGTGACTTGAGCAGTGACAAGCAGAGAGTCCTAGGAGTTATAAATAAGCTAAATTAATTCAGAAGCAGCAGGGTGCTGCAAAGATGTGGTTGCTACCTTTTGATCTATGACAAAAAACAATTCCTTTTGTTCTTCTATGGTAT
This sequence comes from Okapia johnstoni, assembly GCA_024291935.2. Classification (NCBI taxonomy): domain Eukaryota; kingdom Metazoa; phylum Chordata; class Mammalia; order Artiodactyla; family Giraffidae; genus Okapia; species Okapia johnstoni. Next base: position 31,516,887 of record CM044308.1, on the reverse strand, counting down.
ATACGAATAGCTTCATGAGGTTTGTTTTTTCCTACGGAATTTACAATATTCAGTATTTGAGTATGAAACTAAGAAGAACCACGTTCTTCAAAAATGGTGGATTAGAGTATGTCAGGAACAGTGGCTTAAAGTGTGTTAATATTTCAGGTCATTAGAGAGCCATGTAATTGGATAATCCAAAGCAGTTTATGCCTTTGCCCAGGGAGTAAGAAATCAAGAAAATTATTCAGATATGTTACAATTCAAGATTGTTTTCATTGATGTGTTTGTTTGGATTTATTATATTTTTATGTATTTCAAAGGAAGAGAAGCATATGATTATTTTCAATTTTTGTGTCCTTAAGAGATGGCTGTTTACTCACATCCAAAAAAAATCATCTTTGAATTTGCGGTTTCTCATTCATGATTAATGAAAAAGTTTGTGACATAGTTTATGATGCAAAATGTAATCGTGTTGTTAAAGGCAGTTAAATGTGATAAAGAGCCTTTAATGTACTAAATAGAGATAATAAAATATTGATTTATAATTATATTTGGCAGTTGAGTGAATAGCTTTCGTAGAAAGACAACAACATACTTAATTGACTCAGAGTGTATGCATTTTATTTTTCTAGGCTTTAGACTTGGTTTAGTTTGTGCATCTATCTTCTATAAGTGTTATTCAATACTGATAAAAATATGGGGGAAATTATATTTTTACTTGTCAAGGAATCTAATACTTCTATCAGTGCATAGAGAAATAAAGAAGACTTCAGCTATTGGTTTATAAACCTTCAGTTTTTCTATATATTACTGTTAATTCATATTGACTGACTATATGCTTTCTGCCTAAAGCTTTTCTAGATACCTTACATGTATTATCTAGTTTAATTCACAACATGACAAGAAATATTTTCTATTATTATTCCTATTTTAAAATGAGATAGAGGAAGTTTAAATAACTTTATGAGCTCACCCAGATGTTAAAGGAGGGAGGCCTCGATTATTATAAAATTTTTCATGTATTTATTTGTTCTAAATCTACCATGCAGAGAAGGTTAGGACTATTAAGTTAATGGACATTTGAGAACCTCATCATATCACCCGAGTTTCTGGATTTGTCAGTAATAAAGTGGGGATGAAAACAGGGGGAAAAAGTATATTTACTAGGAATGCTTCCTTTGTTGGCCTTGACATTCTAGAAAGGAGAGCATTTCTTCTGAAGTTTTTGAAAATTTCTAGCCATTTCTGCTGAACATATCCTTTGGCAAAAGATTTAATTTGGATGCACTTTATTTCATTTTCAGAGCTTGATATCAGTTGCTGTCATAGTTTATGTTTGTCAGGGGCCAACAAGCCCTTTTAAGATGTCACGTCAACAAGAGGCTGTTTGGCACTTGTGACTGCTTCCGTTGTGGCTCAGCTGGTAAAGAATCCTCCTGCAATGCGGAAGACCTGGGTTCGATCCCTAGGTTGGGAAGATCCCCTGGAGAAGGGAAAGGCTACCTACTCCAGTATTCTGGCCTGGAGAATTCCATGGACTGTATAGTCCATGGAGTCACAAAGAGTCAGACACGACTGAGTGGCTTTCACTTATGTTAATCTAGTGGATCTCAAACTTGACTTTGTAGCACTTCAGAAGCTACATGAAGGTATTTCAAACCATGAATTGAATTCGTACTATATATATATTTTTTTAATCACTAAGGAAAATAGTAGCTACAGTTTCTTAAATTCTTAAGGTCTAATCTTTTTTCTTCAAATTTTGTATCCTACTGTTGCTTCTCTATGTCAGGATCTATTCCTGTAGTTATATTTATATTTTGGCACAAAAAATTTATATTCAGTTGTTTAGGGTTTGTGTGCGTGTATATGTTTGCTTAGTTACTCACTCATGTCTGATTCTTTGTGACCCCATGGCCTGAGGCCTGCCAAACTCCTTTGTCCGTGGGATTTCCCAGGTAAGAGTACTGGAGTGGGTTGCGATTTCCTACTCCAGGGGCTCTTTCCACGTAGGGATTGAACCTGCGTCTCTTGCCTCTCCTGCATTGGCAGGCAGATTCTTAACCACTGCACCACCTGGAAAGTCCTGTATATAGGGTACAATGATAATCAAAATATTAAAGAAATAGTTGCAATTTTTTTCTTCAGTAGTCATTGGCTAAAGAAGAATTCACACTAAACTCTTCAAGATCTTCTTTTTGGTTACCAGGATAATGGATAGGGGTCTGAAATAGCAGAGATGGTAAATAGAGTTACATAAGAAAGGACACACAGTTAATTGGGTATTTTTAAAAGTGGACTTAAAATAATAATCCCATAAAATAATCTATAACCTAAGATAATAAGTTCAGAAATGAAGAGAGAAGGAAAATCAGAGGTAGTCCAGAATTCTTACAGAAGTATTAGGACAAGAAATTGTGAAGCAGCTATTGTATGTTAAGTGCAACTTTGTCTAAAGAGGTTTTCTTCTGTTGTTAGTTTGTTACTTGTTTGATAGAAATCTAAATGCTCTCTCTCACTTTTCCCCTTATCCCATTTCCTCCAGTTACCCTTTGCTGCTTCTTGACAATTGGTAAAACTTGCATTCTTTTTGATTTTTCTTTGGTGAGACCTTTAGACTTGGATTGGTGTTTTATGAATGTGATAGCATGCAGGGATAGATCATAAGGCAGCATGATGAGGAACAAAATAGCATTTGATGTGGTTTTTACCAAAACTGTAAGTACATACAGATGTTTTACAACTTGAACACTTTGAAAGCCCACAATTACATCTTTCTTCCCCTAGATACTAATCCTCTGCTTCAAGACTGCACCTGTGACCTACTTGGCACTGTTTGTGAGGATCTAGAATCCTGACCTTAGTGTACTAATGCTCATGTTTTGTCTTTGATAGAATCTTCTCTGATCCCAACTATGCCAAGTATTGTCTCACTAAACCCAACCACCAGTGGTATACCTATCCTTGGCAGTCAGTAAAGTACTGTTTGTTTACATTGTGCCTGAAACTCTTCTAAATTCTATAAGAATAGGAAAAAATGACTTACACTCCTAAGAATTTTAATCTCCTTGTTATTTTGGCTATGGTTATGCCCAAGATGTTTAGCTTGGGGAACATGTTGTGAATTGGAATTCCTTGAACTGCACTAGTGTTACTCTATTATTTACTCACTCCTTTAAGGATGGCTTAGAATTAAACTGTCTTGGAAAGGAGAAGAAACTCCTGATAACTCTGTAAAAAGATGTGCAGTAGATGACAACTCTGATTTCATGGATAATATTATCTATTGAAGAAGACAGATAAACAGATTATAACTACATGTTTCTATCATAATGGTACACAAATGTGGTATGCAAATGTAATAAAATAGGGGAAACACAAGACAATAGTTGGAGAGTTGTTTTAACTTTAAAGGGCTGGCTGACATAGGGAACAAATCTGAATTGGGTTGAAAATTTTGTAGGCAAGATGAGTTAGAGAAATAAAAGTACAATTGAGATGATACACTAGAGTGAGTGAAACCAGAGAATCTTTAGTTCAGTATTAAAATTTCTAGGTTAACTAAGTTAAAGCTGGAGATGCTGATTTCTAGAATTTAAGAATGAAGATTGAAGATATGAGTTCATGAGTATAACTCATATTGCAAATAATGGAAAATTAAAATAGCTACATAGAAGAAAAATAAGTATATAATCTTAGACTATAAAATAGTACACCATATATTTAAAACCTTGACACAGCCGTTTTTGAAAATAGGGCCATCAGAAAGGCATTTTCTTTAGATCATTGAAAGTTTACAGCATTTTTAAAATCACAGAATAATTCTCAGGTTTTAACTCTCTAGCTACTATCAATCTAAGTGAAATGTATACTTATAAGTTTAAAAGCTATATTTTAATTAAGTCTTCCTTTTGTGATTTCTGAAATAATTTTACAGTAATAATCAATTGCAGTAAAAACAGATCTAAGGCAAAAGGACCTAACTGCAAATTACAGGTATTTTTCTTGCAAATGTTAAAAGAATTCTAATATCAGATTTTAAAACTTATGTAAAAGATCATTTTATATAACTTGATTTAAGTAGTATAAAATTAACCTATATAGATAGTTTAATTTACTATTGTTTAATCAGTTCAGGATGATGATATTGTTGGACTGAGGCCATGAATTATTTTGTTATATTTTTAATTCCTGAGAGTTGCTTGTTGGAAGCCTCAATCTAGTGGAATTCTTAGACTTTAATGAAACATAACCTTATGTTATCTCCTTATATGTATTTACTATAATAGATAGCCATATAAATTATTTCACCTAGCATTATAAAACAAGGTAAAATTAATCAGCAAATTTTGGAGTTTCCATATTTCTCTGTTAATATACTTGCAAATACAAAGAATTGCAAAGATGCTAGTTATTAAAATATTAGCAAAGTTAATCATTGAAAGTATCTATGTTTTATTCTAAGTATATAAGTACTTCTTAAATATATTTTTCAATCACAATCATTAGAAGTGTATTAATTTTGAGGATATTATTACAGAGGTAAGAGTACACAATGAATTTAAGGTACTTACAAGAATATTATAAATAAGTTTGTAAGTTTATATTTTATTTATGGGTATCCACACAATGATGAGTAGTAATTTGTACAGAAATATAATGAGAAAGTTTTGGATAAATTTAATTGAGATATGAGAAAAATAAGTAACTCTCAGAAAGAAGAAGGGTATCATTTGAGAAACCATGGGGTTGCTGTAAACCATCATATTGCTAAAATGCATTAATATGTAGGTCTCTCCACCACAGCAAAAGATTTACTGAGAATGAAGGAGGCTGTTCTCAACATCTCATCCCTCATTATTAGTTCAGGTTTGTTTGTTTCCTTGCTTGATTTTATGGGTGTGAATCGTGTGAATCTCTGGGTTACTCTGTATACTTATCTAGTGCTTCTTTGATGTTTTAGTCTTTGTTTTGAGCATAAACCATTTTACTTTATTTTCAAACTGAATTTTCTGTGATGATCCACCTGTGCTGGGCTGTCCTCTCCTTTCCTCTTCTCTCTTACGCTCTCTCTTCCATCTGTCTTGATGTTTTAATCTCCCCTTAGTCTCCATTCTGATTCAGCTCCAACATTCTCTTTGACTCTCATTCATTTTCAGATTCTTCTGAACTTTCCAGATTTCCTCACTGTCCCAGCATCTTGGCTTCTACCTAGTCTCCTGTCCATTTTACTCTACTGAAATGTGTCTATTTCCAGTCTAAAGTGACCTTCTCCTCTGGGAGATAGTGTATCTACAATTTGCCTTATGCTAGTGTTTCTATCTCAAAAATTAGGTTCTGTGGAAATGGTACTTGGGCATTCAAGCAGATTTAATACCTTCTGTTATATTGTGGATATGGTTTATATTGTTTGCATCATTATTGCTTTTCCCCTGATGACTGACTCATTGATACGTAGCCATGGCTATGTGAAAAGAACCTTGAAATATCTCTGTGTTCTCTAACCCTAGACATACCTGACCTAATAGCTAACATTCTTTAACCGTCTTTTACAATCTGCCAGGTGCCAAACTCAACAATTTAAAAATATTTTTAAAATATTTGAGTAAGAAATTGCATGGTTTATTTTGAGTGTACTTAAACTAAAAGCTCAAAAATACGGTTATTAAAATTTACTTTAAAAACCTAACTTAAATGCTCATTGTGCCTACCTGCTGTCATGAAAAACAGAATATTCCTAACTTAAAGTAACAATTTACTGCTGTTAAATACTCAGCTTTTTCTTGCCTACAATATATTCTTTTCTTAAAAACATTTAATAATTTGGGTTTCTGTTGGTAATCTGCCAGTGTGACTTTCAAATAAGAAAGATGCTTTAAGTTAGAAACATTTCAGAAGTTTTTCTCACTTACACATTCCACTGTGTAAGGCCCTTGAAGTTGTTACAATTATTATAGTCTGTGGGGATTAGTATATCGTGAGGAGATTACTAGACTTCATTACTTAGCAGCACAATGAGAGAGTGTGCACCATGAGATTATAGAGAATAAATGTCTGAGTTGTACAGTTAGAAGACTTCTGGATAAACATGTTCTAGCACCGTCTTTAAAACATGTCCAACCAACTAATTTTTATTGAGTACTAATTCATACATACTATTTCCTATAAGGGATAGAAAATACAGAAAAAATATAAGACATGACTTCCATTCTCAAGAATTCTATATTAATTTTGAAGAAGGGAGTTTCAAAAAATTATAAACAGCATTATTTTCATAACAAGGCAGAGAAATTGAGGATCCAAGAAATCAACAGTTGCCAAAGATGATGCAGGTGGGAAGTAACAGATGAAATTCAAATTTGTCTGTCTGGATGAAAAGGTCATACTCTTTGCTCATGTTAAATCAACTAGATTTAAAAACAAAAGAGATGATCATATGTGAAATAACTTGGAATCTTTATATGATGGTGACTTTAATTTTTAGTATATAGTCTCTGTTTGCTCTAGAAGAATTCAGGAGGGTTAAAGAAAACTGGGAAGTCTTTGTTTGTGGAGGAGATTGAGTTGTATTTTGAAGTGAAGTGGGGTAAACATACACAGGAAAAAGATGAAATAGGAGTTGGTACAAATGCATATAAGTAAAGATAAGCGTTTTGTGTCATTCAAATGTGGAAACTAATAAACAGAATTTTGTCACCTTATAATAGAAAGGCTTTTTTAGCAATAGCTGAGACATAAGATTGGATAGGACATAATTGTAGTAGTAGCTACATTGATTGATCATGAATTACTATGGGATTTTCATAGGTTGAATAGGCTGTGATCTCAACTATAGTATTAATACCAAATCTCAATTGGTATTAAAGAGAGATGGACAAAGTGGTGAAATGGGTTGAATAATAGGTTGAATAATAATAATAGGTTGAATAATAATAATAGGATAATATTGTGATCCAAAATTATTTTGGCATCTCAGAATGGGAGCTGTCTTGGAGACTTTACAATTAGGAGGGACCCACATTTCTCCTTTTGGGTTTTGTTGGGGCCTCTTCACTTCTGAAGAATATAATAAATAAAATGTAGGTTAGGCCACTGTATTGTTCTCCAGGTACAAATTAGTTAGGCTGCTATTATGTCACATTCTTATGTCATAATGAAACAACCTACTGTTGAGAAATGAGTTAGCACTACATTATGAGCAAAACAAGAACAGAGAAGTTGCAAAGTTGTATTGTTACATGAGGCAAGTATACAGAGCTGAAGTGACAGACTTTACCAGCAGCACATTAAAAGTACTCTCTGGTAAAAGTTACCATGATATTTTCAGATAAACTGTGCATCCAGGACACGTGGAGAGTGACAAGATCATGAACATCATCTCTGAATATGAGTCATGTTAGATATATAGTCAGCTATCAAAGAGCAGTTCATTTTAAAATAAACCATATTTTCCTGTAGTTTTAGGGCAAGAGAAGAGAAAATGGTTTATAATGGAAATAAAGATGTTGATGTCTGACAGCTGATCTTTTCAGTCTAAGTGAAAACACCAGCTATAGCAGCAGTGGCAACAAACTTACCAATTTCCCTTTTTATTTGAAAGGTTCCTTGGACACTTAAAAGTGCTTTTATCACAGAGTGAATGAACCAGGCTTTCAGTGTCATCTCCAGATCTCTAAATCAAGAGTGGGTAGCCCCTATTTGAGGAATCAGTAATCATTTCAAATGTTGAGAATATTGTTGATGAAATAGACTTAGAGACTTTTATATGAATATGTTGTGGGTGTTACCAAAATGGTCACTGAGATTAATCCACTCTTACTTCTCTCATATCTCTACCCCCAGACCTCCTCAAAACATCACCCATCTTCACTCTGCCGCAAAAATCACTCTGATGTGGAAGGCTAAATTCGTCATTGGATTGTAAACCTAGAATCAAGGGAGCTATTGCTTCACAAGACCAGCTCTTTTGCACACTTTTCATGATAAACTGTGCTGAAAGCATAAGGTTTCTCACGTGCTTAGTTGCTCAGTCGTGTCTGACTCTTTGCAACCCCATGGATTGTAGCTCGCCAGGCTCCTCTGTCCATGGGATTCTACAGGCAAGAATACTGGAGTGGGTTGCCATGCCCTCCTTAAGGTTTCTCATATCAAGTCATAAAATATGTAATACTTCAAGGAGGGTGCACAATTCTGATTATTCTGGCCATGTTTTATTTACATGGTTGGGGCAGGTATGGCAAGTAGCACTGATTGTGTAGATGGAAATCTGGAGTACTAAATTTTTTTGAATGAATTATTTTATTTTGAAAGTGTGTTTTTTTAGTGTGTTGGAACCTAAAATGCAGTAACTTAGTATAACTGAATGAATTTAGAACATAAACAGGAAAATGTTCCTAGGATTTCTTCAAAATTAGCATTTCAGATTTTTTTCTTTTGTTTTAAAATAAAGCTTATTGAAATTGCAGTGAAAATACAAAAAATACAGTAATTATCAGGACAATTAGACAGCTTTTGTGAATGGAAACGATTTGTCTCTAATAGAAAACTTTTGTTTTGTTTCTGCTACCCCTCCTGTGCTTTAGGGCAATGTTCTAATTAGGAACTTTCTGTCAGCTTTTTTGAAAGATCAAATATTTGATGTTAATTTTTGTTTGAAGTAGTGGCGGTTTTGTTAGAAAACTGTGAGCTCAAAATGTGGTATTTATTATAGTGTTATGTGTTCTTACTGAGGAAAAGGGAATATAAATAAGTGCTAATGAATATCCTGGGTATCCTATAAAGAATAATTCATTCCCACTCAATAAATGAGAAAAGCCAGGGATTTGGTGTGATAAACAATATCAAGTGAACATGCTGGACTTATGAAATGGTAGCGGTTGTGTTAGTACAGTAATAAATACTTGAAAGACAGTTATTTAATTCTTCTAAGACTTATGAAATGATCATTTTTCTCCCAAGGACAGAAGTTTGGGGTCATTAAATTATGTGCATAATTTTAAGAGGATTTCTATTTTTCCTAATGAAATTCTTTATGGTCTAATCTCCAAATGTGAAGTTCTTTTACTACATCATTTATAATGACGGAGAAAATTCCACACACTAGTGTGTGTGTGAATGTACACACACACCTGACATCCTCAGTAGATTATTTTTTAGTTTACTGTAGATTCTGAAGTCTTTCTAGTGATGCTAGTGTAAGCAGTTATTCCTGTTAGTTTTACACAGCTATTGCTTTGTGTTATAAAGAAAATAATACTCTGGGACACTGCAGGAACAATCAGACCAAGTAATCAATTTTCTTTTCTTGAAGAAAATATTTGAGTGAAAGCCTTTGACCTGGTATGTTTAGAGGAAAGAATTAAGTTAAAATAAGAGAAAATAGATATAGCCCAGAGATTAGCTAAGAATAACATCTGGAGTAATAGATAATTTGACAAGAATGGAAAGTTACCTACCTACATGTCCCCAACCCACACAAGATATTTTTTGATGTATAACCAAAAGTATTCTGACTGTTTTCCTGTGAGCAGTTCTAATCATGGATATCCAGTAACTTCCATTGAATTGTCCTTGCATAGTCTAATTGCTGTTTTTATAAGAAATTATTTCCTGATGTTTAACTCAATTTTCCTTTATCCAAATTAACTCCATTATTTCTAGCTGATGTAAATCACAAACACACTAAGAAGCCTTTCATGGTTTTGTTTCTCCATAGATCTGAAGCCTTCACTGTTTTGTATATTTCAATTTTTTTATAAGGCATTTGAAAATAAATATGCAAAATATTATCCTATCAAGTTAGAAGAGTTGAAGTACCTCTAATGTATGATGGAAAGAAATGAGAGAGGAAGATGATAAATTAGGCTAAATTTCCTTGTGACTACTAACATTTTTCCCTTGATGGTGTTTGGTTTTCTAGGATAAAGTCGTTGGAAATATATTAGTATTATTATAGTCTACTTTTGCTTTTGTTACATTTAGTGGAGAAAACTAAAGATAGTTTTAGACATTTTACAAGTCTTTTAATTGTGTTGGCTTTAAACTTGGAGCAAACTTTTAGTGTTTATATATTTTAGAGTTGGAATAAAATTTTTAAATATACAAGGCAACTCTCAAAATTAAGAGTAAAGAGATAATTGTTTTATTTCCTTCCTAAAATTCTTCCGTTCATGTCCTTATTAATCTGAGTCAACCATGTGTATGCTTAATTGCTGAGTCATGTCCAACTCTGTGACCCCATGAACTGTAGCTCTCCAGGCTCCTCTGTCTATAGGATTTCCCAGGCCAGAATACTGGAGTGGGTTGCTATTTCCTTCTCCAGGGGATCTTCCTGACCCAGAGATCAAACCTGCATCTCCTGCATTGGCATGTGGATTCTTTACCACTATCTGGAAAGCCCCATGAGTCTTACAAATCCTGTTTAGAATCTCTGTGTTAGTACATTCACTGTTTCAGTCACCTGCCTGCTCATCCGCCCACAGTCTGACCCACTAGCATCACTCCTGTTAAGGGTTGAAAAACTCAGAAATGTGTAGATATTCAATGTTTCATCAATTTGATATCAAATAACACTTAAGAGTGAACATCATTATATAAATGAAATGTGGCTGTGACTGTGTGTGAAGTGATAGATTGTATGGGATTGAATAGTTACTCTGTCATTGCACAAGCTAATGACTTTTGTGCAAGTTATTTTACTTCTCTGTACATCAACTTGCTTATCTACAAGTTGGATATAACAGTAATATCTACCTCATGATGGTGTGAGGATCAAATGGGTAAATATTTACAAAAAAACAAAACAAAACAAAAAAAAACACTTAGAAAATTTCCTGGCACAGAGTAAGCACTTACTAATAATTGTCTAGTGGTGGTAGTAACAGTAATTCATAGAAAAATGTGATTTATGTTTTTCACCAAGGGAAAAATGTGGGCAATGTGTTACACACAAGTAATGAAATATACAAAATGTGATATACAAAAGCAATGAAGTTTTGATACATACTACACCATGAATGGACGTTAAATACATTCTTCTGAAAGAAATGTCAGACACAAAAGCCATCAATATCTCTTTCCCTATCTTCTTCCATCTTTGCTTTCTGCAGCATCTGCAATCCTGCTCCAGAGAAAACTGGAAAGAGAGGGGTATGGAGAATATTTAAAAATGAAGCAGGAGAAAGAAAGGAGAGAAAAAGCAAAATAGTGAGGCAGAGGAAGAGGTGCAGGAGAGGGGATTAATCTGCCTTTCCATGACTTTAGAGAACTCCTTAGTTTTATTTCCTGTGGAAAAAAAGGGCAACTTTTTGATTAAAAAATTAAATTTCCCATTAGTTTTAGTCCTCACCAATAGTGTATTAATTGGAAAACTCTGATAGCTTCCAGATTTACTGACAAAAGAACACTTCTGGGCTGGTACAGGAGACAGAGCTGGTGGTCAGCTAACTGCCTTTATCTGCCTTTCCCTACTTCTCCCAGTTCTCTGAGAGTGAAAGAAGGCACATTTCATAAAGAAAGTCATTTGATGAACATCTCAGGGTTGGATTGAGAAAGAATGTGGATTTCAGTCACAGAATTTCGGAAAAAATAAGGGGCCATGTGACAATAACAGGTTATTTGTTTATAGAGTCTTTGTGCACAGAATATCTTAAAACAAGTCTGTTAATTTGCCTCAAGGAAAGAAGGATCATGATGGTCAGATATTTGGATATAAAAAGCCATGCTATATTAATGTTAGAAAAAAAATCATGAAGATGTCTTTAGTTGTGTACCATGAGTAAATTGTTTCATTTCATATTTTTTTCTTTGAGGTGAAATTGAGTTGCCTTTGTTTAATTATTAAATTTGACTTCTTGTACTTTAGAAAATGAGGGTTATGGGTTTAAAACATTAAGAATATATTTGCCTTTAATTTGATTCACGTTACTTGACCTCAAATAAATAGAAATCAGATTGTCTATGATTATGATGAATGGGATTTTCTAGGAAGTGAAATTGGTTCAATCAGAGCAATTACTGTTTCTCATTGTTGTTAGCCCAGAGTAGAGCCAGTCTTTCTGCTATTCTTTACAGATGTCTCTTGAATATTATAGTCAGTTTGCCTTACCCAAAGGTGAAGGAGGCATTTCAGAATAAATTGTTAAACTATCAGAAGGTTACATGTGGATAATGATGAGTTTTTGGTAGAAATCACAATGTCTGAGGCAAATTTTTTGGGAAAAGAATTGACTTAGCTTTCCTTATTTAGGCAATTGCATATGATCAAATATCATTGGATAATATTTAATAAAACTTGTTCTGCTTCATTTTGGAAAGGAGGATTTGAGGAAACAATATAAGCTCAGAGGAAACAGATTTAAATTTTTTTTAAGAATTCATTTTTTAAAAATCAGACTTACTTAGGTTTACAGTAAAATTGGGTTTTAGTTCTAGAAGGTCTTGTAGGTCTTCATAGAATCGTTCAACTTCAGCTTCTTCAGCATTACTGGTCGGGGCATAGACTTAGGTTATGCCTTGGAAACGAACAGAGATTATTCTGTCGTTTTTGAGATTGCATCCAAGTACTGCATTTCGGACTCTTTTGTTGACTATGATGGCTACTCTATTTCTTCTAAGGGATTCTTGCCCACAATAATAGATATAATGGTCATCTGAGTTAAATTCACCCATTCCAGTCCATTTTAGTTCGCTGATTCCTAAAATGTCGATGTTTACTCTTGCCATCTCCTGTTTGACCACTTCCAATTTGCCTTGATTCATGGACCTAACATTCCAGGTTCCTATGCAATATTGCTCTTTACAGCATCGGACCTTGCTTCCATCACCAGTCACATCCACAACTGGGGTATAGTTTTTGCTTTGGCTCCATCCCATCATTCTTTCTGGAGTTATTTCTCCACTGATCTCCAGTAGCATATTGGGCACCTACTGACCTGGGGAGTTCATCTTTCAGTGTCCTAGAGGAAAGCAGTCCTGAATGTTCATTGGAAGAACTGATGTTAAAGCTGAAACTCCAATACTTTGGCCACCTGATATGAACAGCTGACTTATTTGAAAAGACCCTGATGCTGGGAAAGATTGAAGGCGGGAGGAGAAGGAGACGACAGAGGGTGAGATGGTTGGATGGCATCACCGACTCAATGGGTATGAGTTTGAGTAGACACCGGGAGTTGGTGATGGACAGGGAGGCCTGGCGTGCTGCAGTCCATGGAGTTGCAAAGAGTCAGACACCAATGAGTGACTGAACTGAACTGAACAGTAAAATTGTGAAGAAGGTATACAGATTTCCCACATACTCTCTGCCTTGACACGTGTATAGCTTCTCCATTATCAACATAGGTCACCAAAATATACCTTTTTAAAAATAAAGGATTAACTTATATCAACACATCAATCATTGTTGTTATTCAGTTGCTAAGTCATGTCTGACTCTTTGCAACCCCATGAACTACAGCACGCCAGGCTTCCCTGTCCTTTACTATCTCCCAGAGTTTGCTCAAACTCATGTCCATTGAGTCAGTAATGCCATCCAACCATAATCAACCGAAATATATAGTTTACCTAAGAGGTCAATCTTGATGTTTTATATTCAGTGGGTTTAGAAAAATGTGTAGTGACGTGTATCTATCAGTATAATATACAGAATATTTTCACTACCCCCCAAATCCTTTGTGCTCTGCCTGTTTATCGCCCTTGACTGGAAACTATCTCCTCTGTCCAAGGGATTCTCCAGGCGAGAATACTGGAGTGGTTTGCCATTTCCTCTTTCAGGAGATCTTCCTGACCCAGGGATTGAACCCATGTCTCTTATCTCCTGCATTGGCAGGTGAGTTCTTTACCACTAGTGCCACCTGGGAAGCCCCCATCTTTTTACTGTCTTTATAGTTTTGCCCTTTAAGAAAGGTCATAAAATTGAATATTATAGTATACAACCTTTTAAGATTGGCTTCTTGCGTTTAGTAATAAAAATATTGACTTTTGAAAAGTAAATATATACCTAACACTTTGAAATATACATTTAACACCTTTGTCCTGAAAGCAAATTATATTCATCACTGACATATGAATGGAAGTACATGTTCAAAAAATAGGCTTAATAAGAGAAAGTATTAACTCTCTAATGTTTTCTTTAATAGAAATTGTATTAAATTAAATTATATTTGCTTTTAGATAAACTATTGCTGAAATGAAGATAATCCATTTATAATGGAACAGAGAAAAATACTTTATTTTTAAATACTCATTTTCTCTTTCTCCAGATTTCATGTCCTCTGTTTTCTCAAGTGGCATGACAGTAAAAGGAAAATATAAAATGCGATTTTCCTATACATTATCATTCTGAAGTAGGAAACTTCTGAAAAATTATTGGTAGATCTCAATGAAATATTTAAATTATCACATCTAAGATAATGCTGAATCAAATATTCAGTCTTCTTTATAAGCAAGATTCCAAAGTAGATGATTTGTCTTAATTTACCTTGTTAGATTTCCTCCTCAATTGTTTATTCCCTTTGTTCCTGTAACTTCTATTGCGCGCGTGCGCTCGTACACACACACGCACGCATGCACACACACATGCACGCACACACACACAATCGACCCTGTGTCCTGTCTTAACCATCTAGTAGTATCCCTACTATCCCATTAGTAGGGACAATAAATAATCTCTTACTATGGGCATAAACTGATAATGGTTTAAGTACTGTCAAAGAAAAGCCAGGGCTGGACAGTAGGTAAATTGGTAAAAAACAGATTATATTCAGATCAATTGGAGTAGGGGAGGGAGATGTCAGTGTAGAACTGGGCTCCATTCTGAATACTTCAAGGCAAAGTGGGGACTTAGAGCCAAGGAGTGTGATGGCCATAAGTGGAGAGAAAATTGCTAAGAGGAAACATGAAGGCTAGGTGGTGGTTGTTCAGTTTTATTTTATGCTTATTCACATCCGACTCTTTTCAACCCCATTGCCTGTGGCAAACCGGGCTTCCCTGCCCTTCTCCATCTCTCAGTGTTTGCTCCAACTCATGTTGAGTCGATGATGCCGTTCAACCATCTCATCCTCTGTTGCCTTCATCTCCTCCTGCCTTCAGTCTTCCCTAGCATCCGTGTCTTTTCCAGTGAGTCAGGGGCTAGGGGATCTTGCTAAACTGACACAACAGAATTCTTGGTGATCAGGCCAGAATGATCAAATATCACTGGTGAGAGGGATGGTGGAAGATGAGGAGCTTGACTGGATATTGAGGGTGAGCAAATACCAAAGGTGGGGATTCCGATTTAGCAGAGTTTGGAAACTAGATTCCATAAGGAAGTGTAGAAGATTCAGACATCTGAGTAAAATTTGCTTAATCAAAGAATCTTTGGCGGCACAAAGTCTGTGATGATTTATTAGCATTTTATATAAGGAAAAGTGTGGAGAAGTTGGAAGATGAGAGTGAATGCTAATCTCATAGTTCAGTTAAGGCTGGGTGAAAACCTTTCAGAATTACTCTTCCTTACCAAGGGTGTCAGTGCTCTTCTTCCACTACTTGTATGTAGCCATGTGTACATGTGTACACATACATATGTACTACACTCACACACAGAGGCATGTGATAGTGGAGTGAATAATGAACTTCTGAGAAGGTGCTCACCCAAATGTACAGCTATTCTGATGTGAGCATTTTCACTGCTAGATTTTTTTTACCTTCAAAGGTAGCCTTTGCCAAGCTGTAAATGTGTTTATAAGGACATCACTAGAAATTATTGTAATTCTCATCTGTTGTCCTAATGGGGCAGTGTCAACACCATTTCATTTTACTGTAAATTATATTATATATTTAATGGATGTTTTTGCAAATATCTGAATGAAACTCCCATTTTCAGGGCAATTGTTTATTAATTTGAGAAATTGTATTTAGATTATATCTATGTGCTACCAAGATGCCAGGTAAAGATGGACAAATCATGCTATAAAATTGTAGAACTGTATGTGATCCCTCTAGAAAAAGAAAGTATTTTGAGGAGCATTATAATGCCCATCTGAATGGAAATATTTTTCCAGTGGCTGCTGTGTGCCTGAAATATGCAGCGCTAGTCTAGAAATTCTGTTAAATTTTGAACATACCTCTTAAATCCAGGAAGAGATTTAGCCATGCCTATAAATTAACACATTTATGCATATTTGGTTATTGTATTAGTTGATTGTCACATTAGAAAGTAGAAAACAACACTGAGGGAGGAAGGCATGGGTTGTGAAGCTTTCTTTTGAAGCAAATCACAGTACTGGCCAATCCTACAGCATATTGATCTGTGTCAGGAACCCCTGCTGGGAAAAAGATTTAGTACCAAGGAACTAATTTCCAAGTAATACCAAAATAATTTGTGGAGATGGTTCAAGATCTGACTTTGACTTCTTAAATTTTTTTAGAGAGTAAGTACTCTTTATAACCAGATGTCCATTTATTTAAAGATAATGTTCAAGTTGGTGATTAGAAGCAATAGAACCTTCTGACAAATAATATTTTGAGGAGACAGTGCAGTAGACTGAAGAGTTAGGAGTATTTTATTGATGCTTTTTATTAATTGAGTAAAAGTGAAAGATTTCTGTACTTTTAACATCTAGCTCTAATTAATGGCCAGAACAGTCAAAGCTGTTTGAAATTGTTCTGAACCTAAGCTGGTAAAATTCTTGTTCTACCTGCAAAGGGTCTGACATTCCTGATTGAGTTTTTGGACTACTAGGATGAGAAGTGTAAACACTGAAGAGGAATCACAATATGGTGGTCTGTCTTTTCAGTGCGGTTGGGTGGGGCAGTGGGA
The DNA here is from genome assembly GCA_024291935.2 of Okapia johnstoni. NCBI lineage: Eukaryota > Metazoa > Chordata > Mammalia > Artiodactyla > Giraffidae > Okapia > Okapia johnstoni. The sequence goes on along the minus strand of CM044308.1, from coordinate 31,500,110 downwards.
AGGCAGATGGAGGGGAGGAAGCAGGAAGGAGCATTGGAAATAGATTTCTGCTGCCTAAAAGAATGATGTGCTTTACATACCAGACTGAATTGATACTTTAGTTACTGCTGCAGTTCTGGATTTTTCACACAGTTTGAAAAAAAAAAGAAACAGTGGTTCTTATCTCTGTGCCACAAATTCCTTATTCTCTAGGGTGTGACATGAATTTCAAGTTACTTGGCCTAGAGAGTAAGAGGAAGGATAATCTGCCTAAGCTGACCTGAGGAAAGTACTTACATGAGTGTCACTTACTGTTAGATCACTGGCACCATTCACTTGTGTGCGGCAAGGTTGGCAGTCCATTCCTTGAGTGAAGGACTGACCTGAAGAACGCCTTAACACTTCACAGTTTGTTCAGATTAGAAACTGTCAAACCATTGTAAAGAGAAACTGCTTTTTATTTCCATGAATCCTTGATTTAAACATACACGTACTTGACAAATGTTTTATGAGTTCCTCATTTGTATTTTATTGAGATATAATTGACATATAATATTGTATAGGTTTAAGACCTACAGTCTGTTGACTTGATACATTTATGTATTACAATACGATTACCACCTTAGCAGTTAACACCTCTATCATGTCACATATTTGGTTTTTTGTTTGTTTTTTTGTGGTGAGAACAATTAAGATTTAGTTTCTTAGCAAGTTTAAAGTGTATAACATAGTATTGTTGACTATATTTACTATGCTGTGCATTAGCTTTTCAGAAATTATGTACTAGTTGCAAGTTTGTACCTTTAAACATCATTTGCCTGATTTCCCCATCCCGCACCTCCTGGTAGTCACCTCTCTACTCTTGGTTTTTATGAGTTCAGCATTTTTAGATTCCACACATAAATGATACCATACAGTGTTTGTTTTCCTCTGTCTGACGCATCTCACTTAGCATGATACTCGCAAGGTTCTTCCATGTTGTTGCAAACGGCAGGATTTCTCTCTTTCTCATGACTGATTATTTTCCATAGTGTGTGGTTGTGCGCGCGTGCTTCTTCAGCCATTTATCTCTTGTCGAACACTTAGATTATTTCCATGTGTATAATGCTGCTATGAACATGGCTATGCAGATATCTCTTCCAGATACTGATTTCAGTTCCTTTAGATATATATCCAGGAGTGCTGGAATATATGGCAAATCAACTTTTATTTTTTTAGGAATTTCCATACTGTTTTCTTTACTAACTGTACCACTTTATAGTCGCAACAAAAATGTATAAGGGCTCCCTTTTCTCCAGATCCTTGCCAGTCTTTGCTATCTCTTGTGTTTTAGTAATAACCCTCCTAACAGATGTGAAATGATATCTCATTGTGGTTTTGATTTGCATTCCCCAGATTCTTAGTGATCGTGATCATGTTTTCACATTACCTATTGGCCAATTGCATGTCTTTTTTGGAAAAATGTCTATTCAGGCAGGTCCTTTGCCCATTTTTAACTGGAAAGCAAACTTTTTTGTTAATAAGTTGTATGAGTTATTTATATATTTTGGATATTACTCCTTTACCAGATATATGGTTTGTGAATATTTTCTCCCATACTATAGAGAAATCAATTTACTGATTATTTGCTATATAGTAGCTCTTTAGTTTAATGTGTTCCCTCTTGTTTATTTCAGTTTTTCTTGCAATTTTCCGGCAAGAAAATTGCTTTAGCTATTCACAGTCTTTTGTGATTCCAAACAAATTTTAGGATAGTTTTTTTTGATATCTTATCCAAGAAATCATTGCCAAGGGCAGTGTCAGGGATCTTTTGCCCTATGGTTTCTTTTAGAAGTTTTACAGTTTCTGTTCTTTCATTTAAGCTTTTGATCCACTTCAAGTTATTTCTCGTGAGTGGTATAAAATAGGGGCCCAGTTTCATTATTTTGCACACAGATACCCAGTTTTCCCAACATTATTTATTGGGGAGACTTTCCTTTCCCCATTTGTGTTTTGGCATTCTTGTCAAAAATTAGTTTACCATACATGAGTTTGTTTGGGTCTGAACTCTGTTCTGTTTCACTTTTCTATATGCCTGTTTCTATGCCAGTATCATAGTGTTTTGATCACTATAACTTTGTAATATAGCTTGAAATCAGGTAATGTGATGCCTCTAGTTTTGTTCTTTCTCAAGATTGCTTTAGCTATTCACAGTCTTTTGTGATTCCAAACAAATTTTAGGATAGTTTTTTTTTTTATAATTACTGTGAAAAATGCCATTGGAATTATGATTGGAATTGCATTAAATATGTAGATATCTTATGGCAGAAAGAGAAGAGGAACTAAAGAGCCTCTTGATGAAAGTGAAAGAGGAGAGTGAAAAAGTTGGCTTAAAGCTCAACATTCAGAAAACTAAGATCATGGCATCTGGTCCCATCACTTCATGGCAAATAGATGGGGAAACAGTGAAAACAGTGGCTGACTTTATTTTTTGGGGCTCCAAAATCACTGCAGATGATGACTGCAGTCATGCAATTAAAAGACACATATTCCTTGAAAGGAAAGTTATGATCAGCCTAGACAACATATTGAAAAGCAAAGACATTACTTTGCCAACAAAGGTCCGTCTAGTCAAGGCTTTTTCCAGTGGTCATGTATGGGTGTGAGAGTTGGACTGTGAAGAAAGCTGAGCACCAAAGAATTGATGCTTTTGAACTGTGGTGTTGGAGAAGACTCTTGAGAGTCCCTTGGACTGCAAGGAGATCCAACCAGTCCATCCTAAAGGAGATCAGTCCTAGGTGTTCATTGGAAGGACTGATGTTGAAGCTGAAACTCTAATACTTTGGCCACCTGATGCTGGGAAGGATTGAGGGCAGGAGGAGAAGGGGACGACAAAGGTTGAGATGGTTGGATGGCATCATCGACTCAATGGACATGAGTTTGGGTAGGCTCCGGGAGTTGGTGATGGACAGGGAGGCCTGGTGTGCTGCAGTTCATGGGGTCTCAGAGAGTCAGGCACGACTGAGCGCCTGAATTGAACTGAACTGAACTGATGGATATTTTCACACTATCAATTCTTCCAATGTACGGACATGGGCTATTTCTCCACTTATTTGTGTCATCTTTAATCTATTTCATAAATGTCTTACAGTTTTCATTTTCCAGATATTTTTCCTCCTTTGTTATATTTTTTCCCCTAAGTATCTCATTGATTCCTATGCTGTTTAAATGGAATTGGTTTCTTAATTTCTCTGACAGATAATTTGTTGTTTAGTGTATGGAAATGCAACTGATTTCTGTATGTTGGCTTTGTATATTGCAACTTTACTAAATTAATTTATTAGTTTTGACAGTTTTTAATGCAGTGTTTAGAGTTTGCTATATGTAAGATCCTGTCACCAGCCAATTACAATAATTTTACATTTTCCTCTCTGATATGGATGATTTTTATTACCTTTTCTTGCTTAACTGCTCTGAATAGGACTTCTAACACCATGTTAAATAGAAATGGCAAGAGTGGGCATCCCTGTCTTGTTCCTAAACTTAGAAGAAAGGATCTTAAGTTTACCATTGAGTTTGATATTAACTGTGGACTTTTCATATATGGCCTTGATTATGCTGATGAACATTTCTTTTATACCCAGCTTGTTGAGCTTTTTTTTTTTTTATCATAAAAGGATGTTTTTTATCAAATGCTTTTTCCACATCTGTTGAGGTTACCGTATGATTTTTATTTTTCATTCTGTTAATCTGGTGTATCGTATTTATTGATTCACATATATTGAACTATCCTTGCATCCCTGGAGTAAATCCCACTTGATCATGGTGAATAATCCTCTTACGTGTTAATGATTTTTTTTTTTTTTCTGGCAACTTGCTGTGATATAAGTAAAATCTTTGATAACTACTGAAGATAAAACAGTGAACATGGTCTCATTCTATCTCTCCTAGATGGTTGCTGGAAAGACAAACTAATCATTTTAAATGTTGATTTTGGTAGGTACTTTGAAAAAGAAGTCACTTGTGCAATATGGGTACATGAGGAACAAAGGGACAAGTTTGTATTGTGATTGGGTAAAGCATCTCAGAGGACAGGATATTTGAGACCTAAAGAAGATGAGGGAGCTGATTATGAAGTACAAAGGAGCAAGTGCTGACAGAAAAGAGACTCTACTGTTTGTATTCCCTTTGACTCTGAGGTGCTCTGAAAAGCTCGAGAGAAAAGATGTTAAATAATGTCCCTCAGTCATCAAACAAAATTTTAGTTTTGTTCAATAGACTAGATTATACATATCTGTAACATACAATCTTCCTGTTTAAAATGTCTAAAATAAAATTATTTTTGGTAATTGAATGTATTAAAAATAGTGTTCCTTATACAATTTCAAGGAAGTTAGGCATTGTTATTAATGGAAGACATTATGTTTTCACAAAGGATCATTGTGGAGATAAGCCTAATAGAGATGACTTGGTGCTTTTGCTATGGCAGGTGCTTGGTGTGTTTGCTGAGTTGAATTGCAGCTCATATTGTGCCATGTTAGGTCCCTCACGGTTAGACATTTTCATATTGAGTTACAAAATTACTCATTTCCAGGGATGTATGCATTGAACAGCTCTCTGCAGTCTCACGTAGAGAGAACAGATCAATGATTTCTGGATCTTGCTCACCAAAAAATAATCTGCTTAGGACGCACAGTCTTTAGGCAAACTTATTATTTCTGCTGTAGAGAGGAAGAAGCTTAAAGGTTCAGGGACTTGCTCAAAGTCCTATAATACATTTCATATTTTTATATGGCATTTTTATCATAAAGTAAACATGCTTACTGTCTCCCTGAAGAGATTGTGTGAGGTAGTTATCTTCTGGTGGGATAAGTTTAAATCATTTGCACATGTATGCAGGAAATCAGTGGTACAGCTGTATATAAAACCTAGGATGTTTGACCTGGGTGATTTTTAACTCTGTTCTTATAATCAAAAGCAAACATTGTGACTCATTTTAGTATAAATCAGTGTTTTTCTGAAGCCTTTTAGAAAGAAAAGATGTCAGGGATCATAAAGTATGAAATTGAACCACAGGTGAGTAAACTGCTTTCTAGTCTGGAGAAAAGTTTAAGTATTTATCATTTAACAATATAAAAACTACACATATAAACTATCATTAGTAAATCCATGTTTTGAATGTTCTTGGAAGCCTTAACAGAAGTGTGGTTTTTTAGGAGTATCTCCTCTATCCTAAGAATCTTTTAATTTGTCTTCATGTTAGGATATAGGCAAAACTGCCAAGTTTCCTTTTTTTTTTTTGTTTTCTGTTTATGCTCTTTCCCCTTCTCTCATTCTCTATTGCATTGTTTCCTCAAAGCACAACTTTTGAGTGTGCAATGTCCTCATTTTCCTTCTTTTGGTGCACTTGAAGCCTCTTTTGTGAAGTAGACTAGCTAAGTCTACAAACTGAGTGTCTACTCTTCATATCTCTTTCTCCTCTCTTTTTTGCCCTGATAACCTGATAAATTAATATTCCTTACAGTTTTAATGACTGCTAATAGATTAATGCATCTTAATGACTGTTAATGGCTTAATCTGTTAAACCTCCTGGGTGAAATATTTGCATTTTAAAAGGGCTTTTTGGAATCATAACCTTATTTAAAGAGATGACTCAGTGTGATAATCTAAAACCTGTTGACAAATCACTAGGGAGAATAAAAAATTGGATTTTTAAAAATATTTTAATATTTATGAGAACAAGGATACATTCTCAAAATCGATGTAATGATAAAGCACTCATAGTACAATTTGAAGCAATCCTTTTTTAATCTTTACTGCTGCATAAAATAACAATGTGTGTCAAAATCAGTAATCTCTTAGATTTGATGAAATATGGTAGCTATATTTTGTCACCCTTTAAAGTATGCCTGTTGTATGTAGATGGTATACCTCCCTTATTACACTTCACTCTCACAGTTATACACAAACTTACTTCTGCATAAACAAACCCAAATAAACACATATCCCCACACCACTGAACTATGGACATTCCCTAGTTAACTACTGTGGAAGCATCAATTAAAATTTGAGTTTCTGTGTTTTATTGTCCATATTAAAGGTTTCATAATCTTAGTTTAAGAACATTTTTAAGAAATTTTTACTGGAAATGGTATTTTATTTATAGCATTTATTTGCTCTTTAAAAATGTCTTTTGTAATACTTGATTCCTTTTATTTTGTCTCACTTTGCTTTGAGATAGAAGTGATAAATATGACTAAATAACGACAGATGAATATAGTGTCTTGAAGGACTGGCTATCCTTTTAAAGATGAAAAGGCTTTGTATCAGTAATTACTGATCATGTGATACACAGTTTCAAATAAAAGACTTAGTGTCATTCTTTCTTTTTGGAAGACATTAGAAACAATTGCAGAATAAAAAGCAAGCTCATCAACAGCAGAAAATCAGTCAGAAAACTGGCTAAAATTCAGCTCTTTGTGTTCTTGAGAGTGAAAGCTGTAGCTGAAAGAAAGCTCTCCAATTTTCTACTATGCAAATCCATTGCCTCCTTTTAGATTGGTTTACTGTTTTGAAACAGTTAAGTAGTAGCATTTCTTGGCAAGAAGAACATTTATTTAAATAATTCTGTGCAAATTCTGTTTAATTTATTCCTTCTTCCTCCCATTCTACTCCATTGCCTTCCCTGTACTACCAGCTTCATATATCCACTTGGGTTATGATATATGAACACTTGTTATGTTCCTCTAGGATGCCTTTTAATTTTAATTTCTTTTAAGCTTACAATTGGGGCAGGGTAGTTAAGGACTTTTAAAAAAATGCAGTACCAATCATATTTCCCTAATGACAATAAGCATATATGTTATCGGTATTCTTTGTAAGGGACTTCCCAGGTCACTTAGTGGTAAAGAATCTGCCTGGAAATGCAGGAGATGCGAGAGATGCAGTTCGATCCCTGGGTTGGGAAGATCCCCTGAAGTAGGAAATGGCAACCAACTCCAGTGTGCTTGCGTGGAAAATTCCATAGACAGAGGAACCTAGCGGGCTGCAGTCCATGGGGTTGCAGTGGGTTAGACACAACCGAGCGGCTGAGCACACAGATTCATTCTTTGTGAATGAACAGGATTTTATCATCATAGTCTTATATTTAGAAGTTTTCCAAAGGTTTGAAAGTTGGATTGATTTGGCACAGGCACTGTTAGGCATATATTTTGTAGGTTGCAGACTATATGGTGAAATTTGAAAATATCAAGATCTATTATTTTCATTGAATTCTCAGTATGTATGGCAGTTAATAAAATTCTAAACTCTCTGGTAACTGTGAAATGTTGTTATTAAATCATTAGCTCCTTCCTAATATGTCAGCCTGGATTAGTACTTTTCCTATTAACAATTTTCAAAAAGAAGTGACCTGAGTAAGTGAGAAATAGGACAGGAGACTGCTACTGTCAGAACCTGATGCAGTGCTCATAAGTAATGGCAAGGTAAGGATGCTACAAGCAAATAAAAAGGGTTTGAGAGTATGGATCAAGAAAAAAAGTTCACTTTATTTTTATTTTTGCCTAGGGTAAGCCCAGAGGCTTTGGAAATGAATGGCCAGCCTGTGGTTGACTGCAGTGTTGCAAAAATTAACATCATGTTAACATACAAATCTGTACCTTTTGAACTCTTTGACTGCATTTTCAGGTGAAACTACATCCTTTAGCTGCCATGCTGTCACATAAAGGAAGGAGGTGTGTGTTTAGAAGGTACCCATGAAAGCCTGGCAGACCAAGGATCTGTGTGAAAGGTGGTTTTGTCAAGTAAGGCACCTATGAGTCTATTACAAGTACAATACAGTGTGGTCTATAATGAATCTCCATTCCTAGAGAGCTCTTAAAATAGAATAAATAGCTAGGTCTTTGAATGGTTTAAGCATTAAATTGCCTGAAGGAAAAGATCTTCTCAGCTGACCTCCCAGTACCCCTTTTAGCTTTGTAATTCTGAGATAGTTGGCTTATGAAGTGCACTGAGCATATAAATGTGTGCAGGTATGTTCAGTGTGTGTATAGAGATATGTGGGGGTATGTATATATGTGTGTATATAAAAATGTACCTACCCAAGTAACATTATCTATGTTTAATATTTTTACGCCCCTTTTTTCTTACCCTGCTACTCTGTACAGACTCTCTCTCACCCTCCATCCTTTCATTGCTCTCTCCATATATGCAACTGTGCAAAAATATATTGCATCTGAAGTTGGATGGCAAATGTATGTGGTTCTTGAAGGTTTAGTTTCCTCACTGAATGATTTTATCCCTGATATCTTCCTAATGGAGAGCTATGTGCATCTGTTTAATTTTAAGTACTATTGGCAGAGGGTGAAAGGAATGTATCAGTTTTGTTGTTTACTGGGAGAAAGACGCATATAACATGTAGTTTAGTATGGTGACATATGATATTTGTATTTACCACTAGAGAAGGAGCATGTAGGGTAGAATCAACATGTACTTTTAGTTTGTTATTGTTTGTGGACTGTAAAGGGTTTTCTGAAATAGTCTTTCTGATAGAGGTGTAAGACTGCAGAGAACTAAACATTTGTGCATTGTGACTTGGCTTTAATGTTTAATAACTATAGTTGATCAAAAAGCTGAAATCCAAAAAATGCCATATGACTTAGCAAGCACATAGGAATAAAACCACCCAGCTCTGGATCAGACACTTTCTACTGAGAGGACTCCTCCTGAAAAGTAAATATGAGCATTCCTGAAAAGTAAATATGAGCAAATATGAGTGCATATTTGCATTCATGACAGAAAGCAACCTGCACCATTGTAATTCCTGTGACCGTCATTGTGGGGAAAGTCAAAACCTTGTACATGGTTGAGTTGAGAACCACCTCTGTAGCTGTTTCCAAATAATGAACTTGTCTTTCCACAAGGAGCTGGTCGTGGTCAAAAGATGGCGATTTAATCAGAATGCAGAGAATTGATTACAAGTCTTTGCTACTTTCACTTATTCTAAATGAAAAAGCATTTCATTTCTTAGCTGTCCAGTATTCCTCCTCATATTTTAACCTTATAGTAGCTATTCATAGGGGGCTGTGTGTGTGTGTGTGTGTGTGTGTGTGTGTGTGTGTGTATTTGAAAACAAATTCTAAAGAACTGGCAGTTCTTGTCCACTTGCTCACAGACAATACTGATAGTATTTCACTTAACTCAGACCCTGTTTGGCCTGCATTTGCTGAAGTTGCCAAACTCTGACATCTGGTTACTCTGTTATCCCTCATCAGTTTTCTTATGTGGCTAGCAAAAGAACACTTCTTTGGGCAAGATGCTAGGTGCTGCTGTTTAATAGGAACCAAAGATTCCTTCCTGGTACTTGGAAAAAAAGTTATTACATTCAGCAGCACCTTGAGAATGGAAAATTTGAAACCGTGCTCGTGTAATACATAAAATTTATGTTTATATAGCTAATACAGATTGAAAAAGAACAAAATGTATGTTCTGTTCTTAAAAAATAAAAATCTAATGAGAATTGAATGTCTAAAAATATTTAAGAAACATTGCTTTGCTTCTAATTTCTGATTTCTCTCTGGACAAACTTGATTGAATAGTTATGTATATTTATAATTTATTAAGTTGTTGTAGGGTTTATAGAAAAAGTGGAGGACATGGTTGGTCAAGCCCTCTCAATGCAGGACTCTAGAAAACTATCGCCAGATGATGCTTAGAGTATGTTAAATGATGCCTCTTTCTCATTGTCTCTCTGCTTATTTTATAACTGCATTGTTACGGTCTGAGTGTGAGTGAGGATAAAACTGGTGTGAAGCCTGGTCACCAGAATGAGATAGGTGGTCAGAAAGAGGTTATTTGCTTGTCAAGTTGGTCTGGGCTACATGGCCCTTTGTTGGGCAGTATCATTTAATCCATGGAGAAGAGAGTAAAGTAGAAGTTACTAAGAGGAAGTGGAGAGACTAGGGAGAGAGGAAATTCTTTTACCACATTAGCAGAGGGCACAGAGGGCATGGTGGAGAAGGACAAGAGGGCTGGTCTTTAGCCTCTCACCCACAGTGACTCCATCCACCTGTGAAAAGCATCCCAGCAACACCATAGGTTCTGGATAATCATTTATCTTCTATCTGGGGAAGTAACTGATAATAAAGAGTCAGGGAGAAGAACTGATAGTGTTTCCTCCAATAATTTCTTCTAGTGAAGAGTGGAAATTCTATCATTTTTATAAAGTGGAAACATGAGAAGAGAAGGATTCACCACAATAACTCTTCCCACCTTTAAAAAATTTACAGTTTTTTTTGGTGAATCTAGACAAATTAAAACAAAGCAATGATAAATAATACTTTTCAGTATGAAATAAAGAGTTAAATTGTGACTTTTAGAATGTAGATGTCAGATTCCTTACTGCTGAGCCACCGGGGAAGCCTGGATGTTTTCTATTAACCAATAAAAGCATTGCATTGAGTTATATTTTATGTAAAGGAATTATCTATTTATATTTACCAAAACTTACAGAAAAAAAAGACTTCACACTAGTTAATAAATGTATCAGTGGAGAGAATTATAGATAAATAATAGAATAGAGAGAATCTGAAATAAAAAGCGCAGAAGCAGTGTTGCAGTAAAGGTTGAGAATTTCAGCTTTGGAGTCTGAAGTCTTGGATTTGAATTCCACAATTGCCAAATAGTAAGTATGACCTTAAATAAAATAACTAATATCACTAAGAGTATTTTCTCATGTGACAAACAGGGATAATAATATGCTTAAATATTAAGATTGTTGTGTGCAAGTCACACATGGTTCCTGGCCTATAATAGTAATGAAGATGATTTATATTGTCATTATTGGGTGAAACATTATAAATAAAATACAAATCTCTCTTTCAAGTGGGAGGTGGTTTGCTAGATTAGGAAGTTAGTAAAATTTTTTTGAAAGTGCTGTGTTTTTAGAGGATTAGGTCAAAATAGAGAGCAGTAGTACTTTAATTTAATAAAGTATACCACTACTATTTTCCTTTGTGTCATGAAAGTATGTAGACATCTATACAATAGAAACAAGAACAAAAACATGTTTTCTTTTTGGAGAACAGCTTGTGTCCCACAAGTAATTAAATCTTAAATTTTATCAGGATGCCTATACCACCTCAGCATAATGGGTCTGATGACACCCCATTCAGAATCTCAGGAGCAATTCATATTATTGAGGGCAGTGGCATAGCATTATTTTCTAATGTCCATGATTAATTATGGACAAAATGGTAAAAAAGTAAAATTTGATTTTCTTAAGGTGAATGTGTAAGGAAACATGGATATGTGATTCTGAATAATAGGATTGATTCTCAGAATCATATGGGAGACCTAGTCTCCTGTAGCCACCCTGAAGGCAGGACCAGGTCTGTTTTGTTCACGGACAAAGCTCAAGTGTGTAACATGTACCTGACATGTAGTTGGTGTTCAATAAATTATAGATTTGCTAAGTGAGTGAGATGTATATGGTCTTACTTCATATATTGTACTACTTAGAAGGTCATTTCCTAGTGTAGAGATAAGGACATTGAATTTGGAATTGAAAAGCCAAGTATGAAAACAAGAGATTTAGGGGATCTTGGAGGCATCTTTCTGCTTAAGAAGTTATTTTGTAGATTAAGATAGTAGAGACAAAATCATTTGGGGAACTATAAAGTTGCAGTACATAGTCTTGAAAGTAATTACTTCATTAGATCACCTAATTACATAGTTTATCTACTGTTTCTTTAATCTCATCTGTACCTGTACTCCTTTGAGTACTATCTGAGAAAGCCACTTAACATTATTTATTTTTGCTCGATAGCAGTACTATTCCAGTTAGTTTTAAATAGACCTCATTAAAAGCTTAGAACATTCCTACCTGTAAGAATACATTTAGGCATTTTTAAAGTGTACCCCACCTGATGAAAAGGATAAACAACAAGAAAAAGAATAGATGAGGACAAGTTCCATTTGTGTTTTCAGTAAATTCCAGTGAACAAGTTAAAAATATAGTATGTTTAAATAAAGATGCTAAAGTTAAAAATATGCACTAGAAAATTTGAAATCAGACTTTGATTTCATTTTCTATATAACATATTAGGTGCTCATGGTGGGCATTTTAAATATTTATGCATTTAAAAATTTATACTGTATATCTGTACATTTAGTAAACATATCATTCATTCAGTTAAATTTCAAGTTTTATGGACTATGTTAGTATATTTATTTTGGAGAAGGCAATGGCACCCCACTCCAGTACTCTTGCCTGGAAAATCCCATGGACAGAGGAGCCTGGTAGGCTACAGTCCATGGGGTCGCTAAGAGTCAGACAAGACTGAGCGACTTCACTTTCACTTTTTCCTTTCATGCACTGGAGAAGGAAATGGCAACCCACTCCAGTATTCTTGCCTGGAGAATCCTAGGGACGGCAGAGCCTGGTGGGCTGCGGTCTATGGGGTCGCACAGAGTCGGACACGACTGAAGCGACTTAGCAGCAGCAGCAGTATATTTATTTGGGTTCTTTTTGTAGGTCCAATGGAAGTCACAGTAGGATGCCTTAGGAAGATTATTGGCTTATATTCTAGGACAGTCGTATTATAGTTAAAAGATTAGAGTTTGAAATAAATAGTCTCAATCAGAATTCCAGCCTACTTGCTTATCAGTAACTTAATTTTTTTAAACTTATTTAACTGAAGCCTCAATTTTCTCATCTATAAAGTGGGTATACTATTGTCTGTGCCACACTACTGTTACGAAGATTACATAAAATTATGATTTAAAGGGTGGTTGGCAAAATATCTAGCATATAAACCATACTTAGTAGCTGACAGCTCTTGTCATTTATGTACTTGTTAGTTTCAACTTTGTTAGTGGTAGTTATCTGTATAAATAAATCAGTTGTGTATACCGCATCTCTGAATTCTGTTAAGTAACTTTTACTGTTGTGTACAACATAAGCTATGTAAATACGAGATTTATTGCTCTGTAGAATATTTGAGCTCATTTTTTTGTCTTTATTGATGCTATTACTTTATGACTGGTTAATCCCTGTGAAGGCTAAAGTTTAGTAGATTGTTTAAATAAAAGCACATTTTGTTTTTCAAAAACTGGAAAAGAAATAGAAGCTCTGAACTTCTAATTCAAGATCAGCTAATTCAAGATCAGATCAGAACAACAGTTGCATAGCATAAAAGGAAGTAATTCTTAGTATAATCTTAGTAACTTGGTTACCTTTCTGATGAAAATCTAGGAATAATATTTTGGAAGTAAACTAAGCTCTGTGAGTTTCAGAAACATAGGAAATGTTCTCACATAAAATACAAGAAAGGTTGAAATGAAAACTCTGTATTGTCTATGTAACTGCCTTGAAATAATGAGCTATCCCAAATCGAGTTGTGTTTAGCCAGCTTTTAGATATTTAAGTTAATTAATAGGCATGGCTGTCACCACTGACGTGACATGAGACTGACATGACATGCCTATCACCACTGACAAAGGTCCGTCTAGTCAAAGCTACAGTTTCATGTATGGATGTGAGAGTTGGACTATAAAGAAAGTTGAGTGCTGAAGAATTGATGCTTTTAAAGTGTGATGTTGGAGAAGACTCCTGAGAATCCCTTGGACTGCAAGGAGATCCAACCTATCAATCCTAGAGGAAATCAGTCCTGGATGTTCATTGGAAGGACTGATGCTGACTGAAGCTGAAACTCCAATACTTTGGCCACCTAATGCGAAGAACTGACTCATTGGAAAAGACCCTGATGCTGGGAAAGATTGAAGGCAGGAGGAGAAGGGGATGACAAAAGATGAGATGGTTGGATGGCATCACTGACTTGATGGACTCGAGTTCGAGCAAGCTCCGGGAGTTGGTGATGGACAGGAAAGCCTGGTGTGCTGCAGTCCATGGGTCACAGAGTAGGACATGGCTGATCACCACTGAATAAAAGATAATCTTTAAAAATTAAGTGATCTTAGTCAATTGTCTTATATGTTAAATAATTGTAGCAATAGTATATAAAGTGTTTGAATATTTGAGTTAACTGTCAGTTTTCAGAGGCAACAGTGAAGCAACATATATAATTGTGCTATGTCATTCTAGACATAGATTTTAAAAGCTTTTGATGCCGCAGTGAAATGTTTTTTGACACTTGCTGTTGCAAATCAAGACCTTATGCTGGGTCTAACATGAAATTTTAGTCAACTTCATCTTGGTGAATTCAACTCAAGAAAGATTTAGCTTTTGCAGAAGACTGCAATTCACCATCCACAGTCAGCAGTGAAAGAGATGCTTATTGACCTTTAAATTTCAAAGAACTGTTTCAAATCAATCATGTAAGAGACATTTTGATGGTAATGCACAGAATCAGTCCAAAAAGAGCTCTTTCTTTGAAGAATCAATAAATTCTTTTCAGAAATATCTATCCATAAGGCTTTGTTTGAACAGGATAGTTTTGCTAGCTTAAAAGCCTTGAAACCTTTTAGAGTATTATAATCTTTCCATTTATTGTCACTATCTTTAGGTTATCTTTGGTTACAACTTTAAACTCATTTTTTCAACAGATTTATCTTTCCCTTATTAAAAAGCAAATTGTTAGTCTTTTTCCAAATCTCCTATGTACTTGTACGTTTTGCAAGAGAGTCTGATACACAGAAATTCAGAGATTGTCTTGGTCTGTTGTAAGGAGTCCTTGCTATATCTGCTGAAATCAGCAGTCTTCAGGTTTACAAATACTGATTTTGAAATAGGTTTGTAATTTTGATGTTTTCTTTTTCTGAGGTTTCTAAACTTAAATTACTTAAAAACATTATTTTAAGTTAGAAAATCAATCAAAATATCATAAGCCAAATCCATAACATTTATCTTAACATTTTATTAATATTAAAAGAGAAGAATTGATTTACAGGTTGTATTGGACTTTCACTTGTTATTTCCCTTTTCTTCAAATAAGGAACACTAAAGGCTTTGGTGGGGCTTCCCTTGTAGCTTAGCTGATAAAAAATAAGCCTGCAATGTGGGAGACCTGGGTTTGATCTCTGGGTTGGGAAGATCCACTCAAGAAGGTAAATGCTACCCACTCCAGTATTCTGGCCTGGAGAATTCTATGGACTGTATAGTCCATGGGGTCACAGAATGGGACATGACTGAGCAACTTTCACACAAAGGCTATGGTAATGTTTGCTAAAAATGCTATTTAATTATTTAATCATCCCTTTTGTTTCCCCCAAAGTGTTATTTAAACTTGGTTTATTAAAAGCACTTTATAATTTCCACCATGTTTAATAATTTTGTTGAAATGAGACAGTTTTTCTAACTATGTAGTAGAAGAAATTATTTTATAAAATTTATCCAAGCACAACTATACTGTAACTAACTTTTTCGGCCCACTCCTTTTTATCCTTTCTCAAGGAAAGTAAAACTGAACAAAAATATATATATATGAGAGAGACTTTAGATACTCAGTGCTTAATTTATCCAGTATAATGTGCTATTCTGTGCTTAGTTGCATCCGACTCTTTGTGATCCCGTGGACTGTAGCCTGCCAGTCTCCTCTGTCTTGGGGATTTTCCAGACAAGAATACTGGAGCCCATTATACAGAATGAAGTAAGCCAGAAAGAAAAACACCAATACAGTGTACTAATGCATATATATGGAATTTGAAAGATGGTAACGATAACCCTATCTGCGAGACAGAATAAGAGACACAGATGCATAGAACAGTCTTATGGACTCTGAGGGAGAAGGTGAGGGTGGGATGTTCTGGGAGAATAGCATTGAAACATGTATATTATCATATGTGAAACAGAACACCATTCCAGGTTCAATGCATGAGTCAAATGCTCAGGGCTGGGGCAATGGGATGACCCAGGGGGGATGGGATGGGGAGGGAAGTGGGTGAGGGGTTCAGGGTGGGGAACACATGTAAACCCATGGCTGATTCATGTCAATGTATGGCAAAAACCACTACAATATTGTAAAGTAATTAGCCCCCAACTAAAATAAATAAATTTATTAAAAAAAAAAAAAATACTGGAGTGGGTTGCTATGCCCTTCTGCAGGGGAATCTTCCTAACCCAGGAACTGAACCCAGGTCTCCCACATTGCAGGCGGATTCTTTACCAGCTGAGCTACCAGGGAAGCCCCATCCAGTATATTCCTTTCTCATAAACAGTGAGGTAATTTCAAACATACTAACTGATAATAGACAAAGCTTTGGTTTCCATGAATCTTAACCACTAGTGTTTATTATTTGTCAAGCATGAAGATTGAATTGATATACTACATTTTGTCTAGTGTGTACTATCATTTCACTCCTATATAAATAAAAAGTCCCTTGATATTTTTCCATATCCACATTGTTTTACTTTTACAAAGTGTTAGAGTTAATTGTTCATTTGTTGTTTTTTAAAACCATGATAGTTTTTGAGCACTGTACTTTCTGAATTTTTGTGTGTATTAGTCAGCAGAGTAGACCACTCATATAATGTTGCTACAGTTCTTATCATATACCGGAATATAATCCCTTGAGTTTTATGTTTATGAAACTAAGAGCTATAACAAGGCAGAATTTCTCAGGACTATGGAGTCATCAAGTCCTAGTGCTTGTGAAAGTTGTGAGCTTGGGTTTCACTTGATTTTTTTTTTTCCCCACGTTTGTTTATAGTAATAGTAATAGTTACTTATGTTGAAAACTACTTGCCAGTCTCTTTGCTTGTATTATTTCTAATACTTACAAATCTTGGTATTTGCTTCTCACAGAAAAAACAATCCTGTATTCATTTAAGTAATTAGACCAATATTACATTGCAAGTGGAAGAGTTAGGCTTCAAATTTATGGTGTTTGACTCCCAACGCAGTATTTTTTTCATTACATTATTAACTCTACTACTCTGTTCCCACCTAGACACACACACACACACACACACGTGCACATGCACACACTTCCTTTCTGACTGCTGGTAGCCTGATTCCTACCTCTAGTTCCCTCCAAGGGTAAAGCCATGATGGCATATTGTATTATTTTCTTCCCACAGTCCATGCACCAGGACCATCTCACACCTAAAATATTTTCTCAAAGAAAACTTTCCTGTCCCAGATTTAATTCCTTCTGACACTGCTGCCTAAATTATATTGAGGATTATATATTGAGGATAATGGCTTACTGTATTATTTTTCATAAATATTATATCACTGATTTTAAAGAAACCTTTAATACTTTAATCAAAAATAATAACTATATTCACATATCTCGTTACCTATTTGACATTTTAAAACATCATGATTCTTTCAGCAACTTGAAAATCATAGGAAAAGCAGAGAAACTCACTTTTTTTATGATATGGGCCATTCTAGAGCCTACACTGTTTATTGCTACAAAGTTATGGTAGCTGCTTAGGAACGTAATGCTAAGTGTATTAATAAAAAGTAATTTGAATTGGGAAGTTTTTAACATGGTCATATATTACCAGGATACTGTAACAAGTGTATTAATAATCTATCATCATTAAATGAAGTTAACTTTTGTTGTTTGCTGATTATTATTTTACTGTTTATGCAGTTTCTACTATGTATCATGTATTATGGTGCTTTCCAGAACTGTATGACATAGTATGGTAAGAAATGGATTGTGTACTCCAGAGTTGTTGTATAGAAGTATAGTGCAAATCACGTTTAACTTTTCTAGTAGCCCTGTTTTAAAAAGTAAAAAGAAACGGGTAAAATCAATAGTATTTTTTTTAACCTAATATGTCTAAAGTATTGTTGTTTCAACATATAATTAGTATAAAATTAATGAGAGATTTATTTTTTAACTACATCTTTGAAGTGTTTGTGTTTTGCAATTACATGTCGGTTTAAACTAGCCGCATTTAAAGTGTCTGTGTATGATTAGTGGCTATTTTATTGGAAATTGCTGGATAAATTTAGCATTAAAGATGTTCAAAGACAGTTAAGCTCACACAAGTCGATGTGTATATAATATGTAAAACTTGTTCTGAGTCCTGACAGTTTTTCAAAATTTGTGTAGATGAAAGGAACGAATATCTAATATAAGGAATGCTGTAATAGGTTTTAAAACATAATTTACTGAAAATGATCATAGTAGTTCCAGCTGTTGAGCAAATTACCGGTTTATAATATACTTCATGTTACTGCTAAGGAAGGTCACTTAAGGTCATATTAATGATATGCAATATATTATTTTTACTATAGTTTTAAAAATACTGGACAAAACTTTTCTAAAGGGGTATTCAGCTAAAAATCTTTCTAGATATTATATGTAAATAGAGTTTTCTGGCTTAAGTAAATGTCAGTGATTACAGAACCATGCTTGGTAATTCACAGTGAATCATGGGGTACTAAATTTTTGTGAATGTCTTGTTAAGAGACCTTTTTAGTTTTACATAATCCAGTCTTCCCAAAGTTGCTGAACTAAGGAGTCTTACTGTGAAGCACGTAACTTGGGAGCACTGATCTAATATATTTTCTGTTTTAGAAAGTCAATGTAAGAGGTGTATGAAGAGTGTTTTAGCACTACTTCCAGAATTTAGGAATGCTTTAATTATGTCTTTCTGATTACACAGCAATCTGTCACATTTCGTTATATGACATTTATTCATTTGTTCACTGAAATTACCATCTATCTTCACATCAGTGGAAATGTATTTCTTGTGAACCACAGCTGCTTATGTGATTTCTAATGACTCATGTAAATTGATAAATGATAGGCACAGTACTTTTTTGTACCTCATTAAATATTCTGCAGTTAAAAGACCCGGGAATATTTGCAATCTGTGTTTGATTATCCACTGATTTTTAACAGATTTTCAAAAAAAAAGTACAGGGAACTCTAAATTTTTCATCGCTAGTATTTTATTTTTTGCATTTATAGTTATGTAACATTGCCAAGGAGTGCCTGAAGTTTGTCTTCAGAAAAAAATTTTTTTTTCCATAGATATTCTTTTGTTCTGACTGAGGATAAAATGGTTCACCACATTACTTTGTTACAAACAAGTAAATATTTAATGCAAATTACTTGTTTCTTTCTTCTGTATTGTTTTGTTATGTATGTTTTGCCATATATTGACAGTATATGAAAACACTTGCCTGTTATCAGTTTCAGGTCTTATTTTTGTCCTTCCAGAATATGTCCAGAGGCCTAGTTGTGAAAAGAAATGGTGCCTATTACAGTGACCGTTTGGATAGTCTTCTATACCTTATCACTTCTCACTGTATAAAGGATGATCCACTGCAACAGATAGCCATGTGGATACAGAAAGGAATAGATACTAAATGTTCTGGTCATGGAAACTCAAATGAGGGGCACCCAGAGCGAAACCTAGCACAAAGCAGTAGATTTACCCTCCTTTGAAGTACTGGCATAGATAATGATCTGGGCAAACAAAACCAAGATTTAGCATTGAGCAGCAAAATGACTCAGATGGTAAAGAATCTGTCTGCAATGCAGGAGACCTGTGTTCAATTCCTTGGTTTGGAGATCCCTTGGAGAAGGGAATGGCTACCCATTCCAGTATTCTTGCCTGGAGAATTCCCTGGACAGAGGAGCCTTGTGGGCTCCAATCCATGGGACCAGAAAGAGTCAGACACGACTGAGTTTCTAAACATTCTGAAATCACTAACTAGCAAAGTTGTCAGATGATGCAGGAGAAGAACCCACAACATGCAGCTCCAAGGTTAAGGAGGAGAGACAGCAGCATAACCACATCCAACTGTTTTGCATGAAATGAAAGTCTGACTGTGCTCCCCTTTTAAATGCTCTTGTCCTGATTACCTGCAGGGTAGATGCACATCCCCCTACCCCTGGCCCAACCATTAATTAAGAACCTTGCTCAAAATATAATTCTTAGCTTTCATGTGAATCTAATCAGTGGGATCCTAAGACAGTTCTAGTCTTATTTAAGAATAATAGAATATACAGTAAAACATTTTCAATATGTGTGGTATTACACTTTGAATTTCAGTTTTGTTTTACTTTGGGCCAGATTAAATCCTTTAGAATTTCCTTTCCAAACTAAATTTCTCTGAATAAATTAAGCTTGTGTTTGTCTATTATTGTTGTTTTAAAAAATTTGGTATTGTTTTGTTGTTGTTTAGTTGCTAAGTCATGTCCCACTCTTCTGTGACCCATGGACTGTAGCCCACCAGACTCCTCTGTCCATAGACTTTTCTAAGCAAGAATACTGGACTGGGTTGCCATTTCTTTCTCCAGGGCATCTTCCCAACCCAGGTATTGAACCCAGGTCTCCAGCATTGGCAAGTGGATTCTTTACCGCTGAGCCATCAGGGAAGCCCGAAGTCCTATTTTAATCACTTTAGGAATGAATGTTTGTCAGTGATCAATGAAGGCCTACCATGTTTAACTTAATTCTCCTCCCCAAAGACTGAGTAAAACCATCTCATTTTATAGTGGTTTTTATTTCTTTTGTTGTTGTTGCTGTCATTCTTCCACATCAGTTTGGGTGGTATTAAAATTGCTGCTTTTCTCTGTCAGTATCTTGCTCTTTCGCTATG
This sequence comes from Okapia johnstoni, assembly GCA_024291935.2. Lineage (NCBI taxonomy): Eukaryota > Metazoa > Chordata > Mammalia > Artiodactyla > Giraffidae > Okapia > Okapia johnstoni. The sequence continues at coordinate 31,479,621 of CM044308.1, read as the reverse complement.
CTCTATTCTTAACATAGTAAAAAATTAGATTTCCTGCTTGCTGCTAACTAGGGGAATCCCTTCTTTGCCTTTCTATGCTCTGTTTGCACTCTGTTTTCAATAGCCCAAGAAACAGCTATGTAGGTGAAAGGTCTTTTGTTAAAAAGAAGGAAATTGAACAGCAGTTTCCTCTTTCCTTCTTTGACTTGCACCTGCAAACAAGTGGTGTGTGCTTCAGTCCTTTTTTTTTTTTTTTTTAAATCATCCATTATTGTTGCCAAGACTTACCTTTGAAAAATTTACACAAATTTAATGAAAAATGAATCCTTTAAAATTGACTGTGCATTCAATATACTGTTTCTTAACACTGAGTTATAGAGTTTAAATAGTTGTTTTTATCTGACTTGCTTCTAGCTCACTGTTGTGTGTAATTCAGGTTTTCTGCTATGACTTCTAATACAATTAAATGATAGATATATGACAAAATTCTCAATGATTGTTTGATTTAGTTATGCAGTAGTTCTAATAAGTGTAGATTATTTTAAATTATTATTTAATACGTTCATTATTCACGTTAGTTTAGTGAATGGTTGAAAGGTAAAGGATGTAAAATTTATAAAATAGTTTTTGTGGAACTCAGATGCCATCTAAATTTAGCAGATAAGTGATATTCAAATCCCACTGACACTGTGAAAATAAACCATTTAGTTTCATGTAAGATATATTTAAATAAGCTTTCTACACTCTTTCATGATTTTCTTAAATAATAAGAAATATATATGCATGCATTAACAGGGGCATAATTTTCTTTTCTAAATTTTCTTTTTATAAGTTCAGTGGCTAAATAAACATATCATTTAAAGAATACATTCTAGAGCTGAATATTTTACTGTAACTTTTAATCCTGTCTGGTTGCTATCAAAATATTTTTCACAGTCATATGACTTAATTAGCATTATGGCAATCATATTATCTTATGGGAAAGATGTATTTTTTTAATTTAAATTGTCTATGTGTATATTCTCACATATTCAACATCTTATATTTCCCTTAAGTGGTCCACTAAGGGTTAAAGAATTCCAGTTTCATAGACATTTTATTTTACATAACAATATAGAAATGGCTAGTAATTTAGTAGCTTTTCTGTGCATTATTAGAAAAAAAATACACTTGAAGAATTCTTTCAAGCTCTTCCTAGACAGAATAAAAGCATTTGAAATCTCCATGTACTATAAGATCACCACATCTTCAATTCTGCTTTCAAAGCCTGGAAATGTGTGGGTTTATCAAATCCCTTCTGTATTTTTAACCTTTTTAAAGTAGTGTCTCTATTGTTGATGCCTCTTTGTGCAGCCAAGCCATAGTTAGTTCTGCACCATGCCTTTATCATTACCAGCAATTCAAGGGAAGGGAAATGATTATATAACTGGTATACTTAAATTCAAAGTGAGTAAGAATGGAGATTTGGAGTTGTTGCTGAAAGAGCTACTGTTTGACCATGGCATCTCCATATGAGACTCTTGTATTTTAGTGGATACAAGAAAGTCACTAAGTCTACTGCAGATTCAAGAAGAGGGCAAGTTGACTCTGCCTCCAAATGAAGAGACTGACAAAACCACACTGAACAAGAGATGATGTGATGGGAGTATTTTACATCCATGTTTGGACAATGTAATCTGCCACAATAGGTTACCCTAAGAAACTTGAATTTCATTCTATCAGTGATTGAGAGTTATTGAATAATATTATGTGGGTATAATAATATAATCACAAATATATTTCATAAAGTTTACTGATAAACTCCTGAGAGAAATAAGATGATCATGGAGTTCATTGTGTTTTGTTTTTGCTTTTTCTTTTCCTGAAAGAGTTCATGAGTCTTTGGGTCATGTCAGTAGGCAGAATGGAAAGCAGTAAAAAAAGGAAAAAAATACCAAATAATCTTAGATGTATGAGGAAACACAGAATACTTCTTTAATGAGACAGACTCTTTCCAGTAATTTACCTACCTTATCTTGGTGGAATGCCAAGTTTAAATTCAGGCATCAACCATATGCCACCCCTTTGGCTATTTGACTAGGGTTCTCTTTCTTGCTTTCATTAAGCAGAAAATTTTCAAGATGTGTTGTCAAATTGGGCACCTTCTTTTAGAGACTCTTTGGTTTGTCTATAAAACTTTAATAAAAGCATCTTATATATAATCTAGAGATTTTTAAATTGCCATAGATATTGTCATTTTTGCATTCCTAAATAATCACTGTAAGGCACCCAAGTTTTGAAGACTACTCAAAAAACAGCTGTGTTTGGGTTGTCAGATATGTCAACATACAGATTAGTTGTATGTACTTAAATATATGAGTTCATAGGAATGTGTGTGTGGGAAATTAGGTTATGAAGACCTGTGGAAGGACTTTGGCTTTTATTCTGTGTGATATAGGATAGATTGTGTGTGTTTTCTTTTTTTTAAGGAGTGAGAAGATAGACTCCATATTTAACAGGTGTGAGAAGACCCTGTGAAGGACTGGCTTTGATGTTGGAAGTTTCCTTTTTTTTAAGGAGTGAGGCAGTCAGGAGAATGCTTTGATGAAGTAACTTCGCGGCAGATGAGATGCAGTGGTAACTTAGGTGAGCAGTAAAGTCATTTTGAATTGATGGAGAATTAATGTGAGGTGTGAGAGAAAGGGAACTTGTGGATGACTGCTTTATAGGCTGGGCTACAAAGAGGAAATTGCCAGTTACTGAGATGAAGAGGTTTGCGAGATGAACAAGTATTTGGGCAAGACCAGGTGTTTACTTTGAGACATGTTAAGATTGAGATCTCTGTTAGACATCTCAAGTTGAACTATCAAATAGGCTATAGAATATGTGAATTTGGATTTGAGGCTTGGTTCAGGCTGGAAATACAGATTTGGGAGTACATAGTGTAAAACTGACATTTAAAGTGTGAAACTAGGTTATATCACCTGGGAGAAGAGGTATACTTAATAAAGAGGAGAGGTTCAAGAGCTGATGGCTGAAGAGTGTGTACTTGTGGAGACTGTGGAAGTGATGAGGAAGAGCTAGCAAGTGCATCTGGAAGGAGAAGCCAGGGAGGGAGCGGAAGAACCAGAACTGTACTGTGTTGCACCAGAAGCCAACTAAAGAAAGGGATTAGTCAGGAAGGAATTAGTCCCTTCTGATAAATGCCTGCTGATAGGTCTTAAATAAGATGAAAATTGAATTTAGCAGAGATCTTAGCATTAGAGAGATTATTCATTACTTTGACAAAAGCTACTTAGTTAAAATGGTGGTTATTTTAAAACCTGATCTGTATATGTTTAAGAGAAAATAGGAGATGCAGAATTGGAGTTGGCAAGCACGGGCATCTCTCTTGAGTAGTTTTTCTATAAAAGAGAAGAGAAATAGGACAATGTGGAGGGAGAAATGAAGGGATTTTTGTTTGTTTATAAGACTGAATAAATTATGTTTACAGAGAATAATCTGATGGAATAATCCAGAAGAGATAAACTTAACCATGGAGTTAAGACAGAGCGCATTTTTTCCAGGAGTGAGGCCACTGAGTAGCTGAAAGGGGTGGAATGCATTGCAAATGTAGAAGAATTGCCCTTGGACAAGCACATGAAGTGTTTATCCTTAGTCACCGGGAGGAAGACAGACTGCATGGGCACAGTGGCAAGTGGGTTGGAGGTGTAGGACTGGAAGTCTGGGGAAGTTCTTTTCATAATATTTCTATTTTTAGTGACAGATAAATCTCAGAGTGAGGACGTAGAAGATATTAGAGATTTAAGAAGAGAGGAAAAGGTATGGATAGATTATTTAGGTGAGTTGGAGAATACCAGATTAATAAGATTCCTGGACAGCACTCAAGGATACATTGAAGGTTAAAGCCTATGAGTCTAAGATAGTCAGTCAGCAGAGTGATCAGTAAATATTTGTTCACAAAAATGAATGAATTGTGGAACTGTGGATTTCTCATTTAACAAAATCTAGTCTTGTAGTTGCTAGGTCATTACAGTGCACTGGAAAACAGATTAATTTCCTAAGAAGAGCATTTTATTGAAAGATACAATAAGATTTGATAAGTAGTGAAGGCACCATCTGAGTTGTTACTAATTCAGTCTTGGGTGAAGCACATTGATGGTTTAACTATCATATAGACTTTTGGGATAATAGACTTTAGAGATAACCTTTAGATTCCATTGTTCTTATTTTATAAATGAAGAAACTGAGGTTTCGAGAAGCAAAGGCAATCCCCTTTTACTGAGAATCTTCCATTATTTTTTACAGAAAAATTTTAATATTGTAGTAAGTATACTCTACCAAGATTTGCATTTTTTCTAATTTTATTCCTTCTAAGAGAGTATTTCTGTTTGGTTTTTCAATTTGTGTTTGATTACACAGTTATGTAAATTCTTTTTGACAGATTTATTAAGGTGAGAAAGATGAATAAAAGCTCTAGTTTAAAAAGCTCATTAATTTTAAAGAAATGTATCATGAATTAATGTTTTCAAGTGCTATGTTTTTCTTTTACATTATTTCTTCTGGATGAATAGAATTTTATGAAAAGAAATTGGTTATTTAAAATGATTAGATAGAAGTTATACAAAAATTCTTCTAGGCATCTTCAGTGTCCCTGAGAAACAGGTTAAATGTAATACTCAACTAGTGAAGAATTATTATTAACAATGCAAGATTACACCGTAGCCCTTCTTTACAAAGCTAGCTATAAAAATGTTTTCGTTTAAAAGCATTTTCAAATTGTCTTTCACTTGGGTGATCATTTAGTAAATGAAAGTCCTCTCACCAGCGTATATATTTCTTAAGCATACTGACTGGGAAAAGGATGTTCTTGACCTGCTTGTTTATAAGAAGTATAACCAGTCACATTCTACTTTTAGCATATTAGCAAGTGTGATGATGGCCGAGTAAGCCATCATGTACACATTTCAAAATAAACTAACTTTTCCAAAGTTCAGAAAAAACAGTTGATGTCAGTTTAAAAATTGCACTAATAGTTTTGCATGCTCACTTTTAAAAAATCAATGTTCTGTCTACTGGATAGTAAATATACAGTTTGTAAGTGTGTTTATATAGTAACATGCATCAGATTTTCCTAACAACTAAATGTAAAGATAGGATTTAGGTTAGGAAGGTGGTTAGGGTGGTCTAAAATTCTTCAACCCCCTGTGCTCTATTTGACAGAGAAAATAGAAACAGGATGCTATCAGTCATCAGAGTATCTATGCAAATAATATGCAAATAAAAGTAAGGATGATAAAGCCTTAGATTCTTTTATTAAATTAAAATCTAGTGTTTTGCCTGGAATGCAAGATGTCTGTGAATGTCTTTGTGTATAGTGTTAATGATGAGGCGGGCTTCCCTTGTGGCCCAGTGGTAAAGAATCTGCCTGCCAAGGTAGGAGATGTGGTTTGGATCCCTGGGTTGGGAAGATCGATCCCCTAGAAAAGGAAAGACAACCCACTCCAGGTTTCTTGCCTGGGAAATCCCATAGAGAAAGGAGACTCACGGGCTACAGTCCAGGGGGTGGCAAAAGAGTATGATATGACTTAGCAACTAAACAACAGCAGCAGTGATGAGGAAGAGGGGTTTTACTGGCGAGATATGAGGTTGGTGGGCTTCCCCAGTGGCTCAGTGATAAAGAATCTGCCTGCAGTTCAGGAGACTCAGGAGACATGGGTTAGATCCTAGGTCAGAAAAATGCTCTGGAGGAGGGCATGGCAACCTACTCCAGCATTCTTGCTGGAGAATCCCATGGACTGAGGAGCCTGGCGGGCTTCAGTCTATATGGTTACAAAGAACTGGACGTGACTGAAGCGACTGAGCACACACGCATACATGAAGTGGTGATCAAGGTATGTTATGCCCTCGGAAAGTGTTTGAAATTTAGCCCATGGTGAAAAGAAGTTTTGAAGTGTTTAGGAAAAACAGTGAAGTTGTCATTTTAGAAGTCTAATACTAGCTTTAATGCAAACAATGAGTGTCAGCAAGACCATAAACAAGTAAGCTAAAATGTTGTGGAATAATGTAGACCAGAGTGATAGTAACATGAATTAGAGATATAGAACTAAGGATGGGGAGAAACGAACTGTTTAGGAGGAAAAATCTATGAGATGCTTTGACTGATGGGAAGGGGGAAAATGTCATGGTTAATTCCTGTTTTGGACCTTAAAACTATGACTGAAATTACAGAAAGGATAAGTTTGGAAGGAATTGACTGATTCTTTTTTTATCAAGTTATTTTTTAAGACTGGACATCCAGTTGTAAATTTCTCATAAATAGATATTCATTCTTTAAATATTTAACTATCTGGAGATAATCACACTTTCCATATCATTTATTCTCATCATTCCAATTATTATATATGTGTATATGCCTTCAAATCTATATCTCAGTCTAGGTCACTCTCCTGAACTAGAGCCCTGAATATACTCATGAAGTTAAACTTATTTTAAGTAAAAATTATGCTTTGTTATTAATTGTAAATACAAGATTTTTCAGATTCTGCTACTTAAAATATGGCAGATGAAATGTTATTCAGTTTTAGATGTTGAGAAGCATAATCGCTTGGGGACAAAGATTGTGATGAGACTTAGTCTCACATTTGTATCTGAAAATACCACTTTAGAAATACTCCATGCTCAAATAAGTAGTTGCTGGTCACTGAGTTAAACGTTGGAAATTTGAGTTGTCATATTGCTTCTACAATTGAGGAATAAGCAAATGGATGTACAGGAAATCAGCATAATAATGATGAAAATGAGGAAACTGTTATTAAATATTTCCATGTTATTATTATTTCTTTGTCTTGAGATTACTTACTAATTCCAGGTAATTCAAAACATTTGATTTCATCAGTTCAGCTCTTACATAAAAATATATTTAATAATGAAAAACTGACCTTCTCTGACAGTTGTTTACCCATGGCTTTCTACTCTGTTTTTTGACCTTGTCAACTGTGTCATTTTCCCACTGCACGTGAATATCTATTTACATTTTTTCTTATTTTTCTTTTGATTTTGAAAGATATATAACTATTTAGGATATTTAATGTGCTGTGTCTTTTTCAGTGACTTTAGCTATTGTTCTTTGAAAGATTTTAATAAAAAGGATTTCTGACAACCAAACAAAACAGGAATCAGGTTTGATAGACTTCAGCGTATATGAAGTGTATGTCCTGTCAGAAAAAAATTGAGCATCCAACACAGCTGGCGCCTTTTCTGTACTCTGTATCCATCTTAGCTAGCCAATCATGTGTATTTACGACAGCAACGACATTGATGAATCACTTTAATTTACCAGGCAACTGACAGTTTGCCAAGACTATCAGTGAGAACCGGCTAGAGCTGGTCCTGATCATTAGAGATACATGTATTGTTTCAAAAAAGTGTAACTGATCAGAAAGCAATTTAGATGTACTGTTTACCACAGATGTAGAAACAAATATTTTAGTATCCTCCTAACTTTTATTTTTCTCTTTTTCCTTTCTCTTTTCATGGAAAAATCAACACCTATACAAATTTGTGCTAATTTAGTTATTTGATAAAATTGATTATGATATAATATGCCCTTTTAAAGTATTGGCAATAGTTTTTAAATTAAACTTGTATAACCGGGATTGGTTTTTAGAAAACTTTTATTTTTATGCCATTTTATTTACTTTATTTTGAACGTAGCAAGTTGTGGTATCAGGCTTTCACTTAAATAGTTTAAACCTTAGGTGAGGACTAGAAAATAGAATACACGAACTTTCAAGGTATTATAGACTTCTAGTAAAGTCTGTGTGTAATAGAGGGCTTCCCAGGTGGCTCAGTGGTAAAGAATCTGTGTGCCAGTGCAGGAGAGGGGGATTTGATCCCTGCAGAAAGATCCCCTGGAGGAGGAAATGGCAACCCACTCCAGTATTCTTGCCTGGGAAATTCCATTGACAGAGGAGCCTGATGGGCCACAGTTCATGGGGTTGCAAAAAAGTCAGACATGACTGAGCACCACCAGTCCACTTCATGTATAATAGAGGTACAAAAGGAGATTATCTTGGGAATACAGAGGGAGAATTTAATTACATATGATATGCAGAAGTCATGTTTCCTTCATGCTTAGTGTGTATAGAATTTATAACTTCTAAATATATTCAGAGCTAACAGTGTATTTAGGTGGACTAGATAGCTTGTCTATAATTAGGTGATACTACTACAATATTTTAAAAATTCAGCATGTTTATATAGTACCTATCATGTACCAAGACCTATACCTGGTATTTTCATATATAAGCAGTGCGCTGGATGTCATATTATAATACAGTTTGGGGTCCCATGTGCTCCAAATGCCTTTACTGTCTCTTTTTGATCCCTGAAATTCTACTGATCAGACCTCAAAGGTTAAATCTTTATCACATATATTTTAATTAAATACAGAAATAACTTGGTGGAGTTATTCCTTAAGTCTTCATAAATTCCTACGTTATGGCCTGGTGTGAATGGTGATTGCCCCTTCTGCAAGTAGGCTTTGGCAGAAGAAGTAGAAATGATTTTAGAGGCCCATACTATTTGAACTTAGTTGGTAGAGGACCAAAAATTAGAGGAAAATGATGAAGAGGTCTTTGTTTTATTTGTTTTGCGTACATTCCATATTAAATAGCACTGATTCCTGTTACTTTTTACTATGGTTATTTGAATAAAACATAGCTTATATATTAGAAAACTCAAATCCATACAAAAACCTAAGTTTTTTTTTTTTTCTGTGTAATAGCTTATGGATGACTTATATGTTTTCACTTTATAACAGTAATAAAAGTACAGCAAAATATCAAAGAGTGAATCACTTAGGCTAGTTTAACAAAGTAGTGGATACATGGGAATGATTTCTAGGGTGGGGATATCTATGAGAATAACCTGAATTAACAGCGAAAATTCAGAATGGCTTCATGGAACCTCTAACTGAGAGAATGCCAATTTTTGCCAGTATTTTTGTGTGCTTTCCCCTTTTCTGCAATAACTCTCTGTGTCAGGGTAGAAACTGGTTACATCTTTGTGGAAAGAAAGGTAACTCATGTCATTTACCTACTTAGGAAATGTGTGTGTTTAATAGGTTTCTGGTAATTCTTAAATATTTGCAAGGCACATTATAAGCATTGACTATGAAGTCTCAATAATGACTTCTCCTATCAAGGAAACCTCTCTCTCAAGTTGTATGAATAATCTCTCCAAAGATTCTCTTTCAGTCCAAGAAGAACCTTGAACATTTATCACCTTCTTTTATTATTTAAGTCATGGGCATAGGACTGGGATAGATGCTGGTTCTAAGTAGTATATGGCTTCCCTGGTGGCTCAGATATTAGAGACTTTGTTACCCTAGTGATAGATTTGATATAATTATTGAGAGTCGATGAGTGAGGCACAGAGTTGGTGGTCATAAAAGAATTGGAATGTAAAATATACTTTGATCCACTCCAGTCTTTTGTGTTCCTGTAATTAATTTTCTGTACTTCTCTCTCACCTCATAATTCATGCGTCCACATTTAAACATTCCTTATTGTTGGTAGTAGGAATTATGTGCATAGTTCAGAGGATGATGTTTTTTAATAGCATTGCTTCTGTTTTTAAAGACAAGCTTGGACTTGGCTGGATTTAAGAATTACTTTGAAAATTTGGCTTAGCATATTGTTTCCAAATGAAAATATGGGAATTAGAACAGGAGAACAGATCATACAACTTGCACATGCTATTTTATATTGGTATTTAAATTTCAAAGTGCTTTTTTGTCGCTACAGCATTTTAAAAAGGTTTAATGTGATTTTCCTTGCATCTTTTTATGTTTCATATTTGTATCTTTTATATGTACATGAATATTTTTCATGCTTATATAGTTTCATATAAGGACTCTTACAAAAACGTGCTCTCTGTGGTTTTATTTTTGAAATTTTTATTGAGATAATTGGAGATTCATATGTGGTTGAAGTGATTTTAAAGATGTTTTATAAAGCATTGGTTGGAATGGATTGTTCAGGGTGCTGCACTGTTCAGTGAAAATAGGCTTAACGTGAAAGTTATCTGGCACCAATGAAAGTTATCTTTGTTTCAAGGTCTTTTATATAGTTTCATCATCATTTATGTTTAATCTTTTACTATTCTAGTCTCTGACTTGTTTACCCACGAGGTCCTCAATGGTTCAGTGTCAAGTTTTCCAAACTCCCTTATACACAACTTCCAGTTCATAAGATGAGCCCCAGATGCTCTGCCAAATTTGGTTCATGTCATCCTTCTTCTATTCATCTAATAACACCTCTCCTGAGTCCAGAGTGGCCTTCAGGTGCCTCTCTTGAAGTCAAGACGGAAAACTAACATAATTTAAAAGCAAAGCAAAACAAAAAAACCCCAAACACTAAACAACAAATAGCAGTCTTGAGTAATTCCCCTAGGTCCGTTACTTCTTTTAATTCTCATGTGAACCCCAAAAGATTGATGCTCTCAATTGACAGTTGAGAAAATGAAGTGTTTAAAGGATATGGAACTAGGCCAGAACATATAGCCAATAATTCTGGTACTGGTACTTGGTCTTATTTCATTAAAACTCTAAAGTTACACTGAGAGGTTATTACTGAATTAGGCTGCCATAGGAAAATAATTTCTTTTTCCCTCACTTTATCTTTGGTATGGAACCTACTTGCTCTCTCTGTGCCATGGATTCTTTTTGCTCTATTTCTCTTTTCCTCCTTTCTGTTTCTTCTCATTCCTTTAAGATTGTTGCTTCAGAGGTACTGGCTTTATAGTAGCTTTGCCTCAGTGGTGGATAAAGTTGGGAATAAACACTTTGCTGCTCATCTTGTCAAGAGGTGGCATCTGTTTCTCCCCATCTTTAGTCCAGGAGATGGCTCTGTGACCTGCTGTGGCCAGTACACTGGGGTTTAAGTAAGGCTCTGCCAGTTATGGGCTTAACATTCTAGAGGCCTGGTAGCTTTGCGATTCATCCTCTTGGAACCCTGAGCCACAGTGAAATGTGACTGACTACCTCACCAGAGAGCCTGTCAGGAGAGAGAGAGCGAGCAAGAGAGAGAGAGCTAGATGTATGGTTAGCCAGTAGCTGTAGGGGGCATCTCAGCTGAAGCACCAAGCATATTATTGAGGTCATCTTGGCCCCATGAACCTCCAGAAGACTGCTTCTCCATCAGTTACCTAAGTGAGACTAGTCAAAAAGGCTGGCCAGCTGAGTTTAGCTCAGATTGTAGAATCATAAGCAAATAAATGCTTTTTTTTTTTTATGCTACTGAATTTTGGGATATTTCATTAAATAGAAGTAGTACCAGAAATACTCACTGAATACAAATTTATTTTGTCCAAGACTGAAGACTATTACTTTCTGTCATCTTTATGCACATCCCAAGATAATGAGACCTCAGTCAAGGTAAGGTTCTAGTTCCTTTAGAAAAGGGAGTTCAGAGAAATTTAAGGGATTTGGAATGTCAAAATTGGATAAATGAAATACAAGTAGGATAAGAAAATTATTTTCAACTATCCAAAGGCTTCTTTGGTAAGAGGAATATAGTTGGTTTTGAGAATTCAAGGAATGGGAAAGATAAAAATGATCAGAAGCCACATATCAATAATTATATTTAACTTCAATGTGATGGAACGTTCCTCACATTGAAATTCAACATGGAATTGTCCTGTGTAGTGGACTATTCAAAATGGCAGGGGTGCCCAATGAAGATGAAACACTGTCCGTTGCTGGAAAGTCAAGGTGCTGTGACTTACCACCCTCCATGTGTGTGGCAGTCATGTAATCATGCTACTTGGCCTCTTTTCAAGAAAGTACTTCTTTTTCAGCTGTGATAAGTGTAATTAGTTGACAGTGTAGCTGCAGGACCTTAGAGTCCTGTGTAGTGTTCAAGCTAAGGCAGTGCTTTTCAGGTCATCTTCCAGCCATTGACAGAGCCTGGCCATTTCTGCCAGTGCAGACCTCTCCTGCAGCCTGTCCTTGCTCTTTAGTTCTCCATTAGGTTGGTCAAGACTTCCTGAGATCTGCATTGCGTTTCTTACATAGTTTGCCTTGATTCTTCTTTCCCCCTTCCCTTTCAAAAGTATAGGCTCTGCTTTGTGCTCTAAAGGAGCATAATCCTGCTCCCATGCACAATCCGGTTTTCTTCCTTATTATCATTCATAGGTGTTACTCTTCAGTAAGCATATTTACTCTTAATTCCGGCACAGCATCTGCTTCAGTTAAGATCTTAGGCCGATGCAGCGGACAAAACTAAATTGAGAGGTGGGTCAGTTTAGAAGAATTTTAGTGTTTCTTCAAACCAGCAACCCTGCAATATTATGATGTGCCATCTAATAGCTCTTAGGTAGAGTTGGTGACTCAGACAGTAAAGAATCCAGCCTGCAATGCAGGAGACCTGGTTTTGATCCCTGGTTTGGGAAGATCCCCTGGAAGAGGCACAGCAACCCACTCCAGTATTCTTGCCATGAATCCCATGGACAGAAGAGCCTGGCAGACTACAGACCATGGGGTTGCAAAGAGTTGGACACAACTGAGCAGCTAAGCACAGCACAGGTAGCGTTGAATAAACATTTTACAACAATTCTAAGAAGTAAGGCAAAAGATACTTTTTGGGGTAGAGAAGGCACCTGTCTAAATCACAAACTTTGTGTTTTGGGAAATACATTATTCAGAATTGCAAAGGTGCATTTAGTCTTAAAAAATAATTCATTTGGTAATATTTGTAACTATATGGAGTGATTTAAATCTACTAAACAGCACAAAAAGATGGAAATGCATCAGTGTCTAGTAATAGATGTGTATTTGGATTAAGCCCCTTGCATCGCACTTGTCTTCTGGACAAACAGCACCAACATTGAAGATGATTAAAGAAAGCAGTATAGAAAAACTATTATGGTGCTATTTATTATAATTTAGAAAATAATCTTCCATTTTACTTTCCTTTTAATATGTTTTTTATTAATCTGATCAGTACATCTAGATCTTATATAATTATCACATAACAAAATAACAAATACTAATAATCAGCTCTGAAATACAGACACTATTAAATTATGCATCTCTTGGATATATGTGAAATTCTAGAATAAATTAAAATGTACTGAAATTAATTTAATAATCTTAAATTGGAATGAACTTTTTAGTTTTTTTTTAATGTTGTGCTTTTGTCAAATGAATGTAAAACAAATGCTTACTTTGAAGGTTTGAAGTTAAAAAATTCAGAAAATATTGTTATCAGGCCAGCCTGTGATTCCCAGAATGCCTGTGTTTATACAGGTGATAAGACTAGGGCAAAAGCAGCAGCCAAATTAAAACATTCCTTTGAGTTCATGCATACTCCAACCTCTCTCATGTTCTTTTGAGATAAATTCTGGAATCCCTGGGTATATCATGTGAGATTTAGTAATAAGACATGGCTTTCATGGCACATGGAGTTCTGTTTTTTAAAGCCACGTGTGTTGAACTCTTGTCATCTGCCAGGTAGTATGCTAAGTTCTTTAAGTAGATTATCTCATTAATATCACAGCAACCATATTAGATAGGGACTATTGTTATTTTCACTTTTCACTCAAGAAATCTGAGGGCTGGAGAGATTAAATAATATGACCAATGTCAGTGTAGTGCATAAAAGCACTGGGTTTTAACCCAGTTATGGCTGACTACAAGGTCTGTGCTGTCATAACCATTGTGTTACCTAGACGTTACTATGCTCCTACTTGCTTGTCTGTTCTGTCAGTTACTGAGGGTCAAAAGTGCCACTAGTCAGTGTGGAAGACACTGACGACACCCCTGCTGCTGCTCTCTCTGCTGTTGTGTCTTTCCTCTGCTGCCATTGAGGCCCAGGCTGTGGATGCCTAGGGTTCAGGGAGCTGATGTGCAGGGGGCTAAAGAACTCTTGTTGTTGCCAAATGTGCTGTTATCACTGACTGCACTGCTGCTGTCATTAGTGCTTCTGCCAACACTGCCAGCCCTGCTGTTGCCAGTGCCAGTGCCGCTGATGCCCTGGGCTCTGGGTGTCCCAGGGTGATTCTGTAGACAAGCAGCTGCTTTTAGATTTTGCTTGCTCATTACCTGTGGTTCCTTTGCCTTAGGACTCAGGCTTAAGTTCGTGGAGCCTAGGAAAGAAGTTGATGGGAGGTATGTTTTATCTTCTCCAACATCTGGGAAAACTGGCCTTGAACCAAACATGTGCACTTCAATTCTCTTTTCTCTTCGTCCTTAGAGATTTCTTTTCCTCAGAGGCTCTTTCTTCCCTTATGCAGTGCCCCACCAGCTCTGGAAACTGAGCATAAACACTTGAACCTTAGCATGAACATAATTTAGTCTTAATGTGGAAGCCCCACTACGTTAGATATTTCAGTTTGAAAATTATTATAAAGAACACTTAAATTTTATAATATTGAATGTGTACTTAGGTGTGCAAGAATTGAATCATGCTAATTATTAAAGAATTGCTATAATCAACTTTGATCTCTAGCAATAGTGGTTTCAGTTTGATTTACATTATTTGTAAAAAAAAAAAAAAATTACCAGGGCTCAGAAAGTCAAATCTTTCTTTGAAGCCCTATCAATGATTCATACAGCTCATATCAAAAGGCTTACAGGGATAAGGTGATTTGTTGGTAGGGTGATTCTCTTTTACTTTTGCTTTCAACCCTGACTCACAAGGAGGGCAGTGTTGTCTCAAAGCTGGAACATAAGGAAATAGCATGAAAATTTACAGATATGTACCCATTAAAAACAGAAAAATTATGGAATTTTTAACTGAAGGAAAAGAAATAACATTGCTGAATTCTTTACCATCCTAACGGAAAGCAAAAAACCAGTTTGAATTTTTTAATTGAGAAAAGCATATGGGGGAAAAGAACTCTTAGTTCTATGCCTGAAATGTTTCTTTTTGTTTTCTTTTATTGCTTACAAGTAGTCTAGTAAGAAAAAAAAAATAGTTGTTAAGATCCTGGTCAGAAATCTCTTTTTTAAAAAAAATATTTATTTTTAAATTGAAGGATAATTGCTTTACACAATTTTGTTGTTTTCTGTCTAATCTCAACATGAATCTCTTCTTAATGACTACTTTCTCCCTTAAGAATAAAGCAGTCTCTTTTTTTTTTGTTTGTTTGTTTGAGTACAATGCAACTTATATTTCCATTCTACCTGCAATGATAATTGAGAGTTTTATTTTTTCTTCTAATTTTATTGAGATATAATTATGTATAGTGTTGTATAACTAACATATATAGGAAAATAATTTATCTAACTTTAAGGTATATAGGATAATAATTTGACTTACATGCATCATGAAATGATTACCACAGTAAGTTTGGTGAACATCCATCATCTCATATAAATACACAATTAATTAGAAAAAATTGTTTTCCTTTGTGATGAGAACTCAAGATTTACTCTCTTTAATAACTTTCATATGTAACATATAGCAGTGTTTATTATATTTATCATGTTGTACATTACATTGCTTGTACTTACTTATTTTATAACTGGAAGTTTATACCTTTTGACTGCCTTTATCCAATTCCCCTTCCCCCCACCTCTGATAACCACAAATCTCATTTCCTTTTTTGTGTTTGTTTGTTTTTAGAGTATCACTGACCTACAGCATTATGTTAATTCCTTTTATACAACATAGTGCTTCAATATTTCTATACATTTCAAAATGATCACCATGAGAAGTCTAGTTATCATCTGGCATCATACAGATATGTAGCATAATTATTAACTACATTCCCCACATTGTACATCTCATGCTTTTGACTCATTTATTTTGCAACTAAAAGTTTGTACCTCTTAATCTCCCTCACCTGTTTTACCTGCTTTGTGTTTTGTTAATTAAGAAAATGGGGAAATGCATACATTGCAGACATGGTAAAATTCTTGATTTGTCAAATGTGTGGATTTCCGTAAATTGCATGAGGAATATAATTTTATTTAACAAGTGTAAATATGTGAATTTTTGAACGTATTTATATTTAAACTTATCCTAGAACATACATGTTAGGATTCTGTTTTTATGTGTATAATCTACATTTTTATTCTTAATTGATTGTTTTAAATTTTAAAATTAGAGTCGAAGAAAAATGTTAGTATGTGAAAAATAATCCAATAATCTTACTATATTTAAACATCATATACATAGGTATGTGTTTTATTGTTTTCTGAGCTACATGCTAGAGTACATTGTAAAGAACTTTATCTCTGGATAAAATAAAATTCTGGAAGCAGTGCAGAGAGAAGTGAAATATTGTTGCCTTGTATTTCTGATTTTCCTTATCTTTTAGTTTTTAGTGGGAATTTATGCCTCTCCCATAAAAATGCCAATGTTTTAACATAGTTATAAATATAGAAGAAGGACGTTTAAAGTTTGTAGGTTGACAGATGCCTTTATAAATATCAATGTTTATGAATGTTTAATATCCTTTCTATTATTTGCACTTAATGTTTCGATTTCATTTTAACAGTATGTATGTGAAATGATTGATCCTTTTCTAGAGGATATTTTCCTCCTTTTATGCTCACGTATTTAGGCAGATGAGGTTTGCAAGTAGTTGAATTCAGAGTTCATTTTGGAGCAGACTGGTGGGGATATTTCCCAATAGCTTTTTCAAAGAAGTACTTACTACTTTATAGATTAAAGTCATTTTTATCTTTACTATATATAGCCATAGGCTACTTCAGTTCATAAATTCTTAGAAAGTTTAAACAAATCAAAATAATGATTTGGAAAGCAATAACTTAAAACCATAAATGATTTAGGGAGTCTCTGGAAATAGAAATACTAACAAATGCTCTACAGGGTAGATTATTTTTTTTTAATGTCTGAATTTATTAACCTGTGAAAGGAGAACTTTTAAATTGAAAATAATGCTGCTGCTGCTGCTAAGTCGCTTCAGTCGTGTCCGACTCTGTGCGACCCCATAGACGGCAGCCACTAGGCTCCCCCGTCCCTGGGATTCTCCAGGCAAGAACACTGGAGTGGGTTGCCATTTCCTTCTCCAATGCATGAAAGTGAAAAGCGAAAGTGAAGTCACTCAGTTGTATCCGGCTCTTCGTGACCCCATGGACTGCAGCCTACCAGCCTCCTCCGGCCATGGGATTCTCCAGGCAAGAGTACTGGAATGGGTTGCCAGTGCCTTCTCTGCAAAAATAATGACAGCACCTTAATTATGGTGGTTTTATTGAAAGCCTACTACTGCAGTAATAAGGTGTATTTTAGGTACCAGAGCTATGGCAGCTGTCAAACACCAATATTTTTTCCCTGAGAATAGGTTTGGTGTAATGTTTTTCAAGGACAAGATGCTCAGCTATTGTCTCAGTGAGCACAGCTAGTTAATATTCAACAGTTTTCTTAATCAAAATTGTATGTCCTGCTCCCTAGAGTGTTTGTTAAAGTGATTGTATGTTTATCAGAGCCTTCAACAGCAGAAACAGAATATTCCTAGGTGAAGTGCTGGTAATGAGAGCCTATATTATCCAAGGGTGCTGATAAGAAATAGAAAATGCTGTCAAAATACATTGTTTGTGAAAAAAAAAATTACTCTAGCTCAAAAAGTCAAACCTTTCTTTGAAGCCCTTGTAATTTCTATAACTTCAGTTGTTTATCTGGGATAATGGGGCTGCAGGGGTATGGTGATATCCTACTATACACTCCAGGAATTGCATGCCAGTGGTCAAATAGTCTGGGGGGCTATTAATCATTGCTTCTGTTGGATGGCTGATTAAGGTTCTTCACAACATGTTTCCTTTAGATTACAGAAAGTTCTTAATGAAGTAAAGCTTGAGGGCATTAGAGAGCTCAATCTGGCATTCTACAAATGGTATTGAAAAGTCATGTGGGGAAAACAAGCATTACCAAAAGTAAAATAATGCAGCAGCTAACATTTTCCATGAAAGACTGTGTCTAAGGTGCAGGTTTGGTTACTGCTTTTGTTTCTACTTCAAATTATTTTCTATTTCTAGATGACACTGTTCTGGAAGCAGAGCTGTCTTGTTAGATATGCCTTTTTCTTCCAAGGGTAGTACCTATCATTTACACACACACACACACACACACACACACATCCACACACACACACACACCCACACACACACACACACACACACACACACACCACACACACAACCCATACAAACATCTTTCTCTCCTTCTCTTTGTCTCTCCCCCCTCCTTGAAATAATCAAAGATATTGTTTGAAAAGTATGGTTCCTGTAATACTAGAAAAGAACATTTGTATTTTGTTTTGTCTCTAGTAGTATTCTATGAGGAATGAAGTCTTCTGCAAACAGTTCTCCTGTAGAATCATAACACTGATTAATAAAAAGTTTCTGGTCATTGTTTCACTTTGAACATTAATTAGGAAACAATGCACCTACAACCCAATGGAGTTAATCTTTGTAAAAAAATAATCCTTTTGAAGGCTACAACCGGGGATATCGATCATTTCAGTGATACTGAGCCGTGTTCTGCACTTTATGTATTAATCTTTGACATGTATAGATGGACATATTAATGAAAAAAATTGCTGTGATATATTTGAAACTTAAGCCACAAATATGCTGATAGTCAAAATAACTTATTTACTTGGTATTGTCATGTGTAATCAATTAATTTCTAACTACTTTTTAGATAAATTGATCAATTTCATATTTTAATTTACTGTAAGTTTTAGCTTACAATTGTTTCAAAATATGAATCACAGATTGATTTGATAGCAGTTTTTGGTAGAATTGTGGATCCATTAGTCAGTCAGAGACAGGAGATGGAACCCATAGAAAGTTAAACAAGAGAGCTTAATATAAAAAATTATTAAACTGTGACAACAGTGTAACTATGAGATATGGGGAAACTTACGCAATACCCTGGGGCCAGGGGAGTGTACCAAGGAAGCACAGACTTGGAAGAGGTTCAGATCTTTGGAGAAAAGGTGTAATTCATCCCATTGTATAGTAGAGAAGTTCATGGGTTTGGTCATGTATCTTGAGGTGGTCCCCAGTTGCTGGGTAAGGTGGCAGCACAGAGAGCAGCAGTGGCACTGGCAATTAAACCAGAGATTGTGTGTCACTGAGCATGGGCCCCTTCCAGGTTGCTTGGTAGGGAGAGCCCTCTTGGTAGGGAGAGGAACTGAGGACCTGCAGTGGGGCCATCAGGAATTCAGACCGGTAGCACCCAGCCTATACAAACAATTCTGGCACTGTCAGATTGGTGAAGAATCATGAGTTCTGGTCCTTCTGTATGGCTGAATGTCCACTTGTGTCCACTGAATATCTTCACAGCCACATACAAATCACTGATCCTCATCCACCACAACAGAAACTTTGGGAGGGCCTATTTTCCTGTAGCGTCCTTCCAACTTTCTCTATTGAAAAGCTCAACATCATGCTCATTACAAAAAAGAAATGCTTAAAGGAATTCCACCTATGATCATGAAGAATATATCTATTGAAGGGTGCATTCAAAGCTGGAAGGAAGTTAAGTCATAGCTGGCATTCACTGCATCATATTTAGATGCTAACATAGCTAATGTTACAACAAAGTTGATAATTCTGTTAAGAATGTCATGTTCTCTACAGGTGTCCTAGTTTTAGCCGCTCGTACTTGTCTATCCTGATTAGTTGCATTATCCATGTTTTCAGCAGCTGAGAGCTTAGGACTGTGCTTATTTTTCACTGTGCCTTTTATATACACCAGACATAGCTCTCTGAAGTGGGTTAGGAGCCTATCTATATATGCCACTGTATTTATACCCAAATTTTTAGATTAAGTGTTTGAGCAACCTCAGTGGAAGAAACTCATGGAGTATCAATGAACTCTTTTCTAATTTGAGCCTTTTAGATCTCTTTTATAAGCAAGTGAGGAAACTATATACCCCTAGAGTCTGAACTAGAAATAACACACAGTTCATTTGGCAAATCTGAAGAGCAGTATTGATTTTGAGGCATTGAGGAACATGCAAATGCACAGACCAGGTTTTTCCTAGTTAGTCATTCTTTTCTCTGCTGTTAGTACAGCTGTTATTCTAGTTAAGGTGTGAAAAAGTTACTATTAATGACTGCTTCCTAGTGTTCTATAGATTCTATCATTTTCATTCATACTCATATACTGTTGCAGTCATGTATCAGTGAGCTGTCAACTATGTATTTTTAAAAGACAGGTATACAGGAGTCAAATAAGATGTTTAAGAAGATATATACTAGTTAATAATTCTTTCATAAAATTAGTTTATTATGAAGCACAGTAATAACTGTGTGCTGAATCACTCACAGTATTTGTCTGTTAGTGCTTTAACATAGGAATTATGTTAAATAGGCAAGCAAATTTTTTTTCTAGCACCCAGGACATAGAACAGTTCTGTGATAAGTGGTTTATTCTTTCTTTGGTTAAAGAGGAAAAAAAAAACTCTTTGATGGAAATGCTATAATTTCTTTGACAATTTGCTTTGGATTTATAATCTTTCTTCAAGACAAGTGCATTTTCTACCCCCTTTCATAAAGGAAGGAGGGATGGAATATTTTATTATACATCTTAAAAAATTCCAGCATGAATAAATCCAACAGATAAATTGCTTGCAATTACATTTTCAAAAGAGTGTTTCAGGAACTAAACACTAAATAAGCATTGAGAAACTAATACTTAAGTAGAAATAGTTTATTTGTCGTGTGGAAAATAGGTGATTCTATAAAAGCCATTATGATCCACATCTATAAAATGAATAATGGAATGATTACAGGGCCAGAAATATGCTTTGCTGTGAAATCATTTTCTAAAATTTTCTAACATTAAGATAAAATCTACTAACCCATAATTCCGTGTATGGTAGTAAGGTGTATGGATGAATTCATCTGTATAATGAATATAACAAAGCATTACATGATGAAGTGGATGTGGGAGTGATATAATACTCCCACCTTTAATGAGCTTGAAATCTTTAGCTGTTTAACTGTAGATATTTTGTTTGTTTCTGCCACAGAACCAAGAATTTACAAAGTTATTGAGTCAAAATCACATAACTCATTTAGAATGAAAAACAGAAAAAAAAAAGATAAATGATAGAAAAAAACCATGGGGCTAGTAAATAATGTGGCATGTTACTAATTAACAGACATTTACAAAATGCATCTTTTCCATGGCTCTGTGAACATTAAGCTTGAAAACAGTAAGTTTAATTTTCCTTTGGTTATAAAGGGTAACAAGTAATTATAGATCCCATTTGTTGAGTGTACTCTAAGTACAAGACTGATATGCACATAATTGATTATCTTCACTGATCCTTATACTAGTCATCTAAGATACACATTATTTGGGACCTCAAAGTTTTAAATGGGAGTTCAAACATAACAGGAGATTTGGACATGGTCATACAGCAGGAATTCTGAACAGAGATACCAGTTCTAGATTGCATATCCCTAAAGCCTAGGCCCATTCCACTACTTAAGTTTGGCTTTTCAAAGTTAAAAATGATTAAAGCGTTTGCTTCTTTAGATGTTAATGATTTGATAATTTTAATAACTTCTGTGTTGAATTTGAAGACTGAAAATTCAGCTGGTGATTTCTATTAGACATGTGTTGGCTCAGATTTTACTTCTGTACCCCCTAAAGTAGATGAAAACTAAAAGGTGATATGAGTGAGCAAGGTGAATAAAATTTTTGAAAATCATTTTTTCCTACTTCTGGGAACCTTCTTTTTGCTCTTGAGGCTTTCACTGGTGATTTTGGTAACATAATAAAACCTGCATTGATTTCATCTTTGTGGCTTATTTATAGGTTCTTATTTCTTTTACATTACCTTAAATATTACAGTAATAAAAAGAATAATCATCATAGTAGTGAATTTTCCCATTTCCCTTTCATTTTCTATAATCCCATTATACCAATAAATATATTATTTTCAGGTTTATTTCTTATCTTTCCAGTTAGAAAGTAAGCTACTTAAAGGTTATATCACCTTTTTCTCCTAATGAGGGAGGCTTACATGGTAGTTAATTTACATAATATACATGATAGATTAAAAATCTGTTTATTCTGAGTGGGGAGAGTATCTTGAAGTCAGATTTTGCTAATTGTAACAAGATGTTTGATAGACTCAGTTTCTGAACTTCTTGGCAAGATTAGCCTATTATGATAATATGAATATCTTGCAGGTTTAGAATAAGATATATTGCGTTCTCATCAGTAAAAGTCCTGACAAATGACCTAGCATTAGAAAAATGCATCAGACTTTTTTTTTTACAATGAAGTGCTGTGATATCATTATTTTAGTAGTAGTGTAGTGTTAGTTGCTCAGTCTGTCCGACTCTTTGCGACCCCTCGGACTGTAGCCCTCCAGTCTCCTGTGTCCATGGGATTCTCCAGGCAAGAATAGTGGAGTAAATTGCCATTCCCTTCTCCAGAGAATCTTCCCAACCCAGGGATCGAACGCTGGTCTCCTGCATTACAGGCAAACTTTACCATTTGAGCTACAGGAAAGACCTATCATTATTGGGAAGAGGTTAAATGCTTTACCAGAAAGATCCAGAAACAAGTTGAAATTCTAAAAATTTCTTAGAAATATGCTTTGAGGCATCATGGCTGAATGCATAGAGAATAAGCTTGTGTTACATGACCTAGGTTTGAATTCTAGCTCTATCACTAGCTCTATGAATTGAGCCAAGTTAAATAAAGTCACTAAGCCATGTTTCCACACCTACAAAATAAAAATAATTGCATCCCTCATGTAAGTTTTTGTGAGGATTAACTAGAATAATAAAAGTATCTGGAAAAAGAAGATGCTGAACAAATGCAACTACTTTCAGTTTCAGATATCAAAGTCAATTTAATGCAGATTATTTGATGTACTGAAGATTATTAAAATTCTGAATACAGTGGAGAGAAGATCAAGAGGATTTTAACTATCACAAAAAGCCTACTTGTTCCCTAGTTTGGCTATTTAAAATGGGAATAGCGCTTTAAAAACATTTTCAATTCTGTTTTTAAGATCAACATGTGCAATGAATTTTAGTTCTTGAGAAAATTTAGTCTGATGTTGGTTTTGGCTCTTTCTTAGGTTAATTAGTCTCTTTATCTAAGAGTTAAGCTGCTAGTGACTGACCTTTTTTCTCTAAGCTAATGGGTGTGTTAGGATCTTTAATCTGCTTCCTTTTGGCTTCCTTCTCATAAATTACAGAGTTCAGGAAAAAAGTTCTTTGGTGGATTGTTTATTACATGCTTTTATAACAGTCCATTGTTAGTTGAGAATTAACTCTAGAGCTTTTTATTCCTACGTATTATAAAAATAGAATAACTGTGCAAAAATGAGCATTATACATCAAGGAAACATTTGTTATGTTTTTAAGTGAGTATATTGATCTATTATGTGAAGAATTTTTAGTTGAGATAGTTGTTTAGTGGTAATTATTTTGACCTTATAGCTGAGTTCCTTCAGGCCAACTTCATACTTTCTCTTCTGGTGTTTGTCAAATGGTCAATTGCAGTGATTATGTTCAACTTTACATTGCTAGGCTTATTTATCTAATTAAAATGTCCCAGAACACAGAACACACATCCCAGAACTACATGAAATATTTGTGACCAGAAGAACAATCTCTTCAATAAATGGTGCTGGGAAAATTGGACAGCTACATGTAAGAAAATGAAATTAGAACATTCTTTAATACCATCATACACACAAAATACCTAAAGTGGATTAAAGACCTAAATGTAACACTGGATACTATAAAACTCTTAGAGGAAAATACAGGTGGAACAATCTCTGACATAAATCTCAGCAATATCTATTTTTATCTGTCTCCTACAGTAAAAGAAATACAAACAAAATAAACAAATGGGACCTAATCAAACTCAAAAACTTTTGCATAGCAAAGGAAACCATATACTAAATGAAAAGACAACCCACAAGATGGGAGAAAATATTTGTAAATATTGCGACCAACAAAGGATTAATCTCCAAAATGTACAAACAGCTCATGAGCCTCCATGGGCAGAGGAGCCTGGCAGGCTACAGTCCATGGGGCCACAAAGAGTTGGACACGGCTGAGCAACTGAGCACATGCAGCTCAATATTACCAAAAACCAAACAACCAAACCAAAAAATGGGCAGCAGATCTAAATGGACATTTCTCCAAAGAAGATATACAGTTGGCCAAGAGGCACATTAAAAAATACTCAACATCACTATTAGAAAAAGACAAATCAAAACTACACAGCTCACAGCAGTCAGAATGGCCATCATCAAAAAGTCTACAAACAATAAATGCTGGAGAGGGTGTGGAGAAAAAGAAACTCTCCTACACTTTTGGTGGGAATCTAAATTGGAGCAACCACTATGGAGCAATCCCTCTTCTGGGCATATATATCCATAGATAACCAATAGATTGAAAGCACCCCAATCTCCATTGCAGTGTAGTTTATAAAAGCCAATACGTGGAAAAACAAACTAAATGTCCATTGGCAGATGACTGGATAAAGAAAATGTGGTGTACACACAGACACATACACAATGTAATACTACTCAGCCATAAAAAAGAATGAAATAATGTCATTTGCAGTAACACAGATGAAACTAGAGATTATCATACATAGTGATGTAAGTCAGAGAAAGGCAAATATCATATGAGATCACTTGTATGTGGGGAAAGCTAAAAAATGATACAAATAAACTCATTTACAAGACAGAAACAGACTCACAGACTTAGAGAATGGACTTATGGTTACTAGGAGGCAAGGGTGGGTGGGGAGATGGATTGGCATTTATGATTGACATGTACACCCTGGTATATTTAAAATAGATAACGAGAAAAATGGGCTACCCTGGTGGCACAGATGGTAAAGAATCCACCTGCAATGCAGGAGACCCTTATTGGATCCCTGGATCAGTAAGATCCCTTGGAGAAGGAAGCTACCCACTCCAGTATTCTTGCTTGGAGAATCCCACGAACAGAGGAGCCTTGTGGGCTGCAGTCCATGGGGGTCGCAAAGAGTTGGACACGACTGAGTGACTAAGCGCGTGTGCACAACCCCCCCACACCCACACCCACACACATCCAACAAGTACCTACTATATAGCAGGGGGAACTCTGCTCAACACTCTGTAATAACCTAAATGGTAAAAGATCATGTAGGAGGGTTCCTTTTTCTCCACACCCTCTCCAGCATTTATTGTTTGTAGACTTTTTGATGATGGCCATTCTGACTGCTGTGAGCTGATATCTCATTGTAGTTTTGACTTGTCTTTTTCTAATAGTGATGTTGAGTATTTTTTAATGTGCCTCTTGGCCAACTGTATATCTTCTTTGGAGAAATGTCCATTTAGAACTGCTGCCCATTTTTTGGTTTGGTTGTTTGGTTTTTTTTTAATATTGAGCTGCATGTGCTCAGTTGTTCAGCCGTGTCCAACTCTTTGTGGTTCCATGGACTGTAGCCTGCCAGCAGGCTCCTCTGCCCATGGAGGCTCATGAGCTATATGAGCTGTTTGTACATTTTGGAGATTAATCCTTTGTTGGTCGCAATATTTACAAATGTTTTCTCCCATCTTGTGGATTGTCTTTGCATTTAGTATATGGTTTCCTTTGCTATGCAAAAGGTTTTTGAGTTTGATTAGGTCCCATTTGTTTATTTTGTTTGTATTTCTCTTACTGTAGGAGACAGATCAAAATAGATATTGCTGAGATTTATGTCAGAGATTGTTCCACCTGTATTTTCCTCTAAAAGTTTTATAGTATCCAGTGTTACATTTAGGTCTTTATTTGTGTCTCCTGTAGATAGCATATATCAGATGTTATTGTTGTTATTTTTATCCAGTGTAACAATCAATCTTTTTTGATTGGATTAACTTATATATCAAATATCTAATCTTATTGTTGATTTGGTTGACTTTTTGTCTGCCTTTTAATGTTATGCTTTATACACAAATATTAATATATATTAGTTATTTTCTTAGTGATTGTGCTAGGGCTTATAGTATACATCATAGTTTATTAGAATCTACCTCAGAGTTATATGCCAAATAATATAATTAAATGCATATTATTTTATGCAATTACCTTAAATCAGTTAAGAGAAGAAAGGAGAAGATGCAATTATATATTCTATAGTTTTCTAATTACCTTTACTGACATGCTTTGTTTTTTGATGTGGGTTCAAATACTTTGGGGTGTCATTTGCTTTCAGCCTTAAGAACTTCCTTTAGTATTTCTTGAAGGATGGATGTACTAGCAATGAATTCTCTCAGCGTGTGTTGATCTGAGAATGTCTTTGTCTTCATTTTTGAAAGATTATTTTGCTGACTATGAGATGCTTAACTGACATTTTTTTCCCTTTCAGCAGTTTGACTGAAGCATCTCACTGCTTGATTTTCTCCATTGTTTTTCATGAAAATCCAGGTGGTGTTCTTATTGGAGTTTCCGAGTATGTGACAACTTATTCTTCTCTTGTTGCTTTCAAGATCTTCTTGTGTTGTTGTTTGCTTATTTATGTGCTTAGTGATTTTGCCTGTTTTAGTAAAGTGCGTTTCACTCACAGTGTATATAGCCTCTGGTATAGTGCCTCTTCAGAGGCACAGTCTTGGGCATGTGCATAGTCACCATGACCTTTTCTCCTACCCTAGGAGTATTCTCTTTAGCTGCATTTTCCACTGTTTTTTTTCTGTTAAAACTTCTAGCTTTTTTACTGCTATACATCTTGGTCTGGTAGAGTTACCAGCCTCCTCTTATTTCTCACCATAGAATCCTCATTCCTTTCAATAGTATCATTTCTCTTGTACTTTCCATGCTCTGACCCAATAAAGTCACCTCCATTCTGGAGACCTACGGGACATTTGTTTTTTAGGGCTTGTCTCTCCTTCTAGGAAGAACATCTGAACAAGAACCCCAGAAATGGGGATAGGTTAGTGACCTGCTTCCCTCAGAGTAACATTTTTGCTTTAATGAGTTTGGTACCTGGTGGGTATGATAGCCCATGTTTTTCTCTTGATCTTGAATGTGTAGTCTAGGAGCTTGCTTATAAAAGAGTGTTCAAGGCCAAGTATAATCATCCAGTCACACCCAGGGTACTCTTCCACCCTGTGAGAGGGGAATGTGTGGAAGGATGCCAGAGCATTTGGCCGTTTTTGCTTTGGCAACACAGAGCTGGGCAGAGTGAGGAAAGCTGGTGACCTGCTCTTCCTGGGGTAAAGCCATAGCCCTGGACAAGATCTGTGGGGAGATAGAATCCTGTGCTCTTGGCTGCAAATGCTTGTAATGGAGCTTCCATCAGTTTGAGCTGAGTAAGGGAAGTGGGTTGTGACTCAAATGCCACAGATGCTCACTGTTTCCATTGATTTTGTTGAATAAATGTTTCTTGTGTTGCATATTATTAGGACAGTTTCCTGCTTTTTTAAGTGGTTGCTTTATTTAATTTTTACTTGTTATAGTTCTTTCACTGGGGAGAGGGTCCACAGAGCCTTTTATACCTCCATCTGTAAGTCCTCTCACAATTTTTTTCTCCCCCTTTTCTGCACAGTATGTTTTGTATGGATGATCATTATGAAGTTGACATATTCAAGTTGATGAGACTTTGGGTGGATGTGAAAACCAGAGACTTTCACAGAGATTCACTATGCATTATTTATTCTTTGGATTTATAAGACACTTTATTGTAGGGAGCTGAAGTGTTTTTTGTTACTTGGTAATGCTTACCAAGTATGTGTGAAAAGCAAAACTCTCATCTAAATTGTTGGGAGTTTTGATTAACCTCAGTTTAGTTCAGTTGCTCAGTCCTGTCTGACTCTTTGTGACCCCATGGACTTCAGTACGCCAGGCTTCTCTGTCCTTCACACACTCCTGGAGCTTACTCAAACTCATGTCCATTTAGTCAGTGATGCCATCCAACCATCTCATCCTCTGTCGTCCCCTTCTCCTCCTAATTAACCTAGCCAACTCTTTTTTCTTTTTAAAGAAAGTTGGACATTCCAATCTGAATAATGCTTTTTTTTTTTTTAAGATCAATATCCACAGGAGTCTAACATAGACTGTTTAACTGAATGTTACTGGTACCCTCATAAAGTCTGGAAATGTAGCATATATTTAAGATGTGGAGGTCTATATCCATACTGTTTTAAGCAAAGCAAATGTATAGAAATGGAAGTTAGAATAGATAAATTTATGAAAAATTTATTATTTTTATAATAAGGAATCCTAAGAGTTCCTTCAGTAGATTCTTCCTGTAGTGTTCTTTTGTGAACGTTTAGTGAACATTTATCTTCATTTACAAAAACTTGTATATATTTATAAAAAAGTGTATATTGATACATATATTCCTTTTCAGGAACATATTTTTCCTACTTATACTTTTTCTGTCTCTGCTAGTAATTTCCCTCTTCTGCAATGAAATGATAGATTTTTTAAACGTGTACATCAAGAAAAATCTGCTGTAGTGCTTTTCATCAAAAAGTAACAATATTTTAATAAACACTGTCTCCTAGTCCTTATTAAAATACCACGAGAGTTACAATTTACTCATTTATAAAAAAAATTATAATGATTGCATAGACAGGAACATTTTAATCAGCATGATCATCATATATTTTTCTCATTAGAGAGATCTACATGGGAAGCAAAATCACAATTAGAAGGTTGCTTGGTGGCCGTGGAATCTGAACAATAGTTAATCTTTGATAATGGGAATATTTCATAGTATCAAATCATTTTTGGCCTATCTTTTTTTTTTTTTTAATCTTTACCCTCTCTACTGTCAATAAAATTGAATCAATTTGCAGTAATACAGGCTATAAAAATTAGGGCATATCAAACATAAGGATAGCAATTCTAAAAATTCAGTGTACAAATAAACAATGGTAAATGCAGTATTTTGACATTTACAATATTTTGCAACCTTAACATTTGAATGTTCTAACAATTTCAGATGTCTGTTTCTAGAATAAGCTTTCAGAATCTGATTACAGAATAGATGTCCAGCCTTTAAATGCATTATACTACACTGAAATTATGACTGTTGCCTATCACCCAAAAAGTGTAAAAGAGCACCGTCTAGGCAAGTGAAGTCTTTAAAAAATAGATAACTTATGGCCAGTATGCAAGTATGATATCTAGCATTTGATTTCTCTGTTTCAGATACTGTTCACTTTACAGGTGTAATGTTGTTCCTACAACACATACATTTTTAGAAGAGGAAACTAAAACTGTGTATGTTTATATAACTTACCTAAAATTTATAATTAGTTAATGATGGGACTGTGGTATTTACCCCAGTAGTCCTAACTCCAGATTTCTCATCCTTACTTGGCCACATTGCATCTAAAAATATGTAAATGTTTTTCTAGCTTTCATGGATTTGAAAATTATGCTTATTGATGCTGTTCCAGTTCCAACTGGAATTATCTCAGTTCTTTTAACTTAGCCTTAAAAGCAGTGGAAGAAATCATTCCTAAAGTCGTAGAATTTTCTAGCAGTCTTTATAGACCTGGCCCATTCTATAATTGCAAAAATACATAATGGACAAGATAGTTGAGATGCAGAAGGCTATAAGAATGAGATCGAAAGCATGGCACACCAGGCATTATTCTAGTGCTTTATGCATTTTATGTCATTTAACCCATAGTAAAATTCTATGGAGTGGGTGTTATTGCCTCCAATTTTACAGATAAAGAAACAGCATAAGAGAGCCCAACTGTGTGCTTTGGATACATTCAGTTCAGTTGCTCAGTCATGTCCGATTATTTGTGACCCCATGGACTGCAGCATGCCAGGCTTACCTGTCCATCACCAACTCCTGGAGCTTGCTCAAACTCATGTCCATGGAGTTAGTGATGCCATCCAACTGTCTCATTCTCTGTCATCCTGTTCTCCTCCTGCCTTCAGTCTTTCGCAGAATCAGGGTCTTTTCAGTTGAGTCAGTTCTTCATCTCAGATGGCAAAGTATTGGAGCTTCAGCTTTAGCATCAGTCCTTCCAATGAATATTCAGGACTGATTTCCTTTAGGATTGACTGGTTTAATCTCCTTGCAGTCCAAGGGACTCTCAAGAGTCTTCTCCAACACCACATTTCAAAAGCATCAGTTCTTCATTGCTCAGCCTTCTTTATGGTCCAACTCTCACATCCATACATGACTAATGGAAAAACCATAGCTTTGACTAGACGGACTTTTGTTGTCTCTGCTTTTTAATATGCTGTCTAGGTTGATCATGGCTTTTCTTCCAAGGGGCAAGAGTCTTTTAATTTCATGGCTGCAAGCACCATCTGCAGTGATTCTGGAGCCCCCCAAAATAAAGTCTGTCACTGTTTCCATTGTTTCCCCATCTATTTTCCATAAAGTAATGAAGAACTAAAGAGCCTCTTGATGAAAGTGAAAGAGGAGAGTGAAAAAGTTGGCTTAAAGCTCAACGTTCAGAAAACTAAGATCATGGCATCTGGTCCCATCACTTCATGGGAAATAGATGGGGAAACAGTGGAAACAGTGTCAGACTTTATTTTTTTGGGCTTCAGAATCACTGCTGATGGTGATTGCAGCCATGAAATTAAAAGATGCTTACTCCTTGGAAGGAAGGTTATGGCCAACCTAGATAGCATATTTAAAAGCAGAGACATTACTTTGCCAACAAAAGTCCATCTAGTCAAGGCTATGGTTTTTCCAGTGGTCATGTATGAATGTGAGAGTTGGACAGTGAAGAAAGCTGAGCACTGAAGAATTGATGCTTTTGAACTGTGGTGTTGGAGAAGACTCTTGAGAGTCCCTTGGACTGCAAGGAGATCCAATCAATCCATCCTAAAAGAGATCAATCCTGGGTGTTCATTGGAAGGTCTGATGCTGAAGCTGAAACTCCAATACTTTGGCCACCTCATGCGAAGAGTTGACTCATTGGAAAAGACCCTAATGCTGGGTAGGATTGGGGGCGGGAGGAGAAGGGGACGACAGAGGATGAGATGGTTGGATGGCATCACTGACTCGATATACATGGGTTTGGGTAGACTCCGGGAGTTGGTGATGGACAGTTGGCGTGCTGCAATTCATGGGGTCGCAAAGAGTCGGACACGACTGAGCGACTGAACTGAACTGATTGCGACCAGATGCCATGATCTTAGTTTTTTTGAACATTTAGTTTTAAGCCAGCTTTGTCACTCTCCTCATTCGCCTTCATCAAGAGGCTCTTTAGTTCTTCCTTGCTTTCTGCCATAAGGGTGGTGTCATCTGCATATCTGATGTTATTGATACTTCTCCCTGTAACCTTGGTTACATCTTGTGCTTCATTCAGCCTGCCATTTCTCATGATATACTGTGCATATAAGTTAAATAAGCAGGGTTATAATATACAGCCTTGGCATACTCCTTTCCCAATTTGGAGCCAGTCCGTTGTTCCATGTCCAGTTCTAACTGTTGCTTCTTCACCTGTATACAGGTTTCTCAGGAGTTTGATAAAGTTGCCATTAGACCCACCATAGAGCCGCTGAGCAAACTGCAGAACAATTAATGCCAAAGAAATTCTCGCACTGTTAAGAAAATTCTAGTACTTGCAAAGATTTCCCAACCTGGAGATCCAGCAAAGGGACTGAGAGCCCCCAGGGAATTTGACTTAGGAGGCCAACTCAACCTAATGTAGACTTTGGCTACATTAAAAATGTGCATTCATCTATATAGTTTACAAATATTTGACCTGAATTGTGCCCGTTGGTCCCTAAGTTATTGCTCTTTCCAATAATTCCAGTCATATCCTAAAATGTTTACTGAGTGTTTGGCATTGCAGACCCTTTGAGTAAGCTGTCTTCAGAGTGTTTTTCTGGAGAAAGTTATTCTTAACCCTATATTAAGGATAAGAAGCTAAGATTCAGAAAGATTAGTCATAAGAAATAAGTTTACATAGCTCACCTTGTGATTGCTGTGGTGGATTAATAAACAGTATAAGCAAACTGTGGATCAGTAATAATTTTACTTATTTATTGTTATTGAAGTTCATGGTAGTATTAATATTGGATATAAAACTTATTAATACTTGAAAATTAACATGAGTTTAGCAAATGGAGGACAGGGACCCTGTATAGTTTTCTTTTAATTTCTAAAACATGACACATAATGGCCACTCAATAGATATTTATAAAGAAACAAACAAAATGTACTTGGTGTATTTAAAATGCAAATGAACAAACCCGAGATTTATATGGGTTATGATGGTGGAAAATTAGAGATTCATTTTGGGCTATATAACATACAGATTCTATTAATTTAAGTACTTAGAAAACAAATCAGACAAGATAGATAGATAGGTAGATAGTTAAAAAATCTAAAGAGATTATAAATGAAATGTGGAGCCTATATTCATCCTGCACTTTAAGCAAATCAAATATATAAATGCTTAATTTATGACAGATACAGTTATGAAAGTTTATTTTATTAAATTTTTTTCAGACTGTCCAGCCTTTTTTCTTTATTTTTATTAAAGTATAGTTGATTTACAATATTAGTTGCAGGTGTACAATATAGTGACTCAATATTTTTATAGATTATATGCCAATTAAAGTTATTACAAAATAATGGCTATATTTCCTTGTGCTGTACAATGTATCTTTGTTGCTTATTTGTTTTATATATAGTAGTTTTTATCTCTTAGTCCCATAGCCTTATGTGGCACCTCCTCTCTTTCCTCTCCCCACTGGTAATCACTAGTTGGTTCTTTATAACTGTGAGTCTGTTCTGTTTTGTTGTATTCATTAATTTGTTTCATATTTTAGATTCCAAATGTGAGTGATAGCGTGAGTATTTGTCTTTCTCTGTCTGACTTATTTCACTAAGAATAGTATTCTCTAGGTCCATTCACATTGTTGCAAATGGCAGAATTCCATTTTTATATTGCTGAGTATATTCAGCATCATATTGTTGAATATATATATTCCATTCTCTCTCTCTCTCTCTATATATATATACACACCACATTTTCTTTAACTCCTCATCTGTTGATGGACACTTACGTGCTTTCATATCTTGGCTGTTCTAAATAATGCTGCTGTGAATATTGGGGTACATGTATCTTTTCATAGTAGTGTTTTCATTTTCTTCAAATATATACCCGGCAGTAGAATTGCTGGACCTTATGGTAGTTCTAGGTTTTATTAGGAACCTCAATACTGTTTTCCATAATGAATTCACCAGTTGACAATCCTACCACCAGTGTACAATGGTTCCCTTTTCTCCACATCCTTGCCAACTTTTGTTGTTTGTCAACTTTTTAATATACTTAAAAAAAAATTATTTATTTTTGGCTATGCTGGATCTTCATTGCTGCACATGGGCTTTTCTCTAGTTGAGGCAAATGGGGGCCAGTCTGCAGTTGCAATGCATGGGCTTCTCATTGCAGAGATTTCTCTTGTAGTGGAGCACAGGCTTTAGAGCACTCAGGCTTCAGTAGTTGCAGCGTATGGGCTCAACAGTTGCGGTTCCTAGGGCTCTAGAGCACAGGCTTAATAGTTGTGGTTCTTGGGCTTAGCTGCTCCACAGCATGTGGGATCCATGTGGGATCCTCCTTGGGCACAATCCAAGCCAGGATTCCCTGTCCTTCACCATCTCACATGAGCTCAAACTCATATCCATTGAGTCAGTGATGCCATCCAACCATCTTGTCCTCCGTCATCTCTTTCACTTCCTGCCTTCAATCTTTCCGGGAGACATTGAACCAATGTCTCCTGTGTTCGCAGACAGATTCTTTACCAGTGACCACCAGGAAAGAAGCCCTGTAAACTTTTGATGCTAAACATTTTGACAGGTATGAGGTGTAATCTAATTGTGGTTTTGATTTTCACTTCTCTGATGATTAGTGATGTTGAACCTTTTTTTCATGTGGCTGTGCCCATCTGCATGTCTTATTTGGCAAAATGTCAATTCAGGTTTTCTGTTTATTTTTTTTTCATATTGCGTTTATATATTTTTATGTATTTGCATTTATGTATGAGCTGTTTATGTATTTTGGATATTAACTCCTTGTTGGTCATATCATTTGAAAATATTTTCTCCCATTTAGTAGGTAGTCTTTTTGCTTTGTAGATGGTTTTTTTGCTTTGCAAAAGCTTTTAAATTTTATTAGGTCCCATTTGTTTATTTTTGCTTTTATTTCTTTTGCCTTATGAGACAGATCCAAAAAAATGTTGCTACAATTTATGCCAAAGACCATTCTGTTTATGTTCTCTTCTAGGAGTTTAATAGTTTCAGGTCTTACATGTAAGTAGTTAATCAATTTTGAGTTTATTTTTGTATAATGTATGAGGAAGTTCTTATCTCACTCTTCTACATGTAGCTTTACAATCTTCTCATAGCCACTTTACTGAAAAGGCTGTCTTTTCTTTTCTTTATTCTTGCCATCTTGTTGTATACTAGTTGAGGCATGAGTGTATTTTGGGACTCTCTATTCTGTTCCAGTGATGCATATATCTGTTTTTATGTTAGTATCATGCTGTCTTGATTATTGTAGTTTTGTAGTTTAGTGTGAAGTCAGGGAGCATGATACTTCCTGATTTGTTTTTTCTTCTCAAGACTCTTTTGGCAAGTCATGGTCTTTTGTGGTTCCATATGAAGTTTAGGATTTTATGTCTTAGTTCTGTGGAAAATGTCATGGATATTTTGACAGGGATTGCATTAAATCTGTAGACTGCTTTGTGTAAATGTCCATTATAACAATGTTAATTCTTCCAATCCAAGAGCAGGGGATATCTGTGTATCCTTTTCAAATTCCTTTATCAATGTTTTATAGTTTTTAGAATATAGGTCTTTCATTTCCTTTTATTTTCAATCACTAAATCGTGTCCAACTGCGACACCACGGACGGCAGCATGGGCTTCCCAGGTGGCTCAGTGGTAAACTTACCTGCCAGTGCAGGAGACATAAGAGATGCAGAGTTTGATCCCTGAGTTGGGAAGATCCCTTGAAGGAGGGCTTGGCAACCCACTCCAGTATTCTTGCCTGAAGAATTCCATGGACAGAGGAGCCTGGTGGGCTATAGTCCATATGGTCACAAAGAGTTGGACATGACTGAAGTGATTTAGCATGCTAGGCTTCCCTATCCTTCACTATCTCCTGGAGTTTACTCAAACTCATGTCTTTTGAGTTGGTGATGTCATCTAACCATCTCATCCTCTGTCACCCTCTTCTGCTCCTGCCTTCAGTCTTTTCTAGCATTAGAGTGTTTTCCAATGAGTTGACTGCTTGCATCAGGTAGCCAAAGTATTGGAGATTCAGCTGCAGCAGCAGTCCTTCCAGTGAATATTCTGGGTTTGATTTCCTTTAGGATTGAGTGGTTTGATCTCCTTGCTGTCCAAGGGAATCACAAGAGCCTTCTCGAGCACTACATTTCAACAGCATTGATTCTTTGGCACTCTGCTTTCTTTAGGTCCAACTCTCACATCCATACATGACTACTGGAGAAACCATAGCTTTGACTATATGGACCATTGTCGGCAAAGTGATGTTTCTACTTTATAATACACTGTCTAGGTTTGTCATACCTTTTATCTAAGGAGCAAATGTCTTATAATTATGTGGCTGCAGTCATCTTCCTAGTAATTTTTCTTGTTGTTGTTTAGTTGCTCAGTCTTGTCTGACTCGCTTTGTGACCTCTTGGACTGTAGCAAGCCAGGATTCCCTGTCCTTCACCATCTCACATGAGCTCAAACTCATATCCATTGAGTCAGTGATGCCATCCAACCATCTTGTCCTCCGTCATCTCTTTCACTTCCTGCCTTCAATCTTTCCCTGCATCAGCATCAATGATTTTGAAGCCCCCCAAAATAAAATCTGCCACTGTTTCCATTTTTCCCCATCTATTTTCCATGAAGTGGTGGTGCCAGATGCCATAATCTTTGTTTTTTGAATGTTGAGTTGTAAGTCATCTTTTTGACTTCCCACTTTCACCTTCCTCAAGAGGCTCTTTAGTTCCTCTTCACTTTCTGCCATTAAGGTGGTATCATTTGCATATCTGAGATTGTTGGTATTTCTCCTGGCAGTCTTGATTCCAGCTTGTGCTTCATCCAGTCTGGCATTTCTCATGGTGTACTCTGTATATAAGTTAAATAAGCAGGGTGACACTATACAGTCTTGATGTACTCCTTTCCCAATTTTGATCCCAGTCTGTTGTTCCATGTCTGGTTCTGACTGTTGCTTCTTGACCGGCATGCATGTGTCTCAGGAGGCAGGTAAGGTAGTCTGATATTCTTGTCACTTCAAGAATTTTCCACAGTTTGTTGTTATCCACACAGTCAAAGGCTTTAGTATAGTCAATGAATCATAAGTATATGTTTTTCTGGAATTCCCTTGCTTTTTCTCTGATCCAACAGATGTTGACAATCTGAAATATGGTTCCTCTGCCTTTTTTCAATCCAGCTTGTACATCTGGAAACTCTCAGTTCATGTACTATTGCAGCCTAGATTGAAGGATTTTGAGCATTACATTGCTAGCATGTGAAATAAATGCAGTTGTACAGTAGTTTGAGCATTCTTTTGGCATTGCCCTTCTTTGGGATTGGAATGAAAACAGACCTTTTCCAGTCCTGTGGCTATTGCTAAGTTTTCCAAATTTGCTGGGATATTAAGAGCAGCACTTTAACAGCATAACCTTTTAGGATTTGAAATAGTTCAGCTGGAATTGAGTCACCTCCACTAAGTTTCTTTGTAGTAATGCTTCCTCAGGCCCACTTCACTTCACAATCCAGGATGTCTGTTTCTAGGTTAGTGACCACAGTGTTGTGGTTATCCAGGTTATTAAGACATTTGTTGTGAAGTTCATCTGTGTATTCTTGCCTCCTCTACTTAGTCTCTTCTGCTTCTGTTCCTTGCCATTTCTGTCCTTTATTGTACCCATCTTTGCATGAAATGTTCCCTTGATATCTCTAATTTTCTTGAGGCGATCTCTAGTTTTTCCTATTCTGTTGTTTTTCCTTGGTTAAGTTTATTTCTAGGTATTTAACTTCTTTTGGTGGGATTGTTTCCTTAACTTTATGACTGTTCATAATTATTGTATAGAAAAGCAACAGATTTCTGTATATTAATCTTGTAGCATGCAGCTTTGTTGAATTCATTTATTCTAATTGTTTTTTTGTGGAAACCTTGTGATTTTCTACCTATAGTATTGTCATCTGAAAACTTTGGCAGTTTTACTTCTTGCCTTTTAATTTTGATGTCTTTTATTTCTATTTCTTATCTGATTTCTGTGGCTAGGATTTCCAATAATATGTTAAATAAAAGTGTTGAGAATGGACATCCTTGTCTTTTATTGATTTTAGAGGAAAAATTGTATCATTTTAGAATTTAATGTTTGGTTTGGCTTTGTCATAAATGGCCTTTGTTATGTTGATTTTTATTCCCTCTTACCAACTTTGATGAGAGTTTTTTTAATCTTGAATGGATATTGAAGTTTGTCAAATGCTTTTTCAGTATCTAATTAGATGATCATGTAATTTTCCACCTTATTTTTTTAATATGGTGTGTCACATTGATAGATTTGCAAATATTGAACCATTCTTGAATCCCTGGAATAAATCCCACTTGATTATGGTGTATGGTTCTTTTTATGTTTGAACATTTTATCAGTTTTAAAGAAGGAATGCCAGAACAGTTGCTTCAATAAATATATAGTATATATCAATATATATAGCTGTGTAAGGAAACAACTTATAAGGAATTGACTCATGTAGTTATGCGTACATGTTAAGTCACTACAGCCCTTTCTGACTCTTTATGACCTGTAGCCTGCCAGGGTCCTCTGTCCATAAGATTCTTCAGGAAAAAAATACTGATGTGACTTGCCATGCCCGTCTTCAGGGGATCTTCCTGACCCAGGGGTTGAACCTTTGTTTCTTACGTCTCCTGCACTGGCAGGTGGGTTCTTTACATTTAGTGCCACCTGAGAAACCCCCAGAAGTTAATCTCAAGATCTGCAGTTGGTAAGCTAGATACCCAGAAAAGTCAATGATGTAAGTTCCAGTTTGAGTCCAAGTCCAAAGGCAGGAGAAGACTGATATCCCAACTTGAAGAAAATCTGGCAGAGAGGGCTCAGAGTCTCCCTTACTCAGCTTTTTGCTGTCTTCAGGCCTTCACCAGATTTGATGAGGTCCACCAAGTATCACCCACCATTTGATGAGGCCCACCATGTTGACATATAAAATTAACTATTACATTGCTTAATTTTCTGTCAGTTCTATTCATTTGAAGTGAAATAATGTTGACATTAAGGTTCTAGATTGATGGTAAGAGGTTACAAAGTTTGTAGCCAGTAAATGTATTATATAGTCTTTATAGAATAATGACTCCAACTTTCAGTCTGTATTTGATGGTTACATCCTAAAAAATAATTATTAATAAATGATTTATTTATTTAAAAATTATCAAAGTGAAATACCTATAAAGAATTTAAAGAATTTTTGAAAAGTATGTTGATTTTAAAAATTAAAAGTCTCTTTTTGATGTTTGCAGTCCTCAGAGATAAACAGTCATAATGCTTTGATAGATTTCTTTCTAGCCTTTTTTATATACAAGTAAAATTATATTCTATGTTTGGGTCCCCCACGAAGGAAACATCAAAATCAAACTAGATGTACAAAAGGTTTAATGGACAAAGCACATGTGAAGGGTAAAGATGAGGGAGCAGAAGTAGCCTTGGAGATTCTTCAGACTACAATAAATAGCTGACATCTGTTTCAGAAGAAAGGAGAGGGAGAATTGGGTAGAAAGAACCTCAGACAGCAGAATCATTTAAAAAGTATTAGCCAGTCCAGAAGCTATTTCTTAAGCAAAAGTTGCCGCTACTTAAGGAATTCCGTGCTTGATAGGACTGACCTGATTCTAGGAGCCCCATCATGTTCAGTTATTGACTGGGAGCAGACTGGGGAAGTGTTCTCAATATGAATACTATAATGGATTCCAAGGTGCAGCAGCTAGAGGCTGTCAATCGTTTATGCTCTCCAAAACTGGTGTTATTGAAGGAAGATATGACTGTAGCAGCTATATGGTTGCCCCACATATACATACCATATTTTACTCAATGGGATCATAGTATATTCTTATACAGTATATATTTGGCACTTGAAAACTTGTCATAAAAGAGTTTCATAATGTTTCTGATGCTAAAATATCAATTGTGTGTCTCTAACACAATTTAACTGGCTAATCCAATATCTAAATTATTTAATTGAGAAATATTTTATATCTGTGAGTACTTTGGGCTTCCCTGTAGCTCAGATAGCAGAGAATCTGCCTGCAATGTGGGAGACTTGGGTTCGATCCCTGTGTTGGGAAGGTTCCCTGGGGAAGGAGATGGCTACCCACTCCAGTATTCTTGCTTGGAGAATTCCATGGACAGAGGAGCCTGGGGAACTACTGTCCATGGGGTCACAAGGAGTCCGACACGACTAAGTGACTTCACTTTCACTTTTTCTCTCCTTTTAGTCAAAGATGAATGATAGTGACAACATCCACTGGATTGATCTCTTTGCTATCCAAGGCACTCCAGAACACTTTATTTCTCTTGCCAGAGTTTGGGTGTTGTTTAGGATTGCTAAGTTTGCTGAACATTTCTAGATAATTAAACATTTATATTTGTCTATCTGAGCACTTAATATTCCTCTCAAGAATAGTAAGATTATCTTTATCATTATTAAATGAAGGATTTTGAATTTTCATCCTGAGTTGATATGTTAATTCTGAATTTATTGCCTTACAAAAGAGGTCCCCTTAATACATTCCATATTGTGTTTTCTCAGTAACCATAGTCCAATTTGTTTTTCTGATATCCTTATTTATCCATCTTATTTTAAATTAAATATATAATTTCCCCTTCACCTCTGTAGGGCTTCTTTGCTGGCTCAGTGGTAAAGAATCTGCCTGGAATGCAGGAGACATGAGTTTGATCCCTGGGTCAGGAAGATCCCCTGGAGAAGGAAAGGATTAACCCACTCCATTATTCTTACCTGGGAAATCCTGTGAACAGAGGAGCCTGGATGGGTATAATCCATGGGGTCTCGAAAGAGTCCAACATGACTTAGTGACTAAAAAACAAACAACCACCTCTGTAGATAGTAATTCTTTGTTTAAAATATTTTTTTAATGTAGACCATTTAAAAAATCTTTATTGAATTTGTTGCGGTGTTCTTTCTGTTTTATGTTTTGATTTTTGGGTCAGAAGCCATGTGGGATCTTAGCTCCCTGACCAGGAATGGAACCCACAACCCCTGCATTGGAAGACAAAGTCTTAACCACAGGGCCATGAGGGAAGTCCCAAGAATATTCTTGTATTTCAGATAACTTATGTTTTATGATCTTTAATTTTTGTGAACAAATAGACCTTTATGGGTTTATATTGAGGAGAAAGAACTTGTAATCTCTTGACCATTTTGAAGTTCTTAAAGGAATTATACCAAAGTTAGTATTATTGGTATATAGTCATTTTACATGTACATATTGCCAGAGCAATATAATGTAATTAGCTTTATCTTTTGGACTTTGCCGCTTTGAATGGATTTCAACATGGGTATTATATTAAAAAGCTGCATTGAAGAATGGTTAAATTTAAAATAATACATATATTGTACATAAAGATATATACATTTATATGTATATTTGCATGTCAAAGTTGGAGGAATCACAATTAATTATCTAAAACCAACCTGGTGAATTTGTGATAAATGATTATGTATCATCAGCATAAAATTACAGTTGGTTAATAATTTTTTCTAGAACATAATGACATAGCAATAAAACTGTTATTAAACGATTATATCATAATTTTAAAGACACATCTGCTCATATTGCTTTATTTTAAAAAATGCCAACAGAGCAGTTCAGCAGACGTGTCCTGGGCCCATAAAAAAATGCCAGTGAAAGAAGCTATCAGAAATTAAAATCAAATATTCTGTAGTCTACTGTGAGGTTATGTTCAGGGTTTATTCAAAATCAAATGTATCTTACTGAGTGCAGTGTGGAGAGGACATTTCATACTGAATGCTGAATCTAGCTGTTTTACTCTATGAAATATTAATTACTTGATCTTAAGGATAATATCTTTTATAGTACTTCTATAAGAGAAATAATTTTGTCATCATTGTGTTTCATTTCCTTGATTGAATAGATACATAGAATAAAATGCACTGCCGTCTTCTGACAGTCACATCTTGAGGCTCTGATTAAATACTTCTGTTGTAATCTTAAAGTATTTTTAGCCTTTCAAATACAGGTTTCTGTATGCTGTAAGCCTTCAGATATTTAGCAGCAACGTACTTAACTTCATTGGCTGTTCAGCAGCTCTAGATGTTAGAACCCTGGTGTTTTAACATTCATCTTTAAATTATTTCACTTATGAGCAAAGCCTAATATTTAAAATTGCAATCACTTGATAAAATACAGCTCTAAGAAACATATTAATTATTATAATGAAACTGACAATGACCATCATTCATTTTAAAATTACAATA
Source organism: Okapia johnstoni (assembly GCA_024291935.2). Lineage (NCBI taxonomy): Eukaryota > Metazoa > Chordata > Mammalia > Artiodactyla > Giraffidae > Okapia > Okapia johnstoni. The sequence goes on along the minus strand of CM044308.1, from coordinate 31,438,190 downwards.
TTTCATGTTATATGATTCAGTATAAAGTATCAAAACAGATTTTTTAAAGAAAGAATAAAATCAGTTCTCCTTTGTCTCCTGCACATTTTCTTCCTTCTTTCTTTTGCCAGTTATTTCTTTCATAATTGTTATCACAGAACTTAATAATTATCATTCAGTTTAGTTCAGTAGCTCAGTCATGTCTGACTCTTTGTGACCCCACAGACTGCAGCACACCAGGCTTCCCTGCCTATCACCAACTTCTTGAGCTTGCTCAAACTCATGTCCATCAAGTCGGTGATACCATCCAACCATCTCATCCTCTGTCATCCCCTTCTCCTCCCGCCTTCAATCTTTCCCAGCATCAGGTCTTTTCTAATGAGTTAGTTCTTCCCCTCAGGTGGCCAAAGTATTGGAGCTTCAGCTTCAGCATAAGTCCTTCCAATGAATATTTAAGACTGATTTCCTTTAGGATTGACTAGTTTGATCTTCTTGCAGTCCACAGGACTCAAGAGTCTTCTCCAACACCACAGTTCAAAAGCATCAATTCTTCAGTGCTTAGCTTTCTTTATGGTTCAACTCTCACATCCATACATGACTCTACTGGAAAAAACATAGCTTTGACTCTATGAACCTTTGTCGGCAAAGTAATGTCTCTGCTTTTTAATATGCTGTCTAGATTGGTCATAGCTTTTCTTTCAAGGAGCAAGCATCTTTTAATTTCATGGCTGCACCCACCATTTGCAGTGATTTTGGAGCCCAAGGAAATAAAAGTCTGTCCCTGTTCCCATTGTTCCCCATCTATTTCCCATGAAGTGATGGAACCAGATGCCATGATCTTAGTTTTTTGAATGTTTACTTTTAAGCCAGCTTTTTCACTTTCCTCTTTCACTTCTGTCAAGAGGCTCTTCAGTTCCTCTTTGCTTTCTGCCATAACAGTGGCATCATCTGCATATCTGAGTTTATTGATATTTCTCCCAGCAATCTTGATTTTGTCATTGTTTAGTTTCTCTAAAAATTATCATTAGAGAACTAAACTCGACTGCTGTGTGGTTTAGAAAATGCATGAAATTATTTCCTCTACGTTGTTCATAAATCACTGTTGATTTCGAGTAAGTATGATATCTCCATCTATATGTTCCAAAAACAGATTTTTAAACTGGGATCCTTAATCAGATCAAATATTTTTCTGTATTGTTTTTATTTTATAGTAATGCATTTTCATGCTAATTCAGAAAAATAAATTTATAGTTAATATAACACAAAATCAATTGTCATATTTCATTATCTCCCAAATATACATAACTTTGCCTCTTCACTGAAAAACACATTCTCAAGTCAAGTTCAGAACATGAGGGAAATTCTTTCTATCCTATAATCCAACTTAGCAGAAGTAGTGATTTTGTGTTTTGCACTTAGTCAGAGCAACAGAAGTAATTGTCCCAGGAACAAGAAATAATGTGCATTGAAGGCAGGAAGGAAAGGAGGCATCTGTGCATTGTTTCAGGTTGTTGGGTCTTACTAGCTGTGTTTGATGGGAGTAAAAGTAGCCTGTGGTTTAGGTAGCCCTCCCTCCATTTTTAAGGGTAATGCAAATAAAAATGTTTGTAGGTAGATACTACTCATATATGTTTTGAAACATTGGACCCAATTAAGACAATACTTCAACATCATTTTGTGCCCAAATTCCGCACTGCCACTACTTCCTACCTCATTTAACTTTGAGTGAGAAAGAATTTATCTTGGAGTAGAGCTTTACCCAGGCTTCAAGAAAGAACACTGGGGAGGTACCATGAGACTTCTCCTCCATTTGGCAGATTCATGGCATTGGGTATGGAAGTCATAATGGCAAACAATAAAAAAAACTACTATGGATTTGTAGAGTACTGGGCTTTAAAAAGTTCATTAAAAACACATTGAACAATCTTTTACATACTGTGTATAACACTTCATAGTATAACACTTCATATTACTTACTCTTTATGTTCACTTGAACAGATGTTATCACATCTGTTTTGCTGTTGAGGAAACTAAGACTTGAAAAAGTAAAGTGATGAGGAAGGGAGGGATAAATAGGTAGAACACAGACAATTTTTAGGGCAGTGAAATACATTGTATGATACCATAATAATAGATTCATGTCATTGTAACTTTATCCAAACACGTAGAATTATAAAGTGCGTTAAGAGTTTGGGGCAAATCTGTGATTGGCCATCAGTGATATTTACAACATCTTGAATCTGAGACCATAGCTTTAATAATTATGTAATATTCTAGCCTACAACTTAGGATATCCCAGCGTTTTTATTGATTACTATTGATTGTTTGTGTTTCCTCAGCCTTTGATGTAGCAGAAAATGTATTTAAATCTTTTCTAACTCAAATTACACTGAAAAATTCTCTTGTCTGAATTCATAACTAAGGAAAAGGAGGAGAAAGAGTAACTGAGCTGTTGCTGAGAAGCAGAGCTGGTAGAATATAGGTTAAGGAAGTGAAAATTTGATGTCTTTGGCTGGTGGTTGGAAAGTCATGTGCTTAATTAATGACCCTAGGGTTTTTTTTTTTTTTTTTTTTTGTACTTTTTTTTGTAAGAATAAGTTTACATCTGAGAGAGCCCAGATTATGGTGGGAAATACACAGCACATAGATTTTCGATTTTCCCGCCATTGACCCTGTTATGTGTTATCTATATGGCACTTTTTCCCACTGAGCCACTGAGCTTGGCTAGACCTCACAACTATTCTCAGTATTTCAAATAGGCCCTCTAATTAAATTGAGCTTGAGGTGAAAACTGTTTTCCATTTTGGATGTGATGTAGTCTAGTCATTGGAATGTGTTAAACTGAGGAGAAAATAAAGGTACAGATGCCTGTATTCTGCTGGATAGGTTGTATTTTGAAATTTTCTGGAATAAAAATAGGTAGACTGTATGCAAATACTTCCGTCAGTGTGATGTTGGAATTTGAGAAAGATAAGGATGACTTCTGCCATGAGTCAGTGGTAAAGAATCCGCCTGTAGTACAGGAGCCGCAGGAGACGGGGGTTCAACCACTGGGTTGGAAAGATCCCCTGGAGGAGGGAATGACAACCCACTACAGTATTCTTGCCTGGAGAATCCCATAGATGGAGGAGCCAAGCAATCTGAAGTCCATGGACTTGCAAACAGTTGGACATGACTGAAGCAACTTAGCACATACATAAGAATGTGGGTCATATGGCAATCCACTATGAAAACTAAAGTATGAAATCTAAGTGCTACTAATATTCATTATATAAGTAGTAGCCATATAGCAGTGATTCAAAATGAAAAACAAAAAGTTCCCTAGGAAGATATTGGAATCCTCAAGATGAATAGAATAGAAATTGAATCAAAGAACTAGCATTCTACTTCTGGCATTTCCATAATGAAAACAAATCTTGGGTTAGGTTCTTTTCTGCTTCTTACTGTACTGTTTCCAATGTATATTTTTTAATTATGTGGAAGTAACTGGGACATAGCAGAACACATCAACTAAGAGAAATGATTCTCCATTCAACTAATATGTGGACAGCCATGCCTACCTACTACTGCTTCTAATGATTATTGTAATCCATAGGGTTTAGTATGGTACAGAGTTTTAGAAACCCACCCTCTAGATGTAACTTGCTCTCTGAAGTAGCTGTGTCTAGTATTATTGTGTGAATGCTAGTCAATATTAAGAGTTTATTGTAAAATGAATCTTTGTTATTTTCTCTGCCAAGGTAATCTAGGCAAAGAATCTAAAATTCTCATGCTGTTTAAAAATGATAATAGTCAAAGGGCTTTTTTCGCCAAGTAAATTTATATCAGAGAGTGCCTTAAATACTCTTCAGAATCCCATCTTAATAAAATATGAAGTAAAAAGGGATTTCCTAAAGAATATGAAGAAAGAGACAATTTCCAAAAATTTGTAGAAGGAGATTATAAACTCACCAGTTTTATTAATTTTGCATATTTCAAGAATCTGAGGACTGAAGGAGTAAAGCCACTGTTCCACATCAAATAGATTATTATGACGAATGTTTCTGCCTGTAGAAAATATTTCTCTGAACAAGTACTGAGGTCATATCACAGCCTGTCTCTTTGTGCCTCTTTCTCCCTCCTCTCTCCTTTGCTACCTTTCTTTCCTTCCTCTCTGTCCTGCACCTTCTTTTATTCTTTTCTCTTCTTTTTTTATTCACAAGGACTAACTGAATACAACATTAAGCAGTTCCACAGCTTTGGATAGATGGGACGAAAGGGAACAGGAGTACTATGCTGTTTTTTTATCATGTAGCTGCTGGGCGTCCCTTACTCCCAATAAATAAGCCTGTTTTTGAGAGTTGAAGTTTGTGGACTCACACAAGATAACCAAGAAAGTAGAAATCTAGAGGCTATAAATCACACATAACCTAGACCCTCACTTACATGTGCACATGCAATTTTCCAAATATCCTCTGTCCTTCAGTGAGAGTTCACGTACTATTGGAGCCTGGCTTGGAGAATTTTGAGCATTACTTTGCTAGTGTGTGAGATGAGTGCAATTGTTCAGTAGTTTGAGCATTCTTTGGCATTGCCGTTCTTTGGGATTGGAATGAAAACTGACCTTTTCCAGTCCTGTGGCCACTGCTGAGTTTTCCAAATTTGCTGGCATATTGAGTGCAGCACTTTTACAGCATCATCTTTTAGGATTTGAAATAATTCAACTGGAATTCCATCACCTCCACTAGCTTTGTTCATAGTGATGCTTCCTAAGGCCCACTTGACGTCACATTCCAGGATGTCTGGCTCTAAGTGAGTGATCACACCATCGTGATTATCTGGGTTGTAAAGATCTTTTAGTACAGTTCTTCTGTGTATTTTTGTCACCTGTTCTTAATATCTTCTGCCTCTGTTAGGTCCCTACCGTTTCTGTTCTTTATTGAGCTCATCTTTGCATGAAATGTTTCCTTGGTATCTCTAATTTTCTTGAAGAGATCTCTAGTCTTTCCCATTCTATTGTTTTCCTCTATTTCTTTGCATTGATCGCTGAGGAAGGATTTCTTTTATCTCCTTGCTGTTCTTTGGAACTCTGGATTCAAATGGGTATATCTTTCCTTTTCTCCTTTGCTTTTTGCTTCCCGTCTTTTCCCAGCTATTTGTAAGGCCTCCTCAGACAGCCATTTTGCTTTTTTGCATTTCTTTTCCTTGGGGATAGTCTTGATTCCTGTCTCCTGTACAATGTCACGAACCTCCATCCATAGTTCATCAGGCACTCTTTCTGTCAGATCTAGTCCCTTAAATCTGTTTCTTACTTCCACTGTGTAGTCATAAAGGGTTTGATTTAGGTCATACCTGAATGGTCTAGTGGCTTTCTCCACTTTCCTCAGTTTCAGTCTGAATTTGGCAATAAGGAGTTCATGATCCGAGCCACAGTCAGCTACTGGTCTTGTTTTTGCTAACTGTATAGAGCTTCTCCATCTTTGGCTGCAAAGAATATAATCAATCTGATTTTGGTGTCGACCATCTGGTGATGTCCATGTATAGAGTCTTCTCTTATGTTGTTGGAAGAGGGTGTTTGCTGTGACCAGTGCATTCCCTTGGCAGAACTCATTAGCCTTTGCCCTGCTTCATTCTGTACTCCAAGGCCAAATTTGCCTGTTACTCCAGGTGTTTCTTGACTTCCTACTTTTGTGTTCCAGTCCCCTATAATGAAAAGGACATCTTTTTTGGGTGTTAGTTCTAGAAGGTCTTGTAGGTCTTCATAGAACTGTTCAACTGCAGCTTCTTCGGCGTTACTGGTCGGGGCATAGACTTGAATTACCATGATATTGAGTGGTTTGCCTTGGTAACGAACGGAGATCATTCTGTCATTTTTGAGACTGCACCCAAGTACTGCAGTTCGAACTCTTTTGTTGACTATCATGGTCACTCCATTTCTTCTAAGGGATTCCTACCCACAGTAGTAGATATAATGGTCATCTGAGTTAAACTCACCCATTGCAGTCCATCCTAGTTCACTGATTCCTAAAATGTCAGTGTTCACTCTTGCCATCTCCTGTTTGACCACTTCCAATTTGCTTTGATTCATGGACCTAACGTTCCAGGTTCCTGTGCAATAATGCTCTTTATAGCATCAGACCTTGCTTCTCTCACTAGTCCCATTCACAACTGGGTGTTGTTTTAGCTTTGGCTCCGTGTTTTCATTCTTTCTGGAGTTATTTCTCCACTGATCTCCAGTAGCATGTTGGACACCTACCAACCTGGGGAGTTCATCTTTCAGTGTCCTATCTTTTCACCTTTTCATACTGTTCATGGGGTTCTCAAGGCAAGAATACTGAAGTGGTTTGCCATTCCCTGCTCCAGTGGACCACATATGTCCACAAAATACATGTATGAATACATAAATGTCAATTACTTCAGAAACCTGAACTTTTAAACTTAAATATAAGCAGAACTATGTAACTGAGACAGCACTAGTTTATTCACTGGGAAAAAATCTAACTTGAGTCACTATGGGGATACCATGACTGAAGTGTCTTTTTGGCTGCATTTAACTCTCACACATTTTGATTGGATAAAACACTGTATTTCCTAAACCAGATTTTAAAGATGACTGGGCAAAGCTTTCTTGTATCAGCAGTACTGGGCTCAGACACCAGAATATGAAATCCAATTTTGGAGAACTAAGAACCATATGGTATCTTGGTTTTATAAATCAGTTTAATTGCATCTGCATACCAAGTAGACTTGAGTAAATACTTTTCAGTGCTTTTTAGTTGTTGATACTCACTTACAAAGCTTTTATTCTAGTTTCACTAAAAGTTATCTCTTACTGTACTTGGTTTGTATATTGCTTATCATCTTATGCCATGTTATTTCTTTTTATGCTTAATAAGAGCTTTGTTTTATGTGTGTATTTTTCTTAAGTAAATGTAAGTAACTATTAATCATTCAGTTGTGTCTGACTCTTTGTGACCCTATGAACTGTAGACATCCAGGGTCCTTAGTCCATGGGATTCTCCAGGCAAGAATACTGGAGTGGGTAGCCATTTCCTTCTCTAGGGGATCTTCCCAACCCAGGGATTGAACCTGGATCTCCTGCATTGCAGGCAGATTCTTTATTTACCATCTGAGCTAATGTAAACATGTGAATCCTTCTAAAAACTAGGTTAAATTATATATAAATGTATGTAAACATATGTTGTATATATATACTTATTGTTGCTAATAGTTAATATCTATAATGCAGCCTAGCAAATGAATGACTTTTAATTTATTGACATTAGTGTTTTTAAAGCATTTTAAATGGTTAAATAAATGTAATATAGGTATAGAACTGAAAATTGAGATTTATACTCACTGAAATAATTATTGTTTCAGATGCTCATCTCAACTTAGCCAGATTACCATATCAGCAGGGGTCTGTTCAGTTGAGTTCAGTTCAGTCGCTCAGTCGTGTCTGACTCTTTGTGACCCCATGGACTTCAGGAGGCCAGGCCTTCCTGTCCATCACCAACTTCCAGAGTCTACTCAAACTCATGTCCATTGAGTCGGTGATGCCATCCAACCATCTCATTCTCTGTTGTCCCCTACTCCTCCCGCCCTCAATCCTTCACAGCATCAGGGTCTTTTCAGATAAGTCAGTTCTTAGCATCAGGTGGCGAAAGTATTGGAGTTTTAGCTTCAACATCAGTCCTTCCAATGAATATTCAGGACTGATTTCCTCTAGGATGGACTGGTTGGATCTCCTTGCAGTCCAAGGGACTCTCAAGAGTCTTCTCCAACACCACAGTTCAAAAGCATCAATTCTTTTTTTTTTCAAAAGCATCAGTTCTTCAGTGCTCAGCTTTCTTTATAATCCAACTCTCACATCCATACATGACTACTGGAAAAGCCATAGCCTTGACTAGACGGACCTTTGTTTGCAAAGTAATGTCTCTGCTTTTTAATGTGCAGTCTAGGCTGGTCATAGCTTTTCTTTCAAGGAGCAAGTGTCTTTTAATTTCATGGCTGTAGTCACCATCTGCAGTGATTTTGGAGCTCCCCAAAAATAAAGTCTCTCACTGTTTCCACTGTTTCCCCATCTATTTGCCATGAAGTGATGAGACCAGATACCATGATCTTAGTTTTATGAATGTTGAGTTTTAAGCTAACTTTTCACTCTCCTCTTTCACTTTCATAAAGAGGCTCTGAGGCTCTTTAGTTCTTCTTTGCTTTCTGTCATAAGCATGGTGTGCTCTGCATATCTGATGTTATTGATATTTCTCCCAGAAATCTTGATTCCAGCTTTTGGTTCCTCCAGCCCAGCATTTCTCATGATGTACTCTGCATATAAGTTAAATAAGCAGGGTGACGATATACAGCCTTGACGTACTCCTTTCCCAATTTGGAACCAGTCTGTTGTTCTATGTCCAGTTCTAACTTTTGCTTCTTCACCTGCATACAGATTTCTCAGGAGGCAGGTCAGGTGGTCTGGTATTCCCATCTCTTTAAGAATTTCCCACAGTTTATTGTGATCCACACAGTCAAAGGCTTTGGCCTAGTCAATAAAGCAGAAACAGATGTTTTTCTGGAACTCTCTTGCTTTTTCAATGATCCAGCGAATGTTGGCAATTTGATCTCTGGTTCCTCTGCCTTTTCTAAATCCAGCTTAAACATCTGGAAGTTTATGGTTCATGTACTGCTGAAGCTTGGCTTGGAGAATATTGAGCATTACTTTACTAGGGTGTGAGACGAGGGCTCTGTTACAAATCCCTAAGTAGTATTATTCAACACACCTATATGCCCTGTCTTTTTAAATTGCTGTAGAGTATGTGTGGGCTTCTGTTGTGGCTCAGCTGGTAAAAAAATCCACCTGCAATGCGGGAGACCTGGGTTCAATCCCTGGTTTAGGAAGAGCCCCTGGAGAAGGGAAAGGCTACCCACTCTAGTATTCTGGCCTGGAGAAATCCATGGACTGTATAGTCCATGGGGTCGCAAAGAGTCAGAGAGGACTGAGAGGCTGTTTCCTTTGCACTTCTTGGAGATAACTGAGAGATAACTAAAGGAGTTGTATAATTCATGCAGGAGACCTTTCGAGTACTGTATTTCAGAAGTGTCTGATTAAGACCCATTACTCTGTTCAATTCATTTTTAGATCCTGTTGATGCGGATGAGAGTTTTATATGCAGGAAAAAAGGGGTGGGTGAGTGCTAAGTGATCAAAGTTAGGAAAGCCTTTGGTTTAAAGTAGTAAAATGATTGTCATGCAGCATTTCTCTAGGGTTGCTTTCTCCACTCCTAAAAATAAATGTCTTAGGTTTCCTGGATATTTATTTCCCATTTATTTCTTCCCTGCAATCTACTGTATGAGAAGTGATAGACCATTATTTAGTGATAACAAGTTATTCTACTGACATTATCTTTCAAGTGAACTTCATAGGGAATCTTCTTTTTCATAGAAACCCTAATACTTCATAGAATTTATGATTTAAAACTATTCAACCATTTTGATATGACTTTAAAACCAGATTCCATAGCAGTGTTTTACATGATTATGTTACTTATATTCTACTAAATATCTCTATTAAATGGAGTTTATAATATTTGGTTTAAGTCCTTTTTTATTCTTTTCTTGTATTTTTCAATTTCATTGTTTATACTAGGAAAGGAAGCAGGCAATATGACATCAGTTAAATTGATAATTAAATTTCAGTGAAGCACAAAAATGATTAGTTTGGGTCATTAAAGTAATTTATAGAATTCTTACCTAAATTTTTTGATAGATACTTTCTTTATAAATATTTTTCCAGTGATGACAGTTAACTGAAGAGAGTAATTAGCTTCTAATTAAAAAGCATGTTATTCTCAGGCAGTGTGAACTTTTGAAGCTTTATTTACTTAAATTCAACGTGCATTTATTATAGGTATATTCTTGAGTCTTAGTGCTGTGTTGTTTCCTCTGAGAAGAATTCATGCTCATGACATTGAAAGATACCTGTACTATAGTCCCAAACTTTATCTCGTTCTGATGTCACCCGTTTGCATCTTATGTTAGTCGTTAAATTAGTGTAGTACAGAATAGCCAAATCCTATATGCACGTAGAGAGTTTTTTGTTTATTGATCAGTTTCTTTATCCAGTGGTTATCAAAGTGTGGTCTAGAACTAGCAGCATCAACATCTGGGGATGTATTAAAAGTGCATAAAGCTACTGTATCAAACCTACTGTTTCAGAAACTGTGGGGTCGGGATTCGATAATTTCTGTGTTAAAAAGGCCTCTAGGTTATTCTGATTCTCATAAATACTAAAATTTAGTACTAACACTTAAAAATATAGATGAATTAAACATAAAAAAGAGCTTAGAAACATTTGAAGAAGTAACAGGAAAAATTTCACCTTCTATTAGAGAAAAAAAAATTTGTCACAGTGTGAAACACTGAGAAATAATGGAGGATGTGAATGTTTCAGATTACATAAAAACAAAACTTTCAAAAAATTGAAATAGGAAAATACTTAAATGTTAAGGCTCCCTGGTAGCTCAGATGGTAAAGAATCTGCCTGCAATGCAGGAGACCTGGGTTTGATCCCTGGGTCAGAAAGATCCCCTGGAGAAGGAAATGGCAACCCATTCCAGTATTCTTGCCTGGAGAATTCCATGGACGAGGAGCCTGGCGAACTATAGTCTATGGGGTCGCAAAGAGTTGGGCATGACTGAGCAGCTAACACTAATAGGCAAAATTTCACCTTCTATTAGGAAAGACAACACTTTTCCCAGTGTAAAACACTGAAAAATAATGAGGATGTGAATGTTTCAGATTACACATAAACAAAACATTCAAAATGTTAAAATATCAAAAGTGAAACAGGAAAATACTTAAATATTATAAAGAACTATGTTCTTAATATTAAAGAGCACTTAACATATCATAAGGAACAAAAAGAAAAGCTCCTAAAGAAAAACAGGAAAAGAGTACCATGTACTGTGCTTTAAAAAATAATTTGAATTTAGTAAAAAATATAAGAGATTTACATCTATGTTCTTAGTTTGCTTAGTTCATCAGAATGTGAAAACAAAATACAGTTTTAATAACATGCACACTACTATAAGAAGCTTCTAGATTTCCCAGGGCTCATGTTTCGAAAGGTGGAAATTTTTAAAAAATTACTGAACTCAGTAGAAAACTTGCATTTTTTTATGGTGAGTAGAAAGAATCCTCTCTTATAAGTTAGAAATCATGTTGCTAGTCCTTGTTCTGCTGTTTGATAGCAAGTAATTACCTCATATTAGCTTCCAAATTGGAGAAGGCACTGGCGACCCACTCCAGTACTCTTGCCGGTAAAATCCCATGGACAGAGGAGCCTGGTAGGCTGCAGTCCATGGGGTCGCTAAGAGTCCGACACGACCGAGCAACTTCACTTTCACTTTTCACTTTCATCATTGGAGAAGGAAATGGCAACCCACTCCAGTGTTCTTGCCTGCAGAATCCCAGGGACGGGGGAGCCTGGTGGGCTGCCGTGTATGGAGTCGCAGAGAGTCAGACACGACTGATGCGACTTAGCAGCAGCAGCAGCAGCTTCCAAATTCTTCCTTGGTTAGCTTAGATCAGTGGTGTTCAATCTTTAGCCTGCACCGATACATCAGAATCATTTGGGGCTCATGGAAATTGTGTAGATTGTAGAAGGTGATACCCACAGGTTCTGATTAAGCATTTCTGTGGATGTGCTCCCAGTATTTGAATTTCTAATGATTTTCCAGGTGATGCTGCTGCTGCTGGACTGGGAATATTTTTGAGAACAACTGGCTTTAATGATCTTTAGTTAGACTCAGGGTTTTATACCTCTTACATCCCATGGCCTAACACCAAGTAGATAGAGAGGAAAGAGAAGAGCATCCTCATTGGTTAGCCTAAAACAGAATACAGACATTTTTAAAAAGTTAAAGTATATATACTATGTAGTATAGTTGCTATACAATATGTTATAAGTTACAGGTATGTCATATAGTAACTCATAATTTTTAAAGCTTATACTCACTGCATAGTTTTTTATAAAATATTGGCTGTATTTTGAGGTATATCCCTGTAGCTTATTTTATACCTAATAGTTTGTATCTGTTATTCCTCTACCCTTATTATTACCCCTCCCCACTCCCTCTCCTGACTGGTAGCCACTAGTTCGTTCTCTGTATGTGTGAGTCTGCTTTTTTTGGGTTATGTCCACTAGTTTTGTTGTATTTTTTATATTCCTCACATATGTGATATCATACAGTATTTGTCTTTGGCTGACTTAATCACTCAACATAATGCCCTCCAAGTTGATTCACGTTCTTGCAAATACAAACCTTAATTTTTTATGGCTTAAAAATATTCCTGTTGTCTGTATCCCCTATTTTATATATTCATTTAATTTTTGATGGACACTTAATTTGCTTCTATTTCTTGGCAATTGTAAATAATGCTTCTATGAACATTAAGTGCATGTATCTTTTTAAATTAGCAATTTTGTTTTTGGATAGTCCTATGGTAGTTCTTTTTTTAGTTTTTTGAGACCCCTCCATAGTCTTCCACAGCGGCTGCACCAATTTAATTTCTCACTGACAGTGTATGAGGGTTCCCTTTTCTACACATCCCTACCAACATTTGTTTTTTGTATTCTTTTTGATGATAGCCATCTGACAGTTGTGTGGTGATAGCTCATTGTGGTTTTGATTTGCATTTTCCTGATGATTAGTGATGTTGAGCATTTCTTCAATGAATGATTATTGAATAAATGAACTCCTCAATCCCTTAAATCTCAAAAACTTTAGGAAGACTGTTTGGTCTCAAATATTCATGCCTTTGTATGCTTCTTTATTAAATGTCTATTTCTCCAGTCTGTGTAATTGTCTTTTCTTCTCAGACCTATAATTTTATTAGTTCAAGCTGGATTTAGAAAAGGGAGAAGAACCAGAGATCAAATTGCCAACATCTGCTGGATCATCAAAAAAGCAAGAAAGTTCCAGAAAAAATATCTACTTTTGCTTTATTGACTAGGCCAAAGCCTTTGACTGCATGGATCACAACAAACTGTGGAAAATTCTGAAAGAGATGGGAATACCAGACCACCTGACCTGCTTCCTGAGAAATTTGTATGCAGGTCAAGAAGCAACAGCTAGAACTGGACATGGAACAACAGACTGGTTCCAAATAGGAAAAGGAGTGTGTCAAGGCTGTATATTGTCACCATGCTTATTTAACTTATATGCAGAGTACATCATGAGAAACGCTGGGCCAGATAAAGCACAAGCTGGAATCAAGACTGCCAGGAGAAATATCAATATCCTCAGCTATGCAGATGACACCACCCTATGGCAGAAAGTGAAGAAGAACTAAAGAGCCTCTTGATGAAAGTGAAAGAGGAGAGTGAAAAATGGACTTAAAGCTCAACATTCAGAAAACTAAGATCAGGGCATCTGTCCCATCACTTCATGGCAAATAGATGGGGAAACAGTGGAAACAGTGGCTGACTTTATTTTTTTCCAAAATCACTGCAGATGGTGACTGCAGCCATGAAATTAAAAGATGCTTACTCCTTGGAAGAAAAGCTATGACCAATCTATACAGCATATTAAAAAGCAGAGACATTACCAACAAAAATCCGTCTAGTCAAAGCTATGGTTTTTCCAGTAGTCAAGTGTGGATGTGAGAGTTAGACTATAAAGAAAGCTGAGCACCAAAGAATTGATGCTTTTGAACTGTGGTGTTGAAGAAGACTCTTGAGAGTCCCTTGGACTGCAAGGAGATCCGAGCAATCCATCCTAAAGGAAATCAGTCCTGAATGTTCATTGAAAGGACTGATGTTGAAGCTGAAACTCCAACACTTTGGCCACCTGATGTGAAGAACTGACTCTTTGGAAAAGACCCGGATGCTGGAAAGAATCGAGGGCTGGAGGTGAAAGGGATGACAGAGGATGAGATGGTTGGATGGCATTACCGACGTGATGGGCATGAGTTTGAGGAGGCTCTGGGAGTTGGTGAGGGCAGGGAAGCCTGGTGTGCTGTTGTCGATGGGGTTGCAAAGAGTTGGACACGACTGAGAGACTCAAGTCAAACCAAACTGAACAGTATCATTAACATTGGTCTCTGTTTCTTTTTGTGTTAGGTTAATTAATTAAATACTTCTTAAGGGCAAGAGGGAGCAGTTTATATGTATTTTGCATTCTCCTTTATGTCTAGTAAAGATCCCTCACTTTGTAGGAGCTTTTGATATAAAGTTTGCTGAATTATTTGGGCTTCCCTGGTGGCTCAGTGCGTAAAAAATCTGCCTGCAATGCACGAAATTCAGAAGATGCGGGTTTGATAGCTGGGTCAGGAAGATCCCCTGCTGGAGGGTGTGGCAACCCACTCCTGTATTCTTGCCTGGAGAAGCCCGTGGACAGAGCAGCCTGCTGTACTACAGTCCATGGGGTTGCAAAGAGTTGGACACGACTGAAGTGACTAAGCACAGGGACATTTATTTGTAAACAGATTTACATTCTTTGGAAATGTCCTGTATCTGTGTCAGTACTTTTCACCTTGTTGCCTGCTTTCTTCACTTGATTTCTCAAACTGCTACTGCTTTTACTCTGTCTACATTACGACTGACGACTGAGTGACTCCACTTTCACTTTCTCTGTGGAGTGCTGTTATTCTTTGTACTTCTTCCTAATGATTATTTAGTAATAAAGTGGATTAGTTCCTTTATAATAGTATAATATAAAATTGCTTTTTTTAAACTGTATGAAATGATTAAAACTACCCAAATGTTAAACCGTAAGTAATTCATGGTAACTGGGGAGTTTGTCCTTGATGTTGCCTTTGCTGGAAATGCTCTTCCCACTGATCTTCATTCACCTCAAACATCCCACCTCCACACTTTGCCCTTCACTTGTTATTGATTTACTGCAATACTGCAGTTATTTTTTATATAATATATACGACTGTTCAAGATGATTTATCTTGTTCATTTGATTTCTTGTTTATATTCTGTCTTACCTCCCTGAAATAGTTGCTCCATCAAAAAAGGTCCTTTTGTCTCTTACTCTCTCTTGCATCTTTTGTACTTAGGAGACAGTGTGGCTCCCATTTTTGAATTATTTGAATAAAAGAATCCACTGGGCATTTTGTATATGCAATACCAGTAGTATTCAGAATGGAGTATAATAACCAGGGTCTTAAAAACTCCTCCTAGACTAAATAGAAACACATACCTGTAAGATAATTAATTTCTCAACCTTCAATTTCCAGTTGTGATTTTCTATACACTTTCCTTGCTTGAGGAACTTCTGACATTTTGCCAGTTCATCTTCCTAACTTTGTCTTTCACAATCTCCTGTTCTACACAAAAGAAAATAAATAGGCAAACTTCTCATCTCTTCTGAATCTTTCTAGGATTCATTGCCCAGTCTTTAAAAATCTCCAGAATATCAATCAAAGGCTTGATTCCTCAGGGAGTCCCTTGAACACTTTCTAAAGAAATGTTGGAGGGGTTGATGTGTTATTTCATAGAGGCAATATTCTGAGTCATCTCCTCCTTCCTCCTTCCACCTTCCCTCTTCCTTTTTCTACTGTATCCAGAATTAAGTAAGTGAAAATATTGACTTATTATTAGCAGGTTTATTTGATGATTTAAGTCTTTTCTCCTGAAGAAAAATCTTCATTGGCTGGTTGGCTTGACAATGAGGATTGCTTTTTATAATTAGATTTTAATGAAATATATTTACATATCTTTTCTTTCAAACAAGTGAAATAAATATGTTACTTGACAGTATTAATGATAATATATTTAAAGCACATATAGCATATATAGACTGACAGAAAAATATATATTTTGCCATATTTAAACTAATGGAAAATTGTTAGTGGTAAAAGTGTGCTAAGGATCATATAGTTTTTCAATTTAGTAGAACAAATTTGAAATTATTGTGCAAGATACTCATAATGTGATCAACATAAAATTAACATCTCAGCATAAATTGCACTTGAATAGAAGAAAAATAAAGAGAAAGTTTATCTTTCACTTAGAATATTCAGACTTATTACCTCTCTCTTTTCTCATTTCCAGGCTAGCAGTTCAGTTCTTTTACCTCAGGGTTATGAAAGATTATGAGGCACAAATACTGGAGTGGGTAGCCATTACCTTCTCCAAGGGATCTTCCTGACCCAGGGATAGAACCTGGGTCTTCTACATTACAGGTAGATTCTCAACCTTCTGAGCCACCAGGGAAGCTTCCCCTGCCCCGATTCTACTTAGATGAACACTTATCCAGATGTACCCTATCTTAACATGTAGCTCACATAGAAACAAAGAAGTCTTGTTAAGGGAAAAATTTGAAAAGTGTATTATTGCTTCAATAGGTTTACCTTTCAAAGCTTCAAATTCTTGAGATGGATAGATTTCTATTTCAAATTCTTAAAATATAGAAGTTGGATTTACTTTCCATAATTTTGTGCCAATATAAATCGCTGACATTTATTATGTGTTTTGTCTCTGTTGCACACAAGTCTAAGTACTTAGCTCATTTAATCCTCGTAATAGTTGATTCTGTTACGGTGGGTGATGTTTATTTCCTCATTTCACATATTGTGACACTGAGGCCAAGAGGGTGACTAAGTATTAATACTTGATTCAGCAGTAATGAATGTGGAAGACAGAATCCAAACTAGAAATGTGGATTCAGAAATTTAACTGATATAATATAGGAAAAAAACAGAATGAGATTTTAAGATGTTGAGAAGAAAACCAAAAAATATTATGAAACAACTGTGACATTCATCTGTAATCCATTATATTATTATTTATGAATAGTGTATTTGTTGTTGTTGTTCAGTTGCTAAGTCATGTTCGACTCTTTGTAACCCCATTCACTGCAACATGCAAGGCTTCCCTGTCTTTCACTATCTCCAGGAGTTTTCTCAAATTCATGTCCATTAAATTGGTGATGCTACCTAACCATCTCATCCTCTGCCACCCTCTTCTCCTTTTGCCTTTTGTTTCCCAGCATCAGGATCTTTTCCAGTGAGTCACCTATTTGCTTCAGGTGGGCAAAGTGTTGGAGTTTCAACTTCAGCATCAGTCCTTCCAATGAATATTCTGTTCAATATCAATTTCCTTTAGGATTGACTGGTTTAATTTCCTTGTAGTCTTCTCCAGAACCACAATTCAAAAGCATCAATTTTCTTTTCTTGGCACTCAGCCTTCTTTATGGTCCAACTCTCATATCTCTACATGACTACTGGAAAAACCATAGATTTGACTATATAAACCGTTGTTAGCAAAACGATGTCTCAACTTTTTAATATGCTATCTAGGTTTGCCATGCTTTTCCTCCCAAGGAGCAAGCATCTTTTAATTTTATGGCTGCGGTCACTGTCTGCAGTGATTTTGGAGCCCAAGAAAATATAGTCTCTCACTGCTTCCACTTTTTCCCCTTCTATTTGCTGTGAAGTGACGAACAAGCTAGTGGAGGTGATGGAATTCCAGTTGAGCTATTTCAAATCCTGAAAGATGATGCTGTGAAAGTGCTGCACTCAATATGCCAGCAAATCTGGAAAACTCAGCAGTGGCCTCAGGACTGGAAAAGGTCAGTTTTCATTCCAATCCCAAAGAAAGGCAATGCCAAAGAATGTTCAAACTACTGCAAAATTGCACTCATCTCACACACTAGTAAAGTAATGCTGAAAATTCTCCAAGTCAGGCTTCAGCAATACGTGAACCGTGAACTTCCAGATGTTCAAGCTGGTTTTAGAAAAGGCGGAGGAACCAGAGATCAAATTGCCAACATCCATTGGATCATCAAAAAAGCAAGAGAGTTCCAGAAAGACATCTATTTCTGCTTTATTGACTAGACCAAAGCTTTGACTGGGTGAATCACAATAAACTAGAAAATTCTTAAAGAGATGGGAATACCAGACCACCTGACCTGCCTCTTGAGAAACCTGTATGTAGGTCAGAAAGCAACAGTTAGAACTAGACATGGAACAATAGACTGGTTCCAAATAGGAAAAGGAGTATGTCAAGGCTGTATATTGTCACCCTGCTTATTTAACTTATATGCAGTATACATCATGAGAAACGCTGGGCTGGAGGAAGCACAAGCTGGAAGCAAGATTGCCGGGAGAAATATCCATAACCTCAGATATGTGGATGACACCACCCTTATGGCAGAAAGTGAAGAAGAACTAAAGAGCCTCATGATGAAAGTGAAAGAGGAAAGTGAAAAAGTTGGCTTAAAGCTCAACATTCAGAAAACTAAGATCATGGCATCTGGTCCCGTCACTTCATGGCAAATAGATGGGGAAACAGTGGCTGAGCTTTTTATTTTTCTAGGCTCCAAAATCACTGCTGATGATGATTGCAGCCATAAAATTAAAAGACGCTTACTCCTTGGAAGGAAAATTATGACGAACCTAGACAGCATATTAAAAAGCAGAGACATTACTTTGCCAACAAAGTTCTGTCTAGTCAAGGCTATGGTTTTTCCAGTAGTCATGTATGGATGTGAGAGTTGGGCTATAAAGAAAGCTGAGTGCAGAAGAATTATGCTTTTTAACTGTGGTGTTGGAAAAGACTCTCAGAAGTCCCTTGGAGTGCAAGGCGATCCAACCAGTCCATCCTAAAGGAAATCAGTCCTGGGTGTTCATTGGAAGGACTGATGTTGAAGCTGAAACTCCAAATTTTTGGCCACCTGATGTGAAGAGCTGACTCATTTGAAAAGACCCTGATGTTAGGAATGATTGAAGGCAGGAAGAAAAGGGGACAACAGAGGATGATATGGTTAGATGGCATCACCGACTGAATGGACATGAGTGTGGGTAAACTCCAGGAGTTGGTGATGGACATGGAGGCCTGGCATGCTGCAATGCATGGGGTCGCAAATAGTCGGACACTACTGAGTGACTGAACTGAACTGAACTGAACTGATGGGACTGGATGCTATGATCTTGGTTTTTTGAATGTTGAGTTTTAAGCCAGCTTTTTCACTCTCCTGTTTACCCTTTATCAAGAGGCTTTTTAGTTCCTTCTCACTTTCTGTCATTAGGGTGGTATCAGCTGCATATCTGAGATTGTTGATATTTGTCCTAGCAATCTTGATTCCAGCTTGTGCTTTGTCCAGCCCAGTGTTTCTCATGATGTACTCTGCATTTAAGTTAAATAAGCAAGGTGACAATGTACAGCCTTGACGTACTCCTTTCCAGATTTGGAACCAGTCAGTAGTTTCATGTGTGATTCTAGCTGTTGCTTCTTGACTTGCATACGGGTTTCTTAGCAGACAGATAAGGTGGTCTGGTATTCCCATTTATCTAAGAATGTTCCAGTTTGCTGGGATCTGCACAGTCAAAGGCTTTTGTGTAGCAAATGAAACAGATGTAGATGCTTTTCTGAAATTCCCTTGTTTTTTTCTATGATCCAAAAAATGTTGGCAATTTGATGTCCGTTCCTCTGCCTTTTCTAAACCCAGGTTGTACATCTGGAAGTTCTTAGTTCATGTACTGCTGAAGCCTAGCTTGAGGATTTTATGTGTAACATTACTCAAAATGAGTGCAATTGTACAGTAGTTTGAATGTTCTTTGGCATTGCTCTTCTTTGGGACTGGAATGAAAATTGACCTTTTCTAAGTGTATACAGTATTTTATCCACATGACATGGTATTCTGATACCGTTATGTGGTTTCTTCATAAACACAGCAAGCAGGGACCCCTATAGGTTCCACTTTCAGTTTCTGGAAGACTTTCTCTTTGTTATATGGTATTCTTTCTTCAATATTTTTAATCTTGCATGCCTGCCTCTTTGAAGATTTTATTATGAGTCACAAAATGTTCTCAGATGCTACATATGCCTTTGTTTAATATTCAGTCTTGGACATGCAGCTGTTAGCCTTGGAAAGTCTGTAGGATGACCCCACCCTTTCTCTCTCTCCCACCTCCCATCCTCTCTGTCTCCCTCTGTCTCTCTCTTTCTTGTAAACTAAACACTTTGTACATTCTTGGCTAATGGATTGCATTTTCTCTACAGAATTAATACTCCTTGTGACCTGTGTTTAAGTTAAGAGTCATTTAGAACTCCTCTTAATTACCTGGCAGTGGCTTTGTCATTGGAACACTGATTTGGAATAGTGTTTAATGTAATGTGCTGTGCTTAGTTGTGTCTGACTCTTTGCAACCCTTTGGACTGTTGCCCCCGAGGCTTCTCTGTCCATGGGGATTCTCCAGGCAAGAATACTGGAGTGGGTTGCCATGCCCTCCTCCAGGGGATCTTCCCAACCCAGGGATGGAACCCAGGTCTCCCACATTGCAGGCAGATTCTTTACCAGCTGAGCCACAATGGAAGCCACCAGTGGAATAGTATGCCACTCCCAATTACACATTCTTAGAGCAGCAATAGCATTAAGAGTAGTTATTTAATACTTTATTATTGTCACTCTATTTTGTGTATTCAGGCAGAAGGATATGAATTCAAAATTTGTCTTCACTATCAGAAATACATCATTCAAATCTCAACTTTACTTCTCAGACTCCAAACTTGTTTATCTGATAAGAATAATTATTGTTACCTAACAAAGTTTTTAGGAAATTAAAACAAAATAACATGTACACTCATTAAATATGAAATCACCTCTTTCAGTGATATGACTAAGAAGAAAGCCACATAAATGAAACAATAAACAACTTTTATGTTAACATAACTTCTTGTAAAATAAATTTATTTTAATGTTACACAAAAATGGTAACAATATATCGGATGCTTATAGAGCAAGATTCTGTTTGTTTGTTTGAATAAGGACAGTCTGGCAGTGACAGAGTCTCTTCTCTTTTTGGATTAGTTAATTCCATTATCTGGAACACTGAGCTCTATAAATGTTAGTGCAGCTATTCGTTTGTCTTTGAATGAGGTACTTAACCAGCCTGGATTTCAATTTCTTCATCCTCAAAGAGAAATACACCTTTCAAATGTAAAATTCTATGCAGTAGTTATTCACTGTGGCAGAACTCAGAATTTCCAAGATGCAAAATCTCCATCTAGTGGCAGTTTAAGTCAGGTACATCACATTTGCTACCAGGTACTACAGCTAGAACCCTTCTGGCATATGCATAGTTCCTTCTCCCCTGGGTTCTTTCTTACTAATTGTTCTATCAAATCAACAGTATATAAATCAGTATAAATTCAGCATCAGTTATTCATTCCTTATAGTGGCCATTGATGCAGGATCATGGGCTTACAAGAAGACAGCTTAGTAAATTTATTAGCAAAGTTTAAGTTCTTTTTTTATAAGACAGAAATAGGCTGAATTTATTACATCCTTTTGTTGTAATATGTTATGTAATTCCTCCTAAAATAAATAAAATTTTAAATTAAAGAACAAATTAAGAGATAAAATATATTTTAATATACTTACTAACTGTGGCTTGAGAGTAAATCTATTAATTGTTTTAACATTAGGCATTTCTACAAATTTAAAATTTATCTTGATGTAATCTGAAGTAATTTCATTCTGATACTATAACAGAGAATTTTATTACTAAAATATATATTAGTCATGCTTTTTCCCCCTGGATTCTAAAAATTGTTCTGATTTGTGAATTACAATATCCAGAATTTTGAATAATAAATTTAGAACAATGTATATGGGTCGTTCAAGTTCAGTGGTCACATTGGCAAATACAAGTGGAAGAAAGAAACTTATTATCATATTTCTAAATTTATGTAGTGAACAGACTTCATTCTCAGATATGTTTTTGCTCTCTTTTTTATAAAGCACACTACATTTGTTTGTGGCAGTAATCCATGGGACATTATTTTTACCTTCTATTTATGGGACAATACTGAATCTAGTTTGTTACTAACTTTGAAATAGAAAAAAATGATATTCAGAGTGACATTTTATTGTCAGATGTGTGTGTATTGTACATTTCACAGATTGTATGCTTGTATTTTAATAAATTAGAGGGCCTCACAGAGTTCATCTATTTACTCCCGAGCTTTATGAATGGATAAGCAGTGCAAGAAATATAACATCCACAGACATATTATGAAGCAATGTCATTGAAAAATGTGACCATTATATGCTAAGTTCAAAAACAACACTTAGAAAAAAGGACAAATCTAAGATTCTGTTTTTAAAGCAATTCTAACAGATTATGTACTTCATGGCAACATATAAGAAAATGAAAATTTGTATATTCTTAATATGCTGCCATTTGCATTATAAGGAACATGACTATTAATAAATCAGTATTTATAACAAAAGCACGACAGTAATGATTTGCAGATATGCTCATTTCTCCACCCCCTCCACCCCCCCCGCCCCTTAGCAAACCAATACTGACTGTCAGATTATTGGCTTCACATTCCTATTTGGACGAACCATACATTGTCATATTCGATCCTGTATTACTCTCTATGCTTATTTGTATTGTTGGGTGTTTATATTACTTATGTTTTGTACACAGATCGATACATACACATATTTATGAATGGTGAGTAAAGTAGCCTTTAAATTAATCTCTTAATCTCTTTTCTAATTTGTATTTCAAAATTTCTTTTCCTCCAGTTTTTGTATCATCTTACATTGACATATAATTTTCTTTTTTTATTTATATTTGTGACTGTGACCATCACCTGTTCTATGCAGTACTATAAGTAAAACTGTAAAGTGATAGAATTTACAACATACAAATAGGAACAAGATATGCTACCAGCTTTATATACATTGTGCACTGTTATCAATATTTTTCCTATGAGGCACCATATGATCTGTTATTTCAAAAACAGTATGAAAAGCTATTGGCAAATAAATAGTAAATTTGAATTGATATATATGAATATGAATTTCCTCTAATAGATGCCTTATTATATAGTCTGCATACAAAAGAGAAAAACTAAAAATCTCTTACTTTTGCTATTATTATTAGTTTCAAACTTTCAAGTTAAGAATTGGCTTCTTCCAAAAAAAAAAAAAAGAATTGGCTTCTTCCATCAGTTTAAAAGACAGGTTTTTTGGAATGAAGTTGTTCCGTTGCAAAGGTGTGTCTGACTCTTTGTGACCCCATGAACTGCAGCGCACTATGCTTCTCTTTCCTTCACTGTTTCTAGGAGTTTGTCCAAACTCATGTCTATTGAGTCAGTGATGCCATCTAATCATCTCATCTTCTGTCATCCCCTTCTCCTCTTGCCCTCAACCTTTGCCAGCATCAGGGTCGTTTCCACTGAGTTGGCTCTTTGCATCAGGTAGTTTTGATACTTTGCATCAAAGTATTGGAGAGTCAGCTTCAGCATCAGTCCTTCCAATGAATATTCAGGGTTGATTTCCTTTCGGAATGATTGTTTTATCTACTTGCTGCCCAAAGGACTCTCAAGAGTTTAATCCAACACCACAGCTCAAAAGGATCAGTTCTTCAGAGCTCAGCCTTTGCTATAGTCCAGCTCTCCCATCTGTTCATGACTGCTCGAAAAACCATAGCTTTGACTATATGGAGCTTTATCAGCAAAGTGATGTCTCTGCTTTTTAACATGCTGTTTAGCTTTGTCATAGCTTTTCTTCCAAGGAGCAAGCATCTTTAATTTTGTGACTGTAGTCACCATCTGCAGTGATTTTGGAGCCCAAGAAGATAAAATATGTCAGTGTTTGCGCTTTTTCTTCATCTATTTGCTATGAAGTGATAGGACTGGATGCCATGATTTTCATTTTTTGAAGTTGAATTTTAAGCCAAGCCTTTCATTCTCCACTTTCACCTTCATCAAGAAGCTCTTTAGTTCCTCTTCACTTTCTGCCATAATGGTGGTGTCATCTGCATATCTGAGTTATTGATATTTCTCCCGGCAATCTTGATTCCAGCTTTTGATTTATTCAGCCCAGCAATTCGCATGATGTACTCTGCATAGAAGTTAAGTAAGCAGGGTGACAATATACAGTCTTGTCATAATCCTTTTCCAATTTTGAAATAGTACACTATTCCATGTCTGGTTCTAATTGTTGCTTCTTAACCTGCCTACAGGTTTCTTAGGAGACAGGAAAGGTAGTCTGATTTTCCCTTCTATGTGAGAATTTTCCACAGTTTGTTATGATACACTAAGAGTCTTAATGTAGTCAGTGAAGCAGAAGTAGATGTGTTTTTGGAATTCCCTTGCTTTTTCTGTGATTCAGAGGGTGCTGGCAAGTTTATCTCTGGTTCTTCTGCTTTCACTAAAAGCAGCTTGTATATGTGTAAGTTTTGGGTTCACATACTACTAAAGCCTAACTTGAAGGATTCTGAGCATTACCTTGCTAATATGTGAAATGAGCATAAAAATACAGTAGTTTGAACATTATTTGGCATTGGCTAGTTTGGGGTTGGAGTGAAAACTGACCTTTTCCAGTTCTTTGGTCACTGCTGAGTTTTCCAAATTTACTGCCATATCAGTTCAATCTCTCAGTTGTGTCCAATTCTTTGTGACCCCATGGACTGCAGCATGCTGGGCTTCCCTGTCCATCACCAACTCCCAGAGCCTACTCAAACTCATGTCCATTGCATTGGTGATGCCATCCAACCATCTCATCCTCTGTCATCCCCTTCTCCTCCTGCCTTCAATCTTTCTCAGGATCAGGGTCTTTTCCAATGAGTTGGTTCTTCAGATCAGGTGGCCAAAATATTGTAATTTCAGCTTCAGCATCAGTCCTTTTAATGAATCTTCAGGACTTATTTCCTTTAGGATTGATTGGTTGTATCTCCTTGCACTCCCAGGGACTCTCAAGAGTCTTCTCCAACACCACAGTTCAAAAGCTTCAATTCTTTGGCACTCAGCTTTCTTTGTAGTCCAACTCCCACTTCCACACATGCCTACTGGAAAAACCATAGCTTTGACTAGATGGACTTTTGTTGGTAAAGTAATGTCTCTGCTTTTTAATATGCTGTCTAGGTTGGTCATAGCTTTTCTTCCAAGGAGCAAGTGTTTTTTAATTTCATGGTTCCAGTCACCATCTGCAGTAATTTTAAAGCCAAATAAAGTCTCTCACTGTTTCCTTTGTTTCCTCATCTACTTGCCATGAAGTGATGGGACTGGATGCCACAATCTTAGTTTTCTGAATGTTGACTTTTAAGCCCACTTTTTCACTCTCCTCTTTCCCTTTCATCATGAGGCTCTTTAGTTCTTCTTCACTTTCTGCCATAAGGATGGTGTCATCTGCATATCTGAGGTTATTGATATTTCTCCTGGCAATCTTGATTCCAGCTTGTGCTTCATCCAGCCTGGCATATTCACATGCTGTGCTCTGCATATAAGTTAAATAAGCAAGGTGACAATATACAGCCTTGATATACTCCTTTCCCAATTTGGAACCAGTCTATTGTTCCATATCCAGTCCAAATGATTGCTTATTGACCTGCATACAGATTTCTCAGGAGGCAGGTCAGGTGGTCTGGTATTCCCATCTCTTTAAGAATTTTTCATAGTTTATTGTGATCCACACAGTCAAAGGCTTTGGCCTAGTAAATAAAGCAAAAGTAGATGTTTTTCTGGAACTCTCTTGCTTTTTCGATGATCCAGCGGATGTTGGCAATTTGATCTCTGGTTCCTCTGCCTTTTCTAAATCCAGCTTGAACATCCAGAAGTTCATAGTTCATGTACTGGTGAAGCCTGCCTTGGAGAATTTTGAACATTACTTTACCAGCGTGTGAGATGAGTGCAATTGTGAGGTAGTTTGAACATTCTTTGGCATTGCCTTTCTTTGGGATTGTAATGAAAACTGACCTTTCCCAGTCCTGTGGCCACTGCTGAGTTTTCCAAATTTGCTGGCATATTGAGTGCAGCACTTTCATAGCACCATCTTTTAGAATTTGAAATAGTTCAACTGGAATTCCATCACCTCCACTAGCTTTGTTCGTAGTGATGCTTCCTAAGGCCCACTTGACTTCACATTCCAGCATGTCTGTCTGTCGGTGAGTGATCACACCATCATGGTTATCTGGGTTATGAAGACCTTTTTTGTATAGTTCTTCTGTGTATTCTTGCCACCTCTTCTTAATATCTTCTGCTTCTCTTAGGTCCATATGATTTCTGTCCATTATTGTGCCCATCTTTGCATGAAATGTTCTCTTGGTATCTCTAATTTTCTTGAAGACATCTCTAGTCTTTCCCATTCTATTGTTTTCCTTTATTTCTTTGCACTGATCACTGAGGAAGGCTTTCTTATCTCTCCTTGCTATTCTTTAGAACTCTGCATTGAAATGGATATCTTCCGTTTTCTCCTTTGCCTTTAGCTCCTCTTCTTTTCTCAGCTATTTGAAAGGCCTCCTCATACAACCATTTTGCCTTTTTGCATTTCTTTTTCTTGGGGATGGTCTTGATCACTGCCCCCTCTACAATGTCACAAACCTCCATCCATAGTTCTTCAGGCACTCTATCAGTTCTAATCCCTTAAATCTATTTGTCCCTTCCACTTATAATCATAAGGGATTTGATTTACTTCATACCTGAATGGTCTAGTGGTTTTCCTACTTTCTTCAATTTAAGTCTGAATTTGGCAATAAGGAGTTCATGATCTGATCTACAGTCAGCTCCCGATCTTGTTTTTGCTGAGTGTATAAAGCTTCTCTATCTTTGGCTGCAATATAGTGCAGGACTTTGAACAGCATCATATTTTAGGAGTTTAATTAGCTCAACTAGTATTCCGTCATCTCTACTAGATTTGTTTGTAATAATGCTTCCTAAGGACCACTTGACTTTGCATTCCAGGATGTCTGGCTCTAGATGAATTACCACACCATTGTGTTTATCTGGGTCATTAAGACATTTTTTTGCAGAGTTCTTCTGTGTATTCTTGCTACCTCTTCTTAATATCTTCTGCTTCTGTTAAGTCCTTGATGTTTCTGTCCTTTATTTTGCTAGTCATTGAATGAAATGTTCCCTTGGTATTTTTAATTTTTTTTCCAAGGGACCTGTAGTCTTTCCATTCTGCTGTTTTCCTCTCCTTCTTTGCATTGTTCACTTAAGAAGGCTTTCTTATCTCACTTTGCTATTCTCTGGACCTGTACATCAGTTGGATATATCTTTCCCTTTCTCCTTTGCCTGTTACTTCTCTTCTATTCTCAACTATTTGTAAGGCCTCCTCAGACAACCACTTTACCTTCTTTCATTTCTTTTTCTTGGTGATGGTTTTGGTTATCACCTCCTGTACAATGTTACAAACTTCCATCCATAGTTCTTCAGACAGTCTGTCTGTGAGATCTTATCCCTTGAATCTGTTCATAACTTCCACTGTATAATTATAAGGCCATTTGATTTAGGTCATACCTGAGTGGCTTAGTGGTTTTCTATACTTTCTTGAATTTAAGTCTGAATTTTGCAGTAAGTACTTGATAATTTGAGCCACAGTCTGCTCCAGGTCTTGTTTTAGCTGACTATATAAAGCTTTTCCCATCTTTGGCTGCAAAGAATATAATCAGTGTGATTTTGGTGTTTGTCGATGATGGACAGAGGAGCCTGGAGGGCTACAGTCCATGGGGTCACAAAGAGTCAGACACAACTGAGTGACTAACACATACACACACATTTGATGACGTCCATGTGTAGAGTTGTCTCATGTTGTTAAAAAAGCATGTTTGCTTTGACCAATGTGCTCTCATGACAAAACTCTGGTAGCCTTTTTTCTGCTTCGTTTTGTCCTCCAAGGCCAAACTTTCCTGTTACTCCAGGTATCTCTTGACTTTCTACTTTTGCATTCCAATCCCCTACGATGAAAAGAACATCTGTTTTTGGTGTTAGTTCTAGAAGTTCTTGTACGTCTTCATGGAACTGTTCAACCTCAGCGTCTTTGGCATTAGTGGTTGGGACATAGACTTGGATTACTGTGATGTTGAATGGTTTGCCTTGGAAATAAACCTAGATCATTCTGTCCTTTTTGAGATTGCACCCAAGTAGTGCATTTCAGACTCTTTTGTTGACTATGAGGGCTACTCCATTTCTTCTAAGGTTTTTTGCCCACTGTAGGTCATTTGAATTAATTTTTCTCCTTCCAGTTCATTTTAGTTCACTGATTCCTAAAATGCTGATATTCACTTTTGCCATCTCTTGCTTCACCATGTCTAATTTATCTTAATTCACTGACCTAGCGTTCCAGGTTCATATGCAGTATTGCTCTTTACGGCATCAGACTTCACTTTTACCACCAGACACATCCACAAATGAGCGACATGTCCGCTTTGGTCCAGCTGCTTCATTCTTTCTGGAGCTATTAGTAATTTCTCTCTGGTCTTCCTCAGTATCATATTGTGCATCTTCTTACCTTGGGGGCTCTTCTTCCTGTATCGTATCTTCTTTGCTTTTTCATACTGTTCATTGGGTTCTCAAGGCAAGAGCACTGAAGTGGTTTGGCATTCCCTTCTCCAAGGGACCACATTTTGTCAGACCTCTCCACCTGTTTGTCTTGGATGGCCCTGCACAGCATGGCTCATAACTTCCTGGAGTTACACAAAGCTGTGATCCATGTGATCATTTTCGTTATCTTTCTGCGATGTGTTCTTTGTTCTGGAGGCTGTGGGATTATAGTTCTTTCTTCCTGATGGGAAGGACTGGTTGTGGGGAAAACTGAATCTTGCTTTGGTGGGCAGGGCTATTGTCAGTAAACCTTTAATTCAATTGTCTGCTGATGGTTGGGGCTGTGCTCCCTCTCTGTTAGTTGCTTGGCCTGATGTAAGGATACTGATGACCTCCAAAAAGAACTTATGCCTACATTGGCCTCCTAGTACTGCAGCTGCCCTATTATCCCACCGTTTTGGATGATAGTAATTGTTTGAAAAAAGATTTAATTTGAAAACACACTTGGAGATTTTTCACTTACATAAAATACTTTGTGTGATATTTTTATAGTTACCTGCCCAATAAATCTTAAATTGGTTTTGAAAGTTAAAAGAAGAAAAAGAAAAAAAGACTTCACTACAGACAAGAAAAATCTTTTCCAGCCTCTGCTGTTAAGTCTACACAACTGCATAACAACTTGGTCATTACCTTTCTAGTAAAAAAATTAATATATGAAGCAAATCCACTTATTTTAATATTTAGAAAGCAAATAAGCTGTTTTAAAAATGTCTAATTGAAGCATGCATTTGATCCGAGGAAATAGAAACTACTTGTTTGGTTCTTTTACTAGCCTTGGAAATAATTTTATAATAGCATTAATTTGTTATTAATGAGAAAAAGTCATGATGTCACATGCTTCCAAGTCATATAACTCAGATTTATTAGCCAGCCATATAATCTGTGGTGGTTTATTGTTTGTATTATGGAAATACTAAAACATTAAGAAGATTATGTATGGCCTAGAACAAATCATTTGTATCTGAACTATCACTGACAACATTTATATTAATCATCAGATGGTAAAGGAATAATGAGTTTTTTTAAAAGGATAGAAGTGGTTTTCAATATGTGAAATGAAATAGAATTTTAAGTTTTAGAAAAGTAAATTTCAAGTTATAAACATACGCTTTGGACTGATGGTCACATAAAATATAATTTCAGTGTTAAAAATATAGGTTCATGAAAAATACAAAGTCTTTATATAAATGTAGGGATTCTTAGCACTTTGGGAGGTCAATCTTATTTAAATACTTGGTGTTAAAATATAAAATATTTGATTAGATTATTAAACACTCAGAATTGATTTTTGTATATGTCACATTTGGTCAAATTATTTTTATAAAAATCATTTTCTACATGTTCATTCTCTTTCAGAGGCAGCAAGTATTATCAATTTTCATACCTTTCGAACTAAACACATTTACATTCCTGTATCCTCTAGCATTATGAAATTTTGATAGGTCATATATTTTTATACAGTTTCAATTTGAATTTTGTAAGTTTTAACTATAAAAGCATCAGTAATTCATGCATTCATTTTCATTGTTAAAACTTCATAATGCATGTTACATTAATGCCCCATTGATGGTAACCACCAATACAGAGGCACTCTTCAGGGATAATTCTGGTTCACACTTTGAAGTACATCCCTCCAGATTTTTTCCTATGCATTTACATGCATATAAATCTATAGAATATTTATTGTCTAGAAGTTTTCATAATATATTTGTTATTTACATAAAATGTATATAGCATATCACTTAAGTACTTGATTTTATTAATTAAATACATTGGGAGTTTTTTTGTCAGATCATATCTTTTACCTTATATGTTTAGCTGTTGTCTATTATACTGTGGAGTAGATAATACCATTTTATTTTTTAAGTCTCCTATTACTGGACATTTATATTATTTTTAACTATTATAAATGCATACTGCATGTTTCTAGACATGTTTTCTCTGTTTCTTTGTGCAGATATGTGAGTATTATTCTTGACCAATTGCTAAGAAGTGAAATTACTTAATTTGGTATTTTGATACATAATTTTCTATAATAATCTTAATTTGGACTCCTTTGTAAGTGTCTATAAGTACTACTTCTTTCATTCAAATTTTATATTATTTAGTATTGAAACGTTATGGGTGAAAAATAGTATCTGTGGTTTTCTTGGTTAATAATGGAGCTGAATATCTGTTCATATTTTGATTAGTGTTTTGTGTTTCCTCTTCCATGAAATTCCTATCTATGTTATTTGCTACCTTTTTCCCTATGTGTTGTCTGTTTCTTACTGGCTTATAGGAGCTCATTCTATATTTGCTAATTACGAATGAGTTTGAATATGTTTTTATATGTATTTTATGTATTTTTATATCAAATATATATATATATATAATTTCTATTTCTTCTGGGATTGCATGTTCATATTCTGTGCCCTTTTATTTTTCTGTTTGAATTGTCTTTTTCTTATTGATTTATAAGAATTCTTTATATATTCCAGATAACAATTCTTTACCTGTTTTATATGTTTCAAATATTTTTCTCAGTCCTTAGAGAGATCTGCAGTTGGTTGACTGGCATGGGGTACAAAAGACCTGCCACTGTCTCAGGGTGTCAGTAAGTGTTCCATATTCCATGTGATTCATCTCAAGCTAGATGCCATTTTCAGTCACATCCTTGATTAGCTTTACCCCTGACCTCTCATGCTTTCTTTCCTTACTTCTGCTGAGAGTAATTCTCCAGTGAATTGCTTGAACAAGAATTCCTTGCTTAGGCTCTGCTTCTAGGAAACCTTATCTAGGAGATTGTAAGTAATTTTTTCCCAAAATAATATTTTAAGACCAAATCTAATTCTCCAATGTAAGAAATAAGAAGTAATAAAATTTTCTTTATTAACAAGCATATATACTTTCAGATGTGTGCTGTTCTCTTTAAAGTTGCATATTTATTATGACATTGTCATTGCTCTGGAAATTTATCAAGTTCAGTTTTAGAGAATCATGTTCTGGATCTGAGGTAGTCTTTGAATATTCATAATATTGTTAATTATTTGCTTAAGTCTAGATTATCTTGTTGAAAATGAAAAAAATAATACTGAATAATTAAACTCAATTATATGTGTGTGTATGTGTATTAATTCCAAGCCCAAGCCCATTGACATATGGGTACTCTGGCCTCTAACCTTCCTTTCTGTCTTGACTAGAAATGAGAGTATTTGTCTACTGGTAGACAGAAAATATATTTGACTGTGAAGTAATATAAGTATGGTTAATTTTTCTTGATATTTTATAGTTATTAAACATTTATCATATGCTAGACCCTGTTCTAAGTGCTTTTTTGGTGTTACTGATTAGATTATCACAAAATCTTTAGGACAGTTTTAATTAGTATCCTCATGAAGCCTCAGGGAGTTTAAATAACTTTTTAAATCACTCTAAAGTCCCACAGCTCTTGTGTGTAGTGCTGAATTCAAATTGAGATATTCTTGCATGAGAGTCTATTTTCTTAACAGTACACATTCATTGTGTATAAATCCCAAAACATAAGCTGTAGCGTTAAGTATCAGTATAGGTTCATTATTTACTTAAGCCTGTATCATTTGTAGATATGATTTTTTTCTTCTTTCACTACTTCAGTTCAGTTCAGTTCAGTTCAGTTCAGTTCAGTCGCTCAGTCGTGTCTGACTCTTTGGGACCCCATGAACCACAGCACACCAGGCCTCCATGTCTGTCACCAACTGCCGGATTCCACCCAAACCCATGTCCATCGAGTCGGTGATGCCATTAACCATCTCATCCTCTGTCGTCCCCTTCTCCTGCCCTCAATCTTTCCCAGCATCAGGGTCTTTTCAAATGAGTCAGCTCTTTGCATCAGGTGGCCAAAGTATTGGAGTTTCAGCTTCAACATCAGTCCTTCCAATGAACACCCAGGACTGATCTCCTTTAGGATGGACTGGTTGGATCTCCTTGCAGTCCAAGGGACTCTCAAGAGTCTTCTCCAACACCACAGTTCAAAAGCATTAATTCTTCTGCGCTCAGCTTTCTTTATAGTCCAGCTGTCACATCCATACATGACCACTGGAAAAACCATAGCCTTGACTAGACGGACCTTTGTTGGCAAAGGAATGTCTCTGCTTTTTAATATGCAGTCTAGGTTGGTCATAACTTTCCTTCCAAGGAGTAAGTGTCTTCTAATTTCATTGCTACAATTACCATCTACAGTGATTTTGGAGCCCAGAATAATAAAGTCAGCCACTGTTTCCACTGTTTCCCCATCTATTTGCCATGGAGTGATGGGACTGGATGCCGTGATCTTAGTTTTCTGAATGTTGAGCTTTAAGCCAACTTTTTCACGCTCCTCTTTCACTTTCATCAAGAGGCTCTTTAGTTCTTCTTCACTTTCTGCCATAAGGGTGCATATTGGAGGTTATTGATATTTCTCCCAGCAGTCTTGATTCCAGCTTGTGCTTCTTCCAGCCCAGCGTTTCTCATGATGTATTCTGCATATAAGTTAAATAAGCAGGGTGACAATATACAGCCTTGACGTACTCCTTTTCCTGTTTGGAACTATTTTTTGTTCCATATCCAGTTCAAATGGTTGGTTCTTGACCTGTGTACAGATTTCTCAGGAGGCAGATAGGTGGTCTGGTATTCCCATCTCTTTAAGAATTTTTCACAGTTTATTGTGATCCACACAGTCAAAGGCTTTGGCCTAGTAAATAAAGCAAAAGTAGATGTTTTTCTGGAACTCTCTTGCTTTTTCGATGATCCAGCGGATGTTGGCAATTTGATCTCTGGTTCCTCTGCCTTTTTTAAATCCAGCTTGAACATCTGGAACTTCATGGTTCACGATTTGCTGAAGCCTGCCTTGGAGAATTTTAAGCATTACTTTACTAGCATGTGAGATGAGTGCAATTGTGCGGTAGTTTGAGCATTGTTTGACATTGCTTTCTTTGGGATTGGAATGAAAACTGACCTTTTCCAGTACTGTGGCCACTGCTGAGTTTTCCAT
This sequence comes from Okapia johnstoni, assembly GCA_024291935.2. Classification (NCBI taxonomy): domain Eukaryota; kingdom Metazoa; phylum Chordata; class Mammalia; order Artiodactyla; family Giraffidae; genus Okapia; species Okapia johnstoni. The sequence goes on along the minus strand of CM044308.1, from coordinate 31,404,894 downwards.
ATTAGCTGGCATATTGAGTGCAGCACTTTCACAGTGTCATTAAGGCAAACTGGAAGTGGTCAAACAGAAGATGATAAGAGTGAACATCGACATTCTAGGAATCAGTGAACTAAGATGGACTGGAATGGGTGAATTTAACTCAGATGACTGTTATATCTACTACTGTGGGCAGGAATCCCTTAGAAGAAATGGAGTAGCCATCATAGTCAACAAAAGAGTCCGAAATGCAGTACTTTCACTACTAAATTCTGTCTAATCTCTTGTCAATATCTGTTCTTTCTCTGTATGTTTCTCTTCTCTCTCTGTTGTCTCTCTGGTCAATGAATTAAGATTATATCTGGCTAGGTTTCAAGATAATGTGTCTTTCTAAATATGTATTATGGTCCTTGTCCTACTATTAATTCAGACAAGGAACACATCTACTTCCCTATATCCTGCTAGAATAATCTGTTTGAAATGTATTCTCCTTCCCTATTTTAACGGTTTCTATTATTATGCAATTGAGCACCACTTTCTACCTAGGATATTGATTTATTGATTTATGGTCCAATTAGGGGCAGTCTATCTCTGCTCACATGCTATCTTTAGGGTCAAATCATTTTGATATAAACAAACATTTCTGATGTAAGCAATTGCTTGTTTGTGTTATTTTTCTTGTTTATTGTTGAAAATAACTGCTGTATTCAAGTGGCTAAATTATATGCAAATTTAATAAATCGCTAATTAAACATAGTCGGTCAGTTATACCATTTCTAACTCTTGCTGTCTTTGGCTGACATTCTCATTCTCTTCCCTGTGACCAGTCAAATAACCCATTTGGTTCTGATGGGTCATCCTGTCAATGTATCTTGTGTTGTCCTCACCATCCCTGTTGGTTGTAGTGGCCTTTGTCTATGTGTATGAGGATTTATGTGTTACAGAATCCTGCATTAGTTCCCCATTCATTAAAAAAATAATAATTAAATATTTTAGAACTACATTTAAAGAAAAATTACACCATAGTTAAGTAAAATAGGAGTATGAGATTAACAGATATACACTACTGTATATAAAATAGAGACTTACTATAAAACATAGGGAACGATATTCAGTATCTTGTAATAATGTATATGTAAGTGTGAATTTCTTTGCATTACTTTGCTGTACACCTGAAACTAACACAATATTGCAAATCAACTCTACTTCAATTAAGGAAAAAAAAAAGATTGAGATGTAAATTGCATGAACTTTGTAATAGAATCTGAGCTGGAGGCCTTTCCAGCTAAGCCATAACACCTATCAGACCTCATTTAAATGTGCACCAAAATAACATCATTAGATAAGATTGACTTGGAAATTTATTCAAGCTATTATATATTTAATTTTGGTGAAAATTGATGTGTCCTTTGATATATTTTGATGACTCAGAGGGTAAAGCATCTGCCTGCAATGTGGGAGACCTGGGTTCGATCCCTGGGTCAGGAAGCACCCCTGGAGAAAGAAATGGCAACCCCCTCTAGTACTCTGGCCTGGAAAATCCCATGGACAGAGAAGCCTGTTAAGCTTCAGTCCGTGGGGTCACAAAGAGTCAGACACGACTGAGCGACTTCACACTTGATATATTTACTTATGATTTGTTTTCTGTCATTGTTTTCTTAATGTTGAAAGTTATTGCCTAGTGAGTATTTGACTTCTGTGAATATTATTTTTTTCCATTCTCACCATGTGTCATTGATTTCTCTTCAGTGTGGCCGCTTAGGTTCTACCTGGTTATTTTCTGATATCCTTTTTGAGAAAAGATAGGGCTGGGATTGTACTTAACTTATGTAACATTCCCCACACACATTTCAAATATTGTTTTTATTTTTAAATTGTAATAAAAATTATAGTTAAGGAAGGTGTATCACAAGGGGTAAGAATACTGACCTCAATTTATACACCTCCCTGGATTTTTAGATGGTTTTTTAAATTGAGTAATTGGGGTAGATTTTGATAAGTAGCTCATTTTCATAATTACTCAGTGTGCTGTACTATCATGTACCACTTGCTTGGATGCATTTCATTAAAAAAAGAAAGTCCAAATTTACTCTGTACCAAGCAGAGTGTTATGTTTTTCTGTTGTTATAGCTTCCATCCTTAAAGACGAATCACTATACAATAATTATTATCTGTGTTCTAGTTCTCACTACTAGTAAGTGGCAGACCTTGTATTAGAAACCCATTTTGTTATGCTGATCACATGTCTGTGTAAAAGGTTCTTTGTGTAGTCTTGTTTTTGCAGTAATATACTGCTAGTTTGGGAGAGAGAAAGAGGATATTTGGTACTATCTCGGATGTGGGACTTTGAGTCCCTTCATCATCTTTGGCTCATAGTTGAATAATATTGCTGCTAAGTCACTTCAGTCGTTTCCGACTCTGTGCGACCCCACAGACGGCAGCCCACCAGGCTCCCCCGTCCCTGGGATTCTCCAGGCAAGAACACTGGAGTGGGTTGCCATTTCCTTCTCCAAAGCATGAAAGTGAAAAGTGAAAGTGAAGTCGCTCAGCCTTGTCCGACCCTTAGTGACCGCATGAATAATATTAGGACTGTCTAAATTCTAGGAAAATAGAAAATTACAGGAAAAAAAAGATGAATGGTATTTTGTTTTATTTCTTTTACTTGCACAGATAAGCATACTTGTTTGTGCATATGGCACCCCAGTTCCAAGGTGATAGCTGTGCAAACTTACAAGGTTATTTTATGCCTTTGGTTAATGCCTTTAGAATTATGGAAGAAAAGTATAATTTTTCAGCATATCTTATTTTTTTAATGTATTTTACATTAACTTTAATTTTAAATAGGTAACATTTAATGATTTATATAACCTCTTGAAATGGAATTCACATCCTTCTCAACAATGCCAAGTAAGAAATTTAGCTCCAGTTTATTTGGAACAGATCAACCATGTAAGTTGTGCTCTATTAAGGTTAATGATAGTATTTGCTAAGGTTGTAGAGATCACTGATTAAAGTACTTTCTGGGAGCTTTTTGTTAAATTGTGGTGCTCAAGAACAAAGGATAGTATTTCTTCAGTTGAGGTAGAACTGAGTTTCATACCACTTTTAATATAGTCAGCCTGCATTTTTGGAGGTGGTGTTTCTATACGTCAGGGTAACTTTTGTTTATTTAGATAGCATTAGAAGTAGGGCACTCCACTCCAGTACTCTTGCCTGGAAAATCCCATGGACAGAGGAGCCCGGTAGGCTGCAGTCCATGGGGTAGCTAAGAGTCAGACACAACTGAGCGACTTCACTTTCACTTTTCCCTTTCATGCATTGGAGAAGGAAATGGCAACCCACTCCAGTGTTCTTGCCTGGAGAATCCCAGGGACGGGGGAGCCTGGTGGGCTGCCATCTATGGGGTCGCACAGAGTCGGACACGACTGAGGTGATTTAGCAGTAGCAGAAGTATATTTAGAAGATAATCTTACATGAAGAATTTGTATTTTCAAAGAAAATGTTTATGATAATAAAGGTCCTTGGACAATGAGCAGGTCTGATTCAACCTATATATTTTCAAAACCTGTTATGATTAAAGTGACTAAACTTCTAAACTAAGACACATTAGATGAGAATTGAGAAAATACATTTTGTCAGATTTGGAAATTTATAAAAACATACGAAAATATGTGCAAGATTTGCTAAAGAATTAAAATAGTTATAATTGTAGTAAATTTATGGTAAAAATAAAATTACCATGTATTTGTCTTTGTTGCATTTGTCTTTCATGAAAAGTCATAGTTGATTTGATGGTGTGTTATTCAGCTTGTTAGCATTATCTTCAAATGTAAGCAAAATGTAGATCATTAATTTTGCAGTTTGAAAGGCTTTAAAATTAATTCATGACTCTGAAAGTTGGAATTCAACATAATTAAATTCAAAATTGTGGCATTTATTTTTGTTAGTGAGACAGAAAATATGGTCGTTTATGTTTGAGATACTGATGTATTCAAGTTAAAATTTTGCTTTATGACATCCATTTACTCTGTAGGCATTGACTGTATATTAGGCACTGGGGTCTCAAAGCAAGCAGAAGTGGCCTTTGCCATTAAGAAACCTAAGGTAAAGTAATAAAGTCAGATAAATAAGCAGATGTTTGCTATGCAAGTTAAACCTTGAGGATGCATTAAAGAGAAGTACTAAGTCCTGAAAGATGACTCTGTGAAAGTGCTGCACTCAATATGCCAGCAAATCTGGAAAACTCAGCAGTGGCCACAGGACTGGAAAAGGTCAGTTTTCATTCCAATCCCAAGGAAAGGCAATGCCAAAGAATGCTCAAACTACTGCACAATTGCACTCATCTAGTAAAGTTGTGCTAGTAAAGTAATGCTTAAAATTTTCCAAGGCAGGCTTCAGCAATATGTGAACCGTGAACTTCCAGATGTTCAAGCTGGTTTTAGAAAAGGCAGAAGAAGCAGAGATCAAATTGCCAACATCCAATGGATCATTGACAAAGCAAGAGAGTACCAGAAAAACATCTATTTCTGCTTTATTGACTATGCCAAAGCCTTTGACTGTGTGGATCACAATAAACTGTGGAAAATTCTGAAAGAGATGGGAATACCAGACCACCTGACCTGTCTCTTGAGAAACCTGTATGCAGGTCAGGAAGCAACAGTTAGAACTGGACATGGAACAACAGACTGGTTCCAAATAGGAAAAGGAGTACGTCAAGGCTGTATATTGTCACCCTGCTTATTTAACTTATATGCAGAGTACATCATGAGAAACGCTGGGCTGGATGAAGCACAAGCTGGAATCAAGGTTGCCAGGAGAAATATCAATAACCTCAGATATGCAGATGACACCACCCTTAAATGGAAGTCTGGTTGTTTTCATTAAGAATTTACAAAGAGGTGTATTTGTTGTAATTCTTTTTTTCTGAAAGTTTTTCATTATTAAATAAATCATTTCAATACTTGCCTAAGAGATATGGGATTTATTCACTCTTTTATTTTTAATTGCTGATAGAACTGCAATAATTACTGAAAAAAGATTAACAAACATTTTAATATATATGAATTCTGAAGATATTTGAAAAATAATGGTAAATATCTTGACATTAAAGAATTGAAATCCCTAGGTTCACCACCAGCTGCAAATCATTATGGTTGATAATGCTCTAATTAGAGCAAAGTTATTCACTGGACACTGAATGAAAATAAATCTTGCATATAAATAAAAAAACACAGCTGAAAATGATATTCATTACAGCATTATTAACAGTGAAAATGTAAAAAAAATTGTATTATTTTTTGCATCCATTTCGGAATATATAAGCTGAGAGGAAAATGAGATAGTTTTAATTTCTTGAAGACCTCCCAAATGAAAATGTGTTTATATTTTAAGCTTTCTTCAGCCAAAGCCTTGCTAGAATACTTAAATGTTTTAGAAGCAGTTCACACATATTTTGAGTTAAATTCACGTTTAGTGAGTGCAGTTAAAGACCATCCGATAAAAATCATGGAGGGCAAATTGATTTTATATCATTTAGAACAAGATATCAAGTATTTAAGAATGCATATCTGACAGAGAACATGTTTTCTATTTTTTTCATACACTTCTTCAAGGCCATGAAAGCGTATACTTGATCAGTTTCGTATCTGTAAGGATGATAAAGTAGAAGGCTTGTCATTTTATGTAGTATTTATTATTGTTAGTTTTGGTTGCAATAAACAGCAAAGTGAAACAATATGATTCAAATTGACAAAGCAGGGATGTGCACATTATGGTTAAGGAATTAACTGAAAATTAGAATCACAGCAAAACAAAACAAAATAGAAACCAAATAATGTCACATTATGAAAGTGAAAGAAAAATAGTAGTGAAGAAAAATAGTAGTCCCTGTAAGAGAAAGATCTACCATACAACTAGGAATTTCTGAAGTAGGGACATACAGGCCTTCTGCAGCATAAGCTCTTGGCTTTTTACTTTCATGAAAGCAGTGCATATCATGCTGATTATGAACTGACCCTGTGGTTAGATACAGCTTTGCTTTCTAGTCCCGCTTTACTACTTAGCTGAGTGGGGTAGGCAACTTACCTTTCAGCTGTAAAGTGACCAGAGTAAGAGCTACTTCTGTATTTATAAGCTTTAAAAAAAGATAATTCAAGTACTATTTCAAGTACTTGGTGCATGACAGTTAATAAACTGCAGCAGCCACCTTTTCTTCCTCTTCCTTCTTGTCTTCACCATCAGTACCCTGACATTAATCTTGTTTATACATTTTCTGTGTTTCTACTTTTCTCTATATGTAGTCTCACTCAGCATTACCAGTTGAATTAACTTTCAAAAGTTCATCTTTTCTTCAACTCATAACTGTGGTTTCCTCTTAACTTTATCTTTTGTATAACTCTTCTCTAGATCCTTTATGATGTGGTTTACTTTCCTCTGCCAATGGACTGATTATCTCTAAACTCCCTAAATCAAACTCCAAGAGGAAGAATATGTCTCAGTTGGTTTTTCTTTGAGCGGAGATTCTAGGATCAGGTCATGCCTTAGTCTGGTCTGTAATTCTGTTAAGTGTGGGTCAGTTACTTGTTGAGTCCTGTGGTTCACCTGGTGCTGGCCAACAGGCAGTGGTGGGGGATTTTACTCAGAAGACAGTGATCATGCCTGTCTCATGCCTATTAAATCTAAATAAAGAAACATAAAAAGTTAAGATTAAACAGTTTACGAAATCACAGAACCAGTGTGAGTTGTAAGGCTGGGTCTTGAATAATGTTCTTAAGTCTTCTAATACAGTACTCTTTTGAATAGACTTTAATTATTCTTGGTCATCTTGAAGTTTTTACACCAGTATAAAATTTCCCTACAAATTATTGGATATTTTGCTACATAGAGATTGAGAGAATTCCTTAAGTATCAGAATTGTAGTATTTATTATTTTAGTATAGCACAAATTTTGTGTCATGAATGAGAAAACAATATTTTGTTTTAAAATGTCATATTTATAATTGAATTCTCTTAATTTATTCTGTTTGTTTTAACTTTTCTCAGGTTACTAAGTTAGCTATCACAGCACAAGCCTTGGAGTCCCAATGGGGGACTCTGGATCAAGACGATCTACTCTGGTCTCCCGGTTACCAATATTCAGAAGGAGTATTAGCAGAAAACACGATTCTCTTCCTTCTTCACCCTCCTCCAGTAATACAGTCGGTGTCCACAGTTCCTCTCCTTCCAGCACTAACTCAAGCTCAGGTAGTACAGGTAAACGCAGAAGCCTCTTCCGTACTCCATCCATCAGCTTTCATCATAAGAAGGGGAGTGAACCTAAGCAAGAACCTACCAACCAGAACCTTAGTATTTCAAATGGTGCTCAACCTGGTCAGAGCGGTATGCAAAAACTGAGTTTGGAGGAACATACTAAAGCCAGGGGAAGACATTCTGTTGGTTTTAGCAGTTCCCGAAATAAGAAGATAACAAGATCTTTGACAGAGGATTTTGAAAGGGAAAAGGAACACTCGACTAACAAGAATGTCTTCATAAACTGCCTAAGTTCTGGAAAAAGTGAGGGGGATGATTCTGGGTTCACAGAAGAACAAACTCGCCGTTCTGTTAAGCAGTCAACAAAGAAGCTTCTTACTAAATCTTTCTCATCTCACTATAAATTTTCTAAGCCAGTTCCACAGAGCCAATCTGTTTCATTGGTACAACAATCTGAATTCTCATTGGAAATTACACAATACCAAGAACGGGAACCTGTATTAGTAAGAGGTTCTCCATCTTGTTCTGTGGATGTAACAGAACGGGCAGGTAGCTCTTTACAATCTCCATTGCTTTCTGCTGATCTTACTACAGCTCAGACACCTTCAGAGTTCTTAGCCTTGACTGAAGATTCTGTGTCTGAAGCGGATGCATTTCCTAAAAGTGGAAGTATGGCATCCCACTGTGACAACCTTGGCCACAATGATTCTACCTCTCAAATTTCTCCTAATCCTGCTGCTGTTACAAAGACAACAAGAGACCTTAGGGGAACCGTTTCCTGTGCAATTTTGTCTCCTGGGAAATACAGATTAGAAGGTCGATGTAGCACTGAATCTAATTCTTTACCGGAAACCTCTGCTGCTAATCAGAAAGAAGTGTTATTGCAAATCACTGAACTACCTGTTATGAACGGGAGTGACTCAGAGACTCACCTCTCAACAGATGCAAGAGCAGAGCATATGGTAATACAAAATGGTGAAACAATGTTGGCAACAAGCTCCCCAAGGAAATTTGGATTTTATGAGCACCATAAAGCTATAGCTGAACGTGTGAAAGGGATCCATCCTATTTCAGATTCAAGGATAATACCCTCTTCTGGTGATCATCATGTTCTAAGCAAAACATCATACGGATATGATGCAAATCCTGCCAAAGGTATGCTGATTTTCTCTGTATAATAAATGATATGAATTATTATTTTCCTTATAGTCAGTTTTCTTATTCCATCTCATGAATGGGAACTATATTTTCCTTAGTTTTCACTCTGTAATATTATTTCCTATTTATAATTTGCTTTAAATCATTTCTGTACTTAAACTTACTTCATTTGTGTCATGCTGAAATGTAATTCAGCCATATTACTCATTTTTCTTAGTTGTGCTATCAGATTCCGAGCCTCAGAAGAAAGTGGAAGGAAATGAATTTCATTTACAGTGTGGCTTTATCTAAAATAATGAGTATCTTTTATAGTTCATGATAGAATATTGGTGTTTCTTAGTTAAATCATAACCATTATAAAATGCTGCTGCTGCTGCTGCTAAGTCGCTTCAGTCGTGTCTGACTCTGTGCGACCCCATAGACGGCAGCCCACCAGGCTCCACCGTCCCTGGGATTCTCCAGGCAAGAACACTGGAGTGGGTTGCCATTTCCTTCTCCAGTGCATGAAAGGGAAAAGTGAAAGTGAAGTCGCTCAGTCGTGTTCGACTCTTAGCGACCACATGGACTGCAGCCCACCAGGCTCCTCCGTCCATGGGATTTTCCAGGCAAGAGTACTGGAGTGGGGTGCCATTGCCTTCTCCGAACCATTATAAAATACATTTGTATAAATTTTATTTTGTATTTTAGCAAAGCTTTTTATTATTAAATAGGATCCATGTTTTGGCACAAAAAAGTGAGGGGAAGGTTGATTTAATGCAGTCTGTTATTTAACAGAAAAACTTTTGTTTTTCACTATAAAATTCAGTTCAAGAGAATTATTGATGGGCTGTATTCATTATTTTTTATTCTTTTTTCTCCACCATGATTACTATTAACTACTGCTGCTGCTTTTGCTGCTACTGTTCACATTAATAGGGCTTCCCTGGTGGCATAGAGGTAAAGCCTCTGCCTGCAATACAGGAGACCCGGGTTTGATCCCTGGGTCAGGAAGATCCCCTGGAGAAGGAAATGGCAACCCACTCCAATACTCCTGCCTGGAAAATTCTGTGAGCTACAATCCGTGGGGTCATAAAGAGCCAGGCAAGACTGAGAGACTTCACTTTCACTTTCACTTTCATTCACACTGATAGTTCTTTCAACAGAAAGTTCCATTTACTGTTCTCTCAACAGTATGTTCCATTTACTCTTCTGTGCTCTTTGGATACGTTAATTTACTGAATCTGGAAGTGATTGAAATCATTACTATGATTGTAACTCATTGTACAGGCAAGATAATTGGGAACACAGATAGGTTAAGTAATGTGTCCAAAGCCACTAAGTTCATGAGTAATTGTTTATGATATAATTCTTATGAGATAGGTACTAACTCGTATGTTCCCCATTTTACACATAAGAAAACTGAGACTGAGGGATTATACAACTGGCTGGTGGCAGAGCCAGATTAAACTATTTAAATCCAAACTTCAGGCTCTTAATGACTAGGTTGTAGTACATATCATGACCCAGCCTCTTTCGAAAACATTAGGAATAATATTAAAATATTAAATAAAATTTGTGGTCAGTGAAGTTATGTATTATATAATATCAAGAATTATAAGCTTATCTGACTTGTTTAACTAGTCTCTCCATGAATATAGCAATTCTAAAGTTTTAAAGGCATGAATTAATTTTCAGTTGTTTTAATATTTTTTCGCATTAGATACAAGCCATTTTTACACATCTGCCTGCTTTTTTCAGTTTTTGATCTTGGTAGCCTTGTTTGTATTTTTGTTGATACTTGTGTAATTCTTTAACTATAATATAATTATAAGAATGATAATGATAATGATGATGATACTGATGTGCCCCAAAATATGATAAGCGGTTTCCATGAATTGTTTTATTTAATACTAACCAAAAATTTATGGGGAATTTAGTAACTAAGGCTTAGGATTAAGTTAAATAACTTTATGAAATCATACTCTTAGCAAATGGTGGACCTCAGATTGGAATGTAGGCAGTTCTTAAATAACATGCAAAAGGGTAAAAGTATAATTATCCTGGTTAATTCTTATTTAGAAATGATGAGTTGCCTCAATGTCAAACTGAATAAAGTAAATATTTCTATGGAAACTAGGTAATGACCAACAATTATCTGTTGACTGAGATCCTAATTCCAGGCCATTTAACACATTAAATTAATTTCACTGAATTTGACACCATGATGCCTGTTCCTGGACATTAGGTGATGATTCATATTATCTATAGCTTGTAAAATAGAAAGAGATAGGCAAATAAGCTGGTAATGTAAAAAACGAAAAGTTGGTTTCATACTACCTTTCATTTGCATCCATGGTAGATATTCATCTGCTGTTCATAAAGATTTTATAATTTGGAAGTTTAAAGCTCTTAAAGACATTTAAACAAATGTATTTTGCAGAAGAAAGAGCTGCTTAATTTCATAACACTAGACTTAGTCTGTATTTATTATGAAATATGTTTAAAAAAGTATTTAACAAATATCTGAATGTGTTAGGTGTACATTCATATCAGAATTGTTAATGAGATGTTAGCTCTCTGGCAGTTTAACCTTTATTTATTGTATTAAAATTTTTCTAAAAAGAACAGGCATATGTTGGCTTGATAGGTCCTAGCCAACAGTCTTTAAACCCGTAGATGAGCCTGAGCAAACCAGTTTCATGCATTTACAAATATTTGTTTTGATACTGTTTTTAGGCGTTAAGAATATAGAAATGTACAAAACAAACTCCTCCCTTCATGAAGCTTACTTTGCAGTGGGAATACTCAGACAATTAACATAGAAATAAGTAAATGTCAGATGGTGATAACTGCTGAGGATGGGTTTAAAGCAGAATGAAAGATTAGGATGTGGGGAGTGGGATTGTAGTTTGCATTTTTTTTTTTAGCTTTATTGAGGTATAATTGACAAATAAATTATGTGTTTAAAGTGAACAAAGTGATTTTTTGATATATGTGTACATTGTGAAAGGATCCCCTCCCTCAAGTTATTAAGATTCTCAGATCTTTATTTTATAATTGAAAGTCTGTACTCTTTTGCCAGTCTTTCTGTGTTTCTCCCACTTCCTAACCCCCGACAACCACTTTTCTGCTGTTTCTATGAGTTCAACTCTTAAGAAAAGATTCCATATATAAGTCACACCGTGCAGTATTGGTCATATTGTGCATAATGCTGCTGTGAACATGGGAGTACAGAGATCTCTTTGTGATAATGATTTTGTTGACTGTAGGTAGATTACCAGAAGTAAGGTTGCTGGCTCATATGGTAGCTCTATTTTTAATTTCTTGAAGAACCTCCATACGCTTTTCCAGAGTGACTGCACCAGTTTATATTCTCACCAACAATGCAGAAGGGTTCCCTTTTTTTCACATCCTCAAAAATACTTGTTCTCTTTTTGATAATAGCCATCTTAACAAAAATGAGGTAACATCTCATTGAGGTTTTGATTTGCATTTCACAAATGATTATGAATGTTGAGCTCTTTTCTTCATGTACCTCTTGGCCATTTGTATGTCTTATTTGGAAAAAAAGTTTACTTATGTTCTTTGCCTATTTTTTTGTTGCTATTGAGTTATATGATTTTCTTGTATATTTGGCTATTAACCCCTTATAGGATGTATGATTTGTACATATTTTCTCCCATCCAATTGGTTGTCTTTGTTTCTGTTTCTTTTTTTCTTGATTATTTGCTTTCCTGTGCAGAAACTTTTTTGTTTGAAATATTCCTACTTGTTTGTTTTTGCTTTTATTTTCTTTGTTTTTGATATCTAATCCAAAGCATCATTATCAAGATCAATGTCAAAGAGCTTATTCTCATGTTTACTTCTAGGAGGTTTACAGTTTCTGGTCTTAACTTTCAAGTCATTAATAAATTTTGAGTTGATTTTGGTGTATGGTGTAAGATTCCAGTTTCATCTTTTTGCACATGACTGTCCATTTTCCCTAACATTTTCTCTTGAAGAGACTATCTTTTCCTCATTATATATGATTGGGCTGTTTGTCAAAAATTAGTTGTCATATATGAATGGCTTTATTTCTTTGTTCTCTGTTCTGTTCCATTAAGCTGTCTGTTTCTATGCCAATACCATACTGTTTTGATCACTATAGCTTTGTAACATAGTTTGAAATCAGGACTTGTAATGTCTCCAGCTTTGTTTTTCTTTCTCAAGATTGCTTTGGCTATCTGGAGTCATCTGTGGTTCCATACAAATCTTAGGATTGTGAAAAATGTCATCATGATTTTTGATAGGGATTACCTCAAATCTGTAGGTCCCTTTGGGTAGTATGGACTTGTTAAAAATATCAATTCTTCCAATTTGTGAACATAAAGAAACTCTATTTTTATTTTCATCATTTTCTTTCATCAGTGTCTTTTACAGTTTTCAATGTATATGTTTTTCACCCCCTGGGTTAAATTTATTCCTAGGTATTTTATTCTTTTGATGCAATTGTAGATGTAATTGTTTTCTTTCTTAATTTCTCTTTCTGATAGTTTCTTGTTTTAGTTTTCATTTCTAAGTATAGTGAATAGGTATTACTCAAAGTAATGTATTGGAAAAAATTAGGGAATAAGCCATAAAGACATTCGAGAAAAGTATATCAGTGCAAAGGCTATGGGGTAAAGATCCTGAGGCTGGAGCATGCCTGCAATGTTCTAGAAACAGTGAGAGGTCCAGGAGTGGGGGGTAGTAGAAGATGAGGGTACAGATACGATAGATAGGATTAACAAGTGACCAATGAGGAGAGTAAGGTCATATCATGAGGAACTCGGTAGCCCATTGGAAGCATACCAGCTTTATGACTAGAGGAACTATCGTGATCAATCTCACTTAAGTGTATCATTCTGATTATTATGTAGAAAATAGACTGTGTGTTGATCAGGGAGAGGCAGTTGGTACTAGGCAGAGGCCAGAGACTGTATAGAAGTATTGCAGTAAGCAAGGCAAGCACTGATGGAGTTTGTGCCAGCATGTTAGTGGGGGAGATGGTGAGAAATGATCAGATTCTGTATATGATTTGAAGGTGATAAGGACAGGATTTGTTAATACGATTTATGTGAGGTATGAAGAAGCCAAGGATGACTTCAAAATATGGGAACTACAAAGTGATTACATAATTAAGTAAACTACCACTACTAATTCAAAGTTTTCTGTGATTGAGAATTATTGAATGGCACTAAGAGTTTCCCTTTTGCTTTCAGTGGAACTTTTATAAAAATTACATTTAAGCATTTATATTAATTTTTATTTATTTATGTTTAAATAGTTCTTGCAAGTAGCCTCAGTCCATACCGTGAAGGAAGATTTATAGAGAGGCGACTGCGATCCTCATCAGAAGGAACTGCAGGAAGTAGCAGGATGATTTTGAAACCAAAAGATGGAAATGTAGAAGAAGTTAATAGTCTAAGGAAGCAAAGAGCAAGTTCATCATCTTCAAAAATGAACAGCATGGTAAGTATATACCTATGCTTGTGTATATTAAAATAATCCCATGTATTACTGGCATGTTCATGCCTCTTGCAAAATGAAAACAGACTGAAGAATAGACACCTCGTATTTTTGTTGTGTTTCTTTTTTTAAACCATTTTTAAAAATTGAAATATAGTTAATTTACAAAGTAATGTTAGTTTCAGGTACATAGCAAGGTGATTCAGTTATATATATACACACACACACATATATATATGTGTGTATATATATATACTTTTTCAGATTTTTTTCCATTATAGATTATTACAACATATTGAATATAGTTCACTGTACTATACAGTAGATCCTTATTTATATACTTTACATATAGTATTTGGAGTATGTTAATCCAGAATGCCTAATTTATCTCCTCTGTACCACTTTCTCCTTTGGTAACCATAAGTTTGTATTCTATGTCTGTGGGTCCTTTTCTGTTTTGTAAATAAGTTCATTTATATCATTTTTTTTAGATTATACATATAAGTGATATCATATGATATTTGTCTTTCTCTATCTGACTTACTTCATTCACTTAACATGATAATCCCAAGGTATGTCCATGTTGCTGCAAATGGCCTTATTTAATTTTTTATGGCTGAGTAATATTCTATTACATGTATGTATACACACACACACACACACACACACACACACACACACACACCCCTGCATCTTCTTTATTCACACACACACACACACACACACACACACACACACACACACCCCTGCATCTTCTTTATTCATTTATCTGTCAATGGAAAACCTTTCAGTTGCTTCCGTGTCTTGGCTATCATAAATAGCGCTGCTATGAACATTGGCGTGCATGCATCTTTTTGAATTGAAATTTTCTCTGGATGTATGCCCGCGAGTGGAATTGCTGTGTCATATGGTATTTCTAGTTTTAATTTTCTGAGGAACCTCCATACAATTTTCCATAGTGGCTGTACCAACTTACATTCCCACCTACAGTGTAGGAGGCTTTCCTTTTCTCCACACCTTCTCTGGCAATTACTATTTGTAGACTTTTTAATGATGGCCATTCTGACCAGTATGTGATGATATCTCATTGTGGTTTTGATATGTGCTTCTCTAATAATTATTGATGTTGAGCATCTTTTTATGTGCCTCTTGGCCATCCATATGAATTCTTTGTATGTTTGGGAAAATAATCCCTTGTCCATGTCATCATATGCAAATATTTTTTCCCAGTCTGTAGGTTGTTTTTTTGTTTTGTCTGTGGTTTCCTTCCCTGGTGGCTCAGAGGGTGAAGAATCTGCCTGCAGAGACCTGGGTTTGTTCCCTGGATTGGGAAGATCCTCTGAAGAAGGGAATGGCAACCCATCCCAGTATTCTTGGCTGGAGAATTCCATGGACAGTCCATGGGGTTGCAAAGAGTTGGACACAACTGACTGTGAAAAACACTGTCTGTGCAAAAGTTTTAAAATTTAATTAGGTTCCATTTGTTTATTTTTGTTTTTATTTCCATTACTCTAGGAGGCAGATCCAACAAGATATTTCTGCAATGTATGTCAAAGAGTACTCTGCCTATTTAACTCTAGGAGTTTTATAGTATCTGGTCTTACATGTAGATCTTTAATCGATTTTGAGTTTATATTTGTATGTGGTGTTAGAGAATGTTTTAATTTCATTTTTCTACATGTATCTTTCCAGTTTTCCCAGCACCACTTATTGACGAGTCTATGTTTTGAAGGGAAACTTGGTCTGCATGATTGTTGTTATAAGTCAGAAAGGCTAAATTTTCACATGAGACTCTCAGGACAAATAGAAGCACAGCAGGATAGCGACCCTTAAAACCTGTCTTCCTTACTTCCGTGGAAAATATGATATTTTTATTCTCAAACAAGACCCTGTGATATGCAGGCTAAGAAAAAAGCTGATTACAGGGACACCCTCTTACATCATCATTTCATACTATTTCTTCACCCTCTAGCCACCTAAAAAATGTCCTGTTTAAGCCACACCTATGCCAGTGCTCTCAAACCCTTTACTGGATTCTACTTTGCCCTGTCCTAATATAGTTCCCCTTCCACATAGGGTAAAGATCTTTGGGGGTCAAGGTGATATGCCAGTCCAAAGCTTTAACACATTCTGGGTGACTGAGACTCCAGATTCCTGGTATAAACTGTAGAAGCCTGCACATGAGGGTGGAAGTGGGATGTGTGTAGGAGGGTAGGGTGCGAGCTTGGACTTGTGAGCTGAAATGTCTTAGAGATAATTATATTAGCTCCTTCACAGCACAGGATACAGCTAGGGTGAAAAAGATGACAAGTGAACTGCAGCCCAGAAGTTCTGTGAGACCTCAGGTCTCACAAATTCTGGGATGAGCTTGCCTTTTGCATTCACTTTGCTCCCTTTGTCACAAATGTGTCCTTTCTCAGTGGTGTTTTTGATTTCTAGTGTTTAACAGTGTTTAAAAGAGATCTATCTACCTACTTATGGATATATGAGAAAAATGCTCAAAACTAAATCACTTATATCTGGATATATTTTAGATAATTATGTTTCAAATGAAAATATTAGGTCATCATTGAGGATTTCAATGTGAAGAAGCAGTAAGTTACTGAGGCAGACTGAGTGACAGCAAAGCCATTGTGCTTGAAGTTAGAGGTTCTAGCCATCTGGCCAGGCTTGGCCAGATTTTACAGATCCGTAACTACAAAACAACAGACAGTAATGGGTTTCTTGTTGCTATTATGGTAAAAAATGATTATGTGTGTATTTATATTTGTGTATATAGATACATCAAATTATTTTATATTGCATCTTTGTCATTTGCATTGAAAATATTATATTATTATTGCAATATTGCAATTGATTTTTTGTCTAAAGACAAGAACATGTTAAAATAGATTTCCAATTGATGCAACATTAAAATTTATGGCTAGTGAATTATTGCAAACATTTTTCCCCACCAGATTTCTATTATCCCTATGTAGAGATGCATTTATATTAATGAGTGTGCACTGTTTATTACCATTGCCCAAAGTTGGGCCTTTTATGTATTCTTTTTATATCACGTTTTTTGTGCTGTTGGTGCATTTATATAATTGTCCTTGTAACACCACAAAATCATTATTCTTCTCAGATATACTTTCAAGATTTAAAATTTTAAATGTCAAATGTAAAAATAAGATTTTGTTATTTTATTTGAGGTTTTTTTAATACATTTTCAAAAAGTGTACCTGCAGTGATGCAGATTCTCCACTAGATGGCAGGATTACACCATTGTCATGATAGGGGGAAAGCTGTGAGGATTGGACAGAAACTTGGTTAAACCATTGTGCGTGTTCACTGAATTCACAGGTAAGATTTGTTGAAATAAATACTGACACACTGGAATTTGCACATGGAATGTATCAAAATTACTTTATGACTCTATTTATTAGGACTTTGCAATAATGTGTCAATGTTTAATTTATAGTTTAATAGTTAATTTAACGTGCATAAATTGTATTATTTAACTTGTAGCAATATAAGGAAGGAATGCTAGGATTTTTTTTTAAGGTAATTTTAGCTATATGTGAAACAAGTGACATATATTTAGGAAATTATAGCTTTATGTGCGAAAAATAGCATACATTTTCTATATTCCTCTTCCAAAATAATTCAGGTGATTATATGTATTTGAGAATGCCTCCATGGCTCAGTTATTCTTTCTTTTTAGAAAAATAGTAACATGTATTTTTAATATTTCAACAAAGGGAATATTCTTAATGCTTCACCTATATTATCACATTCCATTCTCACAATATTATGAACTGAGTGAATTTGTTATTGAACACATTTTGCAAAAGAGGAAACCAAGGCTGTAAGAAGATAAGCAGCTTGCTCAGAAACACAGTAAGTGGCAGAGATAGAATTTAGATTTGGATCCTTGCTCTCTTAACTATAAATTCTGCATGCTTTGAGGGGAATGGGATAGATTTAAATTTAATTCTTCATCTTTCTTGTGTTATTTCTGTATAATGAAGTTAACACCTGTAAGGCAACCTATGCTTGCTCTAAGTATAGACTACAATTGTCTGTAAGGGATGCAAAAAAGAAACAAAATTTACTATTTACTCCGGATTTAAAATGTGGTAATATTTCTGAATATGTTGATGGACAGTATCAGACGAGAAATATCCAAAAAAGAACTTTGTCACAAAAGAAGCTGTTTATACTTAGAAGGTGCTAGAGTACTTCATGTATTTCAAGAAGGTTTATTTTATTTTTTTTTATTAATATATTTGTTTTAGTTGGAGGCTAATTACTTTACAATATTGTGGTTTTTGCCATACATTGACATGAATCAGCCATGTGTTTACATGTGTTCCCCATCCTGAACCTCCTTCTCACCTCCCTCTCCATCCTATCCCTCTGGGTCATCCCATTGCACCAGCCCTGAGCACTTGTCTCATGCATCGAACCTAGACTGGCCTTCTGTTTCACATATGATAATATACATGTTTCAATGCTATTCTCTCAGATCGTCACACTCTCACCTTCTCCCACAGAGTCCAAAAAGACTGTTCTATACATCTGTGTCCTTTTTCTGTCTTGCATATAGGGTTATCATTACCGTCTTTCAAATTCCATATATATGCGTTAGTCTACTGTATTGGCATTTTTCTTTCTGTCTTCACTCTGTATAATGGGCACCAGTTTCATCCACCTCATTAGAACTGATTCAAATGTATTCTTTTTAATGGCTGAGTAATATTCCATTGTGTATATGTACCACAGCTTCCTTATCCATTCGTCTGCTGATGGACATCTAGGTTGCTTCCATGTCCTGGCTATTATCAAGAAGGTTTAATTCTACTGATGGGTATGGCTCTGTTTTTAAGATGCTAAATGTTCCTCTGCATGATGAAAAATATTTTCTAATTGGTAACAAGTGAAAGAGACCAGAATGCTAGTGTTTTTGTACAGTTTGGGGTATATATAGTATGAAAGGGAAAGGGCAGGATGTGTTAACTCTTTGAACATCAATGAGTCAGAAGATATTGGACTTTGCTTACATTTATTACAAGAAATCAATCATATCTGCAAGAATTTGATAGACATTCAAATTTATTATATTTCTTCAAACTGATTTAAATAGAGACTTCCCTTAATTTTCCTCTGAGTAACTTACTTGATACTTTCCTTAGGACAGTCCAAACATTTAAAAATAATTGTTCTAGAAATAGACTGTTTCTTTTTCAAAGCTTCCTCCAGATTATGGTATATAAATGATTAAATATAAGGATTTGTCTTGGTTTCTCCAGAAACTTTACACAGTGAAGTCTAACTCTAAATATTTACCAGATCACCCTTCTCTGAAAAAAGGATTAATGTGAGGATAGATTTGTGTGTGTTAAACAATATATAGTACCTAGAATTACAGAGAAAGTAAAGTGCCTGAGTGTATGAGAAAGGATAAGCTGGGCTACATAAAGAGCAAATAACCTCCAGATCCTAGTGACTTTATAATATAGATTTATTTCTTGCTCAGGCTACACGTTCATTGTGGTAGATGCTGGAGTTCCATTCGGTATCTCCTCCTCCTATATCCAGGCTGTTGAAGCAACAGCCATTGCAAACGTTGCCTTTCACTGTGGTAAAAAGAGATCTCTGGAGGCCTCGTCCCAGTAATAAATGTTTTACTTGTGAGAGACTTCATTTCCTTTCACAACTCATTGAGCGAATCTAATCACCTGGCCCCAACTAGCCACAAAAGGGACCTGGGAATAATCCATCCATGTGTCTGGATGATGTAGATCAGATATTGGATTGGGGTACTATTGTCATCTTCCCAAATAGTATATTGTATCTCAGTTCTTTCAATTAACTGAGATTTCCTGCTTACCTGATCCCTCCTTTTTGTTTACAGGCATTTGATGGTCATAAAGTCAAATTATGCCTCACACTGAGTTTGTCATTATGGTTTAGAAAGAGGAAAACATCTTGGAATTGAAAGATTCATTCTAACCACAAGTTTTGTCTTCTGAGATGTGTTCTCTTCCTGACTGAAAAGCCTTGTATATATCTAAATTACTTGACTCCAGGTTTGGGAATCCTACTGTATTTGGAAATACTTGTTTTTATTACAGTAAAAGCTGGTTTGGAAAGTTGTCTTAGTTTTAGATTACTCAGCCGATGTGCACAAAGTTGCCCTGAACTATTTGTGCTGAGTGATTCTGACAGTGTTCACTTACGGCCACTTTTATTCTGACACAGCATAATTCCTCTCATTTGCAGTTTGGCATCCTGCTGCCTTTGTGTAGAAACTGTGAATAGCATAGTAAAAACATGAACTGTATAACTTCTTCTGTAGAAGAATGGATCAGACTTACAGTTGAGAAAAAAAGTAGTGACTTGCATATCATCAGCATTTCATGTTGTATTTTAATTCTTTTAATTCTATTTTATATGTTGAATCTAGAATTTAGATATTATTGACAATAGTTGATTAAGACTAATAAAACCCGGTGTTAAATAGCCAAGCACTTAACTATGCATTCACTTTTATTCTGGGGCCTACTGTTTTCTCCTTTGTTAGCGTTTTCTATATTCATTCATCCATTCATCAATTCATTCACAGTTTCTTT
Source organism: Okapia johnstoni (assembly GCA_024291935.2). Classification (NCBI taxonomy): domain Eukaryota; kingdom Metazoa; phylum Chordata; class Mammalia; order Artiodactyla; family Giraffidae; genus Okapia; species Okapia johnstoni. The sequence goes on along the minus strand of CM044308.1, from coordinate 31,384,429 downwards.
CAATAAATGTTGATTGAAAATGTAATACTTTGTTCTCAGAACTTTACTTAGAAGATGCAAAGATGAAAGAGACAGCCCTTGAGGATTTTATAGTTCCAGATTGGGAGACATTAACCTAATATTATCAATACAACAGATTTAACCATTTTGACCATCTTAAAATTCAGAATGGGTAGGGGCATGCTTGATTTGGGTTGTGACCATTGATATCAAAAGTTAAAAGGATTAAAAAAGGCCACATGAATTTCTGTATCCCATTGTACAAATTGACACTATTAATTGTATGCATGCCTCCCTGGCTAATTTCTAGCATTGAGGATAATGATAGTGGTGAGAAGGAACTCTGGAAGGTATTGGGACAGTAAGGAAGACGTACAAAATTACTGTTTAAAGAATCTGTTTAAAAATATCCCACCTCTACTATCCACTAGGTAAAATTGCTTTCCTGGGCTTGTTTAGTATATGCACTTTCACATTTCCATTTTGTGGCATGAAAGTTGTTCAGGCTCAAAATTAAGAACAAGTGAAAGATAATTAGAAGATTTGATTTAAGAAATTTCTCCTCTTAATCTTGAAATCTTAAATAAGACTTTCAAATGCATAAAAATGTTGATGACTTTTTGAGAGTTAAAGATCTCAGCATTCATGGAACATTGTAAATTTGTTGATAAGTAGTATATTAGTTTTAGATTAATAGCCCTAATCCATAATGCCTTTATTGATTTTTCCAGTTACTAATTATGCTTTTCCTATCAATGTCCTTCTAAGTTGTCTTTGGCATTCACTACATAGTTATTTGAATATGTCTCATTTTATTATTTGATTTCATTCAGTCTTTTAAATGGAAGACATTTTGTATATATTAGCATTTCTTATAGTGCTTAAAAGTGCCTGGTGTACAATAAGTTTTGGTGAATTAAAGGTAAACTTGATAATTAGGTTGTGATATAGATACTATAGATATGAATTAAGGCCTTTAGTACAATCAGTGTGTGTGGTATGCTTGTGCATTTTTTTTTATATTCTTAACTTACACAGATGTACAGATGTTTCTATGATATACTGTTTGATAAAACTCTGGGTTTTGATACTAAGTACTTGATCAAGACCATATCAACTTTGATATTATTCCAGTAGAAACATCATTCATTTAGGATTATCAACCTTATAGAATGACTCTTAGGATCCTATCAGTCCAGTAGTTATGCACTGGCCTTACAAAGAGGGCAGGAAATAGTCAATTGTTTGTGATGTTATTGAGAACCTATTAAATAAATACAATTTCCAAGTTAAATATGTCTATGAGGGTTGGGAGATGGAGAGAGGGTATGAAGACTTAGTGTTTAATGGGGACGGAATTTTGGTTTAGAAAAGGGAAAAATTAGGGAGATGGATGATGGTGAGAGTTGCACAGCAATGTCAATATACTTAGTGCCACTGAACTGTACAGTTAAATATGGTTAAAAAGGTTTGTTTTAATTGTGTGAATTTCACCACAAATTTTTTAAATTAATATATATTACCTACATATATTATTTATTCCATCCCCTTTTCTTATAAACTTGTAGATTCAGAATTGCCTTTAAAAAAAAGAATGAGGTAAAATATTCCTTTTTTTTTTTTTTTTTTTTTGGTGTTTTCACTTTAGCTTTTGGGATGAGTAATTTTTTTTGTTTGAACCCGTCATAATTTGTATGTTTGATGCACAATGCTATGAATAACATATTCAGAGAGAAAAATCACTTCATTTTCAAATGCTTTAACATCAGTTGTAAGTAATTGCAGTATCCTAATTATTACCGTTTCTCTTCATACAGTTCACATGAAAATGTGCATAGCACCTAATTTTTCCCTCTGTGATTACATTATTCGAATTTACTAGTTTGTTCAGGCTGCTGTAACAAAATATCACAGACTGGGTAGCTTATAAATGACAGAAATTTATTTACCACAGTCCTGGAGAGTGGGAAGTCCAAGATCAAAGTGGGAGCATGGTTCCTGATTTGTAGCCAGCACTTTCTTGCTGTGTTTGATGGAAGGAGTTGGGATCTCTCTGGAGTTTCTTTTATGCAGACACTAATCCTATTCATGAAGAATCTACCCTCATGACCTAGCACCTCCCAAAGGCCCCCATTCTAATACCATCATCTTTAGGAATTAGAATTTCAACATAAGACTTTTGGGGGTGCACAAACATTCAGGGCCTAGCAATAAGCAATCACATTTTAGTAATAGCAATACTAGAACATGTTCAAAGCTTTACTAAGAATAATATATATTTCTATTATTATTTATAAAGGAAATAATAAGACCAATAGTAGAAGAAAATTAAAGATTTTTTTCTCTAACCACACTATATCTGGGATACTGTTAGACACTTTATGTTGTTCAGTCTCTAGGTCGTGTCTGATGCTTTGCGATCCCATGGACTGCAGTACTCCAGGCTTCCCTGTCCTTCACTATTTTCCAGAGTTTGCTCAAATTCATGTCCGTTGTGTCCATGATGCTATCTAGCCATCTCATCCTCTGCTGCCCTCTTATCCTTTTGCATTCAAGCTTGCCCAACATCAGGGGCTTTTCCAGTGAGTGGGCTGTTCACATCAGGTGGCCTAAGTATTGGAGCTGCAGCTTTAGCATCAGTCCTTGCAATGAATATTCAGGACTGATTTCCTTTAGGATTAACTGGTTTGATCTCCTTGCTGTCCAAGGGATTCTCAATAGTCTTCTCCAACACCACAGTTTGAAAGCATCCATTCTTCCCCACTTAGCCTTCTTTATGGTTCAACTCTCACATTTGTACATGACTACTGGAAAAACTATAGCTTTGACTGTTTTTTAATACACTGTCTAGGTTTGTCATAGTTTTCCTTCTAAGGAGCAAGCATCTTTTAATTTCATGGCTGCAGTCACCATATGCAGTGACAACTTTATATCGCTCTGAAATTAAGAAATTGGAAAATTAAGGTTGTTTACCTTTCAATCTTGGATTAGAATGAGAAGATGGCAGTTGTATTTTTAATTGGATCAGTCAATGTCAGTTTTCTGAAAGATGAAAGCTATTTATGTCTTGTTTAGGTAACCGCATGAGCTGACACAGCATTCATAGCATGAGAAAGAATATTTATTGACTCACGGTCCCTGGAAAATCTTTTATCATCTGAAAAAAGCTGCATAGTCTGTAACATGTAATTGACCTTGAGGAAAATAACTTACGTTTTCTGAGGGAATAGTCATTGGCATTTGAAGTTTTTACCTTATTTTAGTTACACAGTGAAAAAAAGTTTATTCTTCCTAGGATTATTCTATTATTTTGAAATTTAAATACAAGCTATTAAATTAATTTTCATAAATTAAAAAAGCAAAACAAGTTTTGACTTTGAGGGTCAAGAAAAATATTGTAGTAAAATTATATATAATGCATTATAAACACTTTATAGAAAAGATATATATTAATATGTTAATATTATTTTTCAAATAATTTTTAACAATCAAGACAAATGTTTATAATTATTTCAGAAACCGTCATATTGCAACTCAGAATAAGAAAGTGTGATTTAGTAATGAATCAAACATATACATTTCACACTTTTCCTATGTGATGATATTTTTGTTCAGTCATTCTTAATTTAGAGTAGCTGTCATTTTATCACTTTTATAATTTAATTCAGTGTTCATTTCACTCTAGTTCTAAAAGTTTGCTCTGAAATTCCTCCTTTTTTAATATCTTCTGTTCTTAGCCTGGTCCATTCAACTGGCAACAACCCAAGTGCTTTTATTTCATTCCATCCTTCAGGCTCTTTATTGTACACATTTGTAATTCCTTTACAAAATTATGCTTTTAATGCTTGGCTGGTTGTCTTCAACATTATCCACTGATTAGTTTATGCTTCACTGAGAAACACAAAGAATGTTTTTTGTCAAGAGAGACTCAACACGAATCAGAACTTTTATCAGGTGTCAAGAGCCACAAGTGAAGCAGGAAGAGGTCTGAAATACCAACCCACCTTCCCAGCTCATTTGTACATCTGGGAAGCACTGGCCCAGACTGTTGGATAGAGTTGGGATTGTTAGATGTATATAATTGTCTCACTAACAGAGAAAGAGCCAATCAATACAAAATTTCTCATTGTTTTTCTTTTTAATTATAGTATTCATGCTGTATACTACATTCCCAGAACTTTCCTTGTAACTGAAAGTTATGTTTCATATGGTCAAACTGATGCATTGAAAATCACAGTGTATTAGACTTATGGCAATAAAATGAGAGGTTTGTGAAAAAGGTATTTGCATAAGGAAAGTTGCTAAATATCCAAGGACTGAAACTTTGGAGTGGATCTGGAAAAAAAATGCAGAGAATTGACTTTTGCTCTCATAGCTTATGGCTACTGTCCCTTTCTCCCTATCTACGCTACTATCCTATTTCAGTTTTTATACAACAATTCTCAATCCTTCCCTTCTGTTTCTAAGGTCATATTGGAGAAGCAGCAATTATGTCATTTAAACTAGCACCTTCTTTTGAGAGTCCATGTAATATGTTTCAGTAATTAAGTCTACCCTCCCTACTGTCACTCACAATATGCTTTTTTTGGTGTTGTTTTATTTTCAAATTGACAGCAGTAAGTTGAGCCAAAGACGGTGGCAGAAGTTTTGTGCATTGTGCAGGCAACATACATTTGACAGTTGGCAACTAGGAGAGCACCATACATAGCCCACTCCTGTTTTACTATCTTGTCTTTCACTGCTTTTTCTGCTTTGTCTCCTTCGGAGTTTCCTGTGGATTGTGCTTTAAGCTGGCTGTAGTCCAAGAGGAACTTGTTGCATACATTGTGTGCGCTCTAAGGGGAGGTTGGAGTTTTCAGCATGACTTCAGAAGGGGAGAAAATCTATGAAATACCTTTAGTTCCCCAAATTATAAGAAAAGTAATAATGTAATAAAATGTAGTAAATTAATAAATTCTTAAACAGTTTTATAATATTTTCTTGCTTTTACACACTTTTTTCACCCGAGTGTCCTTAGTGCCTTCTAGCATTTAGTGTCTTATAAGAATGTGCTATTTTGTTTTCTCTTTGCAAAACTTGTCTGGAATAAAATCATATTGCTTAAGAACCAAAGGCAAATTGTTTCTTCTAACACATGAACATGATCAATGTAGACAAATTTACAAAATAGGAGTTCTTTTCGTGTCATTTAAGTATGACTTTTTAATTTTTTAAATAAGCAAGGATGGTGTGATAAAAGGAACAAATGATGGGGAAAGGACACCAAATTCTAGCCTCATATCTTTCACTTAATAATAGTAAGTGAAAGATTTTTTCTACCCACCTCATCGGTTGTTTTAAGGGTCAAATACTATATTTTATGTGAAAAGGCTTTATAAAATCTAAAGTACTGTACTAATGAAAATGACACTTATTTATTAATATCATGAGTTGAAGCCAGAAACTGAAATAAAATAGCATTGCCTTTTCCCGTATCCACTTAGAAAGGAAAACATTTTAAGAGCCAAACTCACATTTAAACTTCTCATGACAGTAAGTTGTGTGTGCTCCTTTAAGACACAACAAAAATAATCCTTAAAAATTCAAGTAATATTAATATATAAGTTAATGCTTTATAAAGGTAGCCTACTATTTACCTGATTTCTCATTTATTTTTCAGAAATTCTTACATTTTTCAAAATGAATTTATATGGCTTAGAAAAAACTGAGATGTACACAAGTAAGATTTGCATATTTTACTATTTTTGTGTTTTACTTTAATTAGAATGTTTACTTCACAAATTATTTTCTGATTGTGATATTAGGAAAAAAGCATCTGCCATCAGCCAAGTGTCTTGGCTATTTACAAAGAAACTTAATTTGCATCCTTTTTCTTCTTAGATAAAAAAATTTAAACATTGTAGACATTTATGTGAACACTCACGTAATGCCCTGATAAATTACTTAATTTAAAAGTATCTTCTGTTAAATCTCAAGTTAATATTATCAAAAAGAGTAATAGTGACTTCCAGAACAAAAAAATAATGTTGAACAGTGAATTACAGAGTAACTTATTTTACTTTAAATATAAATTTTGAGCTATAGTGTACTTACTAGTAGTATCATTCTGTTCTGAGATAACTTAAGATCCCTAACCATTTGTGAGAGAAACTTTTATGACATACTCAAGTTTTTGCTTTTGTCTTTCTTTTTTCTACTGGAAGAATACCTCTACCCAGCTTGAATATTTGAACTGCATGAATTTGAACAGGGAGAGGAGTAACCAGTTGTCAGATAGTTCATATGATGTATTAGGTGCTGGTTGGAATGAGACAGTATATCTCAGCATGCTGTTGCCTTCAGTAGATTTATATTCCAAAGAAATGTGGATACATTAATACAAATAGCGATTTCAAATGAAAAGAAGATCAGCCATCTAGCTATGGTTCATGAATCACAGTGATAAAAGGGTTCACTGTCCCTTTTATTTTTTAATAATAATAATGAAAGTAGAAATTATTGCTAAGTCGAGTGGGTGCCAGGGTACACTGATCCTAAAGATTTAACTTGACCCAGCAGTCCACTGGAAGCTGCTATAGCTGAGAAAAAAGAACTAAGCAGAGATGCTGGGCTTACATTTAGAATAAGAGAAAGGAACTATTCATGCTTTTCTCCAGTTGCGTTCATCTCTCTAGGAAATCCTGCATGACAAAAGAGAGTTGGGACACTATTAAGTTTTATAAAGTGATACTGTAGTTGCTTGAAGGGAACTTACTATTACACGGCTGGAAGCCTGTTAGGTCTGTTGATTAAAGAAGTTCAAAGATAGCCACTGTTGTTCAGTATATAGCTTTGTTTTGTATGTTTTGATTCAGTGCAGTGGGGTCAAACATAAAGGATGGTAATGTCTTTGGTGTTTTATGATTCTGTGCTTGGTGTTATAAGTAGACTATTAGGTAATTTTAAGGAAATCAGAACTGCTGACCATACAAATGGTTTTCACAGAAATTGCTTTTTGCTCTATTAAAACAACAACATAAAGTGATTTTCTGATTATTGACACTGTGACTTTGCTAAAAATTCCTATATTCCTTTAAAAATAAGAATCATTTTGCCATAAGAAGCAAATTATTCTGGTTCAATAAGCAAACCTATTTTACTAAAGTAATAGATAAAAACTTCATTAGAAATACTTTTTCTTTTTCCTCTCTGAAACAGGACCACATTAGTAAAACCACAATAAAATTGCTAAGGGTAAAGAAACAGCCCAAATTGAAGAAAAATGCAAAAGATAATTCTATTATGTGGACTTAATGGGCAAGCAAAGTGAATTTTCAGTTGAACCCAGTGCTAGCTGTGTATCCTGGGTATGTATTACACACTGTTTTGAAGGGGACGGCATCCAAGAGGAGGTCGCCAAAACTTACTTGTGGTAGCTGAGTTATGTGATATTAAAAAGAAAATCTTTCATTTAAAAAAAAAAAATCTAGGTTTCCTGTGAGGGTCATTGAATTCTTACATTCTAAAAAGACAGATTCCTTACTCACAAGGACAACTACCTAGAAGAGGTAGGAAATGACTAGTTCTGGAATCTGTTCCAGGTCTTAGTAATGTATCAAACAGTAAGCAGCCTACTAACAGCTCCGAAAAATAGAAATAAGGGGGTGTACAGTGATCCTTCATATCAACGAGTTCCACATTCATGGATTCAACCAATTGGATAAAATATATTTTTTAAGATTCCAGAAAATTCCAAAGACTGTTGAATTTGCTGGGCACTGGCAATTATTTACATAGTATTTACATTGTAATTTAGCCGTTCCTTTCTCCAGGGGATCTTCCCTATCCAGGGATCAAACATTGCAGATCTCCTACATTGCAGATCAAAGGCAGATTCTTGACTGACTGAGCCGCTAAAGGAGCTCTAGATATGATGCATAATTTAGTGGCTCTGATGGTAAAGAATCCGTCGTAATGCTGGAGACATGGGTTCCATCCCTGGGTTGGGAAGATCCCCTGGAGGAGGGCATGGCAACCCACTCCAGTATTCTTGCCAATAGTAGACCATGGAGAATCCCCGTGGACAGAGGTGCCTGGCAGGTTGCAGTTCATGGGGTTGCAAAGAGTCAGACATGACTGAGCGATTAAGCACAGCACAGAGATGATTTAAAGTGTTTGGGAGGATCTGGGTAGGTGGTATGCAAATACTATGCTTTATTATATAAGCGATTTGAGTATCTGTGAATTTTGGTGTCCAAGGCGGGTTGGAAGCAGTCCCCCTTAGATACTGAAGGAGGTCTATAATTAGCTTTTAGTTATTGGCGAGACAGCGAAGATTTAAGTAGGATGAATCCAAATTATTTCTTTAGGCAAGAACACTGTGGGCTATCTACCTTGGCCAGAAACTGGGCTAGTCATTGTGTAAAAGAATTGTAAAACAGTTTTCATTTTTGTCTTACTTTTCAAGGTTATAGCACATCTTGTTCAGAAACATCTCTTTGCATAAAATGCCATATCCAAAAAACAGAAATTGTAGGAAGTAAAACTCAGATGAGTAGAATGAGCTGTCATCCTCTCTGTCTTTTCTTCTTTCTTTCCCTTTTTGTTTACCTTGTCTTAAAAATAAAAATATGACTAAAATAGCAAAATTTTATTGTGTATCAATAGTATCAGATTTAAGAGAGCAGGTAAGCTATATATTGCTTCTTCTACTATTCCCTCATGTGACTCTTTTACTTAAAAAGATAAAAGGAACCAAATTTACTTTGAGACTATACAAAACCAGCATCAACTAGGTTATAACAAGTCAGTTTAATTTTACTAAATACATTATGTTTTTATTTTATAATAACTTCATATTTACAGGAAAGTTAGAAGAATTATGCCAAAAATTCCCTTACATCCTTTATATAAATTCATCAGTCTTTAAATTTTTACCTTTTTCCTCTCTCTTTCTTATTATCTCTAATATGTAGGCACATATGTCATTTATATTATCTTCCTAAAGCATGTGAGAGTTATTTTATACATCATGACCCTTTATTCTTAAATACTTCAGCATGTATTTTCTAAGATTAAGGATATTCTCTTATATATCAGATCAAGTACCAAAATTAGGAATTTTAACCTTGACACATTATCTTATTTAACATAAATCCACATTCAATTTTTCCTAATTGTTTCATTAAAAAAAGAAAAACAACACCACAACACAACAGGTTCCAATCCAGAATCATGTGTTATGTTTAGCTGTAAGGTAACTTAACCCTCTCTTAATCTGGGGTAGTTCCTCACAATTCTTTATCTCACATGCCATTAACACTCATGGCAGTTTTTTTTTTTTTTTTTGTAGAGTGTTCTCTAATTCATGTTTGTCTGGCGTTTCACTGTTAGGTTCAGCTTATGCAGTTTTTGGCAGGAAAACTTACATGTGTAATATTTGTGTTCTTAGTGGATCCTATCAGGAAGTATGTGATGTCAGTTTGTATCATGACTGGTGATATTACATTTGATCCCTTGGTAAAGGTTGCATTTACTAGGTTTCACCACTGTAGAGTTGCTATAATTCCCTTTGCTAATTAATAAGTACTCTCTGAAAAGATACTCTGAAAGCCATGTATTAATAAATATTGTTTTATACCATTTTTTTACCCAGAAGCTTTAGTATCCATTGATTACTTCCCAAATTATTTTTCCTATGCTACTTAGATGGTAATGATTATATAGCTCTTTCATCTCCTCCATATTTATTAGTTACATTCTACTATACAAATGTCTTTTCCCTTTTCCTCTGTTCAGGTAAAAATGCATACATGTACATATGTGTGTTATATATGTATTCATGAATCATCATCACAATCATGGGTTACTGTTTATTCAACAGGTTATAATCCATTATAATTATTATTTATTTTTGATGTGCAAATTATTCTAGATTAGATCTGGAGGAGCTCCTTCAAGGTGGCTCCTGAATTTACTTTAAGGAATCCACTCATGAATATCTAGTTTTGAATAGTGTAACACTGAGTAAGACATTCATAGAAGAGGGCCAGCTTTTAGCAAGAACTTTGAGTATGTGTCTGACGGAGCTTCTGGCTCTGGAACTGGAAATATTTTATTGAATACTGTTGTACTATACATTGGTATTATGAATTTCAGGTTATCTACCTATCCCACAGTAATTTCAAGAGAAACTAATTGACCATTAATGGTTTACTACTAAACCCTATATTGAAATATATGTTAAATTTTATTTTGGGTTGAGTTGATCTTTTGTAATAAATAAGATAAATAAATTTATGTACTATTACACTCATTTATTCGGTTTGTTTATTAATTATCATTTAAGTACTAGATTTGGTTAAGTCCTAGAGATTCAGTAAAAACCTCAAAAAGAGTCTAGGTTGCTGTAAATCTTAGGATGTAGCAAAATGTAACAGAAGAAACATGTATAATTATTTTATACAACTTTTAAGTCACTAGTATCAGGGTAGGAGAGTAGTGGCACAAAAGAGGGAGTGGTACCAAAAGGTTTTATATAGTAGGTGGTGTCTTCAAATAAGAGTAGTTGCTGTAAAAGTATAATTTTTAAGAGTTGAAAATATGACTTATGCACATGTTAAAGATTTATTTAAAGTAGTTAGTAGAGGAAGCAATAAAAATAAAATTTTGTTCAAAGAATACTGAGAGGCATGGTAATATTATTAGGAAGTTTAATAAATACTAGAGTAATACTATTAGTTTGATTATAAAACTGATTAATGTTTTGTATGATCTCCTGAGAAACCTGTATGCATGTCAGGAAACAACAGTTAGAACTGGACATGAAACAATAGACTGGTTCCAAATAGGAAAAGACATACCTCAAGGCTGCATATTGTCACCCTGCTTGTTTAACTTATATGCAGAGTACATCTTGAGAAACGCTGGGCTGGAAGAAGCACAAGCTGGGCAAGATTGCCAGGAGAAATATCAATAACCTCAGATATGCAGATGACACAACCCTTATGGCAAAAAGTGAAGAGGAACTAAAAAGCCTCTTGATGAAAGTGAAAGAGGAGAGTGAAAAAGTTGGCTTAAAGCTCAACGTTCAGAAAACTAAGATCATGGCATCTGGTCCCATCACTTCATGGGAAATAGATGGGGAAACAGTGGAAACAGTGTCAGACTTTATTTTTTTGGGCTCCAGAATCACTGCAGATGGTGACTGCAGCCATGAAATTAAAAGACACTCCTTGGAAGGAAAGTTATGACCAACCTAGACAGCGTATTAAAAAGCAGAGACGTTCCTTTGCCAACAAAGGTCCGTCTAGTCAAGGCTATGGTTTTTCCAGGGGTCAAGTATGGATGTGAGAATTGGACTGTGAAGAAAGCTGAGTGCCGAAGAATTGATGCTTTTGAACTGTGGTGTTGGAGAAGACTCTTGAGAGTCCCTTGGAATGCAAGGAGATCCAACCAGTCCATCCTAAAGGAGATCAGTCCTGGGTGTTCATTGGAAGGACTGATGTTGAAGCTGAAATTCCAGTACTTTGGCCACCTCATGTGAAGAGTTGACTCATTGGAAAAGACCCTGATGGTGGGAAGGATTGGAGGCAGGAGGAGAAGGGGACGACAGAGGATGAGATGGTTGGATGGCTTCACAGACTCGATGGACATGGGTTTGGTGGACTCCGGGAGTTGGTGATGGACAGGGAGGCCTGATGTGCTGCGATTTGTGGGGTCGCAGAGAGTCGGGCATGAATGAGCGACTGAACTGAACTGAAGCTGTAATATTTAGGATGATCTTTTCCACCATATTGAAAACATTTGTATCTCTTGTACATAAATATAAAAGTTAACATGTAACTTCATAAGGTCTGAACCCTTAATAAATAGCAAAATCAAAAGCAGGCCAGTCTCCTCAAAAATTAAATCATCTGTGAGCCTGACACTGGCAAGATACACAAGATTTTAATTTTTGGATATTTTTTCTTTAATCTCCTAAAAATATTTCTGAAAGATTATTATATCATTACTGTATTGTTGTTGATTGTTGTTCAGTCACTTAGTTGTGTCCAGTGCTTTGCTGCCCCATTGACTGCAGCATGCCAGGCTTCTGTATCCTTCACCATCTCCCTGAGTTTGCTAAACTCATGTCCATTGAGTTGCTGATGCCATCCAACCATCTCATCCTCTGTTGTCTCCTTCTCCTGCCTCCAATCTTTCTGAGCATCAGGGTCTTTTCCAGTGAGTCAGCTCTTCCCAACAGGTGGCCAAAGTATTGGAGCTTCAGCTTCAGCATCAGTCCTTCCAGTGAATATTTGGGGTTGATTTCCTTTAGAATTGACTGGTTTGATCACCATGCAGTCCAAGGGACTCAAGAGTCTTCTCAAACACCACAGTTCGAAGGCATCAATTCTTCAGCATTCAGCCTTCTCTATGGTCCAATTCTCACATTGTACATGACTACTGGAAAAACTATAGTTTTGACTTATGGACCTTTGTTGGCAAAGTGATGTCTTTGCCTTTTAATATGCTGTCTAGATTGGTAATAGCTTTTCTTCCAAAGAGCAAGCATCTTAATTTCATGACTGCAGTCATCATCCACAGTGATTTTGAAGCCCGAGAAAATAAAGTCTGTCAATTTTTTAATTGTTTCCCCATCTATTTGCCATGAAATGAAGGGACCGGATGCCATGATCTTCATATTTTTGAACATTGAGTTCCAAGCCAGCTTTTTCATCCTCCTATCACTTTCATCAAGGGCTCTTTAGTTACTCTTCGCTTTCTGCTATAAGGGTGGTGTCATCTGCATATCTGAGGTTATTGATCTTTCTCCAAGCAATCTTGATTCCAGCTTGAGTTTCATCCAGTACTGCATTTTGCATGATGTACTCTCCATGTAAGTTAAATAAGCAGGGTGACAATATACAGCCTTGACGTACTCCTTTCCCAATTTTGAACCAATCCATTGTGCTGTGTCCGGTTCTGACTGTTGCTTCTTGATCTGCATACAGATTTCTCAGGTGGCAGGTAAGGTAGTCTGGTATTCCCATCTCTTTAAGAATTTTCTAGTTTGTTGTGATCCACACAGTCAAAGGCTTTAGTGTAGTAAATAAAGCAAAAGTAGCTGTTTTTCTGGAATTCTATTGCTTTTTCTTTGATCCAGTGGATGTTGGCAATTTGATCTCTGCCTCTTCTGTGTTTTCTAAATCCAGCTTGTACATCTGGAAGGTCTTGGTTCACAAACTGTTGAAGCCTGGTTTGGAGAATTTTGAGCATTACTTTGCTAGTGTGTGAGATGAGTGCAATTGTGCAATAGTTTGAACATTATTTGGCATTGCCTTTCTTTGGGATTGGAATGAAAACTGACCTCTTCCAGTCCTGTGGCCAGTGCTGAGTTTTCCAATTTTGCTGGCATATTGAGTGCACCACTTTCACAGCATCATGTTTTAGGATTTGAAATAGCTCAGCTGGAATTCCGTCACCTCCACTAGCTTTGTTCATACTGATTCTTCCCTAAGGCCCACTTGACTTCGCATTCCAGGATGTCTGGCTGTAGGTGAGTGATCACATCATCATGGTTTTCTGGGTCATAAGATCTTTGTTGTATAGTTCTTCTGTGTATTCTTGCCACCTCTTCTTCATATCTTCTGCTTCTTTTAGGCTCATACCATTTCTGTCCTTTATTGTGCCCATCTTTGCATGAAATGTTCCCTGTTATCTCTAATTTTCTTGAAGAGTTCTCTAGTCTTTCCCATTCTATTGTTTTCCTTTATTTTTTGCATCGTTAACACTTAAGAAGGCTTTCTTATTTCTCCTTGCTATTCTTTGGAACTCTGCATTCAGGTGGCTATACCTTTCCTTTTCTCCTTTGCCTTATGCTTCTCATCTTTTCTCAGCTATTTGTAAGGCCTTCTCAGACAACCATTTTGCCTTTTTGCATATCTTTTTCTTGGGGATGTTTTTGATTACCCCCTCCTATACAGTGTTACGGACCTCCATCCATAGTTCTTCAGGCACTCTTATCTATCAGATCTCATCCCCTGAATCTGTTTGTCTCTTCCACTGTATAATTGTAAGGCATTTGATTTAGGTCATACCTGAATGGTCTATTGGTTTTCCGTACTTTCTTCAATTTAAGTCTGAATTTTGCAGTAAGGAGTTAATGATCTGAGTCATATTCCGCTCCCAGTCTTGCTTTTGCTAACTATATAATTGTCTCCATCTTTGGCTGCAAAGAATTTGATCAATCTGATTTCTGTATTTACCACCTGGTGATGTGTATGTGTAGAGCCCTCACTTGTCTTGTTTGAAGAGGGTATTTTCTATGACCAGTGCATTCTTTTGGCAAAAACTCTGTTAGTCTTTGCCCTCCTTCATTTTTTACTCCAAGGCCAAACTTTCTTGTTATTCCAGATATCTCTTGTAATCCTACTTTTACCATCCAGTCTCCTTTGATTAAACAAACATTATAATATATTACCATATGATAAATATAACTATGTCTATTACATATATTAAAATATTTATAAGATTATTGATCTCAGAAAAAAGTCTATTATTTTCTATTATGTACTACTTATTTACATTTGGGCTAATTAATATTAATTGATTGTGTGTGCCTCCTTGAGCATAATGTATTGAGTAACTATACTGTCTGGAAATGCCATTCAGAAACATAGGGCTGGATCTTTTAAAATCTCTTTGGGCTTCTCTGGTGGTCTAGTGGTTAAGGATCCACCTTGCAATGAATTGGATGCTGGTGGATCCCTGGTCTGGAAAGATTGCACATGCCATGAGTCAGCTGTGTCTGCAAGCCCCAGCTGTTGAGCCTACTTGTCACAACTACTGAAGCACTGTAGAGACTGTGCTCTGCAGCAAGAGAAGCCACTACAGTGAGAAGCCTGCACACCAAAACTACAGAGTAGCCCCTGCTTGCTGCAACTAGAGAAAGCCTGTGCACAGCAATAAAGACCCAGCTCAACCAAAAATAAATCAAATTAAAAAAAAAAAGAAAAAACAGGCTGGATCCTGACCAGCAAGTGGCCACTGGTAATAAAAGCTCTTCAATCCTGAGACTGGGAAACTAAGCCTGCCTTTCCATGAAATTTCACTTTTAGTGGTGGTAGTTTAGTTGCTAAGTCATGTCTGACTCTTGTGACCCCATAGACATAGCCCAACAGCCTCCTCTGTCTATGGGATTTTTCAGGCAAGAAGACTGGAGTGGGTTGCTATTTCCTTCTCCAGGGGATCTTCTTGACCCTGGGGTCGAATCTGAGTCTCTTGCATTGGAGGCAGATTCTTTACTGACTAAGCCACCACAGAAGCTTTTCTGTGAAATTTTACTTCTAGTACCTATAAATTTGGTGAATTTTCTTCTGAGATCTCCAAAATTTGGTGAATTCTCTGTGTGTCCAGAAAGTAGCTAAATTTGTTACTGTAGCTTTAACTATAAAATTATGTTAAATTTATAGTTCTTTCCAAGAGGCTCTATGAATGTATGTTTTGAAAACTTTGTTTTGGTTTGTGAATATCTAGATCTTTAAGAATATTAAAAAGCAGAGACATTACTTTGCTGACAGAGGTACATTTAGTCAAAGCTATGGTTTTTCCAGTAGTCATGCATGGATGTGAGAGTTGGACCGTAACGAAGACTGGGCACCAAAGAATTGATGCTTTTGAACTGTGGTGTTGGAGAAGACTCTTGAGAGTCCCTTGGACTGTAAGGAGATCAAACTAGTCTATCCTAAAGGTAGTCTGTCCTAAATGTTCATTGGAAGGACTGATGCTGACTGAAGCTGAAATGCCAATACTTTGGCCACCTGATGCAAACAAATGACTCATTGGAAAAAGCCCCTGATGCTGGGAAAGATTGAAGGCAGGATAAGAAGGGGACAACAGAGGATGAGATAGTTGGATGGCATCACTGACTCGATGGACATAAGTTTGAGCAAGGTGTGGGAATTGGTGATTATCAGGGAAGGCTGGCATACTGTAGTCCATGGGGTTGCAGAGCTGGACATGACTGAGTAACTAAACTGAACTGAGGTCTTTAAGAGTTGTTTTCCTTTTCATTGGGTATAAAAACTTAATTAATTTGAGCTCCCCAGTAGTCAGAAGACAGAGAACAGTAACAAAATAATATAGATTCTCTTTGTCCCACATCTGATCTAGATGAGATCATCATCATTAGCCCATTACATTATATATCCCACAGACAGAGAATTTATGGTATGTAAAATCATGCTCATGTAGACATATATATTACTGGCCATGTGATTAAGGCCTACTTAGACCCACTGCTCACTAGTTCATCCCCGACTGTAGATCACAGCTGAAGCCATAGGGTACTTACTTAATTACACAAAGGTAACTGGCTTAGTGGTTTGAGATCAGAAACAGACTCGACAGTCTTGAGACTTGATTGTGGAAAGGGACGCAGCCCTAACCAGAAGTTTGACAAGGAACAGACAGAGTGACAGACTTACTTTTTCAGAAGCAAAAACAAGCAAGCAAATCCATGTAAATCAGAAGAAAGAAAAAAAATACAGAAAAGTAGAAAGTCAACAAAAGTAAAACACTACTTCCACTTGGAAAGTCACTTCGGGAGCCAAGAAGGAACCTGCCTGGACTTAAATAGATTGTGAAGTGATGTCTCCAGCAATATAGTTTAAGTGACTCTGGCATATGAGTCCACTTGGATGTCTCAGTGGGTTCTCCAAAACTGTCAAGGTATAATTTTAAAAAGCTTAAAATATGACTTTATACAAATACATATTGGAGAAAAATCAAAGATTTACTTAAGAGAGACTGCATAATGGTAAACTGGTTCAGAGAGCACTTGAGGAATTAGATATTTATGGCAATTTAATAAAAGAATGTTAGATTAATATTGCAAGATTGAATATAAAACCAGCAAATGCTCTGCAAGGCAGTCATCCATTACCAGACAAAAGTATATGTATCTCAGTTGGATACAGATCTACAAGTTGCCATGTAACTTCACCAAGTCAGAACCATTAATTAGTAAAGGTAGCAAAATCAAACAGTGATATAATATACAGAATTCAGTAGTTCTCAGTTAAATAATGCTTCAGTTGCAGTCATCTACCCGACTGTGTCTTAGTTTTAGATAATGATTTTTGACACATTCATTACCCCATGGCAAGCTCAAAAAAACAGCAATTTAGATGTGGAACAATTCATAAGTAATTGCATTAATGTATGAAGCTTTCCTGTAAGGCAGAGGTGCTGGAAAAGAACTGAGATCTTACAGTGACTATGGACAGAAGACAGGGAAGAGCTCAATCAGGGAGAGTCAGGCATTAAGATAATAAGAATTTTGTAGGAGTTTGGGAGCCACTACGGTTTTAAGTAGGATAATAGCATAAAAATATATGCTGTTTAGAATTACTGTGTACCTAATTTTAAATGCTTTAAATGAATTCAGTAGGTAGCTATTGTTTATAGTGATTAGTACCTTACATGAAAAAATGGCAGTGCTTTTTTTTTTATTACTGTACAAATGTAAAATAACATATTGCTTTTTGTTGAGTTTTGATGTAAACTTTTATTTTCCTATTTGTTTGAGATACTGATGCTAAATTAAAACTATTCTCTCAGCATTTAGTCAAAGTTTCATTTTATTTATTCAATTATATATTTATTACATTTTATATTTGTTTGATTCTAACAATTGTGAAATTGTATAGTTAAAAACCTTGTCATTAGTAAATAATTACTAAATGATTCTAAACCTATCAATTAAACCTCTGGGGGAACATAGCAATAAATATATTCTTAGAAGAACACTGATTTATGCCTATTTAGGCTGTTTTCCTTTACTCAACAATTTACCTTTCTTACATTACAAAGAATATAATTATACTTTGCTATAAAATATCATAATTTATTAGTTGCCAAAGTCACACAGTCTAATTTACAAACATCCCATTTTTCTATCCAAGCCATTTTCTTTGTATTCACTGACCAAACTGTCAACCTGTAAGATGTCCAAGTAACTTTGCACTCAGGGTAGTATGAAAGGTGATACAAGACAATAGGAGTTTATAGAAACACAAAATCTTATTCATGTGTAGTGGTGGTTGTGAGCGTAGGGCTTGCTACTCTGATTGCTTTGTAATGAACAGGGTTTTTGGTTTGTTTTCTGTGTGTTCATTCTGGAATTGGCCACTTTCTTCAGAGTCCATCATTTTGCTAAATGTGATGGACATGAAGGGACAAGGGGCCAGAGATAAAATCTATCTGAGCTGATTACAAGATTCTCTTCTAATCAAGATGATATGTCATGATTAAGAAAGAAAAATTAGCTGTCACATAGGGTTTTTAATTGATACTAAGGGAAGTGCCACACTTATTTTCTAAAAGACTTCAAGGAGTGAACTGAGACACCAGTTTGATTAATTAATGATGAGTAGATTAAAATTGTAAACAACCATTTCTGTAAAGAAAGAAGAAGCAGTGATTATATATAAGCTTGCAGGTCATAAAATTATGTTTGAATATGATTAGGAAATATCTAGATAATTTTTTTGAGATGCCTACAACTATAGGCGGTTGTTGACTATTTCGCCTATAATTTCCATAAACATTTTATAATATTTTCCCCCTTTTTTAACTCTTATCAAAGAAGATATTTGTTCAATAAATTAGTTCATATTTAAGGATAGGAAAAGTGACGTTAATATTTATTGGGAGTTTATTATGTATCATGGATTGCATAATCACTTTGCATGTGGGAAATATTATTCTGTGTTTATAATTCTTTCTATAAAAATTCTCACTAAAGAGCTCTTTTGTTGCACTTTCATTAAATGGCTGTAGTCATTAAAATTTTCTCCTATTGAACAGAATCCTGCCTTCCTTTAACTTTATTATCTAGCTCTCTGATGCAACGTACACTTCTAGTCCTTCAGATATTTAAAGCTTCTTAAACATTATTTATGGCACTTTTGAAAAATAAGGGGGCTTAAAACCTCTTCTTTCAATATTCAGAAGCCTCACTATTTTCTCTATTCCATTTATAGTCTTTTTTAGGAAAAAAAAATCTTTAAAAAGATGTAATATCCATTCACAAATAGCATAAATCCCTCTGGACACTGAATAGAGAATGATAATTAAGATTATTAAAGCTTTTTTTCTGAATATTAGACCCTAAAATTTATTGAAGTTGAAAAATTATTATTTCCTATTTTTGACTCAACTATGGGAACTTCTACAGAAAGATTACTTTGTCTGTTAGCTTTATTAATTTACTGACAAAGGACCAAAGAGACAATATAATTATTTATTTTAGTTGTATAGATTTGGTTAAAGATTTCTATTTAAGATAATAGGCATTGTGGGATTATATTTCAGATTCCAAACCTAGTATTCTATATGTGTCATAAGAAAATATAAAATGAGTAAAAATACATGTGACCAAATTGAGCTAACAATTCTTTGAATTGAATATTGTTCAATTCATAGAATATTGTTTAATCTCAACCAGTTTTCATCTCTATTATTAGAGTTAATTTGAAATATTGGTTTTAAGTAATAATGGAAATAGCCTGTTAAGACTTCAAAATTAAAAAAAAAATTCCTATTGGCCTTATCATTATGCAAGAAGAATTACAACACCCTGTCCCTATCCTTGAGGACATGTGTCTTAGATTTATGTTTTTGAGTAGAGGTATTGAGTATAGAAGTTTACTTTTGTTCATTTTGTCAGGAAAGTGGTCATTTTTGCTGCTGATGTGTCCATGTACACTTTGCTAATGTAAATCCAATATGTGAAAAAACACATTGATAAAACTAAACTTGGAAGCTATTATTTTTGTATAAGATTTATTTTAAACACCCTCAGTAATAAATCTCTCTCTTTCATTCATCATTAACAGCAATAACTCATATTTATTAAGGGCCATCAAAGGGTGACTTCAAGTCTAGAATCAAAAGTGAACACAATAATAGATGGTTTCTTGATACAGTGTTATAAAATGCAATACGTTAGACAACATGGTCCAGAAAATGAGATTAAGTGGAAGGAAAATAGAACTCGAATCATAAAAGCACGATAAAACAAGGTACTTAATTCTCTTGTATTTCACAACTCTGAGCTGAAAAATACTGTTTTCAATGCATATTTCACATAGTAGTTTTGAAAATTAAATGGGGTTTAAATTAAAATTTGGGTATTTGTCAAGCAAACTGATAGCGGTTAAATTCCTATTTTGTGTATGTGTGAGAGAGAGACCTATTTTGCAGGCTCCTTTCAAGATCTTTGGCAATGCCAAAAAATGCTGAAACTACCACACAATTGCACTCATCTCACCCTCCAGTAAAGTAATGCTCAAAATTCTCCAAGCTAGGCTTCAACAATACGTGAGCCATAAACTTCCAGATGTTCTAGCTGGTTTTAGAAAAGGCAGAGGAGCCAGAGACAAAATGGCCAACGTCCGCTGGATCATTGAAAAAGCAAGAGAGTTCCAGAAAAACAACTACTTCTGCTTTACTGACTATGCCAAAGCCTATGACTGTGTGGATCACAATAAACTGTGGAAAATTCTGAAAGACATGGGAATACCAGACATTGTGACCCATCTTGGATGAAGTAGCAAGGGCTGAGAGCTAAGGCCAAGTCCTGGGAAGGAATTCAGTTGCGAACTCTTTGTTGCCAAAGCACAGCAACTGGGGAATGCGAGTCAGTCCCAAATGTGGGGATCTGGGGAGTATACCACTTTAGCTTTATGGTGTCTAATTTAATCTTAACAAGATGTCCATAAATTAGACATTATCCTTATTCACATGTTGCCGATGAGGACATTGAGAGACATAGATATTAATTAAGAGCTGATAGATGTGCTAGTAGTGTTTTTTAATATTTTTTTCAAGACCCCTTGGCATTCCTAAAAATTAGTGAGGACCTGAAAGAGCCTTTGTTTTTGTGGGTCTTATCAATTAATATTTACCATACTAGTAATTAAAATGGACATTTGAAAATATTGTCATTTTCAACAATGACAGTATTTTCAAATGTCCATTTTAATTACTAGTATGCATTCAAATCAGTTCTAATGAGGTGGATGAAACTGGAGCCTATTATACAGAGTGAAGTAAGCCAGAAAGAAAAACACCAATACAGTATACTAACACATATATATGGTATTTAGTCAATTGGTAAAGATAACCCTGTATGCGAGACATCAAAAGAGACACAGATAAATAGAACAGTATTATGGACTCTATGGGAGAGGGCGAAGGCGGGATGATATGGGAGAATGGCTTGGAAGTATGTAAATTATCATATGTGAAATGAATCGCCAGTCCAGGTTCATTGCATGATACAGGGTGCTCGGGGCTAGTGCACCGGGATGACCTGGAGGGATGGGATGGGGAGGGAGGTGGAAGGGGGGTTCTGGAGGGGGAAAACATGTACACCCATGGTGGATTCATGTCAATGTATGGCAAAACAAATACAATATTGTAAAGTTAAAAAATAGAAAATAAACTAATTAAAAAAAAAAAAAAGAAAAAAGAAAATCTTGTCATTTTCAGATAATATTAATGAGCTGCTTTTATATTAAAGAAAATGGTTTTATGGGAAGTAACTGCATTACCCAAACAAAAAATAATTAGGAAAGACAGTGATGTGGCTTTACATTTTTGCAAATCTGTTTGTTATGTGACTTAATAGAGGACAGCTGGGTTCTCATATTTACTTCTGCATTCAATCTATTGTGATACGTGGTTTTGTAGGAATATTAGGCCTCACACAAATATGTAGCTGGAAAAGGGTAGTTCCTTACTAAAGTTTGGTTGGATGTGGAATCTGAAACCATTTCAGTGAACTTTTTTTTACTCTGAAATAAATGATGTCGCCAATATTCATATTATACTCTTGTGAAAGCCATCTCCTTTCATTGTTTCATTCAGACATGTCACACTCAGTTCTAGTTCTGGGATTTCGTGCATCTTATTATCCTCCTCTATTAATATCTCATTACTTCTTCACTTACACATTTCTGTTTATTACTAAATGTCTAATTCAGATTCCCTTGTGAGACCCTCTTTTAATATTCTGGACTGCCCTGATTTAAACCTCTGTTTTGATTTTCTGTAACTCTGTTATTGAAAGTTTACATGATAACTTCCATTCTTTCATATCCTATGCAGTATGGTAATAATACTGTTCACATTTTTTACAAATGAGGAAACTGCAGCAGAGAAACAGTAAGTCATACGTAGTAACTTACCCAAAGTCATAAAACTAGTTAGGCATAGGTCCAGAAAAATGACTCTACAGTCTATACTTTTAATCCATACTTTAAAGGAAGAGAAAGTGAATGCTCTTGGTTTCGAGATTGAATTGTTTGTAGTTTTCTACAGAATTTCTACAAAATTGTTTGTGTTTTCTACCTGACACTATGAGCTTTAAAAAGCACTGATTATCCATTGAGACTGTGTATCTAGACTAGCTGATTAACCATTAGTTGGTATTCTTCAGGTATTTCAAATAGTAAAGCTGTTTTAAATTTACTCTGAATAGGATACTCTTCTCATGATAATCCATTAGAAGGAAACTGTCCTTTAAGTTTTAGCAACTAGCTGTGCCATCTTGTGTGTATATGTGTGTTCAGTCACTCAGTTTTACTTTGTGATTATCATCTTACA
This sequence comes from Okapia johnstoni, assembly GCA_024291935.2. Taxonomy (NCBI): domain Eukaryota; kingdom Metazoa; phylum Chordata; class Mammalia; order Artiodactyla; family Giraffidae; genus Okapia; species Okapia johnstoni. The sequence goes on along the minus strand of CM044308.1, from coordinate 31,361,794 downwards.
GACTTCTATAGAACTTTGTCCCTTTTCCTCAGTACCTTTCCTTTGTCCCTTTGTCCCTATTCCAGCTTGTGATTACACATTTGTTAGTGTTATAAATTGATTAATGTAATTCTTTCAACAGTGGACTCTAGATTTCATGATAATCGTAATAGTTTCACTTGATGATCATCATTGTGGTCTCAGCAAGAATATAGTACCTGACAGTTACTGGATGTGCAGTAAACATTTATTGATTGAATAACATAATGTTAATACAACTCTGTTTTTCTTTATGAAATCAGGAAATTATATTATCTGATTGTATTATAATATTTCATTTTTAAATGTGGTTTACTTTTATTTAAATTTTTTTACCTTTTTTCCTTCCAGTTTTATTGAGAGATAATTGATAGAGCTATTGCTACAAGCTATTTTTTAATAAGTTTTCAGCATTAACTCTCATTTATGATGCACTTAACTTTCTCTTCTGTTGCAAGTTTTTACAGTAAAACTTGTGCTTGTGCTTCTCTAGATATAAAATTGATTGCATTTTTCATAATGAATTATTTACGTATTTACATAGTCACAATATGATGCTTTGGAAAAAAATAATTCTCTTTTTAATATAATTCCAGAATAGTAAATCATATTATGTACCTTCCTCACACTTGCCTGCGTTGCCTATGAGAACTTTCATTCACAACTTCTTTTGCTTATTTTGTCACCAGTTCAGAATCTGATCAGTTTACACCCTCCACACCACTACTGTGTTTCTGGTCCACCTACTTGACTGGATTATTGCAACAACTTCCCAACTGTTCTCCCTACTTCTGTTTATGTTCACTTATAGTCTGTTTTCTTCATGGCCACTGGAATGATCCTTTAATATCTAAATTAAATTGTGTTATGTTCATTTTCTAACATTTTCCAGTGGTTTCCCACTCCTGAGAGTAAAAAGCAAAAGACTCACAATGATCAAAATTTCCCTAATGATGCTATTCCTTGATTTCAGTGTAGAATTATCTTCTTTTATTCTGTCTCTGGCTTACTGCATTAGCCAATCCATCCTTCCTGATTTGTCTGCAACCTTGTTAAGCAATTACTCATCTCTGTCTTCTTACACTTGTAGTTCCAGATGCCTGGGACACTTTTTTTCCAGATTTTTGCATGTCATCCTAATTTCCTTTGATTTTCTGCTCAAATAAAAACTTATATTATTGGGTCATCTCTGAGCATTCTGTATAGAATGTTTTCCTTATCCCTCTGTATGCCCTTTATGTTACTTTGTTTATTTTTTATTCATGTCTTTTATCACCATTTTACATATTATGTGTTCTTTTACTTGTTTGTTTCTGGCCTCACCTCATATAGGAATAAAAGATGTTTCAGGGCATAGACTATTTATTTTTAATGAAACATTCCCCAGGCCTGGAATAGATTCTTAAACAAAGAAGGCATGAAGTATGTATTAAGTGAGTAGAGAAAGAAGAAATGAAGAATTGAGATTAAGATTTACCAATTCACTGTAACATTTTATTATTTTATGCTTTCTCCCCAGTGATGAAAAAATCTGTTTACTACCATTTCCTCTCAGATATTTCAGATAGTTTCATGTCACTAAAACTTGCTACAACAGACATTTTCTAAATAACTGAATTACATATTAATTTCTCTCTTTGCCATCCAAAAGAGAATTATTCCTAGTGGTACAAGAACTTTTTTATATGAAAATATATGTCCTAATGCATGATTGTAAGGCTCTAACTGTATTTGTTTATTCTAAAACATTGATTTACATTTGTCCTCGAGTCCTCAAAACCAGGGAGTCTTCTCTTTTGTTCTTTCCTAATAAATTTTCTGTGTAATGAAAGAGACTTATGTTTTTAAAAAAAAAGCCCCTAGAGAAAGCTGCACTATTACTCAAATTGTTCCTGTCAAAATGAATTTCATTTGTGAATTTGTGGTAGCTTAAAACATTTACAAATGAGACATTTTGTCATAGTTTATGGATTCAGAAAAATATACAATTACAGCAGTTATAAAGCAATGAAAAGATGTTGAATCAGCTCTGGTGCATATTGCATAATTTGTAATTTTGGACTCTCAGTAATTCAGTTAATTTAACATGCCAACTTTTCTGTGCTTTATGACCTGGCAATTTCAAACAATTTAATAGGCTTCCCCTCTTTTATTTCTAACTATTCCCATAAGATTCATGGTAGCCTTAGAAATACTAATATCATTCAGAATATGCTTTCCATTAATTCGAAATTTCATTGTTAATTGTAGTTACTGACAATACAGGCCGGTGACATTTTTTAAACTGAACATTCAAATCATCTTGGAATTAGGTGCCAAACTGGAACATTGAATATCTAACCAGATTATTGAATGTGTTTAATAACAACAAAGTTTTGAACAAATTTGTAATGTATTTTAATACACATTTTAGCATATGACTTGAAAAATGTTTGAGACTTGGATATTAGTAATGGGTTTTCATTGTAAAGAGAGTTACATATGATGTAGGAGAACTGTGCATATTTCCAAATAGAAAATGATTTTGAGAACTATTGCTGTCATTATAGGAATAATAATTTTACACCTTTTCTGAAAATCACTGTATTTAAAAGATCAGCTGAAATACCTATTTTCTCACATATAAATATTTAACATAACATCTTTATCCCTGCATTTTGAAGTGAAATCAGTGAAACTTTTAATATTATTTGATAAAATATTTAGCCACATGATCTTATAAAGTTTTCAGGAAGAAGTTAATTCTTCCTGGATTAAAAATATCACTTGTTTGTATTTTTCTTTAAAGTTAACTGGATAAGATTTAGAAAATGTGTAAAGCAGATTATGATACCTAATGGGTAAAATAGCAAGTTAATTTCTCACTTTCTGGTGTTTATAAATCCACAAGAAGCAATTTCTAGTATAATATTCTTTTGAAAAAATCCATGAGAACTAAAAATTAATTTTTACATTATCCCCAGGGGCCTTAAGTCTTATACTTGCTAATATAATTGTTTTTACTAGTTCAGGTAAGTCAAATAATATCAAATAAGATACCAGTCTTCTACAATATTAATTTTGACTATTTATTTATATTTATACTGCATTGTGTTTTATGGTCAGTGAATAAAGAAGCTTAACCTGATAGCATGACTATTAGGCTGTTTAGACACAGTTTTCAGTTTCTTTTTTCCTAGGCTGAACCTGACTTATTATTGTACTAAATAAAGTTAATAAATGCTCTTTTCTTTGGGGATAATATAGTTGACCAGAATTAGCTAAATTGTGGATATTAAATGAGTGAGAAATAACAGATTTAAAAGAAACTTAAAGTAAATTGGAGTGTATTTTATTATGGAATACTTATAAACATAAATGAAGTGATAAAACTTCTATACCAATTAATATCTATAATTTTAAAACCTAAGGATTTGGTAGAATAATAATTAGCTGGCACTCATCTGTTCTTCTCAGGTTTATCTCCTCTGAAGTACTAAAAATCTGATTCATCTTTAGTTCCAGAAGGATTAATTGGATACCCTCTAGCAAAATATGACAGCAAATGTCGTCTTTTAAATGCAGGCATGTATAGGCCCTGAATTTAAGATGAGAGGTGAAAGGGGGAGGTATACAAAGGAAATGTGTCTATTTTCTAGTTTCTTTAGACCAAGAAAGGTAAATTTGAGCTGGAAATCTGTGAGAACAATTTAACTGATCTGGGAATCTATTGGATGTCCCTGGTGGCTCAGTGGTAAAGAATCTGCCTACAATGCAAGAGACCTGGTTTTGATCCCTTGGTTGGGAAGTTCCCTTAGAGAAGAGAATGGCTACCCACTTCAGTATTCTTGCCTGGAGAATTCTAGTACTTCTGTGGAAACAGAATGGGTTTATACCAAGATCTAAATGAGGCCACCACAATTGTTCTGTTTTTATCATCACCTGACTAGTAATTTCACATTCTGTCTTCATCTTGCTCGCCATACCATAAGTCTTTCAAACTTTGACTACAGTCACCTGATCCCATCCTCCATTTTTAGAAGGAAATCTTGCCTACCTTTCTTTCAACAGAGAAAATGGAGATTATGGGAGTTGAACTCAGTGTGCCATTCTACTTTTTATGTATAAGTGTGTATAGTTGCATTCAACATCATTTCTTTCTTCCCAGTCTTGAAAGAAAGTGTGTCAAGAATCTTATTTATAACTAAAGAAACATAGCACTGAATATCCCTCTGCTGCCCTACTTCTCATTTTCCCTTCATAGTCAATTAGTGTGAAATCTTTCACTTTCTTACCATCTAGTAAGTTTTCAATGGATTCCAGAACTTTGCAGAAACTGCTCCCACTAGTGATGCCTTAGTTTTCTAATTGTCATTGTCGGTGGACTGCATCACCTTTCTCCTCTCTGTAATATAGTCAGTTCAGTTGCTCATTTGTGTCCGACTCTTTGCAAACCCACGGACTGCAGCACACCAGGCTTCCCTGTCCATCACCAACTCCCGGAGCTTGCTCAGACTCATGTCCATCGAGTCGGTGATGCCATCCAACCATTTCATCCTCTGTCATCCCCTTCTCCTCCTGCCTTCAGTCTTTCCCAGCATCAGGGTCTTTTCCAATGAGTCAGTTCTTCACGTCAGGTGGCCAAACTATTGGAGTTTCAGCTTTGGCATTAGCCCTTCCTGTGAATATTCGGGAGTGATTTCCTTTAGGATTGACTGGTTTGTAATATAGTATTGTTGATTATTTCCTTATTTGTAAAGCACACTTTTTTTTTGCTTCCAGACCATTTATTCTTTTTTCTTTTCTTATTCTCTTGCTCATTTATTTTCAGTTTCTTTGCTAATGCCTTTTCCTTAAGTATAAATATTCCCCAGTTATTTGTTCTGGGCCTTTCTTTACTTTTCCAGTGCATTTTCTCTGAATTATTTATTCCACCTAACTCTTAGTTGATGACAGTAAATCTTTATTTTCAGATAAACCTCTTTAACTGGATGACCCAGAGGCATTTCATCTTTAATATGTTCAAAACTGATCATCCTGATTATTGTACAAACTTTTTCTGTTATCTTATGTATTTTTTAATTGTAGTACATAATGTAATCTGAATTTTATTTGAACACTTAAAAACTCATTTTCCTTTAATTAACTTAATCTGATTTTTTAATAATCAAAGATTTGTAAGACATAATAAAATATTTAAACTTCAAAATGTCATATTTCTTCCTGTTTTATTTAATTGATTTTAATTGGTGTATCCTATATTCTTAAGGCCCTTATTAGCTCACTTATCAAAATCATTTCCCATAACTCTTAAATATCAAATTTTATTAATACAGCTTCTTAATTAGCACTTCAAACTGTCACCTCTCCATTCTTACTGTCATTGCATGAATTCAGGTAAATCAATGAGTGGTAACTACCTGGATGTGTCTGACTCTTTGTGACCCCATGGACTGTAGCCTGCCAGGCTCCTCTGTCCTTGGGATTCTCCAGGCAAAATACTGGAGTGGGTTGCCATGCCTCTTCCAGGGGATATTCCCAACCCAGGGATCAAACCCAGGTTTCCCACATTGCAGGCGGATTCTTTACTGACTGACCCACCAGGGAAGCCCATTGACTACCTACTATTTGCCATACCTATATTAGCTTTTGAGTGTCACACTCCTGTGTCTGACTCTTTGCAACCGTGTGGACTATAGCCTTCCGGGCTTCTCTGTCCATGGAGTTTTCCAGGCAAGAATATTGGATTGGGTAGCCATTGGCTTACTCCAGGGAATCTTCCTGACCTCAGGATTGAAACCAGGTCTCCTGTGTTGCAGGAAGATTCTTTACTGTCTGAGCCACCAGGGAAGCACATTAGCCTTCAAACTGGACTCAGTGTTTTAGTTTTGATCTGCTATATTTTCACAGTATTGTCATATATATGAAAATCATGCCCAGCCAATTTAGTTGAATCTCAGTTAATTTCATTTTGCCTTGCATTCAGTTACCTTCTGTCTAAAATATTCTTTCCATAAAAAAGTTTGTCTATCTCATATCATATTTCGAGATTTAACTCGTAAGTCTTCTCCGAAAGTACTGTGTTCTGTAGATATTCCTTTTATAGTTCCTATGCTTATTTGCATTTTATTTGTATAATTTTCATCATATTTTACTGGATTCTCAGTGCAGCATAAATATAGACACTGTTTGATTTATTAATCTGCCCTCATGCCAACTATAATAACTTGTTCTTAATATGCATTCAGTAAATATTTGAATGAATGCATATATGAGCATTTTCAAAGATATAACCAAATAAGAACAAATGAGATAACTTCAAAATAGAACTGATACGCTGATTTATTTTTGCGGAATTTATTTTTAATGAAATCACTTTCTCACGCATGTGAAATTTTCAATATTTATAAATCAATTTTCTTATAATATTCATTTGACAAACTGCAGTCAGCCTGTGATTCCCACCTCTAGTAGTCTTTTTTTCTGCCAAAATGCAAAAACAAAAAAAAGAAGAAAAAACACAAACACATTTTTTCTAATCATAAAGTATTCAGCATTTTCAAATGGTTTATTGTCAGAACCAATTATGGTTTAACCAATGATAATTACATTTTAAAGATTGTGTTTGTATACAAGCTGACATTTAAGAAGAACTGTTAACAGAAATATATGTTTGGAAGAACTGTAGAGGTTGAAGTCATTGACTGCTGTGTTACTGACAGTGTTTGAATGGAAGAAACAGAGATCATGTCGTCTCTTAAACTGTATGGGTGATATCAGTAATTTTTGCAGTTTTAATGTTTTGGAATTAAAAAAATTTAAGAAAACACTCCTATCAGTTTATTCTTGTGAAAGTTAGCCAAAATATAACTTAAAAGAAAAATTTGGGTGCTGATGCTAATTCTTCCTAATGTGATACTTTATAACACAAATTTAAGGTTCTATTTTAGTTATTCTTAGGATGAGGAGATGAGAAATTTTTGTGTCTGTTTGAAAATATGCAGTTTGAAATTCTTAAATATTATAAAGTATTTTGAGTACAGAAGATACAATTAATTCTGCTTTGGAGATATTAATTCATGTAATAAAGGAACCAAATACGTAATCAGAATAATTGCATAACTTATGCTAGCGGCACTGAGAGTCCAACCATGACCATGAAACATGACCCTTATTTTTAAACCCACTATGCATTATTTCTGTCTTAGATAAATTTAAAATAGTTTCCTATAGGGTCTCCATATTTCTCTGATTATTTTCCAAACCATATTTTATAAAATACAGATTTTATCATATCATATCCCTGGTTCAACTATTTCAGAAATTAACTATTGTTTTTGGAATAAAGAACATGATTTTTTTTTTTTCTTTTTCTCCTTGGCTATGATGATCTGGTACTACCTGTCTTTGCTGCATCATTCCATACTATTCTCATCTTTTCTTCCTGCTGTATAACCAATCTTTCCTTTCTTAATTTCTTTGACTATCCTAATTTCTTCTGCACTAGGACCTTTGCACATTCTTTTTTTTTTTTTTTATCATTCATATGCTCCTGAATCAAGCTCCAAATGACAAACACTACTTTGATCAATGGTTATAGAACGTTACATAAAGAATCCGTTGCAAGGTTTATTCTATGCCTTAATAAGAAGTTTTATGCTTAAATAGAAATAAACAGAACGTTATCACTAAAGTATATTGAAAACTATATAAATAGTCCTAAGTTTAATTTATATTTTACAAAGTTTAATCATTTATATACTTCTTATTACCACGTAGATGTCTCACAAAGATAAAATTGTGAATACTCATTTGTTTTGAGGTATTTTATATACTTATGTGGTATATTAATAGCACTCAGGTTAAGTGTCAATGAAAGCCTAGGTTATGTTCAACATAATTCCACTTAACATCAAGGTTTAATTTGAACACTAAATCTGAAAGCTTTATCACTTTGAATTCTTTCCATTATCAGTTAATATTTCATTTCTCATTTGTCGAATTTGAAAAGAGATTTGAAGTGCCTGGCAAAATTTTATTTGAAAACATCACTATGGTTATGATTTAGCAGTACTCAAAAATATGGGTGTGTATATCCATATTTATCGTATACCTCAGAAATAATATACTATGATGCTTGTGTGCATGTAAGTACAAGTTGTATTAGAAAATATTGTCCTCTGACCTGATAATGAAAATACAAAGAACTGTTGCAGTTTTCATTTTTATTAGTTAGGGACATGCATCTTATTAATGAAATGTAATAATGTAAATGAGAAGCAAGTCTGAAAAAAATTAGATAAATCCTTCCTGAATAGCCTTTAATTCATTCTGTAGTAGACAATGTAATTACTTTAAAAAAGGAGAAACTAAAAATTCTGCCTTGTAATATAGATAAGATTTATAGGTATGTTTGTATGCCTTAAAAAAGGTGAATATCAAGATGTTTTTTTCTCCAGTTATTTGAAAGGATATTTTTTTCTTCCCAGATTACTGTGAGTTTGATGTTTTTGAAAAATCTTCATTTTTAAGTTAAAGGGAAGATTTTTCTTTTTGCTTAGTTTTTCTACCCATGATTAAATAATTATGGAAGGATTAGAAAGGCTAATTGGAATAAGCAAAAGCAATAATATTAGTACACATTTGTGTAGGACTTTTTTCTTGTTTATCAGGCTGCAAACTTATAAAAAGCCGATTTCACTTCAGGAGACTGAAAACTATAAAATTTTAAAAATGTTCAGTGATAAATATTAGGATATTTAAAAAAATCTTCTTGGGTAGATTAGAGTGAGAATTTGGGACATTAAGATTATTGCATTAGGTTTCTAGCTGATCCCTGTGTTTAAGGTCTTTTTTCCCCACAAACTGTTATGCATTTATCACTGATAGAGGAGTCTTTCTAAAGCACTGTTTTCATCGTAACACTCAACTACATTTTTTCTATTTAGAATATGACTTTATAAATATTTTTACCTCTCTCTCTTTTTCCTCTTAATCTCTGAGTTCATAGAAATCAGAAACCCATTTCATTAATCTATATGACCAATGCTATATCTGAAGTTTTTAGTAAATATAAAGTTGTGAGTTTCTAAACATAGGTTCCAGTTTTAATAAAAATAATGGTTTTCCTCTAACATAAAATTGAGGACAGTCTGTGAGGCATTCCCTCTATGTGCCTAAGAGTCAGAAAGGCAGACTACGTGAACTGAAGATTAGAGAAGGTAAAATTTCAATTATGAAATTTTTAAGGCGGGGGAGAAGGGGACAGCAGAGGATGAGATGGTTGGATGGCATCACTGACTCGATGGACATGAGTTGGAGCAAGCTCTGGGAGTTGGTGATGGACAGGAAGCCTGGCGTCCTGCAGTACATGGGGTTACAGAGAGTTGGACACGGCTGAGCGACTGAAGTGAACTGAAATTATGAAAAAGAATTGACTTTCCAGCTTTGAAAGTGAAAGTGAAAATCACTCAGTTGTGTCCGACTCTTTGCGCCTGCATGGACTATACAGTCCATGGAATTCTCCAGGCCAGAATACTGGAGTGGGTAGCCTTTCCCTTCTCCAGGGGATTTTCACAACCCAGGGATCGAACCCAGGTCTCCCTCATTGCAGGCAGATTCTTTACCAGCTTTAGATTATCATTTATCTAGTAGGCATTATAAAAGTTTTTCTTTTAAATCACATACTATGTGTCTTTTCATGTATTTAGTCAACAGATATTAATATATGCAAAAACTAAGGTAGATATTTGGCATCATAAATGTAAAATATAGAAAATCTACTTTTTGGATTTCCAGTCGTTGGAAGGACTGATATTGAAGCTGAAACTCCAATACTTTGGCCACTTGATGCGAAGAGCTGACTCATTTGAAAAGACCCTGGTGCTCGGAAAGATTGAGGGCAGGAGGAGAAGGGAATGACAGAAGATGAGATGGTTGGATGGCATCTCCGACTCGATGGACATGGGTTTGGGTGGACTCCAGGAGTTGGTGATGGACAGGGAGGCCTGGCGTGTTGCATTTCATGAGGTCGTAAAGAGTCAGGACACTCTGAGCGACTGAACTGAATTGAATCTTATCAGTCAAAAGATATAAATAATGAAATATTTATGTAGTTATACAAACGTGTAATAGCTTAAGAAATATAATGTAAACTATTGCATATGATTCTAGAGTCCACCTTCCCAGCTTGTTTCCTGGTGCTGATCTCAAAAGATACTGAAATTCGTTTCATTTCTCAGCATGCCATCCTCTTATTTATATATGACAATTATCTCTTGCATGCTTTTTCTTCTATAATGCTTCCTTTAAAATTCTTTATCTTATCTGTCAGGTAATCTGATTTTCTTGTTTTCAAAACATTTCTCTATACTTTCTAAAAAACTCCCTCTATGACATACTGTGTGACCCTCTAATAGTAGTTAGCTCTATTAATTGTACCAATGTTTGTAGCTATAAAAATAACTAACATTCATTGAGCTTTCACTGTGTTCTAGTCCATGCTCAGAGCTGTTCAAGCATTGTCATGTATAATCATAAAAAACTATTATGAGGCACATCCTTTGTTCACATGAGGCAAATGAGCTTTATTGAGGTTAAGTACCATGTTCAAGTTCCCATAGATGGTAAGGATTAAAAACTATAAACTGTCTTAATCCAAAACCCATAATCATAAATAATATACTACATTGTCTCCAAAGACAGCACAAACAGCAAACAGTTCTGCTTCCTTTTTTTGTTTTTAATGAAAATCCTTCTTGGATTTTTTTTTTTTAATTGTGCGTGTGTGTGTGTTTTATTTTGGCCATATCACACAGATTGCATAATCTTAGTTCCCTGACCAAGGACTGAACTTGTGCCCTTTTTAGTGAGAGCAAAGTGTCCTAACCATTGTACTGCCAGGGAATTCCTAAGAGTCTGATTTCTTATTGTACATTTAACCTCCCAGAGAGAGAGACTATGTCATTTCAGGTTTTAAAGTGCCTCATTCAGGGCATATGACATAGTAGATGTTCATTTATTATTGACTCTGAAAGTTAGTACATACAAATAATAAATGGTAGAGGGATCACTGCAGAGTGGAGGGACTAAAGAAAGTCTTCAGAGAAGATTAGAGTAAACTGAGCACCAAAATACGTGCATGAACTTAACAGAGATTAGCCCTGTAGGTTATGTGGGAGGGTAACAAGAGAATGATGGGAAAAATCTTACAATTCTGGCAATACTCAGGGAACAATTGAAAGGTTTCTTATTACCATTGGAAACAAAGAAATATATAATATACATTACACACACACATATATACATAATATGTAACAATTTAATCTTGTTCATGACTTATTTAACATTGTTCTCAATATATGTGCCAATGTAGTTCAAAAAGGTAAAAAAATGTTTGAAAGGGAGAAGTAATATTATCATTATTTACCAAAGAAATAATTGTTTACATGTAAACTGAAGGCAATTATTTGAAAACAGCAAGAATTCAACTAATATGGTAATTTAAATATTAATATACAGAAATAATTTAATTGCCATTTTTTACATTCCAATAAATACTATTTAGAACATATAATGGAATTAAATACTCCATTGAAAATAGGAGCAAAAATAATAGAATACTTAAAATATATATGAAATATGTAAGATAATTAAAAAGATAATTTGATTATTTATGATACACTGAATACATTTTGAAGGAATGGAATAATAGCCCATAATCCTGAACAAGAGAATCGGGTTCATAAAAATGTTAAATTTCTCCAAGTTAATCTTAAATTGATTTAATTGCAATAAGATTAATTAATTTTTTAAAAGAATTTTAACAAGTTGTTTAAACAGATAAGAAAAGACAAGAAAATTTGGAAAAAAAGAGTACTAAGGTACTAATCCTATCAGATATTAAAGCGTGTAAAACTACAGTAACTAAAGGGATGCTGTTCTAACAAATATTGAAGTATATTGTAAAGCTACAGAAATTAAGATTTGATAGTGGTGCATATACAGTCAATAAGATGAAGAAAAAAATAAAAATTAAGGAGCAGATCATAATATGTAGAAAAATTCAATATGTAATAAAGGTGTTACTTGTATTCAGTGGGCAAAGATAAATTATCTAGTAAATAGTTTTAGATGTCTTTAATCATCTAAAAATAATAAAATGCATCTCTCCTGTCATATTTTATACCAAATTTAATTCCCCAGAGAAAGGAAAACATGAAACCATAAAAGAGCTGTAATAAAACATGAAATTTCTAAAAAGAACTCAAGATGGAAAAGATATTTCTAAGTGTATCACATACTTGAAGAAATAAGGTGTAATAAATATTAAAACATACAAATTGAAGAGATCTCCATTGTAATATTAACTTTAGCAAGGGAACTTCTGGAAAATACTAATCAAACTAGGCAAAAATAAAACAAATTTTTGAGTGTGTATGTTTAAACTACTGTCTGTAGGGAAAAAAAGGGAGAAAAAAAGGAATTACAGGATGAAAAAGAAATAGCAGTTGCTGACTCTAGAGAAAAAAATTGATTTCTCTGGGGCAAGAGTAGTAATGAAATATATTTTTCTTTCTATATCTATGTCTATCTATCTATCTATCTATCTATCTATCTATATGTATATCCTTTTGCATATTCTGAGTTCAGTGCTGTGGCTATATATTTTATCTTTGCATAATAAATTATGCATACAAACTACTTAGTTGAAATACATAAAGCTGTTAGTGTGTATCTTATGACAAATCTGTAGATGGGAATGAAACCATTCGGTTTTCATTTATACCTTCTGCTTTTTTGTGTTTTTCAATGGAAAATTCCTATTTATTTTTAAATAAGTTTACAAATAAGAGTTTATGAATCGTGACATATTTCTAAATCTGGTTTCTCATTAAAGATATCAATATAATAACAGGCAGCACAATTTAGTGAAAGGCACATTGAATCATTTTCTTCATCTGTAAAATGGGGCAATAATGTATGCCTTGAGAATTAAAGAAAAGAGTGTTAAGGCACTTAGTAAAGTACAAATTTTGTCTTTCTTTAATCATGTTGGAGAAGACTCTTGAAAGTTCCTTGGACTGAAAGGAGATCCAACCAGTCAATCCTAAAGGAAATCAGTCCTGAATATTCATTGGAAGGACTGATGCTGAAGCTGAAACTCCAGTGCTTTGGCCACATGATGCGAAGAACTGACTCATTGGAAAAGACCCTGATGCTGGGAAAGATTGAAGGAGGGAGGAGAAGGGGATGACAGACGGTGAGATGGTTGCATGACATCACTGACGTGATGGACATGAGTTTGAGTAGACTCTGGGAGTTGGTGATGGACAGGGAAGCCTGGTGTGCCGCAGTCCATGGGGTCGCAAAGAGTTGGACATGACTGAGTAACTAAACTGAACTGAATCATGTTTAATTTCTATGTAACTTGCCACTCCTGCAGAGCCATTTTGATACTTAACTGACACCATCTGTGATTACTTAACAGTTACTGGTAGTCTCCAATATGCAGAGCTATTCTAGGAACTGATGAAATATTAACTGTCATCAGACATCCTGGGAAGTGATACCAGCGGAGGGTGTTTTGAAAGTAAAGAGAAGGAACATAGAAGAAAATGCCTAATTTAGCCATGGGGCATCAGGAGACACTTCACTGAGAAGTGGAAAGCTTAAGCTCTATCTTAAAACTGGAATATAACTTTAAAGACAAGAAGGAATGAGATTTGTACAAATTTGAGATTTCAAGAAGCAGAGCATATAGTTGAAGTGAAACAGACATAAGGAAATTGAGATTTGAGAATTAAAAATTATGGGACCACAAGCACTATATCTCATGCTAAAGATAATTGAGTTTAAATTTGAAAGACATTTAAAAAATAACTACATTGCAGATTTTAATGTTCACAGGCACTTAGAGAAATATTCAGTTTAGATAAAATGGAGTGGGCCTATTTCTTTTTGCTCCTCCCTTGTAACCAAAACTGTGATCTCTGGAAATAATGCACAAAGTAAGAAGAGGAAAATTCTTAAAGGTGGTAAGAAGGAAAAAAATTGGTTTGATATCCTAGAACTGGAGGAATGGCACAGAGAAGTGGCACTTTATAGCACATTCTCTCACCCAACAGCAAGAAGTTATTCAGACCCAAAATTTCCTTGCCCCCAACCTACAAGCAGAAAGCCACCCCTATAGATATGTGCTTCCTTTGGATTGAAGAAGGGCCCCTAGGAGAACACATGGCATGCTCTGTACCACTGCAGGGGAAGCACTTTCCTTCTCCACAGCATCTGAGACTTCCCTCACCAATGCATGGGTACAAAGTGACTGGGTGGCACCCATCAAAGGGATCCCACCATATCACCTAGTCTAGCCTTAATACCCTCTTTATCCTTGCAGGCTTGAGACTCCCTTACCCCATAAGGAAATACCATGTCACAGGCAAGAGAGAATCTATCAAAACGTTGTTCTTTTGATCCTGTGACCTTGCCCCCACCCAGACACATCATGAATGCCTAATGGAACCTCTACCCGAGATCCTAACACAACCAACACACATCCAGAGAAGTGCTTTCTTTCTTAAACTGATAGGGAAATTCAGTCCAGCAGGCATTTGGCTGAGAAAGCCTTTCTCTGACTGTAGGCCTGAAGTCTTCCACCACTAAGAAACACCCAGTGACAACCTGGGAAATATCTTTTGCTTCTCAGGCACTGCCAGTAGAGACAATAACACCAAACAACCCAAGATTATCAAAAAAAACACTGCAAATGCTCTGAAAATTAAATGTGGTATCATTGAAATCACAGCCCCAAAATGCCAGCAAAGATCTGTGGGCTAAACCTAGAGAAAGTGACTTCTTTCTATAATGAAAGATTTATACAGATTATAGAGGTTTTTCTTTCTTTTAGCTTAGTAAACAAAATCTCCAATATACTATCATAAATCGCTCATCACATCAAGAACTAGGAAGATGACTATTTAAATGAGAAAGACCGTCAACATGTGACAACATAAATGAGATATTAGAATTACCTGACTAGGATTTTAAAACTGCTGTCATGAAAATGCTAGAATTGGGTATGGCAAATTGTCTTAGAATGGAAATTGCAGAAATGGAAAATACAATACTGGAATTTTGTGAGGGAAAAAAACTTGTTGGATAGGTTCAATAGTAGAGTGGAGATAGCAGAGGATAGAATTAGTCAACTAGAGAAGAGACCAATAAAATTTACTTTATGTGAAAAACAGATAAAATAGACATTAAAAAAAAAAGTTAATAGCCATGGATACCTATACGTCAATAACAGAAGAGCCAACATTGATATATTTGGAGTTCCAGAAGGAAAGGAAAAAAGTAGGTCCGAAATAATGTTCAAAGAGATAATGAGTAAAATCTTTTCAAATTTTGGAAAGATATAAATCTACACATGTGAAAAACTGGAAGAAACTCATATAGAATAAACTGAAAGATATCCAAAGTTAAACACTTCATAAACTCCTGAAAGAAGCCAGAAAATACTTGTGCACTTTCTATAGGTGAATAACTGTTAGAAGGACAGTAAATTTCTCATTTGAAATGGTTGAGGCCAAATGGAAGTGTCAAGACACTTTTCAGGAACCAGTAGAAAAAACAGTCAGATGTAATTTCTATATCTAGTGAAACTGAACTTCAGGAATGAAAGTGAAATAAAAATATTCTCAGATAAAGGAAAACTAAGGGAATCTGTCACTCACAGACCTACAAATACAGATTTGCTAAGTGAACTTCTTCACATAGAAATGAAAGGAGTAAGAAAGAATCTTGGAGCATCAGGAAGGGAGAAAGAACAGAAAGAGCAGAGAGATGGATATATATATTAGAGTATCCCTTTCTTCATGAATTTTGCAAGTCACATTTAATAATTGAAACAAATTTTTATACCATCTAATACTTAAGATAATTATATTTAAAGGAGATAAAGTAAAGGATCCTAAATGGAACTGAGTTTTCCACATTTCATTTGAAGCTGTGAAACAATACCAATAGATGGCTTTAAGTCACATTTGTATATTGTAATACACAGAGCAACTACTACAGAAATTATACAAAAAGGTACCCTCAAAACCAATATGATAGTAAGATGTAATCATTGAAAATGTTTAAGTGACCACAGAGACACAAAAAATGAGAAACGGGGACAAGAAACAAGAGATACAAACAGAAAACAAATAATAAGGTGGCAGAATTAAATCGCAGCATACCAATAATTATCTTAATAAGTGGTCTAAACACATCAATTAAATGACAGCAATAACAGGATGAATAATAAAAGTACATGCCATCTATAAGCCATCACTTCAAACATAATGGTATATATAGGTTGACAGTAAAAGTGTGGATAAATGCTTTACAAATATTAATGCTCTATAAATATTAATTAAAAAATTGGGAGTGGGTGTATTAAAATCTCATGAAATGACTCCAGAACAACAACAACAAAATAGCAGAGAAAAAGAGGAACATATCATTAAACTATTATTCCACCAAGAAAGCTTAGTTCTAAGCAGTAGAGCCTTGATATATATGAAACAAAACTAGGAAAATACATAGTTATGTTTTGTAACTTCAGTACTAAAGGTTGAACTGATAGGACTACAGCTGGAAATCAGCAAGGATGTATATCTGAAAAATGCAGTCAATCAACAGGTTTTATTTATTAATTACAGAACACTCTACCCTACAACACGAAAACACTCTTTTTCTCTCTAGTGTCATGTAACAGAAGAGCAAAATAACCAAGTCTTGGATCATAAAGCAAACCTAAATAAATATCAATATTCTCGTTGTGCTGTTATAATAGAGTTTGAAAAATGTTACCACTGGGGAAAATTGTTTAGTTTATATGGAGTCGGTAGATTGAAAGAAAAATATCTCACCAAGTTAGGAAGAAAACTGCCTGAAATATAATGTATCAAAATAGGTTTTGATTTTTTAATTTTTATGATTTTTATTTTTGATTAATTTCATATTCAAAATGCAATACAAAGCTACAGTAATGAAGACAGTGTGGTGTTGACAAATAAATAGACAAATAGATTAATGGAACAGAATAAGAGATCCCAGAAATAAACTCACATAAAAATAGTCTGTTGATCCTTATGAAAGAAGCAAAGATAATGCAATGGAGAAGACCTAATCTTTCCAACAAATGATGTTGGAGCAACTGGACATACACACATAAAAGTAAATCTAGACTCAGATCTTACCACTTTAACAAGAATTAACTCAAAATAGATCACCTATCCAAATATAAAACTTATTGTTCAGTTGCTCAGTCATGTCCGACTCTTTGAGACCCCATGGACTGCAGCACACCACGCTTACCTGTCCTTCACCGTCTACCTCAGTTTGCTCAAAATCATGTCCATTGAATCGGAGATGCCATCCAACAACTCATCCTCTACGTCGCTTTCTCCTTTTGCCTTCCATCTTTCCCAGCTTCAGAGTCTTTTCCAATGAGTCAGTTCTTCGCATCAGGTGGCCAAGGTATTGGACCTTCAGCTTCAGTGTCCATCCTTCCAGTGAATATTCAGTACTGATATCCTTTAGGATTGACTGGGTTGATCTCCTTGCAATCCAAGGCACTTTCAAGAGGTGTCTCCAACACCAAGTTCAAGAACGTCAATTCTTTGGTGCTCAGCCTTCTTTATGGCTGTCTGAGGAGGCCTTACAAATGGGTGTGAAAAGAAGAGAAGCAAAAAGTAAAGGAGAAAAGGAAAAATATACCCATTTGAATGCAGCGTTCCAAAGAATAGCAAGGAGAGATAAGAAAGCCTTCCTCAGTGATCAATGCAAAGAATAGAGGAAAACAATAGAATGGGAAAGACTAGAGATATCTTAAAGAAAATTAGAGACACCAAGGGAATATTTCATACAAAGATGGGCTCAATAAAGGACAGAAATGATAGGAACCTAACAGAAGCAGAAGATATTAAGAAGAGGTGGTGAGAATACACATAACTGTACAAAAAAAATCTTCAAGAAGCAGATAATCACGATGGTGTGATTACCCACCTAGAGCCAGACATCCTGGAATGTGAAGTCAAGTGGCCTTTAGGAAGCATCACTATCAACAAAGCTAGAGGAGGTGATGGAGTTCCAGTTGAACTATTTCAAATCCTGAAAGGTGATGCTGTGAAAGTGCTGCACTCAATATGTCAAAAAATTTGGAAAACTCAGCAGTGGACACATGACTGGAAAAGGTCAGTTTCCATTCCAATCCCAAAGAAAGGCAATACGAAAGAATGTTCAAACTACCACACAATTGCACTCATCTCACATGCTAGCAAAGTAATGCTCAAAATCCTCCAAGCCAGGCTTCAACAGTACGTGAACTTCCAGATGGTCAAACTGGATTTAGAAAAGGCAGAGGAACCAGAGATCAAATTGCCAACATCTGCTGGATCATAGAAAAAGCAAGAGAATTCCAGAAAAACATCTACTGCTTTATTGACTATGCCAAAGCCTTTGTGTGGATCACACCAACTGTGGAAAATTCTTCAAGAAGTGTGATACCAGACCACCTGACCTGCCTCCTGAGAAGTCTGTATACAGATCAAGAGGCAGCAATTTAGAACCAGATATGGAACAGTGGACTGGTTCCAAATTGGAAAAAGAGTATGTCAAAGCTGTATATTGTTACCCTACTTATTTAACTTACATGCAGAGTTCAGTTCAGTTCAGTCACTCAGTCATGTCCAACTCTCTGTGACCCAATGAATCATAGCACGCCAGGCCTCCCTGTCCACCACCAACTCCCGGAGTTTACACAAAATCAAGTCCATCGAGACAGTGATGCCATCCAGCCATCTCATCCTCTGCTGTCCCCTTCTCCTGCCCCCAATCCCTCCCAGCATCAGGGTGTTTTCCAGTGAGTCAACTCTTCCCATGAGGTGGCCAAAGTATTGGAGTTTCAGCTTCAACATCAGTCCTTCCAATGAACACCCAGGACTGATCTCCTTTAGGATGGACTGGTTGGATCTCCTTGCAGTCCAAGGGACTCTCAAGAGTCTTCTCCAACACCACAGTTAAAAAGCATCAATTCTTCGGTGCTCAGCTTTCTTCACCGTCCAACTCTCACATCTATACATGACCACTGGAAAAATCATAGCCTTGACGAAACAGACCTTTGTTGGCAAAGTAATGTCTGCTTTTTAATATGCTGTCTAGGTTGGTCATAACTTTCCATCCCAGGAGTAAGCATCTTTTAATTTCATGGCTGCAATCACCATCTCCAGTGATTTTGGAGCCCCCCAAAATAAAGTCAGACACTGTTTCTACATTTTCTCCATCTATTCCCATGAAGTGATGGTACCAGATGCCGTGATCTTAGTTTTCTGAATGTTGAGCTTTAAGCCAACTTTTTCACTCTCCTCTTTCACTTTCATCAAGAGGCTCTTTAGTTCTTCTTCACTTTCTGCCATCAGGGTGGTGTCATCTGCATATCTGAGGTTAATGATATTTCTCCTGGCAATCTTGATTCCAGCTTGTGCTTCCTCCAGCCCAGTATTTCTCATGATGTACTCTGCATATAAGTTAAATAAGCAGGGTGACAGTATACAGCCTTTATGTACTCCTTTTCCTATTTGGAACCAGCCTGTTGTTCCATGTCCAGTTCTAACTGTTGCTTCCTGACCTGCATACAGGTTTCTCAAGAGGCAGGTCAGGAGGTCTGGTATGCCCATCTCTTTCAGAATTTTCCACAGTTTACTGTGATCTACACACTCAAAGGCTTTGGTGTAGTCAATAAAGCAGAAATAGATGTTTTTCTGGAACTCTCTTGCTTTTTAGATGATCCAGTGGATGTTGGCAACTTGATTTCTGGTTCCTCTGCCTTTTCTAAAACCAGCTTGAACATCTGGAAGTTCACGGTTCACATATTGCTGAAGCCTGGCTTGGAGTACATCTTGCAAAATGCCAGGTTGAATGAAGCACAATCTAGGTTACAGATTTCTGGGAGAAATATCAGTAACCTCAGATATGCAGATGACACCACCCTTATGGCAGAAAGTGAAGAGGAACTAAAGATCCTCTTTGTGCAAGTGAAAGAGGAGAGTGAAAAATCTGGCTTAAAATTCACCCTTCAAAAAACTAAGATCATGGCATCCAGTCCCATAACTTAATGGCAAATAGATGGGGAACCAGTGGAAATGGTGACAAACTTGATTTTCTTGGGCTCCAAAAGCACTGCAAATTGTGAGTGCAGCCGTGAAATAAAAAAACATTTCCTCCTTGGAAGAAAAACTATGACAAAACTAGACAGCATGTTAAAAAGTAGAGACATTACTTTGCCAACAAAGGTCCATCTAGTCAAGGCTATGGTTTTTCCTGTAGTCACGTGTGGATTTGAGTGTTGAACCATAAAGAAAGCAGAGGGCCGAAGAATTGATTACTTTTGAACTGTGATGTTGGAGAAGACTGGAGAATCCCTTGGACTGCAAGGAGATCAAACCAGTTAATCCTAAAGGAAATCAGTCCTGAATATTCACTGGAAAGACTGATGCTGAAGTTGAAGCTCCAATACTTTGGCCACATGATGCAAAGAACTGACTCATTGGAAAAGACCCTGATGCTGAGAAAGACTGAAGGCAGGAGGAGAAGAGAATGACTCAGATGAGATGGTTGGATTGCATCACTGACTTGATGGGCATGCGTTTGAGCAAGCTCTGGGAGCTGGTGATGGACATGGAAGTCTGGTGTGCTTTAGTCCATGGGGTTGCAAAGAGCCAGCAATGAGTATGCAACTGAAGTGTAACTGAAATGTGTAAAATAGATAAGCAACAAAGATACACTGAATAGTACAGAGAATTATACTCATTATCTTGTAATAACCTATAATGAAGTAATATCTGGAAAAACTATTGAGTTGCTATACAGTACAGCTAAAACCAACTATGAAGTGTTAGTTCCCGTGTCATGTCCAACTCTTTTGACCTTATGGACTGTAGCCTGCCAGGCTCCTCTCTCCATAGGATTTTCCAGGCAAGAGTATTGGCGTGGGTAGCTATTCCTTTCTCCAGAATATCTTCCTGACCCAGGGATTGAACTTGGGTGTCCTGCAGTACATGCAGATTCTTTACTTTCTGAGCCACCAGCGAAGCCAAAAACCAACTAGATTTATTTTAAAATTTAAAAAACAGCGGTTTTAAAGATATTAATCATGTTGTACATTGCATCCTTAGTATTTATTTATCTAATAACTCAAAGTTTGTACCTTTTGACCTTCTTTCTTATCTTACAAAGTAATTACATTATTGTTGAATATATTTTCCATGCCGTACATTTCATCCTCTGACATTGTTTTTTTAACTGCAAGTTGATACCTGTTACACTTTCATCATTCTTAATAGTATTTGTACTTATGTTGTTTAGTCGCTCAGTCATGTCCGACTCTGCTATCCCATTGACTGCAGCACGCCAGGCTTCCATGTCCTTCACTATCTCCTAGCATTTGCTCATACTCATGTCCATTGTGTTGATGATTCCATCTAACCATTTCATCCTCTGCCACCCCCTTCTCCTTGTGCCCTCAAACACAACATTGTAAGTCAATTTTACTCCAATAAAAATTAAACAAAAAGCAATGATATATACTCTGTGTCATCAGAGTGCTTCCATCTCAGGTTAGGTCACTCCCCACCCCAAATAACCAGCTTTAGATCTTTGACCAGATTATTTAACCACATTTTCTCATGTGAGATCTGAACTTGTTGACATTATTTAATACATAGAAAGTTCTTACAAACAGTATGTGGTACCAAATAGTTTTCAATAATATTGATTATTTTTTCCATTCATAATTTGAAAAGAATGTATTCAATACTTGAGAAATATTTGTGTACTAGTACCTTCAAAATTAGGTCTTAAATTTCAACAGGAAAAGAAATTGATATTTTATGTTGATCTTTATTGCCTAATTCATTATATTTACAATGTATGAATTATATTACTAAAATAAAGGATACTTGATATTTTAGGCAGAAAATTACATTGGAGGAGACATAAATTTGAGGATTTATAACAGCAAATGTAAAATTTTAAAAGAATATCTATGACTTTAGTTAATGAGTTGAAAACATATGATAGGGGCATTTTCATTCTCAACTACTGGTTTGGATTCAGCTCTAAGTACTTAATTGAAAATGATATTCAATAAATATTTATTGATTACTGCAGAGGCACTTAGGTCATCCTAAGGGATGCCAGGAATTATAAATGATCACTTCCATTAGACACTCGAAAAATTATAAATGATCACATCTATTAGATACTAGAAAAGTTGGAGCTACATCACTAAAATTTTTGAGAAGAGAGTTAAATAAAGTATTTGTTGTTGTTCAGTCGCTCAGTCATGTTTGACTCTTTGTGACCCCATGGACTGCATGCAACATGCCAGGCTTCCCTGTCCTTCACCATCTCCCGGAGCTTGCTCAAACTCATGTCCATTGAATTGGTGATGCCGTTCAACCATCTCATACTCTGTTGTTCCCTCTCCTCCTGCCTTCAGTCTTTCCCAGCATCAGTATCTTTTCTAATGAGTTGGCTCTTCTCATCAGGTGGCCAAAGTGTTGGACCTTCAACTTCAGCATCAGTCCTTCCAATGAATATTCAGGGTTTGGTTCCTTTAGCATTGACTGGTTTGATCTCCTTGCAGTCCAAGGGACTCTCACGAGTCTTCTCCAATACCACAGTTCAAAAACATCAATTTTTTGGTGCTCAGCCTTCATTATGATCCAAATGAAGTATAATGACAGTAATCAGTGAGCATTATAGAATAAAAATATTTTGAATTCAGACAGAAGATACAACATGCCTGAATATTGCTGAAAAGGATTAATGAAAGATATTATATTTTAATTGATCCTTGAATAGTGAGTAAGTTTTGAATTGCAGTAACAGAAAGAAGAGCATCTAGGGAGAGAAAATGGTATGAATAGTCATCAGTTCATATTACTCACAAGGGGGAATGATGTTAATAAAGCAATTTTGAATAAAAATATAATGTGAAAATGTTTATAACTTGTAAACCACTATAAAAGCTAGTTATCATTGTGTACTTTGAATAGCATCACTAAATTCCATAAAATATATATATATATATTTCTTTGCTAGAACTAGTAGTTTATATTTATTGAGCACATAACCTCCAGACAACTGGTACTATGCTGATATTTAAGGTGTGATCATCCTCTAGCTGTAGTTCTGTGGTAGATGAATTGTGCACTTAGATAATCTAAAATTATTTACATGTGTTTATTCTGTAAAGCAGGGATATTGGAAATGTAGAGGGCTCATCCTTTTCTGGTGTTTTGTCTAGTAAGTTCCAGGAGTCTGTTCAGGAGAAAGGAGCTCTTCATGGTTGTGTTTTTACCACACATCACCCATCTCTACCTGATAATGGTCTATATAATGCATATAAATTACCACAAATTTTATTCCTTCAAATATAAATTATGTGCATTTTCAATGCAGTATTCGATACTAAATGTTGATTAATTTTATTTATAGTACTTTACTTTTATCATAGTATTTTTGTGTACTCAGAGAGCATAATGAAGAGAAATAAATAGAATGATTTTTACCATATTAATTTATATACATCTGCATATTAATATATGAATAGTTCATATCTCATCATACTTGGAATCTAAATTTCTTAAATGCAGTTTTCCTACAACATGAAAATCTATATTTTTTATTTCCAAAGGCAAGAAGTCTGCAGAGTTATATGTTTTATTTACAGTAGCAGGGAATATATTATCATAGTAATTTATTTATTTATTTATTTATTTTAGTACATAGTAGAAACTTTATTTGACCTTAAGGAAATAAACTGGATAAGGCTGCATAAGAATCTAGTGATACATGTATGAAGGCATTTTTTTTGTAGCATTGTTAAATGGAAAAACTACAAAGTAAACTATTAAAAGTTTGATTTTAAATTCTGTTCTTGCCATTGTGTGACATGACACAATTCAGACCTCCATTATGCTCTCAATTATCTAGCTTAAATAAATTTGCAACATTTTCTTCTATTTTTCCTCTTTGTTTCTCTGAGAACTTTGAATTAACTCCAAATAGAAAAAGGCAGCCTATGCCTCAAGATAAATTTAGAATAAAGTCTTAATCAGTATAATGATATGCCTGGAGGCCGCTTGGAGATACTTCATGGATCTTTTCTGTTTCTTGTGAGCAGAGACACTTTCTGCCTTTGATTTCAGGTTACCTTTTCAAGGATGTTTGTATAGTGAACATTCTTAGAAGATATTTTTAGTGTCTTTCTCTTGAACAAAAAGCAGATTTGTTTACTCTCCACTGTAATAATGTTTCCCTCAGGGGCAAAGTTTTGACAGGCTTACTTTCCAACTTTAAAAGATTCAGGTTCTCTAAGCTCTTTTGGTATACCCCTACTGCCCATGCAGGTATCATGTGACCCTCTGTGTATCATCCTGTGAGAATTAGGACTCGGAAATCATGCAAATATTGACACTTTTTTTTTTTTTTTTACTACTATTGCCGTGAATAATGATTCTTTGTTTCTGATGCAGGAATTTTGTGTCTTACGTCAGCATTCATGAAACTAAATTTTGGCCAGATATATAGTAAAGTCTCAGATCCCTCACAGTTCCTGACAGGGATTAGGAGAATAGAGGGAATTTTGGTGAAAAGTAACTCAGCATGCCACAATGGCATGCAAAGGGTGTGTAACATAAATTCATCCTGTTAAAATCATATCCTCAATTTAAGAAAAGATTTCATGTTTTTCAGACAACATTAAAAATGTATAAATGATGCTAGTAAAATGATTTATAAGAAGTTAGCACATAGATTGCTTGATATAGAGAGCCCAAAATCTAGGAGTTACAGGAAATGATCACACTTAGATCACAAAAAGTATCACATATTTAATTCTAAAATCTCTTTTGTCAGAATATTAGAATGACCAAGTTAGTTAGAAAAGAGTTCCCACTGCATGCTTTCTAACAGTTTCCTTCCATCCCCACTGGTTTCTTTACTTTTCCTGACTTGACTTGATAAGGAGGTCACTACAGTCACAGACATCCCTATGGTTTTGGTCCTCAGTCTGCTTGTCTCTGACTTACCAGGGACTTATCATAAAGTAGTAAGGCATCACTCTGTGGGCCACAAACTGATTACAGTGAACCAGGCTTTCTTCCTCTGCAATAAATATAATATGATGTCAATAATTTAACACAGGGAATTCCCTCTTCTGAGTTGTGTGTAGATTAATTTTGTCAATCAGTGGGTTTGTAGATTTACCCTAGGAAAATTGCAAATTGAGTAACTATACATTAACATTTAAATTGAATGTGGATCTAAAATATTTATTTGTTTTATTTATGTGTTTAACACAATATTGCACTGACTTTTGCACTAATACTTTGCTGACAAGTGTTAGTTCCTTTATTCATATAATAATTTTATTATCCCTGTTTTGCATATGAAACAGCAGAGGAACTAAGATGATAAATAACTTGTCTCAGGTAGCCTGGCTAATATATGGCAAAGCTGGGACTCAGTGTTCCTTTATGTTCTTTCACAGGAACATATAAAGTTGAAATAATCCAGTGTTTGCTTTCCAGTTTAGAGTGGCAAATCTTGGATTACTTCTCTCCTTGTCAGTGTGTAATCAAGCATTTGTCTTAGTCCTCTGTAATCATTTGATTTTATTATCTCTGTGAACAGTAAGCACCCTGGGAATAGGGGTACTTTTTATTTGTCTTTTAAATTGTATTTTCCTTTTTTTACTTTGAATCATGAATGAATAATAATAGACTTTTTGGCACATGATAGTTGCTCCATAAATGCTTGTATATCAGTACTGTGGTCCTTAGGTATACCAGATTTTTAGGGGATTTTTTTCTTTTGTTTTGTATTTCCAGAATTTTAGTGTACTCATGTGTTTGAGAATTTTATTCCAAAAAACACTGCTTACCTAAATACAACTTGTCCTTCTAGCTGTGATTTGGTTAGTATAGATTTGAAACCCTATGAAATGATGAATAGTGAAATTATATTTTATTAATATTTAGTATGCAACTGCAAACTTAAATTACTCAATAATTTAAATTTTCTTATTTGTTTCTAGTTTGTTTTCCCAACTACTATTACAGTAGAGTTTTTCTATAGTGGTCTCAAGTCACCAGCTAGACTATAGAAGAATTCTCTTCTGAAAATATGTTGATACTACAAAGAGGTGGGATAATATTTTTGAGCCAAAATAATTTTGATGGTCATGTCATATTTATACTGTTATAGTATCTCTTGAAAACACTGCTTAAGCATACATTTGGTTTGTTACCTTTTTTAAAAAAAGGTAAAAGCAAGTGAAAGAAAAAATAGGAAATGATCTCACTTTAGTAAATTGGGTTTATAAAGTCTTTCTTTTTCTCTTGTAACATGGTGGGAAAAAGTTTTATACCCAGACTAAAAGTAATTTCAGTGTGGCACCTACAATTTTTACCTTTTAATAGACAATTAAATTGACTCCTGGGGATGGAAGGATGGTGTGGAGAATAGAAATTACGAGCCATTCCAAATTATGTGCCTCTTTCCTCCAGATTCAAGTAATCTTATATCTCCCTCTACTCACATTCTTCACTAATCCTATTTATTATCATAAATTGAATTTTGCTGTCTTTAGTGAGAGAAATTTGAAAATTGTATGCATTACCAGATGAAAGGGTGAGAACCACTAAAATAGATGGTGTTCTGGTATTAGAAGATGGAAGAAAATGAAAATATAAAAGAACCTGATATTTGATTTATAAGTTGGTGAGAATATAAGATATGGAGTAATTTTTAAAGTCAAGCTTTTACTGAGAATCAGTTCAAACATACAGAACTTACGTAGTAAGCTTAAAATATTCACACGGACCTTGTTCCATGAGTTCTCTCTCTCTCCCTTTTTTTTCTTTAAATTTTCATGAGAAATAGAGCAAAGAATCACAGTTTCTTAAAGGGTGGGAATTGAAAAATAGGCTAGAGAAAGGAAAAAATGGGGAAATAAAACAAGGTTATCAGTAAAGAAGACTTGTTGTTAAAATGATGGTAAAATTGGAACACAATTAAAAATTATTTGGATTAAAAGCTATGAGCATGTAGATTATTTTTCCCTCTAGTCCCCAAAGTTTAGGTTTTTCTAGTTATGTCTAAACTTTCTTAGACAAATAGAGCAGGGGAAATATTTCTTTGAATATGCAGCTCAAAAGACCCAGCCCTTAGTCTGCATATCACAAGTGAGTTCAGTAGGCTGGCTCTGAGGAAAGGAGGATATGTGGGAGTGTGTGTCCTGTATATCATATCAGGCAGGGGTCCCAACCTCTGAGCTGCAGACCAATACCTCCTGTCAGATCAGTGGCAGCATTAGATTAGAAATAAAGAGCACAATAAATGTAATGCACTTGATTCATCCCCAAACCACCATGCTCACCACGGTTCGTGGGAAAATTGTCTTCCATGAAACCAGTCCCTTGTGCCAAAAAGGTTGTGGACCACTGTTATATATGTATGTATGTGTATGTATGCATGTATGTGTATAGTATCTATATATACATATATACTTCTCATAATTTTCTTACATTTATCTCTTAATTTCTACTTGAATTAGTCAATGTGCAGACCTAAAAAAAATTGTGATTGTCTTTAATTGTTTCAGTTCAGTTCAGTCGCTCAGTTGTGTCTGACTCTTTGCAACCCCGTGAATTGCAGCACGCCAGGCCTCTCTGTGCATCACCAACTCCTGGAGTCTACCCAAACCCATGTCCATCGAGTCAGTGATGCCATCCAACCGTCTCATCCTCTGTCGTCCCCTTCTCCTCCTGCCCCCAATCCTACCCAGCATTAAGGTCTTTTCCAATGAGTCAACTCTTCGCATTAGGTGGCCAAAGTATTGGAGTTTCGGCTTCAACATCAGTCCCTCCAATGAACACCCAGCATTGATCTCCTTTAGGATGGATTGATTGGATCTCCTTTCAGTCCAAGGGACTCTCAAGAGTCTTCTCCAACACCACAGTTCAAAAGCATCAATTCTTCGGCACTCAGCTTTCTTCACCATCCAACTCTAACATCCATACATGACCACTGGAAAAACCATAGTCTTGACTAGACAGACTTTTGTTGGCAAAGTAATGTCTCTGCTTTTAAATATGCTATCTAGGTTGGCCATAACCTTCCTTGCAAGGAGTAAGCGTCTTTTAATTTCATGGCTGCAATCACCATCAGCAGTGATTTTGGAGCCCAAAAAATAAAGTCTGACACTGTTTTCACTGTTTCCCCATCTATTGTTTCCCCATCTATATGTATTGTTTAAATACATATTTAGATATTCCTACAATGTGCATGGGCCTTGATATCATCAGTTATACTTGTAAGATTGTCTACGCATTAGTTCTCCTTTTAGCATATTGTTATGAAATTAATAGTCTATAGAATAATAGTTTCTTGACTTCTGAAGTATTTTAATCTATTTTTTCTTATCAGTTTTGGCCAAAAATTAACATTCAAAAGCAAAAATCATAAAGCTCAATATTTCTATAAAAACATAATCGAGGAATGATTTAAATCTTGGTTACCAAGATTCATAAAACTGTTCAGTATTCATAGCCATGGTAATTGGCTATGAATCATTTGTATGATTTTAAATAATGACAATAGAATATCTACCATGATATTATATTCATGGTGTTAGTGTTATACATCATTAGCCATTTCTTTTATAAAATTACAACTTTCTTTCCAAATAAAAAGACTACTTTCTATTCAGAGTCCTTTATAACTAAAGATAAAGATGTCAGTATTTTAATCACTTTGGGATTGATAACATTGTGTATTTTAAACAATACATTTAAGGTAAGAGTTTAATTACTTAGGTGTTTATTATGCCCAGTGCAAAGTAAGTATCAATGACACAATCCAGGCTTATTCATGAATTTTACATGTAACAGTTTAACTGAACACAGATATTCTTAGAAACCAAACACATATAGACAACTAAAAATCTTTTGTAGTAAGATGACTGAATGAAGAGAGATCACAGAATTCCCTTACAACACAATTCAAAGAAAAGAATAGATGTCATCAAAATCAAAACAAGTGAAACATTCTCTTAACCTATCTATGCACATAGCATGCCATATCTTTAAAATGAAGTTCTTCCAGAAGGGAAAGCAATTATAGGAAGGAATGAAAATTTATGTACAATGTTTTGGAACAATTATATGAAATTGATAGAATTGGCAACTTTAAAAGAAGAATGAGATATAAAAGTAAATGAGAAAATGGTAGTTATCTACTATTACAAAATCAGAAAGATGAAAGAAAGGAACAAAGAATAGAATAAACAGACAAACATCCAAAATGCATTCTGGAAGAAGGATAGCTTTTGTTCTGGACAACAGGAACAACAAGAACAGCAACAAAAGCAGGAAAAACATTTCACAGAAATACCATGCATTTTAGTTTAGTGAATAAATGCTCAATCTTCCTAAGCTGGACTAATGGGGTTGAATGCCAGAACCAGTGTGATCTTAGGCAAGTTCAGTTCAGTTCAGTTGCTAAGTCATTCCGACTCCTTGTGATCCCGTGAATTGCAGCATGCCAGGCCTCCCTGTCCATCACCAATGCCAGGAATTCACCCACACACACGTCCATTGTGTCAGTGAGGCCATCCCACCATCTCGTCCTCTGTCGTCCCCTTCTCCTCCTGCCCTCAATCTTCCCCAGCATCAGGGTCTTTTCCAATGAGTCAGCTCTTCACATTAGGTGGCCAAAGTATTGGAGTGTCAGCTTCAACATCAGTCCTTCCTATGAACACCCCAGGACTGATCTCCTTTAGGATGAACTGGTTGGATCTCCTTACAGTCGAAGGGACCCTCAAGAGTCTTCTCCAACACCACAGTTCAAAAGCATCAATTCTTCAGTGCTCAGCTTTCTTCATAGTCTAGCTCTCACATCCATACATGACCACTGGAAAAACCATAGCTTTGACTAGATGGACCTTTGTTGGCAAAGGAATTTCTCTGCTTTTTAATATGCTGTCTAGGTTGGTCATAACTTTCCTTCCAAAGAGTAAGCGTCTTTTAATTTCATGGCTGCAATCACCATCTGCAGTGATTTTGGAGCCCAGAAAAATAAAGTTAGCCACTGTTCCCACTGTTTTCCCACCTATTTCCCATGAAGTAATGGGACCGGATGCCATGATGTTAGTTTTCTGACTGTTGAGCTTTAAGCCAAGTTTTTCACTCTCCTCTTTCTCTTTCATCAAGAGGCTCTTTAGTTCTTCTTCACTTTCTGCGATAAAGGTGGTGTCATCTGCATATCTGAGTATATTGATATTTCAGCTGGCAATCTTGATTCCAGCTTGTGCTTCCTCCAGCCCAGCGTTTCTCATGATGTACTCTGCATATAAGTTAAATAAGCAGGGTGACAGTATACAGCCTTGACATACTCCTTTTCCTATTTGCAATCAGTCTGTTGTTCCATTTCCATTTCTAACTGTTGCTTCCTAACCTGCATACAGGTTTCTCAAGAGGCAGGTCAGGTGGTCTAATGTTTATTTAATTAATTTATTGTTTTTAGTTTTGTCATGTCTAATACAAGTATAACACTAGCATTTTTCTTCAGAATTTTTTTTGTGGGAAAGTTTAACGTATTATTATATGAAGACTAGTAACTGGCAGATTGCCAGTGCTTATGAAAATTTAGCTAATCATATTTCATCTTTAGGAAAGCCTAAGGAAAGAAGAACTGAAAGAGAAATGCAAAGAAGAAATTAATTGTAAAATAAGACATCAAAGATAAAAATAAACAGAAAAAAACAGAATTTATGGAGCTAAGAATATAAAATGAAGTAAAAACCAGCAAGATCTTGGCAGGATTAATTTTTTAAACATAACAATGAATGTGAAAATTATGTCTGAAAACTGAGTTGATGACAGAGATGAAAAGTTTCAGAGAACAGTCCAACTGAAGGCTGTTGAACTAAAAGGGATATGTCTGTAATGAAAATTAAAACACTTAGAAAGGACAAACTCAATGCCCAATAATAGCATGTGAAATGAACATGATGGATTCCATGAAGTATAGGAGTGAACAAATTTGAACAGAAAAAGAAGTTCTCAGATGATTACTATTATAGAAAACTACTTAAATCAGGAAAAAATAAGAGTTTGGATTAAAAGCTTGTACAGTATTTCAGGAAATTTGATACAAATTGCTTAACAGGGATTACCTGTGAGATTTCTGAAATTTAAGAATTAAGAAAGAATTCTACAAGTTTTCAGGCATTAATCTCAAATCTTTTTCAAAGAGGAAACACTCTAATGGTTCTAATGTCTCTACAAAAGAATACACAATCCCATAAGATAGTAAATTAATACATACAAAGTTCTGAGGGACAAAATGTATTTATAATTTAAGAGTTTACACACAAATACACACAAATGTCATTCAAATAGAGGCAATAAAAGTGCTCATCCGAATGGAGACTAAGATAAGATGACATTCATTATCACTTTGAGCAAAAACAAAAACGAAATCCTGCCAACCAGGATATGAATGAATAAGATGATTTTGCTTTTCAAAAAAGGAGAATAGGGTATATTAAAAATATATGTGTGTGAATGCCCACATATGTGTTCCCTTGTGTGTATGTTTCTTTCTTTGTGTTTAATTTAAAGCAAAATTTTATCCCTCCTTTTGGTTGACAATACTTTATTTGTTAGAGGGTAATACAGAAAATAAATATTGTAAGTCTGGAAAATGTACCAATAATAATAAAAATAAATACAAATTCAAAATTATGAGGTAGAGGGGAGAATCCAAAAGGAATATAGATACACTGTTTTTTTCATCTTGCATATTTAGAAGTCATTACATACTGTTTAAATTTTATAAAATTTAAAAAATAATAGTATGAATTATATGAATTTCTAAAGACCAGAAAAAACTAAAAAGTCTTACATTACCAGAATTTAATACATGCTTCTATTATGGCAGTATCATATTGTTTTGCTTATGATAGGTTTGTTATATAGTTTGAAATCAGGAAGTGTAACGCCTCCAGGTTTGTACTTAAGATTGCTTAGCTATTCAGTTTTTGGGGTTTCTGTATTAATTTTAGGATTTTTAAAAAAAATATGTGAAAAATATCATTGGAACCTTGATAGAGTATGGTTATTTTAACAGTACTATTTATTCCAATCCATAAATGCAGAATGTCTTTTCATATATTTGTGTCTTCTTCAATTTTTTCATCAGTGTTTTATGGGTTTCAGTTCAGAGACCTTTCATCTCCTTGTTTAAATTTACTTCTAAGTATTTTATTATTTTGATTATATTATAAATGGGATTATCTTCTTTCTTTTTTAAATGGTTTGTTGTTACTGTAGAGAAATGCTACTGACTTTTTACATTCTGCAGTTTTAAGAATCTGTTTATTACTTTAACAGGTTTTTTTGTTGTTGTTTTTGTAAAGTACTTCGGGCTTTCTGTATATAAGATCATGTCATCTGCACACAGAGACAGTTTTCCTTCTTCCTCTCCAATTTGGATGCATTTTACTTGTTTTTCTTGTGTAATGCTCTTACTAGGACTTCTGATTCTATGTTGAATAGAAATGGTGAGAAGAGCCAATCTTGTTTTGTTCCACATCTTAGAGGAAAAGCTTTTAGCTCTTCATTGTTGCATATTATGTTAAGTATTGGCTTCCCTGGTAGCTCAGCTGGTAAAGAGTCTGCCTGCAGTGTAGGAGACCCTGGTTCCATTCCTGGGTTGTGAAGATCCACTGGAGAAAATAACAGCTGCCCACTCCAGTATTACAGAATTCCCAGCCCACCAGGCTCCTCTGTCTATGAAATTCTCTACCGTCTTAGCCCCCAATGGTAGGTAAAAAATACCAGTTATAAGCAAAACTCTTTAAGTTGGAAAAGTCTGTTTCTGGTTTTATAGCATTGCATTTGTGATAACTGATAACATTGAAAGTCTTAGGTTTCATTTTGTCTATAACAGGGAATTCTGGATCTCTTATCCTGTAATTTAAGGAGCTCTGTACTTATAAAATAGTGATTCATGTGGGGAAGGAACAGTGCAATATGCTTATAATATGTATCTTAACTGGCTATCTCCTACTTTGCCTTTAGATGTTATTTCAAAGCCACCAATTTCAACTGTAAATATATGATAGATAATTTTAATCTATGATATTTATTTTACTATATAACCATGAAGTGTCAGTTGCTGAGTCGTGTCCGACTCTTTGTGACCACGTGTACTATATAGCCTGCCAGGCTTCTCTGTCCATGGAATTTTCCAGGCAAGAATACTGGAGTGAGCAGCTATTTCCTTCTCCAGGGGATCTTCTTGGCCCACAGATTGAACCTGGATCTCCTGCATTTCAGGCCGATTCTTTACCATCTGAACCACCAGGGAAAATTTCCTAATACCTTGATGATAAATTTGAGTAATTTGCACATTCATTATTATCAGGTTAAGAGAAAGATTTGTTTTAGAACATGGGATTTCAGATACAGCTAGACTCCCAAGTGTCTTTGAAAGCACTTAATCTGGTAACATGGGAGAACAGAACCATTAAAATGTTACATTAAGTAATGGTTTGGCAAATAATATATTTTAAAATTTAGAAATTTTCTGACTATAATAACTATCCCATATATTATACTGTACAGTGTTATACTGTGTGTGTGTGCGTGCTCAGTCATGTCTGATGACTTGCAACCCTATGAACTGTAGCCCACCAGGCTCCTCTGTCCATGGAGTTTTCCACGCAAAAAATACTGGAGTGGGTTGCCATTTTCTACTCCAGGGAGTCTTCCAGACCTAGGGATCTAACTCATGTCTCTTGCACCTCCTGCATCGATTGGCAGATTCTTTTTTTTTTTTTTTTTTGATTTATTTATTTTAGTTGGGGGCTAATTACTATACAATATTGTAGTAGTTTTTGCCATACATTGACATGAATCGGCCAGGGGTTCACATGTGCTCCCCCTCCCGAACCCTCCTCCCACCTCCCTCCCCTTCCCATCCCTCTGTGTCATCCCAACGCTCCATCCCTGAGCATCCGTCCCATGCTTAGAACATGGAATGGTGTTCCGCTTCACATATGACAATATACATGTTTCAATGTTATTGTCCCAGAACGTCCCACCCTCACCTTCTCCCTCAGAGTCCACAGGACTGTTCTATGCATCTGTGTCTCTTATTCTGTCTCACATATAGGGTTACCATTACCATCTTTCAAATTCCATATACATGCATTAGTATACTGTATTGGTGCTTTTCTTTCTGGCTCACTTCACTCTGTATAATGGGCTCCAGTTTCATCCATCTCAATAGAACCGATTCAAATGTATTTTTTTTAATGGCTGAGTAATATTCCATTGTGTATATGTACCACAGCTTCCTTATCCATTCGTCTGCCGATGGACATCTAGGTTGCTTCCATGTCCTGGCTATTGTAAACAGTGCTGCGATGAACATTGGGGTACACGCGTCTCTTTCAATTCTGGTTTCCTCGGTGTGTATGCCTAGCAGTGGGATTGCTGGGTCATATGGCAGTTCTATTCCCAGTTTTTTAAGGAATCTCCACACTGTTCTCCATAGTGGCTGTACTAGTTTGCATTCCCACCAACAGTGTAAGAGGGTTCCCTTTTCTCCACACCCTCTCCAGCATTTATTGCTTGTAGACTTTTGGATAGCAGCCATTCTGACTGGTGTGTAATGGTACCTCATTGTGGTTTTGATTTGCATTTCTCTAATAATGAGTAATGTTGAGCATCTTTTCATGTGTTTGTTAGGATTGGCAGATTCTTAACCACTACTCCTCCTGGGAAGTCATATATTATACTAAACTATACTATATATACATGTGCATATATACATGCACTATAATATATATATGACAAAATGTATATATATTATCCTCTATATCATATATATTATATATTATCTCTACATTATGTATATATAATACTATATTATATTATACTATACTATAGTAACTACCCCATATATTTTAGAAAGTGTGTGTGTGTGTATAGGTTAATTACTAAAGAAATTTTTGGTTGCTATTTCTTTGAGATATTGGCAAAAGAGGTATTTTGTCTTAATCTTCTTAGTAGCGCTTTTAAACTTAATATGACTATTCTAAAAATTTGAGGATAATTTGTATAATGAAAACTTTTCCAGTTTTTTGATGCAACTTCAAGAAACATGACAGCATCATTTTTTGTTGTTAATTTTTTAAACTGAATCTTAGTTGTTGTACCTAACAGAATTATTTATAAAACCTAATCTAAGAAACACAAAACATTTGTGGTTTGTTTAGTGTTTGTTTATCCCCCCTAAAAGTAATTTAGATTGTATTCAGAGAAACATGTTGGTTAATATTAGAGCCATCTGGCATAGACATCTGCCACCACATTGACCTCTAGGTTGTCTTGGCTGCTCTGCCTGGCATGCCAGGTGCTTCCATCATTCTTCACAACTCCAAGTAGACCTTCCAACATCTGCAGTTTCTTTGACGATGTCAGTCTTCCCAAATGGAGGAATTGAGGGTATAGGAAAATTAAGGTTAGCTTTTAGAACTTCTAAAACCAGATCTCAAAGCCCTAAAACATATGTTTATTTTCACTTATATCTAGAAAATTAGCTATAGTTGGTAGTGGCTTTCACATTGCACAGCTAAAGCCTCAGAGGGTATGGTGATTTTGAATAAAAAATAAATGATTTCACATATTTCATATGTTTTTGGTCATCTGCGTTACTCAGCTTTAAGAGTAAATTGGAACATTATTCAAAATCTAGAATGTTTTATATGTCTTCTATGGGAAATTTGCTTATAAAAAAATCATAGAGTCTTCATTTTCTTTTCTAGCTTATTAGTACATACATTTCTTTAAGATGGCCCATTTTAAATGATCCTTTTCAAACAATAAAAGATTTTCAGACTTTTTTCTTGTATGAAAGATATTTCAAAGCTTTACCTTATGCATACAGCATTTTAATCATTGTTGCAAATGATTCTGCCATTAGAATGCTCCTGCTGTTTTTGTTATTTTATTGTATATTTCATTCTCTCTTTGAAGCAGGTGAGATTGCAAGAGGTGGAATATTTAATTTTAACCATGATCTATTTCTCCAAATTCGTATCAGTTTAAATGACTTACCATTTTCCTTTAGCAATTTTTAGATTTTCTAATGTAGTTTATAAAGCAGTATGTTTTAGCTAGTACAAATTTTAATGAATTGTCAGCTACAAGGTATTGTAGGAGATAAACTCAGACTTTGCCTATAAATAACTGTAAAAGTTTAGTTTGAAATTCTAGCATCTTATAAGGTACAGCTTCATATCATTTTATAGGATGTGTGATCTCTTGTCTATTTTTGGAGGAGATAGTGGGAGCAAATGAATCTAGTTAATCTTCCTAAAATATTCTTGCTCCAAGAAACCCATTATCCTTCCAGAAAGCAATTCCTATATTATCTTTTTTTTTAATTATAAAATTTAAAGTATAGAGGTAATATGCCCTTCAGAAATTAACCTTTTGGTTCTGTTTCTTAATTATACTTGAATCCATAGTTTAATATATAAATAAAAATTGTTTATAAATGACTAGTGTGGCTTAACACAACACATGATTTGTATATGTTTTATTTAATCTTAAATAGTGATATAACTTCATTACTCAAAATATGAATGAAAGTTTATACACATTGAAAGCAAATAATGAGACTAGTACTTAACCAAAGAAAGAAACAGTTTTGTTAATATAAAAGCACTCTAGCAAAAAAACAAAAAACAAAAAACTGTCATTTTTTTATTATCATAATGATTGGGAATAATTCCAAGTTAAAAGAGACCTTAGAGAACATCCAGTTCAACCTATTTTTATTATGGATGAACAGATCTGGTTAAGTTATAACACCATGAAATGAAACCATTGTTAGGGTTAGGGTCATGTCACAGATCAATTCACTTCAGTAGCTCACTCGTATCCAACTGTCTGCGAGCCCATGGACTGCAGCATGCCAGGTTTCTATATTTATCACCAACTCCCGGAGCTTGCTCAAACTCATGTCCATCGAGTTGGTGATGCCATCCAACCATCTCATCCTCTGTCATCCCCTTCTCCTCCTGCCTTCAATCTTTCTCATCATCAGGGTCTTTTCCAGTGAGTCAGGTCTTCGCATCTGGTGGCCAAATATTGGAGCTTCAGCCTCAGTCCTTCCAGTGAATATTCAGGATTGATTTCCTTTTGGATTGACTGGTTTGATCTTGCATTCCAAGGGACTCTCAAGAGTCTTCTCCAATACCACAGTCGAAAAACATCAGTTCTTCGGCACTCAGCTTTTCTTATGGTCCAACTCTCACATTCATACATGACTATTGGAAAAACCATAGCTTTGACCAGACAGACCTTTGTCGGCAAAGTAATGACCTACCAGGGAGGCCCAAGAACATTGGGGTGGGTAACCTATCCCTTCTCCAGGGGATCTTCTTGAACCAAGAATTGAACCAGGGTCTCCTGCATGGCAGGAAGTTTCTTTATCAGCTAAGCTACAAGGTAGGCCCTGTATCACAAATGAAATGGTGAAATAATTTTCTCGCTGGTAATTCTTTGATGAGAGCCGTGTGAAAAGCCATCCTAAGATGATTACATGTATCAATTTACTCTAAACTAAAGTGGATTACCTAGAAAAAAACAAATGTGACTGGAATTAATTTTGAACACTGATGAATAAACTTTTCACCCTAAAGCATATATCTTAAAGAGGAAACACAAAAATCAGTTACAAAAATAAATCTAAAAATGTTTAATATATTAACCCATACTTATGGGTCTCTGGAAGCTGAAATCTTGTTCAACTACTAATTAGTAATCATTTTGAACTCTGTAAATATATGTACTTTTCAGTTATCATATACTTTCTTGGTTTATGGAGCACTGTATGCAGGTCAGGAAGCAACAGTTAGAACTGGACATGGGACAACAGACTGGTTCCCAATAGGAAAAGGAATACGTCAAGGCTGTATATTGTCACCCTGCTTATTTAACTTATATGCAGAGTACATCATGAGAAACGCTGGACTGGAAGAAACACAAGCTGGGATCAAGATTGCCGGGAGAAATATCAATGACATCAGATATGCAGATGACACCACCCTTATGGCAGAAAGTGGAGAACTAAAGAGCCTCTTGATGAAAGTGAAAGAGTAGAGTGAAAAAGTTGGCTTAAAGCTTAACATTCAGAAAACTAAGATCATGGCATCCATTCCCATCACTTCATGGGAAATAGATGGGGAAACAGTGGAAACAGTGTCAGACTTTATTTTTTGGGGCTCCAAAATCACTGCAGATGGTGATTGCAGCCATGAAATTAAAAGACGCTTACTCCTTGGAAGGAAAGTTATGACCAACCTAGATAGCATATTAAAAAGCAGAGATGTTCCTTTGCCAACAAAGTCTGTCTAGTCAAGGCTATGGTTTTTCCAGTAGTCATGTATGGATATGAGAGTTGGATGGTGAAGAAAGCTGAGCGTGGAAGAATTGAAGCTTTTGAGCTGTGGTGTTGGAGAAGACTCTTGAGAGTCCCTTCGACTGCAGGGAGATCAACCAGTCCATCCTAAAGGAGATCAGTCCTGGTTGTTCATTGGAAGGACTGATGTTGAAGCTGAAACTCCAATACTTTGGCCACCTGATGTGAAGAGCTGACTCATTGGAAAAGACCCTAATGCTGGGAAGGATTGGGGGCGGGAGGAGAAGGGGAGGACAGAGGATGAGATGGCTGGATGGCATCACCGACTCGTTGGACATGGGTTTGGGTAGACTCTGGGAGTTGATGATGGACAGGGAGGCCTAGCGTGCTGTGATTCATGGGGTCGCAAAGAGTCGGACACGACTGAGTGACTGAACTGAACTGAACTGAGAGGACCTAGTTTTTGCCATTAGAGAGCTCAAAGTCTTCTAGGGATTAAAGGGTACTTAAATCTAAAATAAATCCACTTTATTTAACCACATAATTCTGTAGTTCAATTTAGTTAATTTATTTAATAAAAGTTTGAAAATAGTGTAATGGCATTTGAATGGAGAAATAAGAAAAGGTTTTGAATTTGAGTAGCGATGAAATAATAATTGGAGAAGGAAATGGCAACCCACTCCAGTGTTCTTGCCTGGAGAATCCCAGGGACGGCGGAGCCTGGTGGGCTGCCGTCTATGGGGTTGCACAGAGTCGGACACGACTGAAGCGACTTAGCAGCAGAAATAATAACAGAGAAGAACGCAATATTGTGAGAAGGGTAATATGAGGGGGATACTACTGGGAAGTATTTTGTTGATATTGGAGCATTGTGTGATGTGATCTTAGGTTATTTTTGTGAAGTAAGCCAGAAAGAAAAACACCAATACAGTATACTAACACATATATATGGTATTTAGTTAATCGGTAAAGATAACCCTGTATGCGAGACATAAAAAGAGACACAGATAAATAGAACAGTATTATGGACTCTATGGGAGAGGGTGAGGGCGGGATGATATGGGAAAATGTCATCGAAGCATGTAAGTTATCATATGTGAGATGAATCGCCAGTCCCGGCTGGACGCATGATACAGGGTCCTCGGGGCTGGTGCAACGGGATGACCCGGAGGGATGGAATGGGGATGGAGGTGGGAGAGGGGTTCTGGAAGGGGAACACATGTACATCCATGGTGGATTCAGGTCAATATATGGCAAAACAAATACAATATTGTAAAGTTAAAAAATAGATAATAAACTAATTTAAAATAACAAAAAAAAATAACAGCTATTTTGGGATTATATTGTATAGGTTTCTGAACATTGTGTCAGTAGTCGTATGATAAATTCATCATTTTATTAAAAGGTGTTACAGTTTTTGAATTGAGAAATGGTATTCATTTGATGTTTAAAATACATTAATCTGATGACTGTATGTGGAGCTCACTAAAGAAGGAAGAGAATATTTCCTGACTCTGTGAATCTGGCTACTCTAAGTACCTCATATGAGTGCAGTCACATAGTATATGTCTTTTTTGTGACTGGCTTATTTCACTTAGCATAATATCTTAAAGGTTCATCAATATGTCTGAATTTTCTTCCTTTTTAAGGCTGAATAATCTTCTACTGTATGTACGTGCCACATTTTGCTTATCCATTCATCTGTTGATGGACACAGAGTTGCTTCTAACTTTTGGCTATTGTGGATAATGCTACTGAGAACTACGGAAAGGGGAACATAGGGAGGTGTTTAATGGGTACAGAGGTGCAGTTTTTGTGAGATGAATTCTGAAGATTCAACATTGTGAAGGTTCTTAATACCACTGAACTGTACATTCACAGTGAGTTGTCACCTCATGCACATTAGGATGGCTTTTATCAAAAAGACATGAAAAACAGTGCTGGTGAGAATGTGGAAAAAAGGTGACCCTTGTGCACTGATGGTGGGAATGTAAATTGCTACAGCCTCTATGGAAGACAGTTATGGAGATTCCTCAAATAATTAAAAATGGAATTACCAAATGACCCAGCTATTTCAC
This sequence comes from Okapia johnstoni, assembly GCA_024291935.2. NCBI lineage: Eukaryota > Metazoa > Chordata > Mammalia > Artiodactyla > Giraffidae > Okapia > Okapia johnstoni. Next base: position 31,321,166 of record CM044308.1, on the reverse strand, counting down.
TTCTAGGTATTTTTCAAAGAGTATGAAGATGCTGATTCAAAAAGATACACACTCTTGTATTCAGTGCAGCTTTATTTACAGTAGTCAAGGTAAGGAAATAGTCCAAGGGCCCTATTATGAATGAATGGATTAAGATGTTGTGTGTACACCATATATATCAGCCATAAAAAATGGAACCTTGCCATATGCCACAGCATGAATAGGCATTGAAGATATTATGTTAAGTGAAACAAGTCAGATGGAGAAGCATGAATACTGTATGATATCAGTCATACGTGAAATGTAAAAGCAAACAAAAACATACACTTAGATACAGAGAACAGAGTAGTGGTTACAGGAGGAGAAGGGGATGGGGAAATGGGGAAAAGGGATCAACAGCATGGAGATGGATGGTAACTAAGTTTTTGGTGTTGAGCACCCTGTAGTGTATGCAGAGATTGAAATGTAAGATATACGTGAAACTATATAATGTTATAAAAGTGCTACCTTGATTTAAAAATGCCTAATATGGTAAATTTTATGTTACATATTTATCCCAATTAAATTTTTGAAAACCTAGAAATGATTTTTTTTAATAACCAAACAAAAATGAAAGAATAGAGGAGATATAAACTATTGCATTAGCCAAGGCATGAGATGACAAGGACACAAACTTCATTAAGCCACACTACATCTCAGGCATCCAGCCATCTATCTGTCAGTACATAATCTGTTGAGAAGCTACTGGGTTTTATGTCATGTGCTGGATCAAACAGGACTTACTAGTTTATTATGTGTATGTATATGTGTTTGTGTGTGTGTGTGTGTGTGTGTGTGTGTGTGTGTGTGTGTGTGTGTGTGTTTATGGGTGGTGTAGTAAAGGAAGGGGGCTTCCCTGGTGGTTAAGACAGTAAAGAATCTGCCTGCAATACAGGAGACCTGCATTCAATCCATGGGTCTGGAAGATCCCATGGAGAAAGGAATGGCAACCCATTCCAGTATTCCTGCTTGGAGAAGTCCATGGACGGAAGAACCTGGAGAGCCATGGGGTCGCAAAGAGAGAATCAGGCATGACTGAGAGACTAACACTACACTCAGTAAAGGAAGTACAGACATGTAAAGTGACAATTATATATTGCTCTAAGTGATATGATAGATTTATGTTTAGCCATAGACTTATAAATAAGCGTCATCAGGAAGGATTTTCTGGATAATACTTGATGGACGCAAATTTACCCTCGTTCATAGAAATAGTGAAAGCAACAGGAATAGTATGTACAAAACATAGTACTGGAAAGCACTGCACATTTGCAGAACTGTGATTGGTAAAATCTACTTTATTCTAACCACATTGTTGATACAGTGTGGTTAGAATAAAGTAAGTATTCACTCTGAAATAGTAAGCCATGACATTGGAAACAGCTGTATTCCATAACAGTATAATTTACCAATGTATTGCTCTGCACACTGTTATAACAGAAATATAACTATTTTTTTTAATTAGGTCATTTATTTTGTAGTTAATGGCTCTAAGAAATGTAATCAGGTCTGTATTTTTAAAAGTGTGAAATAATGGCACCAATGAAACATACTTTATTGAGAATATTCATTCCCACACTTTGATGGGAGATAATTCTCCATGGATTTCTAATATTTTTCTGTTTCTTAAGAGCAAAGTCACTTTCTTTGTTGCAGACTGTCTTTTCAAGGATATTTGTATGGGGATCAACCTTAAATAATATAGTGTCTCCCCTTGGAATTAAGGGCAGGCATGGTTACTCCTCACTGCAAAATGATCAAGTTTGTAAGTTCAGGATGCCACCACATGTGTAGATGTCACCTGGTCCCTTTTTTATTGCACTGTGGGAACTCTGCTTAGAACTGGCATAAGAAAATGCTGCTAACCTGGACATGGCCATAGCTGTGAGTAATGAAGTCCTTTGTCCTTGACAAAAAGTCTTACGGCTTCTGTGATCATACATGAAACTGTGTCAGGGTGACTTGTTAGCTTGTAAAAATGTAAAATCTTAAAACCTTCATAATTTTTGACAGTTCAGGCTATGAGGATAAGAAGGTGGGAAAGATTTTAGTTTTGAAAGAGGATAAATGAGGCTTGATTAACAAACTTTGAAGAATGTATACAGATATTGTAACAAATATGCTGACCAGACTATATGGTCAACGAGGCAATAAAAGTTCCTCTACTTCATTGCCTTTTTATAAGGAGAAATCAGAAAGATGATTGCAGATAGAGTACTGGGAAGTAGGTATAAAGCGATCTTCCTCAACAGTGCTGAAATTGTTGCAAACTCTCCTCTTCATGGAGAGGAGAGGAGGATTTCTGAGCCAAACTAGTTGTCAGTCTAAAGTCTGACCCACTAAAACAACTAGAATTAAGATTTTTTTCTGGATGGAAAGAATTCTGTTCCCTATGAGAAAACAGTTTTGTATAGCCTTACACATACTCTGAAGGTGAAGGTAGGGGGGTTAATGTCTGCTCTAGGCAGAAACTAGCAAAATCATTACAACTTGGTCAGATTTATTTGGGAGATAATGGTCTGGACATGTAATGCTTATTAAGGAAGAATGTCAACACTTGTTTGTTTTATGGCTGAATCCCTTGTTGGTTTAAGAAAACCACACAACACAAGAGTTATGAGTAAGTTTTATTCAGGGGCTTATTGAGGACTGTAACCTGGGAATACGGCCTCTCAGGAGACCTGAGGAAATTGCTCTGAAGAGGCAGTGGAGAAGGCAGTTTATGTATGGTTTTTGGCTAGGGAATACAGGCAATCATGCATTCATCTCTATAAAGATTATTCCTAGTCACAAAGAACAGATATCTCAAGTTAGTGATTTTAGTACATTTATGTGTATGGGAAGATACAAGAATCTGGGTTCATTAAAATTCTTCCTAAGAGATCCATCTAATTATCTAAGGGAGCTGCTTGTCCAAAGTAGAGCTCCTTATCCTGTAATCATCCTAATTTCCTCTCAAAGTGCATTGACAGACATCCCTTGCAGTGGGTTACAACTTAATCCTGGTAGAATTGGGTGGTTCTTTGTTTATACCCTTTTGCAGCCTACCAAACTTAAAATATATTCAGACATGACAGTAAAAGGTCTCTGAGTATTTTTATGATGGGTGCTAGAGACTAATGTACTTTGACTCTGTAAGAGAGATTTCCAAGAGAGACGCCCATGGTAAACAATAGAAGAAGCATTAATCATTATTCAGGTTCATACTGCCACAGATTATTAATAGATTTATAGCACTAATGAAGGTGACTCACTGGACAATGAGCCACTGCCCCAAAAAGTTCTAGACAAATTCTTGCATGGCTTCTTTGGTGGCTCATGTGGTAAAGAATCTGCTTGCAATGCAGGAGATCTGGGTTTGATCCCTGGGTCGGGAAGATCCCCTGGAGAAGGAAATGGCAACTCACTCCAGTATCCTTGCCTGGGAAATCCCATGGACAGAGGAGCCTGGTGGGCTACAATCTATGGGGTTACAAGATGTGAACATGGCTTAGTGGCTAAACTACCACCACCACCATCCAAGATAATTCCCTTAGCCTTTCTGAAGAAATCAGGTGAGAACTTCAGACATTATGATAATAGGGAGCAAATGCTCATTAAATTAACATGGACTCTTTAAAAATCTTTGCTGCTGTGAAAGTCAAGCCCAAGCCATCAAAAAGAAACAGATCTATAGTCCTTGCAGAAAAGTGATGTGACTGTGGCTGTTAAAAGGGTGCTCGAGGCTGGTGCACAGGGATGACCCGGAGGGATGGGATGGGGAGGGAGGTGGGAGGGGGGTTCTGGAAGGGGAAAACATGTACACCCATGGTGGATTCATGTCAATGTATGGCAAAACAAATACAATATTGTAAAGTTAAAAAATAGAAAATAAAGTAATTAAAAAAAAAAAAAGGTCCTTAAATCTAGAATAGGTGGTTTCAGTCATGATGATTTTGCTACTTGATAGAGATTTTGGAAATTTAATTGATCCACAGGCCACTGCTATATCACTAAAATCTAAAGGTAAGCGAGAGAGCTTGTTTAGTGGCAGGGCACCTAGCCCCACAATAAGTAGTTTTAAGGAGAAAGATAAGATAAGATGAGATCAGAGTCTTCTTGTTTCCAAAGTGGAACAAAAACTGTATTGATCTATCTGAGTATGCTGAGGAACTTCAGGAAGGAAAGAAACTGAAGCTTTATGGTTCTAATGGATATAGATATTCAAGTAACTTTCCTCCTTAGGGCTATGTGGAGAAGGGATACCAAAATTCAACTGATTGGATTTGGGTGAGCTTCTGAGAGGAGCAGTGCAGCTAATGTGATCCTTTGAGTAAGGGCCTTTGGGAAAATTCACTGTTCTGTTTTTGTTTTTATCATATTTGAATATATAGTAGAAAACTGATTGTTTTCTATACATGCATTTCCCTCTCCCATAATTAGCATGGAAAAGTCTCCCTGTAGGAGTAGCTCATGTAGAGAAGTGTTCCTCTCTTTGAGGTCCTACAGCCTAATTACTCCTCTGAGGTAGAATTTCTATAACTGATGATTTTCCCAATTAGAGGATCTGGCAAAGGGAGGCAGCTTCCACCTAGTATGTGCTCCTTGGGGTTTAAGACATGCTTCTTATAGGGATATCAGGCACTCCTTTTAAATAACATCTATTAGATTGCTACCAAGCTCTAGTCAAAATTCAATGCCAGAGCCATGAAGTTCTTGTGATTTATTGGAAGTCCCTCCAAACAAGGACTGGGTTCAATTATTTGAACTTGAGTGGGTACCCAAGGCTTGCCAGCAACCTGGGAGGCCACATTGGAGACACTGTCAACCTGTGCCCCTCATTTGTAGAGGGTTTATGATTGTGAAAAACACTTTGTTTCAGGGGCACCATATGTTGCCCTGGTACTATATTTTTCTGTATAGAGGCCAGGAATTAACTTTCCCCTAAGGATGGTCATAATTGACCATCAAGTATTTAAGGAAATACCACTAGTTGATCATGTAGCCCTCATTTGACTGCATGAGGTTGAGCTGAAAGTCCTAAAGAGCCAAAGTAATGGCTGTTGGTTTTTGGGGTGATTTATGGAGGAATAGGTGTCTCGTTATTAATGTTCACTTTGTGTGCAGTAATCCCTAAAATGGAATCACCAAAAAGGGGTGCTGATCTTTCCCCTGCATTCAGCTGCAGTGATCAATGACATAACTTCGGCTTTTGAAAGCTTTCAGCTCAGCCTTAACTCACTGACCCGGGGTAGTTACAGGTGACAGATTTGCCCTAGACTTTCTCCTTGCCTGCCAAAGCAGGCAAAGAGTCTGAGCTATCTTTAATACTTCCTGCTGTAACTGGGTTAATGTCTTGGGTCAAATGGAAATGTCAATACAGAGAGTCACCTGGCTTTTAAGGCAGTTCCTAATTAGTTGTAGGATTTTTTCAGTGGCTTGGATCTGGGGCCTTGGGGGACATGACTGAGTTCAGCTCTGCAAGTCAGCCTTATATTGCCCAGTCTTATTGTTAGTAGCCTTAATTAAATGCTCTGTGGAATAAATTGATGGCTTTAGTCCCAGCCTGTCAGATTAATCAAAGCAGTCAACAAGATGTTATAGTGATGGAAAAATTTTCCAAAAGTTAAGAGAATAGTTGGATGATGTTGAGACACAGTATTCTCCATAGATTTCTCTTACTTCTGTACCGCTTGCAAGGAGAGGCACTGCCTGTGCCACAGTGGTTTTTTACTCATATGTAATAGTGGACAGGGGCTTCCCTTGTGGCTCAGCTGGTAAAAAAACTGCCTGCAATGCGGGAGACCTGGGTTCGATCCCTGGGTTGGGAAGATCCCCTGGAGAAGGGAATGGCTACCCACTCCAGTATTCTGGCCTGGAGAAATCTATGGACTGTATATAGTATATGGGGTCGCAAAGAGTCTGACACAACTGAGCGACTTTCGCTTTCAATTTCCTTTCAGTAGTGGACAGATGTGGGAGATAGTGTCTTATTCCATAACAAATGGCAGATATGTTTCCTCCCCATTATCAAAGATTTGCATTTTACTTGCACATCCCAAATGAGGTTTGTCTCCTGAAATACAACCCTATACATGTGCACATACCACCTTGCTCTCTTTGTGTTAACTTGTGGGGATCGGCACTTAGGAAATCATCACACACACTCACAAATAGTGACACTCCAGCTATTGCTGTTGATGTGAGTCAAGTTTTATGTGTCTAACCCAAGAGTCTATGTCTTCTTCTAGCAAATACGAAACTGTGGTGGGCTAAAGATTAGCTTACCTATAGGATAAAATCTTAGATGCTTCACACACTTCTTCATAGGCACATTATGTTTGCAGTTATAAAATAATATTAACGTTGTGGAAGCTAATTTTCAGAGATGGGACTATATCCCAGCAACATTTATTACTAGGTTGTAAAATCTCATTTTTTCTGAAATTTAGCTCCATAAGATGCTTTGCTATCCAAAATCTGAACATGTGCCAAGCTATTAGTCAACAGCTGTACAGAGCTGGTCTAAATAGATAAGAATGCTAGATAAATTGTAATCTGAGTAGCTGAATCCTAAATCATTTTAATGGAAAATCAATATATGAATATAAAAGAACTGTGATCTCCAGGAAATTATCAGTAGCACATCAAAAGCTGTTCATTTATTGAAAAAGTAACATCTGAGAGATGGAATTAAACCAAATTATGAGTACATCATGAGAAAGGCTGGGCTGGAGGAAGCACAAACTGGAATCAAGATTGCCAGGAGAAATATCAATAACCTCAGATATGCAGATGACACCACCCTTATAGCAGAAAGTGAAGAGGAACTAAAGAGCCTCTTGATGAAAGTGAAAGTATTTTAAAAAGCAGAGACATTACTTTGCCAACAAAGGTCCATAAAGTCAAAGCTATAATTTTTCTAGTTGTCATGTATGGATGTGAGAGTTGGACCATAAAAACAGCTGAGCGCCAACGAATTGATGCTTTTGAACTGTGGTGTTGGGAGAAGACTCTTGAGAGTCCCTTGGACTGCAAGGCGATCAATCCGGTCAATCCTAAAGGAAATCCCTGAATATTCATTGGAAGGACTGACGCTGAAGCTGAAACTCCTATACTTTGGCTACTTGATGCGAAGAACTGACTTGCTGGAAAAGACCCTGATGCTGGGAAATATTGAAGGCAGGAGAAGGGGGCAACAGAGGATGAGATGGTTGGATGGCATCACCGACTCAGTATTGACCATATGTAGAGTCATCTGTTGTGGTGTTGGAAGAGGGTGTTTTCTATGACCAGTGTGTTCTCTTGGGAAAACTCTGTTAGCCTTTGCCCTGCTTCATTTGTACTCAACGGCCAAACTTGCCCATTACTCCAGGTATCTCTTGACTTCCTACTTTTGCATTCCAGTCCCCTGTGATGAAAAGAACATCTTATTTGGTGTTAGTTCTAAAAGGTCTTGTTCAGTCATAGAATCGTTAAACTTCACCTTTTTTGGAATTAATGGTTGGGGCGTAGACTTGGATTATTGTGATATATAATAATCATCTGAGTTAAATTTGTCCACTCAAGTCCATTTTAGTTCACTGATTGCTAAAATGGTGATGTTCACATTCCAGGTTCCTATACAGTGTTGTTCTTTACAGAATTGGACTACGTCCATCACCAGTCACATCCACAACAGGTGGTGCTAGTGGTAACAAATCCTCCTGCCATTGCAGGAGATGCAAGAGACTGGTTTTGACCCGTGGGTTGCAAAGATCCCCTGGAGTAGGAAATGGCAACCCACTCCAGTATTCTTTCCTGGAAAATTCCGTGGATGGAGGAGCCTGGGATTCTATACTCCATAGATCTGCAAAGAGTTGAACATGACTAAGCAACTGAACACACACACACGCACACACACACGAGAAAGAAAAAACTGCTTTCATAATTTAAAACACAGTGTACCCAGGAAGCACGATTTTAACTGCTGGTGGTGGTGGTTTAGTCACTAAGTTATGTCCAACTCTTTCACCTCCATGAACTATAGCCTACTAGGCTCCTCTGTTCATGAGATTTCCCAGGCAAGAATACAGGAGTGGCTTGCCTTTTCTTTCTCAGGAATCTTTCCGACCCAGGGATTGCACCCCGGTCTCCTACACTGTAGGCTGTCTTCTGCATTTTAAGCAGATTCTTTACTGACTGAGCTACCAGGAAAACACAGTATATAACACTTAAGGAAGCAGTACACAAAGTATTTTGCCAGTATGATACTCAATATTGCCAATAATAGAAAGTAATAGAGACCTGGTAAAATATAGGAAAGCAAGACTGTTTAAAGTCCATTATCGAGGAACAATTATTAGGAAATTACAGAACTTAAAATAGTAAGATAAGGAGCATATGAAATGAGCAAAAGAATGAGAATTTATTAATTTGTATAGACTGGGCTATGAGGTACTAAGAAATAAACCATGAAAAATCTTAATGGCTTAAATACAACACAAATGTATTTCTTACTCACAGAGAGGGTCTGGCAACTCTCCAGGGCAGCTTTCCTTCATGTAATGATTCAAAGACTCTTTTCATTTTGTATTCGTATCATCTTAATGTATGGATTTCTGGGTTACCTAGACAGAGGGAGATAGTTTTGGAGGTTTGTACAGGATGGTTTTAAGGTCAAAATCTAGTACATGGCTATAACATAACTCCAAGGGGGTCTGTTATATGAAGGTTAATGAGAAAGTTTCTATGAGAAATATGAAGATCGGGGTATGAAACAAAAGAAATCTTTCCTTTAAGTCAGATAATCTTGTGAAGCATACTCCAAGGAACTTGTCAAGTTTCTTGGGTATCAGCATTTGAAATGCTTTCCCACATAATTAATGATAGTATAGAAGATAGAAAAATTTGAATATAGGAAAAGGGGAGAAAGTAGTGTATCCAAGAGGAGCCATTTGCTTGATACAATGAGGAGGATTGGTGTGATAGAGTTAAGATGGTATGATGAAAACCTATATAGAAATGAAAATTTAAGTTTCTTCAGAAACTGACACATATTTGGCATGGTTATATGAATGAGAGATATTCTCAGAATGATAATAAAAGTATTGGTAGATCTGGTAAGCATTCTGAATGTTTCAGAAAACAGTTAGCAACAAGAAATATTTCTTAGGTCAAACGTGATGAAGCTGAAGTGAGAAAGTGATAATTAGGGCAGAAAGCAATCGCCAGGTGGGACTTAATTTTAACATCCTGAATAACTTGGAGTTATTCATTCTAAGATATAGAAGACTTTTGCTTTCTTTATTCTCCAAGACTTTTCTCAAATTTATGAAACAAATTCAAAGAGTTTGAGTCTTTTAGAATCGATGGTATATTATATAGGAAGATAATAGAAACAATAGCTTTGTAAAAATACAAAGGCTGATTTCATGTTTACTTGCATTATATATTGGTGTGATTTTTACAAAATGAAAACAAATTAAGATGCAATTGTATCAGAAGGTTTTTCTTTTGTTTTTTGATAGTTTTATCCCAGAATATATCATGGTGTACATGAAATTAATGATTGTTTTATTCCACGATGTAATGAAATTGTTAAAAGAAGGAAAAAAATGGGAAAATGCCCTTAGTGAATGCATTTTGGGGTAATGGTCATAAAAATAAATCTTAACTTGTAATTATAATAATGAAAGGAAAATGAATTTCCACAGGAAAAAAAGGCTTATACTAATATTGTATTATAAAGCAACTATAATTTCATTAAAATTTAATTTGTTTAGTTTCTCTAAACATTTTTCTTTAATAAGTTATCACTATTTATGTACCTCAAATTATTATAATATAAATTACATTAACTTACACATTAATTAAGTAGAATCGATTGACTTTTATCAGTGGATTTTCAATACTGCACTAGATTTCTATTGATTGTAAAGCACTTCATTTACTTAGAATTTCTTTATAGTTCAGCTCTATGTAGTAAAAACTGATGTGTGAATGGCTGGGCAAGATAAAATATTCCAATTTTGTCTTTAATTTTGCAAATGATTTAGGTAAAATAAAAATATTTTTTTCTAAATTGTGTATTGATTTATCCAGAAGGATAAATTCTTTTGATAATCTCTCTATACATAATAAAAATAAGTTGGCAAATAACGCCAAAACAAAGAAGTGAACTGATTCTATTCTGTCTTGACTCTCATCTACCTGCAAATATTTTTTCTGAATTGTAGCTTAGTGATATTTTCTTGTTTTGGTAATTTAGATGAAATTAATATTGACATATATTTGACACTTATGAATATATTTATTTTGTGACTTTATGATAGAGTACAAATCAATATTGTGTTTTTTAAACTGATTTTTCAAAGACCAAGAAATGGGCCTATATATTTTTATAGATCACTGTAGGTATTTAAGCACTAAAGAAATTTGATGATAAAGCACTTCGAACCTGATTATGTTCATATATTCAGTTCAGTTCAGTTCAGTCGCTCAGTCATGTCCGACTCTTTGTGACCCCATGAATTGCAGCACACCAGGCCTCTCTGTCCATCACCAACTCCCGGAGTCTACCCAAACTCATGTCCATCGAGTTGGTGATGCCATCCAACCATCTCATCCTCTGTCCTCCCCTTCTCCTCCCGCCCCCAATCCTACCCAGCATTAGGGTCTTTTCCAATGAGTCAGTTCTTCGCATGAGGTGGCCAAAGTATTGGGGTTTCAGCTTCAATATCAGTCCTTCCAATGAACACCCAGGGTTGATCTCTTTTAGGATGGATTCATTGGATCTCCTTGCAGTCCAAGGGACTCTCAAGAGTCTTCTCCAACACCACAGTTCAAAAGCATCAATTCTATGGTGCTCAGCTTTCTTCACCGTCCGACTCTCACATCCATACATGACCACTGGAAAAACCATAGCCTTGAAAAAGCAAGAGAGTTCCAGAAAAACATCTATTTCTGCTTTATTGACTGTGCCAAAGCCTTTGACTGTGTGGATCACAATAAACTGTGGAAAATTCTGAAAGAGATGGGAATACCAGACCATCTGACCTGTCTCTTGAGAAATCTGTATGCAGGTCAGGAAGCAACAGTTAGAACTGGACATGGAACAACAGACTGGTTCCAAATAGGAAAAGGAGTACGTCAAGGCTGTATATTGTCACCCTGCTTATTTAACTTATATGCAGAGTACATCATGAGAAATGCTGGGCTGGAAGAAACACAAGCTGGAATCAAGATTGCCGGGAGAAATATCAATTACCTCAGATATGCAGATGACACCACCCTTATGGCAGAAAGTGAAGAAGAACTAAAGAGCTTCTTGATGAAAGTGAAAGAGGAGAGTGAAAAAGTTGGCTTAAAGCTCAACGTTCAGAAAACTAAGATCATGGCATCTGATCCCATCACTTCATGGGAAATAGATGGGGAAACAGTGAAAACAGTGTTAGACTTTTTTTGGGGGGGCTCCAAAATCACTGCAGATGGTGTTTGCAGCCATGAAATTAAAAGACGCTTACTCCTTGGAAGGAAGGTTATGACCAACCTTGATAGCATATTTAAAAGCAGAGACATTACTTTGCCAACAAAAGTCCGTCTAGTCAAGGCTATGGTTTTTCCATTGGTCATGTATGGATGTGAGAGTTGGACAGTGAAGAAAGTTGAGGAAATATTAATTAAATATTTGTCATTTTTTCTCTCATAGCATGTAACAGTTTCTATTTTAGTTGTTAAAATATAATTCTTTTTATTATTAGTTAAAAGAAGATAAATTTAATTTTTCGAATAGAAAGCTTTCATTTTATAAGGAAAAAAAGAGGTGCTCTGCAATTGCTTGTGTACCACTTCTGCTTGTTCAGTTGTGTTTCTTTGTACCTTAATACAAAGTACATTAATATGAAATAATTTTGTAAGTCAAATTATATTGCTTCCCAACATAGTTCCAATGTGATACTTTGAACAAATGAAATATAAAAGTATTAAAATAACGATGGGTTTCTTATTAAGTCAGAAAATGCTCTAATTTGTGTACTATACTGTTCTATTTAACAAGTTTAAAATTCAAGACAGTTTGTTACTTGCCCTGTACCTGACATATTGATATGCGTGCATTGGTGCTGAGTCGCTTCAGTCATGTCCCACTTTTTGTGACCCTATGTACTGTAGCCCGCAAGGCTCCTCTGTTCATAGGATTCTCCAGGCAAGAATACTAGAGTGGGCTGCCATGACTTCCCCCAGGATATCTTCCTGAACCAGACATCAAACCTCAGTCTCCTGTGGCTCCTGCATTACAGGCAGATTCTTTACAGCTGAACTACTGGGGAAGCCTGACATATTGATGGTTATCAGTAAATGATTATTGATTTTGTTAAATTATTGATATTCTCAGGACTGTGTTAAGTACTATAGGAAATTCAGAGGGAGAATAATTGCACCTTATTTACTTTAAGGATGCAAATAGAAGAACTATTACAGACCACATGGGAAGAAATTAATGTTAATAATTAAAGTTAGTAAATTAATGTTAACCACATGAAGATGAGGAAGTCTTCATAAAGAAATAGAATGTTAGTTGAACTTTGATGGAAATGTAAAAAGAAATTTGGTTCAACTTGCAACTGTATAGAAGAAAGAAAATATCAAGGAAAATTTGAAAGGTTTGACTTTTTTAACATTGTCAAATAGCATAGTGAAGGATCATTTGTATATGAAAATAATTGTTGTCCGACTGTTTGTGACCCTATGGACTTACCCCTCCAGGCTCCTCTGTGCATGGAATTTTACAGATAAGAATACTGAAACAGGTTGCCATTTCCTACTACAGGGAATCTTTGCAACCCAAGTCAGTGTCTCTTGTATTTTCTTCGTGGAGGTGGATTCTTTACCACATCTTTACATACACCTAAGAAATTCTTAGAAAACTAAATCTTGTGTAGGGCTAGCAATTAAGTGTTCTTAAAAATTTCCTCAGTATTACACATGAATTCTTTTTCTGGATAATACATTTTTTTCCCCAAAACATCAGATAGTTAAAAAAAAATTAATGTTCAAAATGGACATTATTTGTCATCAAAATAGTTTGGCAGTAAGACATCTCATCCTCAGTTAATTGAGATATTATTATATCAATAGCATCATAAGATATTATTAGGTAAATATTATTTTCATATATTATAATGATACAACACTAGAGATTCTGAGAACACAAGAACTCTCTACTCAGATGTGGCACTGAGTCATAGATGTTTTTCTCCAGCAGGAAGTACAATGAATAGTTGATATCATTCTTTGGGCAAATGTACTCTGCTTAGGTGTGGGTATAATTGGTGGTCTTATGTTCCATGAAGCCTGGCATGCTGCAGTCCATGGGGTTGCAAAGAGTAGGATATGACTGAGCAACTGAAGAACAACAATAAATATTCCACGAAAACCAGGATAGATTGCACATAAAAGGAATTTTTAAGAGAAAGACTTTTAAAATTTCCTATCATTAGCAAAAGGTATGTTTTAGACCCTTTTACAAGTAATGTTGTAAAAAAAAGTCTGTGATGTAATAAAGTATAAATATGTTACTTTGTATTTGCTCTTGAGGTATTTGGGGAAAGAAAATAGGCTCAATGCAAATGGAATTTTCAGGAAATAATAAATATGTTTAGTTTTATTAATAATTTTTCAGGAAGCAATTTTTGATCAGTAGATAGAGCTCATATTGTTGAAGTTTGTTTTGTTTCAAATGCTTATTTGTTTATTTGGCTGTGCTGGATCTTAGTTGCAGCATGCAAACTTTTTTTTACTGTTTTGCAAAATAATCACACACTTTTAATCATATAAAATACAATAAAAAGCATATTGGGGGATTATATTGAGCTACCAGTAACAAAAAATGACCACAGGCTTCCTGACAGAAGGAAGGTGCTTATTCTTAGAAACAAAACTTCTTTCAAACATTGTTCACATTTCATATGATTTCTGTCCATTGTGAATTCTTTCATGACCTGACACTAAGTAGAAGTGAGGGTTTAGCATGTGAACCCTTAATTGCAACATGTGGGATCTAGTTCTCCAACTAGGGATAGAACCCTGGCCCTCTGCTTTGGGAGTGGAGTCTTAACCACTGAACCACCAGGAAAGTCCCAGATCACTGGGTTTTGAATTAAAATGAAATTATTAATAGTATTTGTTCTGTAGGCACATACATTTATCATCTTTTCCTGTATTACATGATGAAGGAATATATATAAATGATTGATTACTTTAATGAAAGTAATCTCAGAGTAGTGTGTAGAAAGGATGATAAGTGAAAGTTAAAGAACTGGAATGGTTCTTGGCAAAAAGTTGACCTTAACACCAATTAAAAGATAATGAAATATCCTTCTTAACTGTTTTCCTAGTGCACAAAGAAGAATGAAGGCTGGAAATAATGATCTCTCTCTAACATATATTTTAAAAATACTAAATTTCCAAAAATTTTAATTGTGATAGCATTCTTTTCCATGTTACCATGTTCCTCTCAAGCCAATTGCACACAGTTTAATTGTGGTATTTTATTGAGTGGATCTTGCTTTCGTTAGAGTTACATATATTTGATAATTTTTTATTTCTATTGCTTTATTGAAGAGTGATGCAAACTCACGTAGTGAAATGTGAAATCAAGGAGATGGCATCTGTAATATAGGTTTTCTTATGTTATGAAAATGGAATCCCAAAAGACAATATTTATTTTCCTCCATGCCATAAATGATGACAAGAAAAAACTGCATTTGTTAATTATATTTTTATACTCACTAGTTTTCTTTTTGTATTTCTATTTTTATTACTTACTAATAAAAGTTACTTTTAATTTATTCCCTTCCATTGTTGTTCTTCAGTCGTTGTGTCTGACTCTTTGCAACCCCATGAACTGCAGCACACCAGGCTTCCCTATCATTCACTGTCTTCCTGAATTTGCTCAAACTCACGTCCGTTGAGTGAGTAATGCCATTCAACTATCTTATCCTCTGTCATCTCCTTCCCTTCTTTGCCGTTCTCCTCTTCTGATAATAAATAACTCAATCTTTGCTTTAAAATTTTGTACAAATTCAGATATTGGTTTAAAATAGATATGAAATCTATGGAGATATTAATTCATATAAATGTTAACCTTTCCTAAAAAGTGAAATGTTATAACATCATACTTTAGTATCTTAGTACTGTATTGCCTGAATAATATAAAATCATTTACCTTTTATTAATATAAAGAATAGAGTTAGCCACTCATAGCTTTAAGAATCTCAGTTTGCTAACTTTTTATACAGATAAAAAACACAGTAATCAAAACAAAATATTACCCTTTGCTTGTATTTATAATGCCAATATATCATTTTAGTAAATTATATACATTTGTCATTCATATTTACAAAATGCATATTTTTGAATTTATAGTAGGGAAGTTTCACCAATAAGAGCTGATAGAATTAAGACAAATTTTTGAAAATATTTATTAAAACTCTATTTTGATATATTAAAATTCATAAGATTAAACAGGACCTAGAGACTTAGCAGCAGCAGCTAAGAGAGCAAGCTGTCTTTGAAAATATTCTGTGCCTACAATGTTGAGAGGTAAAGGTAACTCTGTTATAGTGAGTGAATATTCTTGCCTGGGAAATTCTATGGACAGGGGAGCCCGATGGGTGACAGTCCACGGGGTTGCAAAAGAATTGGACACTATTTAGCAACTAAAGAGCAACAGCAGATGCTTCATTTACCCAATCAGGAAATAAAAACCAAATAACTCCCTGGAGTAGTAATTAGTGAAACAGTTACTTCACTGTTACCAGTGAAAGTATAACAGTGAAATTATATATATATATGTACATATGTATTGGCATATTATTTTCTTTTCCACTGCCTGTATGGATATGCAAAACTCAGCTTTTATGAACTTATATGCATGCATGTGTGCTAAGTCACTTCAGTTGCGTTCGACTCTTTGCAACCCTGTGGACTGTAGCCCACCAGGCTCCTCTGTCTGTAGGATTTCCCAGGCAAGAATACTGGAGTGGGTTGCCATGCCCTCCTCATGAAATTTTATATACCCAGCCTGTTCTGACATGTGCTTTGGATGATATGTGTATCTTGTCCCTTTTATGTCTCTCATTTTTTACTGTTCATGTAATTATCTTTCTGGGATACTACAAATTATTTGAAAGCATATACCAAGTTATTTGACTTTATCTTTTTATCCCCAAGTAAAACAGCCAATGTAATTAATTGTAAAGCCAGTTGTAGAATATATTTTAGACAGGTACATTTCACTGAAGATCTGTAATAGTGACATCATACATTTTCAGTAATAAAATATTCTCGTTAGTCAATTTATGGAAGCTTCTGTATTTAGGTTAGTAGAGAATGAAACTTATAACCTAGTATCACCTGATCATAATGGAGAATGAATCAAAGAATGTAAACTAGATTGATTATCCCTTATTAGTTTGGAAAATTCTTTTCACATTTAAACGAAATAATGAGCAGAGCAGTTCTGCTGTGTCATTAAATATTACATAAACAAGTGTTGAAGTCTAGAGCATCTCATATCTTGCCTTTTAGATATTTTAAGGCTTCTTGGAAAGTCATTTATCTAAAATATAACAGTACAGAAATGCAATTAGTAACATGTTTATAAAACCACAGTAGAGAGTATCTTAGTAATTTTCTTTGACAAAATGATTTCTTTTATAAGCAATACTTCCTTGTGTCGTAACATGTCCTAGCTTCCTTTATTTTTCACAGGATCATAATTATTTTTATAGCAATGAAGAGACAAGGCCTAAAGGTCATAAAATGGACTTTATGGAATAGTTATATATTAATAGACTGATTGGAGCTTGTCTTTTCAACACTAGCTTTAGATATACAGTTTTATTTTTATTCAATAACAAGCAGGCTCTGGAAAATTAATTCACAGTAATGAAACACAAGAGATTGATTTATAAATGATGATACATACTTTATTTATAAAAAAGATTGATATTTCTTTATTAGAATCTCGTTATCTCTAAGTTCTGTGAGGAAAGAAAACGCGCCTCTTTAGTTCATTGTTAAATCCCTAGAGTTTAGAAAATTGATTTTTGAATTACTTCATTAATATCTATTTAGTTTGCTCTTAATGGCTTAAAGTCATTTGGGAGATTTCATGAGTAATTAGTATTGTTGAGAGATTTTTAAATGTCTGCTTAGGGAATACTTAGTAATAATTGTGCTTGATTTAATATCTAATTTATTAATATTATAAATCTAGTAAAAAATTAGCATTTCCTTACAATTAAACTATCCCTCTTCTTCTCATAGCAACCACATAAATCTTACATAAAAAATAAATAATATGTATTAAATTTCCCATGGCCTTTAAACATTGGTTTAGTTTTTATATCATCAAATTCTTCTCAGTGTTTTATTTTCACATACCAAGTCTAATATATCAATTTATCTTAAATGCTTTTGCCACTTAACTGTACATATTACCGTGCTGTGCTATGCTGGGCTCAGTCTCATCTGACTCTTTGCAACCCCATGGACTGTATGTAGCCTGCCAGGCTCCTTGGTCCATGGAATTTTCTAGGCAAGAATACTGGAGTGGGTTGCCATTTCCTCCTGCAGATATTACCATGATTCCAGAGTAAATTGATATGATTACCCTAAAACTGGTTACAAATGTGTTCATACTAGGAATTTGCATTTCTTTGGGCTTCCCTTGTGGCTCAGCTGGTAAAGAATCTGCCTGCAACGCAGGAGACCTGGGATTGATCCCTGGATTGGGAAGATCCTGGAAAAGGAAAACGCTACCTACTCCAGTTTTCTGTCTGGCCTGGAGAATTCCATGGACTGTATAGTCCATGTGGTCGCAAAGAATCGGACATGACTGAGCGACTTTCACTTTCATTAGCCTTTCAAAACTGCCCCTGATTTTTTTGTTTTAGACAAGTCTTGTTTTCTGGCAACAAAAGAATGATCCAAAACTATTGTGTATTTTCACTTTCCTTCTTTTTATATCCCTAGTAATTAAGGAGCCCTGGTTCTTTTTTATTTGTGGATATTGGGTAACAAGTATCTAGAGTGTCCATAAGTGTTGGAAAAAGTACCATTGCTACTATTGGTGTCTTTTAAGGAGACATCTGAAAAGATACCTCTTTTAGGTCTCTAAATTCACATTGATTTTTCTTCTGTAACATCATGTTGTTACATCTGCTCTCTTTTTTTTATGATGTTTCACCAACCTCAAAGACTCCACTACATTAATAAGAAAGTTGTTTTGTAAGCAAGATATCAAAGCAAGGCAATTTAGAATAAGCAGTTTAAAGAACACTTCCCCCTAGACCAGTGATGGACCAGCCTGCTAGTCCAAATGTCAAGGGTCACCTCCTAGATGAGAATAAAATCAAAACAATGTAGCGAATTTTCCAAATTTAATTTGTTCACTTTGTTGGTGTTTTGTTCTTAAATTAAATGTTGATATAACAGTGGTAGAGCTTTTAAATAATTCTTTTTTATAAAAATAAAATATTTTATAACTTTATTTTCAAGCTGAGGATAGATTATCAACCATCAGATCCAAAATAAGGTTGAACAGTTCAACCTTGAAAAGATCATGTATGCTTCTGGACCTCGGGAATTGCTAGAACCAAGAACCAGAAGACCTACTAGTATAGCACTTGACATTTTTCCAGTAAACTTAGTCTGGTCTTAACCATGCAGTCAAGTCCAGGGTCCCTGTGATGCATACCTTGTAATATCTAACACCAAACAGAAACACTTCTCATTTTTCTGAAAGGGCTATCATCAGCAAGTTTGGATAAAATGCCCATCTTGGACCATCCACCAAGGACAGGAAGTTTGGCTCATTTAAGAACCTGGTACCTTCTATAGCTAGGTAGATCAAATGAAGTAATTTCAAATTTAAGGGAGAAATGCTATGCAAAACATAAGCTTACATTGAGAAAGACGTCCTTACGTAGCATGACACAAAATTATATGCCAGCCATGCATTTATTTCCTTTGTTCTAATCTCCACTGTTTTCTAAATGTTGTTGGTTCTGTAAGTGTGCTGGGCCTGCCATAACAAAATACCACAACTGGGTGGCTTAAATGGCAGAAATGTATTTTATTATAGTTCTGGTGGCTGGGCGTCCAAGATCAAAGTGTAGGCAGGTTTGGATTCTCCTGAAGTCTCTTTCCTTGGCTTGCAGATGGCTGCCTCCTTCCTGTGTCCTCCTATGGCTGTCCCTCTGTCTTTCTTGTCTGTTCTGCTATTTCCTATAAGATCACCAGTCATATTGTATGAGGGCCCATACTTGTGAGTTGATTTAACTGTAGCTTCTTCTTTAATGGTACTATCTTAAAAAATAATCACTTTCCAAGGTACTAGGGTTCAGCCCTGTTTTGAATTTGACAGTTGATAATCTATCCTCAGCTTGAAAATAAAGTTATAAAAGATTCATTTTATGAATTAGGGATGAAAACAGTTAAGACCATAATACTGGTCAATGAAATTCAAAATACAAGTATAAAATTATTAAGGCTAATTTGAAGCTGTATCGATCACTACACCTTCAAAATTAAACAATTTTTAAACCAATGTATTCTTGACTACTTGATTAAAATTCTCTTATTTGAATACTGAGCAATAGACCTTAGAAATAGTAACCTTGTAATATCTCCTTTTATAAACTGTTAATTTTCCACAGTAAACTTCAATTATGTTTCTTTCATTGTTTAAATATTCTGTTTTGCATTTTGGACAATGGCAGCTTATCTTGTGTTGCATGTATTTGTAATTTTCTTGAAGAGATCTCTAATCTCTCACATTCTATTGTTTTCCTCTATTTCTTTGCACTGATCACTGAGGAAGGCTTTCTTACCTCTCCTTGCTATTCTCTGGAACTCTGCATTCAAATGGGTATATCTTTCCATTTCTCCTTTGCCTGTAGCTTCTCTTCTTTTCTCAGCTATTTGTAAGGCCTCCTCAGACAACCATTTGCCTTTTTGCATTTCTTTTTCTTGGGGATGGTCTTGATCACTTCCTCCTATACAATGTCAGGAACTTATGTCCATAGTTTCTTAGGCACTCTGTCTATTAGCTCTAATCCCTTGAATCTGTTTGTCACTTCCACTGTATAATCGTAAGGGATTTAATTTAGATCATACCTGAATGGTCTAGTGGTTTTCCCTACTTTCTTCAATTTAAGTCTGAATTTGGCAATGAGGAGTTCATGAACTGAAACACAGTCAGTTCCTAGTCTTGTTTTCATTCCAATCCCAAAGAAGGGCAATGCCAAGGAATGTTCAAACTACCTCACAATTGCATTCATCTCACATGCTAGCAAAGCAATGCTCAAAATTCTCCAAGCCAGGCTTCAACATACGTGAACCAAGAACTTCCAGATGTTTGAGCTGAATTTAGAAAAGGCAGAGAAACCAGAGATCAGATTGTCAACATCCGTTGGATCATCACGAAAGCAAGAGAATTCCAGAGAAACGTGTATTTCTGCTTTATTGACTATGCCAAAGCCTTTGAGTATGTGGATCACCACATACTGTGGAAATTCTTCAAGAGATGGGTATATCAGACCAGCCCTGCCTCCTGAGAAATCTGTATGCAGGTCAAGAAGCAGCCGTTAGAACTGGATATGGAGCAACAACTGGTTCCAAATCGGGAAAGGAGTACATCAAGGCTGTATATTGTCACCCTGCTTATTTAACTTATATGCAGCGTACATTATGAGAAACGCTGGGTTGGATGAAGCACAAGCTGGAATCAAGATTGCTGGGAAAAGTATCAGTAACCTCAGATAATGCAAATGACACCACCCTTATGGCAGAAATAGAGGACGAACCAGAGAGCCTCTTGATGAAAGTGAAAGAGGTGAGTGAAAAAGTCGGCTTAAACTCAACATTCAGTAAACTAAGATCGTGGCATCTGATCCCAGCACTTCATGGCAAATAGATGGGGAAATAGTGGAAACAGTGACAGACTTTATTTTTTGTGATCCAAAATCACTGCAGATGGTGACTGCAGCCATGAAATTAAAAGCTGTTTGTTCTTTGGAAGAAAAGCTATGACCAACCTAGACAGCATATTAAAAAGCAGAGATGTTACTTTGCCAACAAAGATCCATTCGATCAAAGCTATGGTTTTTCCAGTAGTCATGTGTGGATGTGAGAGTTGGACTATAAAGAAAGCTAAGCACCAAAGAATTGATGTTTTTCAACTGTGGTGTTGGAGAAGACTCTTGAGAGTCCCTTGGACTGCAAGGAGATCTGACCAGTTCATCCTAATGGAGATCAGTCCTGAATATTTAGTGGAAGGACTGATGCTGAAGCTGAAACTCCAATACTTTGGCCACCTGATTCAAAGAACTGACTCATTTGAAAATAACCTAATGCTGGGAAAGATTGAGGGCAGGAGGAGAAGGGTATGACAGAGGATGAGATGGTTGGGTGGCATTGCTGACTTGATGGACATGAGTTGAGTAAGCACTGGGATTTGGTGATGGACAGGGAATCCTGGTGTACTACAGTCCATGTGGTTGTAAAGAGTTGTACACGACTGAGCAACTGAACTGAACTGGTATTCATAATATATTTGATGCTATATAAATAAGCATTGGGCTTATTTTTTCCACTGGGCTATCCTTGCCACATTATATCATAGAGCTTCCAAGAAACAGTTGATTTTTCTTATAAACTTTTAGATCCCTTGTAATTAATACAGATACAATATAATCTAATTGAATCCAACATAGTAATAGTTCCTTATAACTTTCATTTATATAAAGAAGCACATATATTTGCTTATATTTATCACCTTTGAAACTACTGTGCTCTATTCACAGATAACATGTTTCTAAAGTTTAATAATATTTAATTAATTTTTTTTACAGTTGAGGGTGGTATATTTAAAAGCTGCAATATCCCTGATTTAATTCCAAGAACTAAAGTGTTTTTATCCATTTGACACCATTGTTAGGCTTTCTTTAACAAATATTATACTTCTTTTAAATATAAATAATGCTAATATTCAAATCAATGGAAAAGGTAATCTGGAATATTATGGTATCATTTAACATTTAGGTGATTTTTTTTGTTACTTTTGTTATTTTAATCCTAGTCTCTATGAGTAATTTCTTTCTTTTCTTAATGTGTGTGTGTGTGTATGTGTGAGTTGCTCTGACTCTTCGCATCCCCATGGATTGCAGCCCACCAGGCTTCTCTGTTCATGGAATTCTCCAGGCGAAAATACTGGAGTTGGTAGCCATCCCCTTCTCCAGGGGATCTTCCTGACCAAGGGATCAAACCTGGGTCTCATGCACTGCAGGCAGATTCTTTACTTTCTGAGCTATCAGGGAAGTTGTTTCTTAACATAGTCTCTTCCAACCATATACAAATACGCAGATCAGGAATGTAGTCCTCCTTCAAGAGTTTCTACCTCGGCCCATCACTGATTTCCCTCAAGATTTCTCAATATATCCTTCTAGTTTACTATACTATTTGCCCTCTTGAAAAAAAAAATGAAAAAGTAACATGATCTAGCTCTGATATTTATGACATAAAATTCAGTAATTAATTTTTAACTTAATTGATATTTATTTCTATTGTTAATCCCTCCTCATCTAAAGCAAATGACTGGGAAACAGTAACTGGATACCCCCTTTCAAGAATACACATTTCAGAGTTGGTGCTGTTTAAAAAAAATTGTTTGAGAAATAATTCATTAAATGTGTTAGAGGACGATTACTCAGATTGGTATGATAAATATCTAAAGGTATAATTCACACTCTTCTATACATTTGAAAAACATCTTTGTGCATTTTTAATGTGTTAAAATTTTTATAATTATTGAAATTTTTATTGTCCTAAT
Source organism: Okapia johnstoni (assembly GCA_024291935.2). NCBI lineage: Eukaryota > Metazoa > Chordata > Mammalia > Artiodactyla > Giraffidae > Okapia > Okapia johnstoni. Next base: position 31,298,293 of record CM044308.1, on the reverse strand, counting down.
AATGTTAAAGCTTGTAAGAAAGCAGATAATTTCTGGGGTTCAGTTAAAGCATTTCTTTGCATAGTTTGAGTTCCTTTTTTACTTCATGACATCTAAATGTGGGTATTTTCCTCAGTTTCTCAGTGTTTTAGTTTCTAACTATTGATTTTGTTTTTTCTTCAGGATGTTTTGAATAATTTGGGCTCTTGTGAACTGGATGAAGATGATCTAATGCTTGATTTGGAATTTTTAGAGGAACAGAATCTTCATCCTTCAGGTAAGTATTGAGGAAGTGTACAATTTCTTACAACTCAAGTCTTAGTCATTTAGCTTGCATTTGATCAGGTAAATATTGTTTTAGGCTGCATTCAGTCTTTTCAGTCCCCAGTTTCTGTATTCCGTGTGTAGGATGAATGGTAGGTAACCTGGATACATTATTCTGCTGATCTTATAATCTATTATGGAAATATATGTTTTGTTGGAAGATAATTATTAAATATGAAAAAAATAGAAAACAAAGTTGTTTCCGTGGGGGAAATTCTGATAAAACACTTAATGAAAAAGTTAATGTCTTCTTTTTTTTTAAGAAGGGGAACAATAATACGATCCTATTTTTCACTTTTTTGATATCAGCAAATGAAAGTTTTATGGATCTAAGTTTACTCTTTCGAATCTTAGTCATCTCAGTAATAACTGTGGTCATTAATGCAGTAAGATTGACCTCAAAATTAGTAAATACCACTAGCAACCAAAAGCACACACTCATAAACACATATACACACAGAGATACAGTGTAAGATAAATAAATTCTTGCTAAATAAATTAAGAAGGGAGCCCATTATATATGCTTGTATTTACATTGGTGACAAATAGATTTAAGGGACTAGATCTGATAGACAGAGTGCCTGATGAACTATGGACAGAGGTTTGTGACATTGTACAGGAGACAGGGATCAAGACCATTCCCATGGAAAAAAAATGCAAAAAAGCAAAATGGCTGTCTGAGGAGGCCATACAGATAGCTTGGAAGAGAAGAGAAGCGAAAAGCAAAGGAGAAACGGAACTATATTCCCATGTGAATGCAGAGTTCCAAAGAATAGCAAGGAGAGATAAGAAAGCCTTCCTCAGCGATCAATGCAAAGAAATAGAGGAAAACAACAGAATAGGAAAGACTAGAGATCTCTTCAAGAAAATTAGAGATACCAAAGGAACATTTCATACAAAGATGGGCTCAATAAAGGACTGAAATGGTTTGGACCGAACAGAAGCAGAAGATATGAAGAAGAGGTGGCAAGAATACACAGAAGAACTGTACAAAAAAGATCTTCATGACCCAGATAATCACGACGGTGTGATCACTCACCTAGAGCCAGACATCCTGGAATGTGAAGTCAAGTGGGCCTTAGAAAGCATCACTACGAACAAAGCTAGTGGAGGTGATGGAATTCCAGTTGAGCTATTTCAAATCCTCAAAGGTGATGGTGTGAAAGTGCTGCACTCGATATGCCAGCAAATTTGGAAAACTCAGCAGTGGCCACAGGACTGGAAAAGGTCAGTTTTCGTTCCAATCCCAAAGAAAGGCAATGCCAAAGAATGCTCAAACTCCCGCACAATTGCACTCATCTCACATGCTAGTAAAATAATGCTCAAAATTCTCCAAGCCAGGCTTCAGCCATACGTGAACCGTGAACTTCCAGATGTTCAAGCTGGTTTTAGAAAAGGCAGAGGAACCAGAGATCAAATTGCCAACATCTGCTGGATCATCGAAAAAGCAAGAGAGTTCCAGAAAAACATCTATCTCTGCTTTATTGACTATGCCAAAGCCTTTGACTGTGTGGATCACAATAAACTGTGGAAAATTCTGAAAGGCATGGAAATACCAGACCATCTGACCTGTCTCTTGAGAAACCTGTATGCAGGTCAGGAAGCAACAGTTAGAACTGGACATGGAACAACAGACTGGTTCCAAATAGGAAAAGGAGTACGTCAAGGCTGTATATTGTCACCCTGCTTATTTAACTTATATGCAGAGTACATCATGAGAAACGCTGGGCTGGAAGAAACACAAGCTGGAATCAAGATTGCTGGGAGAAATATCAATTACCTCAGATATGCAGATGACACCACCCTTATGGCAGAAAGTGAAGAAGAACTAAAGAGCTTCTTGATGAAAGTGAAAGAGGAGAGTGAAAAAGTTGGCTTAAAGCTCAACGTTCAGAAAACTAAGATCATGGCATCTGATCCCATCACTTCATGGGAAATAGATGGGGAAACAGTGAAAACAGTGTTAGACTTTTTTTGGGGGGGCTCCAAAATCACTGCAGATGGTGTTTGCAGCCATGAAATTAAAAGACGCTTACTCCTGAAAGGAAGGTTATGACCAACCTAGATAGCATATTTAAAAGCAAAGACATTACTTTGCCAACAAAGGTCTGTCTAGTCAAAGCTATGGTTTTTCCAGTGGTCATGTATGGATGTGATAGTTGGACGGTGAAGGAAGCTGAGTACCCAGAATTGATGCTTTTGAACTGTGGTGTTGGAGAAGACTCTTGAGAGTCCCTTGGACTGTAAGGAGATCCAATCAATCCATCCTAAAGGAGATCAATCCTGGGTGTTCATTGAAAGGAGTGATGTTGAAGCTGAAACTCCAGTACTTTGGCCACCTCATGCGAAGAGTTGACTCATAGGAAAAGACCCTAGTGCTGGGTAGGATTGGGGGCAGGAGGAGAAGGGGACTACAGAGGATGAGATGGTTGGATGGCATCACTGACTCTATGGACATTGGTTTGGGTGGACTCTGGGAGTTGGTGATGGACAGGGAGGCCTGGCGTGCTGCAGTTCATGGGTTCGCAAAGATTTGGACACAACTGAGCGACTGAACTGAACTGAACTGAAGGTGTAAAGTGTAATATTTTCAATAAGAAAATTACTGCTTTTGAAGTAGGATATAGGAATTAATTGTTCAGTGAAGTTTAGATATTTTACTATAATGGCAAGGTTTTACTTTTTTTTAATGCTAAAAATACTTGGAATGTAGTCATTTTCAAGTGAAAGCAGAAATAACATTAAAGTAGAGTTTCAAAATATTGAGTCCTACTGCATACATTTGAGAAAATCCACCTCTTGGAATTCATTGTCCATGTTTTTAACTTTTCTGAATTAGACATACTCTCTAAGTTTGTTTATAGGTATAATATTTTATCATGAATTTTTGTTCATGCAGTATGTTATATATAATATAACAATTGTCAAAACAATGTTTAAATTTTTAATTTACTTTTTATTTTTAATATTTTAATTTACTTTTTAATTGGAAGATCATTGCTTTACAATGTTGTGATGGTTTCTGCCATGCAACAGTGAAAATCAGCTGTAATTATACATATATTACTCCCTCTTGAGCCTTCCCCTCTAGATCATCACAGAGTGCCAGACTGTCTTGCTGTGTTATATAACAACTTCTCACTAGTTATTTAACTTATAATATTGTGTGTACTCCTTGGAAGGAAAGTTATGACCAACCTAGATAGCATATTAGAAAGCAGAGACATTCCTTTGCCAACAAAGGTCCATCTCGTCAAGGCTGTGGTTTCTCCAGTAGTCATGTATGGATGTGAGCGTTGGATGGTGAAGAAAGCTGAGCTCTGAAGAATTGATGTTTTTGAACTGTGGTGTTCGAAAAGACTCTTGAGAGTCCCTTCGACTGCAATGAGGTCCAACCAGTCCATCGTAAAGGAGATCAGTCCTGAGTGTTCATTGGAAGGACTGATGTTGAAGCTGACACTCCAATCCTTTGGCCACCTGATGTGAAGAGCTGACTCATTTGAAAAGACCCTGATGCTGGGAAAGATTGAGGGCAGTAGGAGAAGGGGATGACAGAGGATGAGATGGTTGGATGGTATCACCGACTTGATGAACGTGAGTTTGGGTAAACTCCAGGAGTTAGTGATGGACAGGGAGGCCTGGCATGCTGTGGTCCATGGGGTCTCAAAGAGTCGGACATGACTGAGCGACTGAACTGAACTGAACTGAATATTCCATGTGGTGTATATAAGCTTCTTAATCCATTTCTCTGTGATTGACATCTAGGTTTGCTTCCATCCCCTAGCTATAGTAAATAGTGCTACTATGAATATTGGCCTACATGTGCCTTTTTCAAGTACGGTTTTCTCAGGGTATATGGCCAGTAGTGGGATTGCTGGGTCAGGTGGTAGTTTATTTCTCGTTTTTAAAGGAATCTCCATACTGTTCTCCATAATGGCTGTATCAATTTATGTACAATCTCCTCAACAGTTCAAGAAGGTTCCCTTTTCGCCAAATCCTCTCTGGCATTTACTTTTTGTAGATTTTTTGATGATGGCCATCCTGACTGATGTATGAGATGATACCTCATTGTAGTTTTAATTTGCAATTCTCTAATAATTGAGCATCTTTTCATGTGTTTATTAGCCATCTGTATCTCTTTTTTGGAGAAATAACTGTTTAGATCCTCTGCCCATTTTTTATTGGGCTGTTTGTTTTTCTGATTTTGAGCTATATGAGCTGCTTATATATGTTGGATATTAATCCTTTGTCAGTTGTTTCATTGGCAATTATTTTCTTCTATTCTGTGGGTTGTCTCTTAATCTTACCTTTGCTGTGCCAAAGATTTTAAGTTTCATTAAGTCCTATTTGTTTATTTTTGTTTTTATTTCCTTTACTATAGGAGGTGGGTCAAAGAGGATCTTGCTGTGATTTATGTCAAGAGTGTACTGCCTGTGTTTTCCTCTAAGAGCTTTATAGTTTCTGGCCTTACATTTAAGTCTCTAATCCATTTTGAGTTTGTTTTTTTGTTTGGTGTTAGGATTTTAGGCTAATATCAAAAAGAAGCTAATTTTTTTTTTTTTTTACTTAAATGCCAATAAATTTAGGATAACCATTTCTTGAGACATTATTCCTGGATTTGATTTGACATGTATTTTAAAAATGTATATATTTACTTTTATGCTGATACCTTATATAATTTTGCCATTCATATGTATTTATTTTAAAGAATTACACATGGTGCCAGCATACACTTTTTTGTCAACATCTGCCAAAACTACACACACATTTACCTTTAGATTAACTATCGAGCATCTAGAAATTTAATTGTAAAACACTGGAAGTTTACAAAATAATATATGCAAATAACTATTCATTGCAAAATATTGAGAACACCTCAACATGTCCTTTGATAGGACATTTGTTGAACATACAGTGGTACACTGAACAGTCATTAAAAGGAATCATTATGGTGTCTATATGTGCCATAGCATGATTGTAAAAATATACTTTTAGTGGAGGACTTTTCAGTGATTGATTCGACAGAAAGCACCTAAGGTCATTGACTGCTAGCTTTAGTACAAGTGTAACAAGTACACATTTTGTCTCTCTTAATGAAATGCCTAGAGGACTATACAGCAACACCACTCCCGCCCACAAGTACATCTATTTAAGCCTCTTAATCAAGCCATGATTTTACAGGAAGTATTGGGATGAGGGGAGAGGGAATGTAAAATGATATGATGGGATTGCCAATAACTAAATATAGAATATGGGGAATTCTACAGGACACATGGTCTGGATTTTTCAACAAGTAAATGACATGATAAAAAGAAGAAGGGTATTATAGAGTAAAAGTGGCAAATGCAATGTGACATCTTTTTTGGCAAAACATAAAACACTGTACAATATATGTTTCTGAGTTTTTCAGAGAAGTTTGAATAGGGAAGGAATAATTGTCACAGAATTATTTTTATTTTTGAGGTGCTGAGTATTTTTCTTTGATTTTGTTTTTGAGGAAAACTCAAAACGTGGTTGTAATGATATGGTATCTGAGATTTGCTTTACTAACAAATATGGAGGAGGGAATAGATGGAAACAGTGTTGGTAAATTATTGAAAGTTATCAAAGCTTGGGGTGAAAGTTTCATTGACTAATTGTAGTGTTTTCTCTATTTTATGTGTTTTTAACGATTTTTACAATAAAAGTAAAACCAAGTTGAATAAACTGAATATTAGGCAACATATCAATGTGAGCTGTGTTTGTTAGGCAACCATGATAAAGAGCAAAGGGTGCCTTAAAAATAGAGAAGAGTTAGCTTAATTTATTTGCTTGGGGACAAAAATCAACATTTATAAATTTTAATTTATCTTTTATAAAATAATGAGTGCAGAGTATTTCATTAGTTTATTATAAAAATGATAAAACAAATATGATGAATCTCCTGAATCTGCTTTAAGGTGTAGATAACTTGGTTGAGGCCAGACAAGAGTACCTTATGAATCAACAGAGTTAACCAAATTGTTCAGAAGATAAATAATGTTTACTTTGTGTATCTGAAGAACAGATAAGTGAGATAGTCCTGAAAATGACTTGGGTTTTTTTAATATTACTCAACACAATACCTTTTGAAAATCTATTTTATTTCACATGCCACATATGGGGTTTGAAAAAAGACACAAATATTTGTGTATATTAGCTCATAAAGAATTTTTGGTTGAATTGGTTTTATATAATTTGTTTTCTTTTTAAAGCAACATAATTAAAGGTGTCAGAATATAAGAAGCTCATTAGAGATATTTGATAATGATAAAATGCAAAAAGTCTGAAAATTAAAATAATGATACCATTAAATTCTACTACTTACACTACTGAATATCATTAGAGGTTTTAAATAAACTTTATTAGAATAAAACATTCATTTTTGGCTATAGGATTTTATTAAAAATTTATAGCAATTTATAGTAAAGCATACTGTAATGGTCAAAGAGAATTTTGTCAAAAACCAGAGAAGTACTTTTGTTTTTAAAATATTAGGTCAAATATTTTGAATAATTTTCATATATGGCATGTGTAAAATTTATTGAGTTTAACATACAGTTAATGATTAAATTTGCAAAAACTAGATAAATCATCATGTGTTGAAAGTGTAGAAGTTCAATTGTCTTTTTTACTACAGTAATTTAACATGCAAAGAGACATTCTAAAGGCCAGTAAAATTTATAATAAATGTACATATTATAACATTCACTTAATAATATTATTGGTAGATATACTACTTGTAGTATAAGCAGTATATTTAAAGTATATCAGCCAAACAAGTGAATATCAGAATAGCAAAAACAAAGGCGAGAATGACAATTTGAATCATATGATTCCAAATTTATGTCATATAAATGCTCATATACTTACACATTTGAAGTTGTATTTCTATTTCATCAGGTTATTGCATTTTGTGCGTATGACTTGTGCTTGGTAAAGATGGCTATTATTGTAGTCATAATAATTATTGTGAAAGAGGAGAGTGAAAAAGCTGGCATAAAACTCAACATTCAAAAAACTAGGGTCATGGCATCTGTTTCCATCATTTCATGCCAAACAGATGGAGAAAAAGTGGAAAAAGGGACAGATTTTATTTTCTTGGGCTCCAAAATCTCTGTGGATGGTGACTGCAGCCATAAAATGAAAAAACACTTGCTTCTTGAAAGAAAAGCCCTGACAAACCTAGACAGTGTATTCAAAAACAGAGACATCACTTTGCTGACAAAGGTCCATATAGTCAAAGCTGTGTTTTCCAGTAGTCACCATTAAAAAGCTGAGCACCAGAGAATTGATGCTTTCAAACTGTGGTGCTGGAGAAGACTCCCCTGAACAGCAAGGGGTCAATGCTACAGGAAACCAACCTTGAATATTCATTGGAAGGACTGATGCTAAAGCTGAAGCTCCAATACTCTGGCCACCTGATGCAAAGAGCTGACTCATTGGAAAAGACCCCGATGATGGGAAAGATTGAGGGCAAGAGAAGAGGGGATGACAGAGGATAAGATGGTTGGATGGTGTCACTGACTCACTGGGTATGAGTTTGAGCAAACTCCGAAATATATTGCAGGACAGAGAAGCTTGATGTGCTGCAGTCTATAGGGTCCAAAAAGATGGACACTACTTAGTGACTGAATAACATTAATTACGGGCATCTTTAAATGTGCTTTTTAATTTCTTTATTTTCTGTATTTTCATTCAAAAATGAGTTAAAAGTTTGCAATTTTTTAAGTTTGTTTTTCAGCAGAGCAGTGAACAGTTTGAATAAAGTTCCACAAATCCTTTGAATAAATACATATATCTGTGGAGTCCTAAATTAACATACCTTCTTCTTAAAAAAGAGGTAGTATGAATAAATAATAGTACAAATAAAATATTTGTTTTAAAGTGCAGTAAGTGGGTATTAACATTTTATTGTTACTAAAAGCAGGAAATAGCAATTTCAGTGGGAAAAAAGTGTATGGAATTCAAAATTAGTTCCCCAAAGGAAACTTCCCTTAAGGAGAAAAAAAATGAAAGCATCCCTTCTGTATAGTTTACTCTTATCTAATATTATCTTTGTAAATTCTATACAAAAGCTAAGATTTTAGGTTAAAAAGTAAATGGATTGGCCTTCCAGATGTCTTTTGTTATGTTTTATTTGAATTAATGTTTAGTTTTCTGGGAATTTTTTATGTTCAGTTAATATATATCATGTATAAATGTAGGATTATCAATTTGTTTAATACCAGACATTCCATTCCTCCTGTGGTAAAAATATCTAACCTGCCTCCTGAGAAACCTCTGTGCAGGTCAAGAAGCAACAGTTAGATCTGGACATGGACAACAGACTGGTTGAAAATGGGGAAAGGAGTACCCCAAGGCTATATATTGTCACCCTGCTTATTTAGCTTCTATTCATAGTACATCATGTGAGATGCCAGGCTGGATGAATCACAAGTTGGAAGCACTAATTTTGGAAGAAATATCAGCAACCTCATATATGCAGATGGTATGACTCTAATGGCAAAGTGAAGAGGAACTAAAGATCCTCTTGATGAAAGTGAAAGAGGAGGGTAAAAAAGCTGGCTTAAAACTCAACATTCAGAAAACTAAGATCATGGCATCTGTTCCCATCACTTCATGTTAAATAGATGGGGAAACAATGAAAACAGTGGCAGGTTTAATTTTCTTGGACTCCAAAATCACCATGGACATTGACTGTAGCTATGAAATTAAAAGACACTTGGTCGTTGGAAGAAAAGCTTTGACAGACCTGGACAGTGTATTCACAAGCAGACACATCACTTTGCCAACAAAGGTCCATATATTCAAAGCTATTGTTTTTCCAGTAGGCCTCTATGGATGTGAGAGTTGGACCATAAAGAAGGTTGAATGCTGAAGAAGTTGCTCTTGAACTGTGGTATTGGAGAAGACTCTTGAGGGTCCCTTGGAATGCAAGGAGGTCAATCAGTCAGTCCTAAAGGAAATCAATCCTTAATATTCATTGGAAGGATTGATGCTGAAGCTGAAGCTCCAATACCTTGGCCACCTGATGCGAAGAACCGACTCATTTGAAAAGACCCTGATGCTGGGAAAGATTGAAGGCAGGAGGAGAAGGGAACGATGGAGAATGATATGATTGGATGTCATCACTGACTCAATGAACATGAGTTCGCGCAAACTCTGGGAGTTGGTGAAGGACAGGGAAGCCTGGTTTGCTGCAGTCCATGGTGTTGCAGAGTCGGACACAACCTAGTGACTGAGCAACAACAAAGTATAATAGTTACTGTTTTTCTATTTAAAATATCACTTATAATGCACGTCATAAGTCAGAACAAAAACAGCTATTTTTAATGGAAAATGTGAGATACTATTTATACCTTCATAAATTAAAAAAAATCTATTAGTGACTTCCCTACTTTTCTGTACTCTCTTATTCATGTTGGTAGGGTGGTGTTTTGCCACAAATTGAGTCATGAAAGATATTGGCAGTGATGTTGGTTAGATGTACCTCAACAGTCTTTTGAAAAATAAAAGTACTAACAAAATTTACTCCCATTTAATATTTTTAAGACTGAAACAAGGGACTGTAAAATTATCTTTACGTTGAAACGCATGTTATGAACTATATAATGCCTCAGAGAAAAACGCCATAGTATATTTTTGCTCAATTTTTCTGTATGTAGTTTTATATTTTGGGTTTCATAATTTTTCTGTTAATTTAAACATCTTACAAAATAATCATTCAAGAAAAACAAGGTAATAATTAAAGAAGGACATGAAAAATAAAGTGAAGCCACAGGTCCATGGGATCACAAAGCGTCAGACACGACTGAGCAGCTGAGTACACTGAGAACAATCATTTTGTCAATCAATGCAGTTTTTAAAATAAAATAATTCTTGTTACCAAGAACTGAAAAATATTTTGCTCATATGTCTTTATAAAATCTAAAATATTTGCTAACATTAGTTTTCTCAGCAACTTCTTTCAATACAAGCTGGTGGCATCATGTTACCAGTTTAGTGGAAGAAATTCTAAATGTTGACACATCAGTGTAGCAAAAGCTAGGAGTTTTACGAGGATCTTGCTTAATCCAAAAGTAAAATCTTATTCCTTGCCCATAGTTCATATTCCTCAGATAATTTTAAAGTTGAAAATAATTAACATAAAGGATGCCAAGTATCTTCCTCAGGCATAAGGTAATTATAAAGCCTAATAGAATATCTAAAATTAAGCAGTATTACTTCCTGATGAGGCTTCCCTGGGGACTCAGATGGTGAAGAATCTGCCTGTAATGTAGGAGACATAGGTTCGATCCTTGGGTCAGGAAGATCCCCTGGACAAGGGAATGGCAACCCACTCCAGTATTCTTGCCTGGGAAATTTTAGGGACACAGGAGCCTGGTGAGCTTCAGTCCATGAGACTGCAAAGAATCCACAGGACTGAGCCACTAACCCTTCTCTGTGAGTCCTCCAAAATGAACTGTTTGCAAAATGTAACCTTTGTGTAACTGTATAGGGTTTCTACAAATAGATGCAATCAAAGTACCAGTTAACTATCAAACAGTGCATACTGTTTTATAAAGAATAAGAATTTGAGCTTTTGGTTTTGGAACATTTACTCTGTAGCTGTTCTTCTGCGCAGTGAACTAAAACAAGGTCAGTGTCTATTGAGGCTTTTCCTAGTACTGCCTTCAAAGAGGCAGAAGCTGATGGGAAGCATGCGCCTGGCTAGTTTGACAGTGAAGCGTCAAAATTAACTAAATGAGTTAGATTTGAAAGGAAAGGAGGCTAAAACACGGCTGTGTGTTACTTATTTGGAACATATTCGTTAAGATGCTGTTTCTCCAATTCTTTCTTTGGTTAATACTAGGAGTGGGTTGTATATAATAAATTTTAGCAATTTGTAGCTGGACATATAAGTTGATAGGAAGAAAAATTAGATGCCTGTAAGTCATGTTCTTTGTCTAAGCTAGCTCAAGTTATCCTCACAATAACTCTCTGTGAGGAAATTGCATTTTGAAATCCATTCAAATTAAAGAAACCACAAATTAATATCAAAAGAGAACAGACACTTTAGAGACAGATACATGCAAGCTAGAAATTCAGCTTTGCCTTAGGCAAGTGATCCAATCTTTCTGTGCCCTTTTCCCTCATTTGTCAATTGACAATAAAAATATCTATCTCAAAATATCATCCTACCCAAATGGGTGACAGCTTTACATGGAAAGTGCCTTTCAGAGTTGCCCAGAATAAAACAGGAGCCCATGACAATTTGCTTACTCTTGAAATCTTGAATTCTTTGTCAAAGATTTTTGTCCTGTCATGGGTTATTTTTTGCTCTTAATTACTTAATGTTTCATCATTATTATATATATTTGAAAGTATACTTTCTGATTGGAATTTATTATCTGTAACATTTTACATGGTATTCTATTACTACTAATTATTCAAAAATTGTCATTTTACTTATGACAGGTGGTACATTTCTATGTTAAAATCAATACATTTAAATGCATGAAGACTTTTTCAGATATTAGTCATATGTCCAAAATACCATGACATATTTGAAATAGCAGTTTTTCAGAGAAAGACTAATTTTCTGTGTTAAATACTTTGAAACTTAATAATGAAAATCATTTATGTTCAGAGGAAAAGCCAGCCTGTTCCTCTGTATTGAATTTGGTGTTTACAATTTGCAGTTGAGTTACTTAATTGAAAATACATTTCACTTATTTATCATTATTTGAAAAAAATTATGTAATGGTTATTGGGATGATTGGTTGGATAAGTTTTATATTGTTTTTGTTATTTATTTTTGACAGTATAACTAAAAACACCTAGGGCCAGTATCCCTTGGTGTATGTCCAGATGCCAGTAGGTAAGGAATGGTCCAGTGATATCAATTAGGAATTAATTAGGTAGCTGTTAAGTTATTTTGAGTTTGATGAATAAGCAATATAAAATTCTGCAATGAGTTAGGAACCCCTCCTGTGCCTATTAATTAAAGAGATAATTTTTGTTATTAATTTTTAATAGATAATAGCACAGCAGAGGTGAGAGGAAGCCCTAGTGGCTTTGACTGGTAACATATAAATTACAACAACAGTCTCACAGGGAAAATTAGAAGAATCAACTGTAAGTTTTTAATAAGTTTGGCATGTCTTGGTCAGATGTGCATGTAATGTATCTTCAATCTGATCATATAAAGCTAGTAAGCATGACAGTTTTGAAATTATGATGTAGTGGCTAAAAATCTGGACTCTGGAGTTAGACACATCTCTGCTGCAATCAGGCCAAACTTGAACAAATTATTTAATCTCTCTTAGTTTTCCTTTCTCATCTGAAAATAGAGATGAGAATAGTGTCTACTTCATTAGTTTTTTATGAGGAATAATGAAGCAGAGTAGAATGTTGTGTCACATGTCTAGTATATAATATTTTTAAGAACTATAACAAATACTACTTTTTGTAATATTCATAATAAAATATGATGTACCTGAGCATCAGTAGGAATCTGGTTTTGCCAGTTTTGGTGATATCTCCAGTCTTTATTAGTGGAAGCTCTCAACCACATTTGCAAGTATAGTATTTCTCAAATTTTAATATAGAATGCCACAATTAATTTTGTAACTATCATTTATTTCAAAACATACAATTATAGCACTAAATAAAATAAGAAAAAATAAATAACATGTTGAATGTATGTGTCAATTCGATGAGATAAATAATCTTTTTCACATTTGAGAAAATTAAAATTTTGATAAAATAGTGTAGGTAGTGGATATCCTAGAAGAACCAAAGCAAAGTTTTGCTAATTCTGAAGGCTGTGTGTTTAATCATTATGAATCATTTGATTAATAAAATTAGTTTGTATAAAATTTTCAGATAACAAGTACACTGAAACTTTTGTTTTAAATTGGCTTTTCTTTCTATTAACTTAATTGCAAACATCACTTATAAATGTTTGCCTTTGACCTTATGCAAAAAGCTGAGACTTACTTATGTTTATTTACTGAAAGTCTAGACACTTAGATGTTTCTATTTTGCTTTGTTTGTAAGCTAGAATTTATAAATATTTGGATTATCCTATTTAATTCTAACAGCAATTTGCTAGAAGTCATCACTACTCTCGCTTTGTGGATGAACGAATGGAGACCCAGAGGAGTACTACTACTAGTCCAGGATCACAGAGATAGTGAGTGGCAGAGATAGTGTTAAACTACATCGTGGTGACTTGATGCTGCCTAACGTTTTCACAGAATTCTCAATGACATTTAGTTGTGAGAAGAAGCAGTTATAACAGAAGCGGAAAATGTTCTTTTGTAATACAGTGCTTGAGTAGCAAATCAGTGAAGACAAAATTAGGAGTTTCCCGGGTGGCTCAGTGGTAAAGAATCCACCTGCCAATGCAGGAGACGGGTTTGATCCTTGGGTTTGGAAGATTCCCTGGAGTAAGAAATAGCAGCCCACTCCAGTATTCTTGTCTGGAAAATTCCACAGACAGAGGAGCCTGGCAGGCTACTTCCATGGTGTGGCAAAGAGTTGGCGTGATGGAGCATGCACACGCGGAGACAAAATTGTGACCAAAGTCTTTTCATGGGTTTAATCCCCAGGTTCTATGGCTCTTTTCATTTCTGCCTTGAAAGGCTTAGACCTATTATCTATTTGATAGCCATTAGATGGCGAGCTTGTTCTAATAATAATGATAGTAACCCTGTTATATATTTGTATGCTGTGACACAGTTTACAAGGGATTTCAAATATGTTACCTCATCAAATTATCACAGTAACACTCAAAAATAAATGTTAATATATCCCAACTACAGTAGAGAAAGCAAGTACTCTGTGGTTAAAAACTTACTGATGTTCATATAGCCAGATCTTAACATTAAATGACAGGAGTTTTTTTCAATATCTTTCTGGACCTTGCTGCTTCTAATTTTACATAGCAGAATTTCAATATATTTAGTAATATATTTTCCAAGGCCACTGAAAATCATAGTTACATCTTAGAAAAGGGGAAAGGGTTGCTTTAAGCAGATATGCTGAATGTGGTGAAAAATAAGTATCACTAGCAAAAAAAAAAAATGCAAGAGGAAAATGCATAAAAGCTGTGAAATGTAGACTGAGTCAAAAAGCAGAATAGTATGGGACCATTTAATGTAAGTACAGATATCACCATATCAATCAGCAGGTCATGAGGCATTGTGTATTGCAATGGATTATTCCATTGCATGAGGCATTGTGTATTGCAACGTATTATTCAATTGCATGTGAAAATTATTATCGTCTTGATTCATTGAGAAAAAATTTGTATACTGCATGCTCTGATAAGATGCTAAGCTATATAATTCACTTAGGAAATATATCTATCTGTGCTGTTTTTTTTTTCTTTTTTATATGTTAACAGCAAAATATTTCTTAATTCTTTGTAAACTTTATCCAGAAAGTATAATTTCATAAGGATCCCAGATTGTAAAATTGGAATATATTTAAAATGGTTTTTAAATAAATTTTATACTTCTCCCTGTCTACCTTCCCCACATTCTTGCAAATGAATGGCTAGACAAAAGTAGAGTGTGTGAGAAGGTTTACTAATAATCATTCTTGAAAATTCAATAATTTATTTATGGCCTACTGATAGAGTATAGGTATCATATTGTTACTTAAGCTCAAGACTCTGCAGTTGTCCATAATATCTATTTTCAGGATGGATAGATCAGATTTTTAATGCTTTTTGTTTATTCCTTGGTTTTGACTAATAAGTTCATTAATTGACCAATATTGAGTTCATTAATTTGATACTTTGATTTCAATTCCCATTTTTATATTTCAAACGTGCTGTTTTTCAATATGATATTCACCTGGGTTCATTGTTTTTGGTTTTTAGTTCATGATGTTATATGGTATCTTTAAATGACAGAAGAAAGACCCTAATTGAAAGAGAATTTCAGATATTATGCAGTAGAACCTCTCCTGCTTCTACCCCCCATGAATATTTAGAGTTTCACTGGTCTTGTTCAAGGTCACAGAGTGTGTAGTAGGAATTGGCTTGTTATTAAGAAATTCACAATGGCAACCCACTCCAGTACTCTTGCCTGGAAAATCCCATGGATGGAGGAGCTTGTTAGGCTGCAGTCCATGGGGTTGCAATGAGTCTGACACGACTGAACAACTTCACTGTCACTTTTCACTATCATGCATCGGAGAGGGAAATGGCAACCCACTCCAGTATTCTTGCCTGGAGAGTCCCAGGGATGGCGGAGCCTGGTGGGCTGCCGTCTGTGGGGTCGCACAGAGTCTGACATGACTGAAGTGACTTAGCAGCAGCAGCACCAGTTCCATTTAGTAAGCACAATTGCCATTAATTATTTTATTTTTTATTGTTGTTGCTAACAGAATAAGACATTTGTAATTTGAAAGTGACTGGCTATTTTGTCAGACTGCTATGCTTCAAGAGGATTGCTTTAGCTACAAAGAGCTTTTAGATAAAACTGTTTTTAGGGTCTAATCAACTATAGCTGAAAAATGTTTATACATTCTGACCTAATTTAATATAAATTGACAACAATCTTAATGAAGTCATAGAATTTACTTGCAACCTGCTATTGTGGGATTTCCTGCTGCTATAAACTCTCTTCTGCTCTTCCAAAGAGCAGGTCAAAGGCCTAAGTTCATTAGAGGATACAGTCAAAGGAAGAGGTTTCTTTCATTCAGCATAGTTTTTCTGGAGCAATTAGAAGGAAAATATGTGTCTCAATATAAAATTTCATGGCCTTGTATAATTATGTGGTGACATCTCCACACAATTGCTTGGATAATGCCAGCAGTATCAGCTGTCACTGTTAAAATGAACAAGTAATTTAGAAAGCAAATGCTGGTCTTTCTTATGAAGAAGTAGAATATTTATGTATTTAAAATTGCTCACCAGCAAGAAAAATAACCACTGACTTGAAACGTAGTTTTCTACAGTGCCTGGGGCAGAAAAGAGAGAAATAAAAATGAACATTCACACTATTACAACAAATTAAGTTGTAATTTTATACACCAAAAAGAGTTACAGAGTTCCTTTTCCTTGGGTTATAAGACTTCAATAGATGTCACTGTAGCATCTTGACCCTTTTATTTATGTTCTGTTTCTCCATCTTAGTAACCAAAATTTCCAAAAGTTTACACTGGAATTGGGGATCTCATTCTTATGAGGACCTTTTGTCTATAACTATACATCTTAGTATGCGAGGATAACCTAAAGTGAGACCAAAACTTGTCGAAATAATTATTAATAGTAGACTGGTGTGAGCAATAGTATTATATAAAATGCTTTTGAAAAGTAATTCTTTTCTCGTTGTTTTGGTAAGAAATCACTGTTAGCTGCTTGTTTAAGTGAGGGGAAAATGCCACCTCTGCTGATCTCATTGTCTTTTGGAGGGGAAAAATCGAGTTGAGATTTATTGAGAGTCTGAATTTGGTTTAAAGCAGATCTTTTAGTTTGAAGATTTGATTGGGATTGGATAAAAAAAATTATGATAAAATGGTTTTGTAGTGTAGGATTTGTGGAAGTAGCAAGGTGAGGATTTTAAGGTGAAGAGTTTAATGATTCTTAGGGGATAAATTGTCTGTTGATGCTTTCTACGAAGAATTGGTAGGACTTCTGGGAAAGCCCTGCAATGAACAATGAAGTTATTTGGAATAGTTAAGTTTCTCCAATAAAGACAATAAAATAGTAAAATGATAATCATATAGACAATCACCTGCTTTGGAGATGGTGGGTTTAGGTCTCAATTTCCCCACTGAGAAAGACAGAAAGACCGTTTGTAAATGGAAGCATGCTCTATCCATATTTTCACTGTTGTTTGAGATGTTATAATTACATATCAAGTCCTTTTCTCATCATCCATAAAAGTCAGATTTTCCTCTTATTTCTGCTGGTTGACCTTTTACTTTGCTGGAAAATTTGATGGAGCAACAGCTATGTAACATTGTGTTAAACTCTGAAGATGACACATCTGAACTCTGCAACATAAATAGTAAAATAAGGCTTCTGATCAGGATTTGTTATCCATGCTCAGCCAGCGGTCAAGTATCCAGATTAAATAGAAGACTAGACCCTGTTCCCATTCTAAAGAGCCCACAGAACCAGATATGAGGTTGTTAACCAAACTACTTTAATTTTCTGATATCTTTATTTTTAGGCAGGATACTTTGGGTAAGAGGACAAAAAACATTTTTAGCTTAGGCTGCAAATGGATATTCCGAATAAGATTTAGACAGAGGAAATTTCTCCTATACTGAAACATTTTAAAACTTTGTTTCAAGTACAATCTGCTCTCAACATCCTAAAATTGGTAGGATATATAAAAATGTGATCTGAGTGATGGGGTAAACCAGCCTGTCATGGCAAATATATCCATGTTTGAAGATGATTAAGAGAATTGAAAAGCTTTTTTATTGTCTTCTTGTGACATTTTGTCTTCTAATTAAGTATCACTCATATGCACTAAGATATCTGGACTTTTGGCATCTCTTGGCACTGATAGTAAGTTGGGCCTGCTCCTTCAATAAAGTATTCATAGATCAGAATGTTATTAAAGAGCATATTATTGAGAGGAAATAATGATAAAAAAATATCCTGAGGAAAAATGGAAATAAACATCATCACTAATTTTACTGGTTCTTTTTAGTAAAATATTTTGATAATATAAAGATTCACATTATTTCATTTTATAATATCTCTGATTTTGATATATTTTTAACAAAGATATTTTAGCATCATGTATTAGATTGACAGCAGTTTTATTCTTTTAAATAATTACATAATATGTGTCTTGCAGTCAGTGGTATCTTAGATCCAAAACAATTTTTTAGATAATAGGAATCTCTGAGAGACCCCTAGGGATGAAGTATTAACCTATGTATCTTTGACTTCAGATTGCCTCCATTTAAAGAATCCAGAATACTACCCAGTTCTGACCGGACAGTCTTCAGTTCAGTTCAGTTCAGTTGCTCAGTCATGTGCGACTCTTCGCCGACACCATGGACTGCAGCACACCAGACTTTCCTGTCCATCACCAACTCCCAGAGCTTACTCAAACTTACGTCTATCGATTAGGTGATACCATCCAACTGTCTCATCCTCTGTTGTCCCCTTCTCCTGCCTTCAGTCTTTCCCAGCATCGGGGTCTTCAAATGAGTCAGTTTTTCACATCAGGTGGCCAAAATATTGGAGTTTCAGCTTCAGCATCAGTCCTTCCAATGAATATTCAGGACTAATTTCCTTTAGGATGGACTGGTTGGATCTCCTTGCAGTCCAAGGGACTCTCAAGAGTCTACTCCAACGCCACAGTTCACAAGTATCAATTCTTTGGCACTCAGCTCAAAAGCATAAATTCTTGGTCACTCTTAATAGAGCCATATTTGCTTTTATATTATTTTATCATTTGAAATGTAAAATATCATCTTTAGTATGGTAGCAGTTACAGTACTCATCATTCTCTACTTGTGTACATAGAATATATAACATATTTTATTGTATGCTTATCCATGCATTTATATGTTTATATTTTTTCTTGGTTCTACCTACTATTATCTTCATTATCCTTGCATGTTAAAAACACTACACTTGAGAGAAGAAGAGATTTCTGTTATTAAGAATTGCATTTTTATCTCATAGTCTACATTTTTATCACTGTGTGAAAATGAGAGGTCAAGCTCATCCATCACTTTATGACTCCAAAGTATCTACCTTCACTTTAAGCCTCTCTCCTGATGTTCAGATCCATGTATATAATAGTCTGCTAGTAATTTCATTCAATGTCATTTTTATACTTTAGGTTTAAAAGATTCAAGATTAACCTTATTCTTCTTGCCTCTTAATTTGTTTTTGCCCTATTTATTTCCTCTTTTGGTAAATGACACCAACATCATGCAGACTTAAAAAATCTGAAGCCATGTGTCACCAGCTTTAATTGATTCTGCTTTCTAGCTATTCTTAATTCTATTCTCTTCTCTCCACAGTTCCTAATTCAGCCTTTATTTGGGCCAGTATTATCTTCCTGTAATTCTATGTGACCCAGTTGATTTCTGAGACCCTTTCTCTGGCAACAGTGTCCATTAATGTCATGTTTGTTTCTGTTTTTTATTTTTTCCCTCCCATTGCCAACCTTGATGTAGAATCCAAGGTCTCTTTCAATTTTCCATCTCTTACCCTTCTGCACAAAAAATTTCTCTCAAATAAAATAGTTTCATGATTAATGTTGACTTTATCTCAGAATTTGGAGTCAAGGTAGAGTAATCATCTAGTTCTGGTGAGAGAGAAGGTAGAGTATTCAAGAGTTCCATTTTGTTTCCCTTCTGGACTAACGTCAGTTTCTTTCTTACAGCCACATTCTTCTCCAGATTCTGGCCCATTTGTCTTTTTTCCATCCTTTATTCATGCAAAGCAGGTCTATAGGCTACTCTCAGAGCTTGATGCCAACTGTTTCATAGGACTGAAGGCAGAGGCTCCATCTCTAAAACGGTTTAGTAGAGCATTTTCCCCACAAGAGTATGCTCTCCCAAATAGATTATTGTAACTGCTACTGGAGGATTAATATTGTTCTTTCTCCTGACACACTTGGCTCCACTAATCCGTTCTCCATATTGCCCACAATGCATTCTAACATGCTAGCCTGATATTGGACATTCATATATTCTTGAAAATTTTAATATTCCCTTATTGCTTTTTTTATAAATCCTAATTTAATTAGGTGTTGTTGTTGTTGTTCAGCCACTCACTCATGTCTGACTCTTTGCGATCCCATGGACTGCAGCACACTAGGCTTCCCTGTCCTTCACCATCTCCTGGAGCTTGCTCAAACTCATGTACATTGAGTAGGTGATACCGTCTAAACACCTCGTCCTCTATTGTCTCCTTCTCCTCCGCCTTCAATTTTTCCCAGCATCAGGGACTTTTATAATGAGTTGGTTCTTCTCATCACGTGGCCAAAGTATTAGCGCTTCAGTTTCAGCATCAGTCCTTCCAATGAATATTCAGGGTTGATTTCCTTTAGGATTGACTGTTTTGATCTTGATTCCAAGGGACTCTCAAGAGTCTTCTCCAACACCACAGCTCAAAAGCACCAATTCTTCTTCAGACCTTCTTTATGGTCCAATTTCATTAGCATGTCTTACAAAATTCCCAAGTTCTAATAAGTTCAGTTCAGTTCAGTCGCTCAGTCGTGTCCGACTCTTTGCGACCCCATGAATCGCAGCACGCCAGGCCTCCCTGTCCATCACCAACTCCCAGAGCTTACTCAGACTCATGTCCATCAAGTCAGTGATGCCATCCAACCATCTCATCCTCTGTCAGCCCTATCTCCTCCTGCCCCTAATCCTTCCCAGCATCAGGGTCTTTTCCAATGAGTCAGCTCTTCACATCAGGTGTCCAAAATATTGGATTTTCAGCTTCAACATCAGTCCTTCCAATGAACACTCAGGACTGATCTCCTTTAGGATGGACTGGTTGGATCTCCTTGCAGTCCAAGGGACTCTCAAGAGTCTTCTCCAACACCACAGTTCAAAAGCATCAATTCTGCAGCACTCAGCTTTCTTCACCGGCCAACTCTCACATCCATACATGACCACTGGAAAAACCATAGCCTTGACTAGATGGACCTTTGTTGGCAAAGGAATGTCTCTGCTTTTTAATATGCTATCTAGGTTGGCCATAACTTTCCAAGGAGTCTTTTAATTTCATGGCTGCAATCACCATCAGCAGTGATTTTGGAGCCCAAAAAAATAAAGTCTGACACTGTTTCCACTGTTTCCCCATCTATTTCCCATGAAGTGATGGGACCAGATGCCACGATCTTAGTTTTCTGAAAGTTGAGCTTTAAGCCAGCTTTTTCACTCTCCTCTTTCCCTTTCATCAAGAGGCATTTTAGTTCCTCTCAACTTTCTGCCATAAGGGTGGTGTCATCTGTATATCTGAGGTTATTGATATTTCTCCCAGCTATCTTGATTCTAGCTTGTGCTTATTCCAGTCCAGTGTTTCTCATGATGTACTCTGTATATAAGTTAAATAAGCAGGGTGACAATATACAGCCTTGGCGTACTCCTTTTCCTATTTGGAACCAGTCTGTTGTTCCATGTCCAATTCTAACTGTTGCTTCGTGACGTGCATACAGGTTTCTCAAGAGACAGGTCAGGTGGTCTGGTATGCCCATCTCTTTCAGAATTTTCCACAGTTTATTGTGATCCATACAGTCAAAGGCTTTGGCATAGTCAATAAAGCAGAAATAGATCTTTTTCTGGAACTCTCTTGCTTTTTTGATGATCCAGCGGATGTTGGCAATTTTATTTCTGGTTCCTCTGCCTTTTTTAAAAGCAGCTTGAACATTTGGAAGTTCACGGTTCACGTATTGCTGAAGCCTGGCTTGGAGAATTTTGAGCATTACTTTACTAATGTGTGAGATGCGTGCAATTGTGCAGTAGTTTGAGCATTCTTTGGCATTGCCTTTATCACCTTTTCTACATAGCACAATTGACTTCCAGCAAGTATCTATTGAGGGAGAAGGCAATGGCACCCCACTCCAGTACTCTTGGCAACCACTTCCAGTATGTCCATGGAAAACCCCATGGACAGAGGAGCCTGGTAGGCTGCAGTCCATGGGGTCACTAAGAGTTTGACACGACTGAGCAACTTCACTTTCACTTTTCACTTTCGTGCACTGGAGAAGGAAATGGCAACCCACTCCAGTGTTCTTTCCTGGAGAATCCCAGGGATGGGGGAGCCTGGTGGGCTGCCGTCTATGGGGTCGCACAGAGTCAGACAGGACTGAAGCGACTTAGCAGCAGCAGCAGCAGCAAGTATCTATTGAAGGCTTACTATCAGCCCTAAGTTTATTGTGGCAAGCCAGGACCAAGCAGCATATGGTCTAATTGAAAAGTCTTTTTAAACCAATTGTTAAGGAAGAAAAAAGCAGTGTACCATAGAAGAATATATCTATTTTGCTGGCAAGAAAAGACTTCTTGAGGAGATGATATTTATACTTTTACATGAAGGATAAGTGGGTGTTCAGTGAGTTGATGGGGGAAACAGTGTAGCAAGTTGAAATTCTTAGAGGAAAGTGTGAAACACTGGATAACTTCAAGGAAGCCCAGTTTTCTTTGGCAGCGTAGGGAATAAATTGGACTAGATCAGTGACTTGAATGAACCATGTTCTCTCTCATCTGTATGATGTTTGAAGTGCTGTTTTCTCATCCTGAAGTGTTCTTTCCTTTCTTATTAACTATCAGTGTTCAACTGCTAAAATAAAATCTGAAAACCACTGACATATTAAAGAGTCAGTATGTGCTCAGGAGAAAATGAATGTAATACTAGGCAATGACGATAAGGGTGAAATAGATATGATATGTTCAGGGGAAATAAATATTTCCATGGGCTACACTAGAAAGAATGAGCTTTAGGAGCAATGATACTTAAACTTATTTACATAAAATGCAATAAAGGCTTGGGTGAGAAAGTATTCTCTGAATAGGAGTTAATAATAAAGAAAAGATTAAAGAAATAAATATTTACATTTAGCTGAAACGTAATAGACCAACCTTTCAAAAGCAAATAGTACTTAAGAATTATATGTGCAATTTTTAATCCTGTAAGTATTTTTCTTTTTTCTCATATGTTTTTAAACGAAGACAAAATAAGACTTTGTTTTTTTACTTTTGCTGTAAAATAAAATATAAATGTGTAACTATTGGAATAAAAGGATTGCTTGTTAATTTTAAATATATGATTTATGATATATATCAATAAAGATCATCATAAAATATTAATAAGTAATGATAGTTCTTCAAATTGGTACTTGGCAATATACTTTTCTGAATAATTCTGTGCTTCTGTGTCTGGAGGAATTGCTTTTAAATTGTTCTGAACGGTCTCAATGAAAATGTCTCAAACACTAGATTATTCTTTTTAAAAATATTTAAATGTGTTTTTGTAGGATAAGTATGTAATATATCTACAGAAAGCAAAAATACACTTCATGTTTTGATCTTCAAAAGTCAGTAATTATCAAGCGCAGTTTTCTTTCTAACCAGGCAGTAGAGGATTTTTCAATGTTAAAGGTTATTTTTGTGTGACTAGTAACCAAAGCTATATTCACATTTTTTACTCTAGTAGTAACTAATAGAGATACTCTTCCTACAGATATAGTTGCTTATTTCATTGAGGATTTTTTCTATAACACTAGAGAATTAGGATAAAAAGTATTAAAAATACTAAAAAAGATCAAATCATTTTAGAAAAGGAAGGGAATTTGTATATGTTCTAATCTAACAATCTGTGTATATGAGGGACTTTAAATCCATGCAAAAGGTGTCTTACTCAGCATCATATAACTTGCAAAAAAATAGAATGTAGACTAGAAGGATTTGAATTAACCTTTTAGTTATATATGGGGCTTCCCTGGTGGCTCAGACGGTAAAGCATCTGTCCGTGATGCGGGAGACCCGGTTTTGATCCCTGGGTCAGGGAGATCCTCTAGAGAAGGAAATGGCAACCCACTCCAGTACTCTTACCTGGAAAATTCCATAGATGGAGGAGCCTGGTGGGCTACGGTCCATGGGGTTACAAAGAGTCAGACACGACTGAACAACTTCACTTTTCACTTTGGTTATATACGTTCCCTGGTGGCTCAGATGGTAGTGTCTGCTTGCAATTCAGGAGACCCGGGTTTGATCCCTGGGTTGGAAAGATCTCCTGGAGAAGAGAATGGCTATGCACTCCAATATTCTTGCATGGAATTCCATAGACAGAGGCATCTAACTGGCTACAGTCCATAGGATTTCAGAGTCAGACACAATTGAGCAACTAACACTTTTTTGGTTATATATTATAACTGCTTCCCTGGTGGCTCAGTCAGTAAAGAATCCTCCTGAAATGCAGGAGACTGGCCGCAATGCCGGAAAACTGGGTTCGATCTCGAGAAGACATCCTGGAGAAGGAAATGGCAACCCTGTCCGGTATTCTTGCCTCGGAAATCTCATGGACAGAGGCACCTGGCTGGCTACAGTCCATGGGATTTCAAAGAGTCAGACATGACTGAGCAACTGACACATTTTTGTTTATAGATTATAATAACATTCATGAGTATTATAAATTACAATATATTAAAGCTCTGTTAAGTAACTCTGAGTCTAGATGATGTATTATAAGATGCTTTTATGGCATTCTTTAAAAATTTGTGGTTGATTATATTCAACAACTGTACTCCAAAGTTATAGTGATTATTTTCATGAAAAATGATTGAACACCTGGTGAAAAGAAGACTGCAATTTAAATAAAAGTTTAAGCAGGGGTATTTTTATCAACTATATGTTCTTAAGTGTATGTACACATGGTCAATGTAGGTTTGAAATTCCAATGTATTTTAAATTTGATTTTAATTATATTTAGTAATATATGTTTATATGTGCTAATTTTGATGTTAGAGATGCGATGAGATTTTTGTTATTCTAGAATAAAGCAACCTATACTCTTAATCATTAGAATGCTAGTGTTAATCATCTCACTTTTGCAATCTTATTATACCCACCAGGAAGAGAAACTCATTTCTCTCCGAGACATACCTGTGGTTTTGTTATATTAGCTAGATTTTTAGTGCTGACAGGTCCTGCCTGACACAGTTTGCAGGTATGATGCCCGTAGGTTCTAAATCGAACAAGTGTTACAGATAGATTTGCTAATCTAACTTTAATTTTTCCTTTTCTACCTTTATATTTTCAGTACTCCTCAGGAGATGAATATATTTGCTAAGAATGCAAAAGCTTTATCCTGTTATGCAAATGCAGAGTTGTTTTATTAAGCCGAATTTCACAGCTGAATCTGTCATTTCTCTTTTTTCTTCTTCTACATTATCATATTTCTCTGACTCGTAACTCTCCAACGACAAAAAAGGAAATGCTTCTTCCATACATTTTGTGGGTAACAGAATTATATAGAAAAATATATATGTATTTTTAAACAGTAAAATATTAAGTAAATAATATGAAAATCAGAATGTCAAAATGATGTTTTACACTCATTGATGAAGGTGAACCAAGTTTACAGTCAAAGAATGTGTTCTCCTTGGAGAAATACATTATGATGTGTGTCTCACATGTATTTACTTTAGGAGATACCTCTTGTTTACTTTGCCCATCTGTAAACACATAGATGGTCTTATCTTAGGGCTCAGAATTTATTCTCACACATTTGGTTATTTATTATTAGCCTCTGAGGGGCTTCCCAGGTGGCTCAGTGGTAAAGAATCCACCTGCCAATTCAGGAGATGCAGATTCGATCTCTCAGTGGGGAAGATCCCCTAGAGAAGGAAATGGCAACCCACTCCAGTATTCTTGCCTGGAGAATTTCATGAATAGAAGAGCCTGGCGGTCTGCAGTCCATGGGATCACAAAGAGAGGGAGCACGCAGGCATGTAGCCTCTGATATAGCCTCTGAGTGCCTACCTAGAGATGCCATTCATCCTATGGTAGATACAGTTTAGCTTAGTATTTGAAAAATTAGACAGATGCTAAATATGATTTATTTCTTTCTCCAAATACCAAAACTGTCACAAAACTGCCTCTGTCATGATCATTTCAGAATTAATAACAAAAAGTATATATTTACATTTCTTTGGTTATGGCAGAATAAAAAATAAAAACTCTTGTAAATATCTTTTAGGAACATTACATAGACATGAATTTATGTGTAACTAAAACAAAGCAGATTGAGCTCTGTTTATTTCTCGTCAGTGTTTTATTTTGCGCCTTATAAATAAGTAGAGTTCAATTAATAGCTTTTTAAAACCTGCTCATTTACTGTAGTAAAGAAAGGCATGTATCACATTCCCATAGGCATGCTCTATAGTTTTGTTTAGAATGGAAATAGTTGAGTGACTCTGTGTGTGCACATGGGCATGCATATCTTGGGAGAGAGCAGAGGAGAGAGGTATCAGACAGTATTCAGCAATGAATGAATGAGTACATGAATTCATTATAAAAATATGAATTTATCTTATAAAAATATTATCCTTATAAAAAGATTAAGATACAATTCAGTGATATATAATAAAGTTTGATTGGGAGTTCTTGAGAATAATTATAGATCATGAGGCATTTCAAATATATTATATGAAGAGGCAACTCATCTATGTGTGCTTCTTTTTAACCGTACTGTATTTGTTACAGAGCAAATTTCATTTATAGAGACATTTTCTAGAGTATTAACTATTTTGTCAAAAATGCTTTGGGATGAAGAAAAATAATGCACTCACTTTCAGTTGCTCAATTGCTTTAGAAAAATAAAAGTCACATTGAAAATATAGTCAATAGAATAGATTAAATCAATCCTCAGAATTAAGTTGATAGCAATTTTTTTCTTTTGTAGGAAGTAAATATCTTTATTTATTAGAAATTTCCATTTGTTCCAAATAAATTATATAAATACTTTAAATGCTGCTGCTGCTGCTGCTAAGTTGCTTCAGTCGTGTCCGACTCTGTGCGACCCCACAGACGGCAGCCCACCAGGCTCCGCTGTCCCTGGGATTCTCCAGGCGAGAACAATGGAGTGGGTTGCCATTTCCTTCTCCAATGCAGAAAAGTGAAAGGTGAAAGTGAAGTCGCTCAGTCATGTCCGACTCTTAGCGACCCCATGGACTGCAGCCTACCAGGTTCCTCCATCCATGGGATTTTCCAGGCAAGAGTACTGGAGTGGTACTTTAAATGAGAGTACCGTAATTTCCCCCACTTTAAGTATGGGCTGCACATAATGATTTGTTTCCAAGGAGTACAGTATGGTAAAGGAAAAAAAACAACAACATTGTTACAATAGAAAAGTCTGTACACTTGATATGATGTGGTGTGATATCATACAAATAGTACTTTACCTCTATAATCTTCCATCTAAAATCCCTAACCTAGGGCTAATCATGAGAAAAATATCAGAAAAATTTTGATGGAGGAGTATTCTATAATATTCCTGACTAGTACTTCTCAATATTGGTAAGGTATGAGAAACAAGGGAAGTGTCAGAAACTGTCACAGCCTAGAGAGCCTAAGGAGATAGATTTGTGAACCAATCTCAGTGTGTATGTGTGTGTGTGTGTGTGTAGATTTGTGGACCAATTTCAGTGTGTGTGTGTATGTATATATGTGTAGGCTTTCCCACAACAACAAGCAGTCCTCAAATGCCAGCAGAGTATCTGAAAATTCAGCTCAACTCTGATGCTGTCTACGTAGAGATAGAATCAGATTCCACAGGTAAACGGCTCAGTCCCAAAAGACCACCTTCCACTTTAGAGGCCAACCACAAGCCCAGGTCCCCTGTGCTTCTGACCAAAAAGCTACACATGGAGGATGCCAGTTGCAATTCAGGTTATTATGTATATTTCTGGCCAACTGACTATAAATCACAGGTTCCCATACTCCCTTGCTTAGGTTAGAAACATTTGCTGGAACAGTTCACAGGAAACCATTTACTCACTAGATTACCGATACATTACAAAGGATATTAAAGCGTATGAAACAATAGCCAGAAGAAGAGATTCATAGGGTGAAGCTCCAAACAAAGGATCTTCTATCCTCCTGGACTTTTGGGGTCCAGCATGGTAGCACACAGAAGTGTTCTGGTTCCCATAGCTGGAAGCTTTCTGAATCCTGTCCTATTGGGTTTTTATAGAGGCTTCATTACATAGAAATGGTTAATTAGTCATTGGCTTTTAGCTGTTGATTCAATTTCCAACCCCTTTTCCCAGCACAGAGGTCAGGGGTG
The DNA here is from genome assembly GCA_024291935.2 of Okapia johnstoni. NCBI lineage: Eukaryota > Metazoa > Chordata > Mammalia > Artiodactyla > Giraffidae > Okapia > Okapia johnstoni. The sequence continues at coordinate 31,270,197 of CM044308.1, read as the reverse complement.
TGGGACTGAAAGTTTCCATGCTCAATCACATGGTAGGTCCCACTGGTTACCAAGCCTTATATGATGATTTAGGGTCATTCCAGAGTCACCTCATTAACATAACAAGGGAAAACTTGATTACTCTCTTCACTTAAGAAATCCTCCCCGCTCCAGGTTTTAGGAGCTCTGTTCCAGAAATGGGGACAAAAAACAAATATGTATTTCTAATTATAAATCATAATGTCACAGGAGATGTGAGAAATAAATACAATGTGGTATCATGGAACAAAAAAAGAATGTTAGGTAAAAACTAAGGAAATCTGAATAAACATGGTCCTTTTATTGATAATAATTTAATATTATTTCATTACTTATGATAGAGGTACTGCTGCTGCTGCTGCTAAGTCACTTCAGTCATGTCCGACTCTGTGCGACCCCACAGACGGCAGCCCACCAGGCTCCCCCGTCCCTGGGATTCTCCAGGCAAGAACACTGGAGTGGGTTGCCATTTCCTTCTCCAATGCATGAAAGTGAAAAGCGAAAGTGAAGTCGTTCAGTCGTGTCCGACCCTTAGCAAACCCATGGACTGCAGCCTACCAGGCTCCTCTGTCCATAGGATTTTCCAGGCAAGAGTACTGGAGTGGGTTGCCATTTCCTTCTCCGGGTAGAGGTACTATACTATTATAAAACAATAATCAGATAAATGGGGGGATAGAGCAACTCTTTGTTCTATCTGCTTATTTGTCTGAAAATTTAAGATGCTATAAATAAAAAACATTGCTTTAAAAAATTATTTGTTTAGTGTTCACTTTTAGAGGAATTATACTCAAAAGTAAAATATTGATGAAAGAATATGTCCACTACAGTTGTAGAAGTCCTTATGTTACTGTTAAAACGCAGGATCATTGGTTCATATGAAGAGCTCTTTTGATGACACAGGTCTGCTGATAATACATCAGAAGATAGGCATTTGAATTAGTAAAACACATGCATAAAATGTGAGAAGTATTCCCATGTAATCTTTATAATCCTATATAATATGAGATTTAAGGGATTAAGGGCATATGTCTTTATATCTTGTAGGGCTTCTCTGATAGCTCAGTTGGTAAAGAATCTGCCAGCAATGCAGGAGTCCTCGGTTTGATTCCTAGGTTGGGAAGATCCCCTGGACAAGGGATAGACTACCCAGTTCAGTATTCATGATGGGCTTCCCTTGTGGCTCAGCTGGTAAAAAATGTGCCTGCAGTGCGGGAGACCGAGGTTCCATCACTGGGTTGGGAAGATCCCTTGGAGAAGGGAAAGGCTACCCACTCTAGTATTCTAGACTGGAGAATTCCATGGACTGTATAGTCCATTGGGTCACAAAGAGTCGAATATGACTGAGGAACTTTTCACCTCACTTCACTTCTTTATATCGCAGGAAAATATGCTACTATTATAGCCCATTTATTTTATTCCCAAGAGTTTTAAAACAGTATTTGTGAACAGGGCTTGAATTAAAACATGGGGTTTGGAAAATATTGGAAAACTATGTGTAAGTTGTGTCAAAATGCTCTTGGTAGCTTGATGTTAGAGAAAGGAATTAATGTATTTTAAATTATATAAGCAGATAAAGACTTTATTTTTCCAACAGTTCAAAACAGCAGTATATCTATTTCTATAATAGAGATTATGTAACTTGTCAGAATTTAAGTAACAAGATTACCCTTCTATTTAGCAAATGTGTGATTTAAATGGCTTGTACTTGAGTAGTAGTGTAGTGTTGGTTGCTCACTCATGTCCAACTCTTTGTGACCCCATGGACTGTAGCCCACCAGGCCCCTCTGTCTGTGGATTTTCCAGGCAAGAATACTGGAGTGGGTTACCATGCCCTACTCCAGGGGATCTTCTCTACCCAGGGATTGAACCCAAGTCTCTTATGTCTCCTCCACTGGCAGGCAAGTTCTTTAGCACTAGTGCCACTTGTGAAGTCCAACTTGTACTTTAGTTTTCAATTTTTAATTATTTAGTTGAAATGAAGGTAGTCAATGTCAGAGTAAATAAACTGTATCATTTTAGAATTATTGTTTTATTTGGCAGATAGTATGTGTTTAGCAAAGAACTGTCCTGTCTCATGTATAATTCTATGTACAATTGGAGAATGAATCAATCATTAATTGAAACCAAACGACTTCCCTGGTGGCTCAGCGGTAAAGCGTGTGCCTACAATGGGAGAGACCCAGGTTTGATCCCTGGGTTGGGAAGATCCCCTGGAGAAGGAAATGGCAACCCACTCCAGTATTCTTTCCTGGAAAATCCCACGGACGGAGGAGCCTGGTCGGCTATAGTTCATGGGGTCGCAAAGAGTTGGACACGACTGCGTGACTTCGCTTTCACTTTCATGTTCTGTGAAAATATAAAGAAGAAATGATCAGTTCTAATGTCCAGGGATGGGAACTATCAAGGAAATCTCCAATCTTTATGGACCAAGCCTTGAAAACCAAATAGGAGATCCATGAGAAAGAAGGATATATGCAGTGGATGCAACACATGCCTTTAAATAGTCCAAGACCTGGATACATTTCAGGAAAAATTTAGATACTGATTGTAGGTGTCATTTAATTATACTTTCAGAGGACCTTCAGTTGGTCTTTTCTTCTTTGTGTAAATTAGTGGGATTGTAATTAGTGATTTAGAGTCACTTTATACATTAACTGAATTTCTGATAAATTGTGAAAATGAATATTTACATGTCAAATTATATCTAACATTTGAATTTCTGTTTCAGATGTGTTCTCACTAGGGAAAAACATGATCTCAACCGTACAAAAAGATGAAAAATATAAAAGGGAGGTAAAAAATCACTTCTGACAATGTCAAAATTTATTTTCAAGGTGATTTCTGCCTTTGTGAGTGCAGTCTGTATGTATTTTAATCTCCAGTACAAACTTTGAGTGAAATTCATCAAAAATGAAATCAGTCCACATTTTCTTAGTACTCTTAAAAGCATATGTAAATTAAAATACATCACATAGCTAATTCCAATTTTATTGACAGTTTTTACTGCCTCTCAGGGATTTGAATATTTAAATATTTTAGCAGCCATACTGGTTAGTATTTCAGGAATGTCACTGCTTTAAAAGTATAGTTAAGTTCATCAACAGTGAAAGCCATACAGCAAGATTTTTTTCAAGATTTTTTTTCTTATGATGAAGTATGTTGCTCCTGTATTTATATATTTACGCCTTACCTTTTTCCCTGCAAGGGATTAATTAACCTGAAAATAAGTGTGTGTGTGTGTGTTTGTGTAATTACTGACAAATGAATAACAGGGTGATCTTTTGGTTTTAGAGAACTTTGTTAGCAAAAATTTTGCAGTATTGCCTGAGCTAGTGAAGGACTGGAAGATATTTTAATACTTCTGTCATAATGAAAAGTTTCACCAATAGCAGAAATACAAATTAGTATTATAAACTATTAGAAGTGGAAATGGTATGTTTCATGCTGTATTACATTCATAAATCTAAATTAATGCTAAGTAAAAATGTTTAAGGAAAAGATCTCTTGTAGAAGAAAAAGTTAAGAAAATTTGAGAAGAGATTGTAGTTAGAAATTATGGAACTTGTGGAATTTAACTTTCAGGAATTATATTTATGGACTTTTTTACATTGTTGCTGTAATGCTGGGTGAAAGAAAAGAGGATTCCCTAAATGCTTACATTTTAATATTTAAATTTTCTAAATGGGAGTTATGGGTGGAAGATTGGTATAAACAATGTGAAATTGAGGAAAAGAACCTTTGGAGCTTGTTTTTCTGAAGTTAAACACCAAATATTTTAAAAGAAAACTGGTGGCTAGTTTTTGATTTCACAGAAGGCTCAGTTTGCAGAAAGGAATGATTTATGTTTCTTCTGTAGTCTTTACTTAGCCCAAAGGAAGTAATGATTCTCTAGAATGCACATGCTTTATTATTTAAATTCAGTCAGATATCTAACTCTATTCTCTAGTGGGATAGATGTATAAATAGAGGATAGTGTTTAAAATGATCGTAAGAATCTAAGAAATGTCTAAAAGAACACTGACAACTGGTGACGGCATGAGAGTAACAGGCGAATCACTATGTGTCTGAAAATAGCAAGAGAGCAAGTCTCTAAACTGCAATATCAAGTAAGTGTCCTCTATATTGATGTTAGGGCATCATTGATGTAATCTATAAAAACAAATCAAAAACAACACCCTGAAACCCTTCATTTTAGGAATCTTTCAAATTAATTTGGCTGTGCGTTCATGTAGACAAGGGTGATGACAGGACCATAAATTAAGGGTGGTGACAAAAAGCACTGTCACTACAACATAGAAACAGACAACTACTCCTAACAGCTCAATTTGGAAAGAAAAGTAAGTAAAAAGTGAAAAGATTAATTTACTTGAAATCTCAGCTGTTACTAAAGTTGAGGTTATATTGTATTGGTTAACTCTGTAAAAGATTTAGTATAGTTAGGAAGAATGCATAAAATAAAGCCACATGATTCATCTTTGGAATGCATTCTGTAAATCTCTAGAAAAACCCCATCAGTGCTGACTTTGATAGAAATAGTACATTGGAGAGTCTTAGTATGGGGAAAATCTCCTATTACTGATAGCTCGGGAAATAACAAAGTGATGAACTCCTATGTCAGTTTCCTACTCACTGTTTCTTACAGTGTTTAACGTTTTTAAATTCCATCAATCTAGTAGTAATCAGATGGAGATGGAAATTTAGAAATCCTTCTTTCTCTACTAAGAGAGTGTGTAAGATAGAAAAACAGTAGTGGTTTGGTACTCATAACCTCATTAGGATATAAAATTTCAGTCTTTAGAATTTACTGTGGCTGTATTAGGAACTACAGCAACTATTGAAACCCAGCAGAATAGAAAAGTTCAAAAAATAACATTGACTTTAGTTTTAAAGGAAAAGGAGGAATTTGTCAGACTGGAAAGAAAGGAAGCACCACGTAAGAGGCAGGAGAATAGTTTGGATAAAGGAGTGAGAAATGAAAGAGCAGAGGATGGGGCACAGCAAATAGTCCAGTGTGATGTGAAAGGAGAATTGAGATGAGCCTGTAAATCTAGTTGCACGCGATTTGATGAAGTTTGTATTTCAGAATAGGATTTTTATGCTTTATGTTGTGAGCATTTGAGATGTGGTTCAGATTTTTTTACATAGAGGTATACTGTGATGCAAGTGGGGTTTGCAGGAGTTCATACAATTTTAGCAGCCCTAATTTTTCTTATTCATTGACTCCTTCTCCCAACTCCTGCCTCTTTGTTTATTCTTTTTATTTTCTTGATAGACACGGTGTGATTAGTGTTGACTTCTTTGTGCACAGTAGTTTCATGTCAGCATCCCGAGCTTTCTTATTCTTTCCTCTTTTCATTTTCACTATGTTCTTTTAATGTGAGCAAAAGCAATTTTTGACTTTTGCATCTAATATGAAAACAGCATTACAAATCTTTAAACAAGAAAACAGTATGATAGCTTACTCAGTTTCACTAACTGAAGTTTCGTTATTGTAAGGAAGCAAGGAACATAGCAAATTTATATTTATATTTGTGAAGAATAGGAAGAAACCCACATTTGCTAATATTATTATCAGATAATTTCCCGCCGACTTTTGTAAGCTTCCGTTCATTTAATAATAGTAACTTAAATGAAGATTTAAAAAATATATCTCAATATCTAACATTGATATTGACCCATTTAATTCTAAGTTAATTTACTTCTTAGAAAATGAAAATATAAGATACAGTAACCAGAAGTCATGTTTTTCCAAAACAAAAAGCTTTATTTCTGGAGAGATCTCATCTCTTACAATTTAGATCCTGATTATTATTGTTTATTGGGGATAAAGCTAACCATATTAGCACCAATATAGTGCTCCTTCTGTTAACAAATTATATGGCATTTTATCTCTTGGATAAAAGCATAACGGAAAAATAGGATTGCAGTATTCTAACTTGCCATTAGGCCAGTAAAAATTAATCCATTGGTTTGTAAATAAGTGTGGATCTTTGAACAGTGGTAGGAAACATTAAATGATGGCAAATTAACAGTATTTTATTTGTGCTAATTTATGTATAGTATTAATATGGTGATGTTTTAAGTTGTTAAATGTTTTCCACCTAAACTGTTTAACATATGGCTGCCTCAGATGATGATAGTTAAAATTTCAATCAACATTAAATTTTAGTCCTGGGCAGTGAATAATAAGAGACTCATTGTATATTTAAAATATTCCTTGTGCCTCCTGCTTTTTTAAAGAAGCATAGATCTTTATTTTCAATCTACACATATTCAATTATTTAGGAACTGTGAAACTAGTGAAATGAGAGGGCTATTTTAATTTTTGTTAATTCAGTTTAGTGCTTTAAATTAAATAGATTATAATATTCCTAATTTAAATCAAAATGTAAAAATTTCAATAGTTGTAATCTCGTAGATTAATAGAAAATTGTTTCATAATATATAAAATATACTTTACAGAGATCAAAGCTGAATTCAGATAAAGCTCATAACAAGAAAATGTATAGCAATCCTTACAGCCTCTCTGTCCATCACCAACTCCCAAAGTTTGCCCAAGTTCATGGCCATTGTACTGCTGATGCCATCCAGCCATCTGTCCTCTGATGCCCTCTCCTGCCTTCAATCTTTTCCATCATCAGGGACTTTTCCTATGAGTCAGCTGTTCACATCAAGTGACCAGAATACTGGAGCTTCAGCTTCAGCATCAGTCCTTCTGATGAGTATTCAGGGTTGATTTCCCTTGAGATTGACTGGTTTGGTCTCCTTGCAGTCCAAGGGACCTTCAGGAGTCTTCTCCAGCAGCACAATTCAAAGGCATCAATTCTTTGGTGCTCTACCTTCTTTACGATGCAGCTCTCACAACCGTATGTGACCACTGGAAAGACCATAACCCTGACTATATGAACCTTTGCTTGTAGAGTAATGTCTCTGCTTTTCAATGCACTTTCTAGGTTTGTTGTAGCTTTTCTGCAAAGAAGCAATCATCTTCTGATTTCATGGCTGCAGTCACCATCCACAGTGATTTTAGAGCCCAAGAAAAGGAAATCTGTCATTACTTTCCCCTTTTCCCCTTCTATTTGCCATGAAGTAATGGGGTTGGATGCCAGATATCAGTTTTTTTAATATTTAGTTTTAAGCAAGTTCTTTTATTCTCATCCTTCACTCTCATCAAGAGGCTCTTTAGTTCCTCTTTGGTTTCTGCCATTAGAGTGGTATCATCTGCTATTTGAGGATATTGATGTTTCTCCCGCCTATCTTGATGCCAGCTTGTAACTCATTCAGCCTGGCATTTCTCATGATGTGCTCAGCATATAGGTTAAGTAAACAGGGTGACAGCTGACAGCCCTGTCATGTTCCTTTCTCAGTCAGGCACCAATCAGTCATTCCATACAGGATTCTAACTGTTATGTCTTGACCCGCATACAGGTTTCTTAGGAGACAGGTAAGATCGTCTGGTATTCCCATCTCTTTAGGGGCTTTCCACAGTTTGTTACTATCCACTTAGTCAAGGGCTTTAGCTTAGTTGACAAAACAGAGGTAGATGTTTTTCTGAAATTCCCTTCCTTTCTCTATGATCCAGAGTATGTTGCCAATTTGATCTCTGGTTCCTCTGTGTTTTTGAAACCCAGCTTGAATGTCTGAAAGCTCTTGGTTAGCGTAATGCTGAAACATAGCATGAAAAATTTTAAGCATGACCTTACTAGCATGGGAGATGACTCCAATTGTCCCATGGTTAGCAAATTCTTTAGTTTTACCATTTTTGGGAATTGGGATGAGGATTGTCCTTTTCCAGTCCTGTGGCCACTGCTAGATCTTCAAAGTTTGCTGACATATTGAGTACAATACTTTGATTATATCGTCCTTTAGGGCTTTGAATGGCTCTACTGGAATTATATCACATCCACTAGCTTTATTAACAGCAGTTAATAATTGTTAATATACGTTAGCAATATATATACAAGCACATATAATATTAGCCTTATAGTAAAAAATGTTAAAATATAGGATAAAATTATCAAAATTAGAGATCAGTTCAGTCATTTAGTTGTGTCTGACTCTTTGCGACCCCATGGAATGTAGTATGCCAGGCCTGCCTGTCCATCACCAACTTCTGGAGTTTACTCAAACTCATGTCCATTGGTGGTGATGCCATCTACCCATCTCATCCTCTGTCATCCCTTTCTCCTCCCACCTTCAATCTTTCCAGGCATCGGGGTCTTTTCCAATGAGTTGGTTCTTCATATCAGGTGGCCAAAATATTGGAGTTTCAGCTTCAACATCAGTCTTTCCAATGAATATTCAGGACTGATTTCCTTTAGGATGGACTGAATGGATTACCTTGCAGTCCAAGGGACTCCCAAGAGTCTTTTCCAACACCACAGCTCACAAGCATCAATACTTTGGCGCTCAGCTTTCTTTATAGTCCAACTCTCACATCCATACATGACTACTCTTAAAACCAGAGCTTTGACTAGACGGACCTTTGTTGGCCAAGTAATGTCTCTCCTTTTTAATATGCTACCTAGGTTGGTCATAACTTTCCTTCTAAGGAGTAAATGTCTTTTAATTTCATGGCTGCAGTCACCATCTGCAGTCATTTTGGTGTCCCCCAAAATAAAATCTGCCACTGTTTCCCCATCTATTTGCCATAAAGTGATGGGACCAGATGTCATGATTTTAGTTTTCTGAATGTTGAGTTTTAAGCCAACTTTGTCACTCTCATCTTTCACTTCCATCATCAGGCTCTTTAGTTCTTCACTTTCTGCCATAAGAGTGGTGTCATCTGCATATCTGAGATTATTGATATTTCTCCTGGCAATCTTGCTTCCAGCTTGTGCTTCCTCCAGCCCAGTGTTTCTCATGATCTACTCTGCATAGAAGTTAAACATGCAGGTTGACAATATAGAACCTTGACATACTCATTCCCTTATTTGGAACCAGTCTGTTGTTCCATGTCCAGTTCTAACTGTTGCTTCCTGACCTGCATACAGATTTCTCAAAGGCAGGTCAGGTGGTCTGGTATTCTCATCTCTTGAAGAATCTTCCACAGTTTCTGGTGATCCACACAATCAAAGGCTTGGTTTAAAGCCCTGGTTTAAAGTCAAAAGCTCTAGTATAGTCAATAAAGCAGAAATAGATGTTTTTTCTGGAACTCTTTTGCTTTTTTGATAATCCAGCAGATGTTGGCAATTTTATATCTGGTTCCTCTGCCTTTTCTAAAACCAGCTTGAACATCTGGAAGTTCATGGTTTACATACTGTTGAAGCCTGGCTTGGAGAATTTTGAGCATTATGTACTAGTGTGTGAGATGAGTGCAATGCGAGGTAGTTTGAACATTCTTTGGTATTGCCTTTCTTTGGGATTGGAACGAAAACTGACCTTTTCCAGTCCTGTGGCCACTGCTGAGTTTTCCAAATTAGATGGCATATTGAGTGCAGCACTTTCATAGCATCATAGATGTTTCCTTTTGTCCTTTGCTTTTTGCTTCTCTTCTCTTCACATCTATTTGCAAGGCCTCCTCAGGCAACCAATTTGCTTTTTCGCATTTCTTTTTCTTGGGGATGGTCTTGATCCCTGTCTCCTGTACAATGTCACGAACCTTGGTCCATAGTTCATCAGGCACTGTGTCTATCAGATCTAATCCCTTGAATCTATTTCTCACTCCACTGTTTAAATATAAGGGTTTGGTTTAGGTCATACCTGAATGGTCTGGTGGTTTTCCCTACTTTCTTCAATTTAAGTCTGAATTTGGCAATAAGGAGTTCATGATCTCGGAGAAGGCAATGGCACCCCACTCCAGTACTCTTGCCTGGAAAATCCCATGGACGGAGGAGCCTGGTAGGCTGCAGTCCATGGAGTCGCTAAGAGTCGGACACAACTGAGCGACTTCACTTTCACTTTTCACTTTCTTGCATTGGAGAAGGAAATGGCAACCCACTCCTGTGTTCTTGCCTGGAGAATCCCAGGGACAGGGGAGCCTGGTGGGCTGCTGTCTGTGGGGTCGCACAGAGTCGGACACGACTGAAGCGACTTAGCAGCAGCAGCAGCAGTTCATGATCTGAGTCACAGTCAGTTCCTGGTCTTGTTTTTGCTGACTGTATAGAGCTTCTCCATCTTTGGTTGTAAAGAATGATTTTGGTGTTGACCATCTGGTGACGTCCGTGTGTAGAGTCTTCTCTGTGTTGTTGGAAGAGAGTGTTTGCTATGACCAGTGTGCTCTCTCGGCAAAACTCTGTTAGCCTTTGCCCTGCTTCCTTCTGTACTCCAAGCCGCAATATGCCTGTTACTCCAGGTGTTTCTTGTCTTCTTACTTTTGCATTCCAGTCCCCTATAATGAAAAGTACGTCTTTTTTGGATGTTAATTCTAGAAGGTATTGTAGGCCTTCATAGAACCATTCACCTTCAGCTTCTTCAGCGTTGCTGTCGGGCCATAGACTTGGATTGCCATGATGTTGAATGGTTTGCCTTGGAAATGAACAGAGATCATTCTGTTGTTTTTAAGATTGCACCCAAGTACTCCATTTTGGACTCCTTTGATGACTATGATGGCTACTCCATTTCTTCTAAGGGACTCTTGCCTACAGAAGTAGATATAATAGTCATCTGAGTTAAATTCTCCCATTCCAGTCCATTTTAGTTCAGTGATTCCTGAAATGTCATTGTTCACTCTTGCCATCTCCTGTTTGACCACTTCTATGAACCACCACTGCACTCTACGTTTCTTAACAATTTCTGAGCCACATGTGATGTTGATGTTGTGAGTGTTCTCCACTGCTTTACAACCCATTTTGAACTAGAGTAAGAAAATCACTTGAGTTTGCTTTTTGTCTAGCATCATTTCCATAGTCTAAAATAAATATAAACAATAAGTAAAGTAACTTGCAAAAAAAGCAAGAAATACACATTTAAATGCACATTTATTTAAGAATGTATTCTGCTATCAAATGGCAGAGTTCAACAGTGGAAAACCACAATTGCTTTTGCACCAACCTAATAATTTAACTGAGTCTTTTTTAAGAGAGGACAATAACTAATTGGAATATGAGTTTTATTTTTTTGAAAGATATTAGTCAAGGAGTCCTTTAAGAAACCAAGAAAAAGATTTCCTCAAACCTGGGCAATTTATTAATTGGGATTTTCTTCCCTTTTTGGTGTAAGACCCTCTTCCTTTGAGGGTTTTATTCATATTGAAAATCCCCTAAATGTGCCGATATTGTCATCTTAATTAACTTGGACCGCCATAACAAAACTCCAGACTAGGTGGTTTAAATTTAAAAAAAAAAAAAGTTATTTTCTCTTAGTTATGAAGACTAGGATTCCAAAATCAAGGTACCAACACATTCGATTTCTGGTGAGAGCTTTATTTTCTGGATTGCAGATGACTGCCTTCTCACAATTTCCTTATATGTTATGGAGGGAGAAAGGCAGCAAACTCTCTGATGTTTCCTCTTGTGAGAGCACTAATCCCATCACGAGAGCCCCATCCTCAGGATCACATCTAAATTTAAATATCTCCCAAATGTCCCATCTCCAAATATCATCATATCAGGGGTTAGGGCTTCAAAATATAAATTTGGGGATGAGGGGGACACAATCCAGTCCATGGAATTATCTTTGGTGAAATAATTTCATTTAGAAAGATAGCACTTGAATTAGACAATGTGAAAAATAATTTAAAAGACACACATGTGAGAGGCTAGCAATGAATGGTCCAGGTGCTTTTGTGCCTTGTGTGTTCATGAAACATTTATGTTGTGTCTAATCTCCACTGGATGAATGTTTGGATATCTGGAGCTAAACTGTCATGGACAAAGCAAAACAAGCTGGGGAAAGTTCTCATGTTTCTGTGATAGGTGCTGCAAAAGCAAAGTCTATCTTATACAGCTATTCATTAAACAAGAGATTTTCTTTGTCAGTTCTTTGGGTTGGCTACAGGGTCACTCTTGTTGAACTTATGTCTATCCACTTTCCTATTCATTAACCTTTATATACATGAAAAAGAAAAATGTGAGAACAGTCAGACAGACTAGCAATATTTTTAGTAACAAGACAGGTTTCTACCAAGTATGAATTTTTAAGTCTGATCAGAAAATCAAAAGATCCTAAAAGCCAAGATCAATCTCTGACACAATTTAGTACTATGGCAAGAGAGAGCATTTTTCATGCTTTAATAATATCTAACTGCCATTTGTTCTTTTCCAACATGACAGAGAGAGGAGAAGATAAGTGAGGGAGAAGCTAAAGTGAAGCCATTTGAAACACTGACCCCGGCCTACCCCTATAAGAATTTTACAAAGCTGGCATTTTTCTCATAGCTATTTTAGGTTTTTGCCAGCTTATCAAAAAAGTCACATCTTTCAAATTCCTTTAGATTTTTTATCATCCATTATTTAATAAGGACACTAATCTTGGCTTCTGTTTGGTAATATTTGCACTTCCCATAGTAAATGACAAAGGCGCTATTACTGTGATGTCATATTCTATGATGGCAAATTGGACTAGTATCATTAACGACATTTTTCTGATACTAATATACCCATTTTTTATTTTATGTCGTCACAAATAAAGCATTGGTAAACTAAGAATAAATTAATATATATCAGAATGTGACTATTTAAAACTCCTATTTTATGTATGCATAAAATTATTCATGGACCTGTAAAAAGTATTTCTCATGTCAAAAGAGGATTGGAGTATTAACCAGTCATACTAAAGAACTTTTCAAAGACTGGGCTTGCTCTGGGCAGAAGTCAGTAGCCTTTCAGAAACAGTGTTCCAATGTGTCTAACGGAAAGATTATAATTGAAGTAATAATCTAAAAAGTCTTGTGGACTAGGAATCTTCAGTTCACACTGAAATATAAATTAAATTATTCTTTGTCTTATTTCAGTTCAGTTCAGTCGCTCATTCATGTCTAACTCTTTGTGACCCCATGGACTCCAGCACCCCAGGCCTCCCTGTCTATCACCAACTCCCAGAGTTTACTCAAACTTATGTCCATTGAGTCAGTGATGTCATCCAACCATCTCATCCTCTGTCATCCCCTTCTCCTCCCAGCTTCAATCTTTCCCAGCAAAGAAATATTTGTCTTATTTCAATGTACATAATTTCAGGACACTGCCAGTAACATAAAATATAGATGTGACTTTCATCTATCCAAAATGAGGCTTGAGGAAAGGGAGTGTTCTAGCGAAGACAATGATTGTTCACAATTGGGATTAGTTGGGAAAGTTAGATGCTTTCAAATAGTTAACCTTTTGGGAGACCTAGAGGTAACTGAGAGGTTTGGTTTTGCTGTTGTAGTTTCCTCTTCCTCCCTTTTAAATTGCATGGTGCTCTTATGGGAATATTGGGCTGTTATAGTTATTCATTATATTTGGTTGAATCCACAGAATATTTGTGTATATCTTAACTTACTTGATTATGTTTCTAGAGTCTTTTCTTTTATTCATTGGATTAGTAGTATATATTATTCAAGATTAGCTCCTGTGGAAATTTAGACTTTGTTTATGAATTGAGAACTTTTATCCCATAGGATGAAATACCAAACACTTGGCTTGATATTTGTGTCTTGGCCTAGCTTAACCCTAATATAATTTTGACCTATTCAGTTATACTTTCCCAATTTCACTAGCTCAGTCATAGGTTGTGACTGTGCTAATTTTCTCAAAGGCCACCCTTACTCTGGTTTCTTTATTTTTACTTCAGTTGAACTGTCTACCTCCTTTTCATCTAACCAAATTATACTCAAAATAGTTGATAATGTCATTTTCTCTTCTAACTCGAAATTTAGGTGAAGAATGAACAGCCTAAAACCATTAGCTGCAATATATTCAAACTTTTTGTGTTATTTAAATCACTTATTGAAACTATATACCTTACACATTTCTTTGTGATTTATAATCCATATGTAAAATTCTGAAGAGTGGAGTTTTCTAGGACATAATTGAGTAATTTATATAACTTCTTAGAAGTGAAGATGAACATTATGCTGATTATATTATACCTCATACTTTTGCAAAGTGAAATCCATTAAATAATCATCAGTACTACAGAACTAAAGACTAATCAATTATGTCTCATAACCTGGGAGAAAGTCTTCATATATCTAATGTAATTTCTTCAACAAAGATTAACAGTTCATTTGATACTTGTTCTTTTTTTCTGGTCAGCCAAAATGATATTGCCAAAGAGGGAGTGGAAAGGGGAGATGAGGAGAGAAGCAGAAAGAAGGGGAGAAGGGGCTAAAAAGGGAAGGGGAAAGAGGAGAGAAGGAAACTTAGGAGAGAAGGAAACTTACTTGTCACCTGATGACACTGACTGTGTTCCATTTGCAGTAAAAAGATATATAAGGAAAAAGAGAAAGATTCAACTGCTAGAAAACGTTTTGCTTATTTAATAATAGTTCATTAGTTGAAGATATTCAATCTAGTTCAAAAATTAGAGTCCAAAAGATGTGAGAGAAAATTTACTGAGGGCTTTCTGGAAAAAAGAAGAAAAGAAAAATTACCTAGATTGCTTTCTTTGTTACAACTACCTGAGTAGTCTAACCACTACCTTTCTGTTGGTGTTGAAATAATTCCCTGACGAGATAGGGCTTTTTTCTGTTCTTTCATTATTGTAACTTTAGAGCTTAGAATATGGCTGGCCCAAATGTGGACTTAAGTATTTTTTTAAATAAATTTTCTTGTTTATTCAATTAAAGTACAATGGATAAATGTATAAAGTACTAGTTATTCACTATTTTAATTTGTATTAGATTATAAATTCCATGCCAATTAAAAACTAAAACTTGCATTGGTGCCTTGATTCATATTTTGTGTGTAATAATCATCAGTATTAGAAAAAAATAAACACCTAACTATCCAAGGCAAAACATCTTTGATTGGGCTGATAGGAGAAACAGGAAGTAATTGTATAAGTTGAAACACATGGCAATTAGATATATTTTTGTGTGATAAATCACAGCATCTCTAGGAAAATTATATTCAACACAGTTTTATTCACATATAGTTAAGTAGAATATTTCCTTTCCATATCTTTTAAAATACTTTAAAAAAACTATAATATATTAGTGGTTCTATTCTTGCTTTACTTGCTTTATTGACAAATTCATGTAGAATATGTTTCTTAAAAATATATAATATTGACTGTTTATCTAGAGAGAATGATAATCAGTTCAGTTCAGTTCAGTCACTCAGTCGTGTGCGAATCTTTGCGACCCCATGAACTGCAGCACCCCAGGCCTCTCTGTCCATCACCAACTCCTGGAGTCCACCCAAACCCATGTCCATCGAGTCGATGATGCCATCCAGCCATCTCATCCTCTGTTGTCTCCTTCTCCTCCTGCCCTCAGTCTTTCTCAGCATCAGGGTCTTTCCAATGAGTCAGCTCTTCGCATGAGGTGGCCAATGTATTGAAGTTTCAGCTTCAGCATCAGTCCTTCCAATGAACACCCAGGACTGATCTCCTTTAGGATGGACTGGTTGGATCTCCTTGCAGTCCAAGGGACTCTCAAGAGTCTTCTCCAACACCACAGTTCAAAAGCATCAATTCTTCGGTGCTCAGCTTTCTTCACAGTCCAACTCTCACATCCATACATGACCACTGGAAAAACCATAGCTTTGTCTAGATGGACCTTTGTCGGCAAAGTAATGTCTCTATGTTAGATATGTATATAAATGTACATATGTGTGTATAAAAATGTATATATGTACAATATGTGTATTATATAAAATATTTATATATGTATTATATTGCACATGTGTTCACACTCACAAACTGTATACAATAAATTTTTAAATAAACTAACAATCTAGATCATGTTTGGAAGAAGGCAACGAAAATGACAAAGCAATAAACTTCTCAAAATTAGAATTACTGAAGCATGAATGAGCTGAATGTCCTGAATGGACATGTCAGAGAATTCCAAATGCGAGAGGATAGTGGCAGGAGCACTATATACCTGGCCATTAGGTAAAGAATTTGGACTGAAGTTTCTTTGATTTATTTATGATTTATTTAATTATTAATGTTAGTACAAGTGATTCTTTAGTCCTTTTCCTAAAACAACCATTATATTAGTCTAGCAGTGCTGCCATAACCAAGCACCACAGACTGATTGGCTTAACAGAAATTTATTTTCTCACAGTTCTGGACACTACAATTTTTGGTTCAAAGTGTCCATAGGTTTGATTTTTTTCTTTTCATTTTTTTTTTTTTCCTGAGGCCTTTCTCTTTGGCTTGTAAAAGCTGTCTTGTCTCCTTGCCTATACTTGATCTTCCCTCTCTGCATGCCTGAGTCCTTATCCCTCCTTCTTTTAAGACGACAAGTTGTATTGGATTAGGGCCCACCCTGATGACCTCATTTTAACTTAATTACATCTTTAAAAACACTTCCTCTGTATACAGTTACTTTCTGAGGTACTGGGGATTAAGTTGTTCACATAGGAATTTTGGGGATGGGACATTGTTTAGTCTGTAGCATTCTTGAGATATATTTTCTGTTTAATAAATTGAAATTTCACTTTTTGTAAATTTCTTACTCTGTAGTCAAGAGAGAAGAGGGAGTCAGGAGGAGTTTATAAATACTTGTTCTATGATCTACATTCAAGAAGTCACTGGCTATTTCAGCTTGCATTTGATGTGTCACACATGCATTTTTGCCTGCCCCAAACATATTAGTGCTTGAGTTATAATAATAAAATAGATAACGTTGCAAACTGAAGGGCTTCCCTGATAGCTCAGTTGGTAAAAAATCTACCTGCAATGCAGAAAACCCCGGTTCAATTCCTGGGTCAGGAAGATCTGCTGGTGACAGGTAGGCTACCCATTCCAGTATTCTTGGGCTTCCCTTGTGGCTCAACTGGTAAAGAATCCACCTGCAATGTGGGAGACCTGGGTTCGATCTCTGGGTTGGGAAGATCCCCTGGAGAAGGGAAAGGCTACCCACTCTGGTTTTCTAGCCTGGAGAATTCCATGGACTAGTCCATGGGGTTGCAAAGAGTTGGACATGACTGAGTGGCTTTCACTTTACAAACTGAATTCACAATTTTACATTGTTCTGTTTTCCTCTATCACTCTTGAGGTTTGCATTTTATTCCAGATAATATTTGCATGATGCTAAGATATGTGAAAATAATTCTTCAAATGCTGAGGCAAGAAATATATTGAGATTAAATTGATTAAAAAACGTGAAATTTCAAGGAATGAAATTTTAAAACAAACCTGATAACTGTCCAAACATGTCACAGGATGAATGGTTGCTATCGTACACAACAGCAAATGTATCAGAATTCGGATAATGTGAGATAAGCATTATTAAATTTAAAGTCGCTTTTTGCATTTTATAGTTTTGTCCAGTTTCCAGGATATAGTTATTTTCATGTCTACTTCTATATATACTTTTTCCCTAATCAATTTGTATTTGAGGGTTTAAATAATTTCTATGCAGTTCTTTTACATTTTTAACAATATTTCAAGATCATATTATCCTTACACAATATGATTGTACAATGTATTTTAAAATTTTAATTATTATTCAAGTTACCTCTAAATAAATTGGAAGTCTCGTCTTGCTTTCCCCAATCCTTTTGTTTTTCATTCATCCATACGTCACTGTATCTTTTTGGTAATATACTAAAAATTGTGTTTAGTTTAAGTAAAGGATCAAATAAATATAAACTGTAATTATGTGTTTAAAATAGAAGTCTTAAAATTTCTGGATACTCATCACCCTCACTTTTCCCCCTCCTTTCCACTGCAGTACTGCTTCCAGTGACTGGAAGTCATCACCATTTCTCACTTCACTTATTTCAGTAGCATCATCAGTGGTCTTACCTATCTTTTTCTTGTACTTAGATGTTGCCTAGGCTGTTTGTAGAAAATATAAAGCTGATTATGTTGCTTCTTTGTTAAATGATTGGTAGCACATCTTCATTAACTTCAGTGTCAAATACTAATTATATTTTAGAGGTGCTTAGAAGATCCTTAAGGTATTGGCAGTAATATACATCTCTATTCCTTAATTTCTTAATCTCATCTGGACCCTAGCCACATTGAAGGATTTGAATTTCTCAAGATAGATATTATTTTCTCATATCTTGTTCTTTTTAGCACACTGTACCTGGCTAGTATTTTTTCTTTTCCCTAATGCTGGCTTCCCTGGTGGCTTAAAGGGTAAAGCATCTGCCTGCAATGGGGGAGACCCAGGTTCAATCCCTGAGTCAGAAAGATCACGTGGAGAAGGAAATGGCAACCCACTCCAGTACTCTTGCCTGGAAAATCTCATGGATGGAGGAGTCTGGGTGGCTGCAGTCCATGAGGTCACAAAGAGTTGGACACGACTGAGTGACTTCACTTCACTTTAATGCTCACTTCATTTTTCTTTATACTCTCATTCACTAGACAAATATTTGTTGAGGGCTTCCTGTATTATATATGCATAATATATGTTATATAGTGAAAACTAAGTAACAGGAAATGAACAAGATAGCAGCAGTGCTACTGTTAAAATCTTTGCAGATATAAGAATATTGCTAAATATAAACATAATTGAAAAATATCAACCATTAAATTTACTCTGTTACTTTAGAACACTTGATGCATCTTATTTAAATGAGAATCAACATGAAGTGTGGTCACTATCATAGGAACTTGAGGCAAATTAATTGAATTCTGGTTTGCTCCTTCCAAGGCGTGTGACCTTGACCAGTGTACAAATGGGGGCAATAATAGTACTTACTGCACAGACTTTTTCTGAGAGGTAGACAATACTCTGGTTTTTCCAGTAGTCATTTACAGATGTGAGAGTTAAACCATAAAGAAGGCTGAATGCTGAAGAATTGATGCTTTTGAATTGTAGTGCTGGAAAAGACTCTTGAGAGTCCCTAGGACTGCAGGGAGATCCAACTGGTCAATCCTAAAGTAAATCAACCCTGAATATTCACTGAAAGGACTGATACTGAAGCTGAAGCTCCAATATTTTGGCAACCTGATGTGAAGAGCCAACTCATTGGAAAAGATCCTGATGCTGGGAAAGACTGAAGGCAAAAGAAGAAGGAGGTGGTAGAGGATGATATGGTTAGATAGCATCACTGAGTCAATGGACATGAATTTGAGCATCTCTGGGAGATACTGGAGACGGAGGAGCCTGGCATGCTGCAATCCATGAAGTCACAAAGAGTTGGTGAACAACAACAACAACAACAACAAAAGAAAATACTATAAGCATAAATGCACAGTGAATACACAAAACTAGGCCTACCATAAAATGTTCTTTAAGCATTTGTTAAATAAATGTTAGCCTTTCAGTGAGTTAAACTTTACTGGTGGGTTGTTTTGTGGTAAATACATGGATCCTGAACTTTTTTTTATGTTTTAAAGTACTCTTGAGGAAAATTTATTCTGAAGACATTAAAACTCTCTAGAACATGGAAGAATCAGCATGAAAATTAGAAGTAGGAAGGTGAGCGTGGTTTATTTTTGCAATTAGAAATATAGAAAGAAAAATAAAAACCAAAAAAAAAGAAAAATAGAAAAGTGAACACTTCCAGGACAAAAAGCAAATTCTTTTCTTTTAAGCATACAATTTGCTCATTGATAGTAAACTATTTTGATGAATTGGCATGGTGACTTCAAATGTACTTAAAAGTCATACTTATAAGTTAACCATGCTCTAGGTATCTTTGGTAATTTGAATGTCTTAATCCTGCATGAAAAAGAAAGATGCCTCTCCTAATAAATCTTTGGCCTTTTTTGTGAACATTATTAAAATTTATTGCTTTTTTAGTGCTTTAAATTGATTTCATAAATTAAAAGTCCAAGCAAAGAAGTTTAATAATTAAATCAAACAATGTTGATGTATAAAACTGGAGAGGAAGATCAACTTAAAATATCAATGTTTAGGTTTTGCCTCTCAGTTTATTATGAGTGTGAAAGAAATGTTTTGTAATAATGGAGAATCATTTCATGCGATAACACATTCTTTGAGGTGTAATAAAAGGTTACGTGGTGAAATCAGACTATTCAATCTTAAACCTAGAAATGATTTCTATTCTGTCCCAAGATATACTGATTTTGGACTTAGGAGTCCAGTAGGTTTAATCATTTTTGGTGTTCATGTATTTTAACTACCTAGAAATTAATGAGGTTAGTGCTTACAACAAAAACTTAGGAT